>OU830599.1:44823807-47323807 GCA_917563855.2 Limnephilus lunatus | reverse complement strand
TTAAACAAATTCTTAAACGCACTACTAAAATGACGAATTGTGGCTAAAATATTAAAAACTAATTTAATCATTATTTTTAATTGGTAAACTAATATTTAAGACAAGATTTTTATACATAGCACAAAGGGTAACAATTATTATAAGCAATAATAATTAGCCTAAAACACTCAACAACATTGAAAAAATCTCCCGAGAAAAATGTAATAAGCAGTAATTGTTGAATGAAACACTAGTATATATTGAATTATTTGGAGGGTGGGAGATAAGCCGACGTAGCTCAGTGGTAGAGCAGTTGACCGGATAACAGAAGGTCGCGGGTTCAAGTCCCGTCGGAGGCATTTATCTTTTCTCGGGAGATTTTTTCAATGTTGATGAGTGTTTTAGGCTAATAATTATTGCTTATAATAATTGTTACTAATTTAATCGTTCATTTTCTAACTGGGGCCCATCTTGTGTCATCTTAATCACTGCATTAGGCTACAATCTAAAATATAAGTTTATGGACCATCTTCGGAGGAAATTAATTGTGCCGTGGCAAACAACATATTCACAGTTCATAAAATAGAATATCCATAACACAGTGTTTGCACAAGCCAAGGCGCTGTGGGAGTTAAACTATAGTATATACTTCATGAAAAACAAAATACTCGTGTATACATATACAACTACATCCTATATGACCAGAAGAAATCCAATTCCAGCGAACAATAAAACTAAATAAGTAATTTCCTTCCGTTGTTTAGTCGTGAGTCCAATTATTGTGTACCTAATTGTTTTTTTTTAGAATTAATTAATGAATGTTTTTGTTTTTTTTTTTACATGGTACCTAGGTCTAATGTTAACAATTCAGTTTATAACCTCACTAGGTCCAGCTTGTATTGAGGTTAACAACTCTACAATTTAATATAAATTACACAAAAATAATACAGTTACTGAAGAACAATATTGTTGTATGTTTCTTACAGATTATGAGTATGATTAGTAACTAATTGGCTGAAGGCGATAGTACATTACAATGAAAGCATGTAGGGTGACCATAATGTTGAGATTTGACTTTTAGAAATAATATATTTATTTTCATAGAATTAAGATGAGAAATATTTTTGTTATTTATATATTACGCTATTAATTTAGCAAGAGAAAGATGAAAAAAAATAGTTAAGACAAAATAATATGATATTAATTTAGAAATGATAAAGTAGTGAAAAACAATTTACAATCCTCGGCTAACACAAATAATTTGACAGTTTTTTTAAAAATGCTCAAGGAATTAGATGACTTAATATGATCTGGAAGTCTATTAAATATGAGTGGAGCCAGATAAAAAAAAATTTTTTGACCAAAAGAATTCATTGAATTTATTTGAATAACTTTGGAAGGATACACATTTCTATGTACTATTTAATCGTGTACTGATAATTCCACTGATTAGCAATACAATTCTGATTATTGAGAGTTTTCAATAATACTTCGGTTCGTCGAGATTACGAGTCTTGTTTATACCATCGTATTTACAATGAATATTAAACTGGACTTAACGTCCGTTCTAAAGGTTGCTCTGTATTGATCTGTGGCGGGGAGCCGCTCACCGAAGATGTGCGCATGTAGATCGAATATGATCGGTAATCTTTGTAACCGTTCGGGTATTTCAGCTATCAATTTCCACGTTTAATTTCTAATTTATATTCGATAAACACATTTTTAAACATTAGAATAAGTTAACAATAATAATCTAAACGAAAATATGAAAGAGCATATATATCTATCCGAGACGCTATCCAGGTTACAAACCAATTCTTAGAATGATTGTTTCCAATGAAAGGGGTAGTTGCCCGTAATATGGAGAAAAATAATTAGTTGATAATAATGTTAATTCTAAAAATTTGAAAATATGAGATTGACAAATATGACGGTTTGACAGAAGGTGGCAATAGCGAAATTGGTTAACGCACTCGTCCCGGTTAGACGGAGAAGTCTGGGTTCGAGTCCCAGTTGCGACCATTGTCTTTTTCTGTTTTTCTTTGTCTTGTTCTCTTTCATATTTTCGTTTAGATTATTATTGTTATCTTATTATTATATGATATATTTCACTGATGGGAATAACCTTCAAAAAAGTATAAAAAGAAAGTTTTTCTTATAAAAATTGAACATTTTTAAACTTTCAAATATTATAAAGATATCAATTAAGTAAAATGTGTTTGTCAATACGTTCTCATCCTCCCTGTTACCCCTGCCAAAATATAATGAAGGACGTTTACTAAGATTTTAACTGTTGTTTTCAGTTGGAAAAATGTAATAATAAGTAATTGTCGAATGAAACACTAGTATATATTGAATTATTTGGCGGGTATTAGATAAGCCGCCATAGCTCAGTGGTCAGAGCTGCTGACCGGCAATCAGAAGGTCACGGGTTCAATTCCCGTTGGCGGCCAGTATCTTTTCTCGGAAGATTTTTTCAATGTAGATGAGTGTTTCAGGCTGATAATTATTGATTATAATATTTGTTATCTACCCTTAATGCTATGCATAAAAATCTTGTTTAAACCTTAGTTTATCAATTAAAAATAATAAGATTTTAACTATTTTATGACTATTTTCCGTTTTGTTAATTAACGAAACGGTCTTCCAAGCTTAAATGCTTTTTGTCCTAGGATAGATTTGTGATTAGAAAGAGGCTAAGTTGATTTAAATGAGAAGGACGATAATAGATAAGCCTTTCCATAAATTAGTGCGATCACGGTCAGCCTCTTTTTGTACTAGATCATCGTTAAAACTAGGCTAAAGAATCTAGCCATACAAGTTGTTCCTTAACGCGAAGAAGGAATAGGTATAATATCCGTACTAAACTGCAACAGAGCACTCCAGCGGTCAGAACGGTCTTTATCATTCATTTTGAGATTATTTTGTTTTCAAAAAGTTTCGTTAAAATCCGAAAGATGCCACTAGAAAAATAAATATTATTTATTTTATTATTCAACATGTCGCATCTGGTTGCATCAAATAATTCGGGCCTAGCCGGCCAAGGGTACTATGCACGTGTCAATACAGTAAAGTTTTGAGAAAAAACTACCTGAAGTCATTATGGCAACGTCGCGTCGCACGTCAGCTGTAGCTAGTGACATTTCTGACGCTTGGCCAATTTATCGTCACCCAAAATCTCAAGATCACGTGGATCACAGAATGATTTGTGCTTGTTCCTTTTTTTGCATTATCTCGATACAGGAGGCCTCAGGAAAAAAATGCTCTTAGGGCCTATGTCATCTTGAGGGTGCCGTGAATGGGGTATTTTTAGGGAAAGGAAGGAGGGGACGTTCTGGGGGGATTAGGAGTGACGAACGTGCGAATCCATCCCTTTCACTGCGGTGCAAGGCGACGGGTCAAAAGGTCTCCCTCAACCTGTCACTCCCAATCCGGCCCGCCATGCAGTGGATGGGCTAAAGCCTTCGCCGCCAAGACTTAAACAAACCTCACCCCAAGAACCCGTGCACTCCTGCTCACCAAACCTAGCAAACCTTTTTTGTTGGTTATCCAATAAATTTGGGAGGTGAGTGTGGCTGCCGCGCCCCGGGAACCATTTATTGGATAACCAAAACCTCTGCCATAAGTCACCCCAAGTGTTACGCTACGTTTGGTGACTCAGCAGGGGTGCCCGGGTTCATGGGGTGCGGTTTGTCGGGTGTTGGCGACGGATGTGTCTGCTCACCTATTGCACGGCAGGCCGGATCGGGAGAGAATGATTTTTTTTATTTTTTTAATGTTCTTTATTCAGTAAAGTTTATATATTACAGTAAATGGGTAATTTTTTGGCCATCACACTAGGCACATGCCCGTGTTGTAGTGGTGTTGTTGAGGGAGATCTTTTATCCTCTCGAGTCGGAATCTCTCGGAACATCGCCATGCACCGTAGTAGGATACGTCCATCGCTCCTAGACACACTACCCCCAGATTCCTACCCACCCCACGTACCTTTTTCCTTCCCAGAACCTCCTCTCCTTCCTTTCCTGTATAGAGTACCGGGCTATTCAGATCTGGTCAAACACGGCTGAAGCAATTTCAAGTAAAATTGAACTATTTCTCAAAGGAATGTATTTAAAAAATAATCGGAACGTAGCTTCGACCAAGTATACCGTCAATGGAACGTAGCCATCTATTTTAGTTTTTAAATTGAAAAAAAAAAAAAAAAAAACTTGGTTTGACCAAGGCTCGAACCTTACCTCCCAGTGTCCGAAATCAAACGCTTTACCACTAAGCTAACTCGAAAGTCGGAGAGTCCGACATTATTTATAATATAAGACTAAACTCATGGACAGAAGGGAAGGCGATGATTTTATTAATTGGCAACAGTGTATTGTATCGCTTTCCGTTTCTGGCAAGCGGGTGGTGTGGATTTTGTAAAGGTTGGGTAATGGCGTTGTGTTTCGTTAGTCACAACAACGTTTGGCCGGGTCTGCTAGTTCTGCTGCCCCGGGAACCATTTATTGGATAAGCAGAGGTGCCCGGGTTCATGGTTTGTCTGGGTGTAGTTAGTCCGGGTCTTGGCGACGGATGCGTCTGCCCACCAGCTGCATGGCAGGCCAGATCAGGAGAGAATGGTTGAGGGAGGCCTTTTATCCTCCCCAGCCGGAATCTCTTGGAACATCGCCTTGAACCGCAGCGGGAGGGATGGATTCAAACGTCCTCACTCCTGGAAATACTGCCCCCAGATTCCTACCCATCCCACATACCTTTTTCTTTCCCAGAACTTCCTCTCCTTCATTTCCTACCCGCCTCCCATAGCCGCCTCCCAAATTATACCTTGACCGTTTTGTAGATTTAAAAAAAAACATTTATGTGAATACTGCACAAGAGTACCAACTGATCCCGTCTGAAGCCAGTGAGGTGGGGAGGGGAAGGAGATGGGGAAAAGGAAGGTAGGGAAGTACCTGACCATTCAGATCTGGTCACCGAACACGGCTAAAGCCAAATCAAGTAACGTTTCAATTGTGTTCGGTGGTCTTACACCAGGGCGATACTGGTATCTTCCACTCTGGAATATGCCGTAAATATGGTATTGGTACTCAACGCATTTGACGTAGGTACTAGAAATACATAAAATAACATTTTTTTACAACACAAACACACCACGTGGCAATGGCAAGAATTGTGTACGGTAAGGTACCTAAATGACCCTGTTGAAATACCACATTTCAGAATTCAGATTGTAATGTTTGTAGACCCCATAAATACCTAGTGATAGGTCTACATAACAAAAATAAATAAAGTAGTTTTAATTTTTTTTTTAATACCTCATAAGGGGCTATCCTAAATTACGTCACACGAATTTTATGATTTTTTTACCTCCCATAATAATATCTTAGATTCTCACCGCGTTTGATTACTGCCATCTTTTGAAATAATTTGAACAAAGATTTTAGTTTAAAATTGTCCCGTAAGCCGAAAGATAAAACGGCGCCACACGACAGTGGGCATTTGCTAGTAATTTAAAATCCCCTATGTCATTGTTAAATTGTAGTTTAAAATTATAAAATTATCTTTAAAAAATGGAGAAAGATTTTAATATGTTGTTGTCATTTCGTTTTTTCTAATAAACTTAACCTACGTTTTGTAATTTGAATTTTAAAAAACATTGAATTTAGGGTTTATGAAAAAATTAAACCAAAACCCTATTCTTGATTTTTTTTAAAATTTACGTATGTCGGTTTAAAGAAAAACCTCCAGAGTATTTTTAAGGGTCTTCATCATTTGAAAATATTTTGTAAAACATATGGAAGAGCGGTCAGAAAAGGGTCTGATTTCTGATTTATTTTTGATAAATGCTAACCCCCTGTAAATTTTAAAAATACGAAATATTTTTTTTTCCCAATAAAAACATTATACTTATCGTATTACGAAATAAAATTTTCGTTATTTCGAAATAATTTATCATTACATTCCGCCTTAAGGGGAACGGATGCGCGGACGCGGCCCATTTTGGCCCGTTTCATACAAATTTTAATTTTGGATTTCATACCAAAAATACCCAACCAAACTAAAAAATATTTAGTAATCAAAAGGTACACACCAAAATGGTTCATTTTATTAATTTTTATTTTAAATTTTATCAAATTTTCCTAATAAACAGTGTATTTTTTTGTCATTTACTCACCAATATGGTTCAGGCCCAAGTTCCCCCTAAAATCACGAAATATTAAAATAATTTTTTTGGAGTTTAAGGCAATTCACCCTAAAAAGAGTGCTATGTATTAAAATCTTTACTGTTCTATCATTACATGGTATAAAATGAAGTCGCTCAAAATGTTTGTGCGCTTAGATCTTTTAAACTACGCAACGGATTATCATGCGGTTTTCACGAATAGATTGAATGATTAAAGAGGAAGCTTTATATGTATAAAACAAGCTTATTATAGTAGAGAAAAGCTGAGAAATTTAAATATTCAATTCAGGCAGCGGGCAGCTGGCAAGCGGGTGGTGTGGAATTTATAAAGTTTGGGTAATGACGTTGTGTTTCGTTAGCCACAGCAACGTGCAGCCGGGTCTGCTAGTATTTTAAAAATAAAATAGCATATATTCGAATTAGATATTTGATATAAATTTTGATTACAATAATAATTTTCTAGTTTTGTTGGGTATTTTGGCCTCAAATTTAAAAGTAAGTTTTTTCCGTCCAGTCGTTTTTATTCAGTATTATCAATCATTAAACTAAATTAAACCAATAACAAAAGTGTTTCTAAGTTACCTACTTCTCAAACAAACGTATGAATAATATTGGCGCAGCCGGCAGGCCGAAATATTAAACGCACAAGTAAATAACGATGATTGAAGGAAATATCTTCGAATGAAATTACTCACAAAATCAATTTCCACCCCCGCAATACAGTTACTAAATTTAAACACCTCGAACCGAAAAAAGGCTTCTATTCGAATAAACCCTTAACGATTTTCATTTCGTTCCCTGACACAATAAAACTTTCTAAGGGCACTCTCTCGGCTATTAAAAATCTCATTAGTCCTTGATAAAAAAAATCGTTAACCTGCCGAAGAAAGAAACCTTTAAGGGGAGAATTGAAACAACCTTTAGGGCTTCGAAAAACCTTTACGCTGCCTTTTTGAGGTGATATTGTATCGGAAAAAAGTCCCGTTTCCAAGTTTTCATCAAAGTTCTTTAACGATCTCGATATTCTTTAACGATTTGGAGAATCTAGATTGATTCTTTTTATCGCTGGTCGATATAAGCAGATTAAATTGAGAGGAATGAAAGATAAACTTTGATTGTTCTTATCTTTTTGTTTTACAAGTTGTTGTTAATTTCAAGATATTTAGATTTATCACCGGAATGGCTTTTCTGGGTGAATAATTTCTGATAAAATTATATTTCTTGACATTTGATAAATTTGTTTTCAAGTAAACACAATCAGAAAATAACCGATCCGCGGAAATCTGTGATTTAATTATTTCTTGCATCTTTTGCTTTGTAATGAAAATTTCAGTACTGAATTATTCGGATGTTGGTTGGTTAACAATTTTTTCCTTGTTTTCGCTTGTCAAAATATATCTTGTTTTTGAATTTGTAGATACAAATCATACTCTTATTTTCTTAGATACATATATTTAAAGTGCCACAGTTAAAAATATAACTTAGATATCCTAACAAAAATTCTTTACACGTTTCATTTCTTTATGTTACGAAACCTTTTATTATTGCTTAAATAAATGAATTGATTCACGATCTTAAAATATTTCATGGTTATTTGAATACTGCATTAAGACTTCGCAATATTGAAACACATGTTCCTAATTCCCATTGTTCCCCACGGCATGTTTCACCTGAATACTTTTAATGATAATATTGCCTTTTTTAGCTGTCTGACCAAATGTGTCAATTATATATATGTATAATAAAATTGAGTGTGCTGAAGTAGAGATTTAGAAAAACAGTTTTGCAAATCTGTAAAGTTTATTATATTATGTATCATCACTTTTGTCACTTTTTGAATTTTTACATAATTTAAATTTTTGATGTGAAACTTAAATAGCCCCTTTGTGATTTGGAATTCGGATGAAACGGAAATGACGCATTACAGCACCTTCGAAGCATCAAACAAATATCAAAGTTCCTATTGGTTCAGATATAAAACGGAAATGACGTTAGGTCTGCGCTCATTTGCTGCTTTGATTATGACATCGCTTTTCAAGGCACCTTGGTTTTTCATTGGTTGAGATTATTTTGGTACAGTTTCGCTTCTAGTGCGTGTTAACTGCACTCTATTTTTTTGCATTAGCTCCACACAGGAGGCCCTTAGGAAAACAGTTTCATCTTTGGGGATGCTGTATGGAGGGTCTTTTTAGGGAAAGGAAGAAGAGGAAGTGCTGTGAATGAAAATGGTATGAGGGTTGGGTAAGAATCTGGAGGTCAGTGTGTCCAGGAGTGACCGACTTATGTATCCATCACTCCCACTGGGAGGCAGAGAGTACGGCAGGAGAAGTCAAAAGGACTCCCTCAACCATTTTATCTCGATCCGGCCTGCCCAGCTGGTGGGTAGATGCATTCTCCGCCAAGACCTAGACAAACCCCACTCCATGAACGCGGGAACCCCGGCTAAGTAACCAAGCGTACTGAACCACTTGGGGTGACCTATGGCAGGGGTGTTGGTTTTACAATAAATGTTTCTCGCAATGGCGCCGCGTTATCCATTCCCGCCTCTCAAATTGAAATGCTTGTAGGTACTACAGAACTCTCGAAGAAAAGAGACTTCTAAGAACGTTTTAATTACGCAAAAATATTCCCTTATTATTGATAGAAATGACTGACGCCTTGACCGACTTCTTTCCAAGAATTCGTCCCAGACACTGCGTAGGTTTGAGAGTTAAGGACAAACAGACATGAGAACAATGCATGTTCGCAGATGAAGCGAGACGCAATACACACTATACAGAGTGTTAAGGAACTTACTTGACATACTTTAACCAGCGATTCCTGACATTATTTGGAGTAAAAAATCTAATTGATATTTTGGTCACCGGTGACTTTTTTTTTTACATTTTCTTCTTCAAAATCGCTCAGCCGAGTAACTAACCGTCCAATCGTTCACCCCGCCCCTAACTGTCCAATGCCAGGGGTTTTTTGATGTTTTTAGTTGAACACCAAAAAAGTCACCGGAGACCAAAATTTAATTTGCATATTTCAGTCCAAATAATGTCAGAAATCACTGATTAAAGTCAGTACATCCAGGCACCATTGATGACATATAAAAAAATCTGTACACATGTTTTTTATCCACTGGAGCGATCACGTGAAATAAATAAATTTGCCTCGATTGCTTGAGATTTCCCAGGTAATTTTTTAAGTTTTTCGCCAACATTAAAAAAATCATACCTTCGAATTTTAGCATGAAAACATAAAAACTTATTATAATGCTATATAGCCAATGAATTAACCTGTATTTGACCGTTTAACTCATATTTTTAGGATTTATAAAAAAAATATAAAAAATTCGTAAACCATATAATTGCGCGAATCCTGGGTATTTTTTTTTACTTGAAACTGCCGTGAAGGATACTTATTAAGGTCATCATAGAATATTTTCGATTTCTCTATGTTGTCTGTGGTATACTTTATAATGAAAGGTGCACATCTATGGAAAAATACTTAATTTTAACCGTAAACAGCTGTTCAAAAATGCGGTGTGAAAAAACATTATTAAAATTTATTTTTAACATTGTTCTAAAATAGTCTACAATATTCGGATTTGCGACATCTATGGTCATTATAGATAAAGAATTTCAATAACTTTATGTCAAAATAAACGGCTGGCCAAGGAAATGTTTTAAATAATTACAATAAATGTTTTACGAATGGTAAGAAAATGTGGTCCATTTTCGGACCGAAATCAATCGTAGAAAAATAAAAGTTATTGAAAATAAATGTTATCAATGGGGTTGAGAAACATAGTTTCGAGAAAACCGTGTTCAAAGTTTTGCTGAAGTATATTAAACGGTTTCACATAAAATGCTGTATCCCTATCAATTTTCCGAATTTCTTTAAAACATTTGCTGAGAGCAATCTTTACAAATGCATGTTTTAGAAAAAGGAAATAAAAAATTACAAATTTTCTTTTTTACAGTTGTCTGGTGCCTTAACACCCTGTATACAGTGTACGGAGACAATAAGCTCTGGCGTGTTGTTTACAATCAAGTGACTGATTTGGCCGCGGGGATCAGAACAACTATCGGACCTTGTAAACAAAAACACTTTCAGCCATACTATTTACTTACGGGTATGGTTTCTTGGGGTGACCACACTTTGGTAATAAAATAAAATAATTGGAATACATAATACTTTTTTTTAAATACGATTTAGTGTTCAATTACAATAATACGTTAAGTGAAAATAGTTTAAGACTAGGTACATATTTATTTATTTATTTTTATTTATTTAATTATTTTCATATTACATTAGGTTATAATGATGACGTATTGCCCATCTCACTAGGTGTGAAACACCTGTGTTGAGATGGCAATTTACAGAGTGGTTATAATCTATGATTTTGTTTTATTAATATTATGAACATGACAGCTTGATATAAATATTTTTTTTCTAAGTAATATACAATTCAAGTATGTTATATGATCATTGCAGTAGGTACATAGTTACATATTTACACACAGTAGGCATAAAGGTAAGAATTTTATTAAATACTCCTGATAGATATGTTTATTTGAGGTGATCAATGATTCTACTTTTAAATGCACTTTTGGTTTGAATATTAAATGTTAAGTTTTTTCTGTTGGTTAATTGTTGAGAGTCTCGAGAGAATTGTTGAGAATCCCAATTCGGCTGGTCCCCGCGGGAGATATAGACCACCACCCTCTAACAACAAGAAGAAACAAAACACTCAATATTGCAACCATAATACGAGAGCCCTTAGAACCGAAGAAAGAAAGAAAAAAGAATAACGAAAAAATTACATGAGCTTGAAAAAGCTCTCGAAGAAATAATGTTAGAGGAGGCCTATGCTAAGAGGCAAACTGAGCTTCGAAATATTATAATAAAATTGAACATGTCTAGTATTTATACCTATCCGAAGTTATTTATACCTATCAAAGGGCTTATTATTATTATAATTGTTGAGAACATACCTTTGAAAGAAAGATATATATTTTTTTTAAATATTAAAACTTACCTACATTTAAGATTTCTCCGGGTTTGGCAAGACTATTTGTTTTTTTTTATAGTATTTGCTGAAGTCCCCGGAATTGCCTTGACTTTACACAGACTTTTAGAAATCAGATGTAGACAAACTTTCCTTATTATTTGAATGTTAAGTGTGCAAAATTTCATCAAGAAATATGAAGCTTCTGTTTAAGGGGAGAGAAAAGAATGTAAATGGTTTTTAAATCTCATGTAGTCTCTGACCTACCTCTTGTTTTGAAGGTTAAGTGAGTAAAATTTCGTCAATCTTGGAATAAAACCGAAGATTTGTTTAAAATTCAGATGTAGACAGTAATTTTCCTTTTTATTTTAAACATCACGTGTGCAAATTTCATCAAAAAGTATCAAAATTATGCATTAAGAGAAGGAAAATGAGGAGAGGCGTAGATTATTCGAAATATCATGTAAACATAGACCTTCCCCCCGTGTGAAATACACAGTAGAGAGTAATTTTACTTTTTATTTCAAACATCAAGTGTGCAAAATTTCATTAAAAAGTGTCAAAATTATGTTGTAAGAGAAAGAAAAAGAGGGGCGGGGTTTTTATTCGAAATCTCATGTAAACAGTGATCTTTGACATTGAACAGTGACCATTCATCATTTTAAGAATAAAACTGTAGATATGATTAAATAACAAACCCAAACCGGGACACTCTCTTTATATACTTTTTTTTTTAAATATGATTTAGTGTTCAATTAAAATAATACGTTAAGTGAAAATAGTTTAAGACTAGGTACATATTTAATGTTAAGTTTTTTTCTGTTGGTTAATTGTTGAGAGTCTCGAGAGAATTGTTGAGATCGGTCAGTGGTTGAGTGGGCATAGCGCTTGGGTCCCACCCGGGCGTCGCATGTTCGATTCCTCGGCTGGCTAAGTCCTCCATCAGAACACAAGCAACATTTTCGACACTACTCGAATCGATCAAACTAGATCGAATAAAAATAACATAAAAAAGCTTTCCGAGATATAAAACCGCATTGAGAAAGAAACTACACTTACTTTGTAACAAGTTCAAAGAATAATCAAAGTTAGAATTAAACATGCTAGTGGAACTTTTAATTTTGATAATTGGAACTGATAAGTATGAATCATAATATCAGACAAGCGATTGAGTGCGTAGGAACCAACATTATTTTTGATTAATAATTATTTTTAATTTTATCGTTACGAAGTAACCATTAAATAAGTGGTGTGCACAAAGTGATTGGTTTCCTTTTTTTATTTGTAACTAGCTGACCCGACCACGCGTTGCTGTGGCTAACAAAACACAACGCCAGCCACTGGATGGTAACCCAACCTTTATAACCACCGTCATCTGGTTATAAAGGTTGGGTTACCATCCAGTTTACCACCGCTCGTTCACCAAATACAGACATTCTCCTTTATATATTATATATTTCAACCAATTTACAAAAAGCCTTGACAAATTATATACCTATCTAAAACTTCCTCATAAATCACTCTATTGGTAAAACCGCATGAATTTCCGTTCAGTAGTTTTTGAGTTTATCGCGAACAGACAGACAGACAGACGCGACGGAGGACTTTAATTTATAATATGTAGAGTGTATTTCTTGTGTTTAGACCGTTGACAGATGTTTGGATGAATTAATAGCGTGAAAATGCGTTACTGAGACAACGCGTGAAGTTTTACTGAACGTAGATCCTGTGGACATACTTGGGACGGTGGACATAGCTCATAGTTCACACATGTTCTTTGAATGATTATCTTTTTCGGCGTATCTTGCATTTTTATAATGCCATTGGATAGATATCGTAATCGTAAAGTTTACTGACAATAGAAAGGTAAATTTCTTCATTGAAAAGCAATCCCCTCGGCACCGGTGCATAGTCTGGAAACACGCCAAACACGCACCCAACATTTGTACACGGTTGACATTAGTCACATGAGAACGGGTCGTTTCTACGACTCGTTCTTGAGCTCAACAGCTCGGCTGTGGAACGATTTGCCGGCCTCTGTGTTTCCTCCCTCGTACAACATGGGTCTCTTCAAGATGTTCACCATGTTCACTCCTTCCTTTCCTCAAAAAGACCCTCCACACAGCATCTTCAAAGATGACATAGGCTCTGAGGGAAATTATTTTCCTCAGAGGCTTTTGTGTGGAGTTAATGTAAAAAAATATATATAAATGAAATAGCAAATATTTTTTTTTAAATATATACTTTCAGCTTCACGAATGGTACAAATATACCTATCAGTGATTTTAAACTATAATAACACGTGATTTTTCACTGGTCTGCGCTAATCAATATATATTATAAAAGAAAGAAAAAAAAACTTGCGGACCGCAAAAACTCAAAAACGAGTCCCGGTACGATCAAGTGAGTTATATGGTGTGGTAGATCTCTATCCCCCCTAGGGAATGAAGGTATCCATTTTTACCTAAAGGGCATGCTTTTGAGGATATAAGGGATGGAAGTTTCGCCCTCTTGAAATTTCTAGAAAAGCTTTTCTTAAAGTTCTAGAAGGTTCCACAGAGCTCTAGAAAGATCTGGAAGGAGTGGCGGAGTATGTCGTGGAATGTTCGGGAATAGGGAATCATAACATCATCGTGAAACATTCCAGAACACTCTCGAATGTTGTCCCCAGCTAGTTAGTAATAAAACTTGTCAAAACGTAAATAGTCTCCGACGAAACGGTAAGTGAGTCACGTATTCAGATTCAAACACTTAGGTACCACCTACATAATAAATATACGGGCGGCTATAAGACGAACTAATGAATCTCTTTATGGACATAAATTATGTAATTTTTTTTTGCAATAGCGACGACCTTGCCAGCACGTGTAAATTTCTACACATTTTTTTATTCCTTTATTACAAAATTTCTGTTGGGAAGATGGAAGACGCCGAAACATCAAAACAAATTACATTTTGTGTTACGATGTGTCGAATTCGTGACAAAAGCTACTACGTGACTCGAATCATTGACCGAATTACTTCCGGGAGATGAACAGGAATAACATGCTCCCCGAGATGACGTCACTGTCACGTGATGTAACATGATGTCACGTGATCACGTGATCACGTGACATGCGTCACATTTCCCCCGAGTCCATTCACCACGTGAATCAGATGTCCCTAATGGGGTTCATTTTAACTTGTATAAGATCTTTTCCTTCTTGGAAAGGTTTGAGGATGAGTGTATTGTACTCTAGAAGTTGTTCAAACTGATTACCGACTATTAGAAACATCTAGAATATTTAAAATTAGAAACATTTATGAGGGGTGTGGTTCTCAGAAATTCAAATGTAACATCGTCTTATAATGATCATTCATCGCCAATTTGTTTATATTTTAACAATTGACAGGTTCCCGGAGGAAGGCACAAACCAAATGAATCCATGTATTCTTAGTGTGCCTTGTATCGCCATGATTGTGTGTAATAGGCTTAAAGTCTTTTGACAAACGGAGTCTAGAAGTCTCGGCTTCAAACACTAAAGGATTGGCTAAAGGGGTTTTTTATTTATTTTTGTAATAAATTTCAAACCATAATAACGTATTAAAAAATTATCCTCACTTAAAGTAGAGCTAAATGGAACAAGGGCGTTCTTTCTTGATCTTTATTGTAAACAGTAATTCGTTTTTACCATTTACACCAAAAGAATAACAACGAACAAGAAATAGATCATCAAGAACCAGAATCCTTGCAAATGCCCTAGATTAGAAAATCTGTAGTAAGATTATTATATTTCAAATATATTGAAATATAAGAGATGTGCTATCGGCAGTTTTTACTGGGTGGGAGTGTGTTTACTGGCGTCGCGGATATTGTTAACAAATATTACATACACCTTCAAAAAATCAAATTAACACTCCAATACACGCGCGTCATCTCACAGATGACCAGTTCTGTTTTTTCGTCATAAGTTTGATGAAGGGAGGGGAGCCTGGTCCCCCGCCCTAGTACTCCACAAGCTCGCCTAGCTCGACAGTTCTGCAAAATTGCGAAAAAACAATTATACTATTCACTTTTGACAAATAAGTGAACAGTCATCTGACAGATGACACGCATGTATTTATGTCTCACTAGGGGGCGCGTGTATTGGAGTGTTAAATGAACGAATTCGTTCCGTATTCAAACAATGCACATTAGGTAGTAGTCCGCCGACAGTCCGGCAGCTATCATATCATATCTCTTGTATTTCAATATCTTTGTTATATGTATGTTTGTAGATGTAAACAAATAAATAAAACAAAATAAAATCTCTCTGGGCCGAGAAATAATAATAATAATAAGCCTTTTATTCTGAACTTCTGATAGGTAGGTATAAATACTAGACATGTTCTTGTTTATTATAATATTTCGAAGCTCAGTTTGCCTCTCGGCATAGACCTCCTCTAACATTATTTCTTCGAGAGCTTTTTCAAGCTCATGTAGTTTTTTATTTATTCTTTTTTCTTTCTTTCTTCGGTTCTAAGGGCTCTCGTACTTAAGGTTGCAATATTGAGAGTTTTGTTTCTTCTTGTTGTTAGAGGGTGGTGGTCTATATCTCCCGCGGGGACCAGCCGAATTGGGAGACTTTTTGTTAATAGGTTTTAATTGTTAATTGTCGTTGGTAATCAGTATTGTTTGTTTCCGATTTTCCGAGGCAATTATTAGTTTTTTTGGAGTATTTATTTGTGAGTCAGAACTTGTTCGGTTGAGATAGTTCAGTATGTTAGGTATGGTGATCTCTTTCGTGCTAGTTTTGGGTAGAGATTGGGATATTTGCTCAATATTTTGTTTTTATTTACTTTCTTTTGTGCTGATGATTGGAAAAATCCGAAGTTCCTCTTTTTTTCTTTTCGCTAATGTTGTCCTTCGATTTTAACACTATCAGTTTGTCATATCTTATGTAAGCAATGTTTCCCTTCTTTTGCTCATCTTCTAGTTGAGGTTGTAGCTGTTTTTGTTTTTCCTGGATTTCCTTCGAGTAATCTTCTTTCACATTAATACCTGACGGGAGGTTTGTCTTGTTTGAGTATAAGATGTTTTTTCCATTGGGTCGTGAAAGAGGCTACAACTGGACGATTATTGTTTTCGCTTTGTTTCCCTATTCTATACATGTTGCTAATTTCTTGACTTTCCAAGTGTACTCCCACGTCTACTATGAGATATTTAATGCAGTCTACTGGGTCTCCTTCAGATTTTCCCTTCTCTTCTATTCTAAAGAACACCAGATTATTTTTACGTTTTTCTCTGTCTACTACTTTAAGTTTTTGTTCTAGTTCTGATACTTTATTTTTCAGGATATTGTTTTCCTCAATAATTGTTTTCATCTTCTCATCCAGCGCTTCCATCGCATTTTTGGTTAACGAACGAGTTATTATTTCGGCTTGTGTCTCTAATTTCTCGTCAAGTTTGAATAGAAATAATTCCAGGTTTTTGTCCATTTTGCTTGTGTTTTATAAAAGTGTTCAAAAATTGCTGTATTCGGCTTTACGCCTGAAAGTGGGCAATCGGTCTTACTTGACTCGATTTGGAAACAAAACGGAGCTACCGTGTCGAGTTTTTATGTAGCTATTTTTGTTTAATTAGCACAAATTAAGCACAGATAGTTTTATAAAATTTTTCACTGAGATTGTATTTATGAAATCCACTATTCTCTTGAACGAAAAGTTTTTTTTTTATTAACGAGATAATCAGAGATATTGTTTGTTTGTTTTGTGGTACCTAATATTATTTAAAAGAAAAAAATGACAAATGTTTACTAAAAAGAGAATTTCACCAATTGTCACTTTACTAGGATTTAAAACATACACTTATTTTGTTCGGTCCGCTAGGCCGATGTATTTATTTCCAAAGTCACTTCGCTGTCACTGTTGTCAGAAATCAAATTAAATAATCTAAATTACCAAGTTTTAGACGAATAAAATTCTCACAGAGTAATTCGCGAACTCTTTATCCGATAGTTTTTTGCGTGTTGGTTTGCGATTTTATTGTTTTTAAGCGTAACAAGCAAGAGATTTGATAGAACGCGTTATATATGTTATTGTTGTATATTTGAACATACAAGAATAACATATAAACACCTTAAAAAAATCAATTAAATGAACGAAATCTTTCCGTATTCAAGCAATGCACATTAGGTAGTAGTCCGCCGACAGCCCGGCGGCTATCATACCATATCTCTTGTTTTTCAATATCTTTGTTATATGTATGTATGTAGATGTAAAAAAATAAATAAAACAGGATAAAATCTCTCTGAGCCGAGAAATAACTATAAGTATAAATATACGTCTAGAAATAACTAGTCAGAAATCTTCACACAGTCATTACCGCTCAACCTTTGATATACCAATTTCATGAAGTTAACCCATTCTGATCCCACCTGTGGAGGACCATAAACATTAGAGTATATTGCTTTGACTTTGACAAAAGTCACAAAGTTTACTCAGGTAAGTCGTCTGACAGGTATGGCGAGACTTGAAGTTCCTCGGATTATTTCTTATATAACATGATGTGAGAACGGTGTATTAATTTATTCTGATTATACACTTGAGGATAAATTGAGGGAAGATTTCAGTGGCGGTAGGTGGATTAAATATTATTATTTGAATTTGATGGGTTGTAGTTGCTTTTATAGTTTCGAGCATTTTTTATTTTAAATCTAACTATTAAGTCTCGCACTCCGAATTATTACCGATTTATAAAACAATTAACAATAACACCGCAAGTTTTTAATCTCTTTAATGTATGTTATTTTTCAAGACAAAATCTATACATTTCTCGAAACGCAGTTATTGAAAATTCTCTCGATAGAAAAAAGTCTAAAATTATGCTCTGATAATTATTTTGATTTTTGTTTTTTTAAGGTCAATAGTATTATAGTTAACTATTTTCGGAGTATTATGCGTTTTGCGCTACCTCCTTCTTTAGCCAACGTTTCGGACAGAGTTTCATTGTCTATCATCAGGACAGATGTGCATCCTTATGATGGATACTGTCTGAAACGTTGACCAAAGAAAGAGGTAGCGCAACACGGTACAATACCCCAAAAATAAATTACGTTATTTTTTTCTGTTATTTAACATATTAGAGGTATGAAAAAAATCACAGTGTTTCTTTAAGTTGGATTATAATCGGTACTATTTTTCACACAAAACTACATCGAGAGCCTCTAGCGGACGTTATGGTACTTTCGATAAATTTGGAATATTTTTGGTTTCAAAAAGTTTGGGTTGTTTTCGAAAGATGTCGCTAAAAACACGGAAAAAAAGGAGCATAAAAACATTTTATGGTTCCATCGAGACCCGCATTGTATGTACCCGCATGTCTACACTTGGCAAAATTCCGACCGAGGGTAATATACCGTAATCACAAATAATAATAATTCTAGAACATATGAAAGCGTAGGTACCTATCGATATTCCAGATGTGGTATGTTGTGAGGCTGAAGGACGTGGGACCTTTCTTTAAATTATCTCCGCACAGGAGGCCCTGAGAAAAAAAAACCCTTAGGGCCTATGTAATCCTTGAGGATGCCGTGCAGTAGGTCTTTTTAGGGAAAGGGGAAGTTATGGGAAGGGCAAAGGTATGTGAGGCGGGAAGGAATCTGGGGGTCAGGTGTGATGAACGTGTGAATCCATCGCTTCCACTGCGCTGCAGGGGCGATGGGTCAAAAGGTCTCCCTCAACCTTTCTGTCCCGATCCGGCCCGCCACGTAGTAGGTGGACAAAATCAACCGCTTTCAAGACAAAAAAACTCGTAAAAAACTAACAACGGATAATGATAACATTTTATATTTCCGTCGAATTCGTCGGAATTAATTATTAGCAAGGAGTTATGTGTCAAGACAGAGATCCTATACCTACTGATTTATTATCGTTTATGAATGGTCAAACACCATGCACAATGATTCTCAAATGGTAAAACACCGTACACAAACAGAGAATTTGCTTCTGCGGAGAGAGCTTATGACTAAAGCTGTAATTTATGGCAGAATCAACGAAAAGACTGCGATAAATTTATACGAGGAAAGACATAAGGTAAAAGTATTGCCATGTGGTCTTTTTTTATATTTTTTTTTATAGTGAATACCGCACAAGAATCTCACCTGCTCCCGTCTGGAGCCAGTGAGACTATGGCATCCCCAATTGGGGTATGTTGTGAGGCTGAAGGTAGTGGGGAGGGGAAGGAGGTGGGGGAGAGGAAGGTTGGGAAGTACCTGGCTATTCAGATCTGGTCACCAAACACGGCTAAAGCCATTTTCAAGCAACGTTTCAATTCTGAATGGTGGTCTTACACCAGGGCGATACTGATAGTATCTTCCACTCTGGAACGTGCCACAAATATACTATATATTATTTTAAATTAATTAATTGTGAAATACCACAAATTAATCAAATAAAAATTATTTGCGCACGCCGGGTTCGAACCCGCGACCTCCGGATTGTGAGTCAAGAGTCTTAGCCACTGGACTACGGAGGTCTATTTGTAAGAAAGGAATGGCCATACTTGGGGGCAAGTTCAGATGGATTGGTTGGAGAAAATGGTTTGGTGGAAGTAAAATGCCTACCCTCAATTGGAAATAAACCCATTTTTGACGCTGCTCTGGAAGACAACATCTTCGTCGCCGTGCAAAACGGAATACTTGAATTGAAGTAGTCACATAATTATTCATTTCAAGTTCAAGGCCAATTGTTCATTACAAGAAAGGACTTCTGTGACATTATAATTTATTCTGAAAGTGGAATAGAAGTAATAAGAATATATCCTGACAATGATTTTGAGCTGAAAGTGTTACCACGTCTGACAAAGTTTTTCAACGAATCACTATTTACCTATAGGTATGCCTACGCTAGATAAAAATCTTCATACAAAAAATTGAAATTTCAAAAAAAAATAAAAATCATTTTCAGCTACAACAACATCAATAATGTTGTATTTTCCAGTCTTAGCCCTCTAGCTCACAAAAATTTCTGTGCACGCCCCTGTAATATGAAGTTATTATATTTTGTGCGTAGGCTTGTCTTTAATAATAATAATATTTGGCTAATTTATATAGCGCCGTTTTCGTGAAAAATCACCTCAAGGGCGCCGGGCTTTATTGGATTCTTTGTGTTAGTTTGTGTTGGTTGAAAAATTTTATTTTGGTAAAAAATGTATTTAATTTTATATATTTATAGTACGTCAAATGTGTTGAATACCAACTTGATCCATGTCAGACATTCGTTTTGTGTAATCTTATAGATATTATAAAGGCGAAAGTTTTGTATGGATGAGTGTTATTCTTTCACGCAATAAACACCGAATAGAATTTAAAAATTCTTTCACTAATCGAAAGCTACATTATTTGCGAGTAACATAGGCTATATTTTTTTTTTTTTTTTTTTTTAATTATTTTTTATTTTCATTAATATGTTTTACATGTTGCTAAATGATAATTTTACATCTTAGGTTTTTTACTACTTTTCCATTTAAAGCATTTGCTTGTGTATGGAAAAGGAGTGTACATAAATGTGGTTATTACTTAGTACTTAAATAATTCATTTACATAAATATATGTGTGTTGTAATAGTATATATTTAAAGAAAATAAAGGATATTATGGAAAACTAAGTATATTTTTATACATTTAAATAAAAGAAAGAATATTTTGGAAAACTAAGGGTATTTGTAGGATAATTAAGTGGCATTAGTTTTTTTCTTCAGAATATTTTTAAAATGTCTCTTGACAGAGATCAGTAATTGGGTTTTATCATTAATGCTTCTGATTTCTTCTGGTAGGCGATTGAAAAAAGTTCTTCCCTGGTAAGTGTAATGGTGTTGTGCAAAAGACGTATTTAGTTTTGGGCATATAAAAACATGTTTAAGTCGCGTTCTGTTTTCGTTTAAAAATTGATATTTATCTTTTTCTTTTATAATTTGAATTAATGAATTTTTAATATATAAATCTTTAAATGTAGGTACTTGGAATTCATCAAATAGGCGTTCTGTTGGGTAGTCCAAGGATTTTTTTAATATAATTTTAATAATTGTTCTTTGTACAATTTCTATTGGAACAAGGTTACATTTATATGCGGATCCCCAACTAATAATAGCGTATTGTAAAGTGGATTGAACTAAGGCATAGTAGATTAAATATAGATTTTTTATTGACAAAAAATTTCTAATTCTTAAAAATATGTATATTAATTTTCTAATTTTGTTTACTACTTGACATATTTGTTCCTTCCATTTCAGATTTTTATCAATAATTACTCCTAGATATTTTATTTTATTTGTTGTTTTTAATATTGTACAGTTTGATTTGCAGTAGTTTTGGCTGTGAATTTTAGTATTTTCATGTATGACAATGTTAAAATTTTTGGGAGCATCGTTTAAATGTATTGCAAATGGAATTACAAATGTCTTTTCACTATTTAGTGATAGTAAATTAGTGTCGAAAAAATTCTTAAGCGTGTTAATGTCTTCTATGGCCTTTAATTCTACATTTTCCCAAGTCTTTCCACTTATTATTAATACTGTATCGTCGGCGTATGATGTAATTTGACCATGTAAAGGTTGAAAAAAAATATCGTTTACATATATAGTAAATAGAATTGGTCCAAGCACTGTACCTTGGGGGATTCCAAAGCTTGAAAGCTCTTGATCGCTATTAACATGATTGATTTTTACCACTTGTGGACGGTTTTTTAAGTAGTTGGTGATCCATTTAATCGCGTTGCCTTTTATGCCAATGTTATTTAATTTTTTTAATAGCATCTCATGAGATATGCTATCGAATGCCTTTCTGAGGTCAATAAATATACCCGCACATTTTTTACCTTTATCTAATGTTTCGTAAATGTATGAAGTTACGTTAGCAATAGCATCTTGTGTGCTGAGTGATTTTATAAAACCAAACTGGTTTTTGTGTATTATTTTATTACTATCTAGGAAATTTACCAACTGTTTTTTTACTATTTTTTCAAAGATCTTTCCTATATTAGAAATTAGACAGATTGGGCGATAATTTGTTACTTGGTGTGGATCTCCAGATTTGTAAATAGGTGAGATTATTGTGTTTTTGTAGTTCATTGGAAATATCCCTTTTGTTAAACTTAAATTTATTAAATGAGTGATGGGTTTAATTAAGTAAGATTTCATAGATTTTAACATATGTGTCGTAATAGAATCAAAACCGGGAGACGAACCTCCTTTCATATTTTCTATTATTTTTAAGATTTCACATTCTGTTGTTGTTTCGAATGTTGAAAGTATATTACGTTTCTGTAAATTTTTATTTTTATGTTTTTCCGGGTTAGAAGGCTTAAGAATATTTTTCGCAAGATTTTTTCCAACATTTGCAAAGAAGGAATTAAAAATGTTTGCACATTGTTTAGGTTGCATATTGGCATCTATAATTTTTTTATCGTGTTCAATGTACTTAATGTTTTGTGTTTTTTTTGTATTGTCTATGGCCAAATTTACTGTTTTCCACATTTGTTTATGGTTATTTTCTGAAGATAATATTTTATTTTTAAAAAACTCTTCTTTACTTTTTTTAATATAAGATGTTAATTTATTTTTATATTTTTTATAGAAAATATATGCTTTTTCATCGTGGGGATTTTTTAAAGTTGTTTTGTAAAGTTTTTCTTTGTTCCTGATAGATATTATAAGTCCTTTGGTAATCCAAGGCTTTAAACATCTTAATTTTGATTTTATGTGTGTTATTTCAGTTGTCGAATTTTTAATGTGTTGTGACAAGATATTTTCAAAGTTAGTCGAACATATTTCGGTATCATCACTGCTCAAAACATTGTTCCAATCCTCCTTTTTTAGTTTTTCAGAGAGAATAGTCATATCTATTGTTGATTTTTTGGTTATTAAATTATGTTTTTTATGTTTAATATTATTATTATACAGAAGTAAGCATGCATGATGATCAGTTATATTAGTTTTCCAAACAATAGATTTTAATTTGTGAAGATCTTTAATGTTTATGTTTGTCCAAATGTGGTCTAAACAAGATGGAGTATGTTCTTTTATTTCTCTAGTATTTTTATTTATGCAAGATATGAAATTTTGTTCAGTCATACAATTGATGTATTCATTTTTGTTATTATTTTCTATTTTTTCATTGATGTTCACGTTAAAATCACCTACCACGAAGCAAAGTTTATTTTTTAATTTTAATAATATGTATTTGAGGTCATTAATAAAGGTAATAATACTCGAGCTATGCGTTCTATAGATAGCTATTAGATGATATGTTGATTTGCCGAGTTTGAAATGTACTTCAATGCAGTTTACCAAATGTATTGGGTGCTCTATTATGTTAACAATACTAAATTTATTGCTTGCAAATATTATTATTCCCGAATTTTTGTTAATGTCTAATTTGGTAGAGATATAATTGTACTCGGGCAAGTGATAAGGCGGTGACTCGGCGTTCGTAAATGTTTCAGTTAACACTATAAAGTCCGGTTTTTTAATTAAATTATTTATTTTTAGAATTAGTTCATCAAAGTTTTTTTGAATGCTACGGATGTTTATGTGCATAATAATTATGTCATTGATGTTTGTAGAAATAATTTTGTTACACGAATCAGTACATATACATTCGTATTCCTGAATTTTGATATTTAATTCAAGTTCGTTGTTTAAGAAATTATCCATTTAATGCATTTTTAGTTGTATTTTGCAAAATTATTTATAAAATTTTTATTCAATGTCGTAGTTTATTCTTTCTTTGGCTAATTTAAGCATGTAAGATCGGAACTTACATGTTTCGCTGTTTGTTCGGTGGTCTACTTCATTCATTTTATTGTTGAAGGAGTTTGTTTCTTTCTTCTTGTTAGCCGAGTTGCAGTTAGCGCATTTGGGTGGCAGCTCCAGGGATTTACATTCGGAGATGGGATGATCTTCTGAACAGTGTTTGCATGTTGGTTTATTCATTCTATTGTAGCATTTTTGGGCTGTGTGCCCAAATCTTTGACAGTGGAAACATTGGGTAAGAGGACTGCAGTCATCTACATAGATTCTCATGAATCCTAGGTGAATTTTTTTTTTATTAATTAGATGTAGTCTCATTTCGGGATTTGTTTGTAGAATTAAGTTTTTGCTGTTAGTTTTTTTGTTTGTAATGATGGCCTTAACTTGTAATATTTCTTTGTCTTGGTATTTTTCACATATCATTTTGATGTCGTTGTTTTGTTCAATGATGTCTTCTAAGAATTCTTTTTCGGTATAGTCTTTGTCAAGACCTTTGAATATTACGCATGGATCCGTTTTCAGAAGTACCTCTGCTATTATGGTTTTGTCGACTTCATTTATCTTATCTTTTAATTTTTTCGCGTCTTCTTTTTCTGGGCATGTTATTATAAGGTTTTTTTTTGTTTTTTTTATTTCGCATACTCGAATTCCCAACTGCGATATTTTAATCTTTTGTATTTTCTCTTTTATTTTTTCAGTGTCTTCTTCTTTTAAGCTTTTAATTATTATAGGAAATCGTTTTTCTTGCATTTGTGGTATTAAGTTTTTTACTGCAGAAGAGTATGAAAATGGGTATTTTTGTGCTTGGTTTTTTTCTTGAATATCACACTTTTCTTGTAATTTAGCTAATTCTATTGCCATGTGAGATATCATTTCCATGATGTTATTTATTTCTTTCATCATTTTTGATTTGGTTTCTTTGGTAAGTTTATTTTCTTCTATGATTGTATGTAAATCACTTATGTTTTGTTTCGCCTTTGTTATGAAGGCATGCGGATCAACCGCTTCCTCCATTTTCACAGGTTAAAAAAATTATTTTCGGTAAATTTTTGTATTTATAAAAATTGTCTGGGTTTGAAGGGGTTATTTTATTTAGTCACCGCTTACGGCGCTCACTCGCGTCCAACACCGTTAGAGGTTTGGGCGACACTGTATATATATTGGTAAGCTCTGGCGTTATGAATAAGCTGTAGCGTTATGCAATTATTTTTCATACGTTTGCTGTCCCTAACAAAATCAAGTTATTGCAAACGTCAAACAAATTGTTACCTTGGAAACAATGTTTTTTTTTTAATTAGGCAATTCACCCTAAAAATAGTGCTTTGTTGGCGTCATAGTTAATATCTACCTATCTCTAAAAGTGTTAATTGTCCGGACGAAAAGCATAGTCACTTTTAAAACTTTTTAATATTTGCATTCAAAATATAAATATTTCAAAAATAAAATGCTTACTTCTAATGATATAATTTGAAAGCTTATTTAATCACCTTTCAAAAACAGTTTTTAGTTTTTGGATACATTTAGAAATATTTAAATTATTTTGATTTCATTGAAACGCGGAAATTCTCAAGAAATCGCTGGCATTTGACAGGACTTTTATGAGCAGTATCAATAATATAACTCAAATCTTGAAGGGTTAAACAATAATTATTTTTTATTAGACAAAAAAGCAAGAATAATAACAATTATGTCAATAATTATGCCAGTAATTTCCCACTAATTCCATGCGAGCGAAGCTGTGGGTAAAAGCTAGTACTTTTATAATAGTTTTGATGTCCGATTTTATTACTATCTATTGCTGAATTTATTGTTTCCATTATTTGATGTATCCATCTGAGATTATGATCAATCATGATATAGACTAATACTAAATATGAAAATATAGATTTCAATACTATATATATTATAACATTGCTTTTTAATACTATCTATAACGCTTCTATTATTAATCATTACATGTATAAAATGAAGTCGCTCAAAATGTTGGTGCGCTTAGATCTTTTAAACTACGCAACGGATTTTCATGCGATTTTCACCAATAGATAACGTTTTAAGAGTAAGGTTTATATGTATAATACATATTTATTATAGTAGAGAAAAGCCGATAAATTGAAATATTCAATTCAGGCAGCAGGCAGCGGGCAGCTGGCAAGCGGGTGGTGTGGATTTTGTAAAGGTTGGGTAATGGCGTTGTGTTTCGTTAGTCACAACAACGTGTGGCCGGGTCTGCTAGTTCTGCTGCCCCGGGAACCATTTATTGGATAAGCAGAGGTGCCCGGGTTCATGGTTTGTCTGGGTGTAGTTAGTCCGGGTCTTGGCGACGGATGCGTCTGCCCACCAGCTGCATGGCAGGCCAGATCAGGAGAGAATGGTTGAGGGAGGCCTTTTATCCTCCCCAGCCGGAATCTCTTGGAACATCGCCTTGAACCGCAGCGGGAGGGATGGATTCAAACGTCCTCACTCCTGGAAATACTGCCCCCAGATTCCTACCCACCCCACATACCTTTTTCTTTCCCAGAACTTCCTCTCCTTCATTTCCTACCCGCCTCCCATAGCCGCCTCCCAAATTATACCTTGACCGTTTTGTAGATTTAAAAAAAAACATTTATGTGAATACTGCACAAGAGTACCAACTGATCCCGTCTGAAGCCAGTGAGGTGGGGAGGGGAAGGAGATGGGGAAAAGGAAGGTAGGGAAGTACCTGACCATTCAGATCTGGTCACCGAACACGGCTAAAGCCAAATCAAGTAACGTTTCAATTGTGTTCGGTGGTCTTACACCAGGGCGATACTGGTATCTTCCACTCTGGAATATGCCGTAAATATGGTATTGGTACTCAACGCATTTGACGTAGGTACTAGAAATACATAAAATAACATTTTTTTACAACACAAACACACCACGTGGCAATGGCAAGAATTGTGTACGGTAAGGTACCTAAATGACCATGTTGAAATACCACATTTCAGAATTCAGATTGTAATGTATGTAGACCCCATAAATACCTAGTGATAGGTCTACATAACAAAAATAAATAAAGTAGTTTTTATTTTTTTTTGTGAATACCTCATAAGGGGCTATCTTAAATTACGTCACACGAATTTTATGATTTTTTTACCTCCCATAATAATATCTTAGATTCTCACCGCGTTTGATTACTGCCATCTTTTGAAATAATTTGAACAAAGCTTTTAGTTTAAAATTGTCCCATAAGCCGAAAGATAAAACGGCGCCACACGACAGTGGGCATTTGCTAGTAATTTAAAATCCCCTATGTCATTGTTAAATTGTAGTTTAAAATTATAAAATTATCTTTGAAAAATGGAGAAAGATTTTAATATGTTGTTGTCATTTCGTTTTTTCTAATAAACTTAACCTACGTTTTGTAATTTGAATTTTAAAAAACATTGAATTTAGGGTTTATGAAAAAATTAAACCAAAACCCTATTCTTGATTTTTTTTTAAATTTACGTATGTCGGTTTAAAGAAAAACCTCCAGAGTATTTTTAAGGGTCTTCATCATTTGAAAATATTTTGTAAAACATATGGAAGAGCGGTCAGAAAAGGGTCTTATTTCTGATTTATTTTTGATAAATGCTAACCCCCTGTAAACTTTAAAAATACGAAATATTTTTTTTTCCCAATAAAAACATTATACTTATCGTATTACGAAATAAAATTTTCGTTATTTCGAAATAATTTATCATTACATTCCGCCTTAATTGCTACCTTAGATATTTGTCGAGAGATTTTTACGATATTTTAAGGAAGTCGTGCTCTATTAAATATTTTAGCTTAAGTCTTTTAATTACAACCGTTTTTTCATAAAAGAGCAATCCCTAAAAATTCGTATTTACATAATATCTCCTCTACAAAACATCTTATTCTACTTTTTTAACGCTTACTACAAAACCCTAAGACTGGGAGGAATACCTAAGTAAGTATTTAAATAATATGTGCTTAATAGTTGTTTAAAATTTAGCAGGCGTTTTTACCCCAGGAAACATTTATTGGATAACTAACACCTCGGCCAAAGGTCACCCGAAGAGGTTTGGTACGTTTGGGTTCTTAGCAGAGATGCCTACTCTCTATCTGCGTGGCGGGACGAATTGGGATAGGTCGATTAAAGGCGACCCTCCGACTTCTACGACCAGACTCTCTCAAATCATTGTATGCACTGCAGTGGGAGGGATGGATTCGTACATCCGTTACTCCTGGACACACTGATCCCCAGCTTCCTAACCGTCCCTCGTACCTTTATCCTTCCATATTATTCCTTTCCCCCCCTTCCTTACTATAAAAAAAGATATATTTTAAAGGAATTTGGTGCATAGTTATCATCCCGGCCAACATGGAAAGTATCTTTCACCCTCGCTTCATATTGGTCAATTTAAAATCTGGAACAAATTACATAATATAACAACGAGTATATGAAGTTTTAGATATATTATTTTTTTACGGTATGGAAATGATATTGCCAGCTGAAAGTGGTAACATTGGCAAATACCGTTTTCAGTCCAAAGTTCATAGTCTGTGTTACGTCAGCACACAGATATTCTGTTCAATGTGCATTATTCACGAATTCATAAATATATACTTGCATCTGTCGACTTCTATGACATTACGCTTGCTATTTACTGTAAAGAGCACTTCTTCGAAATAAAATTCTACCATTTTTGAGAGAATGCGATTAAGACGTAAATATAAGGTTCGTTACTCCACAATCCACAAACTTAGTTACTAAGAGCTAAATAATGGTTTTTATTATTCTCCGCATACAAATTTTCTGAGATAGTTTTATATTTCACTATTGTTCCTGTTGAGCATCGCAGGCTTCTTCTCAATTAAGTTGTTTGATTACTGGTAGGTTATTTAAAGTTTTACAACGTGTTAACCTAAAAGTGCATCCTGCGAAATTGATCGGCAATGCAAACTTAGTTCCTTGAAGTTTCACATATTATTTTTTTTTAATAATAGCTCCACACAGTAAATCCCGAGGAGAAAAATCCTTCAGGAACTGTGTCATCTTTCGAGACGCTGCCCGTGTGAAGGGAATAGGTATGAAAAATTTCATAGTGTTTCTTTAAATGTTAAACTCAGATGTTGTGAGATTTTTCCTCCATTTTAAATAAATCATGTTAAGTATAATATTTTCACGACAGCATATTAATTAAATTATGTATTCTTTAAATATTAGCATGCTCCCTCTATCATTCGATTTACATATATCTCTCTTCCAAACCATCTTGAGTAATCTTATTCTTCTTTTTGACCGATTATAATGGAGCCTTAAGAGACGAAAAGAAGTGTTTCATAGAAGAAGTGTTCTAAAACTTAGACACGAACTTCCTTCAAATGACTAATAAAAATGGCGCAGCCGGTACGCAAATTACTAAAAAATATACTACGTAACTACTTTTCGTACCATAATATTATAATGGTAACGAAATACGATAAAGCCTACGTGGGCCGAACGAAATGTGACGTTAATCAAAAAAGGTCTCTCTTATCTTCGAATTTCCCAGAATCTGAGATATCTGATATAATAGTACCGCTGATAGCTCCATTGTTACCAGTAACGTCTCCTTCATTCTTATTGAAGACGCTGATAAATACCGTTGACATCAACCGAAATAGATATGACAACGGAGCTTTCACCGGCAAGACCATGTTTTTAATAAAATATTTGAAAAGTGAGTAAAGCGAAGAGTAACAACTGCTCCCAAGTCTCCAGAGGCAGTGGGAAATAGAAATGACAACGGGGCTTTTACCGGCAAGACCATGTTTTTTAAATTTTTTTAAAGTGAATGCAACGTAATAGTCACAACTGCTCCCAATTCTCCAGAGCTAGTGGAAAATATAGATAGCAACGGAGCTTTCACCAGCAGAATCATCTTTATAATATATTTTTTTGAACAGTGAATAAAGCGCAAGCGTCACAACTGCTCCCAACTCTCTGGAGTTAGTGGGAGATGAAGATGACAACGGAGCTTTCACCGGCCGGACCATTTTTATAATAAAAAAATTGAAAATAAATAAAGCTTAAGAGTGTCAACTGCTCCCAATTCTCCAGAGCTAGTGGGAAATAGAGATAACAATGGGGCTTTTACCAGCAGGACAATGTTTATAATTTTTGAGAGAGATTTTTAGTTTTTAAAAGTTTTATTTTCAATGTGTATTTAAAAAAAAAATTATTTTTAATTTTTTGCTACCGGTTTTGACACATCCGTGTCATTCACTAGCAAACTTAAAATTAACTTTAAAATACTACAAATAGAGTAACAACGGAGCTTTCACCGGCAGGACCATGTTTATAATACAAATTTTGAAAATGAATAAAACGCAAGAGTAACAACTGCTTCCAATTCTGCTGGCTGGAAATGGAGATAATAACGGAGGTTAAGGGCCTTCCTTACTAGCGATCTCAATCGTTGTATGGAGTATCATGAATTCTCAGATTAAAACGACAATCTAAGTTATTAATCGTCAAAATATCGATGATGTAGCCACGATAAGCTATCATAAATACATTTTTCTATCGAGATATATGCTTTTATTATCAATTTATTTTCGTTAAATACTATATAATGAACATCTAAAAATTCTTCTACTCATTCGGCTCTAAGAGGTGGCCGTGAACGCACTCTTCCTACGGTCCGTCGTGTCAATCTTTTTTCAAAGTTCGAAATTCCGCGTAATTATTATGCTTCCATGCGACGTTTCAACAATATTACACTCTATGCGTTGAGCGTAGGGACCATAATGGTGTGTCGCCTTTTTATGCTTCGTCTGTGAGTTTCCGTCGAAGCTGTGTAGTGTCAAATAGTAGATATTATTAAGAATTAATTTATTATTAACATTTTTTCGGGTTTCTAGGAAATAAACGATTTGATATTTTTAAAATATAAAAGTATGGAAATTTCCACATTAAAAGTAAATATCCATGCTCTAGAAAAGGAAAGTTCTTCGCTTCAACCGGTAGTGCGCCAGGGGAGATCTTTTGAATCGCATGACTAAGAATGGATTTAAGGGAGTTCACTTGCATCAAATGGCTATGATTTTAAGAAATCTGACTATATAAATATATACTGTATATATATATAGTATTGGATTTTATTATATACATTTATATTTTATATACATATATATTTTATATTATTTTTTTAATTACATATATATCTCGTGTCTGAGATATAGGTGTTAGAAAAAAATGATTTTAAGGCCGATTGTATATATCTCGTATATATATGTATATATATACATATATACAATCGGCCTTAAAATCATTTTTTCTAACACCTATATCTCAGACACTTCAGGGTCTACTGTGACTAATAATATTTCAAATTGTAATAAATTTAGTCTAGGTACTATAAAAACATAACGAATGATATTTGGAGAAAATTTTGTTGTTTGGGGTCAAAGTGACAAAAACGATTTTTGGCAAGATCCGGAGATCTGACGAGATTGAAAATTTAGATTTTTCATTAGTCCTTCATCATATAGAATATGTAAAGAAAATCAGAACAACCCCATTTGATGCAAGTGGAAATGTTTAATTTTACTGGACCATATAGTATAGAAAACTCATAAAGCAATTAGAATTAAAAAGATTGCATAAAAATAATCAAAAGTTTTAATTTAAAAAAAAAGAAAAGGAAAAATCCTGCAGCTCGCTTCAGCAAAAGATCAGCATTATGGTCCCAATGCAGAAAAACCTGATATGGACCAAGCATCGTATGAGGCAGCTAAAGGTGATTTTTAGAAAGGCTTTTCACCATAGCCAAAGATAGGCAAGCAATTGAAAGGGCGACTGCGCTGCAACATGATTACGGCATCGTGGTTTGGAAAAGTGTGCAAACGGCGGTAAAATATTAGTTGCGCTCCAGTAGTCAAAAATATACTGTACCAGCAATCCTTATCAAATATTCTTTCAATTCGACACGGACAAAAACATGAATACAATGTCAAAGGAGCTTGCAGAACAAGAAAGCATTACCATAGAAAAGTGTGGTCTTTTCGTAGATGAAGAGTATCCGTATATGGGTGCGACCCGAGATGGAATTTTTTCTGAAGACACCGTGATTGAATTTAAATGTATTTTCACAGCACGCAGCATTCTCATATATGAAGCAGTAAAAACCCAAAAAATAACTTTTTGGAAACTTAAAAAAATGGAGAAATACTGGTATATGCATCTCACGATTGGTTTTACCAGGTTAAGGGCCAATTACATGTAACAAAAAAAGATTTTTGTATGTTTGTTGTATGGACTGAACTCGGAATAAAAATCGAAAAATTTTTACGGGATGACGAATTTTGGCAGACTAATATGGTTGAACAGCTGAAACGCTTTTACAATTTTTGCATGCTACCCAAATTAATTGATCCTCGACATAATCGCTGCATGCCTATGAGAAACTCTGAGTATTTAGAAAAGTGCATAATAGCGAAAAGAAGTAAAGTAAAATTGGTTTCAGCTAAAACCAAAACATATAAGAAGACATTGTTTCGAATAAATCAATAACATTTTATTTCATTGAAGTGTCTTCAGAAGAAATTTAATTTATATTTCTAATATATATAGTCCACATTTTTAGAGATAGGGAAGAGGAGGGTTGGAAAGTTCCTGACCATTCAGATCTAGTCACTAAACATATCAACGCCGTTCTCAAGCAACTTTCAATTCTGAATTATGGTCTACCAGGGCGATACTGAATGTATATTAAGGTGGGTCATTTAAAAAAAAATGATAATTTTAGATTCTGTTAGCGATAAAAGGGTGCCAAATGGGTTCAAACCGACGTGTTTAAAATTTTTTAAATTTCTGATACGATCTTCTTCCTCCGGATTCACTTCAAAGTTTTGAAAATTTTCATTTTTAGAGGTATTTTCTAGTGTGTATAAAAGTTACTACAAATCCTTTATACTATATTTTTTGTAATATTCTATGGCAAATATGGTACGTATTTACGAATTCATTTACAAAAAATCCGAGTTTTGATTATTAGTGGCTCGAGGTGAGGGCGGGGAAAGCACCGATCGCGCAACCGACGTCGGAGTTTGGAGTCAGTATCGCCACGGCTCTTTAAGCGGTAGGTCGGGTTGCACAAGTTTTCGCAATGGAACGTACTCGGAATGCGTTAAAAAGTCCCATATTTGGTGAAATTTGCGACGTTAAAGACAATGTTTTACCAACTTATTGTGATGTTATGAAGTTTTTTGAGTCGACCAGGCATCAAATAAAATTAAATCAAGAGACCAAACTAAAACCCAAATTTCAGCAAATAGAGTGTACTGTGACAGCACGAATTGAAGAAATATGGAGAAAGGCTTCTATTCCCATCGTTACACACTCGCGAGTAGCACGCATGTTGAGGTCATATCATTTTAAATGCAAAAACCTTCTTAAGTCACATCCTAAAATACCGGAGAAAAAATGGAGGAATTCCATCGCAGAAGTAAAGTGCTGTTTGATATTTCGTCTTGCAAATGCAAAGATTTCAGTAAATGTGACTGTCCTAAAGATAAAAAAATACCTGTAAATGAACAGAGTTTCATTAGTGACCAACGTACTACACAAAAAATGATAATAGGAAATGTGGATGCCGCTACAACAAAACGAATGAAAACTGCGTTGAAAAGAAAACTTCTGAAGCAAAAATCCTTGCGTACGTCTAAAAAAGAAAGCACAGGTAAGCCAACTACCTCTCTAATCGATATTTCCACGTCTTCTGCATCAAATGAATCCGATTGCAATGATGTTTTCAAACCAAATGTTGTATCTCAAATGCCTCAGAAGCAGGCTGCGGTCACTATTGATTATTCTACACTGTCGAAAACTTGTGATAGATATGGAGTTTCGGATATAGCAGCGGCAGCCATTGCCTCAGCAGTTTTGTATGACATTAAGTCTAATATTCCAGTTATTGACAAAGGTAAACTTCGCAGAGAACAAAATAAACAAGGGAAAATATTAAGGCACAACACATAGTTTTACAAATACCCACATTATATTTTGATGGCCGGAAAGATAAAACATTAATAATCAGGGAAAAAGGGGGGAGGCATTACAGAGAACTAATCATTGAAGAGCATATTTCAATGATAAAAGAGCCAGACTCAATATATTTGGGTTATATTGCACCAAACTCTGGCACGTCGAAAGTTATAGAAAGAACAATTGCCGATTATTTTTTAAAGGAAGAAATACCATTTGAACCATTAATGGCTATTGGATGTGACGGAACGAACGTGAACGTTGGAAAACATGGAGGTACAATACGTTTGCTTGAAAAACGTTTGGATAAACCATTGCAATGGATAATTTGCTTGCTTCACATGAACGAGTTACCATTTCGTCATTTGTTCACACATCTTGACGGTAAGACATCTGGACCTCAAACATATTCAGGGACAATAGGACTAGCTTTAGAAAACTGTGAAAAAAAGCCTATTGTTCATTTTCAGAAAATTGACGGAGAGTTGCCTGAATTATTAACTAAAGACCTAAGTACAGATCAGTTATATTTGTATAAAATCGTATCTGCAGTTACGGTGGGGGAATTACCTGAAGATTGAGGCCACAAATCTCCTGGAAAAATCTCTCATGCCAGATGGCTTACGCGTGCTAACCGAATTCTTCGTCTTTATGTTGCAACGCAAGCTCCTACAGAGAATCTTATTATTTTAGCAACGTACGTTGTTAAAGTTTATGCTCCGACTTGGTTCAGTACTAAAACTCATCCCACCTGTAAAGATGGAGCACGTCACCTATGGCAGCTAATTTCAGCGTCTAGATACTTATCCCCTGAACTAAAAACTATAATTGATCCAGTTACAGTTAGAAAGAAACAGTTACTTCGCACACCCCGAAAATTTACTACTTGCAATGTTAACTGACCCTCACAAGCATATCCGGGAATTAGCTGCGCGTCGTGTTCTAAAAGCACGCAGTAAGAAACTAAGTAAAACAAGGCTGTTCCAACTTCCAAACATAAACCTCGATGCATCATATTACTACGACCTTATTAATTGGCAGCAAAATGTAACCGAACCCCCAATACTGAAGAATATATCGGATGAAGATCTTCAATTATTTGTAGCACAGGGGGGAGAAGGTAAATTGCCTCTTCTGCGTCTGCCATGTCATACTCAAGCAGTTGAAAGAGCTGTAAAGACTGTTACTGAAGCCTCGACTACTTTATGTACGAAGTCTGCAAGAGAAGGTCTTATTAAGGCAAAGATTGAGTCTCGCAAAATAATGCCGAAATTTGAGAGTAAGAAGGATTTTGCTGGTATTTGAATACACTGTCTTGAGATAATGTTAATTATAATCATATATTTTTTTAATAAATAAGTCAGAATATTCTCTCTAATTCGTGTTTTATTGAAAAAAAGTTCATTTTTAATTGTTTATCTAATATTTTTTAGAGATTTAACAAGGGTGGGTTTTTCTCTATTTTGTGAAATTTCAAACTCAATCCGGAGGAAGAAGATGATATCCAAATATTATTTAAAAAATTACGTGATTTTACATCTTCATTTAACACCCTTTTATCACTAACAGACAAACCAAAACAAGTTTTTTTTTTCCCCCATACAATCGTGACCCGCCTTAATGTATATTCCACTTTGAGACGAGGTACAGATTCATTAAATGTACCTATATACATTTAATTTTAATTCTACAATATGATTTACTCATATAAATTAAATTAAATTTGTTTTTTCCTCGCCGGCTTTTGAACCCGTGACCTCAAATCAAACTAGACAATTTAATATTAACAGTGCCCCGCCGCACTGCGAAACCAGGCTGGAACAAAGGCCAAGCCTTTTGTCAATGTTTATAATTGTATTACTATGTGTACATTTTTCATCTATGTATGTATCAAAAAAAATCCAAATAAAAAGTTACATTAAATGTTTTAAGTTACTGAGAACCTCCTCCATAAATCAAGCTACCGTTATATTGCATTACATTCTAAAACATATTTTAACATTATTTTTATAATCACAATATTTTTATTTAAAATAAAACAATAACTTTGTAAACACCACTTTTATTTTTTATACTTTATGCCGACCGGGTTTCGCTACAACCGTAGCTTCTTCAGGGCAGTACAATCTGGTCCAGAGTACAGAGATTGTACTGCCCTGAAGAAGCTACGGTTGTAGCGAAACCCGGTCGGCATAAAGTATAAAAAATAAAAGTGGTGTTTACAAAGTTATTGTTTTATTTTAAATTATAATGTCACATCACAAAGTAACTGCTTCATATGAACAAACAATATTTTTAATTAATAATATTTGGTTTTGTTCTGTGCGTGTCTTGATTTTGAATGGAACGCACCGGCCAGCTGCACGTGCAGCTAGTTCGATATTCGAAATCGAGCTGGAAACATTTAATACCGAGGGCCCTTAAACGAAGGACCATGCTTTTAATTTTTGAAAAGTGAATACAACGCAAGAGTCACAACTGCTCCCAAGTCTACACAGCTAGTGGGAAATAGAGATGACAACGGAGCTTTTACCGGCAGGACCATGTTTTTAATTTTTGAAAAGTGAATACAACGTAATAGTCACCAGTGCTCCCAATTCTACAGAGCTAGTGGGACTACGACACCCCAAATTGGGATAAATTGTGAGGCTAAAAGAAGTGAGAAAAGAAAGAAAATTGGAAAGTACCTGAAAGTGCCAAAGCAAATGGTGATGGGCTTCCACTTGGGCGATACTGAGAAAATCTATATACGTACCATTCTAAGTTTAGTCTCTTTGTCATCAGACGATGTTCCTGGGCATACTGAAAGCCTGAATTTAATTACAGAGGTGATCGAGACTTGTAATTATTACATAATTCACAGTATTGGGGATGACAGGTTAACACTTCATGGAACCCGGCTCTTTGGCGTAATTCGTAGATGCAACCACTGTAATACACATGCGATGAAACCCTTTGGTACAAAGTACTGTATAGGATAATGTATGTAGTTTCAATGTCCTTCCACAGATGTAGTATTATAGTATATTATTATAGTATACGTAGTTTTGAGGTGTCTCAACTGATGTCAGTTTAGTAGTACCTTAGTTGAGTGGCAACTGTCGCCGTTCGTGTCGTATACCCGAACGGTTACTTAAATAGCCGATGATATGCAATCGACAACTGGGCACCTTCCGTGTCGAGTTCCTTACTCCGGAATTGCACAAAGTATCCATTGGAGCAGACGTTTGGTTAAGTTAAATATTTGTTTTAAACCACATGATAACGTAAATAAAGTAACTTGTAGTATCGATGAACCTCGAGGGATATTGGAGATTCTCGAACTAATTAATATTTATATCTATACTTTACAACTATCCTGATAATTTAATTTGCAAGACTATGCGAAAGTTTTCTCAGGGAGTAAACAAAACAACACATAAAACAAAGGATGTGATTTATGATTTCTGAATGAGATTCAGAAGTTATCGCTGCCAAAATGAGTGTAATTTTTTTTTTTGCATTAACTCCACACAGGAGGCCCTGAGGAAAATATTTTCCATCAGGGCCTATGTAATCTGGGATGCTGTGTAGAGGGTTTTTTTGAGGAGAGGAAGGAATGAACATTGGTTTTGAAGAGACTCATGTTGTAGGAAGGAGGAAACACAGAGGCCGGCAAATCATTCCACAGGCGAGCTGTTGAACACAAGAACGAGTTGAAGAAGCGACCAGTTCTCATGTGACAAATGTCAACCGTGTACAAATGTTGGGCACGCGTTTGGCGTGTTTCCCGACTATGCACCGGTGCCGAAGGGATCAATGACGCTAGTTCCTCGGAGCATCTTCCATTGTAATACCGGTAGAACAAGGACAGCATTCCCACCTGACGCCTGTTCTATAAAGGTTGTAATCCGTCTGTTAAGATAGGAGAATCTATCAAACGGACCGCCCGTTTCTGCACAGAATCAAGGGTTTTTTTTAGGCATTTTGGAGCTCCAGACCAGAGGTGGCTGCCAAATTCAACCGTGGGGCATACTTGTGATTTGTACAGGGTTAGCAGTTGTGTACTATTAAAGTATCTGAGGGAACTGTTCAGTACGCCCAGTTTTTGGAAGGCTAACTTTACTCTGGCTTCGATGGAGCCCCCATATCTGAGCTGGTCACTTAGGGTTACACCAATGAACTGACTACGTTATGAACTGACTACGTTGCCAACAATATACAAGATGTAGAAAATGTAATAATTTTAAAATTTATCTCGAATGCTGTGTATTCACATGAGAAAAAAACCGCGAGCCGAACCACAAGTTATGGGAAAGGAATGAAGCAACCGCAATGGGCGTTTTGCGTCTATAATATTGCATTCGCAGCATTATACAACAACGTCTTCAAATATTGCGTCGGAAAACTACGCAAGACGGCCTTTGTAGTTGAGGCTCATGACTAGCAATCCGACGGTTGCTGGTTCAAAACCCGGCGTTCGCAAATAAATTTCATTAATTAGTTTGTGTTATTTCTGGTTATTTAATAACTTAATTATTGAAAATAATATATAGTATATATGTGGAACGTTCCAGAGCGGAAGATACTCTCAATATCGCCCTGGTGTTTAACCCACCATTCAGAATTGAAACCGTGCTTGAAATTGACCAGATCTGAAGAGCCGTATATTATCCACATTCCTTTCCCCTTCTCCTTCCACTCCCCACTTACCTACATCCAGCCTCACAACATACTCCAATTGCCATAGTCGATAGATGGGAGCAGTTGGGACTCTAGTGTGGAGCTCACATTAAAAGAAACATCAACAAAATGGTACTATACTTTTGTTTTCACTGTCGGTTATTTATAAACATCTCTCAACTATGTGCTATTTTGCGATATTTGTAACCAAAATTGAACAAAAAGGTTTTTTAAATGATTTTTAAATTGACAATTTATTTCATTCCATAAGTACACAAAAACACATGCAAAGTGTTTACCAATTAAAATGGATTAAGGCGGTACACAATCCTAATAATTTTTGTTTGCTCAAAACTCACTTTTTAATCATTTCCGGCGAAATCGTAACTATATTAACTTTTTTTATTCAGATGTTGTCCTGGGGATGTAAGTTCTTTGTATTTAAGATTAATAAAAACAATACCTTACCATTAATATATTTTATGTAAAACGCCTTTAAAAATTTGTAATACGTTGTACAACTAAAGTTAGCGGTAAGCACTAGATTTTATTTTTTTAGAGATAAATTAATAACTTCGGCAGTGCGACATCATCCCACATTTTCAATATTTGTAACACATTCTTCAGAATTAATTAAATTGAACGCGGTGAAAAGGTCCAATCTCCATGCCTGCTAGGGTGAATTCCATCGTACGTTCATCCAGTAGGCCGTGTAGCGGGCGCATATTTGTTTACACGCTTTCTTCACTTACGTCGTTAAGATTCCCACATTATTTGTCTTCTTCTTCTTTTCTTTGATAGGGCAAATTCGACAGTGGGTCCGTGCAATACACGGGCGAGACTCTATTTGTATACACGGCTTCTTTACTTACGACGTTAAGATTCTGAATATATTTTAGGGTATATTGTCATCTTAAACAAACAGATATTTAGCAAAACGTCTTTAAAATTTTATCTTGGATTCGCGTCACTGCCTCTTGATTGGCCCCTTTAACCCTCCGTCCGTCGCGTCTTTTTTATAACGCAGATGTAGCGCGGGGTCACCGAGGACCTCAAAAATAAATATGATTAAATTGTTGTAATAGCTTACATCTTATGCGTTATTTTAACTGATGTCAGGCGATAATGACTGCATTGAAATATTAAAAATTAGATATTTATTTTCAATGTAAAAGCTTAAAAATCAACAAGGAACATTTTTTTATAATTTTGAAACATACTTTTTTAATAGAAAACTTTAAAAAAAAATCTAACTAATTTCTATCAAACTCATAACTATTTGATATTGATACAAACTTATTATTATTACAAAAAAAAATCAACAAAATACAATGAAAAAACACATAAACTTGGTTTTTCATTATATTTTGTTGATTTTTTTGAGCCTCACCCCGATACACATGTCTGTACTCACATCGCACATGCGCAGACTGAATGTTGGCGGCGCTAGCGTTAAGTATAGTCCCTTTTAGGAAGCTACTTAAAGTACGGAATCAGTGGGAACATATAAAATGTACTTAATTAGCATTCCTGTAAAACCTGGGCTTTTAAAGACCCCTCGCGACGGGTCGAGGTTTAAGCCAACATTCAACCCTTAACTATTACGAAGGGATATTTGCTTAACCGTCTACGTGAGGGGATAGTTCCAATTCCAACTATATCACTTTTTGTTTGAAATATTTACAAGTGTTAACAATTATTATTAAATAAATGAAATTGCCATCGTGATGTGTATAGATATTAACACTACAATTAAAAATGTTCACAGCAATGTAAAGGACAATATAACGACTTAAATATGTCATTTTTATGAGTTTTTCTTTCGATCTTTTTCGTTATTCTAAAAAATTAAATATAAATTAAATACGATTATTAATGAAATTTTCTACAAAGTAAGGTTTTCTGAAAGATCTGTTTCAGAGTGGAAGATAATCTCAGTATCGCCCTGGTGTAAGATCACCATTCAGAATTGAAAATTGCTTGAAATGGCTTTTGCCGTGTTTGGTGACCAGATCTGAATAGCCAGGTACTTCCCCACCTACCTACCCTACCCCATCTCCTTCCCTTCCCCTATACCTTCAGCCTCACAACATACCCTAATTGCTCAAATTAAAAAAAGTTATTGAATGTTATTTTGTAGTAAAAATTCATAATTACAGATCTACAAAAATAGTAGATACGATTTTTTTTCCTGTATAAGCTTTCCTATATAAGATAAAAGCTTTCCTTTTTGCTCTCCTGAACAATGAACATTTGGTCCTTTAAAATTTTTGTTATCAATATTTTTTTAATTTTTAATTTTAATTTTAATTTTATTTTTATTTTTTATATTATGGTTTTTTTCCCGTTAAACCGCAACTAAGAAGTTTTTCAACAGGATTTTAATTTAATTACACATACATATATAATAATATTATAAAGACGAAGTAATTCAATATGACAGTCCCAATAAACTTGTTTTAAGTTGTTAGTCAATGTGTGCTTTTACTTTGAAGATTTAAATAAATATTTGATCAGACGTTAGCTATTAAAATTAATTCTTCGAAATTTAATTATTATATATATATCCTCCCCACATCCTGGAATAAAAAATTATTATTATTATTATAGAACGAAACACTAAAGTCAATATATGTAGAAAGAAATCTATTGAATGAGGTTATAAAATAAACGTTATTGCATTTTATTAATATCTGGTTTAAATCGACTTCTTCTCAAACGCAATATGTTGCCAGGAACAAAATGTGACATATCAATTTATTTCGCTTTTACGGGAAATTGATACTTCACTCAAGATGCAACTTAAATGAGTTTTCCGTTTCAATTTTCCGGTAAAGGTGCCTTCCGAGTTTTAGCAGTAGATTGAATTTTGTTTTATATAATAATATGCCCCTTGTATGCTTTTTATAATGACTTGGAAAAAGTCGTGTGGATAGATTTTTCCAGTGAGATTACCAACATTTCACTAAAAAATACAGTATTAAGAATAAAATTAATAAATTCTTTATTAGCTCGTGAAGTCGCTACGTCAGGTTTCCAATTACCTTGTATTTATTTATTTTAAATTTTGTGACTTTCTTCTACTGCCCGCTTTTTTCCCATATCAAGGTTCTCCCGATGAAATACTCAACCTGTTTAAAATCTTAGAAATTCCCCGTAATTTTGGGAATTCCGAATTTGGCTATTTATTAAAAATAATTGCGCCCATAAATTATTAAAAAAATGTTCAAAATGTGATTCAAGTGACCTATTCACAAGTCGAATACCCTCGACACTGAAAGTATCTTCCACTCTGTTATTTAACATAAATTAATAAAATAATATTTACTTGTGCCCGCTGTGATTTAAAGCCCGCAACCTTCGGGTCATCTCGTCAATGCGAGCTGCAAACATTTAAAGCCACGTCAGCTTTCCAAAAAATATGTAGAACCACCCCAGTTTGAATAATACCATTCAGCGATATTACGTATGATAATGACATTAGCTTCATACTCGTATGAGGGAGGCTTCCTGTGCTTGTGGAATGTATTGACGTCACAGGCGCATTTTGGTGTCTACCCGACAGAAAATTATACAGACAGATCAAGAATGAATTCGGTATTTACTAAAGGGTTGATTCATAATATCATACATTACCTTTACATTTTTTTTGTTCTGGCATAAATTATATAAAAATTTCTAGACTTTTTGTTTTGAAGAGTTTTAGTAAAAAGAAAAATAAATTAAATAAAAAAATTTGTTAAGTTAATAAAATAATAAATAATCCCTGCAAATCGCCCTTATTTACAATGTTTTCATGTAATGTCGACTTATCCCACCTTTCTTCCCCTCCCCCAAAATTGCCCCTCCCACTACCCCCACCCAATTAAATCTTATTGTTTTGTATTTGCATAGAATTTTTAAGATTGTTTAAGTTTGCTAGTGAATGACACGGATGTGACGAAACAGGTAGCAGAAAATTTAAAATGTAACGTAACAAATGTACATTGAAAATTAGTCCTTTCATTTCTAATTTCGATCTAAAAATAACTCTTCCCAATAGTAATTTTATAATACAACTCCTCGTCGAATCGAAAGAATCGAAAAGCCTACATAAAAATGCAAGATTCCTTTACCTATTTAAAACAGGGCGCAAATTTGTCTCTCAAATCGCATGACGTAATTTGTTAATTTTAACGGCCAACAGCGAGCCTGAAAGTCTCGCGTCACAAGGTTTAGGGATGTTTTTAACAAATTAAAATTATGTTAACTTGTTAAAAGCTTTTAAAAACATACGCCCGATCAACCAGTGAAGATCATTAATTTTGTGCCAAAAGTACTGATGTAATTTGTTGCATGAAATTTCGTATTTGTTTTGCTAGAAAGAAATTAATGTTAGCAGGGTTGGCAGGATACATAAAGTGAGATTTGTCCGGATTTTGGCGGCGGGTGCGTCTGCCCATCAACTTCGTGGCAGGCCGAAAGGGACTGTTTACGTGAGACCTTTTAACCTCTCCAGCTGGACTCTCGAAACATCGCCTTGCACTGCAGTGGGAAGGATAGATTCATACGTCCGTCACTCCAGGATTTACTGAACCCCAGTTTTCTACCCACCCCTCATCTTTTTTTCTTCCAAGAACTTCCTATCCTTCCTTTCTTGAAATATCCTACTCATAGCATCTCCAAAGATGATTTAGGACCTAGGAAAAATTATTTTCCACAGGGCCTCCTGCGGGAGCTAATGAAAAAAAAATCAAAACCGGAGAGTATTTAATTTCTTTCAGAAAAAAATTGTTAAGTCTGAACAAGACAATGAATAATATAAAAGTTATGATAAAGCAAATATATTATGAACAGAATATTTTCCAAGATATTAAAACTTTTGCTGTACCCAGTACGTTGAATACAACTTCATCCACGTTATTTCCTCTCTCCAGTCTTAGGCACTCAATCCACAGCTGTCTACTCCTAATAGTTCACCATTATTATAGCTGACTACCTCATCCATTATTGTATTAATCTTACATGTCTGATATTACATCTCAGCAAACTAATGTGATGTAGTGTGAAGTTTCAGAGGAGAAACTCATCTTCAGTATTTTTAAATTTATTTATTAATGCCCCTTTAGGATTATACATAAGAATAATAATTCACGTGATAATCCTAGAGAGTGGTTTAAAGATGGCACTAACGCAATCGATAATGAAGGGATTTAAACATGATTAAATATGGTTGCCATCTCAAGGTCGGACCCAGAATGATTACTACCGCCTGCTAAATAAGCAATTAGAGCTGATTGTAATCCATCACCAATAAAAGACCATGGTGTTTTGTTGAGATTTTATTTAAAGAGTTTATGAGAAAGATCCGGAGTTACAACAGTTAATATAACTATTTTTGATATAAAAGACCATTTTATTTATTAAGTGACAAATTGAAGATTTCCACTAACTCGGCATAATATTATCGACGCCGGAAAGGAAAAATTGCTAAAGCGCCATACAGCTGTGGCATTAAAGATGAACCTACACAAAAAGCCATATTGTTTGTTTGTGCTTGTATTGTATATAACCCTCAATTAGTATTCTAGGCCATCAATGAGGACTTATTCCGAAAGCTTGTCAATGCAAGCAATTCTGGACTATAAAATGTGTAAATGTAAATGTAATAATTAAAATTTTATGTATAAATACCAAGTTATTGAATATTATTCTGTCAACGATAATGATAGTTTATCATAATGTTATAAATTCAACAAGTTTGCTATAATACCCACTTTACAGACATAAACTTAGAAATCGTAAAAAAAAATATTTAGTTTTCATCCAACGACTTGTATACGAATATTGTAATGTGGATTCCAGACGGGAGAATTTATTGATATCTGTTTAAATTTCTAGATATCCTATCGTAAACCTTTCACTGAATGCTTATTGATTGAAGTTTACTTTACAATTACAATTATAGAAAAAAAAAGTGCTATAAAAATGCAAATTAAACAGAATTTCAAATGAATCACTGAATATTATAGTAAAGTTTGTGATGAACCTGTTTCACTCCGGTATAGGTGGGTAAAATTTTTTTTTAAATATAGAATATGATCACACTATCGACATCTTTCGGGTGGTTTTAAAATCAATATTAAAGGAATCTTTTTTAAACTTTTGGGGTTTCCTTGCCACGAAGGGGTGTAAACAGTTAGGAAAAAAAAACGACTATCCAATCGGAATAGAGATGGGGACAGTGGGTGCGTCTTGGACCAATCACAGGCTGGGGGCGTGGGATGATGGATTTGAAAAATTAAGATTCAAAGATTATCTCACGGTTTGGTCGGGCAGATATTTTAAGAGGATAGTACCACTTCTAACTTGGTCATAAATCGCATTTTTATGGGAGCAGGAGGGGATCGACAACAGTTGATTTCACGTCTGGAATCGGGAAGTTTTGCGGGGATCTCGGTGGCGGAAAATTCAAAAGGACAAATATCATTCACTGATAACTAGAGTAGCAAGCGATCTCGATTACTTAGTAATCGTGAAACGGGAGTGGACATTGACGGTCTTAACCGCTTTTTCCAGACAAATATCTAGCGGATTCTGCAGGTAGACGATGGGGGAAAGTGTTAGACGTGGAAAACCCACAGGAGCCAATCTCTTCAAGGTAGTCGAGGGAAATCAATTCATGTTAGTGACCATATGAAATCTAAGATTTTGTATTGGAATTTTGTCCGTTAGTTTAGAGGGGAGGGAAGGTTTAAGATCTCTTGTTACTTAATTGGGTCTTGAGTGTGAGACATCTGACATGATTTTGGGTCTCTAAGGTACGCATTAAGCTGAAATCACCACTTGATTTTACATACAGATGATAGGAGAAAGAAATTAGTGAAAAAGCATAAAATTTAACGACCTGTCAGGATTTTAAATTATTCGAAAACTCAAGTATTTTCTTGATCACTAGGCGAGAAATTACGGGAGAATTATCGGTTTTGGTGCCAGAGAAGGATGTAAGATGTAGGAGGAACTAGAAAAAAGGAAAAAAAAACGTTCGAAGGCAGGATTGGAATGGGATCTTGGCAGTGGTTATAGCCATAGGAAAGGAGGATCGAGGTTATAAAAGTTTAGATTATTATAAAATAAGGTTCTAAGAGCATCACGACTTTGCGGGGAGGTAAATCAAGGGGTTAGAGATTGCACATGAGCGTTTGCAAACGCGAGAAATATTAAAATTGTATACGAACACAAGAAACGCGACATGTAGCCAGAAACGGACACGGCTGAGTGTGCACACTAGCGGTACGTTCGATACAGGATATTCAGTCACGAATTTATTAGAAAATCCATAGTCAAATGTTAGAACGTCGGAATATCTAGGCAGTGACGTGTTGGGAGAAGTTTAAAATAATGAATGCTTAATAGATAACTGTCGGGGTATGTTGTAGGTTAAAGAGTTGAAATTGGATTTGAGTTAAGCCAAGAAAGTAGGGCAGTTATATCGAATATTCAGGATACACCGTATTTGGAAGCAAATTAAAAAGGAGTAGAACGGACACTATAGATTTTCGAGAAAAGTTGAATTAATTATTCACACGATAAAAGGTGGATTATATCCACTAATCATGCGGAGACTCGAGTGGGAATTAGATGTTTAGACCCAAATACGCCCCTGATCGATTGCAACAGAAGAGTATCATCGTACGAAGGCGGGTCGATCAGAACGGGAGCTTAGCAGGAAAAAAGGTGAACCGACGTGATAGGATTATGGAAAAGGAAAGGACGATATTACGCGTTCATAAGGTTGTAAATTGCAAAATTTAAATTTGATTGATGGGAGAAACGTGGTATTAAAAGGGGTAGTTTGGGCGGAAAGAGGGAGTTGGGTGCTAGATTTCGAGAAGGATCTTTCGGGTTGATTTTTGCGAGAAGTAGGACTGTGGAAAATCGTGCGTGCATCGGAGAGTGACTAAGGTTTATAGCTGGACTTAGAGAAAAACCGAGACTGTGCTGAATTAATTAATTTTCTTTGCAAGCGTTAGTGGATTAGATTCAGTGAAAGATACATGGCTTAGTTCACGAGACAGTGGTGAAAAGTGTTAATTGATTAAAGAGGATAATACTTAAGTCAATAAATTCTAAAAATAATATTTAACCTATCGATTGGACGAAATAAAAGTCAGTAAATACGTATTATGAGAGTGACGGTCTTATATCTTATCCGGTGTTGGGTTGATTATTCACAAAAATAATCGTCGGTAAAAGTTCGCGATTGTTATCGTCTATTATGTAGAGAGATAAAAGATATCTATAAAAATTTACCCTAAAGGAAAAATATCGGACTTGAATTTTAATAATAATAATAAATGGTGCAAATTCGGATGGGGAGGAGGACTTAACTAACTTAATTTAAAGTAATAACGGATCAACGAATAAACAGTCGTTCTAGGTTTACAATAATGGCCCCAGTTTTGCGATAATAAATTTCATTCCTTTTATAAAAAAATGTCGTGATAGACCGTGAAAGAACGAAATTAATAATAAACTTAACTAGGTTTAAATAATCTTAGCAAGGGTTCGCGAGTCAGGAATGATATCGGATTTGGTATATTTTAATCCCAATAGTTAGAACATAGTAATCTACGAAAAAGTTCAATTTGCGAAAGCTCACATAAACGGCGTCAAGCGGTTATCTACCATATTTAGTTTACAAATAAAAGTTTAGAAGTTCGTAGGAAGTTTTTGTTTTCTCCACAGGTCTACGGCATACGTAATTAAGAATTGGTCGTGTATATCTCCGACCGGGACTTTTAGCAATTACGTATTCGGTAAGTGGTTATACCTAATTTAAATTCCCAGGCCATCCCGGAACGCGATGCAGAGACGCCAGAATCGAAGCTGCCTCGTGAAACTGAAGATTTAAATAAATGACAAAATTTCATATTATTCCAGAATACGTTCAACGGTGTTATCACCAAGGACAGTGACCTTTTCTTGCAGACAGCTGATGGCACGAGCGGAGGAGCAAAAAATGTACGAGCGTTGTACCCTCAAACAAAAGGGGGAGTTCATCGGGGTACACGACATACCCAATAGAAAGCGACTGTCTGCAACCTAAACAAACGTAAATTTAAAACTAACAGGTACCCCTTTGAATTCCTATTTGTTGAATTGCGCCTTTTAAACTTTATGGTTGAACAATGTGGTGGTGACACCGAGGCTATACATATGTGTCAATGTCTGGTCCATCGGTAAGGGTCTTCCCACATTGTCCTGTTAGGAGGGGATGCTCACCATAGACTGATCGGGTCACGCGAGATGCTGGAAGCAATTCCCTTTCGCGGGACCGTGTCGAGAGAATGGGCGTGACGAGACGGATTTGAAATGAGTTGCCAAACGGTATGTGAGGACGCGGTTCGCTGACGGAGGCGTCTTGGCCAAAAGCATCTCGGGTTGCCGGCAAGGTAGTGTGGGAGGAGCATAAGCAGCACATTTTGTGGGAACAACCCCTCAGCGCTTGCACATTTTTTAATTCTATCGACCTAGAAGCAAACATAAAGCCTAGACAATACTTAGGTAGTATGTTCGCTACTAGAGGTGGTTTATTCGCTGGCCAGGTCACGCAGGAGGAAGGATCTGTCTATCACAAGCTGTAGCCACATGTTCGCGAGTAGAGCCGTGACAAGGGACGAATTGGATTACCCCTTCTAGAGCCAGTAAAGTAGTCCTGGAGGTGTTCGATACTGGGGTTGATTGGGAAAGGTTTGAAGGCATGCCGTCCTTCCTTGGTTATGGAAGGGTCCGGGTATCTGGTTGGTCGTCAAGAGATCTTCTGGGTGCCATGGGTATAGCCTTGACATGCTTTGGTCGGGAGGTCGTGTCCGGAGATCCGACCACCTGGTCAATTTGGTCAAGTGGAGGAGCCAGTACTAGATTGCAAAAACTGCATGATCCATATCCATCCCTCCCTCATCCCTTCCATCTTAGGTACGAATTTTGCGTTTACTAACAATATAATATTATCAAAATTATGTATAGGGTTCAGCCATGGAGAGACGCGGAGGAGCCGTCAAATAACTAAATGAAACATTCTAGGTATGTATTTTAAAATCTATTAAGACGTATAGGATCATAGATCAACTTTATAGGCTTCCCAGAACTACAGGGGGTACTGCGAGAGTATTAAAACAACGTAAATTATTAGGGACGTAATGGGGATATTTTTAGGATAGAGTTAGACAATAAGTATCCTTCATACGTTCAAAAGATACAGAGAAATTCTTCCACACCTTACCTAAAAGAACCAAAAGTTACCACATATAGACATTAAATACCTACTCTAGATTTTCTAGAACCTTTGAAACAAAAATAAAACACAACGTAAAGGAAAGGGTTTATTGTAAAGTTTTCCCGGAAGGAGAAAGCCTTTTGCTGTGTTCAGTCACAGGGGTGGGAAAAACGAGTCATGATTCAAGACATTATTGGTGAATCAAACAGTACGGGAGAAGAGTCTACCGTCCGGAGATCGAAACGCAAGAGAGGAGAGGTATTAAAACCCAAGTAAAGGGGTTGACCCATCACAAGTGTTGCCGCGAAACCAGGAGATAAGGTTTTACAAGCTGGAGGAGTTTCGATGTATCTTAGTGCAATTTGAAGGATATTTACTAATTATTGCGTGGTATAAGAAAAAAAACATACAAAGAAATCAGTAGCAAAATTTAAATCTGTAAATGTAGGTCATTGCCGCTTAGACAGGTAGATAATACGGAAAAGAAGAAAAAAAAATGTCAACAAACCATTAACGAAGATTTATCACTTCATCTGTTTAAATGTAGGTCATTGCCTTTTCAGTCAGAGTGCGGAGAAAAAAATGGGATGCAACAAAAAAAAAAGGGTCCGGCAAACACATCATAAAGATTGAAGATTTATGACTTTGCGTTCGACTGCGACAACTGCAGTATGTAACGAACCGGGGTGGGAAAAAAAAACACTAGTTGAAAACACCCGTTATAATCACTCGGAAGAGAATTGAATCGTTGAGAAAAAAAACCTGTGTAGACAAGTTATACATGTATATGTTTTGTGAAGGTGCTTGTAGCTTAGGGAGGAAATAGGATTAACCATATTGTTAGAATACCTACGTATGGTTAGTTAGAGAGAGAAAAAAATATTACCATGTTGAAGTGAGTACCTAAAGGATTTTTTTTTTGATCTTAGGGAGGAAACGTTATAAGTTTAACAGTTAGTGGATTTAGATATGTTTGGGTTAAGCCACACTGGAAAGAAAAAAAATAATAATTTTTACCATGTTTTAGGGAGGAAAGGATTTTTTTTAGCTTAGGGAGGAAACGTTATCAGCTAAATGGTTAGTGGATTTAGACATGTTTGGGTTAAGACACGTTGGAAAAAAAAAAAATTACCATGTTAAAGGAAGAAAAGGTTTTATTTTTGGCTTAGGGAGGAAACGTAATCAACTTAACGATTGGTGGATTTAGACATGTTCGGGTTAAGACAAGCTGGAGAAGAGAAAAAAGATTATTACCATGTTTAAGTGAGTAAAGGATTTTTTTGGTCTTAGGGAGGAAACGTTTTCAGTTTAACGGTTGGTGGATTTAGACATGTTTGGGTTAAGACACGCTGGAGGAAAAAAAATTACCATGTTAAAGGAAGAAAAGGATTTTTTTTGGCTTAGGGAGGAAACGTAGTCAGCTAAACGGTTAGTGGATTTAGACATGTTTGGGTTAAGACACGCTGGGGAAAAAAAAAAAAAAAAAATTTACCATGTTAAGACACGCTGGAGGAAAAAAAATTACCATGTTAAAGGAAGAAAAGGATTTTTTTTGGCTTAGGGAGGAAACGTAGTCAGCTAAACGGTTAGTGGATTTAGACATGTTTGGGTTAAGACACGCTGGAGAAAAAAAAATTTACCATGTTAAAGGGAGAAAAGGATTTTTTTTGGCTTAGGGAGGAAACGAAATCGGCTAACGGTTAGTGAATTTAGACATGGGTTGGGTTAGAACCACACGGGTAGGAGAGATTTAGGTTCAAACGGGTTGGAAATCAGTTGGAGTTATGTAGAAAAAAAAAAAAAAATTTTTGAACAAAAATAATCAAGAGTATTTAATGGTATCCAACCTTCGATAAGAAGCGGCGAGAAAGTGTGTCACGTATTAGGGGAGATAGTCCTCCAAAAATTCATTCAATATAAAATCACCGGGGTGATAATATTGATGTTAGTCAACCTCCGATAGGCTTTGAACGGTTGTTAGATTGGAGTGACCAGACGATTAGTTTAAAAATTATGCAATCGGACCAGCGTTGAGTAGTTCTGTTTATCGGAGTAAACATAGATATCTACACTAATCGTTATATTGAATAGAGATAGTTTAACAAAAAAAAAGGGCAAGAACAAACGACAGAAAAAAGGGTCGGTCATAAAATTGCGTACGGAAAAAAATACGGACCCGACAGAGCGCCGGGTACGTACAGATGTAAGCCGTGAAGATATTAAGAGGATACACGTTTAGTTGGTAAACGGATGAGTTCATAGTCACCGTAGTTTGGCATTTATCTTACTCCAACTGGGGCGGACCGATGAGAAAATTTAACTACATTGCGAGAAGACGTTTTATGTTAAATACGGTCCGGATTTGAAAAGGTTTACTTACAATAGTGTTAGGGTAAAATTGTAAATAAAATGTGGCCCGGTCGCCTCTTAAAGATAGATAACAGATAACAGCGGATACCGAAGAATGCGAAAAAAAACGGTTACAAGGGCTGTGGGACGACAGTTTGAAAACAGGTATAAGGAAGTGCACTAGTGGATCGATGGAGGCAGGGCAGAATTGGGAAAAACGCTCAAGAATTTTTATAAGGAAAATAGTTAAATAATTTAAATACGATGACCATCGGGGTGTAGGATAATAGAAAGGTTGTGAAAAGTCTAGAGTTGTGGAAGAAAAAAAAAAAAAAAAAAAAAACCCCGGGGGGAGGGGGGAAGTAGAACGGACAGTAACCTACCTGCAAGGAGGAGGGATACAAAACATTTAGGTACGACAAATTTTGAAAAAGGAAGAAACGAAAAGTAGGGGGAGGGGAAGCTAGCTAAAACCTGCATTTAGAAATGACTCCACTGACTAAACACTAATAGCGTGTTTTGACACTGGAGATAATTTCTATAGGGAGGCTGTGATGAACCTGTTTCACTCCGGTATAGGTGGGTAAAATTTTTTTTTAAATATAGAATATGATCACACTATCGACATCTTTCGGGTGGTTTTAAAATCAATATTAAAGGAATCTTTTTTAAACTTTTGGGGTTTCCTTGCCACGAAGGGGTGTAAACAGTTAGGAAAAAAAAACGACTATCCAATCGGAATAGAGATGGGGACAGTGGGTGCGTCTTGGACCAATCACAGGCTGGGGGCGTGGGATGATGGATTTGAAAAATTAAGATTCAAAGATTATCTCACGGTTTGGTCGGGCAGATATTTTAAGAGGATAGTACCACTTCTAACTTGGTCATAAATCGCATTTTTATGGGAGCAGGAGGGGATCGACAACAGTTGATTTCACGTCTGGAATCGGGAAGTTTTGCGGGGATCTCGGTGGCGGAAAATTCAAAAGGACAAATATCATTCACTGATAACTAGAGTAGCAAGCGATCTCGATTACTTAGTAATCGTGAAACGGGAGTGGACATTGACGGTCTTAACCGCTTTTTCCAGACAAATATCTAGCGGATTCTGCAGGTAGACGATGGGGGAAAGTGTTAGACGTGGAAAACCCACAGGAGCCAATCTCTTCAAGGTAGTCGAGGGAAATCAATTCATGTTAGTGACCATATGAAATCTAAGATTTTGTATTGGAATTTTGTCCGTTAGTTTAGAGGGGAGGGAAGGTTTACGATCTCTTGTTACTTAATTGGGTCTTGAGTGTGAGACATCTGACATGATTTTGGGTCTCTAAGGTACGCATTAAGCTGAAATCACCACTTGATTTTACATACAGATGATAGGAGAAAGAAATTAGTGAAAAAGCATAAAATTTAACGACCTGTCAGGATTTTAAATTATTCGAAAACTCAAGTATTTTCTTGATCACTAGGCGAGAAATTACGGGAGAATTATCGGTTTTGGTGCCAGAGAAGGATGTAAGATGTAAGAGGAACTAGAAAAAAGGAAAAAAAAACGTTCGAAGGCAGGATTGGAATGGGATCTTGGCAGTGGTTATAGCCATAGGAAAGGAGGATCGAGGTTATAAAAGTTTAGATTATTATAAAATAAGGTTCTAAGAGCATCACGACTTTGCGGGGAGGTAAATCAAGGGGTTAGAGATTGCACATGAGCGTTTGCAAACGCGAGAAATATTAAAATTGTATACGAACACAAGAAACGCGACATGTAGCCAGAAACGGACACGGCTGAGTGTGCACACTAGCGGTACGTTCGATACAGGATATTCAGTCACGAATTTATTAGAAAATCCATAGTCAAATGTTAGAACGTCGGAATATCTAGGCAGTGACGTGTTGGGAGAAGTTTAAAATAATGAATGCTTAATAGATAACTGTCGGGGTATGTTGTAGGTTAAAGAGTTGAAATTGGATTTGAGTTAAGCCAAGAAAGTAGGGCAGTTATATCGAATATTCAGGATACACCGTATTTGGAAGCAAATTAAAAAGGAGTAGAACGGACACTATAGATTTTCGAGAAAAGTTGAATTAATTATTCACACGATAAAAGGTGGATTATATCCACTAATCATGCGGAGACTCGAGTGGGAATTAGATGTTTAGACCCAAATACGCCCCTGATCGATTGCAACAGAAGAGTATCATCGTACGAAGGCGGGTCGATCAGAACGGGAGCTTAGCAGGAAAAAAGGTGAACCGACGTGATAGGATTATGGAAAAGGAAAGGACGATATTACGCGTTCATAAGGTTGTAAATTGCAAAATTTAAATTTGATTGATGGGAGAAACGTGGTATTAAAAGGGGTAGTTTGGGCGGAAAGAGGGAGTTGGGTGCTAGATTTCGAGAAGGATCTTTCGGGTTGATTTTTGCGAGAAGTAGGACTGTGGAAAATCGTGCATGCATCGGAGAGTGACTAAGGTTTATAGCTGGACTTAGAGAAAAACCGAGACTGTGCTGAATTAATTAATTTTCTTTGCAAGCGTTAGTGGATTAGATTCAGTGAAAGATACATGGCTTAGTTCACGAGACAGTGGTGAAAAGTGTTAATTGATTAAAGAGGATAATACTTAAGTCAATAAATTCTAAAAATAATATTTAACCTATCGATTGGACGAAATAAAAGTCAGTAAATACGTATTATGAGAGTGACGGTCTTATATCTTATCCGGTGTTGGGTTGATTATTCACAAAAATAATCGTCGGTAAAAGTTCGCGATTGTTATCGTCTATTATGTAGAGAGATAAAAGATATCTATAAAAATTTACCCTAAAGGAAAAATATCGGACTTGAATTTTAATAATAATAATAAATGGTGCAAATTCGGATGGGGAGGAGGACTTAACTAACTTAATTTAAAGTAATAACGGATCAACGAATAAACAGTCGTTCTAGGTTTACAATAATGGCCCCAGTTTTGCGATAATAAATTTCATTCCTTTTATAAAAAAATGTCGTGATAGACCGTGAAAGAACGAAATTAATAATAAACTTAACTAGGTTTAAATAATCTTAGCAAGGGTTCGCGAGTCAGGAATGATATCGGATTTGGTATATTTTAATCCCAATAGTTAGAACATAGTAATCTACGAAAAAGTTCAATTTGCGAAAGCTCACATAAACGGCGTCAAGCGGTTATCTACCATATTTAGTTTACAAATAAAAGTTTAGAAGTTCGTAGGAAGTTTTTGTTTTCTCCACAGGTCTACGGCATACGTAATTAAGAATTGGTCGTGTATATCTCCGACCGGGACTTTTAGCAATTACGTATTCGGTAAGTGGTTATACCTAATTTAAATTCCCAGGCCATCCCGGAACGCGATGCAGAGACGCCAGAATCGAAGCTGCCTCGTGAAACTGAAGATTTAAATAAATGACAAAATTTCATATTATTCCAGAATACGTTCAACGGTGTTATCACCAAGGACAGTGACCTTTTCTTGCAGACAGCTGATGGCACGAGCGGAGGAGCAAAAAATGTACGAGCGTTGTACCCTCAAACAAAAGGGGGAGTTCATCGGGGTACACGACATACCCAATAGAAAGCGACTGTCTGCAACCTAAACAAACGTAAATTTAAAACTAACAGGTACCCCTTTGAATTCCTATTTGTTGAATTGCGCCTTTTAAACTTTATGGTTGAACAATGTGGTGGTGACACCGAGGCTATACATATGTGTCAATGTCTGGTCCATCGGTAAGGGTCTTCCCACATTGTCCTGTTAGGAGGGGATGCTCACCATAGACTGATCGGGTCACGCGAGATGCTGGAAGCAATTCCCTTTCGCGGGACCGTGTCGAGAGAATGGGCGTGACGAGACGGATTTGAAATGAGTTGCCAAACGGTATGTGAGGACGCGGTTCGCTGACGGAGGCGTCTTGGCCAAAAGCATCTCGGGTTGCCGGCAAGGTAGTGTGGGAGGAGCATAAGCAGCACATTTTGTGGGAACAACCCCTCAGCGCTTGCACATTTTTTAATTCTATCGACCTAGAAGCAAACATAAAGCCTAGACAATACTTAGGTAGTATGTTCGCTACTAGAGGTGGTTTATTCGCTGGCCAGGTCACGCAGGAGGAAGGATCTGTCTATCACAAGCTGTAGCCACATGTTCGCGAGTAGAGCCGTGACAAGGGACGAATTGGATTACCCCTTCTAGAGCCAGTAAAGTAGTCCTGGAGGTGTTCGATACTGGGGTTGATTGGGAAAGGTTTGAAGGCATGCCGTCCTTCCTTGGTTATGGAAGGGTCCGGGTATCTGGTTGGTCGTCAAGAGATCTTCTGGGTGCCATGGGTATAGCCTTGACATGCTTTGGTCGGGAGGTCGTGTCCGGAGATCCGACCACCTGGTCAATTTGGTCAAGTGGAGGAGCCAGTACTAGATTGCAAAAACTGCATGATCCATATCCATCCCTCCCTCATCCCTTCCATCTTAGGTACGAATTTTGCGTTTACTAACAATATAATATTATCAAAATTATGTATAGGGTTCAGCCATGGAGAGACGCGGAGGAGCCGTCAAATAACTAAATGAAACATTCTAGGTATGTATTTTAAAATCTATTAAGACGTATAGGATCATAGATCAACTTTATAGGCTTCCCAGAACTACAGGGGGTACTGCGAGAGTATTAAAACAACGTAAATTATTAGGGACGTAATGGGGATATTTTTAGGATAGAGTTAGACAATAAGTATCCTTCATACGTTCAAAAGATACAGAGAAATTCTTCCACACCTTACCTAAAAGAACCAAAAGTTACCACATATAGACATTAAATACCTACTCTAGATTTTCTAGAACCTTTGAAACAAAAATAAAACACAACGTAAAGGAAAGGGTTTATTGTAAAGTTTTCCCGGAAGGAGAAAGCCTTTTGCTGTGTTCAGTCACAGGGGTGGGAAAAACGAGTCATGATTCAAGACATTATTGGTGAATCAAACAGTACGGGAGAAGAGTCTACCGTCCGGAGATCGAAACGCAAGAGAGGAGAGGTATTAAAACCCAAGTCGGGGTTTGACCCATCACAAGTTTGTGATAGCGAACGACGCTACTATTTTGAATCGCGGAATCATCCCTATTGGCTCCTCGCACGCCAATAGCAATCCCACAATATTTTCACCTAGTCACCGACTGCCGGTACGAAATATGAAGAACCATTCTGTTCCTAATTGCCGACGATGCAACGGCTTGTAAATCGCTGAGTGTTTCTACACCTACTGTTCCCTACGAATATTTTTTAAAGAATAAATTATGGTACGGATGTAAATTATTATAATAAACTTGTTAGTACAGTGTAAAAGCTTATTTGATTTATACATAATACACATATCTTATCACCCTTTCTTCGGTAATTGTGTTTTGATAACATTTTATTCCTTAAATCTTAGAGATCTCATTTTGCACAACCTGTAGTGCAAATTGGTTGAATATTTAGACACCTGACAAGTGAGTGAGCATTTGCATCGGACTATTCCATAAAGGCACGAGATGTCCTGCTCGAAATGACGACGTGCTACGAATTGAATTGCATGTCGGGGAAATTCTGAATAAAACATTTATTCGAGTCAGTCCGGTGACAAGGAATTTCATTGCATCTCTAATGTTTGTCACGAGTCAACTGGCATGGACGGTTTAATCTACTGTACTAATTTTCAGTGTTCAAAATATGTTGATGATGGAATCTTGTGCATTGTACGCAATGTAAAGAAATATTTCCTAGGTTTCAGTAGATAATAATTAGAAGATAGGAATAATGCATCAGGTTTAGTATTGAATCTTGTAAATGATTTTTTTTATTTTTTATTAAAATGATTGAATCAAATAGGCGATTCACAGTATTGACGCGTTGAATTTAAAATATGTGGCGTGTGAGTTGTTTTCAAAATGTTTGTATTTCATGTAGTTTAACAGCTGGGAGTGGAATCCGGGAGGGAGGGAACGAGGTAGGAAGGACCAGAGAGAGGGGAAGGTGGGAAATGTGAAAGGGGAATGCGAGAGGGGAGAGTGAAATGTGGGGAGGTAGGGGATCGCTGAAGGGTAAATTTGGAAAATCCATACTATTATGTGACCTGCTCTTGCATCGGTAAACCTACAGATTTGCTCTGTCCGCACCATACGGAAAAAAACAAAAAATATTGTGTTTACAAATGCACTTCAATAAAAATAATTGAAACACAAACGCTTTCTTTCTTTCAATGGAACTGCAACCCTTGCCGGCACTCGTTAGTAATCAATAAAATTAATGAATCAAAAATCAGAATAAAAATCATCGATGATTTGAATTAGAAACTAAACATAAATGAGGGTTCGAATTGGTCCATGCAGAAAATCTTTGAATTTAATTTATGTAATTTATTTGACCTTAACGATTCGGACACTGTTGAATGAAGACAATGATAAACCATAATTATCATTAGATACTTGATATTATCTTTACATTTTAAGTTATTTCAATGTTCTAATTTCATTTTTCTTCTTTTCAGATATCCCGAATCTGTGGCGTACCTTCTGAACAGAAACAAGAAAATATAATAAATTTATCCTTTTAATAAATTACTTCGCTTAATGCTTCCGTCCAAATAATAAATTTAATTTGCAAAGCACGAAGTGAATTTATGTTCTTGAGATAGAGCTTATAAATTATACAAAGTATTTTAGATAAAATATTAAATAAACTAACGTGCAATTCAAAAGATAGATTTTAATAGAAACAAATTAATATAATATATTTATGTAGAAAAGTGTTAAAAAATAATAGTGAATAAGTGAGTGTGTTAACTTCTAAATAAAGTGGTATACCTTGAATAAATTCAAAAGTATTTGTTATAATAAAATAAAATTCTTGACGAACATTGAAAATATTTCAACAAAATTCTTTTTAAGTTTTTAAAAGGAATCTTTTTTCACAGTGTTGTAGAGTGAAAGAAAAATGTTTATTTAAACTTTGAATTTGGATAAAGAACTTTTTAAAGTTCATTCTGCTCCTCAGTTCACAAAAAAAAAACACATTTTTGATTATTTTTTTTGGGAATTTTATTTAAAAATGTCGGTCGTTTTCTCGGGTAAATTGTTTTTCGAAATGGAAATCGGGATTCCGCCGACTTAAGGTCGGTGTCTGCTGGTGCGCCATGGAAGAGCAGAGTACTAAGAAACCGGTCAGTTCAGCTTTGACCATTGATCGCGCGGCGTTTCTCCTGCTGCGGGTGAAGAAGGCGTTCAAGAAAAAGAAACAGCAGAGAAAAGAGAAGAAGTAAGTAAAACCTTTTTAACTTAACAACTTCCTATTTTCCCACAAATAAAGAAATAAAGTCTGTACTGTTTTGTCAGTATGGTCTGAATGCACTAGGAGTTATGAATCAATGGAATTTAGTAATTCCGCAGGATATATGACAGTGATTTCAATATTTTTTATTTATTTTTATTTGTCAAGAATCGTATTTGGTATCATTTATATTACAAAAAACCATTGATTAGGTACATAATAGGTTATTTAAGAAGTAAAAACATAGTCTATGGAGAGTCCTGTCACCCATGTGTGAACATAAGTGACATGATTAAATTTGGGCATAAAAGTCCAGTAGCAAAAAACGCTTTCACACTAGTTGGTGGGACTGTCATCACAAGAGCTGTGAGTCTGATCGTTCAAGCGCACGCAAATCATAATTTAGTGTGAACTCAGCTTTTTTATCAATCCCGCAACCCCGCATATCCCCGGGATCAAATATTGTTGAAATCCGGCGGGATTGCGGGATGCGGGATTGTGGGATTACGGGATGCGAGATTGTGGGATGCGAGATTGCGGGATGAGCATATTGCGGGATTGCAGGATGCGGGATTGAGGGATTGTGGGATGCGGGAAGCGGGTTTGCGGGATTGTGGGATTGCAAACACTTTTGTAATAAACTCATACTTTAATTTAGACTTTTTGAGGAATCGTATTATATAAGGCCCAGGAAATTGGTGAAGTCATCACATCCGCGATGGATGGCTTCATCCAATCTACTGTTAAAGAAACTTACCGAGCCTACAACACATCTCGAACGTCTGAAAACAGAATAGTATATAACAAAATGGCAAAGGAATGCAGGAGGATCATTAACAGGTCAAAATTCGAGCACGACCTACAGATCAGCAGTAAGCTGGCTGCCTGCCCGCACGGCAGCAGAGCGTTCTGGTCGCTTGCGGGCTCAATAGGTCGCAATTTCTGCAAATCCAGTCTGCCACCTCTTACCAGACCTGATGGCTCTCTAGCAAATACCGCCACCGAAAAGGCTAACTTATTAGGCAAAATGTTCGCGGAAAACTCGACCCTCGATGATCAAGGTGCTACCCCGCCGTCGGTTCCTCATTGCAGTTTTCGTATGAAAAAGCTGAGGATCTGGCATCGGGATGTACTCCAAGTCTTACGAGGGCTTGATGTTAATAAAGCTAGCGGGCCTGACGGAATACCTGCCCAGGTATTGCAGAGGTGCGCTGTAGAAATAGCTCCAATTTTGACGAAGTTTTTCAAAATGTCCCTGAAGTCTGGATCTGTGCCCTCTGGTTGGAAAAAAGCGATCATTCACCCCATTCCAAAGAAAGATGACCGCTCCAACCCAGCCAACTACCGCCACATAGCGATCACATCTGTTCTGTCAAAAGTGATGGAACGTGTGCATCTATGGATAACCGCTAAGGAAAAAAACCTAATTCTGACAACTCCAATTTTTATTGCAAAATAAGTGACAATCAAGCAAAAAAACACCACAAACATATTAAAAAAACAAAAAAAACTAGTGATTCGTTAAATAAAGTGAGTTTATATGGTAGTGGCAGTGCCAAATATCTATACATCTCGTTTAAAAAATCGAAACAAGTCACAGTATACCACAGACAATTTATGTGTTTTGAAAATTGTCAATTGTCAAAAAAGTGTCAATTTTTGTCATAGACAATACAACAAAATTAATTAAAAAAAAAAAAAAAAAACTTTGGGGCATTTTTGAACAAACCATAGAAATTTAATCTACAAGCAAAAAAAAAAACGACAACACAACATGTCTAAATCTCGCAGTAAATTCTCCAGCGCGAAGAAAACCACATCTTCACCACTATTAACTGGCACCATGGACTCACCGTCGGCGACACACCAATCTATGATTAATATAGACAGTGAGTCAATATTTGAATTTATTAATGTGAAATTCGAGGAAATGAAGACAGTAATGCTCAATAAAATTGAAACAGAGCTGCAAGAAATAAAAACCTTCACGAACTTCATCAACGACAAATATGACGACATTATACAAAAACTGCAACAAATCATGGACTTACCAAACAAAATGAACAAACTCAAGGAGAAACTGGAGGAAAAAGAAAACAGATTGGCTACGGTAGAAATCCACCTAGCGGATATAGAACAATCGGCACTATTGAACAGCATATAAATCAGTGGTCTAAGAATACAGGAAAACATATCACCGATCCATGCTGTTACGCGGATCGCTGAGCTCGCAGGCGTTACGATGTCCCCAGAAGATACCTATAAATATACCTAAATCACCACAAACAAAGCAAATGATCAAAAAAAAATTACGATTAATTTCGAGGATATCACAAAAGTACACACCATGTTAGCAGCTAAACACAGTTACCCGATAAAAAAATTCAATGGGGAAGGAGCCCAATACGTTCACTTAAATGCGGTTTTAACACAATATTATAAAAATCTGCACTGGAACACCAGAAAAAGAGCCCAAGAAAAAGAGTATAAATATGTCTGGATAAAACCCGGAAAAATTCTTGTTAGAAAAACAAAAGACTCTAAGGTTATGGAAATAAAACACCTGAACGATATACATAATAAACTGATATAAACACTAATGTACACCTAACACAACCTCATACCAGACCCATCAACATGGCTGATTACATGGAATATATAGACTCAGACAATCAACACTACTGTGTAAGTACAAATGATTGTAATCTATGGAACAACATCACAAAAGAAAAAAATAGAATCAAAATATTACACCAAAATATTAGATCGATCAATAAAAATTTTGATGAATTTATAATATACCTCCAATAGCTTGATAATAATTTTGATGTCATTGTGCTGACAGAATGCTGGCTGAATGAAAAATATATTCCAAAAACAATTGAACACTACAACACACACCACACAAAAAAACACAAAAATCAAAATGATGGCATAGTCATATACACTAATGATAAAATAAATACATTCGTCCAAGAAATACATATCGTAGACTCCAACTGCATACAAATAACATATGAAAAAGAAACGTGTATACTTGCAATGTACAGATCTCCATCCAAAAACAATATTACAAATTTCCATACTGCACTTAATAATACATTAAATGATCTCAACAAATTCAAAAATATCATCATCATTGGAGACCTAAACATAAACACTCTACAAAACGGACACCCACAAAATATAGAATACCTAACAATATTAGTACAGCATGGACTGGAGCCAACGATAAATGTACCAACACGAGTCACACAAAACACTAAAAGCTGTTTAGATAACATAATGATCAAGACAAAACTAAAAACCAAAACAGTAGTGCTTGAAAGCACAATTACAGATCACTACATGAATATGATAGCAATAGACACCGAAAACACTAACTCGAACCAACATAAAATATTTACAAAAAAAATAATTGACTACTCAAACTTAAAAGATAAACTCCAAAAAATAGACTGGAATACAATATACCAAATAGATAATGCCGAAGAGGCCTGGAATAAATTTACAAATACGTTAACGCAAGAAATAAATAATAACACTACAATAAAACATGTAAAACTTACACACAAAGCAAAAAAAATTAAACTATGGATAACTCAAGGAATATTAAACTGTATACGTAAACGAGATAAAATTCACAAACAAATTAAACACACACCGTATGACTTGGAACAACTTAATTACTATAAAAGATATAGAATCATCTGCACGAAAATTATTAGAGTAGCTAAGGAGTTGTATTTCAGAGAAAAATTTAAAAAAGAAAACAATAACCCAAAGGAAATATGGAGAATATTAAAATAAGTCACATACACACAAAAATTCAAACAGAAAAATACTATCGAACATCTAAATATTAACTCAAAAAAAATTGATGCCAAAACAAATACAGAAATTATGGCAAACCATGTCAATAACTTCTTCGCAACTATAGGGAAAGTTTTAGCGGATCGTAAAAAATATAGCACAAACACACTAACACAAACAAACAGATCAAACATCAATACTCAACCAACACAACACAGATTTATAATAAAAACAGCTTCGGAAAAGGAAATTAACAAAATAATAAACACATTAAAAAACCGGATTGCTCCTGGATTAGATGAGATAACAACGGATTGCATTAAAATAATTAAAAATGAAATATTAAAACCTATAACACACTTAATTAACCTTAGCATAACACATGCCTACTTTCCTAGTACTTTTAAAAAAGGACTAGTGATCCCTATTTATAAATCAGGAGACAAAATGGAAATAACTAACTATAGACCAATCACATTGTTAAACTCACTATCAAAGATTTTCGAAAGAGTACTAAAAAACCAAATAATAAAATACCTGGAAGAAAACAAATTAATCTCGGACAAACAATATGGATTTAGAGAAAAAAGAAGCACAAAAGAAGCTTTGGCAAGTACAATAGATTATATACATAGCAACTTAGATCAAGGGTATAAATGCATAGCGATATATTTAGATTTAGCTAAAGCCTTTGATTCAATCTGCCACAAAACACTTTTTAAAAAATTAGATAATATGGGTATCAAAGAGAAACAACTCCAACTATTGAAAAGTTACATGAGTGACAGAACACAACAAGTCAAAATTAACAACCATACTAGCAAACCACTGCCGATTACACACGGAGTTCCACAAGGAAGCATACTAGGGCCCGTTCTTTTCACCATTTACATAAATGAACTTTGCAGTATGGAAATAGACGGTGAAATAATTAGTTACGCAGACGACACAGTTCTACTCTTTAAATCTAAGGATTGGAATAAGGTATATAAGATAGCGAATCTAGGAATCACGCAAGTGAAAACATGGCTAGACTCTAATATACTTACACTAAACATATCGAAAACAAAATTCACAACGTACAGCATAACAAACAAGGGACAGCCAAAGAACAATACAAACACCATAAAAATACACGAATGCATAAACACTAACATCTGCGATTGCCCTCCTCTAGAAAAAACAGAACAAATAAAATATCTAGGAATCATAATTGACCACAATCTTAGATGGACACATCATATCAAACAAATCACAAATAAACTCCTCAGAACAATACACATTTTCCTAAACATAAAAAACATATTTAAAATAAAACAAATGAAAACAATATATTTTGCACTTTGCCAATCAATAATAGAATATGGAATAATTGCTTGGGGAGGAGCAACAAACGCAGCTATCGATCAAATAGAAATAGCCCAGAAAACGATCTTAAAGGTAATACTTAAAAAACACAGACTAACCGACACAGACCAAATATTTAAAAGTTGTGACGTACTAGACATACGCCAATTGTATGTTAAAACACTACTAAACTACATTTTTGAACAAAAAAACAAACTCCAACAAACACAAAATATCACTAATAGACCGGTTAGACAAGCGTATAAAGAAAACATAAAAACTTCGACGGTAAACACCACCTTTGGACAAAGACACCATAAATACCTTGCTATAAAAGCATTCAATAGTCTTTCACTTGAAACAAAAATTGAGGAAAACAAAAATAAATTCAGACACAAAATAAAAAAATGGATTAAAGAACAAAAAATACAACATTACCAAAAATTTTTAACATAAAAGAATAAAACATATGCACTCAACACACAAAACCAATATAAAATACGCAACACTCACAAACACACAAATCCATAATATATGCCGATTTTCATTTAATTTTATTTTTTTAGTTTGTTAATTTTATTTTAATTTTAAATCTTTATTTAAGTTTAAATTTATCTTTATTTTAAATGTTGTTACGGATTAGGTATAAATTCTATATTGTAAAATGGGGGCCTCAGCACGGGTACACAACCCAGTGAGGCCAACATTACTGGATTATAATATGAAAAATTGTAAAATAATGTCAACATCAACAATAAAAAAATTAAAAAAATGACAAACTGCTCACATACCTCGAGAAGAACAAAATTATTAACGACCGTCAATACGGATTCCGGCGGAACCGCTCGTGCGGTGATCTTCTCGCGTATGTGACGCATGTTTGGGGACGGTGCCTGGAATGTTTTGGTGAGACCCAAACGGTTTCACTGGACATTTCCAAGGCCTTTGACCGGGTTTGGCATCGAGCGCTTGTCAACAAACTGCGTTCTTACGGACTTCCCGCATCCTTGTGTGCGCGGATTGCCAACTTTTTGAGAGGGGGGGTCGATTCAGGCGGTTGCTGATGGTTTCAACTCTTCCTCGCATTCGATAAATGCTGGCGTCCCACAGGGATCGGTTCTGTCTCCGACTTTGTTTCTGTTGCACATCAACGACCTCTTGTCATGTGCACCGATTCATTGTTACGCGGATGACAGTACAGTCCATGATAGCTTTTTGTTTGACAAGCCTCCAAAGAGCACACAAACCCCAATAGCTCGGAGGGCTTTGAAGCAGAGAATGGACGGTTACCTCGAGAGTGTTTTCTTTTGGGGTAAGAATAACCTCGTCGAATTTAATGTTTCAAAGACCCAATCATGTTTGATATCATCTAAAAGGGATCGAAATGATAATCTAGTGTCCTTCAACGAAAGCATTCTTCCGAACAGGACCTCCATTGATATGCTTGGTGTAACTCTAAGTGACCAGCTCAGGTATGGGGGCTCCATCGAAACCAGAGTTAAGTTAGCCTCTCAGAAACTGGGTGTACTGTACAGGGCCCGCAGATACTTTAATAGTACTCAACTGCTAACCCTTTACAAATCGCAAGTGCGCCCCACGGTTGAATTTGGTAGCCACCTCTGGTCTGGAGCTCCAAAATACCTAAAAAAAACCCTTGACTCTGTGCAGAAACGGGCGGTCCGTTTGATAGATTCTCACATCTTAACAGACGGATTGCAATCTTTAGAGCATAGGCGTCAGGTGGGTATGCTGTCATTGTTCTACCGGTATTACAATGGAAGATGCTCCGAGAAACTAGCGTCATTGATCCCCTCGGCACCGGTGCATAGTCGGGAAACACGCCAAACACGCGCCCAACTTTTGTACACGGTTGACATTAGTCACATGAGAACGGGTCGTTTTTACGATTCGTTCTTGAGTTCAACAGCTCGGATGTGGAACGATTTACCGGCCTCTGTGTTTCCTCCCTCCTACAACATGGGTCTCTTCAAGACCCATGTTCACTCCTTCCTTTCCTCAAAAAGACCCTCCACACAGCATCCTCAAAGATGACATAGGCCCTGAGGGAAATTATTTTCCTCAGGGCCTCCTGTGTGGAGTAAATGTAAAAAAAAAAATATATATATATATATATATAAAAAAGGCACAAGAAATTTGATGTGGGCATATTTCGTGATCCGAAAGTCTGACCATTATTTATTTGCCGTTCAAATACAGACGTTTCATCAACATTATGAAATTTTCATTGGGCGTGCTAAAAGTGTTCAACATCAGTGGTGACATCGTTTTTCACACTAATCCATATTGAAGGCATTTCTAGTGTGTATTGTGTAGGTTGTTGGGACATACTTGACTTATTTTAATCAGTGATTCCTGACATTATTTGGAATAAAAAAATGTAAACTAAATCTTGGTATCTGGTTATAGGTGAATATACTTCACAACCTCAAATCAAACACGAAATGGGAACACAGACGTCATGCTGTTTTTCCTTCGTGAAATTCCTATGGTTTCTTTCATCACTCAAACTCTAACTCTCATCTATCTTTTACCATGCTATTGGTTTACTTCTTTATATTATCGATTTTTATAAAAAATATAATTCTTTTAAGCAAGAAGATTTCATGCGTCATTAGAGAATGCAAGGCCTACTAGAGTATGGGGTCTGGGCGCGCAACAGCCAATTTACCAAGTCAGTGCTGTCGCTAAGTACATTTTACTGTTTATAATAGTCGGATCATAATGTTTATTTGTATAAGTATGCCTGCGGTAAAACAATAAACACATCAGAGGTAACTACGAACACAACAACAATCGCCGTCATTTATAAACTGTCGTTGCTCTATTATACCTTGATCACTCGACACCTCAAAATTCTAGTCGGCCTTGAGGTTGTATTCGACGGTACTTTTGAACACGAACATGTCACACGCACATGTTCTTTGATAGTTAATCTTTGTCATACGTGAAGGAAATATACTTGTCACAAGGGTTTCTTGTTTGCCACATTTTATCTTGAGTTTGTGAAACAATGGCAAGTCTAGATGTATTGTAACTATACATATGTACCTACATAAAATAGAACAGGTTCTGAATTTCATTTTCAATTTATTATTTACTAGCTTTTACTCGCGGCTTCGCTCGCATGGTATTAGTGGGAAATTACTGTATAAAGAATTTTTCCACGGTAATGAAATTTTTTTCCGTGATAAAAAGTAGCCTATGTCATTTCCCATTCCTCCAATTATCCCTGTTTAAAAAAAATCACATATAACAAACAACAAATAACGATAAGACAAATAAAATTCTTGAGAATGACATTTCGCAAATAAAAATTCTATTTTAGAAAATATTTGAATTATAGAAATAGAAATTTATTTTAAGTACCTACTCCCTTTATTAGTATTTTATTCATATTTGAATCCAGAGTAACGTAAAAAAATAACAAAATGGCAGTTCACGTCAAACGCTATGCGTTATAGCAACGCTATGCTTTTCGTTCGGACAATCAACATTTTTAGAGATAGGTAGATATTAACTACGACGCCAAAAAAGCACTCTTTTTAACCACAACAAAGCACTCTTTTGATCCTAAAATTAAAAAAAAAAAATTGTTTCCAAGGTAACAATTTGTTTGACGTTTGCAATAACTCAATTTTGTTAGGGACAGAAAACGTATGATACATAATTTCATAACGCCACAGCTTATTCATAACGCCAGAGCTTACCAATATATATAGCCTTTGTTACTCGCAAATAATGTAGCTTTCGATTAGTGAAAGAATTTTTAAATTCCATTCGATATTTATTGCGTGAAAGAGTAAGGACCATCCAACCATCCACACAAACTTTCGCTTTTATAATATTAGTAAAATAAGATATCTCTGAGATAAAGGGAAATATTCAACGTTGTCTATAGTTTGCTGAACGCGGTTTGAACTTGCCGGATTTGATGCTTTAGTTAATGGATTCGCATTTGAATCATAATCGCCTCTAAGCGCAAATCGTAAATAATAAATACATTTGACTTCAAACATTGTGAAATTTGTACGGAAAAAAGACGCACCCAAATCCTGAAATATTTAACACATTAACTGGCGCCATAAAAAAATAGATACCTGCGTAAAATACAATTCAAAATAAGCTAATTTTTCTCTAAGCCTACCACTGCAGAATATGAATATGGTCTAGAGAAAAATATGCTACTTAACCACTCCGATCTAGCTTTTGTAAAAGTTTTTGTCTTAACACTAGAAGCGCGGGCGCCCTAAATTTGACCCATTTCGATGGTCTTCCTGCTCTAATCAATATTTTATTGTACGTTTAGTCGTAATTTTTTATGACTTTTCATAAAATATGATAATTATTATTTATACGAGACTTGAACTACGTAAATGCATTACACATATATTTTTTATCCAAATTCACCTCTTAGTGCGGTTGGGTCAATTTTGACCCAGTAATGGAGAAAATTGATGCAGCCATGCCTAAAAAAAGGAAGAAATATCACTTGTGATAACTTTTTCACGTCTTTTTCCATTGCTGAAACTCTAAAATCAAACGGAACAAGTATTGTTGGTACAATAAATAAAGCTCGTCGGGAAAACAATAATTAATTATTAAATTAATATTATTAAAATAAGAGTTGTACTGAAAAAAGGCGATATCACTTTGACAGTATATCAAGGAAAACAAAAAAAATGTTCTTCTCCTTAGCACTATGCACCCAAATATTCAAATAGAAAACATTATGTCATTACTAGTTTTATTTGAATATATATCTTTACATTACTGTAGCAAAACTAAAATGGCCATAATTGACCCATCCGCGCTTCTAGGGATATCAGGATGTTCCGCGCTTCTAGTGGTTTAAACGAACTGTCAGATTTATAAAAAAAAATCTTAATTCGGCTTCGCAATTAAAGCTCAAAAAATTAAATATTTCTGAACGTAGCCGAATAGCAAAAACTGTTTTTGAAAGTTTATAAAATAAGCTTTCAAATTGTATTATTACAAATAAATATTAACATTTGTAAATATTAAACTTAGAATGCACAAATAAAAAAAAATGTAAAATGACTCACGTGATGTTTTTATGTGAAAACGGTACTGGAATCACGGATTATGTATATTATTTTAATAAACAATTCGGTCACCTCACTTTTTTATCATTTCATACAAAAATATTTAATAAAAAAATATCACTGTCTAACGTACGCCTGTACGCGATTTGGCGGGTAAAAACTGTTTCTACAAAATAAGTATTTTTACCTATATCTATGGACAACATTGAATAAAGATATGTAGCGTGTTTTTGTTTTAGGGTTGTAACTAGAACAAAAACGGAGTTATAACGATTTCTTTGGAAACACACGCGTTAGCTTGATAACAAGCTTATTGGACTTGACTGCTATTATATAGAAGCCATACAGAAGAATAGTATTATGCTAAAATTGATTACTGTATTGAGGTATATTATTATAGCCTTCTTATAACTAAATTCCAAGTGGTTGAACACATCTACTACTGCCGAAAAATAAATACCAACTGCATGCAATCTAAGTACAAGCAAATATCATAATTACTCAGTCCTGATATTCTTATTGCAAATAAAAATAATTTTAGATCAAGTAGTTCTCACTGGTATATGGAAAGTATTTAGACTTAAATCAGGGCTGTCTTTAATACCAATAACAATATATACAAATCTATATTTTGCGTTTTCCGCCTTTGACGTAGGAATATTATTTTAATTTTGAAAAATAAATTCCACTCTAAAGGCCTTCGCTCATGGAGAAACCGACAAATGGTTGGCAACTCAATTCACGGCGCAACTAAACTTTACAGTTTCAGTAATTATATCAACTAGTTTTACAAAAATATAATTTATCAATTATCAACATTAATATACTCGCATAATAGAATTTAAAAAAAATATGAATGATGTCACAACATTCATAATTTTTTTAAAATACACTTTATAATTATCTAATGTACCCTAAATTAACAAAATAACTTATAATACCTTAAATTAACAAAATATAATCATTCATTATATATAGACAATGTTGTGTACCCCTGCCTAAGTTTGTATAAAATTAATAGCATAAGAGTTTCAACTACCAGTCTGAAAATGTCCGTAGTAGGATGAAACCGGTCCTGGTAATAATAAATAAGTGGAACAAAGTGAAAAAGTTTTTTAATTTCAATTCTATTACAATGGAATTCCACCACGAATTAACAGTGCATAAACTAGACTCATTACTCGCATAATAATAATTTATCAACCTCCTGAACAAAATCGATATTTTCCTGCTCTGAAATATCGCAAATTACTCAAAAAATTGACAGGGCAACCTTGGCAACCTGTCAACCAGGCAACTGAAACGCGCCGACCGCGGCAACTACCGCTGCGAGTTGCGAGTAACTTGGTTGCGTCGCCCATTGAGAAGTTGCCTGTGTGCGGACCGCCAATGAAATTCGCAAGTTGCTTTCCCGCGGATAGCGATTGAGTTGCTAACGTTTTTTTCAGTTTCCCCATAAGCGGATGGACTATTAGATTATTTCTTCGATCGCATGATTTAAAAAAATTATTTTCTCTTTTTATTAAAATTAATTAACTACCTAGTTGCTCCCATGTTATGCAATCTATATAACAAGTATAATTTTGTCTTTCGACATGTACCTAACTTACGCCCTCGCAATGCGATGAAAATTTAGAAAAAATGTGACTAAAAGAGACCATAAACCGTTACCAGGCTGAAAAGTAATATAAAATTCAATACCCTTGAGTGTAAAACTTTGTGACATTTATTAGAAATGTATCCGTTTGAAAATTTACACACCCCCACACTCCACATTTCCACATACCCATTCGTAAATTTAAATACATTATTGTACCTACCCCTTCACAACCAGAAAAAGAATTTAACAAAGTATTAAAACATTTTTATTTGTTTTTTTTTTATTGCATGATAACTGAACATATTTTAAAATGTGCACAAAGGTTATTATGTCTTTTAGGTCAATATTAATAATAATAATAATAATAATTTGTAGAGCGCCGTTTTTATGAAAAATCACCTCAAAGGTGCTGTACAATTTATTAAGAATTCTTAGGTTCTATCTAATTTTACTATTTACAAATGGATACAGAAACATACTTACCTGGTAGGTCACTTCCGATAAATACACTTTAATTAGAAAATTTATGCTTGGAAAAGATATTGCTTTGCACGCGGAGGACATAATATTTAAAACACTGGACATTAAACTTGAGTGTTGAAATTACCTTTATAAAGGCTTTCAATTAGGATTTTTCCTACATTTTTACAAATTAGTTATTTACAGTGTCGCGGGCATTGAATGTGAAAGTGAAAGATTTTAGATTTTATGGGTACGACTGTCTGAAAAGGTGAGATATTAGTTCCTGGCTAGGCAGATTGCCCATTCTGAGGAACCAAATGTTCGTGAAAATGCCAAAAAATTGTAAATTTTTTATAGAGGAATAACTTATTGAGTTTTTTTTATATGAATACCTCACAAGAGTCCCAACTGCTCTCCTCTGGAGCTAATGAGATTAACTCAACCCGATTGGCGTATGTTGTGAGGCTGAAAGTAGTAGTAGAGAGGGGGGAGAAGAGGAAGAGTTATGGGGGGATTACCTGGCTATTCAGTTCTGGTCACGGTCACTATACACGGCTAAAGCCATTTCAAGCAACGTTTCAATTCTGAATGGCGGTCTTACATCAGGTCGATACTGAGAGAACCTTCAACTCTGGAACGTGCCGCAAATAGAAATACTATAAATTAGTTTTAATGAATAGGTAGATTGTCAAATACCAGTGGCATAAATTAATCAAGTTAAAGTTTTGAACTCGAGCCGCCCCCTCGCTGCGGAGACCGTCAAATTCAAATTGTAATTTTTAATCGTTGAATACAAAATTAACAACTCTCAAACTAAAAGTTCGATAAAACAAGACAGAAAAAGATCGGTTGTATCTGGATATTGTACCCAGGACCCTGACCAGGCTCTGACCACTAAGCCAATTCCAACATCCGCATTAACCATATCAATTTCCTTCATTTTCAACTTTATCATTCTTCGACTTAAGAGATACCAACATTGTCTTCATTTTTTTAAACTTATATTTATTGGCTGCTATTATTCTATTCTATTACATACTATGATTGCACAAATAGGGAGACCTTCTGGACTCTCTCGACCCATCGCCTTGCATCGCAGTGGGAGAGATGGGTTCATAAGGGGGCATCCATTAATTACGTGAGCAGTTTTTTTACAATCTAGACCCCCCCCCTCCCCCTCGGTGAGATAAATTTAGGCCGATTCGTATATTTTTTTCAAGAAAATTGAGATTTTGCTGGACCCCCCCCCGTTTGTGCACACGTAATTAATGGATGCCCCCCAAGTCCGTCACTCCTGGACACATTTACCTCAAGATTCCTAACCACCCCATGCCTTTTTTCCTTTCCAGAACTTTCTCTCCTTCCTTTCCCTAAAAATATTCCCCACACAGCGTCACCTAAGATGACATGAGATTTTTTTCCACAAAACTTCCTGTAGGGATTTACTTAAAAAAAAATACGTGGTGAGTTCAATTCATCTGCTAGTTAATCATTGCACAATCAACATTTTCCAATTATTTTGATGATAGTAGGAGTATTTTTAATATTGTCAGGTTGTTCGTACGACGGGGACGATTGTCTCTCTTTTAAAAATAATATTTTTTATATAAAATGGAACGTAAAAATACCCAGCGTTGTGATGATCTCGCCTTTGGGCCTACGAAATGATTCTTTTAAAATTGAGAGATCAATTTGGAATTATATTCGATTTTGTAACAGGGAATGGTGTCAGCATACGACCCTCTGTTTCCAATTCATGGGGGTGATTTATGGGTCCTTACCACTAAATAACCACATGTGTTTACGTGGCCCAAGTGCATGAGAGCCCCGGCAAAGGCCATTCCTCACAAAACTAAGAAAGGACCCAGAATAACATTTAGAGGGATTTTTTTCAGGTTCATTATCAAGTCAGGGGCGGCCGATGGATATTTGCCCGAGTGGTGACTGACTTTAACGCGAGCAGATTGGATTTACGAAACAATTATCTGGTGAATTTTCTATGGCAGTAGAAAATTGAAAATTAGTCAATAAGGATTGCTCGTTGGTGCATTTAAATATACTAGCGCGACGCGCCGATTACGGGTTGAAATATTTAACATATTTGTCAAAATAAGATTGCAGAATTCGTTAAATAGTGACGCACGCAGAAAGAACGAAAACGTGTACAGACAATGCTTATATAATGTTATTATATAACCAATAAAGTCGACGCAAGTAATTAGGATGTGTAGTGAATTGAAGTACGCCACTGAGCTCTTCTTTTAAGCGTTATTGGGATAGTTTATGACTCCGGCGCAGACGAAATTAGTTTACACCACAAAAAATAACGAACATGGTTTCTACACAAAATTCTCTGAAATAATAGTTATTATGTGACAGAACACGATTAAACGATTGAGATATGCATATTGGGAGATGTGCTTATCACTTAAGATTTGAAAAAAAGTGACTAATAAATTATTGAAACCACACAAGTAGATGGGTGGGAGTCGCGGGGCAGGGAAGTGTTGGAGGACAGTCGGGGTAGAGGAGTGTTAGAGGACAGTCAGGGAAGGAACCTAGGGCCGCGCAGACGGGATAAAAATCATCGAGTTTTGATAAACGGCAGAGTAATAATTTGGTGCGCGTAAACCGGGAATAATTCAGATAGTAATATATAATAATAAATACAGTCGGGGAGAGATTCTGGAGACGCACGGGCTAGCGAAAAATCATCGAGGTTGAATACACGATAGAATAATAACTCTGTGCGCGTAAACCGGGAATAATTCATAAAATTAAAGGAAAATAGTTCACGCGATTGAGGGGAGTCAAGATTTGGTCGTTGGGAAGCAAGGTTTAAATTAAGGGATCGAGGTCCGATAGTCGCGAGGAGACCAGTTTGGTGCGCCTAAATCGGGGATATTTCATTTTAATTAAACAAAGGAAATTCCGTTTTATTAAACAAAAAGAGTCCACGCGAATAGGGAAGTCAGAGATTGAGACTTGCGAGTTCATATCGGTGAAGTTAAATAATATAATTTGTAAATTGAGGCGGTCGGGACGTACTTTCGGGGCGTCTATCAGGGTCAGGGTGAAATTTAAAAAAGAAATCTACGCGAGAATTGTGTTTGACGGCTGCATCTTGGAATAAATAACTGCATGACGGGTTGTGTTTTAGAAGTGCTTGTTTAATTAAATATTATTGTAGTGAATTGATTTGTGAAATTATTTTGTGCAACAAGGCGAATTTGGTAAGTTTGTATAAAATTATTAACATATTTAGTACGGGCCTTGCAGGAAAGAGTCAATTAGGGTTTATATACAAGCCTTAGGAATCTAGGACCTTTTTTTTTAAGTCGAGCGGAGCTTTGCACGTTTCCGGGTTGACCGGCTAGCAAGTACCTTTGTTGGGTGAAGTTATTCTTGAGACGAGACCGTTGTAAAAATAATAATTTGGGGTTCAATGGACTAAAATAGCATTTGAAGCACAAAGTGCGCTTTCGGGCAATAAATCTTAGACGAGAGACTTCATTTAAAAGACGGGATTTTGAAACCACAAAACAATAATAAAACCCTTTAAAAGTGCTTTGTTGGTGATCTAGAAAATTAGGTTACTGGGTATTCTCCAATACATAACGGGTACCAAAATACATAAGTATAGAATGTAGGTATAAATTAATGTGTAAAGCGCCTTTGAGGTGATAATTATTATTTACGAGTTTCGTGATAATATTTTTAAACGTAGCTAGGGGACTATATTCAGGAAGGTTTTTTTTTGAAAAGGCATTGGGTAATATAACGGTTTATGAAGGGTGCGTAGCATGGGCATCTTTGTTTACTAACAAAATCTGACATAGTTAAATTCCCACTCCAAAAATTTCCCACACTTTATTCCAAATTTTAGGTATCACAACAAGTCTATTACATAGGACTTTGCATAAACTTGGTTCGATATCTAATCATATAATCACCTTTGGTTCACGTTTAGGTATATTTCTTTCGACTTAGCAAAAAAACTTTCATATTGTCGGTTGAATGCAGCCGTCGGTAGGTATTCACATTTTAGCGTGATGCGCTATATCCACCTACTTAATTAACAAACTCTTTTTCTTCAAACTTAATTGAGCGGGTTACGACTCGAGAATGGACGGCGGTTGTCGAATGAATTAACGGGTCCGGCTTTCCTATTTCACCATGAGGAAGTATCTCACGCGACTTTATCGGGGGCGATGTGATCGAAATGCAGGTGGGCTTACACTATTTTTCTAATGTGGAGGCGAAGTAAGCGATGGTCGTGTCTGGTCCGAGCAAATTGGAATCCCTTGTGATCACATCTCGGTAACGTGGATCTCGTACCCGCTCTAGACTGGATTGGAAGCGTGGCCGGAGCCATTCCATGATGTCGACGTATGTACGTCACTAAGGCATTGGGGGACTTCAGGAGAACAAAGGACGTGCACCCATTTCGCCCTCCTTCTACCGCCGCTCCGAGGTACCAGCGGATAAAAGTTGTCGTCGCGGGAGGCCAGTTTGATGCAGGACGAAGATTACGATCTGGCCGGACTACCTTCGTCATGGGGGAAACGAAGTGACGAAATTTGCGTGGGCTTCACTACCTTTTAGGTTACGCTCGTGTGGGGTCTGCCTTGTCGGCGGAACGAAGGGAACATGACATATGGAATCGTTTGGCAACCGATCGGCGGTTCTTTGTTGGAATCCGGATAAGTTTTCTTAACTACTTTTGGTTTACGCTTAGGTAGGTATATTTCCGATATTCGATTTAGCCAAAACTTTCACATTGTCGGTTGAATGAAGCCGTCGGTAGGTATTCATATTTTAAGCGTAATGCGTTATATCCACCTACATAAGTAGCAAAAGTTCTCTTAACTCCCTCACACTAGGAATAGGGATCATCCAGCATCAGGGTGGGAAAGTACTCTGGACGAAAGTGCAGCAGGGGAAATAGAAGGGAGGGAAGCCAGATTCACGACCTGGTGCCTTTCATTCTTGGACCCAGCACCCTGGACGCCGAGCTTGACCTTCCTTCTTTGAGCTGATTTTTGAGCTTGAGGTTGGGGTACGCCTATCGTAGAGCATATGCCCGTAACACATATAGGGGAAGGTCCCAAGTTACGCTTGTGTATGTTATGCGAGAGGACGTATTTTTCATTCAAATCAAATACCGATGACCATCGCGATTGCAGGCTGGCGCATGTTTTGTAGCGTGCCTAGGAAAAACGTAATCATTATTTCTACTGGTTCGAGGCGGCGTGCTGGACGGAGAACGGGACTATTGAGGACATGAGTGACTGCCAAGGCGAGGATCGGTGACATCAAAATCTTCCTTAATTAAATTCATACATCGCCAGATCAGAGGAGAGAGCGGCCCCACCGATCTCCTGACATTGCCGATTGTCTAATCAACTTCGGTTTAATGTTTATGCCGATGCTTTAGGAGTTAATGGAACTCAAGTCATCGGCATGCTGAAGAACTTCAACATCATCATCAATCCAGAGTAGGATGTCAAGTTCCAAAACCTCGTGCCACCCACACATTTCCTGAACAGTTCCTGACATCGGCTATCACACCATTAATCGGAGCAGACCCTCATATCAAACGGTATGAGATGACCTCTCATCATCATCATCAACATATTTATAATTTGGCGGCGTAGTGGTCGATATTATTCCCATTATCACTCTATGATCCAGAAACACACATCAAACCCTTTCCCGACAGAAGGCAAAACATGTCGATTTTCATTCGTCGCTTGCGACCTTAACATTCTCCGGAGGCGTTGGAATTGGAAGCTGATTCGGCGGTCTATGACCATCACCTTATCAGTTGGGCTATGGAGGAGTCCAATTATTTAAACAGCACATGTTCTGTCTCATGTTAATCCAAAATACCTACCCGTAGAATCAAATTAACAAGATAAAACAAGCTAGCTAACTAACAAACTGCATCTAGAACTGTGAGTGTAGAATCATTGCAATCCGTACTGCTTGAGTGTAAATCTTTTGTTAGAATGTACATAAATGTCAAATTATCTTCATGATAGCATTTTATAGAGCTGCAGAGAGTACGTGACATCGCATCGAAAGGTAGGATCTTCTCAATTCGCCGTTTGAATGTAAATTTATATATTAGATGCTAGGAGGGAAAATGCAGATTACTTCAATAAAAATAGTCGTCGATGAGCGTAGGTGTTTAATAGGTGCTAGGGGAGGAAGCTGAACGAATATAGTTAGATAATTAGTTATTTTTCAAGTTAGTCAGACCCAGTCATTGTTATTCGAAGCCTTGCAAATTGTAACACGCCATACCTAAAAGAACAAGGGTTTACCACAAATAAATTATTAATTAAATTGGATTAACTATACCAAACCACTCAAACAAAAAAGTACACAACGTTGTGGGGTTAATTACAATTGATTAATTAAGAGCATCTCGTCACGTTTGCATAAAAGTATTACGTGATGGGGTTGAGAAGGCGCTTCAAAAGAAATGCAGGGGAGAGACGCGAGAACGGGCGAGCTACGAGCTTTTTAAAGGCCGAGCGGGGTAGCTGTAGCAATGTAGCAGCATTTGGAAATCAAGTGGTAGGTTTTACTATTTCGTAGAGGGGGGGGGGGGGTTATCACAGTTTTGCTAAGTGACCAGGAGGTATGGTATTACAAAGTGTTGCATTTTGCTGGGTTTTATACAATGACTTAAACAAGAAAAAAAAAAAAAAAAAAAAAAAAATTAATACAGTAGGTATAACGGTTTGCATGTCATCCGAAAATGACTGAAAACACAACGAAAAAAAAAAGTAAAGTACTAGGAAAATAGATGTGTAGCAGAGGAATTAGCAATAACGTTTACATTAGCTTAACTAGATAAAGATAGGAGAGATAAGACGATGATGCCCAACATCCGATAAGACGCAGATTAAAGATATCATATTTTGAGGGAAGGAGCTCCGTACGGCTATAAAAAGTGAAACAAAATTAATCAAGAGAGTAGGTAGTGCAATAATGTACACATTAGCTTAACCAGATAAATTTAGGAGAGGTTGGTTGATGATGTCCAATTTCCGATGAGACGCAGGTTAAAGGTATCATATTTTGAGGGGAGTAGCGCCATACGTCTATAAAAAGTGAAACAAAATAAATCAAGAGAGTAGGTAGTGCAATAATGTACACATTAGCTTAACCAGATAAATTTAGGAGAGGTTGGTTGATGATGTCCAATTTCCGATAAGACGCAGGTTAAAGGTATCATATTTTGAGGGGAGGAGCGCTGTACTCCAATAATAGTTGGAACAATAATTAATCAAGAGAAACTAATGATATCCCACCTTCGATAAAGTGAGAAAGGGCGTTACGTTATTAGGGGAGATAGTCCTTCAATGATGCATTCAATATCAAATCGCCGGGGTGATAATATTGATGTTAGTCAACCTTCAATTGGGTTTGAACGTTTGGTAAATTGGATACCGTACGATTAGTTTAAAAATTATGCAATCGGACCAGCGTTGAGTAGTTCTGTTTACCAGAGTAAACATAGATAATCTACCCTAATCGTTATATTGAATAGAGATAGTTTAACAAAAAAAAGGGGCACCAACAAACGATAGAAAAAAAGGGTCTCTTTCATTTTGAGGGTAGATCATTTAAACATTTAACACTCAGCGTGAAGAACAACAAAAAAAAGGGAGGCCATTAAACCGAGTGCCGACTAGCGGAGATATGTGTCAAATAGGTTTGTGCGTTTAACGTAACGGTAAATTGAAACCCTTTCTACAGCCGGTCATCACAAGAAGTGGGTGACAGTCGGAATAAAAGCATTATTTTGAAACGTAATTACAAAATAATCTGTACAGGATTAAACGAAATTAGTTTAACTAAATAGTTCAAAGAAACAGAATCTGTTGAGAAACAAAATACATGCAGAATAAACATTAGTGACGTGAACCGGATTAGGCGTGAAGACAATAAAACCAAATTAAAGATAGGAGAGGTAGGTAAAATGTTAGGCAACCTCCGATAAGTATAGGGAATAAAAGGTATTCCGATGTGAGGGGAGGAAGTCGGTTCTTGATGGCAAATTAAATTTTAAAAATAAATTGTTTGCTAATATTCAACCCGACTTACAGAATGAACGTATCCAAAACGTTTAATTCTAATAATGCACTAGATTTAAAGGACTACAATAATAATTACGTACTCAAACGTATGAATCTGGAGAAATAAAATGACTAGGTACCTACTGTAGACAATTGGCATTTTTTAGCAGTTAAATACTTTTATGATGATATTGGTCCCCAGTACCAAATTGTTAAATTTAGAACAACGGTCAGGTCCATTTTGGGCAAAGTTCCGTAAGCGGAAAAAAAAAAACAAACAAACAACAAGAAAGGTCGGTCAGACTTCGTATAATTACGGTAGGGATATTTTGGAGAAAAAAATGCAGACGGACCTTCGAGACGGCCATTATGTGAAACCAAAAGGAGCTTTTAAGGGGAGAAGTACCGACTTAAGCGATCTATGCTAGAATATGCTTGCCATTTTGTAAGGGAAGTTGTATGGGTGAAACGTCACCTGATCGCCTCTTAAAACCAGATAACAGCGGCTAAGCAAATACAGTTTCAACAGTGTTCTGAAAATGGGGAACATAGACAGAGCAAGCTTACGAGTGATAGTCGTGTTACCGTTAACAATGACAGGGCCGAATTGGGGAAAAACACTTCGGGTTATTTTATAGAGAAAAATAAAGTATGAATTTAGACACAGTGAGATGTGGAGCATTGGAACATTTACAATTTTAGTATTAGTTTGTGGAAGGGTTTGCGAATTGCGCAAACAGAGTTTATTGTGAAGCGGTGGGTATTTAAAATAAGCGTAAATAGGTGATAAAGTTAGGCAGAAATTAAAATTTGGATTATTTGGTTTAGAGGCAATAATAGATACCTAACTGCTCACATACTATATTGTCGGCTTATGTGGGGAGTACAATAGGAGACAGTTAGGGTACCATGACTAGGTACCGTTGTAGGTGGTAACCGGGACAAATTCCAGGAAATATGTAGGCGTAACGCAAGGTACATTGACCGTAGTTTCAACATTAGACAAACATTGGGCAAGGCCGACGAAGAAACGGAATAGGGAAGGGATGCGATGACGTACAGGACAGGGCCGGATTAGGAAATATTCATCATTACAATTTTGGAAAAAAAGGGCACAAAGATTTAAGGCGAGTTCAAACGGGCTGACTACTGCTGAAGTTCTGGAACAAAATAGGTGGTTGTAGTTTGGATTTATATCTACCTCCACTATTTTTTTCCATAAAGGGGAGACTGTGATGATCTCGCCTTTGGGCCTACGAAATGATTCTTTTAAAATTGAGAGATCAATTTGGAATTATATTCGATTTTGTAACAGGGAATGGTGTCAGCATACGACCCTCTGTTTCCAATTCATGGGGGTGATTTATGGGTCCTTACCACTAAATAACCACATGTGTTTACGTGGCCCAAGTGCATGAGAGCCCCGGCAAAGGCCATTCCTCACAAAACTAAGAAAGGACCCAGAATAACATTTAGAGGGATTTTTTTCAGGTTCATTATCAAGTCAGGGGCGGCCGATGGATATTTGCCCGAGTGGTGACTGACTTTAACGCGAGCAGATTGGATTTACGAAACAATTATCTGGTGAATTTTCTATGGCAGTAGAAAATTGAAAATTAGTCAATAAGGATTGCTCGTTGGTGCATTTAAATATACTAGCGCGACGCGCCGATTACGGGTTGAAATATTTAACATATTTGTCAAAATAAGATTGCAGAATTCGTTAAATAGTGACGCACGCAGAAAGAACGAAAACGTGTACAGACAATGCTTATATAATGTTATTATATAACCAATAAAGTCGACGCAAGTAATTAGGATGTGTAGTGAATTGAAGTACGCCACTGAGCTCTTCTTTTAAGCGTTATTGGGATAGTTTATGACTCCGGCGCAGACGAAATTAGTTTACACCACAAAAAATAACGAACATGGTTTCTACACAAAATTCTCTGAAATAATAGTTATTATGTGACAGAACACGATTAAACGATTGAGATATGCATATTGGGAGATGTGCTTATCACTTAAGATTTGAAAAAAAGTGACTAATAAATTATTGAAACCACACAAGTAGATGGGTGGGAGTCGCGGGGCAGGGAAGTGTTGGAGGACAGTCGGGGTAGAGGAGTGTTAGAGGACAGTCAGGGAAGGAACCTAGGGCCGCGCAGACGGGATAAAAATCATCGAGTTTTGATAAACGGCAGAGTAATAATTTGGTGCGCGTAAACCGGGAATAATTCAGATAGTAATATATAATAATAAATACAGTCGGGGAGAGATTCTGGAGACGCACGGGCTAGCGAAAAATCATCGAGGTTGAATACACGATAGAATAATAACTCTGTGCGCGTAAACCGGGAATAATTCATAAAATTAAAGGAAAATAGTTCACGCGATTGAGGGGAGTCAAGATTTGGTCGTTGGGAAGCAAGGTTTAAATTAAGGGATCGAGGTCCGATAGTCGCGAGGAGACCAGTTTGGTGCGCCTAAATCGGGGATATTTCATTTTAATTAAACAAAGGAAATTCCGTTTTATTAAACAAAAAGAGTCCACGCGAATAGGGAAGTCAGAGATTGAGACTTGCGAGTTCATATCGGTGAAGTTAAATAATATAATTTGTAAATTGAGGCGGTCGGGACGTACTTTCGGGGCGTCTATCAGGGTCAGGGTGAAATTTAAAAAAGAAATCTACGCGAGAATTGTGTTTGACGGCTGCATCTTGGAATAAATAACTGCATGACGGGTTGTGTTTTAGAAGTGCTTGTTTAATTAAATATTATTGTAGTGAATTGATTTGTGAAATTATTTTGTGCAACAAGGCGAATTTGGTAAGTTTGTATAAAATTATTAACATATTTAGTACGGGCCTTGCAGGAAAGAGTCAATTAGGGTTTATATACAAGCCTTAGGAATCTAGGACCTTTTTTTTTAAGTCGAGCGGAGCTTTGCACGTTTCCGGGTTGACCGGCTAGCAAGTACCTTTGTTGGGTGAAGTTATTCTTGAGACGAGACCGTTGTAAAAATAATAATTTGGGGTTCAATGGACTAAAATAGCATTTGAAGCACAAAGTGCGCTTTCGGGCAATAAATCTTAGACGAGAGACTTCATTTAAAAGACGGGATTTTGAAACCACAAAACAATAATAAAACCCTTTAAAAGTGCTTTGTTGGTGATCTAGAAAATTAGGTTACTGGGTATTCTCCAATACATAACGGGTACCAAAATACATAAGTATAGAATGTAGGTATAAATTAATGTGTAAAGCGCCTTTGAGGTGATAATTATTATTTACGAGTTTCGTGATAATATTTTTAAACGTAGCTAGGGGACTATATTCAGGAAGGTTTTTTTTTGAAAAGGCATTGGGTAATATAACGGTTTATGAAGGGTGCGTAGCATGGGCATCTTTGTTTACTAACAAAATCTGACATAGTTAAATTCCCACTCCAAAAATTTCCCACACTTTATTCCAAATTTTAGGTATCACAACAAGTCTATTACATAGGACTTTGCATAAACTTGGTTCGATATCTAATCATATAATCACCTTTGGTTCACGTTTAGGTATATTTCTTTCGACTTAGCAAAAAAACTTTCATATTGTCGGTTGAATGCAGCCGTCGGTAGGTATTCACATTTTAGCGTGATGCGCTATATCCACCTACTTAATTAACAAACTCTTTTTCTTCAAACTTAATTGAGCGGGTTACGACTCGAGAATGGACGGCGGTTGTCGAATGAATTAACGGGTCCGGCTTTCCTATTTCACCATGAGGAAGTATCTCACGCGACTTTATCGGGGGCGATGTGATCGAAATGCAGGTGGGCTTACACTATTTTTCTAATGTGGAGGCGAAGTAAGCGATGGTCGTGTCTGGTCCGAGCAAATTGGAATCCCTTGTGATCACATCTCGGTAACGTGGATCTCGTACCCGCTCTAGACTGGATTGGAAGCGTGGCCGGAGCCATTCCATGATGTCGACGTATGTACGTCACTAAGGCATTGGGGGACTTCAGGAGAACAAAGGACGTGCACCCATTTCGCCCTCCTTCTACCGCCGCTCCGAGGTACCAGCGGATAAAAGTTGTCGTCGCGGGAGGCCAGTTTGATGCAGGACGAAGATTACGATCTGGCCGGACTACCTTCGTCATGGGGGAAACGAAGTGACGAAATTTGCGTGGGCTTCACTACCTTTTAGGTTACGCTCGTGTGGGGTCTGCCTTGTCGGCGGAACGAAGGGAACATGACATATGGAATCGTTTGGCAACCGATCGGCGGTTCTTTGTTGGAATCCGGATAAGTTTTCTTAACTACTTTTGGTTTACGCTTAGGTAGGTATATTTCCGATATTCGATTTAGCCAAAACTTTCACATTGTCGGTTGAATGAAGCCGTCGGTAGGTATTCATATTTTAAGCGTAATGCGTTATATCCACCTACATAAGTAGCAAAAGTTCTCTTAACTCCCTCACACTAGGAATAGGGATCATCCAGCATCAGGGTGGGAAAGTACTCTGGACGAAAGTGCAGCAGGGGAAATAGAAGGGAGGGAAGCCAGATTCACGACCTGGTGCCTTTCATTCTTGGACCCAGCACCCTGGACGCCGAGCTTGACCTTCCTTCTTTGAGCTGATTTTTGAGCTTGAGGTTGGGGTACGCCTATCGTAGAGCATATGCCCGTAACACATATAGGGGAAGGTCCCAAGTTACGCTTGTGTATGTTATGCGAGAGGACGTATTTTTCATTCAAATCAAATACCGATGACCATCGCGATTGCAGGCTGGCGCATGTTTTGTAGCGTGCCTAGGAAAAACGTAATCATTATTTCTACTGGTTCGAGGCGGCGTGCTGGACGGAGAACGGGACTATTGAGGACATGAGTGACTGCCAAGGCGAGGATCGGTGACATCAAAATCTTCCTTAATTAAATTCATACATCGCCAGATCAGAGGAGAGAGCGGCCCCACCGATCTCCTGACATTGCCGATTGTCTAATCAACTTCGGTTTAATGTTTATGCCGATGCTTTAGGAGTTAATGGAACTCAAGTCATCGGCATGCTGAAGAACTTCAACATCATCATCAATCCAGAGTAGGATGTCAAGTTCCAAAACCTCGTGCCACCCACACATTTCCTGAACAGTTCCTGACATCGGCTATCACACCATTAATCGGAGCAGACCCTCATATCAAACGGTATGAGATGACCTCTCATCATCATCATCAACATATTTATAATTTGGCGGCGTAGTGGTCGATATTATTCCCATTATCACTCTATGATCCAGAAACACACATCAAACCCTTTCCCGACAGAAGGCAAAACATGTCGATTTTCATTCGTCGCTTGCGACCTTAACATTCTCCGGAGGCGTTGGAATTGGAAGCTGATTCGGCGGTCTATGACCATCACCTTATCAGTTGGGCTATGGAGGAGTCCAATTATTTAAACAGCACATGTTCTGTCTCATGTTAATCCAAAATACCTACCCGTAGAATCAAATTAACAAGATAAAACAAGCTAGCTAACTAACAAACTGCATCTAGAACTGTGAGTGTAGAATCATTGCAATCCGTACTGCTTGAGTGTAAATCTTTTGTTAGAATGTACATAAATGTCAAATTATCTTCATGATAGCATTTTATAGAGCTGCAGAGAGTACGTGACATCGCATCGAAAGGTAGGATCTTCTCAATTCGCCGTTTGAATGTAAATTTATATATTAGATGCTAGGAGGGAAAATGCAGATTACTTCAATAAAAATAGTCGTCGATGAGCGTAGGTGTTTAACAGGTGCTAGGGGAGGAAGCTGAACGAATATAGTTAGATAATTAGTTATTTTTCAAGTTAGTCAGACCCAGTCATTGTTATTCGAAGCCTTGCAAATTGTAACACGCCATACCTAAAAGAACAAGGGTTTACCACAAATAAATTATTAATTAAATTGGATTAACTATACCAAACCACTCAAACAAAAAAGTACACAACGTTGTGGGGTTAATTACAATTGATTAATTAAGAGCATCTCGTCACGTTTGCATAAAAGTATTACGTGATGGGGTTGAGAAGGCGCTTCAAAAGAAATGCAGGGGAGAGACGCGAGAACGGGCGAGCTACGAGCTTTTTAAAGGCCGAGCGGGGTAGCTGTAGCAATGTAGCAGCATTTGGAAATCAAGTGGTAGGTTTTACTATTTCGTAGAGGGGGGGGGGGGGGGTTATCACAGCGTTTATCACGCAAACTGCTTTCTATACGTTTTATATATTTTACTTTTATCGGAGTTGGTGCAGTCCTTTGAAATCCATAAACTTTTATAAAACTCGCTGAAGGAACCCTCCTGCAATATAATCCTTTTACAGCGAGCTTTTTGTGCTAGAAATTTCTAGGTCGACAACGAACATTCTCAGCTTGTCGCATTCGTTTCAAGCCACACATTTCCTTATAAAGTTTCATTTTAAAAGAAAAAGAAAATATATCTGTTGTTTTTAGCTACTCACAGTTCCAGAATTTTTCAATAGTTCCTAGAAACTTTGAACTTTGAATTTTGAACTTGTTAAAATATTAATATGATTTTTATTTATTGTGAATATAGCACAAGAATCCCGACTGCTTCCAACCGCCTGGAGCCAGTGAGCTGTGGCATACTCAATTGGGATATGTCGTGTGGCTGAAGGTAGTGAGGATGGGAAGGAGGTGGGGGATAGGTGATGTGGAAGAAGAAGATGTGAAAGTATCCGGATATTCAGTTCTGGTCACCAAACAAGACTAAAGTTATTTTAAGCAACGTTTCAATTCAGAATGCTGGTCTCATACCAGAGCAGATACTGAGAGTATCTTCCACTCTGGAACGTGCCGCAAATATATCACATATTATTAAAAATGAATAAATTGTGAAATAACACAAATTAATGAAATAAAATTAGATTAATTTGTAACCTTTAATTTTAGCTGGGAATGGAATCCGTGACCTCCGGCTTGCTAGTCCAGAGCCTTACCCCTCTACCACGGAAGCTAAATAGTACTAATATCACTATTTAATGATATATAAACAAGTCTATCAATTTAGTTGTCTATGTGCTGTGCGTTATCATTTTTTCACACACAAATATCATCCTAATATATAAGAATGAATGTTTCTTTGTTTGTCCCTTTTGCGGTGTCTAAATCATTGATCCGGTTGCGATGAAACTTTGGTGATTTGTTGTGCGCACGCCCGCGACAGTTTCTATATATAGTTGTGAGCTCTGGCGTTATGACAATAATTACTATACTATTCATCCGATTGTGATGAACGTTGTTGTGCTCACGTACACAAAGGTTTTCATAAATATGGGTGAGCTCTGCCATTAAGAAATTTGTTTAAAAAAATGCAAATTGGGGGCAAGTGAGCTCTTTGAAAATTTTATGTACCGGGACTGAATGCATGGAACGCGGGAGGGGGGAGGAAACGCGGGAGGGAGTTCGCAGGGGAGAGGGAAGGCGGGAAAGGCGGAGTGGAAAGGGGAAAGGGACCCGGGAGAGGAATAGGAGGCGGAAGGAGAACGGAACGAATGGGAAAGGACAGGCAGGGAGAAAATTTCTTTGTTAAGTGGCATTGCAACGCATACCGGGAAGTGTTAAATAAAATAAACATGCAATAAACATGGTTCCGTTTTTATTACATTCTTATATAAAGTTCTCATTCAGGGAATTTGCAAAGTTCGACAATGATCAAACAAATCCAACAAATCATCCCTAACATTCACCCTTCGTAACCCTCATTCGGCCTTTTTATCTGTTTTGAATATTTTTTGCCCTAAACATAAAAGGGTTCGGAAAATGGTAGGTAGGTATATACGGAAAACATATGAAAAATGTTTTGCAAATAAAATACATTCCGCATCAAATTTTTATAATTTGTTTTATCACTAGCGCAGACCTGTGAAAAATCACGGTATAGTCGAAGAGGCGCTATTGCATACTAGTGTATCGTCGAAACATGTTCCACTTTTATCGAGCGAGGGAACCGGACTCGGTAGCTTCCATCGTTCGCCGTTAGAATGTTGGGAACATTCCTCTTAACATGGGGATGACCACCTTACTGGCTCCAGACGGAAGCTGCTGGGACTCTTGTGCGGTGTTCACATATAAAATCTTGTATACCTATTTCTTTGTATTACAAAAGCTAAAAGTTATTCCTTACAAATGAAATAATGCAATAAAAATAGGTAAGTTGTTATTATATTAAGTAAATTTGTTTAATTTACATGGTAGGTGCTTCACAGCTATTCTTCATTTAAGAAATAAACACGAAAGTCAAATTATAAATAATAAATAAACACAATCAAATAATACAATTCCTACTAACGTAAACAAGTTTAGAATTGGCACGTTTCGAATTGAATAATTATTTAAATCACTTCACCGGCATTTCAAACTCTTCAAAACAAAAGTATAAAATACTAATATCTCGAAGCAAGTTGCTGTAAATAAAGGAAAAGGTTAACTCTGACAAATGCAGTCAGTGCCGGATTCGCAAAATCTGATGCCCTTTGACCTGGTTCAGAAGGGGCGAATTGGCCGGGAATCTTTTCACACGAATACATACGTGCATAGGCAAGGTACTGGGCGCCAATATATTGCGTCTTCAAGCATCACGTGAATTTAAAATACGCGCGTTCACAAATCGCCAGACTTTCGACTCGCGTGAGTCGAGATACTACAAAATCCATGGTTGCGTCCAATTTACGCACGAACTGAGGAGCGAGTGCACGTATCAAGGGAATATGAAGCGGCATAATGTTTATACGGAATTATTAATATTTCCCCAAATTCTCGCGGATGTGAGGTGCGCGCGTATACTTCTGAACAAGATCTTTGCAGTAAGTTCCGATGCCGCCCCCCACATTTTTTTTTATTTATTCAGATAAAAAAACTTTTAACCCCTTAAAACAAAATTGTCCACCTGTGTTTAGGTACCTAATGACAGTTGTGATTGGTTTTTGAATTTGTATCGCATCTATTCTATGGAAAAATAGATTTTACTTTAGAATTAAATAAATTAAAACTGTAAAAAAAATTCCTTTCCAAATTTGAAACTCTGAAAACGTCAAATGCACACGGTGCGCACGCAAAATGGTTCGAGCTAGTTGAAAGGTGGGTGTTGTTAGCGCATAATAATAACCCCATATTATTGTTAATTTTTAATTGATTCATGAAATATTTTAAGGAAATTTTAAAATGATATTTATTTTCTCACGTTCCTTCGGAGTTGGCGCCAGGAATTCGCACATTTTTGAACGTACAGCAGATCCGGCCCTGATTGAAGTCCCTCTTGAATTTTTAACGGATATCTCCCCGTCTTGAAAATCTGCGGATTAAGTTCGTAACTGAAAAATAAAATACAGGAGGTAGTCGATTTAAATTGCTTGGGGAATTAATATTTATCGTTTAAGTATTCGCAAAACCCGAATCTTTTATTCATAGCGACACGTCAGCGAGGAGCATTCAGAAATGACAGAAATTTGTTTGTCAGAGAACGTTCCATGATTTTAAAACTAAGTTGTTCGTAATATTTTTTCCTTTTCTTTTGGTCGTCGTTTTGGTGACCCATTTCTTTGGTGAGGTGCTTTATGTAACCACTTTAGGCGATGGGGCTCCATTGAAGTCAGGGTTAAGTTGTTGAAGGCGTATTAATAAATTATTCATAATTATATATAGCCCGCAGATACTATAATGGTATCTACACAACTTTTTACTATGCACAATTCACAAGTTTGGTGTTACGTTAATGCAGTAATAATCAACCATTTTAACCTGAAGGTTAATTTATCAGTTTTCAGTTTATTAACGGGCAGCATGGGGTAGGGTAGCTACAACTTGAAATTTTTAAATTTGCAGTATATTTTAATTATATGCAGCATATTTTAAAATTGTGATTTTTTAATATAAAACGCAAAAAATAAGGCACCTCAGGAAAAATCTATCTCAAAAGCATAACCAATAAATGCTGTCGATTTTTATGGTTTTGAAATATCAACTAGCAAAAAAAAATTATTCAAGTAAAACAAATCAATTCATGTAAAAAACATAAATTGACGTTGATTTTTGTCGTTCGGAAAGTTAAATAAAATTTTATGATGATAACTTTTGGTATTTTATAAAACGAAAACCTTTAAAATGTGTCAAACATAGATCTAAACAAGAAAAACGCTGCGCTGTGAAGATGATTTTTTTTCTAAACGTAGAATAATATAAATGAAAAATCTTGATATTTTGAGCGGATGATTCAAAACTTTGAAGAAAGATTAAAGTTTTTTGCTCAATCTTTTTGCAATATATCAGAAACTGTTGAATATTATTCATCAAAAACATTTTGATTTTTTAAATTTAGACAAGAAGGAGGTACGAAATGGGCTCATGGGCCGCGAAATGCTCACCGCTGGCTGCTTTGAAGTTTGATAGCCATTTCTGGTTTGGAGCTCCTAGATTACTAGAGTAAACCTTTGATGACCTCCATGATCGAGGAGTAAACTGGAGGTCGCGGGGTCAAATCCAGGAGCGCGCAAGTAAATATTATTGAATTAATATGTTTTGTTGCACAATTTAATCATTAAAATTGTTATTACCTACCTACCAATTTCGGATGTTGGTGCATGGGCAAGTAAGTAATGTGAAGTATTTCTACGTAGTGCGTAACATTATTCAAGTTCAATGAATTTTTAGTTTTAAAAATTACTACTTTTCGTATCAGACAAACGAGAAAGTAGATACCAAAAACATTTTTGTAGGTATTAAAAATTATTTTTTCGAAATGCAGTTTTTTTTTCAAATACCTAAAATTAATAAAGCAAAGGTACGATACTGAGAAAACTCACTTGGTTTCATTGAACTAGGTCCAGGTCTAGTGCCATGGTTAGCGGTCCGTTCTTATAAGTATTTACATATTCTTTGAACAACAATCGTTTTCATAAGCGGTGCTAGATTTTGTGTTCGATTAGTATGAATATAACATGTCTTGTAATTTTACAAAGTCATTGGATATTCGTCGTAAATTTTCAAGTTTACCAACATTTAATAGGTAGGTAAATATTTCTTTTTTAACGGCACTAATCCTGAGTCATATTTTTATATTTTTTTAATAAATACTTTCAGCTTCACAAATCCTACAATTAGAATATCCCGTCATTTTTCACGTATCTGCGGTACTTAAGTATATTTGCGGTACGTTCCAGATTGGAGATACTCTCAGTATCGCCCGGATGAAAGTCTACCATTCAGAATTAACGTTCTTGTTTGATGACCAAATTTGAATAGCCAGGTACTTCCACATCCTCCTCTTCCCTATCTCATTCCCCTTCGCACTGCCTCCAGCCTTACAACAAACATACTCAAATCGGTGATGCCATAGTCTCATTGGCTCCAGACGGTCGGGAAAAAACCTATTAGTATTGCAAACCAAGCAATCCATCTGCATCTGTAAAGTAAATGACAGGTAGAAACGCCTTATACGTGTCCAACGTTCAAACATGGTTAAATTTTGGTTGAAAAATGGACTTTTGACCTTTGTATTTATTCCCACTTATAGAGAAAAAACAGAAAAACGTGTATTATACACGGTGACCTAAAATTCGTAGTCAAGCGGAATGCTGGTGAATTTACATCACACGGAAAACCCAAAAAAAAAATCCAAGGGTTGAATTTTTTTTTTTTCATTAAAAAAAATATTTATCGTGATATTAACCCCCTATTAAACAATTTTGTTCGAACTGAACGACATCTAAAATCAAACAGTCTTATACCACAAAATCGATTTCAATTTCTTTTTTTAAAATACATTCACATAGGAGTCCCTGAGGAAAATATGGCTTATAATATGCTTAGGGCTTATGTCATCTTTGGGAATGCTGTGTGGAGGGTCTTTTAACGGAAAGTAAGTGCAGGAAGTTCTGAGAAGGATAAGGTATTAGGGGTGGATAGATTCTGCTGACACCACGTTCATCTTAAATACTTAATTATTAGTCATCGCATAGAATTTTTTAATCAAAATTATCGTGTTTTACAACTATTATTTTTAACACACTGATTGACTCAATAAGCAATAAAAAATAAATGAAAACTTTTTTTAATGCCTTGGCTTCTAAAAATTTTCACTAAAGTGTTAGTCGACATTCCTTCTTCTTTACTTCTCTATAACAAGAAACATTTTTCACCATTTTAAAATGAAAAATCTCGGTAACATATTGTCAAAAAAAAGTGGGAATATATTTTATTGGAAAAGTGTCACGTACATCACGCGATGAATGCATCGGAAATAAGAGTCGTGAGAAAATAAGAAAGAAAAATATTTGGAAATGTTGTGTACTGATTTATTTATAATATTATCTAAAGAAGATAGTATTAATAACACGATTCTATTTTTGAAAATGTTTATTCGTATTTTGACGGCCTCCGACGGTTTCAGTGTCGCCCTGGTGTAACACCACCATTAAACGTTGCTTGAAATGGCTTTAGTTGTGTTTGGCGGCCAGATGTTAAAAGCTTTGTATTTTCTCACCTTTCTATTCCATATCTCTAACCTATCTCTTCACCTATCTCGCAACATATGCCGATTGGGGACGCCATAGTCTCACTGGCTCCAGTTGGCTGGGAGCAGGTGACACTATTGTGCGATATTCACATAAAAAATCTGATGGAATTTTTTTTTTAAATAAAGAGAAACATTCCCGTGTTACGAATAACCTGGCAACAATTTGAAAATCTTTGACTACCTACCACCACGGTTTCCAAAAATTGTACCTTGTGTCATGATGAAGGACTTAGCCAGCCGAGGAAATGAACTCGAGAAGCCTCTTTTTATATAAATTAACTCCTCAGAGGAGGAAAATAATTTCCCTTAGAGCCAATGTCATCTTTGGGGATCCTGTGTGGAGGGTCTTTTTGGGGAGAGGATGTAGTGAATGTTGTGGAGGAAACACAGAGGCTGGCAAATTGTTCCAACTTGTTCAAACACAGAGGCTGCAATATGAGTCGTGGAAACGTCTTTCGTCGTGGAAACGCCACGTTCTCATGTGAAAATTGCCAATTGCATACAAATGTTGGGCGCGCTTTTGGCATGTTTGCCTATCACATACCGGTGTCGAAGGGAGCAATGACGCTGATTACTCGGATTATCTTCCAATGTAATACCCGTAGAATAAAGATAGCAAGGACTGACTGAAGGGTAGCATAAGATTGACCGATCAGTGGTTGAGTGGGCACCGCGCTTGGGTCCCACCCGGGCATTTGGTGTTCGATTCCTTGGCTGCCTAAGTCATCCATCACAACACAAGCAACATTTTTGGCTTCCTTGGTGGTAGTAGTAGATTTTCAAACATTTTGGGTTATTAGTAAGCCGGGAATGCTTGTCTTTCTTAAAAAAAAACCTTCCTACCTGACGCCAGTGCTCTAAAGATTGTGTCCGTTTGTTAAAAGCTGCAGGGAACCTATCATAAGGACCGTCCATTTCTGCATAGATTCAAGGGTTTTCATCAAGAACCTTGGGGCTCCAGACCAGAGGTAGCTGCCAAATTCAACAACGGGTGGAATCTAGATGCGATGCCAACTCAGACACTAACCGGTGATATTTATAATATTGTGATATAAAGTTTAAACGGTCTTTCGCTCTTGATGTGATTTACTAAGTACTTAAATCATTCATTCATTCATTCATCCCCTTTTTAAGTCATTACTGAACATTGAAAACCTTGCTAAAAATATTTTGTTGATGATTATGAGTTTGTTTAAAATTCTTATTCTTTTTTAAATTTAATTATTGGCTAAATTATACCATTTTAAAGATTTCCGAAGTATGCTAAAAACTCCCTAGTAAATAATAAACAAATATTTAAAAGACTTAATCTCATTATCAGGACCGCTTTCAAAACATACAGAAAGGAAATTATGGTAACTTTTTTTATAAAACTGAAATCTATCTCGAAGTAAAACGCAAAGATGAAAACGACAAAGGTTTGAGCATTGCGGCAGGTCGACCAAAACCAAAGCCTTGCTCGATTAGACCTCCTTTGTCTTGTAATTACACCAGTTATTGTATCGAGACCGTACTCGGAAATCAGATTGTAGGTTGACTGTGTGCCTGGACTACCAAGTTTGATTGTGTTTTACCGCTGGTTATATATATTTCTATTATTATTATTGTAGAAAGCAATCACTTTGTGGTTTGACATATTTAATAAAATAAAATACTGTTTTGTTTAAAACCACGAGTTTTATTAATTTTTTGAACCGACCGGTTTCGCTTTACTCAAGCATCATCAGGGTACAAATTAATACTATTAATAGTATTAATTTGTACCCTGATGATGCTTGAGTAAAGCGAAACCGGTCGGTTCAAAAAATTAATAAAACTCGTGGTTTTAAACAAAACAGTATTTTATTTTATTAAATATATATTTCTGTTTGAAGCCATACCTTGTTAATTTTGTGACTCAACTATGTACATTGTAAACGTTACCTGGAAGTTGTATTAACTGAAATTGTTTAACAGTTTCAAACCTGATGTGGTGTTTGTTTAGGTGTATTTCATTAATGCTTGCGTTGATAAGCTTTTGAATTTCACTACGCAATTCAAGAAGACGGGATTTATTTCAGTCTAGAAATTCTAGGACTAACTACGACATGTATTTCTCATTGTTCACAGAATATCTACTAATGGAAGGAAATAATTATACCAAATCAATGGACATTTAAATTTATCACTAAACAAATACAAAATATTGTTTTTGACGCTGTTCACGTATGTATAAATAACTCTGTTATACAGAGTTATTTATACATAATATATAAAGTATATTCTAGTGTATTTATATGAGTGCATGAGTTGTCTATGCGTTGCTAAATCATTCATCCGATTGCGTTGAAACTTTGGGGATTTGATGTGCGCATGCCTGTGATGGTTTCTGTACACAATAGTGAGTTCTGGCATCATTAAATTATGCGTTGCTAAACCGTTCATCCGATTGCAATGAACTTTGGCGAGTTGTTGTGAGCACGCCCGCGAAGGTTTCTATATGTACTGTGAGCTCTGGCATTATGAAGTTTTGTATAAAAAAATTGCAATAGGTGGCACGTGAGCTGTTTGAAAATTGAATGTACTGGGACTGAATGTATGGAATGAAGAACGGGACGAATGGGAAAGGACACGCAGGGAGAAACAATTTATTTTTTAAGTGGCATAGCAACGCACGCTGGGAACTCGCTAGTAAAAATATAAATAAATTATTGTATTGTGGTTACAAACGTATAACTAATTTTAACACAAACTTTGCGGTTCTGAGATTAATATGAAAGTATGGACGGGGCAAATCCTCACACAATTTGGTTTCGACAATAATTGTTGTACGTGTTTTACCCTTGTGAACATTTTTCGAGGATAAAGAAAACCGTATACTGTCCGCACAAACTTAATGTGTTAATCTTATGAATAATTGGAATAGCCTCAACTGCTATAATGGTAGTGCACATTAATTTAATATTAAATTGACTATAACTTAAGGCCACAAATATCAGGAAAATGGATAAACATTGAAATAGAAGATTTTTCAAAACTTAGGTACTTTTTAGTATAATAGCCGACATTGCGACAGTCCCCGGTATTCCCTGGGCTTTACACAGAGTGTTTGAAATCAGATGTAGACAGTACTTTCAAACGCCAATTGTGCGAAATTTCACCAAGAAGTTATATAAAAATTCTGTTGTAAAAGAGGTGGCTTAATTTTTCGAAATCTTATGGAGACGGTGACCTTCCTTCTGTTTTCAAGGTGAAGTTTGCAAATTTTCATCAATCTCTGAATAAATCTATGGATTCGTAAAGCTAACCCACACCGAACATTCTTCTTCTTTTAATTTATTTTATTTATTTATTTAATACCCAGAGGGCTTTTACATGTTTGGTTGTACAATTAATTCATGACAGATGATTTTTAAATAGATAAAGAAATAATAAAAAATAAAATCAGATAAAAATGCACACATTTAGAAACCTATGTGTCTATTATTTGGCTTATTTAGATAATAAAAATATTTACCAAATTGCTTTCAAATGCTTTGATGTACCTACTGTTGTAATGGGTTCATTCTTATGATCGCTTAGTTACCCGAAATTAATGGTATCTAAAGTTAATGTACCTTTAATAAATAAATTACATTTTATTCGCTTTCTACCCTAAAGCAGATTACTTGTATTTACCTGTTTTAGGAAATTGTGGTACATCTCTGTACACCTATTTACATCACTATATTTTCTTTTATGTTATTAGAAACCAGAAACTACTTCACATTTTCATAGCGAATTACAATTTTATTGGTACTTAAACTGAAACTCTTTACTTACGACACTTACGTACCTTCTGCAATATAAATTATAATTAATATGTAATCAAAACTTTATTAAAAATAAGCGTTTTCCCAAGGTTCTTGGAATAATTTACTTGACAGCGTTCGCCCATTTAATAGTAACTAACCCATAGGGCATCGGGCAAATTTGGTCGGAAGGTCAGAATACTTCCGCTTTGCAATAAAATACCCTTTCAAATTTTAATATAGTTTTTGAAATATAATAATTTTTAATGGAAACATAAGTTTAAAATATGGCTAAGCTTGCGTTTTTTAATTAAAAAAACATTTATGTGAATACTTCACAAGATTCCCAGCTGCTTCGACCCTAATCGCTTACTGCGACAATAAATTTAAAACTAATGGCTTAATAGCCATCCCTATGCTTAGAACGACCATGGCTCAGCAACACTATTTGTATTTAGGTGTAAGATGGTACAATATATTATTATCCAAAAACAAAATTAGAATAACCGAAACGTTGAAATTTGAACAATTCATAAAGCAAATTAAGTCCCTGAAATTGGATAGTGATATATTGTAACCTTAATTTTAATTTTTAATTTACCCTTAATTACGGTGCTCCAGATTTCATGTCCGGGTTGAATCTTTCCCAAATGAAAGACTAAACCCTTCCACACACTTTTCCACAAATGAATATCTAGTAAATTAACGCAATGTAATTGCACTATATAAGAATAAAACAATACAAGAACAATACGTCAATCCACCAGAAACATAATGGGAAAATATTTCACCGACTCCAGATATTTTCATATCAGAGGGTTCGGCTCTGATGAAATCCTAACTGGTCCGATAAATCCTACTGATCCCTCAATATAAATATTTAAAAAATCTTTCGTAATCCTACATGTATTTAAAATGACCGACTTTTGCATTTTTATGTACAAATTTTTTGACAAATCTAATACGCCTAAATTTTGAATGAGAGAGCTTGGTATAATGCCAGTAGCCGAAATAACAAATGGTAATATTTTTATAGTCTGAGAATGCCAAATTCTTTTAATTTCATTTCCTAAATCTGTATATTTTCTTATTTTTTCAGAAACTTTAACTTTAACTTTATTATTTAATATTTTTAAAAAATTGTTATCGTCCTTCCATAACTATTTTTTTTCTAAATTATGAACCTATGACAAATAATGTTTGTAATTATTTCTTAAGTTCTTTGAACATTGTTCACACATTTAATTTGAACATTATTTTTTTTTGCATAAACACGAGCTCCTAGAACTCAACTTATGGAATAGTAGAATAAAAAAATATATTGTATCACGTTGCATATGTAATCATTTGTAATGAAAAAAACAAAATTCTTGAAATAAATAAAATAAATAAATCTATGTGAGCTATACCCAAAAGCGAACAAATTTGCCTTAAAGGGATTAAAAGTAATTAAAAACGCTATAACAGCACCTAAAAACATATTTATCTTTATGACAGTAAATTAGAACTAGAATAGCTGTTATTTGTTTTTGAAATTCGAAATAATTTCCTTTGTTTCGGTCCGATCATTACGTTCAAAATGTCAAGTAAAGCAGTCCACCTATTTGTCAAGTCTAATGAACGGCTTTCATTCGTTAGTTAATTTGGTGTTTGCGGCAACTGGAGACATCCGGCGTCATACACTAGGTAACGAGCATTATGACTGTGACTAAACTAATATACATACAATGTACATTTTACAGCAGTTTGAGTAGGACCAACAGCAAATTGTCAACTCAATTAACTGTAAAGATAGAATTAGCTTGTATTGACGACCGTAATTTTGGAGGCGGGTGTGGGTTCCGCCTCCCCTGGAATCATTCATTAGATAACTATCACTCTGCCAAAGGTCAGCCCATGTGGTTTGCTACATTTGGTGATTAAGCAGGAGTGCCCGGTTTCAAGGGTTAATGATCAAGGGATGGATTCATACGTCGCTCCTGGATGCGCTGGCCTCCAGATTCCTACGCATCGTTCACAACGTTTACCTTCCCAAAACTTATTATCTTTTCTTTAATTAAAAACACCATCACAAGGCATCCCCATAGCTGACATAGACCCCCAGGGAATTACATTTCTTAAAGCCTCCTGTGTTTTTTTTTACATTACCTCCGCACAGGAGTCCCCGAGGAAAATATTTTCCCTCAGGGTCTGTGTAATCTTTGGGGATGCTGTGCGAAGGTTATTTTAAAGAGAAGGAAGGAGAGGAAGTCTGGGAAGGAAAAAGGTATGACGGGGTGGGTGGGAATCTAAGGGGTCGGTGTTTCAAGGAGTGACATAGGAAACCATCCCTCCACTGCCACGCAAAGCGTTGGAGAGGTCAAAAGGGTCTCGATTTTCTGGCATCTACCGATCCGGCCCACCGCGCAGCTAGTGGACAATCGCATCCGCGACCATGATCTAACTCTGAAGCCAAGAAAACAAATCTCAAGCTAACAAATCTCACCCTATGCACCCATGCGTCACCAAATGCATCGAACCACTTGGGGTGACCTACGGCAGGGGTGTTGGTTATCCAATAAATAATTCCCGGGGAGGTAATACCCATACCCGCCTCCTAAATTGAAATTGTGTGGAGTTTATGTAAAATAAAATTAATTGTTGAACAAACTTATTTTAATATTATCGTAATGTCATTATGATTATTCAATTATGAAGAAAAAAATAAATATTGGTGTTACAAAATAAATACTTTTTCATTTTCAAAATTTCATAACCCCAAACTATATTACTAATAACTATAACTTTTACTATTTTATTTTTGTTACAGCTTTCACCATTAAATGACAAAGTATTCAATCGATTGAAGTAATAAAGAATTTCAAGCAAACTTTACAAGATGAATTCCAAAGTTTTCTGAAAAATAAATTAAATCAGCTTTAAATTTTTAGTGTGTTGCAAGGATGTTGAAAAATACCAAGTGGAAAAAAATTCTTATACACGATAATACATTTTTTGCTGTGTTAGATTTTGAATCTGCGTTTAATTTAAAATTAAAGTAGTTACTCGTATGTAAGGACATTCTCGTAGGAACATTTCACACAAATATGGCAATATCTTATTTATTCCAGTTATGTGATACTACGTGTATGTTGTACGTTCATTGTACATTATTTTTTTTCTTTTTGTTAATAATCTATTATTGTTTCATTTTGTTGTTATTTATTAGTGACTGTATTTCATGAAATTTACTTTCAATATTTATTATTATTTTGCTGTGAACGATACATTGTTTTTATATTAGCGTTTAATTTTAAATTAAGGTAGGCACTTGTATGTAAGGACATTCTCGTAGGAAAATATATTTCACACAAATATGGCAATACTTTCTTTATTTCAGTTATGTAATAGTACGTGCATGTTGTATATTCATTGTATTTTGTTATTTTTATTTGTGATACTAATCTACTATTGTTTCATTTTGTTGTTATTTATTAGTGACTTTATTTCATGAAATTAACTTTCAATATTTATTATTATTTTGCTGTGAACGATACATTGTTAGATTTTGTATTTGCGTTTAATTTAAAATTAAATTAGGTTCTCGTATGTAATGACATTCTTGTAAGAAAGTATATTTCACATGAATATGGCAATACCTTCTTTATTTCAGTTATGTGATAGTACGCGTGTGTTGAATTTACATTGTATTTTGTTATTTTTCTTTGTGATACTAATCTACTATTGTTTCATTTTTTTGTTATTTATTAGTGACTTTGTTTCATAAAATTGACGTTTAATTCATGTTTAATTTGAAATTAAAGTAGGTACTCGTATGTAAGAACATTCTGGTAGGAAAATACATTTCATACAAATATGGCAATACCTTCTTTATTACAATTATTATTCTTTATTGCATGTTGTATGTATAATGTATTTTGTTATTTTTCTTCGTGATACTAATCTACTATTGTTAAAAAAACTATTGTTAGAAAACTCTCTTTTTATAAGTTTTCATGGTTATTACCATCAATGTAGTATATAATTGAAGAAGAAGATAACAATAATAATCGAAACCAATATATGAAAGAGAAAAAGACACAGAAAAAGATAAAAAGACAATGGCCGCATCTGGGACTCGAAACCAGACCTCTCGTCTAACAGGGACGTGCGCGTCAACCAATTTCGCTATTGCCACCTTCTGTCAATCCGTCGTATTTGTAAATCTCATATTTGCGACCATTGTCTTTTTCTATTTTTCTGTATCTCTTCAATGATGTATTAAATTGATGGAAATAACCTTCAAAAGAGATTTTTTTCTTATAAAAATTGAATATTCATTTATACTTTTATAAAAAGTCAATAGTTCCATATGAATAAATTCGGATATATTTATCCGAGATGCTATCCAGGTTACAAACCAATTCTTAGAATGTTTGTTTTCAATAAAATAGGGAAGTTGCGTGTAATGTGGAAAAATAATTAGTTGAAGATTATATTGTCAATACTAAAGTTTGATATATGAGATTGACAAATATGACGGTTTGAAAGAAGGTGGCAATAGCGAGATTAGTTAACGCACATATTCTGGTTAAACGAGAGGTTTGGGTTCTAGTCCCAGTTGCGACCATTGTCTTTTTATGCTTTTCTGTGTCTGGTTCTCTTTCATATTTTCGTTTAGATTATTATTATCTTCTTCTTCAATACTTTTGTTTCATTTTATTTCATGAAGCTTATCTTCAATATTTTTTATTCGTTGGATTTCTCTATTTTTTTTTTCTTTCTGTGATTTGGAAAACATTTCATGTTGAATTCTTTATATAGGAATAATATTTTGATTTTAACTTTAACTGATTGTATTTTTTTGACTAAATGGTTTATGTAAAAATATATTGTTAATGCTGGTGACTCGAAAGTTCCTCAAAGTTCCTCAAACCCTCCCAAAATGATATTTATTATGAAATCATAATTTTTGCACATTAATTACCAATTTTAAATCTAAAATCTACTACAAAAATACCTCTAAAAATAAGTAGATATGGATATTTGACGAATTTATTTGCAGTGTCGATTTGTTTTCTTGTACGCTGGAATACACAAGTAGTTTTTTTTCACCGGAGAGTATAGTATATCTCGAAGCCCTCAAAATATTTAACGAATGAGCAGATGGTTGAAATTTTTGTAAAGTTTTGATCAAGGGATGTATATGCAGTATGCACATAATTTATTAGATTTGTTTATGACAATACTGCACAAGAGTCTCAACTGCTCCCGACCACCTGGAGCCAGTGAGACTATGATATCTCCAATTGGGGGTATGTTTTGAGGCTCAAGTTTGCGGGGAGGGGAAGGAGACGTGGTAGAAAAAAGTGTGGGAAGTATCTGGTTAATCAGATATGGTCGCCAAACACAGCTAAAGCCATTTCGAAGCAACGTTTCATATCTGAATGGTGGTATACACCAAGGCGATATTGAAAGTATCTTCCACTCTGTGACGGGTGGCAAATATACCTTATATTATTTTAAATGATTAAATAGTGAAATAATACAATTGTCAAGGGGTAATATAAATAAATTAAATGCTTTAAAAAAAATAAAAACCATAAATGTTTAAGCTCCTCGATTCCAGTGTCAATTTAGCGTCTGAAGCTCGGCGTACCGTACAGGGCCTGCAGATACTCCTGATAGTACACAACTCTTGACCCTCTACAAAACGCAAGTACGCCCCAAAATACTTGAAATAAGCTTGATCCTGGGCAATAACGGGCGGATTGTTTGATAGATTCCCCTATCTCAACAAACTGCATAATTGGTATTGGATTGCATTCTTTAGAGCACAGGCGTCAGGTGGGAATGTTGTCCTTGTTGTACCAGTATTTTAATGGAAGATATTCGGAGAAAGTAGTCATTGATCCCTTCGGTATCCCTTTGGATTTAATGTCAGAATAATAAATAAAAAAAAATAGAAGAATTCAAAGTTCAAACATTTAAAAACTTATTTGTGAAAAATTCAATCATAGAAATTGTAAAAGAAAAGGATAAATACTCAATCATAACTGAAAATCGTACAAGACTTAAGCATGTATTTGTATGCCCCAAACTAAACACTTCTTTAGCCCAACACAATTATACACACCAAGGAAAATACTTCTTTCATAACCTACCGGTAGAAATTAGAAGCATCAATAACAAAGTATAATTGTTGAATTCTATTAAAAAGTATTTTAGAGAAATAATCAATGGGAAAACTGCTACTTCTCCTATTTCCACATGAATGTCTCAATAAAAACTATACCTATTTTTCTTTTACTGAGTACATGGATGTTTATGTTTTTTAGTTAAAGGGTCTTGATTATGTGATTTCTGTATATTAACTGTATCTACCTATATATGTGACTATGTGAAATGTAAACTCTTCTTCCATCCACAAGCAAATACTTTTAATGGAAGATAAGTAATATTATAATATTTTCCATTTTTTTAGATCAATAAATATTTAAAAAAAAAATAAAAAAGTTTCCTCAAAGCAGCACCAAAAAAGAACTTAAAACGAAACATATAGGTACCAATAATATTTACCGGTCAGTGGCAGTATGGTGGCAGTTGGCATCGCGTTTGCGTCCCACGCGTTCGATTCCTCGGCTAAGTCTAAGCTAATGATAGAGCATGACACAAGGAACATTTTCCGCTTACTGTGGTGGCAGTAGGAGATTTTCCAACATTGTTGGGTTATTTGTAACCCGGGAATGTTTGTTTTTCCTTAAAAAAATAAGTTTTTTTATTGGATACCTTTGTCTTAAGTACTTAATTTAACTAATAGATATGTCATTTCTTTTAGATATAACTTTATAATTTTCCTCTTGTAATATTTTAATATATGTATTTACTTATATTTCAAACACGAAAACATGTAAAATGTGACCTTAGAACGGGATACCCCAGTAAAGACACATTTTCCTCTAAAGAATTGTAAAACAAAGAAGAAATAAATATTCAATTGAACCAAAAAAGTTTGTTCCACCAAGTCCATTAAAATAATATTTACCGAAATTTAAACTATCAAATAATAATATTAAAAACAAAGCCTTATTAACTCGTCACTTTTTAAACATCAACGTCTTTCTAAAAAATAAAACTTTTAATGACCCTAAGAAATGCGTGAAAAATTTAATAAATTCTTACATCCCATTATTTTCCAAAGAAAATTGAAGCATTTTTAAGGCTCGAAAAACGACTTGATGTCTTTTTAACTTTAACTCTAGCTTATGGCTTACATTCGCATTATAATGTATATAATGTAACGACTTGTTTACAGCTTCTTCGTTTTAAACTTACTGCAAAGTGGAATTTTCTGACATTTTAAATACATTTATAATCAAACTTATTTAAAATTTTAAAGACGTGGCCTTTTACATTCAAAACTAAAATTTGAATTTGGTGCCAAAATGCTTGAAAAAACTGAATAATTATTTTCTTAATCAAAAAGTAGGTACAGAAAATATCTAGTACAGTTATTTGTTACTTTTTTCTTTTAAATTATGAAGTATATGTAGGTCATTAAATAATTCGATTGTTCATGATATTGAACTTTGAAAATTTTTGTGATTTAATGGTAATCTTAATATATAAAACTAGGTCGGGTTAGTTACACCATTTATAACTCGAGAACAGGTGGACCGATTTTTATATTGATTTGTTGGATTTGTCTTCACCCGAATAGCAGAATAGCTATTAAAACTTGGGAAAAATTCACGAAAAAATCGTTTTCCTCATAAATTTTGTATGGAACGAATTCTTATATTGTGATAAGTATAATATTGAGTAGTGAGTGAATTCCAAAAATTCAAAAACGACAAATGTCAATGCGCTGATTGTTTTGCTTTTGTTCTTAATCATACAATGCTGCCCATCTTTCTTACACACTAAATGTCATCTGTCCAAAATGGGTCAAACGGTGAACCCCTCCAAAGAAAAAATAAAAATAAATTATAATAAATCTCCCTCACACGTATAAAGTAAATGGAACTTAATTCCCGTAAGTAAGTGAAAAAGTAAGAAAATCACACAAGTAATAAATCCGGACACAATGCCATCTCTGATACTGAAAAAAACAAAACACGGATAGTAGCGCAAAAATAATTATTGTGTAATTTGTAACATAAAAAAATTGACATTTTGTTTTGAAGAGTTTTAATTTTCAATGTACATTTGTTACTTAAATTTTAAATTTAAAATGTACATTGAAAATTAAAACTCTTCAAAACAAAATGTCTAGAAATTGTTACATAGTTAATGCCCAAGAAATACAAAAAAAAATAGAATTTGATTCAGTTATTAATTTAACATAACAGTTATCGATTCTGAGGCGGTATGAAGTTCTCCAGGTCAGCTAGTTATTAATAAAATAATCTTCCCTAACATACTATGTAAATATAATGTATTATAGGTATTCACAATAAGATATTTTAAAGCTTCTGCCTAAAATTATACTTGAAAATTTTAATTAAAGCTAATGTTGAAAACGTCAAGAGTCTTAGAGATATCATTTATCAGCATCGTACCTCTTGTCGTTCTATGATGGTCCAGCACAACCGTTCTGCCGCGTGGAATACAAAACAAAAGGTCGTGGTGTCGTCCGTGGCGGTAGTTGTTCGGTATAGTTTATAGCCTTTCAGGAGGTATGGGCTGCCAATGAAATAACATTATTTTTAATGCAGTTACTGAAAGGGTGAAATCAAAATAATCAGAAGACATGAATACCAAGAGTATAATTTGACGAATTGCATTGAAGTTGTGTTATAATCCCCGGATGTTGAAATTGTTGAACCCCCGAAATTATAATTATCATAAAATTATAATTTTTCGTGCATTATTTGCCAATTTTTAACCTATAATCGATCTAAAAATACCTTTATTAATAAGTTGGTATTGATATCCAACAAATTTATTTACGGTGGCGATTATTGTACTTATACGCTGGTATATATGTAAAGCATATTATTTATTTATTTATTTACGGATAAATAGTCCATTAACAATATAAGAATAACACGAATTTAAAAAACAATGAAAGGAGAGTACATACAAATGAAGAGCATTGACATTTGACATAATAAACAAGTAGTTTTATCCTTGATGCATTTGAATGAAAACATGTTTAATTCTTTGTTATTCGGCGGTACGTCCTTTGTGCACACCTCTTCTGGACGCTTGATATATTTTGTGTAAGTAGGTAAGTCATATTTTCCCAAAACCCGACTACACATTGAATATAAGTATGCCGGTGAGGCTAACTGTGGTGCGATCAGCTGTCATGGATTCCTTATTATGAATACAGTTAATTTTTTTAAGTGTTTTGTATTGGATTGTCAATCTACAGTCTTTTATTATAGCAATGATCAAGACTTTACTATAGTTTATAATCTGGCTTCAAATGAGGAATTTTAATTAATTTCAAGGAATTTTGGTCGGGAAAGTAATTAATAATTTGTAGATGACAACGATTAGTGACGGATTTGATTGATTGCTATTTGACAGCACAGTGGTGAGAGCACGTCATTTCATTTTGGAAAGGTTTATGTAACCGCTATTTAGAAACGTAAAAAATTATTAATTTACGACATTTCTTTTACTGTTAGCTTTCTTACATGTCGGCAGGGGAGGGCAGCTGCCACCACCTAGACATATTGGCGAGTAAAAAAACGTAAAATTAAATATTATAAAACAAATTGCAATCAATAACGGTTATATTTCAAAATTATAGACAATATGACAAAAATATAAGAAAAAGTTTATTAGACCCTTTGTTATTTACACATAGTTGACAACGAATATAATTGGAGGAAAATAGCATTTACAAATAACAATACTTCAAAGTAGGTACTTCAAGTTAAAATTTAGTACTTAAAAACATGCTAAATAATATGCAACCAACTTTTTACACTAATAAAATTAAAAAAAGGTGTATATTAAATAACAAGGACAGGGGCGATTTTTTTTAACAAACCAAAGGGTTATAAATTAATTTTGTAACGATTGTAAATTTTTTTATATAGGGAAGACATCTAGAAATTTTAATACTAGAATTAAGGAACATCTAAAGTGTTTAAATTATAATTATTATTCTGAATTTGCCAACCACATTTTGGAAACAAATCATTCTTTTGAATTCGTAAAGGGTTAAAAATTTAACACTTTTTTAATCCATATAGATTATCGACAAAAATATCTACTTCAGCACACTCTATTTTATTATATAGTCGACACTCATAGGGCTCAAAAAGGTGATGTTATTTTTAAATGTATTCAGATGAAACATTTTATGGCGAGACAATTGGAATTGGGAACAAAAAAACTAATTAAAAATCAGTATGTTTTTATCCATATTTTAAAGAATTGGAATTCGGAAAAACAAAAAAAAAACAAAAATCAGTATGTTTTTCCCCATATTTTTTATTTTATTTTTATAATAGCTGAAAAAAACCTTTTTCACCTATTCTACCTATGTAATACTAACTTTTTTTTCTAACTTTATATTTTATATGTTTTTTTAAGTCTATTATATACTTTGGGTACTTGGAAATATATTATTTTGTTTTAATATTACGCACACTCAGGCAGTGCCTTAGTGGGTTTTCATTTCTTGTTCATACTATTTGTTATTATATACTATTTGCTATTATACATTATGTGTACAAAGAAATGGGAATAAATAATGTTTAAAAAAAAAAACATTTATTTTAATATTGAAGACATAATGCGGTATCAGATGGCCATGGATTATTTTATGTAAACATTAGATCAGCCAATTGCCTTCTAATTTTAAGTGTATTAATTTTAAAGTATTCAAGTCGCACGTTGTATGATTTAAAATGTTCACGTAATCCAAATTTGAAAGATAACAGATTTTGAATATTTTAAACCGATTCTACAATGTTTTCATATTTGCAGTTATGTGGATTCCAATTAGTGCTTCCATTTTCAATTTTACTTCTAATTAAGGCTTTTTAAAGGGTTAGAATTGATTAAGGATCTTTAAAAGATTTAGATATTCTGTGAATAAATTCTATCATTTTAAGTGATTTTCACTTAACGTCGTTAATGTGTACATTAAATATGAATTTAGAATCAAGATTATGAATTTAGAATCAAGTTAGTTATATAAATAAACTAGCTTACCCGGCAAACGTTGTTCTGCCATGTAAATTATTTCTAGTGAATATTTTTGTTGTTATCTAAAAAATAACGAATGTAGTGTGTGGGGATGGGATCTATGACAGAGAGAGGAATGCAGCGCTGTAGACGATGACCGCCGATAAAAAAAAAATTTGCACGCGCTGCGTTGTGATACATAACAAATGTCGAATGAAATGTAAAAACGACGCGACGCTTCTCGTGAATGACTTGCGCATGTGTGGATGAAAGTTAGACGAGGCAGACGTAGCGCCATCTGTCATTCAACAACATAAATAATTTCGTTCTGTTTGAAATATGAACGACGCGACGGTTACATTTGTTCATACAAAATGCTAAAATCACGATTTAAAGGTCGCGATTAAAAAAATGCGAAGATGGGGGTAGGGGGGTGAACATTTGGGGTTATAGGTATTTTTCGACGCAAAAAAAGAATCTTTTTCAAAAAAATAGAAAAAAAAATCTGGATACGGACACCGTAATCACCAAGCGGTATGAAATATACTTTACGACCTATTCTCAAACCTACCAAAAATATACATACTTTCGTAAAAATCGGTCAAGCCATTTCGGAGGAGTGCGACCACAAACACCGTGACACGATATATTTATATATCTCAATATATAAAAAAGACGGGTTAGTTACACTATTTATAATTCGAGAACGGCTGGACCGATGTTTATGATCTTTGATTTTTTGGATTTTTATCCGCCCCGAATAACAGAATAGCTATTAAAACATTGGAAAAAATCACGAAAAACAAAAAAAATTATGACGAATTTTATTTTCCTCATCCATTTTGTATGGAGGGAATTCTCATATTTTGAAAGAGCTGCAGGAATTCTGTGATTAGTATAATATTGAGTAGTCAGTGAATTCCAAACATTCAAAAATCTCAAATGTCAATTGTTTTGCTTTTGTTCTTAAACATATAATGCTGCTTCTCTTTCTTACACATTAAATGTCAACAGTCGAAAATGGGATAAATGGTGAACGTATGTCAGCACCCCTCCAAAGAAAACATACAATAATTATAACAAAAACTCCCTCACACGTATAAAGAAATTGAAACGCAATTCCTGTAAGTAAGTAGAAAAGTAAGAAAATCACACAAATTTATAAATCCGTACATAACGCCATCTCTGATATAAAACGCGGACAGTTGCGCATCGATTATTATTTCATTGTGGAATTTTTAACTTAATAAAAAAAAGAGTTTAATTCAGCTAATAAGTTAACACAACAGTTATTCATTCTGAGGCGGTACGAAGTTCTCGGGTCAGCTAGTATTATAGGTATATAGATTTGATTTTAAATATAATTTAAAATCGAATCAAATCACACCAATAAATATACCTTAAAAAGTAATTAATAAATAATAAAAATAAATCAACTTCAACAATCAAAATAATAACAAGCAGCATTACTTCGTCAGTGAAAACTTGAAAACTCGGGTTTAACGTTATTTTTTTGCAGACAAAAGATTTTTCAGCAGAAAAATGTCTGGATCTTAGTTCTTACCTGCTCAAGTAAATAGATCTATCACATTTATTTGATGTTCACATCTTGAGAAATAAAATGGCTGTTATTCGTCTTTGGAAAGTAAAAGTTATGTAATTCTTATTGTTGGAGAAATTGAGTTACTCGTACTTACTGAATTCATGCAAAAGTTAAGTGCCGTACTAACTTGCAATTCTCTGGTGACCACCAAAACAGATGAGAAAAGTTTACACATTAGAACTATCAAGATTATATCTGGCAACATGATTTAATGCTTCATATTTTACTTAGTTTTGAAGCGATCGTAATATATTATAAGGTATTTAAAAATTAATGCCCTTTCTTGCATTTTCTTTACATATTATTAATTTAATTAAATTAAGACAATATTAGCGAAACTCAATCGAAAATCGAGAAGTAGAAAAATCAGAAAAAGCTATTGGCACCTCTGGGACTCGAACCCAGAACCTTCGGATTTCCGGGCCGCAGCTCTACCAATATTACGATTTGAGGTTTTTACTCATAATAAATAAATAAAAATGTTTTAATTGTTTTTGTTTAATTCGTAGAACTACATTGAATTAAAAAAAAAATAATTAAATTTAATTTAATAATGTGATTATCAAGTTCTGCAAGTATCTAAGTTTTTTTTTATTTTTGTTACAGCTGATTCGGCTTATAAGGTCAAACTGTGGTAAAACCACTTTGAGACTACTTATTTATAGGATTCTAAATGTCAATTTTTGAAGATATCTTAATTGATTTATTACCGGTTAAACCAATTTGATGAGAAACTAATTTTCACTTCAATTTTTGTTTTATTTTTCAACGGAAATTAAGGCTTTATACTTTGTTGTTATTAATTCATTTAATATGGGAGGCCGCCCCGGGAACCATTTATTAGATAACCAACATCTCTGCCATACTAGGTCACCCCAAGTTTTTCTCTACGTTTGGTGTCTTAAGAGGGGTGTCCGGGTTCGCAGGGTTATAGTTTTCCGGATGTTGGCAGCGGATGCATCTGCCCACCAACTGCGTGGCAGGCCGGATCGGGATAGACTGGTTAACGGACACGTTTTGACGTCTCCAGCAGAAATTTCTCGGAACATTGCCTTGGACATTACGTGGGAGGGATGGGTTCATACGTCTGTTACTCCTGGACAAACTAACCTCTCGATTCCGACCCACCCCTCAGATCTTCATTCTTCCTAGAAAATCCTACCCTTCGTTTACTAAAAAGACCCTCCACACAGCAACCCCAAAGATGATATAGGCCCTGAGAGTAATTATTTTCCTCCGGGCCCCTTGTGAAAAAAAAATGATTAGTATATTATTTATGTGGACACACAAACGAGACTAGGGACAGTAGGGCTATATATAGCATCCCCATTTGCGATATGTTTTTAGGCTGAAATACATCTTTGGGGGGGGGGGGGTGCTGTGTGGAGGGTATTTTTGAGGAAAGAAAGGAAGACCCGTATTGTAGGAGGGAGAAAACACAGAGGTTGACGAATCGTTCCAGCCGAGCTGTTGATCTCAAGAACGAGTCGTAAAAACGAACCGTTCTCAAGTGACAAATGTCTACCGTGTACAAATGTTGTGATATATCCACTTCGTGGCTATTATTTCCAATCCATCACAGTATTTGTGGAATTGAATACTAGGTACCTATGATAATTGCTTTAACAACTATGAACTACATTGAAAAGTAACTTGTCGCCTTAAACCACGTTGGAAACCACTTTGGTAATTAAAAATTTATCAATAAATTTAGTTGTTGATTTATCAATTACGCCGATTTACTCATTCAAAATAAGATCAGAATTACTCTTTTATTTGATAACGAATTTTTAATTCACTCAAAAGTTTTCTTCTAGAAATTCTCAGTTTATCCGCTTTTAAATTTATGAAGTCTATTTTGAACTCCTCTGCTTAATTATGGATGAACGTTTTGATATCGAAACTAGGCAATAAAATTGCTTAGTTACTAGCTGAAATTTTAAAACGAAATGTAAATGAAGTCTTTGAGATTTTAAAATATTTATTTATTTTAATTTATTAGACAAGGAGAATTTCCCGTTTTAGGACAGAACCAATTAAATGTTTATTGAAGTATTAGAAGTTGATACCAAAGTTTCATTGCAAGGCGGGAAATTGTGATAACTGATAACCAACACCTCTGCCAAAAGTTTCGGACAGCGTCAGAGTGTCCATCATCAGGAGAGATGTGTGCACATCTGCCCTGATGATGGACACTGTTACGCTGTCCGAAACGTTGGCTAAGGAAGGAGGTAGCGCTACACGAAATAACACCCCAAAAACAAATAACGAAAATACTTTTGTCCTTGAAAATCTAAAAATGTACCACCCCTGCCAAAGGTCTTCCCAAGTGGTTCGCTACGTTTGGAGTCTTTGAAGGGGTGCCTGGGTTCAGCGAGGTTTCTGTAAGTCTTGGCGGCGGAGGCGTTTGCCCACCTACTGCGTTGTATACCTGATTGGGAGGGACAGGTTGAGGGAGACCTTTTGACCTCTCCAGCCGGACTCTCTCGACCCATCACCTTGCACCGTAGTGGGAGGAATGGATCTAAACGATCTGACCCTCAGATTTAGAAATCAGGACCTCCTGTGTGAAGTTAATGAAAAAAGCACAAAGATAATAAACAGTTTAATTATAATTAATTCCATTTGCCTCTCCGAGGTCTACGCATATTGGCCACAATGGCCACATTAGCTTTCTACATTTCTAAAGGATTTCTGTTCATTGTCGGCTAGTTACAGTAAGGTCCAAAAACGGAGGAATAAAATGAACAATAGAGGTCTGCTTAAATAAATTAGAAGCATGAAAAAATAGCAACGGAAATTGTTTATAAAGCAGTCTCTATTCTGGAGATAAAAATAATTACACGCTTTATTTCTCGGCGTCCTTACAAATGTCCACTTTAATTCTGCAGAGTTCACACGGGAGCAAACATTTGTTGCCCGGCGGCAAGAGTTGTTGCCCTGCGCCGACATTTTGTTAACAAAGACGAATGGCCTCCCTTATTGGCCGGACTGGAAGTGTGTGGACCGGGGGGGAAGTATGTAAGGGTTGGAATTAGCTCAAGACTCGAGTAAATATTGCAGGCGGGGAATTGAGAATTGCCGCCACCACCTACGTCTTGAGGACGAGGAGAAAGTGCAATAACTCGTCGATTTATTATTTTTTAAGCAATTTTTATGACGGTACTCAAAATCAATTTTATCTCAGCTGTAAAGCAGAAATTTCTTGTTTTTTTTTCTGTTCCAATAAAAATTGTATTTAAGTCTACTTGACTAAGTCAAGTATACTAATAATAAAGCAGACCGTAAATATCGCTCCACCATAATAATTTGAGAATTCTTTCTAAATGCGAAATATATTTCAAGTGTAGTGAATAATATTTTTTTAATGAAATAAAATTGTATGCTTGCATTATTTGATTGTTTTTCGCCGCTAAAACTTAATTTGAATTATGAAGTCGTGCGTCTTCAGCATTATAAAGCTTTTTTATTTCTGTACTAACTAGTACCCGGCACGCGTTGCTACGCTATTTCTAAGAAATAAATTGTCTCGCATGCATCCCCGTTCCTGCTCCCGTTCTAGCCCCCGTTCCCCTCCCGCGTTCCCCTTCCACACGCCTGCATTCATCTTTCACCTTCCCCGACTTCCCCCACCCCGTCACCCCTCCCGGATTCCCCACCCCGTCTTGTCTTCTTTCCCTGCCGCTATACTACATAAAATACACACATTTTTTAAACAAATCACGTTACACCAATTATACATTTTTTAATACAAATTTCATAACACCATAGAGATCGAATATTGCTATTTTTATTATCATTTAATTGATTCAAGTTTAAAAAAGTACATTTCAAGTATTTATCTTTCAATAACAGACATGCTAGAGTCATAAGTTTACGAAAATTCTCAGTTAATGGATCCCAATTAATGTTAGGTTAATGCAGGTAACTCCATTAATGGAGGACTGAATGCCGTTGGCCGCTAATAAAAAACTGTCAAAAGAAGCGAAGCTAGCAGTCCACAATGGAGTCCTGGTACCTACCCTGATGTATGGCAGTGAGGCATGGAACTGGCAGAGGAAGGATTAAAGTAAACTGAACGCTGTTGAAATGAGATCCCTGAGGCGTGTGTGTGATAAAACAATGTACGATCGTGTGAGAAATATGGATATCCTCAAAGAATGTAAGGCTGATGTAATCATAATGAGTAAAATTAAGAAAGGGACCCTTAGATGGTTTAAGCATGTAGAGCGAATGAATGAAGAAAGTAGTGTAAGAAGAATATACGACGCATATGTGAATGGTAGAAGAAGTCGGGGACGCCCAAGGAAGACATGGCACGATAAAATTGAATCAGATACTTGATTCAGGCCATGTCAAAAGTCAGAATAATAGAAGAGAATGTAGGACGTAGGTATGAGACGATGTATGAATGTGAGTGAGGCAAAGAGTGTGTGCCAAAACCGAGTTGTTTGGCGGTCCGTCCTCTCTGCCTACCCCTGCGGAGAAACGGCGTGATGGTTAGTTAGGTTAAAATATTTATTGGTTTAGTTTCGGGGTATTTAGATATTAGTAGTTTTTGAACCCACTTACAGAATATGTTTTCAACACTTGTTTCTAATTGTTTCAGTGCTCTTCTCGTCCAGACAGCTCTGGCCAGTTCAGGGGCCGCCAACACGCGGCCCGCGCCCCTGTTGCGGTCCCGCACGCTGCCCGCCATCGTGGTGCCCGGACTGAGCATACTGCAGGCGCAGTTAGACGCCAGAGTTGCTAATGGTAAGTCAGACTGTCAGATGAAAGTCCTTCGTCCGTCGCGTCGTTTCCTTACATTTACCCATACCTTACTCATATTTACCATATACCATAAAAGGTTATTTTATGTTGTTTTGTGAAACGATCATGAGATTGAGTGTTTTTTGACAATGGTTCTCGTTAACCCTTAAAAAATCGGGCGTATTTTGTAAGAAGGTAAAAATATTTCCACTTTGCAATAAAATCCAAATAAACGGAAAATTTCTGAATGTATCCGAAAACTAAAAGCTGTCTTTGAAAGTTAATGAAATACGATTTCAAATTTTATTATGAGAAATAACCATGTACTTTGAAATTTAGAATGCAAAATTAAAAAAAAAAAAAAATTCTAAAATAACTGAAAAGAAAACAAAAATATACACATATTTTATTAGACAAATGAATTACAATCGTTATAGTCATCTAGCTTTTTTGCCGTTTCATGTAAAAAATAATTATTCAAAAAAATCCACAAAGTTGTATAATTTTTTTTTTAATTGCGGTCGGAAAATTTTGTTTCATAAAGATGTACATTTTAATTATCTTGTGGTTAACTTTTAAATTAAAATATATAGCGCGATGTTTTCTCTTTCCAATACTGCTTAGATCATATTTCTCACTATGATAGTAAGGGTGACACAAAGCTTTCTATGAGACCTATGTGCGGTGGGACAAATATGGTCTCTTGTGATATACCGATTTCCAACCCATTTTAGCTTTTGATTTTATTGTGATCAGATGTTAAGTTTAACGGTCATTGTTGGGCATTTTCGTAAAGTTTGTACATATTTTTATGCATTCCATACCGTTACTTTTTTTATAAGTTTCTACTTATAATTTTCCACTAATATAGTTTCAAAACGAAAATAACGGGTTCAATATCGAAATGTTGAACGTTGAAAAACTCCATCAAAAAAGTGGGACAAGACAAAAACGCAGCACACAAACTTTAGCGAAAATGCCTTGAAACGTTGACCAGTTAATCAAAATTAGAACAAAAGTTGAAACGGACCGAGAATCGACGCATAATTCAGGTATTGTAAAATGGTTTTAAAATTTTTCTGCGTTTTAAAGCAAACCAATTGGGAAAACTGTTTAATTGTTAAGCTGAAATTTTGGCTCAAATGCACAAATACTCTCTTCCCAACGCAACTCTTTGACCACCTCTGAAAGGGACGTCTGGAATCTATCGCATTTCCAATTGCAGGATGTTGTAATATTGAAGGGAATGCGAATGATATGGAGATGAGGAGAAAACGGCTGAGAATTATCTGGCTGCTCAGAACTGCTCCAACCCTTGCAGATTTAAATATTTTTAATGGAATCAAAGTAGATTTTAAAGTTAGGAGACCAGGTATAAGAATTATATTCGACTTGACTTCGAACTTAAGAAGAATATTTTTCACGATTTAAAATTTTGAAATATTTTGCTCTGCATTACTGCCATTTCCCATTTAATCCTTTATTTGTTACTGTATTGATTTGGGAATGAAAATTAAATTTGGAATGAAAAATACTGCAAAGATCATTATTTCATTGAGAGAAACATAATCAATTTGAAATTGATTGAAGGTTGATTTATAACGTGACATTTACTAATGTTTAGGAGAAGTTTGTTAAATTTTGTAATTTTCTTAAATTTATTTGATTGTGAATAGGTAGAATAGGTTTTATAAGTTTAAAGAATTTTAGATTTTGGTATTTATTCCAGAATATTAGGTTATAATGACTAGGCTATAAATGTTTCGAATATTGTTTGGTTATTCGTATTTCAAATGGCGAGGCAGTTTTGGGTATCTTCCGTTGAAGGAGACTAGATTTTCATTTCGATCCCTTTTCGACGTAATCGGACATGATTGGGTCTTTGAAACATTAAATTCAACAGGATATAGGGGATCTTAGTCGCAATTTGTTGACTAAAGGTCAAACGCGTTGTCCGTTTGTCTTCGGAGGTCATCTCAATGATTTTAACAATTTGATTAATTCATAATCGAAAGCAATTATTTAGGATTTCCATTTACATCATTAATCGAGGAGCACTTTAATATCGTGAATAAACATCAAACAAGGAATGGAAGTTTACTTTACTCGGCATAATTCAGAATCTAAAATTAATCCAAAGAGATTATTCTTATTATATGAAGTGATGTACAAATCAGACATACCACTTACTGAGATTTGTCTAGTTTTGGAAAGCAAGCGTTATAATCGGAATATACAGGGTGTTAAGGGCCGTACTGGACTTACTTTTACCAGCGATATCCGACTTTATTCGGCGAAAAATATGTAAAAGAAATTTTGGTCTTCGGTGACATTTTTGATTTTTTTTTCAATTTAAAATATTACAAAATCAGTAGGTATTAGACGGTTAGAGTCGCGATACCCGGCTGACTAACCAGTGATGAGATGTTGAAGAAATTTGGGAAATATTAAAAAAAAAAACGCCATAAAAAGTAACGATTACATTTCATGCTCTTAATAATGTGAAGAATCACTGGTTAAACTAAGTCAGGTACGCCCCTTAATACACTATATTTCAGCAATGTGTATTTTTACGTAGTAATATTGCACTGTCAATGCAGTATACTAAATGTGGAGAAAATTACACCTACCTAAATCAAACCTACAGGAATGACATGCATCAACAACCTAAGCTAACCTAACTTTTGCTTTTCTGCAATACGAAATTTATTTAGAATATCGATCGTCCAGTTAATTAGGCAAACATTTCTGAAAAATCAAAATTCGATATGAATATGCAGTTATATGTAAAAGTGTACCCTCCATCTGGTACAAAACTCAGATTACTCACACACACCACCAATTTAATTATAATGCAGAATTAATGTAGTGAATTAAACAAAATGTTGATGTTTTCTGGGTCACTAGTGGGATATTACAAAATGTCATGCAGTACCGGGCGGTTTTGCCTCCCAGTGTTCTTTTATAGCATGTTTAATATGTAAAACACAGCTATGTGTAGGTAATATTTGATTTATGGTGAGCATTCTAATATTAATTTCCTTATTATCTGAAAACTTAATATTTGGATATGTCTGACAAATCAACTGGATAATCAATGTATACCTATAATTAAAAATTAAACCACTTGATTTAAAAATATATATTTTTGGGGTGTTATGCCCTCCCTCTTTAGCCAACGTTTCTGACAGCGTTACAGTGTCCATAATCAGGGCATATGCGTGATCGCACATAAATAATAATAATATTTCGATGACGTGTATAGCGCCGTTTTTGTGAAAAATCACCACAAGGGTGCTGTAACATCGCACATGATCGCAAGGTAGCGCATCAGGAAGCGCAACACGGCATTAAATCCCAAAAATAAATAACGAAAATACTTTTGGCCGTGAAAATTTTAAATCATATCCCATTTAAAAGTTGGTTTTTGTATTTACTGAGAAAAACTATCGCTTAGCTTAATATGATTTTCCTTCGAAAATTTTGAAAATAGTTCAAATTCTAGAAACAATGTTTAGTTTTGAAATAGCTAATAAACTAAAACCCATTTTCCCAAAGTCCTTGAATTGTTATTCATCTCCTTATGTCCTCTCCTTCTTGAAAGGCCCTACTTAGTATAAAAAGAATAAGATGGCTACCTATTTGGCACACACGCACGATATTATTGCACAAAATTGAAATTACCCACATTTTGAAAATTTTCGTGAAATCGATCACAGCTCTCTCTTGAAATTTCACTTAAAATTCGTAAAAATACAAATTAATACATAAAAATGGCAGTGACAATCTGGAAGACCATCCACCACCAATATTGGACCACCAAGCAGCATATGACCACAGCAAAGGTAGGGCTTTCTCCTTCCAAATTAATAAATTCTGTGATTGATTATAAAACGCCATCAACTGTCTTACATCATATAAACTACAGATAGTCCACCCCCTCTCGTGTCACGATATCATTTGTTACAATAAATATACCAAATTTTATTTTTTATTTGTAAATATAACATCACATAATATGTTCCTTTTTTTAATATCAATAAAAAAAATATATATACATAAAAAAAAATACATATATTTATATATAAAACATAAATATTAAAAAAAAAAAACACCCTCATAATAAAGCAGATGCTTGTGTTTAGGGGAGGACAACTATAGTAGTTGTTGTCAGTAATAAAAATTCGTATAAATAAATGGACGTGCATCAATTTTGATGTTTTGATGAAAATTTTTCCACATTTGACGGATCATTTGAAGTTGACAGAGAGAATTTGACGGTAAGAAATTCACAGGGTATTATTACCGAAAACATAATATTTTCTACTGGAAATTTATGTGGTATGACTAAACACGCAACCTTTCATCCATAAACCGTTGAAGGAAATGAAGAATGGTTCATCGGGAAGCAAAAATACCGCTATGTATCTTTGTTTGGAAACTGCGTGGTAGTTTCGAATAAACAAAGCAAAGAAGTTTCAATTTGCAGACCGTTCGTTAATATTACCCTTTTCATGTTGTGCCTTCCTTTTCCTTTGGTTTAGATTTTACTAGAAGGAGTAGCATTCTGAATATTTGGTATCAAAGAAATCGAATTAAGCTCACTGATCTTAGCGAATAGTATTTTAAAATCTATTCTCGTTTTTTAAAAAATGTATCCGTGGTGACATCTGAGAGATAAAACGGTATAGGTGAACAATTCCGTGTGTTTGTTTTCGTGTTGAAACGGCTCTATTTTTCTCTCAAATTGGTATAAATCACACACTTATGTTGTAAGGCTGAAGATATTGGGGAGGGTGGGGAGGTACCCGGCTATTCAGACCGAGTCTCCAAATACGGCTAAAGCCATTTCAAGCAATGTTTCAATACTGAATCCTGATCTTACACCAAGAACACTTCACGGGATGAGGTTTGTCTAGTTGTTGGAGGCGGATGACCAGGACATACTGACTCCAGATTCCTACCCACCCCTTAAACCCTTTTCCTACCCAGAACTCTTCTCTCCTTACTTTTAAGGAAAAACACCTCCTTGGTGTTTTTCCACACAGCACTCCTTACAGCATCCCCAAAGGAGTGCTGTGTGGCCTCCTCACAGCATCCACACAGCATCCCCAAATATGACATAGGCCCTGAGGGAAATTATTTTCCTCAGGGCCTTCTGTGTGGAGCTAATGTAAAAAAATACAATACTGAAAGCATCTTCCACTCACGTGCAACTAATAAACCTTAAATTATTTTTCATCAATTATATTTGAAGTGACACAAATTATTAAAATAAAATTTATTTGTAGAGATCAAAAAGTATCAGCTTCATATTAACAAAAAAAATTTGTGCACGCCAAGATTTAAACTAGGTATTCTTTCATCGGTGTACAATTGTATGTTGCCATTAGGTTAATTAAAAATAGTTCTTTTGTGAATATATGTAGAACCCACGTCCAAAAAAGTGTACATGTTTCTTATTTTCTCTTAATTAATAAACCAAAACCAAAATGTCCTCTTAATTTATAAGATTTGTAATAATTAGGTATTTTAATACCCATCTACTAAATTATAAACCATAAATATTTGATGTCATTCAACTAAGAAATTATACAATCTGTAAAAAAAAATGTGTCAACCTCAATGACAATTCTATTTCAATACTTCCTTTGGGCAGGCATCTCATACCACAATATTGATCATGTGAACTGTAGTGGTATAAAAAGATAGTTTCCAACACGGCCACCATTTGAACCGGAAACGGAACAAACAAATTTACAGATATATGAAATGCAAAATGGTCGAATTGAAACAAGACTTCACGACAAGTCAATACAAGATTTTTTTTTTAAATAATGCAGAAATCTTTCTACTTTCTTACCAATGAGGCCAATCTTGGCATTTTTAAACGAATCCCTTCTTCCTGTCGTTTAAAGTAAGGAAATGTTCCTGAAAATATCTACAACAAATTCCCAGAAAGCATCCAAATAAATTCCCGTAAGGCCAAGAGATTAAGCCAACAATTACCGAAAGAACTTTGAAATTCTTCGAACGGCAAATAGGAAATAATGTAATCTCGTGACCTTTGAATGACAATTTCATTTTGTAGATCAATCAGCCCTTACCGCTAAATTAAAAAGTATATTTAGGATAAATCGATAGTCGCTTAACGACTTTAAAAACTTCAAAGAAAAACCTCTTTCCTTCAAAGTTTAACCAAACTTCGAGCCGCACAGCTTTGAACAAATAAAAACATTTCAGTATAGCCGCGTGATAAAGAATTTTTAAAAATCTTTTTTATAATTTTAAAGAACTTTTTCTTATATTTTTAGGGGTGAGGGTTTACCTTTACCTATTAAAGCAAGCAAAAAATAATGGTTTGAATCTGAAAACGTGCGTTTTTAGCACTTTCTTAATTTCATGTTAAGAAAATAATTTCATACGGTGCAGTAAATTGTTTTTTTTTGGTGCATTGCGAAAATATTATTTTATTATCTATTTAAAATTATGCGCTCTTTAAAACAAGATAACATATGTTTTAATTTTATAAAGCTGACTAAAGAAAGCTTATCGAAACAAAACGTATTTGTTAGTATTTTTAATTACCACGTTTCTTTGTACAGCGCCACATTTCCCCAAAACACATTTTGGGATTTTTAACTTCTTATTGACCAAGGTGATATTGTTTTATTATTTTCTTTAAGAAAGAAAAACAAACATTCTGGTTGCAGCGTTAGGGTTACGGATAATCTGACATTATTTGAAATTCTACTACCTTTTTTTTCATTAGCTCCACACAAGAGGCCCCGAGAAAAATAATTCCTCTCGGGGCCTATGTCATCTTTGGGGTCGCTGTGTGGAGAGTCCTTTTCGGAAAAGAAGGAGAGGAAGTTTTGGAAAGTAAAAAGGTGTGAGGAGTAGTTAGGAATCTGGGGATCAGTGCCTTCACGAAAGAAGAATTCATCCCCCCCACTACGGCGCAAGGCGATGTTCCGAGAGAGTCCTGCTGAAGAGTTTCCCTCAACGCAGCTGGTGGGCAAATGCGTCCACCGCCAAGACCCAGACTAACCTCACCCCTTGAACCCGGGCACCCTGCTATATCACTAAATAACGAACCACTTGGGGTGACTTATGGAAGAGGTGTTGGTTATCAAGTAAATGGTTTCTGCGGCAGCGATACTAATACCCGCCTCCCAAATTAAAAAGTAACAGTAGTTACACAGTAAGCGGCACATGTCGTAAAGGAGGACTTAGCCAGCGGAGGAAATAAACTAACGACTTCTTGGAGGGATAGATCCACGATGTCAACAAAGCCGCTGACAGGTCATATGTGTACAGAATATTACAAAACTACCATAATTTTAGAATTTCCAGGGTTATGATATAATATAGGTCAGGATAATCTGAATACATCCACTCTCTCTAAATTCACCCAACTACCACAACCTGCCCAATCGCTAACCCTGGATTATGAATTATTTATTCATACCTATACCCTTCGTAAACGAGAATATCCCTCAATTAATGTATAAATATAATTACAACACAAAATAATGTTATGAGTAGATTTGTGCGAAGTATATAAGAGAACTTTTTTGATTATGTACATATATAACCGGTCAGTGGTTGAGTGGTCTCACCCGGGCGTCCCGTATTCGAATCCTCGGCTGGCTAAGTCCTCTATCACAACACAAGCAAAATTTTCGGCATTCTGTGGTGGTAGTAGGAGATTTTCAAACATTTTTGGGTTATTCGTAACCCAGGAATGTTTGTCTTTCTTTAAAAAAAAAAAAAAATAATTGAGTGGGAACAATACTATGCGGTTGCTCCTGACTTTCAAGAATCTGCTGATTGCCAAAGAGCGCTTTTCTTACTACCGTGACGACCCACGATACAGTGATGGCACCACGATATTACGGTACCGTGACGGCATAAAAAAGACAATAAACATATGTTACTTATCATAATAATGTGGCAGCTCTTTCAAAAGATGAGATACACAATGCAATGTACCTTGATTTGTTTCCTGCAACGGAAAAAAAGTCATAATTTTCTTGCATCTCTCTCACACACGGCACCGTGACATCTCTGTAAACCCCTACAATACTACAAGCTATGACCATACGTTAGAAAGAATGGAATCTGGTTACAAGGATAATGTTGATGTGTGATAGAGTTCCAAAAATTAAAAAAACGTCAAACGTCAATGCACTGATGGTTTTGCTTTTGTTCTTTACTAAAAACCTGATGCTACAGCTTTTTCTAACACACTAAATAACAATAATAATAATACTATATTTCTTTTAATATTCATATTGAGGGATCAGTAGGATTTGTCAGTACAGTTAGGAGTCCCATCGAGCCGAACCCTCTGATATGAAAATATCTGGAGTCGGTGAATATTTTTTCCCATTTGGTCTCTGGTAGATTGTCGCATTGTTCTAGTATTGTTTTGTATTTATTACACTTATATAGTGCACTTACATTGCGTAGATTGACTAGATAAATATTTGTGGAAAAGTGTGTGAAAGGGTTTAGTTTTATCTGTGGGGAAGATTTAACCCGGACATAAAATCTGGAGCACAGCACCGTTAAAAATTTGAATAGCGCCGTTTTTGTGAAAAATCACCTCAAGGGCGAACATCAGTCGAAAATGAGGCAAACGTGAACGTGTGTTTCAACCAAGATTAAATATTATAATTTGAGGTTCAACTCATTAAGTTATTCCAAAAGTTAAAAAATAAACCTCTAGAAAAACGAATGAATTATTACGTAGTTTGCAGTTATATCGAGTGTAACTTGCCTCACTTCCAATTTCTATCGCGGATAATTTAAGCGGTATAATATTTTCCACCCAGCAATTTTATCCTTTTTGATCTAAAATATAGATACTTCTGTACAATAGGCCACTTGCATGGATTTCATAACGACTTGGAAAAAATCGTGTGGATAGATTTTTTTACAAAGATTACGAAAATGTTAGTAAATTTTTGTAGAAATGAATAGTTTTTTTTTTTTTTTTAATAAATAAATACATTATTTGAGCTCGTGACGTCACTACATGAAAATATCCCGTCTCCGATTATGTTCCCTTAATTTAGTAAAATTCCACACTGATTAATTTTTTTTTATACGGCAACACTTTGATTTCCGGCGAAATTTTGAATTTGCGTTTAACGTTCACGAGATGTATTGTTTGTTCTATGCAAACTTCTCCTTTGGTTTGATTTTTTGATAAAGATGGCGGTGTTTTTACAGACGTTACGAACAGAACCCCGTACAATTTATTGCTATTCGTGTGGAAAACGTTCTTTTTTAAAAATGATTTTTGGCTACGTAATTATCGTTTTTTCGCACCCATAAAATTATGTCCCGTCTTTCCGATTTATAAAAAATGGTCTGATTTTTCGGATTGAAATTTTCAAAAAATCGCCAGGGTTTCAAAAATACGATAAAAAAAAATACAGAATGTCTTCGAATATTTGCCTAAACCGGAAAATTTAAAAAAAATATGATGGCCTATTACAATAGATTAGTATGTCTAATTTTCAGAAGTTATATTAAAGTGTTGTATGACCATTCACGTGATGGTAAAGGTTATCTTTGATTCCTTGTTTAAGAGCGTATAACCAGAGAACACCAGAAATATATCTTTTTAAGTCAGTGTTTAGACGTATTGACTCTTTTCCACAAAAAAATATAAATTGGTTTCGAAATATTGTTCTTTTATCTAGTAAACGTATGTTTTAAATTTTCATAAAAAATGATAATTTTAGTTTAATAAAATTATACCATAGGTCGTTGGCGGATTTGTCAAATTTTCAAAAAAGTACATTTATTATACAACACCCATTACAAATCCCATAATAATGCAGTAAAATAATCAATATATTATCTGGTAAACGTATGTTACAAATTTTAATTTTAGTTTAAATAAAACCATAAAAAAATATATAAGTGTATGTGTTTCATGACGAAAATTGGTCCGTTTGTGGATTTATTTGCGCACTTACAGAGTAATATATTTCAATTTTTTTACATTCTTATTTTGCTGAGACATTATTGAAAAATGATAAATACTTATGATCAAAAAATAATTACAAAAAGTACATAATTTTAATAGTGTTATCAACACGCCTTTCAACATTTTTGGATGTAGGTATAAATTAAAGCAAATTTGGAATGAAATAAAATCGATATTGAGTTATAATTTTAAAAAGCTGGTAAGGAGAATAATTAATCTTTCTCATTGGAACCGCCTTGTACGATAGTAAGAACATCTTTCATCGAAATGTGACTTTTCGCCTTTAAAACCTTTTAGAAAAATGGATTAATTATTTCATAGGATGTAATTTTATCAATTGTCATTGTCTTCAAATTTAATTTTTTTCACGGATACTTTACGCGGTATTATATTTTCCCTCACCGGCACCCTGCAAATTTTTTCTTTCTGTTCTAAAATAATGTACTTTTTATAGTTTTAGTAACTTATCTAACATATGTCCAATTTACAGAAATTATATTACAGTTCTCTAACCATTCACGTGATTATAAAGGTTATCTTTGATTCCTTGTTTAATTGGCTGTGAATTAGTTTGCGTAACCTGTATATGAGGTTATTTAACCTTTGATTCTAGGGTTGATTAACCCATTTCACAAAGGTAAAGGCACGTTCATATCCTTTCGGTATTATTATTGCTTTTGTTAAACGTAAGGAACTTAAATGAATTGAAACTTTTAGCATAAATACTTAATTGGCCAATGTGGATTTAGGGGTGTCAGGACGAAATTCAATAGAATTTCTAGTACCAACATTACACTGGGCCACCGAGGGCCTGGCAGGAGACAAATTTCTTGGCTGCGAAATGTACGAGAGTGGACCGGTATAAGAAGTATGGAGGAGCTATTCCGGGTAGCGCAAGCCATACATTCATTTAGCAGAGTGATCGCCAACGTCGGGAAGACCTGATAGGTTACACGAAGAAGAAGAAGAATGTCACGCTGCCAGAATTACACACGGACTAAATTACACTTAAACTAAATTATAAATGAAGATAATTACATCTACTGAAACTACACATGGAGAAAATGTGTTTTTTAATTGGTTCGAATTTTGGTATGTTCAAATTTGTGTTTAATAAATCTCATTCATTTAATAATAATAATAACGTCACATTTGTACAGCGCACTTTTTATGTCATTTCACTTCTTCACTGTCGTATTTATCTAAAAAGACCCTCAAAAGCATATTTAAAACTGTAACACAAAGCCAAACTGAATTTTAAAAAGTTCTTTCACGAATTTCAAAACAAATCTACCCTGTAAATGGTAGACCCTAAATTGTGTTTAACTCCGACGGACCGGCAATGATAAACAAAATACACGGTCAATACGTTCATATCTGGAATAGAGCGCACGGATATTAACCCGCCAAGGGAGGCTGTGATCAGTGCTTTTGGATTCATTTGGACAGATGGCAGTTGAATTGAAACAATACCTTGATGACTGTTTTTTTGTTGGCAAGTAAACAGTTATCCAGAGCAAGCAGGCATATTATTGATAAATTGAACTCAAATTGATTTTGTGTCGATTAAATTCTGAAGTATTTTATAGTTCTTGTTGAAACCATCTAATTAAGTCCTCTTTTAATTATCTAACTGGGTCCTCCTTTTCCTATACAGTTCTGGTTGAAACCATCTAATTGAGTTTTCCTTTTTCTATATAATTCTTGTTGAAACCATCGAATAGCGTCCTCCGTTATCAATCTCCTTTATCCTTTTTTAATCTAATTAAATCGTCCTTTAACCATCTAATTGAGTCCTCTTTTTCCTATATAGTTCTTGTTGGAACTATCTAATTAAGTCCTCCTTTGGCCATCTAAATAAGTCCTCCCTAAACTATCTAATTCAGTCTTCTTTTAATCCACTAATCGAGTCCTCTTTTCCTATATAGTTCTTGTTGAAACCATCTAATTGAGTCCTCCTTCAGTCATCTAATTAAGTCCTCCTTTAACCGTCTAATTGAGTACTCTTTTAATCATCTAATTGAGTCCTCCTTTTCCTATATAGTTCTTGTTAAAACCATCTAATTGATTCCTCCTTTAGCAATCTAGTTGAGTCCTCCTTTAACCATCTAATTGAGTACTCTTTTAATCATCTAATTGAGTCCTCCTTTTCCTAAATAGTTCTTTTTGAAACCATCTAATTGATTCCTCCTTTAGCCATCTAATTAAGTCCTCCTTTAACCATCTGATTGAGTCCCCCTTTTTCTCATAAAATCGAGCATTGTAGCTTAATTCTTTCTGCAGATATTTTAATTGTATTGTAATCAATAAAGTATCTTTTTTTAAATGAAACAACTTTGGGAATAGCTAAGACCATGAGAGCTGGTAACTGCATGGGTACCTTCAATAGGCAACAATTAAACACACTTAGAGATCACTAGATTGGTGATCATTGCACATAGGCTTCTTTTACCTCTCATGCTAATTTGTTCGCTTTCGGAACATCTCATAAAGGTTCATAGAAATCGTTGTGTCTCCCTTATTATCATAGTTATATACAATATAGTTGGTGTTAGAAAGAGAAAACACCACGCTTCATATTCCAATCTAAAATTTTACCACAAAATAAGTAAAATATACACCTTTTTGAAACCAGAGTTTTGGATAACAATTTGAAAAAAAATTATGAAACTTTGGGATTTTTATTTTATTTTATTAGATATATTATACATGGAACGACAAAAAAAAGATGTGGAAATAACGTTTATATCTACTACGTTTGTCTAATAAAATATGTTTATGCTTTTAATTACAAAAAACGTAAAGTGAGCCATTTTTAAAACTTTTTATATTTGCATGCAAATTTTTTATACTTAAAAAATTATGTGTTTATTTAGATTTATAAAATTTGGAGGCGTATTTTATTATCTTTTAAAAACAGTTTTTAGTTTTTGGATATGTTCAGAAATATTTTATTTGTTTGGATTTTATTGCAAAGCGGAAATATTTAGACCCTCTGATAAAATATGGTCGAGTCTTGAGGGGTTAACATTTTTGATATTAAAGAACTGAGAGATCAATAAAAGAGTTGATCGATTAGACTGACCGTTCCTTGAGTTACATATTGTTCCAAATGTCATATGTAGGATATATTGGCCCATATTGTCAGAAAGGATAGGTATACGGGGGATAATGATGAATGATGTATGGTTGTGTATAAATCACATAAGCATTTAACACTGTACTTACCAGTTTAATACAACAATTTAAATTCGTACCATAATTTATAGAATTTATAAAATTTTTGTAATGAAATGTAGGAGCGAACAAGTAATGATTTACAAAGCTGTTAAGTCTTCGGCAGTGTAGAACAGAATGGTTCCTCTTAATTTTTGCGGACATGTTGAAGTATCGCTATTGGCGTCTGAGGAGCAATTAGGAATGATTCCGCGATTCAAAATAGCTGCATCGTTCGCTACCACAGGTACATGGAAAATAGGTAGAAGGAAGATGTAAATTATGGTGTCAATACATTCTTTAACACATTGGGAAATTTTGTGAGATGTTCTTCACAGACAACAAACGTGAAAGGTCACATGCTAAACTTTATCTTTCTCTTGTGTAGATGGAACCCTCCAGCCTTCTTCAGCATGCGGATCCCGCCGGTCCAGTGGTCTGCGTCTCACGCCGCGGGCCTCGCTGGTGGGCGGCGGATGCTTGGGCGGCGAATCGCGGCGCGGTTCCTCGCAGCGCGTTTCGCCTCGGACCAGCCTCGCGCCGCCGCCCGATCTGGACATAACGGCGGACGGGACCGTCGTGCTCAGGTGAGGTCTAATTCTAAACTCTGAAACTTTCCATATTCCTTAACAATGAACCAATTTAACCTTTTCGTAACCTCTCGTGCGAATGTGTCAACTATATAACACCCCATAAAATAGAATGTAAGCCCGATTTTGGTAATGGACTGGTAAAAAAAAATAAATGGTGGAGGTGCAAGTTGATATAAAGTGCTCGACATGGCATGCACGAGTGAATTATGTCAATTAATCGAAACCGAAATTTCCTTAGGAATCGTAAGATTTATAAGTAAGTACCAACTAAAAATTTTCGGCTTATTATACATAAATGAATAATTTTTTGACACATAAAAAAAAATATTAAGGAATTATGTAATTTGGCCAAAGAGACCTCAGTGTTTCAATGACAATGCTTTTTTCAAACTTTCTTCGGGCAAGAAGGTACCATAATATTGCGAAAAACCGCCAGGGAACGAACGCCAAGGAAGAGAGGTAAGTCCACAATACTCTTCCACACACGCTTGCTAAGTTACCAAATGTAGCGAACTACTTGAGGTATGAGACCTATGGCTGGAGAGTACCAATACTTGCCTACCAAAATGCTTTTATAAACTTTTCTAGCCAAGTGAACTTGCCAAAAGTTTTTGTTTATTTAAACAGACTAACTCAACTCTAGGACGGTCAGTGCCATTGAAGATAGTTATAATATAATTGATTAATGGGAAAATCAATTTACGATCAAAGTTTCAAAACAAACGTAGCAAAACTTACAGAGTGGGTAGCCAATCGCCCGATTGCACCGAACAGTGATTGCGAGGAACATTTCTGAAAAGTTTGTTTTTTTCTAACAAGTTATCGTAAGAAAACAAAAGAGAGGAGAATTGAAAAAGACTCATTTTGATATTACGTTGAAGTTTGTTTGAACTAACTTTCACCGCAATCTTTACTTAACTAAGTAATTCTCATAGTTTGAATACTTTTATCGGATAGTATTAATTTTGTTTAACTAAGCAAACGGATTTTCTTCGATTGCATTCAGTAAAACATGGTAAACTAGAAAACTATGTTCAACATTCATTAAAAAAGCAAGACAGATAATTAAAAATCCACATTCAAGGCGACCACAGCTTTTTGAAAATTACTTTTTAAAATTGGATTGTGATTTTTAAGTTTCCAGGTCATTTAATAAGAAAAAAATGTCCGGATGATAAGTATTTTGAATTTATTCACAATAAAACGTTTATATGATGACTTGCACCTTATTTTCTACCCTTGCTGGAGAATGGCTCGGTCCTTGTTCTTAGGCTGAAGGCACTGCTTTGCCCTACTTACGTATTAGAAAGAAAGAAGTTTTATGTTGTTCAATTGTATTTATAAAATAACGGTTTCAAAAAACTAATACCACAACAATTTAAATGACAGTACGTTTACAATGGATATCATAATAACACTCTTCATTACCCTATGAGCAAGAACTGCTTTATCACACACAGCAAGTAATTAACAGAAATGACAGTAGGGTTTGGTCAAGCTCCAAACCTAACACCTTTGAGTTTTGACCTTTAGAGAGCAATGGTAGTTACCTTTTAAGCATTTTGCTTTTTTTAAATCGATTTTTGAAATGACTGAACTGTAATAAATATGATGCATCTATTAGCTATAACCTTTGTACTTTAAACTTGAATTTAAATTTGCATCCAAACCAGTAAAGGTCCAGTAAAAAATAATTACTTTTTGATTAATCCGGTATGTACACCAATTCATAAAGCAACAATCTCTCCTAATTGGTTTACCTTGTACGTTGTAGAGCAGAAACCGCATGTAACATTATGACAAATTTGATAACGAGTAAAGCAATTGCTGTCACTTGGAATGACAATTCTTGATCTTACATTGTCTGAAATTTAATTAAAAAATCATTCTATTCTTTCTTCAAAATTCTGTTTTCAGAACCGCTATTAAAATATTTGTTTTACTTAGCTCGATTATTCTTTTCTAAATTTCTGACATTCGGAATTGTTGAAATTAATCTCTCGTAATGTTCTTTTAATGAACTTACTGTTTTAATTGGAAATTTCGGAAGCTCACCACAACTTGGGATGAAAATGATATTGTGAGCTGATAATTGTTTCATTAACGTAGAAATTCACTATGCTGCAATTAATGTGAACTAATTGTTTGTTTTTAAATTAACTCCACACACATTTCATCGTTGGGGATGCTGTGTCGGGGTATTTTTAAAGGAAGGAATGAGAAGAAAGGTAAAAAGTTTTTAGTGGAAAAAATAAAAAGAAGATTTTAGTGGAAAAAAATAAATGGATTAGAATGAGAAAAATTTACAGTGTAGATAACTTACAATGTCACCAATAATTTTATTATTTAATTGTTGCTGCATTAGAAAGACGCTAAGTTGATTTACGTATTATATGACAATAGATAAGACTTTATAATACGTACATACGTATTATACGTAACTCTCTTCTAATACTGGCATTTTAAATTAAGCCGTATTCAAGGATATTTCAAAATAAACATAATTATCGTACCAGACACATGGTACCTGGCAACACTTACATTTTGAATGGTTTGTGGTATAAAGCCTAATAAATTATTTATTATTAAAGTGGACCTTTCTATGGAAGTATTGTGGCTGGAAAGATATTAGAAGACGTAGGAGGGTGCATAAATAATTAACTATAAATTTTTCGGAGAAATTGAGGGAGTTTTATTGATATGTTCTTATTTTTGAGGATGCCAACCTGTCAAACGTTTATCAAGGGATTTTAAACTGTGAATAAAATTATTATTTATTTGTGTCATTAACGGCTTTTGGTTTTTACTCAACATAACATACATATCGTAAACTACAACATGAGAAATTAGAGTTGCATAAGTAATAAAGAATTATGAGCGTGTAAAACAGCAAAGGATAGCAAATAGTAGTTGAGAACTAGTTTTATATAAATGACAAAGCAAAATGATAATACAATATTGGAATGCCTAAGAAATAAACATACTTAATACTTATTCTATTTAATTAAAAATATATATGTAAGTAACTTTAGATAAAGATGAGGTGTACAGTAAATGCATAAGAGTAGGTATATAGTGAATTAAGTGTATTTCAAGTTGAAAAGATATCTAAAAGAGTATTGTGTACGTGATTAAAAGACATCTCTGATGAGCGTATAAAACAACAAAGAATAGAAGGGTTGCGAACACGTGTAAATAGCAAAACAAACAATGTGATCTTGTAAATTATGCAATATTACAACGATGAAAAAATATACCAATATATGTATATAATAATAATAATTGGATAATTTGTAGAGCACCATTTTTGTGAAATATGACATCAACGGTTCAGCGTATGTAAATAACGTAACAAAAATACGAGGCAAGTTGAAAATATTTAATGGTAGGTAGATAATAAATAAAATATATTTCAAGTTGAGAAGATGTCTACATATTGGAGGAAATAAACTTAATATCCATTAAACAATAAAATTTAAAATATCTGTTTAACTCAATCAGAATAATAATGACCGGTCAGTGGCTGAGTTGGCATTGCGTTTGGGTCCCATCTAGGCGTCACGTGTTTGATACCTTGGCTGGCTAAGTTCTCCATCACGATACACATTTTCCGCATATTGTGGTGGTAATAGGAGATTTTCAGGTTTTTCGTAATAAAAAATTGTTTGTCTTTCTTAAAAAAAAAAATTGCCCCTTTTATATTTTGTACTTTGGTACAATTTTTTTTAGCTTAGATTAAATATTTGAGATTTATCGAATAAGTTGTACATCATCATTTTATGGGTAGATTTGTTACAAGTAGATTTATTTAAAATTGAAATAATTTATTTAATTAAATGAAGACAATATTAGCGAAACTTAATCGAAAATATGGAGACAGAAAAATCAGAAAAATATATTGGCACCTCTGGGACTCGAACCCAGGACCCTTTGCTTACGTTCTCCAGATTTTCGATTAAGTTTCGCTAATATTTTCTTCATTTATTTAAATATTATAATTTGAGATTTTACTCGTAAAGTTAATAAAGTTAATAAAAAAATAAAAAATAAATAATTTATGTATTATCAGAGAGGTTTTAAAAAAATTTATTCATCTTTTGTCTAAAGCGCCCTCGAGTTGTATTTTAACAAAAATACACCGTTAAAAACCGATCATAATTTTATCATTTCAAGCATTCATCTACTGCAATGGACATGGGCATTGAATTTGAAATGTTTTTCAATTTGCCAATGTAATAAATTAATCAAAATCCTTTGTTATAGACACGTGTACAGAACTACCCGAATAGAAGGATATAGCAGAATAACTGTCCGACGTTCTATTATTCATACTCAATATACTCATACATAATAGTCATTAGGTAATCAATCATTGTTATGAGTGTTATGATTAAGAAATCAATATTTTCTATTATCAGCTTATGTTTATTCCACAAATAGTCTCAAACACACAGAAAATACAAAAATGAACAACATTTTATAGGATTTTAGCAAAAAGAAATGTATTCAAAAACCTTTTATAGCTTCGTCTCCGATGACATTTTTGATTTTTTTTAAAATAAAAAATAATTAGTTATTGTACAGTTAAGGTAGGAGTGAGGCGTCCTATTTGGCTGAGTGGCCAGTGATAACATGTTAAAGAATTTTTGTTGTTGTTTGGTTTTTAAGATTTAAAAAAAAAGGTTCAGAATCAATTGGTTCCAATTTTGATAATACAATACACTTGAATTCAAAGCAAATCCATTGAAAGCAAATCCAATTTCCAGAGTTAAGCAAGACAGACAAAACCGAAATAATTATTTTTGATAGTAATTCATTTATTATATAATATTAATAATATATTGTAAACATCACGTATATAGATCAATAAAAAAAAATAAAAAAATAAAAAAAATGCCTTTCGGCTTTTACATAATATAACATAGTTTCAGGTAGAACTACAACATGAAAAGATAGATCTAGTGAGCTTGTAAAACAACAATAAATAGAAAAAAGAAGTTATGAAAGTCTTGTGTAGATTACAAATCAAACAATAATTATTATTCTACATTAGCTCCACACAGGAGGCCCTGAAAAAATGATTTCCCTCGGGGATGTCATCCTAGGGGATGCTGAATGGAGGTTCTTTTTAAGGGGGGGGGAGGATAGGAAATTCAGGGAAGGAAAGGGGTAGGAGGGGTGGGTAGGAATCTGGGTATCAGTGTATCCAGGAGTGAAGGACGTATCAATCCATCCCTCCAAATACGGTGCAAGGCGATGAGTCCGTCTGGAAAGGTCAAAAAGACGTCCGTCATCCGCCGCTACGACCTGGAAAAATGTCAAAATGTAATGACTTAGCAGAGGTGCCCATGAACGCGGGCACCTCTGCTAAGTCACCAAATGTAGTAAACCACTTGGGGTGGCCTACGGCAGAAGTGTTTGTTATCCAATAAATGGTACCCGGGGCAGCGGTACCTATACCCGCTTCCCAAATTGAAATAAATACTACTGCAATTTGTAAATAAATACTTATATAATAAAATAAATACTACAATATGTAAATCCTAGAATATTGCAATAATGAAAAAATAATAATATAATACTCGCATACGTAATTAAATTAACATACAGATGAGGCACGTTGAAAATGTTAAATGGTAGGTAAATAGTAAGTAAAATATATTTCAAGTTGAGAAGACAACTAATAAATCTCATTTCGGAATAATTAAATTAAAAAATCTATGAACAATATACTGAGAACCTTTGTAGGTTGGTAACATTATTTTCCCAAATTAGAAATGATAAAAAGAAGAAAAAAATACCTAAACAATATTACAGGTTGTAATGGTTTATAATATTTATGTGAATCATACATATATTATAATTACTAAAATGTATTAAATACGAAAGGTAGAGATAATTAATAAAATAAAATACTTTTTTGTTTAAAACCACGAGGTAGAGAGAGATATGTTCAGTAAATTTGTCGATGTAGTTTAATAAATTTACCAAAGAACTTCCTAGATAATTCTTGAGAATTTAATTATTTGGAAAAGGGTATCCGACTAACAGTTTACACTTTCCAAGTTCCCTTTCTTCTTGTGAGTTTTGGGTTCAGAGCCCCCAACTGATAACCCAAGTTAAAAGCACCGCACCATATTGAAATAATTTACCTTTCATAACTTGTTTGGAACGGGCTTGCTTTCGCTTTCTAAGAATGAAGCAGACATTTTATATTACTTTTCATGTCTGGATTCCATTAGAGATTCTTTCATATTTCGAAGTTCTGCAAAGAAAATTCGTTTTTTGACTTGTCTGAATAAACGAACAGTTTAAATGGAAACGGGAACATGTTTTGGAATTATAATAAACAGACGGACCAACAATCTTTAGAGTAGTCCTTTTATATCACGAATTGAATTTTTTTTATTTCTAACTCCGCTATAAATGCGGTTGATCGCGTAAAACAATATAATCGTAACTTTTCAAAAGTTTAATCCATGGAAACAGACATTAAATTATTGATATTTGAATGCGTTAGTGACACCGGCATGTCACTAGAAGTTCTGTGGGTAAAATAGTTCTATCCAATACGGTTACCATCTTGAAAGGATTGGCCGGATACTGAACACGCAAACAAATTTACAGACAGACGAAATGGAAAGCGCCCGAGTTATAACAGGACTTCGCTAGGCTCAGTCAATTATGTTTGCATTTTAGCAAGGGTGGTAGATAATTGGAGTAACGCCCTGGTGTAAGACCACCATTTTTTTAATGTGATTACCTCACAAGAGTCCCATCTGCTCCCGTCTGGAGCCAGTGAGACTATGGCATCCCCAATCGGGGTATGTTGAGAGGCTGAAGGTAGTGGGGAGGGGAATGAGATGGGGAAGAGGAAGGTAGGCAAGTGCCTGACTGTTTAGAACTGGACACCAAACACGACAAATGTCATTTCAAGCAACGTTTCTATTACGAATGGTGGTCTTACATCAGGGCGATACTGAGAATATCTTCCACTCTGGAACGTGCCGCAAACATGCTATATACTATTTTTAATGTCTTAATTGTGAAATAACACAATTAATGAAATAAAATTTATTTGCCCACGCTGGAATTCGATCCCACGAACTTCGCATTGCAAGTCAAGAACCTTACCCCTCAATAACGCCGGTCGTCATTCATTGAATTGAAATGTTGCTTGAAAGGGCACATTTCACATTACACATATGCCTTGGTAGGCTACTTTTTTTTACATTAGCCCCACACAGGAGACCCTAAGGAAAATAATATCCCACATGGCCTATGTCATCTTTGGGGATGCTGTGTGGAGGGTATTTTCAGGATAGGAAGGAGAAGAAGTTCTGGGAAGGAAAAGGGAAATGGAAAAAGGAAATAAGGTATGGAGAACACGACATATAGCCCCAAAATAAATAACCATAGAACTGTTAATTAGTTTCTATCAGTACACATTAGATATTTGCCTTGAATTTGAGTACAGTTCGACAAATTTACATATATTATGCAGTCGGTGATGTCGCTGCTGTAGATTTCACGGTTATCAAAAAATCGTTAAAATTATCAGATTAATTATAAGAAAAATAGTCGGTTCTTTTATGGTACGCCTATACCTATATTTATGTAGATTGTAGATCTACGGAATCAGCCCTATTATCAAATTAAGTATAAATCTGTTTAAGAAATTTTCCGATCGTCGGGCGCAGCAACAAAGTTTACCCGATGCTTTTCCTATCAAATGACTGTGGATGTTTTTCCTTCGCTTTCCTCTTTTTCGTTGGAGTGGAAAGTGATCTGAAAGTTTCCAACGGGAGAAGCACGCGGAAGCACGTTTAAACTTGAAGGAAAGAAACTGAAACATGCAAGAGCAAGTTTGTTGGTAAAGATTTGATTAAATTTTAAATGCAAGCGTAATTAAACTCGGCAAATTTCAATTGCAGCACTTGTTTGTTTTCGATTTCACTTTAAACTATAGAGGCTGGCAGTGGAAAGTTCGATACTTGTAAATCAGTTTGGTTAGTAGGAAATAATTTCCATCAGGGTTTGTCATCTTTGGGGACGTGGAGAATCATTTAAAGGGAAGAATGGAGAGGATGTTCTTCGGAAAAATGTATGGAGGGTGGGTAGGAATGAGGGGGTCAATGTGTCCAAGAGTGATGGACATATATTATAAACCCATACCTCCCAATGCAGTGCAAGGCGACGACTCGAGAGAGTTTTATTTTTTTGTAAATTTTATTTAAGTTAATTTTCATTTTCAAATTTCATTTCTATTTTCAAACTGAGGTTAAACCACTTTGAGCCGACTTATTTACATGATTCTAAATATCAATTTTTGAAAGTGTCTAAATTGATTTATAACTGGTTAAATTAATTTGCTGAGAAAATAATTGAGACAGTAGATATTCTATTATGTGGGGTACTTTGAAATCTGTTTTCATTGCACTTAATGCCTATGTGTTCTTAATTGTTTCATAATGACGTTACTTATTTAAATGTGTTTTATATACAAATTAATTTAAATTAAATCTAAAAAATAAATAAATGGAGTTCTACGAATTAAACTCAAAAACAATTAAGAAAAAAAAGTCTAGCTGGAGGAGTCAAGGGGCCTCTGTCGCCCCTGTTTATTTGCTGGTATTTTCCTTCTGCTGTATTAGAGAAACTATAGTGAATTTTATCATATCTATTTATAATACCGTAATTTTACATAAAATTTTCATTTTAGGTTTAAAAAAACTAGAATCATTGATATTACCACTGCAAAAGGTGTAGGTAATGAATGATGTCTTGCAATTGATAAATGGCCAAATGTCCAGAAAGTCCAATATGAAAAATTGACTTAATAGCTTTACCGAGTTCATAGTACTGGACCATCAATATTTTCCTTGACATGCCCTACTTCTACTTTCCACATTTTTGCTTCGTTTCTGAACAAAAGTCAGAATATTAAACGGGTCAATACTGGATTCTGTCGGTGGTATAATAAATTCTCCAGTGGTCATCGTATGAAATAAACATTATTTATTTGTTTATTTAGATGGACATTGTTATTGTTTTTTATTATTATTCATTGAATTAATTCGTGCTACTATCATATACTAACTAATATGAACTGGGTAACATTTCATTTTATAAAATTATATTTTCTCATATGCGATAACCTAACTCTATTTATATTTCTTGTTTCATACTTACAATTAAAAACAATTTCAACCTTAAGGCGCCACATCCGCGCTCAAAAAGAAGATGATGGAGAGATATGTAATTTCGAATGAAGGAGCGCGCTAATATTTAAAACGATAAAATCGATGCGAAAATTGTTAAAATGTTTAATAAAACACCACTCGTTTAAACGGCAAAAATCTCGTGGAAGGCGTCTTAAGAGAAACATTATGAATTTTTTCAAAACTATAACTTGTAAAATAACTGAAACAAACGTGTTTATAACAATTTTCGGAGCGTACTTTGTGATTTTTTTCTATCGAGGGAATTTTATATGATATCTATAAAATTCCTTCAAATATCTTCCATATATTATCTTCAAAAATAACATTTATTTTTTTAAGAGCTTAAAAACTACAAATGTTTAAGGGTGATATGTAAGAAATCGGTAGATACTCGGGTAGCGGCGTCTTTAAGTATTTGGGTATTTACTTTTTCATGACTTTATGCACAAAAATTAACATATTGCAGTCTCTTTTTTATTAGAAAGCAATTTATCTCCTGTCTCATTTGATTAACCCTTGCGTATTTGTCTTTCCCCATTATACATATCATAGATCGTTCTGTGTAACTTCTAGCTAGTTCAAGTTTCCGTAATTGGCCGAATATTGGTCTTCTAAGAATATTTTTTTGATACCTTCTTTAGCACATATTTAAAGCTTGCTGAGAAATGTACGAGTGAAACGGTTTATTAAATTATACGTAGTTAAAGTACATATTACGTATGTCCATACTGTATATTAGTAATTTCGTCTGGGATGAGAACGGTTTTTAATTTTAACTAATGAATATATGGGTAACAATAATGAAAATAAAGAAAGTCTGTGAAAATAAAGAAAAAATTAAATCAAGAATTAAATTTATGTTCACGTATAATTGTAAAGACTAATAAGTTATTTATTCTTTACAAGTACATAAGTTACATAAGTGTTCACATTATAGGTAAGTTAATACTGTTATTAGTATACAAGTTACATGAAAAACTATTATTTCTTTTTACGTGAGCTTCACACAGGAGGCCTTGAGTAAAATAATTTCCCTCATGGCCTATGTCATCTTTGGTGATCTTGCGTGGAGGGTTTTTTAAGGAAAGGAAGGAGAAGAGTGTTCTGGAAAGGAAAAGGGTTTAAGGGGTGTGTAGGAATTTGGGGTTGTGTGTCCTGGTCATCCGCCTCCAAGACCTAGACAAACCTCACCCCATGAACCCAAGCAACCCTGCCAAATCATCAAACGCAGCGAACCACTTGGGGTGACCATAACTCAATATTTCTCTATTCTTATATTTTAACTTGACTTCACTTGGCTCACACTTTATAATCTTTTCTTTTTGTTGTTGTTGTCGTGTAACGAGTGCGTCAACATCTTTTCTTTTTGTTGTTGTTGCGACAACAACAACAAAAAGAAAAGATCAATCACTCACTAATAAACTTGTTTTAAATTTAATACAAGCGATAAACAACCATTTACGATACAAAATACGTGTAAAATGTAAAATACGTCTGTTAGTATGACCCATATTCTTTTATTCTTACAAATAAGCCCGGGTTCATTGGGCGAGGTTTGTATAGGTCAATATACCCGGTAGCGGCGGGTGTATCTGCCAACCGGCTGGAATGGGAGCGAAAGTTGAGGGAGACCTTTTGAGCTCTCCAGCCAAACTCTCTCGATTCATTGCCTTGCACCTCTGTGCGAAAAATGTATTCATGTTTCCGTCACTCTTGGACACACTGACACCCTACCTTCCTACCCATCCCTTTACCCAACTGTACGTTTTTCCTTACCAGAACTTCCTCTCTTTCCTTTCCCTAAAAAACTCTCCTCACGGCATCCTCCAAGATGACAGGGAAGTTATTTTCCTCAGGGCTTTCTGCGTGGAGCTAATGTAAAAACCGATATTGGACGGTTCTTTTTTATTCGTTATTTATTTTCAATTTTTTTGTGTGCTATACTTTGTTGAGTAAATTAAAAAAAAGTATGTTCTACACAAGGACGGCTACCAGAGCTAATTGAACTAAAATAAAGTAGATTTTTTAGTAAAATTACAGTGTTTGATTATCGTTAACATTTCGAGGTATAAAATAAAAAATGTTAATAAAAATAAAAGCGTTAAATATTTAAATCTCCGAGACAATTAATCATTGGATGGAGATCTTAATTTATTGCGTACAATTATAAATTCAGTTTACCCTAAAGCTTTACAATTTAAACATTATTTCGCCAACGCTGTAGAAATTCTACGACGCCCTCTACCTTTCTAATACGATAATTCTCACATTAATTTGTAGACTGAAGAGTTAAATCAGTAGAAGCGTGTTATGAGCATATCTGAAATGAGCACAATTTTTCCTTACTTCGTATAACAAAATAATTTATTTTTTTCTTGAAGAGAAAATCAATTTCGTTGGCCTGTCTGAGACCTAGAATAAAATATTTTATGAAAGTTTACTCTAATTTATCTAAAGTTTATCTAATCAGTGCATTTTCAATTTGGGAGTCAGGTTGTGGGTACTATACTACGCAGCCTATTTTTTGGATAACCAACACCCCTGCCATAGGTCACCCCAAGCGGTTCTCTACGTTTCGTGACTTAACAGGGGTGCCCAAGTTCATGGAGTGAGGTTAGTCTAGGTCTTGGTGGCCAATACGTTTACCCACCTGCTGCGTGTCGGGCCGGATCGGGATAGGTTGATTTATCTTGACCCATCGTCTTGCGCCGTAGTGTGAGGGATGGATTCATACCTCCGTCACTCCTGTACACATTGACCCTCAGATTTCTACCCACCCCTCATACCCTTTTCCTTCCCAGAACTTCTTCTCATTTCTTTTCCGAAAAAAAACCCCTACAAATTATCCCTAAAGATGACATAGGCCCTGAATTGATTGCACAAGGGTTCCATCTGGGATATCCCTAATTGGAGTACGTTGCGAGGCTGAAGCTAGTGAGGAGTGAAAGGAGATGTGGTAGAGGAAGGTGGGGATATTCAGATATGGTCCCCAAATACACAAAAAATCATTTCAAACAACGTTCAGTTCTGAATTGTGGTCTTACACCAGGACGATACTGACAGTACTTTCCACTCTGGATCTTGCCGCAAATATACCTTATATTATTTCAAATGACTAAATTGTGAAATAAAACAAATGAATCAAACAAATACTATTCGAGCACGTCGGGATTTGAACCCGCCACCTTTGCACTACTAGTCGAGAGTCTGAGCCCTCGAACACGGAGGCCGTCAAAATCGCTGCCAGTCGTAAGAGAAATATACACAAGGGAGGATGAGAATCCACCTTTCTCTCCAACTCGTCTCAGCTCCGTTAACAGTATTTATGGATTCTTCGTATTATTTGTATGTGTGCGTCTCTTTTATTGTTCATTAAATACAATATATTAAAAATTCATTCCGTCGTTATTTACATACAAAATGGCATTTTATTTTATTTAGCAAATATACAAAATACGTGACATACTTTGACAAATTTTCTGGAAAATATCTTTAATAAGAGATGAAACCATTTATAAAATGTAAAATTATTTGCGTTCCAGAAAATGTAAATAATCATTTCGCATTTCAGGGAGGTCCATAGTTAATTTTTTTTCCATTTCATAGTTTGTTTATTCCACGGAGTGTTAATTATATGATAGGCTTAAATTGTCAAACAGTAGGATTTTCCCTGACTTTTTATTTCTATATAAAATATTAAATGATGTAGTTGATAGTCCAGAATTGCTTGAATTGATAAGCTTTTGAATTCGACTAAGTAATTTATTTATTTATTTAACGCCCATGTTTGGTTGTACAATTAAGTCATGACAGAATATTTTTAAGCAGATAAAGAAATAATTAAAATGCATACAAGTCATAAAAATACAGCAATTTGATAGGTTTACAAAAATAGAGATATGTTTAGGAATAGTTATGGAATAATTTTTTTACAAGATCCACAAAATTCGCCACTAGTAAAATATGTCAATATCGCCTAAGTACTGATTTCACATAGTGTGAAATCGTTGTACCGGAGAGTGAGCAATGTTGTTCCGCTTGTGAACGCAGCAGTAGAATAGTGTATTTTGTCGTGTAGTTACCGTCAGTATTCATAAGTTTGTGAGGTGCAGAAGCTCGCCACAGTCAAACTTAGAATACTAGAAGTCGGGATTTTTTCAGTGCAGATATTTTGGGATTAAATACCATGTGTATTCCTCTTTCCCTAGAATACTAATATGGAGGGAAAAAACAATTCAGTGGACTTCACGGACGTACAAAATACATGGACTTGCCCTTACGTGCTAAAAGGCGTGTTATTTCCCCCTCCCATTGGAACCATTTTTCGGAACCGGCTGGGCTTGCGAGAGCCCCGCATTAATCTAAAAAATGTGACGTCATCATTCTTGTCCGGACCAATGTCGAGCTCTTATCGTACATTTTACGCACGGACGTTGTATGTTTATGGAACACATACTATGACATCGAGATACATGGCGACGCGAAACACAAAGCCGCTGTTTACTGGAGTAAGTAAATCATGAAACATTTGTAAAAGTGTCTACGGAAACAAAATATTCGACTATGAAAATACTCAGAACCTTACTTTGCTAATTTGGACTTGACACATCTGTTCATAACGTGGCAAGCAATTCGCGCTCCCATATAAAAGGTCTATTCATTCAAAAGCCGATTTTACTTTCAAGAAATAAATTGTGATATTATAGTGCGAGGTGCCTATATACTGTTAGATTGATTTATTGGCGAATCACAAGTCTCTTTCCCCTCTTCGTCCCGCCATAGTTGGTTATTACCCCTCATCTGTAAGTTCTCGTCTAGCTATTTGTATGTCTATGGTGGACTACTAAAATTTGTCATTAACAAATATGAAATGTTTTTACTCAAGAAGTTCAATTTAAATACTGTATAATTTTTACTATCCACTACGTAAAAGCCCCTAAAAAGGGCGTTAATAGATAAATAAATTATTGCATTACTGAAATTGCCATTGGTATGTACGTATATGTATAGATAGATCGTCCAGTTGATTAGTTCAGACATCTTCAAATTATAAGTTTTGAGATAATGAGGAAAGCCATACGCGAATATTATTTACACGCGTCTACATAAATACGTCTACATCTATCTAAATATATAAAAATCTAATAATGTTTGTATGTCCGCTATGCGTTGGTAAACCATTTATCCGATTGCGATGAAACTTTGGGGATTTGATGTGTGCATGCCCGCGATGGTTTCTGTATACAATAGTGAGCTCTAGCATCATGAAATTACGAAAAATTAATTAATTAAATTAAAATGAAGCGCAGAAATGTATGTACGCGCATAACTTCCGAACGACTGCACCAAATTGGATAATTCTTTTTTTTTGTGTTTGTTATTGTCAGGAAAAGGTTTGTATAAAACTACTGGTGAGCTCTGGCATTATGAAATTTGTATAAAAAATTGCAATAGGTGGCACGCGAGCTGTTTGAAGACTGAATGTATGGAATGCGGGAGGGGGGAGTGGAACTCGGATAGGGGGTTCGAAGGAAGGGGGAGGGGAAAAAGGGATCGGTGAGGGTAACCTGGGAGGGGGGTTCGCAGGACGTAAGAAGTGGGGGGATTGGGGTGAGGAGAGGGAAGGTGGAGGAGGCGGAGAGGGAACGCGAGAGGGGAAGGGAACGCGGGAGAGGAAGGGGAGGCAGAAGGGGAACGGGACGAATGGGAAAGGACACGCATGGAGAAACAATTTCTTTATTAAATGGTATAGCAACGCGTGCCGGGTACCGGCTAGTACCTACTATATATGGTATAAAATAACACGAGGAAGCATAACGGTCCGGTGCATTAGCGTGACATTGTGAAATATCCTACTAGTGACTCAAAAAACATCAACCTTTTTATTTATTATCTACATTTTTTTAAGCATTTTTATAAATTTGGCGGTGTTCAGTCGCTAGCATATTAATACTATCGGATTAGGTAGAGATGCTACTAGTGATTTTACCAGTCTCAGCATACAGAATTAATAATAAGCAATTGTTATTAAATCTCCATGCGTCATCTTCCTCTCCTGCTTATTATCTTGAAAGTACACCAGGTATTACTCCAAACCACAACACATTACCTCAACCTTCGTCAAATATTTCTTCCCTTTCCTAAAACGTTTCTTGTTTCCCAACTACACACTTTTCCCTCCGAAGCTTCTGTTTTACCCGACAATAATTTATCATCTGAAACAATAATAATTGTTAACAGTTTGCACCGTACACTTAAATTCAAAGATAAAAGCACACCTTAAAATAATGTAGGTACATAACGTGATATCTTTACAAAAATTTGTAAAAAATTAACCCTATATATGACGCAAATGTGAATGGTAGAAATCGTGGGCGCCCGAGGAAGACATGGCGCGATCAAGTGAATCAAATACTTGAGTCGTGCCATGTCAAGAGTTAGAATAATAGAAGAATAGTGTGAAATGTGAATGAGGAAGACGAATGTGAAGAAGTGTATGCAAGACCGAGTTGTTTGGCGGTCGTCCTCTCGGCTTATCCCTGCGGGGAAATGGCGTGATAGTTAGTTAGTTAACCCTAGCATTAGTAGCCCCGACACTGCAATAAATAATATATGAAAATATTATTAAAATTAAAAAATGTAATCAATTTTGCAGAGAGAAAATATTTATTGGATAACCAACACGTCTGCCATAAGTCGCCCAAAGTGGATCACTAAGTTTGGTGACTTAAAGAGGTGTCTGGGTTTATGGGGGAAGGTTGGTCTTGGCGGTGGATGTATTTGCCCCCCTATTGCGTGGCGGGCCGAACCGGGAGAGAATGATTGAAAACCTTTTGACCTCTCCAGTCGAACTCTCTGGACCCATCGTCTTGGACCACAGTTGACCAGGAGAGATGGATTCATAGGTCCGTTACTTCTGGACAGAATGATCTTAGATGTGAATCTTATCCATCCCTCATACCTTTTTCCTACCCAGAACTTCCTCTCCTTCCTTTAAATAATAATACCCTTCATACATCTTCCACAAAGATGACGCAGAACCTGAAAATTGTTTTCCTCAGGGCCTACTTTTTTTTTGTTTTTCTTTATTCATCATACAACTTTTTATACAGTTTTACAGGTGATTCAACTACCACGCTAGGCACATGCCCGTATTATGGTAGTCGAACTGTGTGGATCTAATGCAAAAACAACTACCTGTTAACGATGAATTACCTTATACATAAAAATCAATACTTGTTTGTTCGTAATTTTATTTGCTGCCATACCATTCATCTGATTGCCATGAAACTTTATTTGTTATTTATTGTGCGCACGCCCGCGAAGGTTATAGGCTATATATTATGGTAAGCTCTGGCGTTATGCAATATGGAGTGGTGCGCGAGTGGTTTGAAAATGTGTGTATTTCTTATATTTTAGCGGCAGGGAGGGAAGGCAGGAGGGGGAGGGTAACGAAGGAGGGGGAGTACGCGGGAGGGCTGACGAGGGAGGGGAAGGCGGGTAAGGTGGAAGGGGAATGCGGGAGGGGAATGGGGACGCATGGGAAAGGAGATGCAAGGAGAAACAATTTATTTATTTGAATGGCATTTACAACGCATGCCGAGTACCCGATAGTTTTAAATAAATAAATAAAAATTGAATTTTATTATTAATTTTTAAATAGATGTAAATAATACCTTGCATTTCATTAATTTAAATTGCAAAGAAATTTCTCCCCCTTTTTTAAATTATTCCACGTTTAATTCCCTATGCTACTTTTGAGTCGGTAGTTACGCGATTATTTTATTAAAACTAGGAACCGTAATTGTCTTTGTTTTCTTAGAAAATGAGGCCAACTATAAAATGAAATCATTAAACATTTTACTTTGAGTTGGTTGAGGAGCTCTAATAATATCTCAAATTGTGGCGCAAATGTATATTAGATTGAATGTGTAGGGTGTTCATGAAATATCTAAGAAGCTTGTGATGTTTTGTAAAAGATTTAATTTAATAAAAAATCAATATTTTTTTTAAAAATATAAATACCGCACAAGAGATCCAACTGCTCCCGTCTTTTTTGGCTATGGTCATAGTTTTGTCACATTCCTGGGGTAAATGTTAACCTTCGTTAAATTAACAAGGTGGGTAGACCAAAAACATTAAAAATTTATTTTATAACACTTTATCCGCTGTTTTCTGTACAAAACATACATGTAAAAAATAAAGAAAGTAATTTACAATTTTTAGTAGATATGTAGCATATTTGTCAAAAGAAAACCGAGTTTTATTATTTTCAATTAGTTATGCAATGAACTTTTTAAAGTTAAAGTTTAAAAGTTAGTTAAATTGATTTGTTTTTTTTTGACGTTGAGTGTTTAAGCGAAACGCGATAAATATTTTGCATTTTATTTAATTACTAACACATATACGGCACAACACGTGCCATTAACATAATTGACATACTTATAAATAGTACAACAACATGAAGAATAACAGTAAGTGAAATTTAAGAAAAAATGTAAAAGTAAGGTAATACATAAGTAGTGAATAAAAGGTAAAATGTAAATTATAAATTAATTAATTATTAATTGTTTTGTGTTTAATTCGTAGAACTCCATTTTAATTCTTAGAAATTTAATTGAAATTAATTTTGATAATGTTATTGTCGAGTTCTGCAAGTATTTTAGAATGTATTTTAGTTACAGCTGTTTCGACTTGTAAAGTCATTTTCAAACTTTGGTGAAACCACGTACGGACGACTTATTTATAATATTTTATATTATAATAAATTATAAAGTATAAAATATAAATTATAAAGTACAAACTATAAATTATTGGGTAAAAAGTAAAAATAAAAATTTAAAGGGACGATTAAAACAATAAAAAGTAATATGTAAAAATGTAAGATATCTCGAAAAGGTACCTACAAAGATTTAAAAATGAAATTTAAAAAGTAAGAAATCCTGGATTATATTATCCGATACGATAAATTATACAAGTACCTATGGTTTCTAGCACATTAATAGTTTTAGAGTGAAGTACTGGTAGGCATATTATGTTAACATGATGTATTATATTCACGTGGTACAAGCAAACAAATTTAGTTTAATGAATCTTTTGTATGAGGCCAGATTACCAGCGGCGTGATCGATATTAGCATATTCATTGCCTAAAATATGCAAGCGATTTATGATTGAGTTTTTTCCTGCGTTCGTCAAAGTATTGTCACAATGAAAAGGTGTTTTGGGTCGAATCGGTCTACAAGGTACATGATAATTTATTAACGAAACTAATTCAGGGGAGTCAAACCAGTTATTGTTTATTTTAAATTAAAAAATAAGATCATTAAGTATTCTTCTATCTTTTAAAGATAAGAGTCGCATTTTTTGTGATAGAGAATCATAGTTTATGTCAACCACCGGAATTCCTAATTCAAGCATTAAAAGCATACTAAAAATATTTCATTTGGGACAGTGTTACCAGTTGCCAAGCCAAAAAAGATTGCCACCTCATTGTACACACTATAAACGTTTTCGAATTAACAATATTTACCACATTGCGCAAAAATATCTAACCTCTGTTAAAAGACATAATTCTTTTTGTCACACGATACCCAGGTAATTTTCCTTGTCAAACTTCGTCGAGGCAAAGTTCTTCATCACTTCGAGTAATGCGTTTTAGCTCTTTTCCCACGGTTTCTTCTCCACGTAATTGTGAGTCTAGACGTTGAGCTTTCACCTATTTACCACCGGCTTCTAAATTAACTTATCTAAGAATCATATTATATTAAAGTTATTAATTATCTGTAGGATCCTTCTTCAAATAATAAACACCACGAAGTTAAACTACTGAGTTTTTTATTCACAATTTTAGGTTAACATGACACTTTCAATGCTTTTCAAATTACTCTTGGTGGCCGGTTCCTCGTTAAAAATAAAGAAAGGCAAGTAAGCCTTGTTTGTTATTCAATCATTTTACAGCAAAAGAGGACGAATTTAAGGGAACCGGCTCTTTTATAAAAAAAAAAACAAAACACACCAACACAAAGAAACGGTAACTGGGCATGAAACAGCACCCTGTTTTAATAGTCTGTCGGTACACAAGAGCACTCTTAGCGAAGACTCGAACCTTTTAAGAAGGATAGAGGGCAGTAATTATACAAATATATTGTTGAAATAAATACAAAGCAGCACTTTATTTCTGGTCTCCCTATATTTAAAATTGTACAATTGTTCCAAATTACGACACATCGCGCCGTGTTTAAACTGAAAATGAATACTCCTGAAGGATTTAAATTGTATGTAGTAAATATGTCTACAAGTTATGCATGAAAATTTGTCTCGAACTTTCCAGCACCGCATCATTAATTTTAGTAGCATGGACCTGAATACAGAAAACTTTATTACTTTATTATTAAACACGCAAGTTGGAGGTAAAATTCTGAGCTAAATGGGGATGAGAAAACCTTAAAATATACTTCCAACGAAATCTTCCTTAAAAAATATTATACCTTTTCTAAATATGGATTCTATTTCGGTAGCGCGTTACGGTTTTCTTCTAGAGTCTTCTTAAGTAAAACTGTTTTACATAAATCGATATTCATTGATTTTATTTTTATCTCTTGTTTTAAGCAGAAAATGTCATCCCTTATTTTAAGAAGCCAGTGAACATGTTACTTGGATCGTGATCAAATTGACGTACTTTAAAATATGAATCCGCACGTGTTTGCTAGTTTTCTATTGTAGGGAACTAAAGGGATTATGGCAACTCTGTATACAAAAATTTTCAAGGTCGAAGGAAATAGTGAAGAAAAGAGAATGAGAGCGATAAAGGTTGGGGAGTGCTTGACCATTCAAATCTTGTTGGTATTTTTTGTAAAATATGTCTTATATTGTCGTTATTTTGCGGTACATCCTCTCTGCATACCCCTGCGGCGATACTTAGATGTATTTTGCGAAAGCAGGTATACCGTAATTTCCCTAAACCGACTGCATATTGTAAATAGGTATGCTGGGGAGCCAACTATCGGGGATCAACTGTCATGGAATCGTTTTCAAACCTAGATGATTGCGTGCAACCGGTACCTTTTTTCTGGGAAGATTGGGCTGTTTTCATCGAGCTACAGATGTTACGACAATTTTTAAGATAAGAGGGGTGAAAGAATAAAAGATCGCTATATGATCCTGTCAAACCAGATCGTTTTGTTTTACAAATTAACCATTTATAAAAAACGCCACCATATTCACTAATAAAACGACTTTCTGTGAAAAAAACGAACTTTAATGTCGTTTTGGCGGCCAAACCTTAACTATTTATTTTTTGTTTCATAATATTTTATTTGTTACAGATTTAAAACGACGTTTTGTAAAAAAAACTATGTTTAATGTCATTTTGGCGGCAAAACTTCCACTAATAAAACGACGTTTGTGAAAAACGTCGTTTTGGCGGCAACACTTTCACTAATAAAACGAAGTTTTGTGAAAAAACGATGTTTAATGTCGTTTTGGCAGCAAATCAAAAGTGGCACATTTTTTTCCAAAATGAAAAAAAAAACAGTGAGAATATTCTATTGCTCTATAACAGCGGTTTTCAACCTTTTTGAGTCTACGTACCCCTTGATTCTTGCTACAAATTTGATGTACCCCCTACCCTCTACCTATCTTGTGTATACGTGTAATTAAAGACATGTTTCATTATTATTTTATTAATAATCTAATAATTACATGAATTTAATAATAATGTCGCACAAATATAATTAATACAGAGTGTAACTTGACTTCGGGCATTTTTAACCGGCGATTCTACATGCAAAATTGAACAATTTTTTTTCCAAGTCTTTTAATTTCGACGAAAAAAAAATAAAGTTCTTCATACACAACTTCAGCTCACAAAATGTATCATTTTAAGTTTTGATTCCAGCAGGACTGGGAGGATAGTGCAAGTCTGCCATATTACATAAACAACTTGTCATGATAATAATTATTAAATTCGAATAATTATTCTCGTGACCTATTTAACTTTCACCTGGCCGCTCGTGTTATTTGTTGAACCGCCTGTGGTTTTATTTTTGCGGGTGGCAACATTAGTTTCTAGTTTCCGGCACTTTTTGAATATCCGCCGTTACGGCAGCCGACGGATATTCGACTCGTCAATTAGGTGTCAGTTTTACAAGTTTTTAACATGGGATAATCCCTTATATTGTTATTTTATTATTTAAAATCACGAGCCGGATCATTAAAGATGATTTTTGATAAACGCGACCCGGAGTAATTAAGCGGGCGTTACGGCTGTCGGTGGGAGAATGACTTGTGCCACGCGATGTTCGCATTGAGATAAATCCGCGTAATCGTTTGTCGAAGAGTGACATGAAACGCGACGGAACACCTTTGTGCCCTTGCCTGCCGTCTGCCTCGAGTAGTTGTGGCAAATTCCTGGCGGAAAGCCTTTGACGTGGCTCTTGCCTTGTGCTTGACAAATGCCCAGAGTCCCTTGATGACTTCAGCCGGAATCCTGGTCATCCGGTGGAACCTGCTGCCCGGCTGTCCGGATAGCCAGAGTCAGCGGGATATGCGCTGGCTATTTGCAGTTGGCGCAGTTGCGTCCCATGGATGCGCTCCCCGATTACTTTCCCACGTCTTCGCGGCGACAGTTCAAATAAGCGTTCTTGAGGGTTAGAATTATTTTTAGGAAACATGACTTGGTCCAACAGGTATGCGATTTGCTTTTTGTTTCATTGTTGATTTGGTCGGCCTTACCGGTGTTGTATTGGGGTAATTGAAACCCCCTGGCTATATGTTTTTTTTTGAAATACACAATTAATATTGTTATTTAGTAAAGAACTCTTTTATTTCAAACAATAATGATAAACCTAATCATGCTGGGGAGAATCCCGTATTTCCATCCACAATCCTGAGGAGACTCGCTTGCTCTACCTATTTATGTATAATACTGTAAATCAGGGGTTCCCAAACTTTTCCAAGTCGCGGCACCCTTAGAAAATTTGAATTTTCTCACGGCACCCCTGTCATATAATGTCTATCTGTGGTAGCCTCGGGATCTCTCTAGCCACCGCCACCGCCACCACCGCCACCACCGCCACCACCGCCACCCCCCCCCCCCCCCCCCCCCCCCATTTTTTACCTACTCCACTGAATAATACAACTCGTAAAATGAATAAGTGCATTTATTGATAGGAAAACTTGCAAAGAAAATGCAAATATAATACAAGTACAAAAACCGTTTAGTGCGGCCGGATTAATACAGCTACTCCTCACTTCTTTTCCACAATTATTTTTGAGCGATATTTGCTCTTTATAACAGCAACCGCTGAAAATCCAACTTCGCACAGATATGAAGTAGCAAAGGGAATGAGGACCCTTACAGCTTTTCCACTTAGAATCGGATACTGATTTCTGATATCCAAAACTCCGTCAAATCCGAACAAGCATATTTCATTTTTAGGCTGCTGTCGGTCGAGAGGTCAATTAAATCTTCTTCTTCCTGCGTAGTAAAATCTTGGGGAGCTTGAGCACGGAATGGATCTTGGATCCATACAAACTTCTCCACTTGGTCTTTTGCGAAGTACATGGCAGTTAACTATGATAGGTGCTCTGTGAAAAGGGTCAGCAAGTTATTTGAAACCTTAACTCCGCTATGGGCCATGTACTGTTGCAATATTGGAAAACAATCTTTGCCTCCATCATCACCCATTTTTCTCCTCCACACTTGTAGTTTTTTCCTAAATGATGATATTTTGAATGAAAAAACTGATGATACAAATAAATGATGATATCTTGAATGAAAAAACTGATGATACAAATAAATGATGATATCTTGAATGAAAAAAACTAGAAGCGAATGCGGCACGCGCAGCACCACAACCGTGCCTCCTGTGCCTCCCACCCAATCCATTCCCAGAGCGCGGACCGGCCACGTGGGTGATTTTCCATTCCATAAAATGTTTGTATTCGTTCAGGTCAATTTTGATTTTTAGTAGAGACATCAGGGGCGCCTCGCGGCACCCCTGACCTCTGTCCGCGGCACCCCAGGGTGCCGCGGCACCCACTTTGGGAACCTCTGCTGTAAATGGTTCCCCGGAACTATTTACGTTACAATTGGCGCCAACGTTTTTTAGGAATTTATTCTACAGGTGCACTTACATAAATACGGTATTTTTTCCAGCATTTTTAGCGTTGTATTTAGACGTCATTGTCAAATTACAATGTACCGTTTGCGGCAGTTATGCCCATAAGTGTTAATTAAGTCTGGTGGCTGCCCAACCTTTTGTTTATATTTAAGAAATGGTTATAAAATGTTGTTTTACAGCGCATCAGTGTGGACCTTTTAGGTTATATTTTCTTTGTTGCATATTTTGACATTTCTGTTTGGTTATGTGTTGCCACATAAATAACTTGAGTGATAAAATATTGTCTTTGTCAATTTAAATGTACTCGCTTATCTGAGTCAGCTAAATAATTTGTGGGGAAATTATTTTCTCTTGACTGGCAATACGTGGATCTTACGTCAGCTGTCATTTCCATAATATGCGGTTTGTTTATCAACATAATGATAAATACGTTTCAGTATTATGGTTTAAGCAACTTACCTTTTAAATAGGTAACTTTATATTTAGAATATATTTAATTCTTTTTGAATTAATTGTTCTTTAATGAGATATTCGTGGGTTCGATTTATTCTCTCCTTTACACAGTGTCTGGTGATCTACATACATTATAAATTATATTATTTCTTTGGAAAATAACTTAAATTTTTTTTTCAAATAAAATTTTCTTTTTAAGAAAATTTGTTTACAGGGTGTCCGTTATTAGCTGCTAACAATAAATACTCTTTTCCAAATAATCATTTTGATTATTTTCTTTTTCGAATTTTTTTATTGTTTCGCGAAGCTTCACTCCTTGAGCATTTCCATTATGGCGATTTCTAATATTAACGGTGCAACAAAGGAGGAGATGATTCAAATGTTAACTGAAGTGAATATCACTCCAGAGCTTACGCTATCAGCTATGCGGGAACAGGCTCGTATGTATAATAGGAGCTTAAAACAATCCGGTAGTGATTCTTCACAACAAAATGAAGGTAATAGTGATGATGCGAGTCATACTACTAACATAGTTAATAATTATTATCAAACTGTAAATACAAATACGTCCGTGCATTCTTGGGGTATTAAATTTGCGGGTTCTTCTGATGTTAGGGATTTTATACAACGTGTGGAGGAATTATCTAGATGCCGTCATTTGGAACTGTCATCGGTTGTGACTTCCTTTGCTGATCTTTTGGAGGGGAGAGCTCTCTCTTGGTATCGAACAATTTATAAAGATTCTTTATCTTGGCCTGAGTTGAGAAATCACCTCATAGCACGTTTTGACCGTTGTATTAATCAAACAGAGGCCCTAAAAGCTTTATTCGCTATGAAACAAAAATTTAATCAAAGTGTTGTGGATTACGTCGAAGACATTAAATTGGCTAATCTCAGATTAGACGTTCAACTTACAGAGGAACAGTTGGTAGACCTAGTTTCTGATAGTCTGTTACCTAAATACGCCTTGGCTATCGCATATTTTGCAGAAAAGGACTTAACTTCTTTGGTAAATGTGTGTAGGAGATTCGAAAAGCTCTCGGTAGATAAACCCTTACCGCATTTTTCTTCTTCTCAAGCAACTGCCTCTTCATCAACACATACTTCTTCTTCGAATAATAGAAAAACTTTTAATTGTTTTTATTGTAAGGCGCAGGGTCATACAAAACAATTTTGTAGGAAATGGAAGTCTGAATCTCAGAGGGATTCTAGTAAACGTAAAGATAACTCCGCTCGCACAAACCCAAAAAACTAGAGTGTGATCCTCTGCGTCCTGCTAGCAAGGATGTCAGGAGATCATCACCTTTAGTTGATAGCTCCAGTAACCGGTTCTTCAGGCGTGACATGGACGCATGCATGCCGATGGCTAGTTCTGGACAAGACATCAGACCCCATGCGAATATTTCTATTCAAAATCTTGTCTTTTCGGGTCTTTTGGACAGTGGTGCGACTGTCAGTTGTTTTGGCGGTTCTCTTTACAACTTCTTTATTAGTTTAGGTTTTAGTTTAGATAAGTTAGAATCTTACGTTACCACCGCTGATGGGGTACGTCAAGATGTAATTGGTACTATGCGAGTACTAGTTACTTATAATAATGTTAAAAAATATGTAATTTTTTTTGTAATTCCGTCTCTTTCTCCTGTGATTGTTTTGGGAGTCGACTTTTGGAAGCAATTCGACATCGCTCCTCAATTGTTTTCAAAAGCCAACAGTGGTCGTGATGTTGAGAATACTATAGGAGAAATTCGCAAGATCACGTCAGCTTCCCTACTGTCCCCTCAAGACAATCGTAGGCTTAATGATGTTATAGATAAATATAAGTCAATTTCTTTTGAAAAATGTGGTTTGGGTCGAACTCATTTAGTTCAGCACAAAACTAAAACAACGGGAGATCCCATTAAGCAACGGTATTACCCTTTGTCTAAAACACGTCAGCAACAACTTGAATCTCAACTTAAGGAAATGCTAGATTTAGGTGTTATTCGCCGTTCGCGTTCGGCTTGGTCGAATCCAGTTTTGATCGTACCTAAGAAGGATGGTTCTGCAAGGTTGTGCCTGGACTCCAGAAAGCTTAACAGCGTCACGACAAGGGATTCGTACCCGCTGCCATATATTTCGCGAATTTTAGACAACCTTCGTGGTGCACGCTTTATAACCTCTATTGATTTGTCGAAAAGTTTTTGGCAGATACCATTACATAAGGACTCTTGCTCCAAAACGGCTTTTGTAGTACCTGGACATGGCTTGTTTGAATTCGTTAGGATGCCGTTTGGGTTAAAAAACGCACCTAGTGAACTTCAGCGTCTAGTAGATGCACTTTTTGGTCCGGAGTTCGACGAAAACGTTTTTTGTTATTTGGATGACCTAATTATAATTTCGGAAGATTTTGATTCACATTTAGAGCAGTTAAATAGGGTTTTCTTACGTCTGAAAGAAGCAGGCTTAACAGTCAATTTAAAAAAGTGTGAGTTTTGTAAGGACGAATTGAAGTATCTTGGTTACATTGTAGATGCAAAAGGTCTTCGCACAGACCCAGTTAAGTTGGAATGCATTCGTACTTACCCCATTCCAAAGAATTCTAAACAGGTTAAAGCTTTCATTGGCCTGTGCGGGTATTATAGGCGATTTATAAAAGATTTTTCAACCATTGCTGCTCCTTTAACAAAACTCACTGGTTCAAGGATGGGAATTAGTAATTTTTCGTGGTCTACTGAAGCGGAAGACTCTTTTAAGAAATTAAAAAAGGCGTTGACTTCTGCCCCTGTTATTAATTGTCCGGATTTTTCGCTTCCTTTCACCATCCACTGTGACGCGAGCAACGTTGGGATTGGAGGGGTGATTACCCAAGTTTTTGATGGAGAGGAGCACCCTGTTTCTTATTTTTCTAGGTGTCTTAATGTACATGAACGAAACTACGGCGTGACGGAGCGCGAACTCCTAGCGGTGTTAGATTCGGTCAACCATTTTAGGCCCTACATAGAAGGTGCCCACTTCACTGTGGTAACAGATCATTCTAGTCTACAATGGTTGGTGTCGTTATCAAATCCAACAGGTAGACTTGCTCGCTGGTCTACTCGTCTGTCACAGTACTCTTTTGATGTTATACACAGGAAAGGTAAATTAAATACGGTTCCGGACGTTCTTTCACGTAAAGACGTTTCTTTAATTTCTTCCGTTGATTCCGTTCCCATGAGTACGGATACTTGGTATAATACGTTATTTTCCAATTGTAAATCAAATCCACAACGCTTTAACAATTTTCAAATTAGGGAAAATAAATTGTTTCGTCACACTAAATCTCGTTTCGCTCTGCAGGAGGACACAGCTTGGAAGCTTGTTGTTCCTTTTGAGGACCGTAACGCAATCCTTTCTAAAGAACATGAATCGGATATTTCTTGTCATCCAGGAGTTTTTAGAACCTACAAAAAGGTTCAACTTCATTATTTTTGGCCAGGGATGTATAATGACGTCAAAAATTTTGTTAAAAAATGTAAAACGTGTAAGGCACATAAAATTAATACTGCTGCGCCGGCAGGCATTTCTACCAACCCGAAAATAGTCACAAGACCAATGCAAATGTTGTCTATTGACCTTGTCGGTCCTCTTCCGCGTAGCTATGCAGGATTTATGTATATTTTAACGGTTGTTGATGTATTTTCTAAATATACCTGGATTTTTCCGCTTAGAAATGCAACTACTAAAAGCATTGTTAAAAACATTGAACAATACATATTCCTTGTACACGGGGTGCCGCAAACGTGCGTCTGCGACAACGGGAAACAATTTATTTCAAAAGACTTTAAACAATTGTTAGCAGAGTATAACGTACCTCCACCTTTTTATAATGCCTATTACACCCCCCAAAATAATGTTGTGGAACGCTATAACCAAACTATTGGAACTGCATTGTCTATCTTAACCGAGTCTGACCAGCGTAATTGGTCCAGATATCTGCCTCAAATTCAATCAGCTCTAAATAATACAGTTAATTTTGCAACCGGCTTCACGCCCTTCTTCCTTATGCATGGTAGGGAACAAATTATTGACGGAAACTTTCATAAAAATAACTTATCTTCTAGTGTCGTAGACACTACGTTGCAGCAATCTAGGGATGAATTTGCTAAGAAGTTAGAAGACTTGGTTCCAATTTATGAACAAGTTTCAAATGCTTTGTTACAAGCTTTTAAGAAAAATGCCCAACACTACAATTTGCGCCGTAAGACGGTCAATTATGAAGTAGGAGATGTGGTTTGGAGGAAGAATTTTGTCCAGTCCAGTGGACCGAATTATTTTTCTCACAAATTGGCCCCTAGATTCGTTCGCAATGTTATTAAAGGTAAAGTCTCTAATTTGGTCTATACGCTAGTTGATATGAACGGTAAAATTGTAGGAAATTTTCATGTAAAAGATATTGTTCGCGTTGATTAAATATTTCTTGCTCTTTATAATTTGATGAAACCAACGTGATAGTATGCGGGGCTACCAACCTTGCATGCTGTTCCGTTTGTTTCGTCAGTGTTTTTTCTAGTAACTTGCTCTTGGGGCTTGGTACCCTCAAGAGGTTGTGACTAGAATTTTCACAAAATTTCCTCATTCTTACTATCATAATTTTTTTCTAAATTCTTCTGAATTTTTGTTAGGAGACGATGTTTGTAATGAATGTCGTTTCCTCTGATCCATGTGATCAGTGGCGCCCATTATTTTTTTAGGTCATAATTTTGTAATTGACATATTCTTTGACGAGATTTTTTTTTTTTCTCTGGTTTAAAACGAGACGTTTCGTCTTCCTCATAGTATATCTTTGCTGCGATTATACTTACACACTGATGAGTTCGTAAAACGGCAGGTTTTGTTGTACTATTCTTATGTTTAAGTCTGAATCCTTCTTCTCAAGTTCGTTGGAGCTTTCTCCTGATTAATGATTTTCCAAGGACTTGGAAAGAACGATTCAAAACTTCTGTTTATGAGAGATTTGAGCGACTTTCTTATGCACAGATTGTTTAAATTTCACCAATTAGTGATTAAGTAAATTTTGTCATAAATATACCATAGCTGTGTTATATATATTAAGTCTGGTTTAACTTTCCTTAAAGTCAGTTAGTTAAGTTTTTTCTTTGTTAAGAAAATTTGTCTTGTTACAAACAAAGGTGGTACTGCTCTGGCATGCCTACCCCGTATAATAATTCATATTACAAGTTTATCACCTTACCTCTAATACAGGAAAGTGTATTTTGTCTTTTAGTTTTAAGTTAACCTTAAGTAAGTATATACATCTATTGGTCTCTCACTGCTTAAACCAGTGTTGTACTGTTAATTTTGTCTACTAGTGTCGATTATCTAATAAGTATATTCGATCACCAAAATATTATTGTTTGTTCAAGAAATTTTGACTTTTAGCATTTCTGTAAATGTTATTTTTTTAAGGAATGCCACCTCGGTTTATCCTTAGTCCTTTTCTTGCATAAGCAACGCCCTCTGAGGATGGTTTATCATAGTTACTTCTTGTATTTTTTTGTATAGAATCAAGAGTACCTTTTGAGGTTCACTTTTAAAATAGCTAGGTGTTTTGTTTAAATTGTAATCCCTAAGCTCTAAGCCTAACATTATATATCCTGTTTTGCTTCTGTGTTCCTATTGACTTTATATAATTTTGATGGATAGGTATTTTATATATGTAAACCCTAATCTGACCACTTTTGTAGATAGGTAGTGCTTCGGTATTGTAAAACCTCGTCTGATTTTCTTGACAAATAGGTATTTTATATATGTAAACCCTACTTTAACCACTTTGATAGATAGGTAATTGAATATGTAATCCCTACTCTAACCACTTTTACTTATAGTAGACAGTTTTTAACTGTTCTAGCTTACGCATCAATACATAAATATTATGCATACATTTTTTTTCTCAAAGCGACCTGTTGGATCTAGGTAGAAAGATTAGTTTTACTAGATTTCAAACAAATCTCTTAAATTCAGTGTAAGTGTGGGCTGGTTTACCACCCTTAAAGTGAAGCCTAAATTGGCAAAGTGTCCTATTAGAGGAAAAGTGATGCCTCGTGCATACCTATTGGTTGTACTCTGTTCTCTATATATGTTACCTTTTTTTGTTGTTGTTATTGTTTTGTTTTCTGTAAATTTAAGTGACTTAGTTTTAAGTTTATGTTTCTTGTTTACTATATACTAATTTATTTGATTATAAATGAATACTTGTTGGACCTATGTTTGGTTAGTTAGTTTGTTCAATTTTCTTGACGTGATTTTCATGTTTGAGGGCAAACATTTTCGCGGGAAAGGGGGAATTGTCATGATAATAATTATTAAATTCGAATAATTATTCTCGTGACCTATTTAACTTTCACCTGGCCGCTCGTGTTATTTGTTGAACCGCCTGTGGTTTTATTTTTGCGGGTGGCAACATTAGTTTCTAGTTTCCGGCACTTTTTGAATATCCGCCGTTACGGCAGCCGACGGATATTCGACTCGTCAATTAGGTGTCAGTTTTACAAGTTTTTAACATGGGATAATCCCTTATATTGTTATTTTATTATTTAAAATCACGAGCCGGATCATTAAAGATGATTTTTGATAAACGCGACCCGGAGTAATTAAGCGGGCGTTACGGCTGTCGGTGGGAGAATGACTTGTGCCACGCGATGTTCGCATTGAGATAAATCCGCGTAATCGTTTGTCGAAGAGTGACATGAAACGCGACGGAACACCTTTGTGCCCTTGCCTGCCGTCTGCCTCGAGTAGTTGTGGCAAATTCCTGGCGGAAAGCCTTTGACGTGGCTCTTGTCTTGTGCTTGACAAATGCCCAGAGTCCCTTGATGACTTCAGCCGGAATCCTGGTCATCCGGTGGAACCTGCTGCCCGGCTGTCCGGATAGCCAGAGTCAGCGGGATATGCGCTGGCTATTTGCAGTTGGCGCAGTTGCGTCCCATGGATGCGCTCCCCGATTACTTTCCCACGTCTTCGCGGCGACAGTTCAAATAAGCGTTCTTGAGGGTTAGAATTATTTTTAGGAAACATGACTTGGTCCAACAGGTATGCGATTTGCTTTTTGTTTCATTGTTGATTTGGTCGGCCTTACCGGTGTTGTATTGGGGTAATTGAAACCCCCTGGCTATATGTTTTTTTTTGAAATACACAATTAATATTGTTATTTAGTAAAGAACTCTTTTATTTCAAACAATAATGATAAACCTAATCATGCTGGGGAGAATCCCGTATTTCCATCCACAATCCTGAGGAGACTCGCTTGCTCTACCTATTTATGTATAATACTGTAAATGGTTCCCCGGAACTATTTACGTTACAAACTATAAACTATAAAATAAAAATAAAATAAATAAAATGTGATTACATATTAGGTAGGTACCTAAATAAAACATAAAATGAAAATAAAATTCGTAACATAAATAACACAAAAATTAAGCATAAAACTGAAATTAAATCCAACAAAAATTGAAAAGAATTAAAATATAAAATAAAAAATGAAATAAATTTTTTTTTAAAATACTAAAAAAGTAAATTATTCTCAAGTTAACTTATTGAGAGGGTGAATTTTTTAACCTCGAAAAATTTTAAAGAAAAAAAAACTCATGTTTCGGTAGTTGCAATGAAAGCCCGATTTCCTGTTACACCATAATAATGTTAGTACAATCAATGCGACCCTTGAGCTTGCTTTGCAGAGCAAAGTTTTAGAAAATTTGGCTCAATTTTACGTTGGGCCGAGTTTTAAATTCTATATCAAGCCGCGTACCCCCAGGGGTACGCGTACCACAGGTTGAAAACCACTGCTCTATAGGTAGCGAGCAAACATTGCAAAAGTGAATCTTTCACCAGGGCACAAGTCACTAAAGCTAAAGTCGAAGACGTTGTAGTAACGCGTCTAATGAGAGGTGCCTGGGGCGCGGGGTTAGCCGCTTAGGCTACTAGCCCCTCACCCCTCACCCGTCACCACCCCAAACTCTCTCGGGCGCAGAGTTAGGGAAGCGGGAAGGAGATGGGAATTGAATTAGAAGCTGGGGGCGGAATCACTCAGGGAGAAGTGTTGAAGAGTGGCCTCTCTTGACGCTTCTAGTATAACGTTGAAAATTGATCGTCTTATCTATGTCAGTGAACTTTGCTCTGTATAATCCTTTAGATATGGGATTGTTTCTTGATTTGAAAAAAAATATTTATTATTATTAGTAGTTAAAAAAGTATATTTCTAATTTTCTCTTATTTAATTCATCAATAACAAAACTCCTACCAACTTAATTGTGGCATCGTAGCTCCTAAACGAATGAACCGATTACAGTGCGTTTTTTTTAAAGCTGACGTGATCGAGATGGTTCTTAGCTACTATTCATGAAAATATGTTCAGGCGTTTCGAGGTTATCAGCTCTTTTTCGAATCGGAGGTTGCTTAAAATTATAAAAATTTTACTTACCTCAAACTTTTTCAGGCAGGTAGGTATCACAAAAATATTGTCAAAATATGAATGAGAAAGTCCAAGTTAACACAACAATTTCTTGTTGATTTTTTGGGGTATCGTGCCACGTTCCTCTAACTCCTTTTTTAGCTAACGTTTCGGACAGCGTTACAATACAGTATTCATAATCAGAGCAGATGTGATTACAAATAATGATATAATTTATAATAGTGACATAATGATTTGTAGCTCATGTAATTATGACCTTGCAAGGCCATCAAACGAATATATGGATCCGCCAGTAAACAAAACTAAAATATTTAATGGGCTGGTTTTTGTTATTATTTGGTACTCATTTATGAAGTCTTTTATGTCTGAGGTTAGTTCATAATAAAATAAGCCGATTTTAATTATAAGACCTTTATTGACACTGTTTACACGTTCAAGATTATGCATCAAGTGACGTGACCGGACTACCAACTGTCCGCATGTAACAGCTGGGTTTTGAACAGTACCAACATAACAGATACGTATAAAGTCCTAGACAAAAAGGACATTGCTGCACTAGTAAACGAAAATACTATTCGAGCGGAAAACTTAACCAGGATACAATCCGACCAGGGTACCTAACATGGGCGATTGATAAACCCTATATCAAACCGGTATTCACCAAATCCGTCATCTATGGTCAGTTATCAATATTTGCGATCACGGTCAACAACTAGTAAGAGATATTCCGACCGACCGACGCGACGATTATTGATATCTTTTAGCTCCGACTTCATAGTATCAGATAAGTTTCGGATAGCTGTCAATATACGCATTTATTTGGATAATGTCTTCGTTATGCAAAATTACTGCCTTATTTAATGAAAGGATTGAATTAACGAAGTTTTTAGAATTGAAAGAAGTGGCAAGCGCGATTCATAGACTTGAATAATTCAACTAAGTCGCGACCAATTTATTCCGCTCGATTTTTGAGAATATGATTAATTAATTAACTCCCGTTTAGTGTCAAAAAGTAAATGCGGACTGCAAATCTACATTTAAGTTAGTATTTGAACTCGACTTTTTTTTTTTTTTTTTGAAAGACAAATATTCCCGGATTACGAATAACCCAACAATGTTTGAAAATCTCGAAACTGTGCTAGGTGTATCGATATAAAATAATCGAAACTTACGCTTATCGATCGATATTACATTGTTATTATTTACATCCAAGCACTATTAGTTCTGCGGGGGGTACTTCTTAATAACTATAGGTTCTCAGTAAACTGTTTTGTTATCAGTTTACGTATTTACAATAATTATGAAACAAGTCACACGACCTGTCTATATTAGTGGCTAATTGAATCCGGGCGGTAGGCTGTCCAAAAACAGTGTCGACGGCCACCGCCCACTCGGATACCCCGTGTCAGCAATTGACAGAAGCGCTTTCCCTGCTGGCATCATTTAGTTAATATATTACATAAAGTTGTCGATATCATCATGCTAGACCTCTGGCAGAACAAGACATTCTAGTCCAAAAAGACCAAAACCACCTAGATCTAGAATTATCTAGAGTAACGTTTCACATATGATTATTTTTATTACGTCCAAAGCTGTAAAAAGAAGCCAGAGTATTTGAAACGTGATCCATAAAACTGGTAATTTGCATGTTTACGCATACACATTATGTTCGAAAATACTCTACCAAGCTCAAATAATGTCTGCAAATTCGTGACCATAATCATAAAGAAACTATTTTATGTACAAAACAGATTATATGGTATGAAGAATAAATTTCCTCGCCTAGTGGTCAATAAAACAGGATATAGAAATATTGGAGTCGATATCTGTGTTGTATAGGATTATATATGTAATTTCAATACTCTTCACTAGATGACTTCAATATATGTAGTTTTAAAGTGTCTCAACAGATGTCAGTTAAGTAGTACCTTAGTAGAGAGTGGCAACTTTTCTGTCGCCATTTGTATCTATTACCCGAACGGTTACGAAAATTTCAGATGATATACGATCGACAGCTGGGCACCTTCAGTGTAAAAGTTCTCTTGCTTGAAAATTACACAGAGCATCCATTAGAATTGACGTTTCGTCCAGTCAAATATTCATTGTAAACTAGCATCGAAAATTCCCGAACACTTCGAATTATCCCAATCACTGGGATTTAAGAACATTACTCATAACTTTGTCTTAGATTTACGTATATTCCATATCATATGATTATAAATGGGAACGGAATATATACAGCCTAGATTTATTTTTTTTACTAAACGAACTAGCTCATTTGTACCTTTTAAAGGCCAATTAAAAATACAGCCATAAGGTACACCTTTACCATAGGTCACTCCAAGTGGTTGGCTACATTTGGTGACTTAGCTAGGGTGTCCGGTTTTATGGGATGAGGATTGTTCAGTTCTTGATGGCGAGTAATCGGTAGAGGCCGGTTGAGAGAGACCATGTAACCACTCCTGCTGATCTTTCTCGACTCATCCGCCTTGCGCCACAGTGGGAGCAATGGATTCATCCGTCCGTCACTCCTGGATAAATTGACCTCCAGATATCTTCCCACCCCTCATACCATTTTCTTTCCCAGAACTTCCTCTACCTAAAAATACCTTCCAAACAGCATCCCAAAAAAAAAAAAAAAAAATATATATATATATATATATATATATATATGAAAGTTGATATCTGTGTTATATAGGATTATGTATGTAATTTTAATATCCTTCACTAGATGACATCAGTATATGTAGTTTTGAAGTGTCTCAACAGATGTCAATTAAGTAGTATCTTAGTAGAGAGTGTCAAAGGACTTACTGAAATCTGTATTCAATGATGCTTTATTTAGTTACAGGTTACTTATGATTGTGTAAGCGGAGTTCTGGGTTCAAAAGGGAGCGAGCAAGTAGATACTTATTGTGCATAAACAAAACATAACATAAAGTACCTCTCAATCAGACCACACGCCTAAATATCGCTCCACAAAAATCACCTAAATGTATACCTCACAGTACACAATAACCGAGCAACTCATCGGTAAACGTGTTCCTGAAAATCAGTAAAGTGAATTTGTTACTGTAGTGAACTCTAATCAATCGAATTTATTCTTATTTTAAGTGATTTAAACATTTAAAGTGTGTATCAGACAGTGTTGTTACCAAAAATATTATCATCACACACCACGTAATAAACATACAAGAGCGAGTCAATAAATATTACTGTTCACTGACGGGTACCTGTAACCGCTTCGTGGTCTAGCGGTAAGAACGCCCGGCAAGCTAGACAGTAGGTATCTGCGCCGATATCCGAAGGGACCCGGAACGATCCTCACTGCCGCCAAAGATTTTAATTTTTTTCCACTAGCACCGATATCCGAAGGAACCCGGAACGATCCTTACTGCCGCCAAAGATTTTTATTTCTACACCATTGAAGTTAATATTACGCAAGTGATCGGAAAACCATAATTCAGACGCAGAGACAAAAATAAACCGAATTACAATAAATTGCGAAGCCTGCTTAAACCTTATCACCAAAAATGATCATACACTGACGTGCGCTATCTGCAAGATTGCCTTTCATAATACCTGCCTTAATATCTCCGATACTAACTTTAAAAAAATGGCAGCTAAAAATAAACAAACTTGGAAATGACCTAAATGTAAAAGCCGTCCGAATTCACCAGCACCGTCCGCCTCAACATTTGGTTTAGATGCCGAGGAGTTATATGATCGTCTCACAAATCACTTTGACAATAAAATAAGTGAAATAAAAAAAAAATATTTGAGACAGAAATTAGCGACCTTAATAAAAGCAGTGATTTCATCTGCAACCAGTACGATGACCTCCTCACACGCTTTAAAGTAATGCAGGAGGCCCTAAAAGAAACCAAATTCTTATGTAAAGCTTTTGACACAATTTCTCACGAAAAACTCTTCAATAAACTAAAAATTGTCAGAGTTAGTGGCATAGAACTAAACTTACTGAAAAGTTTCATGTCGGGTAGAATGCAACAGGTTAAAATCAACAACATGGTAAGCGAGCCACTTCTATCTAGGTACGGTGTACCACAGGGAAGCGTTCTTGATCCCCTAATGTTCCTTATTTACATAAACGACCTGTGTGACATTGATATCGACGGTAAGATCGTAACATTTGCTGACGATACAGTACTTCTCTGCCAGGCAGAAACATGGAATGATGTATATAAAAAGGCCGAAAAAAGTCTATCTGTGGTCAAAAATTGGCTAAATAACAACATTCTTACCCTGAATACAACAAAAACCAATTATATTACACACAACATCACACAAAGAGGCCAACCTCCACCGCACATAGACCTTATCTTACACGACTGCGGACAATTTTCTCGCACATGTCTATGCGAGTGTATTGAAAGGGTTGACCACACAAAATATCTAGGAGTTATAATAGATGCTTACTTACGCTGGACTGACCACATAACTTACATCACAAATAAACTGAAACGAGTCATGTATCTGATAAAGACAATAAAAAACATATTTCCAATAACAATCCTCAGAACCATATTCTTTGCACTTTGCCAATCCAGTATTACATATGGCATACTTGCTTGGGGAAGTGCAACGAATATAGCAATAGATCCATTAGAAAAAATTCAAAAGGCAATAATTAAATTGCTACGCATGCTCGAATATAATTTGCGAAACACTAGACGTCATGACAATAAGACAACTCTACGCCAAAGCTGTACTACTATACTTCTTCCAACATAAACTTTACATTCAAATGCAACCTCAATTAGCAATTAAAACCAGGGCCACACACTTAACATACCGATAACTCATACCTCACACGGGCAAAGACACTTCAAGTATTACGCAATCAAACTATATAACCTCATGCCCACCACACTGAAATTTCTATTAACTACAAATCCATATACAATTCTTCACAAAAAACACATCAAAGACTGGATCAAACAACAAGGTATTCAATTTACTCAAAAAATCATAACACCTAACCAAACATAACCAAAAAACAAATATTAAAAATAATTAGTAGGCAATTATAACTTTGTTTTAAGACAAAACATTCAACGAAATCACAATATTATTCATTCCATTGGCGTGTGGTCCCTACAATAATATACCTACCTATTTATCAAAACTACTATCTATCTTTTACATAAACTAGATGCTATGTATAACTTTATGTATAGATCCTAACTGCAACTAATCTTTTATTTTATGTATACGTTACTGCCGCCATAGGTCGACCCACAGTCTCCTTCTTGACAATATCAAGGAGGATACGGTGTTTCTACTTTTGTCGTCAGAATTGCAATTATTCCAAAACATGGGAACACCTCAGCACAGGTCCGCCTAGTGAGGTGTTCACAAAATACTACTAGGTACTTACCTATATACAGTTACGGATCAGTAACATTTTATTTTTTCTCCTTATTACTTAACTTAATATCTATGTATACCAATATAATTATCTGTAATATGTATGTATGTTGAAGAATAGAAATAAATAAAATAAAAATAAAAAAAACTTTGTCTGTTGTCAACTCACAGAGCCTAAATCAAAGTGAAAACTTTATTGTAACATAAATAAACTCATTATTAATTGGAGACATAACCTCAATGATTTAAGGTCGCATTCCGAGTCAACAATAACATATGTGACGCGTTCTGTCAAATCTCTTGTTTGTTACGCTTAAAAACAATAAAATCGCAAACTAACACGCAAAAAAGTATAACCATCGGATAAAGAGTCCGCGAATTACTCTGTGAGAATGTTATTCGTCTAAAACTTAGTAATTACTTTACAAACATAGGTCCGGAACTAGCAAAAAAAATCCAAATAAATAACGATGCGCTTGGTCCAAGTGACCACGCGACCAATAATGATTTCCCAACCCGCTTTGTTCTTAAAACGATCACAGAGAAGGAAGTTTCTATTGTAATAAACTCGCTCAAAAACTCTTCATCAACCGGCATTGATGAAATACCCAACAATGTTCTTAAAAAAATTGCCCCTGGTATACTTCAACCATTAACGCATCTACTTAATATTAGCATCCGCCAAGGGCTATTTCCCTCCATTCTAAAACAAGGTCTCGTTATCCCTATTTTTAAAACTGGCTCCAAACTTGATATTAGTAATTATCGTCCTATTACGCTGCTAAATTCCCTCTCAAAAGTATTCGAAAAGATCGTCAATAATAGTCTCATGGAATATCTCGAAACCAATAACTTAATATCGCCGCGGCAATTTGGATTCAGAAAACATAAAAGCACCAACGATGCTATAGCCACAGTCACTGACCATATTTCTGGCCACCTGGATAAGGGCTTGAAATGTCTATCAGTATTTCTCGACCTATGTAAAGCATTTGATACAATCTCACACAGCAAATTAAAACGCAAAATGTTTAATATAGGTATTAGGAACAAAGAATCAGGCCTCCTCTCCAGCTTCTTATCTGACAGATCCCAATGCGTTAAACTCAGTACCACAAAGAGCCAGAATTTGCCCATTAGTTACGGGGTCCCTCAAGGCAGTGTTATAGGTCCAACCCTCTTTCTAATATATATTAACGAGTTATGCAACCTAGATATCGATACCACTATTATCAGTTTCGCCGATGACACTGTCCTACTCTTCCAAGCAAAAGATTGGCTTACCGTTTATTCCAAAGCGGAGGAAGGAATTCAACAGGTAAAATATTGGCTTGACTCGAATATATTAACTCTAAATGTACAGAAAACTAAATACTTACTGTCTAGTCTCACCAATATCCCAAAGTCAAACCTACCCCCGCCATTAAAAATACACGTATGTAAAAATTCATCTCTAAACCGGAACTGTGACTGCCCATGCCTAGAGCAAGTAAACATTATCAAATATTTAGGAGTAACCTTCGATACACACCTAAATTGGAAGCAACATATACATAATACTACAAACAAAATCCGCAAATCTATATACTTTTTCAAACAAACACGCAATTTCCTTAACCTAAAACTTTTAAAAACAGTATATTACTCACTGTGCCAATCTCACATCGAATACGGAATTTTAGCCTGGGGTAATGCATATTCCAATGCCCTTGATCCCATCATGAAAGCACAAAAACTAATCATAAAAATAATTCTTAAAATGCCACTCACTACCAGCACGGATAATATATTCAATTCCTTCAACGTTATGGACATAAAACAGCTCTACTCAAGATCCATACTAATTAATTTACACAAAAACAACAAAACACTATACAAAGCTACACAAACAATACACAATACCCGAGCCAAAAACAACGAACTTCTCCAAACTCCTTTTTTCAAAACCACCTTCGGGCAAAGACACTCTAAATACATAGCTTGCAAACTATACAATACACTACCAACTACGATCAGACAAACTGACTCCTTTACAAAATTCAAACAAGATATTAAAAAATGGATTATAAGTATTGGACGCCTCACTATTACAAACATCTGTAAAATAAATCACACATAGACTAAAATTACTATGCACATACAACCTAACCAACTGAAAATAATGTAATCCTTTCAAATTGACCTTTAAATAGATTAGGCAGAATTTACTTCTCTACTTCATCTCCAACATTTATAAAATAACTCTCTTCAAAAGATTTATCACCCTTCCAATCACCTTTCTGTTTTAATTCTATTGAAAGTGATATGTATTTTACCTTCAATATCCTTGTAACTACAATATTCATTTATATACCTGTACGCCTGTCTCGACACAGGTATACCCTAGTGAGACAGGCATATACACAAAACAAATGTAAATATATTTTTATTATAGATAAATAAATAAAAAATAAAATAAAATTTAGATTATTTAATTTGATTTCTGACAACAGTGACAGCTAAGTGACTTTGGAAATAAATACATCGGCCTAGCGGACCGAATAAAATAAGTGTATGTTTTAAATCCTAGTAAAGTGACAATTCCGCGTCGAATGTGATTACTCTCAACTGGTGAAATTCTCTTTTTAGTGAACATTTGTCCATTTTTTTTATAAATAATAATTATCACAAAACAAACAAACCATATCTCTGATTATCTCATTAATAAAAAAGAAACTTTTCGGTCAAGAGAATAGTGGATTTCATAAATACAATCTCAGTGAAAAGTTTTATAAAACTGTCTGTGCTTAATTTGTGCTAATTAACCAAAAATAGCTACATAAAAACTCGACACGGTAGCTCTGTTTTGTTTCCAAATCGAGTCAAGCAAGACCGATTGCCCACTTTCAGGCTTAAAGCCGAATACAGCAATTTTTGAACACTTTTATAAAACACAAACAAAATGGACAAAAACATGGAATTATTTGTATTCAAACTTGACGAGAAATTAGAGAAACAAGCCGAAATAATAACTCGTTCGGTAACCAAAAATGTGATGGAAGCGCTGGATGAGAAGATGAAAACAATTATTGAGGAAAACAATATCCTTAAAAATAAAGTATCAGAACTAGAACAAAAACTTAAAGCAGTAGACAGAGAAAAACGTAAAAATAACCTGGTGTTCTTTGGAATAGAAGAGAAGGGAAAATCTAAAGGAGACCTAGTAGACTGCATTAAAGGCCTCATAGTAGACGTGGGAGTAAACATGGACAGCCAAGAAATTAGCAACGTGTATAAAATAGGGAAACAAAGCGAAAAAAAGAATCGTCCGGTTGTAGCCTCTTTCACGACCCAATGGAAAAAAACATCTTATACTCAAGAACAAGACAAACCTCCCGTCAGGTATTAATGTGAAAGAAGATTATTCGAAGGAAATCCTGGAAAAACGGAAACAGCTACAACCTCAACTAGAAGATGAGAAAAAGAAGGGAAACATTGTTTTTTTTTTTTAATGTTCTTTATTCAGTAAAGTTTATATATTACATTAAATGGGTAATTTTTTGTCCATCACACTAGGCACATGCCCGTGTTGTAGTGGCCAATTTTATGTTAAGTATAAAATAAGTTGAATGAAAAACAAAATAATATAAAAATAAAATAAAATAATTTATACATCTAAAACAAGTATGAAGTATAAAGGAATTAAAAATAATACAAAATATCTACATACGTTTTAGATATACGAATATAAAAAATAAGTGTGGAAAACAGAAAAATTAAAATAATTTGAAAAGTATATGAAAGAAGATACGTATTATTGAATTAAAAATAATACATGGAGCAAGTAAAAAAAAAAAAATACAAGTACATTTGTGTAATTAAAATACAATTAAAATATAATAAAAATACAAGTACATTAAGTACAAGTGTATTTGTAAAAAAATACAAATACAATATAAAATCAAAGGAAGTACTATTTGGTAAGAAAGTATGGATAAGTTATATCTTGATGAGTGATTTGCATGTGCGTGTTATGGTAACATAGGTATATAGATATATATCAGCAATTTTTATGTAAATCCTCGTTTGAGCTAAGGCTAAAAATATGTACTCAAATATGGAATTATTGTCACAATATTTTTCGTAAGATATGACAAACTGATAGTGTTAAAATCGAAGGACAACATTACCGAAAAGAGAAAACGAGGAACTTTGGATTCTCCCAAGTCATCACCACAAAATAAAGTAAATAAAAACAAAATATTGAGCATTCCCTCCCAATCTCTACCCAAAACTAGCACTAAAGAGATCACCAGACCTAACATACTGAACTATCTCAACCGAACAAGTTCTGACTCACAAATAAATACTCCATAAAAACTAATGATTACCTTGAAAAAACGGAAACAAACAATACTAATACCAACGAGAATTAACAATCAAAACCTATTAACAAAAAGTCTCCCAATTCGGCTGGTCCCCGCGGGAGATATCGACCACCACCCTCTAACAACAAGAAGAAACAAAACACCTAATATTGCAACCTTAAGTACGAGAGCCCTTAGAACCGAAGAAAGAAAGAAAAAAAATAAAGAAAAACTACATGAGCTTGAAAAAGCTCTCGAAGAAATAATGTTAGAGGAGGCCTATGCCAAGAGGCAAACTGAGCTTCGAAATATTATAATAAACAAAAACATGTCTAGTATTTATACCTATCAGAAGTTCAGAATAAAAGGCTTATTATTATTATTATATTATAACATCTATTTCTAATCAGTTCCGCATGATAACATATAAATAATCTCTGTGATAAAATGTAAATAATGTCAAAAGTCGGAATAATAGAAGAGTATGTATGAGACGATGTATGAATGTGAGTGAAGCAAAGACTGTGTGCCAAGACCGAGTTGTTTGGCGGTCCGTCCTCTCTGCCTACCCCTGCGGGGAAACGGCGTGATGGTTAGTTAGTTAGTTAGTTAGTTAGTTAATCTCTGTGATACATTTGCTGACACGAACATTTTTGTTGAAGATCCAAACATTATAAAAATATGGGGCGTTCGAATCACGCGACCTTGAACGCCACCCGAGATCTCCATTTCAGGAAACTATTCAACCGAAAAAGGGTTGCCAGAGGGGGTTGTGCTTTGAGCAGTATTTTCTGTGTTTCTGTCTTGTTGAAACCACAACACTACTACTCTTGTTCATGTTGAGATCTGCTCGTAGATCTAAAATGTAGAGGATTCGTTTCAATACGTACTTTGATTCGGCTTGTAAATGGCGGTTTAAACAGTCGTATCTATTGAATACTTTATTCTACAAGGCTGTTTAAAAATATTTCCAATTTGCAATAAAATCCAGGGAAATGAAATACTTTTTTCTGAACATATCCGAAAACTAAAAACTGCTTTTGAAAGGTGATAAAATAATGGCTTTAAATTTTATAAATTGAAATAAACATGTAGTTTTTAAAGTATAAAAATTTTGCACGCTAAGATAATTTTTTTTTTAAATGGCTCACATTACGTTTTTCTGACTAAAATCACTAATAACGAAAAAAAATTTAAAAAATATACATCATTTATTTGAGAAATGTATTATAAACAAATATTATAATCAATAATTATCAGCCTGAAACACTCATCTACATTGAAAAAATCTTCCGAGAAAAGATACTGGCCCTCTGATTGCCGGTCAGGAGCTCTGACCACTGAGCTATGGCGGCTAATCTAATACCCGCCAAATAATTCAATATATACTAGTGTTTCATTCGACAATTACTTATTATTACATTTTTCCAACTGAAAACAACCAACTTTATTTTTGTGAGAGAGGTATTGTTAAGTACTAAATCTCCCGCTAGGTGGCGTCGAGACTAATTATGTCTGCATTTATTGCTGAAATACTTTAACTTGTGAAATATTAATTATTATTTTTATTTTATAAACTAACGTTTAAACAAGATTTTTATGCGTAGCACAATGGGTAGATAATAAATATTATAATCAATAATTATCAGCCTGAAACACTCATCTACATTGAAAAAATCTTCCGAGAAAAGATACTGGCCGCCAACTCTCGGAAGATTTTTTCAATGTAGATGAGTGTTTCAGGCTGATAATTATTGATTATAATATTTGTTATCTACCCATTGTGCTATGCATAAAAATCTTGTTTAAACGTTAGTTTATCGATTAAAAATAATAATTAGTATTATAAACGTTATTTTCACCTCGCCTTTTTGTCGTTTCATGTAAAAATTTACAAAGTTTTTTTTTTTTCATAATGTGATCCCAAACTTTGGTTTCATAAAGGTGTACACTTTACTTCTTTTGTGGTTAACTTTTAAATTTAATTATGAAGCGGATTTTATTCTCTTTCTAACGAATTAACACCTTTATATGATATTTCTCACTACAGTAAGGGAGATCCAACGATTTCTGAGAGACCTATTTTGATTCGGATATGGCGAGCGTTGTAAATGTGCTCACCGGAAAAAATATTTGAAATGATTTATTTATTGGAAAAAATAAATCTCTTCCTTATCACTAAATAAATTGCTACCAACACTGAATTAAAAATATAATATTGACAGATTTAAAAACATTCGAAAATCAATCGATACTTTCGTCAATCATGGGGTCCCCGAGATCATGGGGTGAGGTTTGCCAGGTCTTGGTGGCGTATGGATTTGCCAAATTACTGCGTGGTGGGCTGGATTCTGAGAGACTGGTTGAGAGAGACCATTTGGTCCCTCCAGCAGGACTCTCTCGATCCTTCGCCTTGCGTCGCAATATGAGAGATAGATTCAAACGTCCGCCATTTCTACACCCACTGATCCTCAGATTCCTACTCACCCCTAACACCTGTTTTCCTTCCCAGAACTTCCTCTCTTTACTTTTCTCTAAAAGACTCTCAACACAGCATCCCAAAGATAACACATACCCTGATGGAATTTATTTTCCTCTTGGCCTCCTACATGGAGCTATTATAAAAACCTATCAACGCTGGATAAAGTACATGAAAGAGAACATAACAGTAAAAATGTCATTATAAAAATTATGTGACTCATTTAACACAGCGAATATTAAGAGAAATTGGCAATGTAAAAATAATGTTCCTGCTAAGAGACCGAAACCAAAATAACTCGTCAGTTGTTTTAAATATGTTTTTCAATGTAGCTGACAGATTTAGATGAGATAGACTTTCTCAAACAGAATTCTTAAATGCCAATACTTTTTATAAACCCATACACCCCTATTGTTGCATGATTAAAATTAAAATAGATGAACTTTACGGAATTGAACCTACACTTGAATATTATATTACGGTTATTTAATTTCTATATTACGCATAAATTCTCCCGTCTGGAAACAACATTATAATATTAATTATATATTCAAGCTATGGAAGGAATACAAAATTAATAATTAAGTTTTATATGTTTTAAAATGGATATTTCAGTAATCTTGTTGAGCTACAACACTCTTTCAAATGATATGAATATGCTTAAAATGTCCAATTTTTTCATAGATTCAGTGTTTCTATATAAAATTTAAAATTATATAGTTGGTAGGCCAGAATTGCTTGCATTGATAAGCTTTCGGATTCCACTACGTGATACTAGAAGTCTGGATTTATTTTAGTGCAAAAATTCTAGGACTAGCTTACATTATTTCTTCTTTGTCCAGAATACTCGTAGATGGTAAAAATTATGACAAATCAGTTGATACCTTCAATTTAACACTAAAAAAAACAAAATGTTGTTATTGAGGCAGTTCATCTATGTTTAATAAGTATTGGATAATTTTTACCATTCCTATGCAAAAGCCCTTAAAAATGGAGTAAAAAAATAAATAAAAATTCGTAAAAAGATAATATTATATTTTTAACTGAGGGATAGCCAGTCCAAAAAAGTTCGTGATATATCTTCTATGAGCATTCCCAACTTCTTAAGACTTTCAATTACGATTTCTTTTTAACTCCTCAGGCTAATTTTTTCGATTTTCGGAACAACTCATATAGGTCTCATAGAAATCGTTGTGTCTCCCTTACTATCGTTGTGAGAAATATAACGTAAACGGTGTTATAAAGAAAAAATACCACGCTTTATATTCGAATCGAAAAGTGAAACACAATAGATTCATTTTCTAAGTATTCTCTAACTTCCTCATCTTCTTCTTGTAACCCAATCTAACTATATTTTATCATTTTCTTATAGAAGATCTGTGTGCATAGTATTAAGAGCAGGCATATCATGATAAATTTTTTACATATTTTTATTTACTATCTAAGCAGCTTTGTATGTATGTATAAGACTGATTACTGTGACTTAATATATTAATAATAACTTCTCTTTTCCAATAACTCTTTAACTTATTTAAGTACCTTATTCTTATTTTTTTTTTTTTTTACATGAATACCTCACAAGAGTCCCAACTGCTCCCGTCTGAAGCCAGTGAGACTATGGCATCCCCGATTGGGGTATGTTGCGAGGCTGAGGGTAGTGGGGAGGGGAAGGAGATAGGGGGAAAAGGAAGGTGGGGAAGTACCTGGCTATTCAGATCTGGTCACTAAACACAGCTAATGCCGTTTCAAGCAACGTTTCAATTCTGAATGGTGGTCTTACACCAGGGCGATACAGAGAGTATCTTCCACTCTGGAACGTGCCGCAAATGTACTATTTATTATTTTTAAATGAATAAATTGTGAAATAACACAAATAATAGTATTTTATAATACAAAATACCAACATAAACTCTCTTATTGTAGAAGAATCTGTGTGCATAGTATTAATTAGTGAACATTTTCTACCAATACTAATGAATGTAATCCGAAAACTGTTAACTTCACCCGCCATAACACAGGGTCATCTCTAGCATGGAGGGTGAAATATCATAAAAAAAACTATATGTTTTTTCGATTTTTCATGTATTAAATAAATAAATAAATAAAATTAGACGTGAAATGTACACCATTATAAAACCAAATTTTGGATCGCAATTTTAAAAAAAAATGAAATTTTGGGAGTTTTTAATTAATTATTTTTAAACTGTTCGACCAAAAAGTGGGGTGACGATAACATTTATAATACATTTGTCTAATAAAAAATGTATGTGTTTTCTTTCATTAGCAATTTTAGTTAAAAACGTAAGGCGAGCCATTTTTAAAACTTTTTTATATTTGCATGCCAAATTCTTGTACTTTTAAATTAAATGTTTATTACAGTTTATAAAACTTTAATGGCGTATTGTATCATCTTTCAAAAACAGATTTTAGTTTTTTATACGTTCGGAAATATTCTCTTTAGTATAATTTTATTGCAAAGCGGAAATATTTCAACCGTTGACAAAATATTGTCGAGGCCTAAGGATTAGATCAAATAACCCCTATACCAGAAAAAAACGTTTAGTAGAAGCAGGTCTATGGTATGATCAAAAAGTTTTGATAGCGATTGGTAATTGGGTAGGTACTTTAAAATTGATCATAGTTCAAAATAACAAACCGATAAAAGCTCTATTTTTTGTAACTGCTTTGAAGCTTTACTTTAAAACTTTTAATTTACGTAAATGGAAAATTCAAAACTTTTCACGATATGATTTTGGCTTCGATAGCATCGAACAATTTCACAAACTCGTCGAGTTTTAATTTATGAATAAATTTAATGAAAATATAGGTCAGTCGCTTGATTGAAAATTTTTTTCCAACGATAGATTTTATTCAAACAATAAAAAATAGCAAATTTTTGTAAATTGAGTAAATGACGATAATTAATAGGTTATGGAATTTTGATGTAATATTTTCACAATTTTTGAAAAGAAATACTTAATTAGAGGAAATTAAGGGAATGAATTACTTTTATTGGAAATTTATAAGAGCAATTAGAAGTAAATTTTCATATAAAAAAATATTTGAAAGAATGATTAATTTCGTTATGATTTTTAAAATTATTTAATGTTTTACACTGACTGTACAATTGTTTTGTTTAAATAAACTACCACTTCTCACCTATTTAACACCTTAGATTTTCATTCTTATTTCTGTACGCTTGATTTAAGTACATCTTTAATTATTATAAAAAAAATATTTTATTATAGTGATTTATTTTTGGGGTATTATGCCGTGTTGCGCTACCTCGTGTGTGCCGTGTTAGCCTACGTTTCGGACAGCATTTCAGTGTCCATCACCGGGCAGATGTGTATTACACATCTGCCCTCATTGTGCACACCGTAATGTTATCCAGTGTAAGGTTTAACATAAAGTTTTCTACGTAAAATTGATTAATTAAATTTTAAACTCCGGTGACATTTTTCGTTGATCTGGCCTAGTGATCGAAAAATCTAAAATAATATAATAAATATTATATTGGGTATGTTTTTTATTTTCACGCCCAAAAGTATTTTCGTTATTTGTTTTTGGGGTGTTATGCCGTGTTGCGCTACCTCCTTCTTTAGCCAACGCGGTCCGAAACATTGACTAAAAATGGAGGTAACGCAACACGACATAACACCCCAAAAACAAATAACGATTTTTTTTTAATTGTTTTGGATAATGTGAAAAATCATCTTAAGGGCGCAATTGTATGGGCGGGATGGTAGTGCAGAAGGGAAAGAGATGGGGTCGAGGAAGGTGGGGAGTATTTGGCTATTCCGATCTGGTCACAAAACACGGCTAAAGCCATTTCAAGCAAGTTTTCATTTCTGAATGATGGTCATACACAAGGGCAATACTAAGAGTATCTTTCATTCTGGAACGTGCTGCAAATATATAATTTATCATTAAATGGTCAATTTATGAAACAAATTGTTTCAAGAATGTTTTATTTTGGACCGAAGACGAGAACCAAAGATATTGAAATATAAGAGATGTGCTATCCGCAGTTTTAACTGGGTGAGACTGTGCTTCCTGGTGTTGCCGATATTGTTAACCAATTAACGAATAAACTAAATGAACTAATAATGAACGAATAAACTAAAACTGGTGGTGCCGAAATTGTTAACCAGTTAACGAATAAACTAAATGAACTAATAATGAACGAATAAACTAAACCAGGTGTTGCCAATATTGTTAACCAATTAAAAAATAAACTAAATGAACTTATAATGAACGAATAAACTAAAACTGGTGGTGCCGATATTGTTAACCAGTTAACAAATAAACTAAATGAACTAATAATGAACGAATAAACTAAACCTGGTGTTGCCAATATTGTTAACCAATTAACAAATAAACTAAATGAACTAATAATGAACGAATAAACTAAAACTTGTGGTGCCGATATTATTTACCAGTTAACAAATAAACTAAATGAACTAATAATGAACGAATAAACTAAACCTGGTGTTGCCAATATTGTTAACCAATTAACAAATAAACTAAATGAACTAATAATGAACGAATAAACTAAATGAATTATTTCCGTATTTTGTTAACCAATACTAATGCACACCTTCAAAAAATCAACGAAATGAATAAATTCTTTCCGTATGCAAATTATTCACATTAGGTAGTGTCCGCCGATAGTTGGGCGGAAATCATAGCATATCACTTTTGTATTTCAATATCATTGACGAGAACCAATAGAATACAAGATTTTTATTTATAAAAGTATTGTATTAATAATCAGCCTGACGAATGTTTTTATTTAACCAGGCTTGCCTTCACTAGGTTAGGAACCATTTTAGTACTTGACTATGCTTTCTTACTTGCAATGGTCACGAGATATGAGCATCTGGATATGTATCCACTTTTTTACTATTTTTTAATATTGAAAAAGGTATTAAAAAAATAAACTAATTATGAATGATATTTTTCCAGGGTCCCCGCGCCTCACGTTGTCGCAGCCCGCGCCTACCGCATGTCCCTTTCCACGGGCCCCCTTACGCCCCTACCGACCCCCACAGCGCAAGCCCCGCTGTACCGCCTAGCTCGCCTGCTAGCGCAGTCTCCGGGCTCCAAAGGGCCCCCCGCGCAGGTCCCGCCAGAAGAAGGGGGCGTCAGAAGACTCAGCTGGGAAAGGTGAGAAATATATTATTGTGTTACTTGCTAATATTTATATATTTTTATAATTTTATACACCGTGTTCCACGCTCTAACCGCAAATATTTTGGGTGCTTATTAACTGGTTCCGCGACTTTTCATCCCGTGACAAAATATCCCCGAAAAAATAGCCTCCGACAAAATATCCCCCAACAAAATATCTACTAAAACCTAAACTAACCTAGCCTAACGTAACATAATCTAACAATATACTAACCCAACAAAAAATGGCACCAAAATAATACAGATATCCTGTAAAGACAATAGATTATCTACTAAATTGTTATCCGTATTATTTTTGTCCCATTTTTTGTTAGGTTAGGTTAGGTTAGACTATGTTAGGTTAGGCTAGTTTAGGTTAGTTTTTAGTAGATATTTTGTCGCAGGATATTTTTTCGGGGATATTTTAAAACTCTTAAAACTCATAATCAGTAATACTCAATTGCACAAAGTGCAAAAGGCTATGATCGCAACTTGCAATGCTTGTTATTGAATACAAACTGATACATCGCTTAGCCAGTCAACAATCTTCTGTCTGTACCAAAAAACATCACCAATCACACGACTTAAAACCGCGTGAAGAACCTTTATTTTATATTTTTAATTAAACTATCATCAGCCTTAAATTCACGTCAAATCTAACTTAAGGCAATGAAAATTAGATCGCTTAGAAATATCTTAGAAGATTTAATGAAATACTGCGAATCGAACACGTATTTTTTCTATGAAATAATCGTGTATTTTTTAAATTAGTTTTATAGTCCCAAAAAAATAAAATATCAGACTTATAAAAACTGCATTAAAGTTCAAAATCTTCTACTTATATAACCTTTTCGGTAATAATTTTATTTTATAATGCGGATAATTAAATTCTTTACAAAATTATCAAAACATTTAAATATCTGTGTCTGAGCTTCGATAAATAAACAAGTTTTTTAGACGAGGTTTTTTCTTTAAATAAATCTGAAGAGGCGGCTGGTGTTAAACGAGAATTTAAACCTTATCGCCATCTACAAAAGGAGTGTTATTGTTAGCGGCCTGATCCCGAATTTTACATGACGCACGTTGCGTATCATTTAAAAATAAATCCTTTTTTGTGCTTAAAAACTCCCTTGAAAACAAAAAAAATAATAAAATATCGCTATGAACTTTTTTAAACTTGACAATCCACTCGACTTAAAAAACGGTGGTTTACCAACTAAAAATTGTTTTCAATGGCGGGTAGGAATATCAATGTACAAAAAATATATTTTTTAACTTGAATTAAACAGGTGTCTTTAAAGTTGTTTTTGTTTGGTTTTAAAACGAGATAACTGAACCAAAAACAAAATACTGCCAAGTAAAGTTGTTTCTTTTTAGCTCTCGTAACTTATTAAAAAAATATTTAAAAATTATATAACAGTTTAAAACTCGTTAAGCCACTCTCGTTTCACATAAAGGAGCAATTTAAAAGAAAATGTACAATTTCTCTAAGATCTTTATTCAACCCGGGCATTATTTTTCCTTAAGTTAAAAGCATTCTTGAAAGGGTTCCTTTTTGTTGATGATAAAAACTCGCGTTTTCTTAGCAAAAACAAAGTCTCCATCCACTAATAGGGGATGAAGGGATGTAAGAAATAAAAATAATCTATCCCAGTACTTCCAAGTAGAAATGGTAAGAAAAAGTTGGAAGTTGCATATCTTCGCTGTCTTTCAGGTCTTCTGTGAGAATTTGACCCAAATATTTCACTCCATAAAAAAACAACCAAAAAATAAATAAAAATATTTTAATACACAATACATCTATTTTTAATTTTCGACCCAGTTGCGCCATCTTTTTTATTTGACTCTAGATTGAAATTTTCCCTATAGGGACTGGACCTAGACTCAGAGACCGGACCGATAATACGTAAGCGAACTCCTCATTGGATAGTACACAAATTTATTTCGTTTCTTAACTGTTGTAAAAAAAAAATGCAATCCTATTTCAGAAAAAGGTGTGTGTGCATATGTGTGTATGCATGAATACCACCAAATGTTGAAAAAATGCATTATCTTTGAGAACGAGTATCTGCCAAGTTTCAGCTAGATCGATTGTCGGGAAGTGGGTTAATTTCCACATTCATGATTCCATTTTATCGGAAATAAAATTCAATTCCATGTATTTAAAAATCAGAGTATGCCATTTACACGCGACAGAAGAAAAACCTTCAGAAAACTAATGTGAACAAGAGTGAGGAGACTAAGAAGCACCGCACACAGAGGAGACCGATTATTCTCTTTCTCTAGCGAGCTAAATCCTATAGATGTATGTATTTTTCGTTTCATCGAGTTTTAAATCGCAACAGTGATAGAAAAGTTGTCACTTAAAAAAAAGAATATTTTTTTAATGATTTTAAAATGATAAAATAATAACTCATAAAAATAATTATAATTTTCTAACTAGCGCCATTTTTATAAGAAAATCACCTCACGGGAGCTTAGCTTTGATGAATTATATTTAATGAATATGTATGAAAACCAGTTTCTTTTCTGACTGTCAGATTTTAAGTAAGTTTGCTTATTAGGCATCTATACTATATGAAGATATGTTTTAATTAACATATGTTGATAATAATAATAAAATAAAAATATAAATAGCTTTTAAATTTTCAAGAAAAAATTGGCATGAAAACACAGATTATTTTTCAAGCCACCATTAATTATTTTTGTAGATCAGATGATCGCTTCTTCAATTTGCATAATAACAGACGAGGGTTTGTAATAATATGCTAAACACTTTGCATGTATTACAGCCGGGTATATTGTAATTTGGCACATGCTTAGCAGTAAGAGTTCGTTACGTCGGAAATATCACATTAATTCTTAAATTTCATTCGGGAAGATTGCGTTTGGGTCTTGGGAACTTGTTGTGGTTAAAGACCACTGGATGTTGCAAATATGTATTGTTTTATCGAAACATATATAAAAAAGATCTATCAGAGCTTTATTCTGACTAATAAACAGTTTGAATTTTTTAAAGTTGGATTATGTTTGATGATCTAAATTTTTATCTGAAAATGGCTCCTAAATATAGGCAATTTTGAGAGCAGCAGAAAATTATAAATGAGTTTCGATGTATTTTTCATTAAATTCAAGGTATTAAGGAACGTACTTTACGTACTTTAACAAGTGATTTCTAATATTATTTGGAGTAATAACTGTAAGCGAATTTTTAAGAGCAGGAAAGCAAAAGAGTATTTTAACGTTCTTTTTCATAATATAAAATGTGTTAAGGGAGTTACATGACTTATTTTAACCTTAACCTGTGATATCACAATCAAATATTACTTGCAGTAAAAATTGCAAGCTAAATTTTCATCTCCGGTGACCGTATTGTTGTCTTTTTTTGTTTTTAAATTTGTTTCTTTCAAAATCAAACAAATGAAAAAAATCTTCAATGTGTCGTTACTGGTCACTTGGTCAAGTAACCGCATAACTTCTCACCCCGCCCGGAACTGTCCGATAACATGAGAAAAATAGTTTTTTCCGCATTTGTTTGAAAATATTCTATATTACTTTGTTATTCGGCGGTACCTCCTCTCTGCATACCCCTTCGGGAAACTTAGAAACTTATATTTTGTACAAGTAGTTATTTCGTATTTTTTCTAAACAAGTAAACCGGGGACCAAATGCCGGCGTTTCAACTGTCCTGGACTCGATGAAAATATTCAATTTTCGGGTGATATCTAGGTCAACATCTGGGCCGTCAGTAGCTTCTTTTTAGACAGTAGACAAGCTTGGACATTGTAGAACTCTGTACAGCTAGATATTAGACAGGGCGTAGGTCCGGGTAGACATAGTGGCCCCCTGAATTGTGATAGATGGGTACTGGTCAGGCAATTTAGTCTTAAAAAATATACGCGAAGGCCACCGTGGTCTGGAGGCAAGGATTTTGACTCACAATCCGAAGATCGCAGGATCGAATCTCGGTGTGCGCAAATAAATTTTATTTTATTAATTTGTGTTAATTCACAATCAAGTCATTTAAACATAATATATATTTATTTGCGGCCTTAGATACTGAGAGTATCTTCCAGAGTGAAAGATACTCTCAGTATCGCCCTGGTATGACCACCATTCAGAATTGAAACGTTGCTTGAAATGGATTTATCCGAGTTTCTTTAACAGATCTGAATAACCAAGAACTTCTCCACTTTCCTCTTAACCTTTCCTTTCCCTCCTCACTACTTTCAGCCTCACAACATACTCCAATTAGGAGTCCACCCTAGTCTCATTAAAACAAATAATAATACACCTGTTCCAAATGATTACCAAATAATCTTGTTACGAGAAAAAACGTTTAAAAACCAGCATTTATGTATTCTGTCGTATATAACAAAATAATTAAAAGACGAATGAAAAAGCAAAAAAATAAAAAAAATTGTCTCGTAAGTATGGATCTGACTGCGCAATTAAAAATAAATATCAAATTTCTCCCGTATTTGAAGGGGTGAAATATTCTTTTGAAGGACGTACACTTTTAATCTAAGTCTGAGTGGCCCTTTGTCTGTGTTTGACCTTGAAGAGTGCACAAGGTCACGGCACAATGAGACGCTGGAACAATGTTCATTAAGAATTCAATTAACCTAATAGCATATAAAAAATATACGTGTCAACGGTGTCAAAAATATTCGAATTTTAACTCTTAGCGAAAAAGTGTGGAAGTGTTCTGTTATGGCTTAAATTTAGGTGAGTTTTTTTTTTATTTTGCGAAAGGTAACGAGGGATTTTTTGGGTTTGGTAAAAAATAAGACAATTTGACGCTCTCTCCAAGTTGAGTGGTAAGGCTCCATGAATCTAGACTGTGAATCCAGGGATCGCAGGTTCAAAATACGTTCCCAGCGTACGTTAAGTCAATTTTATTGATGGCCTCCGTGGTCGAGGGGTAAGACTCTCGACTCGTTAGCCGAAGGTCGCGAGATCGAATCCCGGCGTGGGTAAATATATATATAATTTATTTTTTTACATGAGGTCCGCACAGGAGGCCCGGAGGAAAATAATTTCCCTCAGAGCCTATGTCATCTTTGGGAATGCTGTGTGGGAGGTTTTTTTAAGGAAAGGAAGGAGAGGAGAGTTTTGAGAAGGATAGGGGTTTAAGGGGTGGGTAGGAATCTGGGGTTCAGTGTGTCCTGGTCATCCGCCTCCAAGTCCTAGACAAACCTCACCCTATGAACCCGAGTACCCCTGCTAAATCACCAAACGTAGCGAACCACTTGGGATGACCTATGACAGAGGTGTTGGTTATTCTGATTAAACGTAGCTTGAAATACCTTTAACCGTGTTTGGTACTTCCCTACCATCCTCTTCCCCACCTCCTTCCCTTCCTCACTTACTTTCAGCCTCACAACGTAACCCCGTACAGCCCGAATAAACGACTTCAGTGCAGTAAAAACAGATGTTTTCTGAGAACAGAAATATCTATTAAGTGAATTGAATCTACACTTTTATATAAAAATATGAATTTGTTGGAATTTTTTTTTTGATTTTTTGATTTTTGATGATAAGTTATAAAACTATGCATATGTGTTGGACGAAAATAACTTTCCGATGTTTAAAATATAAATACATATATAACAAAAAAACATCGATTAAATTTTCCAATATGTTTTTCCAGTGTGTTTTTCGGTTTAGACATTTTGCTACATGGGGTGGAGCGGTTATTTTTCTTGGTTAAAACCTGACTTGAATTTTTCACCATCTCACAGTAAGATAAACTGATTCTGCGAACATGGCGGACTATAATATCTATCATTACAGTACATTACCATAAAGAGTGAGCATTGCTTTATAAAGCAATGGATGGGCCCTCCAAGAAAATAAGACAAACATATGTATAGAGAAATGTTAAAGTAAGGTTGGATAAACTTATTTCTATGAAGAATCAGATTTATATTCAGAATTACTAGTAAAAAAATGTCCTAAATAGGGTGTTCAACGAATTTAATGGAAAGCAATGTCGCTACTGACTTAATATCTTTTGGTTCTAGCTCATTAGCATGCGATACATCTCTCTTATATTTGCATGGTATTGTAGGGCATTTGAAATTGAAGCCTTCAAAAATTTGGCATTTTAAAATTTTTTTTTGGAAAAAATATTTTCGCTTTACCATAAAATGCAAATATTTGGAATATTTCTGAGCACATTCGAAAACTAAAAACTGTTTTAGAAAGGTGATGAAATACGCTTTCAAATTATGTAATTTGAAAAAAAAAAAAAATTAATTTAAAAAAAATTTCATACAAACATAAAAAAGTGTTCAAAATGGTGCACTGTTGTTTTAACTAAAGTTACTGATAATAAAAAAATAATAAAAACACATAGGGGAGAGTAGGGTATATCGTACCACTTTGCTCTTAACTCTCAATACAGTATGATGGTATTGGATTAGAGAAGTGGAATAAGGTTCAAATGAAATCCTGTTTTATTGGGTACCATGTATATTTTTCATGCATCTGTAAAGTTTTCAAATTAAAAATTTTATAAAAATGATTTTCGGTACGATTTGGCCAACCGGTATGGTAAATCGTACCACCGGTACATAAATCGTACCTATAACATCATGTCAATTTACATTAAAGAAAATATGGTAATTTTTAAGGCATGCATGCGTCGCAAATGTTTGGCTTATTGGTGAAAGCTTTATGCAACCATTTATGGCATCGAACACACTGGATCCGGTCACCTTTGGGTCCGGCCTTGTCAAAATAATTTCCAAAACATAGATGGCACACGTTTTCTTCATCATCATCATCAATATCCGTGTTCAAATCATCCAAAACGACAAGAGTATCAGCATCTTCACTATCGCTACTACTGCAATTTCTAGGCTTCTTTCGTCGACTACACTTCTCACCCTTATTGGGTTTTTTGTCAGTTTTTTAATAATCTTTTTTGTCCTTTTCTCAATTTTTAATTTGGGAATTTTGACAGTGGAGCGTCTACCAGCAGCAACTTCTAAATCATTGGTGGCGTTTCATAAAACTGTAAAACCACGATTTACCTGCCATTTTTTTGGTTTTGCTGAAAGTATGTGGAATACAATTCTTCTCAGCAACTTGGTAAGCTAATCGACGAATATCGCTTATGGTTAAACCAAACAAATGAGCCTCAAGTTTTAACAAATGCTCTACAAGTATACTTTCGAGCTGATTTTGAAAAATCGTTGGTCTTCCCCTTTGTAAAACCAAGTTATTTGCAAATACATTCCTGTTTTGCATATGTCTTCTTAATGTAGGTTTAGAAACTTTGAACACTTGTGAAGCTTCGTTTGGTCCCATTACGTTGTTCTTGATGGCCGAAATCGCTGTTTCCAAATCTGCGTTAGACCACTGATAATACTTTCTTTTCGACGTCATCTAAAATTAAAAAAAAAAAAACTAGAAAACAAGAAAAAAAGTATGGTAAATCGTACCGGTACGATTTATCAAACCACTGACGGTGCGATTTAGCGAACTCTGAGTTTCTATGAAATAATGACTGCAGAACATGTAACAACACACTTGACAAATTTGATTTTGTAATTTATAGAATATAAACATGTTAGCTGAAGATAATTTGAAAAAAAACAAACATACCTTTGAACACGATATCACCTTAGGTAGGACCCAAAAAAATTAGATCAAGATTGTGAAAAGCAAAAAAACTGTAGTGCAAACAGACGCACGATCCAACACTAATTAAAAATGACGGGACAACTATGACACTTCAAAGGGTTCACGGAGTGTTTGCAGGCTTAATAAAAAGTGATCAGTAGCGGAAATAATCAGGTGGTACGATTTATCGACCTGTACGATATACCCTACTTTCCCCTACATATTTTATTAGACAAATGTATAACAATACATATTGTAACCTCACCTTTTTGTCGCTGTATGTAAAAATAATTTATAAAAAATTCCCAAATTTCAATTTTTTTTTTCAATTTGCGATTCAAAACTTTGTATACATAAAAGTGAACATTTTATTTATTTGGTGGCTATTTTTTAGATAGGAATATAAAGCGTGGTGTTTTTCCTTTCTAATACTGATTAGAACACATTTCTCACTATTATAGTAAGAGAGTTATAGCGTTTTATATGAGACCTACGTACGTTGGGACAAATTTGTCTCCTGTGATTAAACGGGTTAAGGCAAGTTTTTGAAACATTGACAGGTTATTCTCAATAATTATAATTTTATAACCGAAAACTATACATATTAGAGAAATATTTTAATCGGAATTTCTCAAAAATTTCTAAAACAAACGAAAGAGATGTTTAGGGCATTCATTTAATTGGTATATGCCGTCATTAAAAATAGTTTTAGTGGTCCCAAATCTCTTTAATTTGAGAACCTGTTGGGCCTGTCTACGAATTCTATATCAATATCTTTCGCATTTCCATAAGAAGCGAAGAATTGAAACAGATGTTTGCACGTAAAGTAAAAACATCGAATCTGCTGTGGAAATAGACCCTTAAGAAGTTTTATGGTGCGAATTCAAGCCACTTTATTCAGTCGTTGTACTCTCAGGAAATATAAATTACTTGAGAATGTTCCCTCCACTTCAAACGTAATATCTTGATTTGGGAATGTACGAGTATGATGTAAGAATCTATGTTCGAGAAAAATTGTACCTCATATGTAAAATTTTAAGTGATATACTAAAATTCATTCAATTTTTTTTAATTCGTCGTCAGCTGTATCCATTTCTGGATATGAAATACCTGTATATCTTGTAAATATTTACAGTTTTTGGGCCAATATCCAGGCTGCTAGCTCCTTTTGTTGCCAAGATGTATTTTTTTATATTGGCACAGCATAAAATAAAATATTAAAAATGAGAATGGAAGAAATAATAGGTACAATTTGGGAGACTATTTATTGGATAACCAATACTTCTGCCATAGGTCATTCCAAGTGGTTCACTACTTTTGCTGACTTATCGGGGGTTCCCGGGTTCATGGGTGAAGTTTGTCATGGTCTTACCTGCCAATGTGTCTGCCCACCTACTGCGTGTTGAGCCGGATCGAGGTATTTTGATCTCTCCAGCAATAATCCCTCTATTTTTCAGGTGGATTCATACGTCCGTCACTCCTGGACATACTGACCCCCAGAATCCCACCCGCCCCTTATACCTATTTCCTTCTCACTATTCTTCTTCTTTATTTCCTTTAAAAACCCTCTACACAGCGTCCCCTAAGGTGACGTAGGCCCTGAAACCAATTATTTTCCTCAGGACCTCCTGTGTGGAGCTAATGTGAAAAAATGTGTTACGGTATAACTAACATTTTAAAATTTTCAATTACGAAATAGTTCAAATTACGAATAGGTACGAACCCTCACTGCGACGTGTTTAGTTGTATGACCGTATTTTGTATATTTTAGACTGTTGCAGTATGAAAAATGTTAATTGTGCGGATTTGCTACTAGTTGTTAAAAAAAAAATGCGTTACTGTATGGCGACTAAATGAAAATTGCCTGTATTTAAAATCAAATTACGAGTAGTTACGAGCTCTCGTTGCGAGGTGTTTAGTTGCGTGACTGTCTTTTGTACATTTTATAACTACTTTTGTGTAAAAATGTTATTTGTACGAAATTAGTGCTAAATGGTGTCAGAGAAATTATTTTCAATTTGGGAGGCAGGAATGGCTACCGCCGCCCCGGGAACCTTTATTGGATAACCAACACCGCTGCCATAGGTCACCCCAAGTGGTTCGCTACGTCTGGTGATTTAGCAGAGATGCCTGGGTTCGTGGGTGAGGTTTGTCTTGGTCTTGGAGGCAGATGACCAAGACACACTGAACCCAAATTCCTACCCACCCCCTAAACTGTTTTTCTTCCCAGAACTCTCCTCTCCTTACTCTCTCCTTAAAAAAGCCTCCACACAGCATCCCCAAAGATGACATAGGCCTTAAAGGAAATTATTTTCCTCAGGGCCCCCTGTGTGGAGCTCAAGTAAAAAAAGAAAAAAATTCCATCGTGTTTAACAAATTTGTTTTATATTTGGTTCCCAGGAGAGATGCAAATGGAGGTGGTCGCCTACCCCGCTCCAGCAGCATAGACTCAATGGTCGAGGCTGTGTGGAGCGAGGGCGGCCCGCCCTTGGACGGCTCCCCGCCCTTCAACTGCAAGGGCGGCCCCGCACTGTGCCTCGCCTCGCCGTCCGCCGGCCGCAGGAGCAAGGGTCACCGAGGCCTGACCGGTGAGTCCTTTCATTACACGCTTTTAATACAACAACATGGACCAAGTCGCATCCACTGTCTTGGCCCATGACAAGTCGGAAATTTTTCAGTAATAATGAAGAAATATTGAAAACAATATTTATTTAAAGCAATGAAACCAAGTTACCTTGTATAACACCACTATATAATACAAAGTAACGATATGTTTAATAAACAAAGTTTTCTTCTTCAGGATAAGATTCGCTATTTTCACCTCTATTTTCATATCTAGGATTTCAATTGTCATCACTGCAAACAACACACGAACCATACTGTTTGTTGTGATGCCTACAGAAATCGTAGATATGAAAATAGAGATGAAAACAGCGATCGCGTAAAGCAAAAAATGTTGACTTTTTTCTCTAATTGGAATCGGGCTGAAAAAAGTTGTCGTGTATAACGGCCATAACAGTTTGTGAATGTATAGTATGAAGTCAGAAAAAAAAACATTTATGCATGTTCTCCTTGTTTCGTTACCTCTGATAAAAAAAAGCATAATTTTTTTTTTTTAAATAATTTTTTTTTAATTAAATTTTTTTTTAATTAATTAAAAAATAAATAAATTTTGAAATAGAAATTTTAAAGAAAATTATGTCTTCAAACTTTGCAAATATACTTTGTGGTATCATTTTTAATTAAATCTTTGTGAAAACTACCATATAATCAATATTATCAACATATTTCGAAAACAAAGTTTTTACATCAGTATAAGATTAGTAATAAAAATAAATATAAATGATGAAAAAAAAATTTATAAAAAGAAAACTTCGTTTTCGAAACACCGATAATATTGATTAAATATATATAGTGGTTTTTACAAAATTATTTATTTTCATTTAATTTAAGAATATTACATTTTATAAAATCGCTCATCAAAGGGATATATTATAATATAATTTCAAAAAACTCTCATTCATCTAAACGTCTAAACCAGGGGTCTCCAAACTTTTCAGCCCTAGGGCCATACTGATGACTCCAATAAGTTCCTAGGGCCAACACCTTTTTAATTTTCCTGCGAATTATCATTCATGATTCATGGGGTGTGGTTTGTCCATGTCTTGGAGGGGGATGCGTCTGCTCACCTGCTGCGTGGCGGGCCGGATTGAGAGACTGGATGAGGGAGGCCTTTTGACCTTTCCGGCCGGATTATTTCTATCCATCGCCTTACACCGCAGTTCGAGGGATGGATTCATACGTCCGTCACTCCTGGACACACTAAATCCCAGATTCCTGCCCACCCCTCATACCTTTTCCGTCCCAGAACTTCCTATTCTTCTCTTCCTTAAAAAGACCCTCCACACAGCATCCCCTGAAATGACTGGTGGTCATGATAAAATAGGCCCTTATGAAAATGATAAAATAGGCCCTGATGGAAAATGTTTTCCTCAGGGCCTCCTGTACCGAGTTAATGTAAAAAAAATACGTTAGCTAAATTCGCTAGTTAAATTACTATTGTGTTGTATCTACTGTATTTTGACGACTACAACACTTGACGACATCTGATGATTGCACGCGGAAATAGGTAGTGATAGTACCCTCTAACCATCGCTAACAGATAGTGCTAGTAGTACTTTTTCGCGAATAATCTCGTTGGTTCGATATTATACTTGTCATCAAGCTTTACCTAGAGAGTAAATAAAACAGAGTTATTATCATTGTGTATTTTTTATTCAACTTATCACAACAACAAAAAGCCATTCGCTGTCGCGGGCCTGATTGATGACACCGGTCATTAGTTGTCGCGGGCCGGATTGATGATACTGGCGGGCCCGAACTTGGCCCGCGGGTCGTAGTTTGGAGACCCCTGGTCCAAACGATCTGTACACAATTTAAAAACAGAAAATACCACACATACTTCTTGATTTCTTTCCCAGTATTGATATTTTCTCCAAACAAACTGTACAAAATTTAAAGACAGTAGATACCACATTTTTCCCAGAATTGTATATTTGAATCCAAATATCTCAGAATACAATGTTTGATGTGTCATAAGTCTACGTCTAGGGGTGCGAAGTGGTCAAGAATTGCGGTCCGTCCTCTCTGCTTGCCTCTACGGAAAAATGGCGTAAATGTTAGTCTGTTAAAGTTTCTCATACAACAAACTCTCAAAAAACATATCTCGTAATTTTTATCAAAGTCAGAATTTTATATTACTCCCCTCCTGATCTTTTCCGTGCAAACCCAACGTAGTTTTACTTCAAAACTTTAACTTTATGTTCACCAACTGAGTTGGTCACGTATCCGTGCTGTATTAATATAAATATGTATTTCCATTTGACTTCCTCGTCCAGTCCTACGTATTCTGGTCACGTGTCCGTCACGAAAACACCCCTCAACATCTCAAGTGAGGGATGGACTTCAAAATCCGAGTTGGGTTATTCGGTTATTGGCTTTTCTGGTTGAGAAGAGATGCCGAGTTATGCAGTACATACTGTATTATTTATTTGGATCTTGAAGACGAAAAATGTAAAAATAAAACTATATCAAATTTTCTTGTATAACATGTTAAACACAACGAAAAATTTCAATTAAAGAAAACTTGTGGGGAATGTCGTATATATCGAAGTTACTGCATTGTACCCCAGCCACCTTATATAATAATTATCGTTGTTGTTAGAAAAGCAGCCTTAAAGTTCAGATTCGGAAAGAGAAAATAAAAAAGCTTTGTTCATAAATAAGTAAAGAGTTCAGCTTGGAGAGCTTTGTGCGATAGTTTGGAGAATGGCTTTCACACCCGAGCTTTTTGCCACAAGCGCGCTGTCAGTTGTCAATTTGTCATTTGCACTTTGGAAGTTTACGGCCAACCAAACCAAGTATGTGCCAAGTCGTTAAATGTGGTGATCGCTCCTTTTGAGATTATCAGAATCACCAAGTTAATTTGTAAATGGGTGGAATATAATAATTCGGTGACGGCAGAATATATCACTGTTTTATGCATCTTTTCACGCTATCTCTTTCTTATATTAATGTCTCTTTCACACCCTTAGATATGTTATGTTCATTAAATAACCATCCTATTAAATATCCAATATTTTGGATGGACCTTGACTTGCTTATTCTATTAAATAACGAAAACTTTTCATTGAAATACGTCAAATGCCAGATTTTTACATATTACGTTAACTTCTCACATGAGGCTCCGAGGAAAATAATTTGCCTCGGGGCCTTTGTCATCTTTGGCGATGATGTATGAAGAGTCTTTTTGAAGAGATTTAGGAGTAAATATGGGTCTTGCAGAGACCCATGTTTTAGGAGGGCGGTAACACAGGGGGGCTACAAATCATTCAACAGTCGAGCTATTGAACTCCTGAACAAATAGAAATGACTGATCTTTTGAGACGATTGTTAACCGTGTACAAATATTGGGCATATGTTGTGGCGTATTTCCCGACTGTGTACCACTGCCTAAAGGATCAATGACCCTAGTTCCTTGGAGCATCTTTCATTGAAATGCCGGTAGAACAAAGGCAACACCCCTCCCCCCTTGACGCTTATGCTCTAAATATTGCAAACCGTTTGTTAAGATAGGATAATCTATCAAACGAACCGCCCGTTTCTGTTCAGAGTCAAGTAAAAATAACACAATTAATTCTTTAAGTAAACAAATTCTCTTTTTATTTGTTTGTAAATAGAATCGAGATTGATTATCGTGGAAGCTCTCTGTCAATTAAAACTTCCTTCATTAAATACTCTTCACCAACCTCCGTCATTCCACTGGCAACGCAACAACAAAATTAACATTCTTCCTAAAACCGAAAGATCATTAATAATTAAGTAATGGTACCTTCTTTACCCCAATAAGTATGTACTGGCTAAGGGATGAGGTCGGTAACTACCCCTAAAGTCAGCCTGAAGGAAGAGGCTGTTAAATCCCACACAGTTTGAGTGGCATGAGTGGAAATTGTATGTAACGGTTAGGTTTGTGGTTATGTTATCCTCTCTTGCTATTCTGTATCGATTTTTATTAGTGAGTTCAAAAAGTTAGAATATTGATAAAGTTCAGCATTACACATCGTCGACCGTAAAACGGATACGGAGAATATCGGTAAATAAAATTTAATGTTTGTTACACTTGGTTATTAGTTAAACACTTATTAGACCAGTACTCACGTACGCAGCTGGGACGTGGGTACTAATTGGCGAGCACTGAACGTTTTTAAAAGGAAAATTTTGAGGCGCATCTTCGAACCGGTTCTAGAAAATGGATTTTGGTGCAGACGTTACAACAATGAGCTATATACTCTGTTTAAGGAGCTGAACGTCACAAATTTTATCAAACTGGTAAGACTTCGGTGGCTTGGTCATGTGGAGAGAATGACCGAGCATCAAGCACCAAAGCCCCTCAAGAACTCAAGACCGAAGGAGCATGGGAAGGCCAAGATTAAGATGGAGCGGCAACTTCCTCAAATATATATCTACCTCGGAGCTTCTAAACTGAAGAGAGCTGGTACAAGACTGAGATGAGTGGAGGAAGACTCTTAAGGAGGCCAAGATCTACCAGGGGTTATAGAGCCAAGAGCGCTGATGATGATACTTGGTTTTTAAAAACTTCGTTTTGTATTTTAAAGATAAAGAATAAATTAAAGATCTCTTTATGGCAATTTTTTATCAGTTTATTAAAACAGAAATACTTCAAAATCATGTATTACTTTACGAAAATAAAACTACGGTCGGCTGAATATCGTTGGAGTTCAAAATAAAAAGTTAGCAAATGTTGAGTTATGAAAATTTTTTCGTACACTTTTTTCAAACCCCAGAATGGGTTAAAAATGTATTATTCACCTTTAATTTTAAGCGCAGAACCGCGAGGAATGAAGGAGCCTTGTACACCATGGAAATTGGAGTAGGGGCCACAATCTTCAGCAATGAGGAACCGACTTGAGAAAAAGAATTTCATTTTGCCAAGCCCCGAAATAAAATTAGCATTTTACATAAATATTAAAAACTTTTGCAATTTAAAGTATGATTGCCTAACAGATTGGAATTAATTACATTTATCAACGCCCAACAAAAGCCCATTAAAGATACAAATTAAACAAAACATTTTTTCATCAGAAAGTGGTTTTATTTAAAACAAAGTGAAGTCTTAACTAAACGGTACTATGTCCATATTATTAAGCCAAATTTTTAAATTAATAACAAATTTGCATTTCATTAATCCAGTCTGAAAAGTTTTAATTTATTTAATTACGACAACAAGTATCCTGTCTTCTCTTTTTCAGTTTTGTTAACAAATATTAACTGAGAATACAGCTTAAATTTAACAGTCATTCTTTATAGCCGGATAGACTAAAACAGGAACCGGAGATAATTTCATTAGGCCCTCAATTTACTCGAAAATGTCGTTATGTTTTCACTCTAGGCAACGGAATTAAATTACGTCTTTTGTGAAAAACTTGGTGTACGCTTTATTGTTTGTGATTTTAACTTGTTATTTTGTTCATTAACTTGTTATATTAAATCGCAAACAATATCTACCTTTTTATGTAAGGCAGTTAATTAACCTAGTAAGAGGTCATTGCACCATACTCTTATATCGTATCCATAGAATAACGTATTTCAATAAAAAAACAAATACATATTAACAATTTGTAGAAAACTCGGCTAAATCACCCGATACATAGGTTTGAGCACCAAATAGTAAACTCGGAAATAAATAAACCGTAAATCAAAAATGTACGTTTCCCTATGGATAAGCTATCGAGTTTAAATTTGAAATACCTCCCAAAGGCTTTTCAGAAGATTCAGGATCATACCTACATCATTGTGATATCAATTCAACAGCAAATTTTCGAATGATTTAAATTCATGTTTTTTTACAATAATCCCACACAGGGGGCGCTGAAGCAAATAATTTCTCTCAGGGTCTATCATATTTGGAGGTGTTGTGTGGAGGGTCTTATTTATAAAAGGAAGGATAGGAAAAAGGTTTTGTGGGATGGGCAGGAATCTAGGGGTAATTGTGTCCAGGAGCGACGGACGTATGAATGTAATGGGTCCAGAGAGACCAGCTAGAGAGCTCAAAGGGTCTCCACAAACCGGCCTTTCCTGATCCGGCCCGCCACACTGCTCCCAAGACCCGAACACACCTCACTCGATGAACCCCGGCAACCCTGCTAAGTCATTAAACGTAGCAAACCACTTAGGGTGACCTATGGCAGAGGTTTTGGCTATCCAATAAATGTTTCCTGGGACGGCAGTACCCATACCCTCCTCCCAAATTGTAATAATAATGTGACACCCCATTTCTATGGTATCAGGTATAGAAAATCTCACATTGATATTTTTGGGCCAAAGTTAAATTTTGGGCAAAATTCTACAAAGTTCCCGAGTAGTATTTACATTGCCTATAACATGTATGACTTATTGTAAAACGTTTCCACATATTTAATTCGACGAAAAATTGTAAAGCAATTCCTTTACGACTGACTGCTTTTATTCAGAGCTGAAATTTCCTGATTTTGTCTGGTATCAGAAATAAAATCCAAGAGATATAAAATTTCCATTCACAGTGGAAATCTTGGAAAAACATTGAAGTATAATACTAAAGATTGGAATGTGTTTCGTTCTGAAATGAGAACATTCTTAGTTCCTACAGAGATGTAATTTATCCAGTTTCTACCATCACCTTTCTGGAAAAGTATTTGAAATTTGGAACAATATGGTTAGAAAAATAGTGCAAATTCAAATGCATTTATTTTGAAAACAGAAGAAGATTTGGAACTATCTTGGAAGCAAGTTGTTGGTGTTTTTCGTGTACACAATCTCGTTTTCATATAAAAAGAACGAATTTGTTTGACTTTGGAAGTCCATAATACCGTTTTGTACTCATTCGTTTTGTTGTGGCCATAATTACCTTGAGGTATCGCTTTGGAACTATATAACTATATTGTGATTGTGTGGTGTGCTCTTTCACAGACATACAGTGTTAAGTGATTGGTCAACCTTTTTCATTGCAAACCTTGTTTTTCCTACACATATTATCACCCAAATTTAGTAAACACTTTTCGTTACGTTTCGCTTTTATTATTTACAGTTCATTTCAAGTGAATCTGAAGTTGTAATTTTAAGCTGGCTCTACACTCGCGCGCGAAGTCGCGCCGTGAATTCACAACGTGAATATACGCCGCGATCCGCGCGTGAACTGTGTCCATCCACACTCGCAAAGCTTCAGTCTTGTTCTCCGCAAACCCTTTGTCGCGGGCCAAAAAACCGACAAAAATCGGGAAATGGCGCGAAGCGCGAATGCGAAGATTGCGAAGGCGTGAACAAGATCCACACTCGTGTTTCGCGGCCTACGCGGCCGTTCGCGCCGCGAGTGTAGAGCGCGCTTTAGATGCAACAGCACGTATTGTGGTTAAATGGACCGCACATCGATAAGTCCAATAGGAAGCCAAAATTCTCATTGGTTTATAACATTGAAGAGATGTGTATTATGGACGTGTCTGTGGGTGCGAAGTTAGCCCCTTACTTTTGCTGAAATTTATCGAGCAATTATCAAAATTCTTTCTTGGATTTCGTGGGTCAAGGGAATCGAAAGGTATTTCTATTTTATGTTTTTCAAGTTATAGGTAAAAATATAATTCACAAGAAAGCCACCTTGTATGTCTTATATCAGTTACAAATGTGTATAGTCGAAATATTTATGTTTGGCAAGAATTTCATCTTGTTCAATGTAGTAGGTGCGAAAGCGTATCGTTATTTATTTTATTGGAAAATGGTTCGTATTTCAATCCCTTTTAATCCAATATTGGTTAGTTTTTTCAATCTGATTCGAATACATTGGATTTTGCCAAAGTTGAATGTTGTAAAAAACTACATACTAACTGAACTGGCTTGAACAGTTTTCATTGAACTGTTTTATGCCCTATTCAAAAGTAACCGACTGCTACTGTAGGATTTATATTTTATGTCCTAAGAAATCCGTATTGAAAAGCCTGAAAGATCGGTTAAAGTGGTTTTATTTGCTGGTAGTTTATTTAATTATTATTATTTTTTTAACAATTATTTCTTTTTGACAAATTTGACAGTAAATCTTAAAATCGGTATAGGTACAAAAATATACAATCATTAAATATGCCAATTGTGAACTTTCCACAGAAGTTAGTGAATGATGGAAGTGTGACAATAAAAGTTTTTTTTTGTTACAATATATAGGTGAATACCGCACATCCTGTCTGGAGCCAGTGAGACTATGGCATCCCTATCGACTCGCAGCGTTCGCTCTACTCTCCAATCGTTTCAGCAATCATCGTAGCCGTTCTATTTAAGACACGAACGACGATAGTTGGTACTATTCTGATGTCATACTTAACTGCCATCTGTTGTGATAAAGCAAAACTTCGAATTACCAACTATACTAACGACATTTATTGAAGGATGCTGAAACTTCATGGTTTAATAAACACTACAGTTGAGTTCATCGAAATTTAATGATTAGTTACTATAAATAAACAAAAATTTTAACAAAACAAAAAACGACTTAAAAAAATGCACTAAAAAGTAAAAAAAATAATTTCGTACGATAAAATAACATTCGTACGAAATTATTTTTGTACTTTTTAGTGCATTTTTTTAAGTCGTTTTTTGTTTTGTTAAAATTTTTGTTTATTTTTTTATTTTTAGTGACGAGCGTGCGTAAAGAAGTTTTACTTCAAAAAAAGAATCATCGAAATCTGTTGGCGTAATATTGAGTTATTCGTCCATTTGTCGCTCACATACTTATTGCAAATTTAAGACATATATGGTTTTCTCATGGATCCCATAGTCAAAACTAGACCAAATTAAAATGGGACCACACGAAAAGCATCAGCTTTCTAATAAAAAAAGAATCATCAATATTGGTTCACCCAATCGAAAGTTCTGAGGTAACAAACAATAAAAAATAAAAAATAAAATACCGTCGAATTGATAACCTCCTCCTTTTCGAAGTCGTTTAATGATTTAAACTGTAGTTTTAACTGCCAAAAAATAATAAATACCAGTGTGTGTCGCACTTAAGTGATTAGATCCTTTTATCTTTATTTAGATCTTTAAAAAAAAATAAGAAAGACTGGGATAAAGATGTAGCCACGGACGTATAAAATGTATATGGATGTAGCCTTTTTCAACATTTTTATATTGTGCAATTTTATAGATATTTCACATCTCAGATAAACGTCCGGACTTATTATATATTTTCAGCTCATTATGGAGAATTGCTATCTCACCCATTCAAAAGCTTTTTTTGTTTCAGATAGCTCATTTTTACATGTTTTGTTTCACAATTTTAACAAAAGTATTGTTCAAAGACATGAAAGAGACAAAGAATCCTTTTCAAAATTAAATGAATACATTTCTGGTAATGAAATGTCCTTTGCATGCAATTTATTTTTTAATTTCCAAGAAGTGTCTAGTGCTTTGCGCGGTTCTCATTAGCACTTGAAATGTTCCATAATGTACCTATATGAATGCATTTAAATTATTACAGTACGATATAAGTGACCAAAAACTATTGATGCAAACCTAATTCATGTCCAGTTGTTTTATTTGAATACCGCATAAGATACCCAACTGCTCCCGCCTGCAGCGAGTGAGACAATGGCATCCCCAATGGGGGTATGTTGTGAGGTTAGGTTAAGGTAGTGGGTAGGGGAAGGATATGAGGATAGGAAGGTAGAAAAGTATCTGGCTATTCATATCTAGTCACCAAACACGACTAAAAGTCATTTCAAACAACGTTTCAATTCTGAATGTTGGTGATTCTGATACTAAGAGTATCTTCCACTCTGGAACGTGCCGAAAATTTACTACATATTGTTATAAAATTAAATAGCGCACGCCTAATCGAGAACCTTACCCCACGACCACGGAGGCCAATTGACAAGTATTTTTTGAACAATATCTCTACACGGGGGGTCCAAAGGAAAATAATTTCCCTTAGGGTCTTAAGGGATGCGGTATTTTAAAGAAAAGGAAGGAGAGGAAGTTCTGGGAAGGTAAAAGATATGAGGGGTGGTTAGCAATCTAAGGGACATATGGTCCAAGAGTAGGAATAATACGTCCAATCCATCCCTCCCACAGCGGTGCAATGCGATTGGTCAAGAGAGTTCTACTGTAGAAACCAAATGGCCTTCGTCACCCAGTATGAGTAACTGTAACTATCTTATCTATTCATCTTGCAAGTAATTTATTTTCGTCGAGAACAGTGTTTATATTACTGCTCATCCTTCTACTAAAAAAATATAAAAAATGTTGAATCATTTCAAAATCTACGATCATCACAAAAATTATAATTTAAAAATTAAGACAATATTTAAAAGATATGAAGCCGAAATCAATAAATTGTGAACGCCCAAGCATTCGATCAACACTGAGAGTGTTTATTTTCGGACGATAATGAAACGAACAAAAAAAATCTAACTTTGAAGGCTTTCAATTTTTATCACCTTTCTCGCCGTTCCTTTCAACTCGCCAGAGAAAAAAAATCGTTTCAGGTATTTAGTGTTTAGGTACGCTTAAAAACAGTTTTATTTTTAGTGGGCTTTAAAATCTACGCTGCCTTTAACTAAAATTAAAATTTATTTCAATGAAACTGATCAGGTAGGTAGGTACTACTTTCATATTTTTTAATTGAAAATACTTATGTCTTTTCCAAAAGACTGGCTTATGGCGATAAAATACCAAAAAAATGAAGGTACACGAACCGAAATATTGGATAAAAATTATTAAAATTACCATATTTGCTTAATCCGACCTAACTTGATCTAACCTAACCTAACCGTGTGGTATGACAACGACGAATTGAACGACGGACGACGAATGACGAATGACATATGACGAATGACGAATGACCCGAACAAAATGAATCGCACGTTTTTCAGGCATCACGTTTCGAAAAATCAAAAAGCAGCTAAAGTCAGACATCTTCCGTCCATTGATAGCTTTCCAACAATTCGTTTATTTGCAAGAACCGAAGTACATTATGTCACATTTTACGAAATAATAAAACACAATATAACCTCAATAAAACCCATTTTCTTCGTAAATTCAGAAACCATGCAGGGCAAAAGTCATCTTAGTTAATAACTGTCAGTGGAATATGCCGACCCCGCGGACAATCAAGGCCTGGAATCAAATGCGACATCAGAGTCGTGAGACTACTCTTCAGGGTACCATAAAACCAACAGTCTGTACCTGAGCACCGTATATAAATGCTATATTCTGAATGGCATGGCGTGGGGATTCGAACAGGGTAGGATTGTAGGAGGTCCCATTGAAAGAGGTATAAATTTAACTATTTTTGTATTTAACTGTCGTTACTGGGCAGTGAACTTGTGGTCGATATTAAACCAGTAAAGTTTTATTGTACCTGCGTGTGAAGTGTTTATTTTTTTGTTTGAAGTTTTATTTATGAGGAATAAATAAGATTAATATCTAATATGAAAGTGAAATATCTGCCTAAATCCAAAAATAATTTCTGTAATATATGGATATATATATTTTACTATTGAATGGTTCTTTTTGCTCCATCAATAAAGCAGCATATCAAGTTAACGATGAGCGTAACGAAATAATATGAATTAGTTTTTATTTGTTAAAAGTATTGGTCAACGCAATTACCTACTTAGTTTGCAACATTTTAAAATGGTGGTGAAAAAAATGATATCTTGTTAAACTTAGAAATTAGAATCAAATGCTAAATCTCCGCTCCAATATCCATTGTTGTAATCTTGAAATGTACTTTATGTAAACCAAATCCATTTTTTACTTTAGAACATGTAATAAAATTACAATGGATAAAAGAGGAAAAATTAGAATCATGTACTAAATCTCCGCTCCTATATCCATTGTAGTAATCTTGTAATGTACTTTATGTTAACAAAATACTTTTTTACTTTAGAACATGTAATAAAATTACAATGGATACAGGAGAAAAAATCAGAATCATGTTTATGCTAGAGCTCCGTTAATATATCCATAGTAGTTTTATCATATGTTTTAAAGTAAAAATTGTATTTTGTTTATTATATAAAAAATAGGTCCCTTTAAAATCTAACGAAAAATAAAAAATTCTATTTAATCATAAATAAATAATGATTTTAATAGACAAACACGACAACAATATAATTGGTTGTTAATTCGTATATATTACTTAAAAGCAAGATATAACCCAAACAATATAAACCCGAGGTAATTATGCCTACTGGTAATCAATATATATAATATAAAAAAGTCCAAAAAAACGTGCGGACCGCAAAAACTCAGAAACGAGTCCCGGTACGATCAAGGGAGTTATATGGTGTGGTAGATCTCTATCCCCCCTAGGGAATAAGGGTACCCGTTTTTACCTAAAAGGCGTGCTTTTGAAGATATAAGGGCTGGAAGTTCTAAGAAGACTCTAGAAATTTCGAGAATTTTAAAAATTTCCGGAAACTTTGGAAAGTTCTGGAAGGAATGGAGGAGTATGTCGGTGAGTCTAGAAGGTTCCGGAAAGTTTTAGAAGATTTGATAAAGCTGTAGAAAGTTCTGGAAGGAATGGCGGAGTATGGCGGTGGGTGTAGAAGGTTTCAAAAGGTTTTAGAAGATTCGATAAAGCTGTAGAAAGTTCTGGAAGGAATGGCGGTGGGTGTTGAAGGTTCCGAAAGGTTGTAGAAGGGTCGATAAAGCTGTAGAAAGTTCTGGAAGGAATGGCAGAGCATCTCGGTGGGTCTAGAAGGTTCCGGAAAGTTCTATAAGGTTAAAGCTGTAGAAAGTTCTGGAAGGAGTGGCGAAGTATGTTGGTGAGTCTAGAAAGTTCTGGAAAATTTCATAATGTTTGATATTGGTTTAAGGTATGATAACGGCGGTGGGTCTAGAAGGTTCCAGAACGTTCTAGAAGGTTCGATAAAGCTGTAGAAACTTCTGAAAGTTCTGGCAGGAGTGGTGGAGTACGGAGTCGGTGAATCTAGAACCGTGGTCGTCAAAGTGCGGCCCGCGCAAATATCTGACGCTTTCTTTTTACATATTAAAAAAAAAAACACTTTTTCATGCACTGCATGGAAATAACCGGATACCGTAATTTCCATGCAGTGCATGAAAATACCGGAATAAACACTTATTATTATTATTATAGCAAACAATTTTAGTAGACAATGATTACAACTGATTTTGCTAACGAAGTTAACTATGTAAATATAAGTTCGCGGGGCGGGGACACAGATATAGGAAGAGCAAATGAGCCACTGCCGCCGTGCGCCACGCACCGCCTCCGCTCAATTCGGCCGGCCATGCGTTTCATTCACGCGTGCATAACGCACAGTGCAGTATCCTCGTGTCCTAGTAAAATACTCGCGAAGGGTGCTTTAACATAAATGAGTGTATGTTAACTGTTTCTCAGACGCTGTTCCAAAATTTCTCAAATAATGGCAGAAGTAAAAAAGCTTACGCTTTCTGAATCAACCTGTCGCCGCCGCGTTGAAGATATTTCAAAAAACTTGTTTGAGGAAATAATTGGCAAATTGAAAAACTGCAAATACTTCAGTCTTGCTTGTGATTCCAGTACTGATATAACTTCCATGTCTCAGTGCTCTTTGTTTGTGCGGTATTTCACAATGGACGGGATTTATTTTATTTTATTTTATTTTATTTTATTTTATTTGGGAGACCAACAGTTTACATTCATAACAGAGCATAATAGTAATTAAGTGACAATAATTTAACCATTTACAGGTTTCCACATGGGTATTATACAAGTGTAGTGGTTCCATAGATATTTGCTAAAGAAGAAAAAAATTACATTTCAAGAGACAAGTTAATTAGGGGGGAATAGGGAGGGGGTAGGATGGGGGGGGGGAGAGAATAGGTTAGGTTGAGGTATAGTTATAAAAATATGAGTAAACAAAAATTTAAAAGAGAAAAAAAAAAGAATTTAATTTAATGGTGACTGGTGGTATTAGAAATTATTGTTGTTATAAAGTGTCGAGAGAGCGTCTGTGTGATTTTAAGGAATGTGGTGCAGAATTAAATATGTCAAATTTTTTGTATTGTGTGTTAAAAGTATTGGACGCACGATAGATGAAAGAGTTCTGCTTAGAATTAGTATTGCACCGAGGGAGGCTAAGAATCATGTCTTACCTGGTTCGTCTGTTAGAAACTCGTATATGTATACGTTGTAGGAGTTCTGGGCAATCAACGACGGATCTGGCTATTTTTTGGATCATAGAAGAAGACTTCTTAGCCGTCATAACCATGAAGGGTCATACGAGAGGTTGTGATTTTATGGTTGCTCTGAAAGAATTTGTGGAAAAACACGGTATACCTGTAAATAAATTGATTTCAGTATGCACTGATGGTTGTCCCTCAATAGTGGGTGCAAACAATGGTTTGATTGTCTTAATGAAGAAAGAATGGAATTTACCAAATTTGCTGCCCATTCACTGCTTGCTGCATCAAGAAACTTTGGCATGTCAAATTTCGAATAGCAAATTGAAGGATGTTATGAATACAGTCATAAACATTATTAATTTCATTCGCGCGCGTGAACTTAATCATCGAAAATTTAAAGAACAACTTGAAGAATTACAAGCTGATTATATACATACTGCCGTCGAATGGTTAAACAAAGGAAAAGTTCTAGAACGGTTCTTCCATTTAAAAACAGAAATAATTCTATTCTTACAATATAGTGGTAAAGAATATACCCAACTCCATAACGATGAATGGTGGGCACTGACGGCTTTTTTGACCGATATTACTATGAAATTCAACAATCTAAATGAGCTCGAAGCAAGAGACTTTTCCAATTTTCCAGCTGTTGCTGCTCTTCGATCCGACATGTCTACTACCGACAGCAGCTCTCGAGAAATGGTATCCTACTTGAAGGAATATTTGGAAGAAATTAAAAAAAGATTTAATGATGTCGGAACTATTAAGAACTGTTTTATTCTTGTGGAAAACCCTTGGCACTGTGTAAACGAGGACATGAAATTTTTCTACCAGTTTGGTTTTTCGTAAACAAAATTTGATGATCGAAATCATTGAATTAAAATTCGACATAGTACTAAAAGCTTATTTCATTGAATGCCGTGAAAAGCAGGAGTATGCTCAATTTATTTTGACGATTTTTCCTTCGACATATCTCTGTGAAGCTTCATTTTCAAAAATGAGCTTTTTGAAAAACAAAAACGCAATCGCCTTTCCTCTCACTTAGAAAACGCAGTGAGGATTGCATGCAGTCCCAAGAACGCCAACATAAACGAAATAATGAAAAAAATACAACATCATAATACCTAAAATACACGATAGTTTAAATTAACATAATTAATATTTTGTACTACTTCTAATAAGAATCTTGAGAATATATTTTTTTCAATTTACATGTAGTAGATATCCATACCCATTAGCACCCCCACGCGTACACTAGGGCGCCTCATATCTCCCCTGAAGTGTGGGCTCTAATAAAAGAATAATAAGCACAACCAGATATACAAAAAATATAGTATTAAAAAATATATCAAATACCTACAGACGACAATTAAATTAAAATAAATAAATAGAAAAAAATAAAAATACAAAAAATCTAGAATTTAAAAAAACATTAGCCCTTCATGTTGCCAGAGGCAGCCCACACATTGGGTAGAAAAAAACCATTTCGTTTTTTTTTCTATTCTCCCCCCCCCCCCCAATTCCAGAAGTGTGCGGCCCGCACCCTGTCTCAAATTGTCCAATGTGGCCCTTGACCAGAAAAGTGTGACGACCGCTGATCTAGAAGGTTCCGTAAAGTTCTATAAGGTTCGATAAAGCTGTAGAAATTTCTGGAAGGAGTGGCGGAGTATGTCGGTGAGTCTAGAAGGTTCGGGAAAGTTGTATAAGGTTCGATAAAGCTGTAGAAATTTCTGGAAGGTGTGTGCATGCCGCTAAAACTCAAATACGAGGCCCTGTACGATAACGGGAGTTATATTGTTTGGTAGCCCTCTATCCCCCATCCATGAAGAAAGTTCCCTTTTTTACCGGAAGGGCATGCTTTTAAAGATATAAGGGCTGGAAGCATTCACTCCCTTTTTTTCTAGAACAGTTGAAAACATTCCAGAGTATTCTTGAGTATTTCACCACATTCCAGAACATCCCGGAACATTCGTCAGGAATAGGATGGAGTGTTCAGGAACATACCGGAACATCCCAGAACATTGTGGAACATTCCAGAACACTCCTGAATGTTGTGTAGTGTATTTTTTGTATGGGGCTACCCATATGGGGTATATAAAGCAAGATCCATCATGGACTCAAACATCAATTCAATATCACATCAACTCCCTGAGTGAAGTCGGACACCCCAGTCAGAGTATTTGAGAGCATTCCACAACGTTCCAGAACATCCCGGAACATTCTGGAAAATTGTGGAATGTTCGTGAAAATGGAATCGGGAACATCAATGTGAAACATTCCAGACACTCTCGAATGTTGTCCCGAGCGAAGCCGTGTAACCCAGCTAGTAACAAAATAATTTGAAATTCAATATTCAATGACGACATAACAACAATTATGGGAAATCCAAAATAATTGAATAAAATCCTTGTAGATCACCCCTTTCTCCCTCTCCCAAACGTTATGTACAGGGTGTCCCAAAATAAAGTTTATATTTAGTGGATCGATTTTTTTAAAAGTAAGGGTTCTGTCGAAAAAATGTTTATTTAATACTAAAACACATAATTTGGGAATTTATTTCTTTAAAATAATATCGTCCAAATGTAAACCTTCGCGTTCGCGGTATTAATTTAATCGAAGAGTAAAATTTCTTATGACGACTCGGTAGGTAGGCTTCGTGATGGCTGACTGATATTTTATTTTAATTGCATCAGGGAAGTCGGATTGTTGGCATACATATCAAGTGAGGACTGTGTGGAGGCCAATTTATGTCACATCTCCTGGAGATCAATTTGCCAGGGAAAAAATCACGATCTCGTGGCAGAGACGTATTGGACGTATGTGATGTTGCTCCGTCTTTCTGGAACCATGTTCTTTGGCCAGTAAGTTTGTAGGGGTGCAGCATTGGGTCTTTGTGCAAAATGCTGTGCAACGATGATCTATGTACAATGTACATTTAAAGCACTTGCGCGCTTCTTCACGAAAAGACTGATAAACACTCTCTACGATTTCTACCGTTCTCGATGACCTTGGTCGGCCGGATTTTGGTTTGGTAGCGTTGTACCAATTTATTCAAACTTTTTGACCCATTTTCGAATGAGAGGAATGCTTGGCTCATCATTGAATTGGCGAAAACCTCGAATATCTACGCGCTACAGTCGCCGAATCACCATTTTTGTAAAACTCACGCACGCACATCGCGCGGTCGCTCCCGAGAAATGCTCCATGGCTACTAAATTCCCAAGAGCCAGGCTTCTTAATGACGTACCCCCCGCGCCCCCCGGAAAAGTTGCATTCACACAGAAAGCAAAACAAATATAAACTTTCTTTTGGGACACCCTGTATTTAAACCGTAGATAAAGAAATAATTGAACCAGCCTGAAGATGGCCTTAACAGGCGGAAAACCATTACGGTCACAAATAAATGAAGTGGAAAAAAGTTTATTAAATATACGTACGAGTATTTGAAATAGTTGAAAAGCCTCTGACTAGCAAAAAGGCTATGGGTAAATATATTTAAAAAAAATGTTAACAATATTTTCCAGCATTTAAAATAACAATAATTATAAAAAATGAAACAACGTGTGGGTAGGTTCATATAAATTTGATATGTAAACATTCCACATATGTTTGATTTATTACCAACTGATCATACGACACGCGAACAACACAATCGAAATAAACCCAGAGTGGTTGGAGAGATGCATTTAAAAGCAGTAACTGCATTCTGATTGCAATTCGTACATTCATTACCATTACTTCCTCCGTCGCTGATAATGGAGATTAGATAGACAAAGTATTTAATGAAAATTCCACCACGAAAAGCTTTCTAGATTTCCGGGTTAAAAAATTAATGTTTAAACTTTCTGGTCTAATCGCTTTAAAATCGAATTTATTTTCGGATCGAAGGATTTTTTAACAGTTGCTTTGAGTATAGTGCTAACAATGGGGTATTTTCACAAACTAACAATTGCTCTGAGTATAGTGCTAACAATGGGTTATTTTCACAAACTAACAGTTGATCTGAGTATAGTGCTAACAATGGGGTATTTTCACAAACTAATGATTGCTTTGAGTATAGTGCTAACAATGGAGTATTTTCACACACTAACAGTTGCTCTGAGAATAGTGCTAACAATGGAGTATTTTCACAAACTAACAATTGCTCTGAGTATAGTGCTAACAATGGGTTATTTTCACAAACTAACAGTTGATCTGAGTATAGTGCTAACAATGGGGTATTTTCACAAACTAATGATTGCTTTGAGTATAGTGCTAACAATGGGTTATTTTCACAAACTAACAGTTGCTCTGAGAATAGTGCTAACAATGGAGTATTTTCACAAACTAACAGTTTCTCTGAGTATAGTGCTAACAATTGGGTATCTTCACAAACTAACAGTTGCTTTGAGTATAGTGCTAACAATTGGGTATTTTCACAAACTATGAACACCGTTAAAATGTGAGGAAGATTAAAAATTTATTTTTCTGATTCTGATCATTGTACTAAAAATTTGTTATTATTTCTTGCTTGAATCTTATTCACACATTGTAATGACGATGTATTAATGTGAATGTAGCGAGTAATGTGTGCCGAGACATAGTTGTATTGAAGTCTATCTTCTCCTCCTTATCCTGAGGAGAGACGACGGGATGGTAAGTTAGGTGACTTGACATGTAGGTATTCATTTTATCATGCCATGTCTTCCTCGGGCGTCCCAGGCTTCTTCTACTATTCACATTTGCGTCATATATTATTTTTAGACTCTTTACTTTTAGACGCTCTACATGCCCACACCATCTGAGCGTCCCATTCTTAACCTTGCTCATTCTCATTACGCTTACATCAGCCTTGAATTCTTGGCTGATCTCCACATTTCTCACACGATCAGCGAAACCTTGTTTTAAACCGACCGTTTTGCATTTTGTCTGACTGTACATTTATTTGTACGTTGCGTCTCTGATTCAATATTGTGGCCGATTTAGTGATTTAGTAAAATTTATTCATTTAAGTGTGAGATCATTGCGTTTATTTCGAATTTATTGTTCGTATTTTTTCAATATTATGGTATCTACCTGACCAAAGAAAGGGACCAAAATTATCTTTGAGATAGTGACGTTTCTTGGGAGAAATTTTGCAATTTCTTATTTTGGATTAAAAAATATTACTTGAATTATATGGTTTACAATTAAATAGATAGGTATTTTAGTACCTACTTACAAATCTTATAATTTCTTTTGATTTTGATTTATTATATAAGAGAAATAAAGAAAAAATCTTTTTTGGAGGCAAGGTCAAGATTCACAAAACTATTTTAAGTTAGTTAGTTAGTTATGGAACATTGGACATTTGAGAAAATATTGTCATTGAGACAAATTTTATTGGCATTATAAAACCATTGCACGATCTATCAATCTTTTTTCATAATGATAGATTTCTGTATTAACTTTTTTGCATTAGCTCCACGCAGGAGGTCGTGGGGAAATAATTTTTACCGTGGCCCATGTCATCTTTGGGAATGCTGTGTAGAAGTTTTTTTTAGATAAAGGATGTACAAGAAGTTCTGGGAAGAAAAAAGGTATGAGCAGGAGTATGGACACATGAATCCAACCCTCTCACTGGTATAAGGCGATGAATCAAGAGAATCCGGCTGGAGAGGTAAAAATGCCACCTTCGAACAATCTCCCCTGATCCGACCCGCCACGCAGTAGGTAGGTAAAAACGTGCACCATAAAGACCTAGACAAATCTCACCCCACGAACCCCAGCACTCATGCTAAGTCACCAACCGAACCACTTAGGGTGACCTATGACAGGGTTGTTGGTTATCCAATAAACGGTTCCCGGATAGGCGGTACCCATACCTGCTTCCCAAAATGAATAATTTTCTACGGCTGTTATATGCTTTTTCTTTGAACCGATGTCAGATTTCAACTGTGAGTTGTCGCTTTAGTTTAGATCGTTTTGAACACAATCTGACATCGGCCAATAAACAAAGCAAATAACAGCCATAGAAAATTACACAAATCTGACAGGAGATCTCGTCCTTTATCTAAATCGATCTCACAAAGGATATAGAATCGCTCGGGAGTTCTTAGCTTTTTTTGCAGTAAGAGTGGTCATAGTCTACTTGTATAAACGATTGAAATTATTGATGATAAACGTGTAGAAAGATGGATCTACGAGTAAAATGCTCCCGTTTCTCCACATGTCTTTCTTCGTGTTTTAACAAACTTATTAATGACTGCGTTTAAGGCTCCGTTCCCGGCCCCAAAAAGAAGAAGACGGAGAGATATGAAATTACAAATGTTAGAAGAGCGCGCTAACATTTACAACGATAAAATCGATGCAAAAATCATGAAAATCTTGAATAAAACACGACTCGTTAAAAATAGAGCAAAAATCTCGCAATAATTGTCTTAAACAGCATTTAAAGAAACGCTGTGATTTTTTTTATACATATAACTTGTAAAATAACTGAAACAAACGTGTTTATAATAATTTTTGGAGCATACTTTGCGATTTTTTTCTATCGAGGGAATTTTATATAATTTGCGTTTGGGCGCGACTAATGTCTAGATATTATCTTCAAGAATAACATATATTTTTTTAAGAGCTTAAAAACTTCAATTGTTTAAGGGAGGTTTGCAATAAATCGGTAGAAATTCGAATACCGGCCTTTTAAGGTTTTATATGATAGCCAACTCGATAAACGAATAGATCGTTCTTACTGAATAACAAAATTGAAGGGATTACTAGGAGATTCCACGTTTTCTATGGACTGGTAATAGTGCCGATAATAATCGATGGCGATTTGTACTTGTAAGTTTAACGATGATGAATGATGGTATTATGTTCTAATGATTTTGAAATATATTTGATATTCCTTATGTGAACAGTTTCCAAAGAATGCCAATTATTTATAATTTCTGACATGTTTCGACTTGTTTCAGAATTATTTTTTTTTACACTCCGTCTTTTTCTCACTCAACAAACTGTGTGTTTTTGATTCTTTATTAAGATGTGTGCAAGATTTTTTGATTCTTTATTAAGATGTGTGAAAGAATTTTTGATTTTTTATTAAAATGTATGCAAGGTTTTTCGATTCTTTATGATGTGTGCAAGATTTTTTGATTCTTTATTAAGTGTATTAACGGTTTTTTGATTCTTTATTAAGATGTTTGCAAGGCTTTTCGATTCTTTATTAAGATGTCTGCAAGGTTTTTTGATTCTTTATGTGTGCAAGATTTTTTGGTTCTTTATTAAGATCTTGCAAGGTTTTTTAAATCTTTATTAAGATCTGTGATTTTTTTTTAATATTGTTTATGAAGATATATTCAAGGTTTATGAGTCTCTATTAAAATGTATGCATGATATTTTCACACTTTCCGTGGGAAAAGTTACATAAAATACATATTAAAAAAAATACAAGAAATAATAATTATATTGGTTTTTCGGTGAATTATTTTCCCATTTAGTCTTTGGAGGTTTGACGTATTGTTCTTGTATTGTTTTGTATTTATTTTACTTATATAGTGCACTTACATAGCGTGAATTGACTAGATAATGGTTTGTGGAAAAGTGTGTGGAAGGGTATAGTCTTTCCTGTGAGGAAGATTTAACCCGAACATAAAATCTGAAGTGCTGCTGTAATAGTAGGTAGCTAAATGAATGTTGGTAATAATCTCTTTTTTTCACATATAATATAGCACATAAAATACGAAAGGCTAAACTTGCAACTAGATATATGGAGCAGCAATTTGTTTTCTTGTCTTATTTTTGACAGTTGAATGAATGACTCCTGAAATTGTCTGCCCAAAGCGTTTGATTCGCTGGCCGTATCATATCTTCCAGGGACGTCCCCAACTGTTTTTTTCCATCCATTTTCACGACAATATCATACTTAGACCTGTTTTCTTATTCTAAACGTGTTCAAATATCTAAACGTCTCATTTTAACACATCAATAATATTTACATTGGCCTTTAAATTTGCATTATTTTCTAGCCAGTTCGTTTGATGATCAGGCATAGTGATTTGTGGTTCCAATAATTTATTGTTTCTCAAATGTATTTTATTTTATTTTTAACATTATGAAGTATATCAAACTTAAGAATAATAAGTATGAAACTAATAAGTATAAGCTTTTGCTGCTAGGCCCTGCGGGCGGCTTTTAGTTCGGCTTTGAGTGTTTTCACCATTTTAAAAATCCGATGGGAGTTGGTTCCTAAAATAGCCAGTTCTCGGATCTACTGTTATCAATCCCCACACACTAGAGATGCATGAAAAGTAATCATTCAGTACTGAAGTAATCGGTACTCACCAAGTAATCAAAGTACCGACTACTGAAAACGAAGACTATCCGTTACTTTTGATATGAGTACTTTCATTGATACTTTTGAAATGATTACTTCTGATGCGGATACTTCAGTACCGTTTACTTGGTCGTTTCTATTTGTGCCGCTGGAGGCGCTCCCCGCTAGAGCCAGCTGTATTGCCAGAGACGAAAAACACTGTGGTGTTTACATCGGTAAAAAAACGCTTTCAGTTGATAATTATGTTTGTATACCTTGCTATCTGATATAATATATTGTGACCAATTTATTCTAAGTATTCAAGTTTTTTAACGGTAGGTATCTACTACATTTTTCGAACGGTATAAACATAAAACATGATTTTTATTATTATTACTATCAAAAGTTTTCACAGTAATCATTTTATTACTTCTTTTTTTCCTTCACACATTATAATAAACATTATAAGATTTAAATTTCTGTGGAGGTTACAAAAAAAAATACAATATGCGCTTAATTGATTCATTTTATGATTATAAAGATGAATTTGGTTGGTAGAAATTTCCGCCAAGTAATAAACCCGCCTAATATCTATTACCATAGGTAAAATATGATATTATTTGAGATGTAAATAAATAATAAATAAAATGTATAAAAAATTACCACCAGCCTAAAATAGTGTTTTATTAAGTTATCCCAAAGCTAGAAAAACAAAAATTAAAACGCGCATGTAAAATTACGTTTCGTATTTCAAAGGAAAATGACACGTCAATCCATCGTGTTAATATGTAATTTCCGATCAAAATTGCCTACGTAAACAAAAAAGAACTGGGATCTTGTTGTAACTCTGTCCTCTGCGTGCGAACTCTATCTAAATTTCTATAAATAGACAATAAACAGTGTTAATTTCAAGCGACCTCCCAGGTAAGTATGGTCCTGTATTAAATCATTTTTAGGCAGCATCGCCTTCATTGGTCTAAATATTGTACATATATTTTCGTATCGGTGATCAATGAACCGGTGTATGCAATTTTTAGCTATAAGTTGTTTTTAATTGTTTGTCTAGCTTGTAGTCTTTCTAGATTTTAGGCATGTATGGTAAGTTTGTACAGCGCCCTTGAGGTGATTTTTCACAAAAACGGCGCTTTATAAATCATCCAAATATTATTATTATTATTAACTCCGGGGAATGGAATCCATTTCAAATTGTTTATATTATTGTAATAAAGTTGTTATTGTTAAAGTTGGTGGGATACTAATGCTTTCACACTTGTATTCGTGACGGGACCCAAATTAATAACTGAAAATAAAATCGTTTTGTTCGTTGATTAAATGGAAAATAGTGAAGTTCATCAGTTCTTCGGTCGTACAGCTTTACCGACGGCTATATTAGCATGTTAACTTTTAGTTCGTTGTTTACGAATTTGCGTCAGTTTTTATTACAACCTTTGACTTTGTTTTTACGTAATAATATATTTAATCTGTGTGTTCATTATTTTTTTTTTTTTAAAGTATCGTGTTTGGGCCGTTTGTGATCGTTGAAACTTCTAACACTTTGCGTTTTTGCTCATTTTTCTGATTTATAACTGAGTTATTATGTGATCTAAATTATTTGGTGTTATTTGTTTTCAATAAAATAACATTAACAATAATATATATCCGATGACTGCGACTGTGCAGATAAGTTTAATATTATCCAACCACGACTGATGAGAGATGCTGCAATATTTTGGTTTGTACCTACACATAAACATAATATATTATGTAGCTGTATTCCATATAGAATATTTACTCCGGTATTTTAATTGTTTGTGTAAAATCAAAGATAATGTAAAAAAAAATCTAAACACAAAACTCTTCAAAACATTCAAAGTACCTATAAATATCTAACGTAGAATGTAGAATCCTAATAATTCATAACCAAAGTACACGCTATTCACGCTAACGAAATACACAAACGCCAAAATGTAACCAGTAACGATTTGTATCTATTATAAAAGTATCCGTAGGTATCCGGAACCGAAAGTAGTCAAATTTAATCAAAGCATTCAGTAACGAATTGATACTAGTAGTCGGTACTACCCGAAAGTAATCAAAGCATTCTGTAACGAATTGATACTTGTAGTAGTTACTACCCGAAAGTAATCAAAGTAACGATTACATAGTAACGATTACTTTTTGTGAAAGTAACGGATACCGACGCCCGACGGGTAGTAAAAGTACCGATATTGAACACTACTAGCACACAATCAGACTTACCGTCCTTACCGAGGCAAAATAATCGAGACACGCAATGACGTTATTATGTAATTTATAACAACTTCGTCAAGTATTGCCGACAATCTTTCTAAATCCGGAAGGATACTTGAAACTTGAAGATATTATATATTGGTTCTTAGCAAGTTACAGGGAGAAATTAACCCCTTTGTCTTGCAAACTGTAGTAATGTCACCTGATGGATTTTTTTTTTAACCCGATGTTCGGGCTGCCTTGGGCAAGATGAAGGGCATTCATATTTTTTTATTGCTTGTTTTAAATCTGCGAGTGGCATATATTTTGTATAGATATATGCACACATACAGACATTTTTACATACACCCATGCATGTATGTATTCATATACCACAAATATGTATACCATAATAAATATATACAAGTATTTAATTTTTTATATAAGAATATAAAGGTAAATTTTGTTATAGCCCGCGCATCAAGGTGGATGAAGGATGGATATGGGCAGGCGGTGGAGGGGATTGTCATCGGGAGTTGAATGCCCGAGACATGAGATGCTTGGGTTCGCATTTGAAGCAAGTTTTGGCCAGGTCTATTATGTGTTTTTTAAGTGGAAGGATTTTCGTGCCTGAATTAATAATGCTATTTCGGACGAACCAAGGGCTTTTGGTGAATCTTCTAAGCAAGACATTTTGGAAGGTTTCTAGACTCTTAGTATTGCTTGTGGCCCAAATTGGAGCGGCGTAAGTCATGATGGGTCGTAATTTTGATTTGTAAATGAGAAGTTTGTTCTGAAGCGACGTTTGACTGTTATAATGTAAAAGCGGGTAAAGGGATGAAGCATCGTTTTTGGTTTTTTTAATTGTATGTTTGATGTGTGTGTGCCATGTGAGTTTTTTGTCGAGTGTGACTCCAAGATATTTAACATTGTTTTGCCAGGGTATTGCTTGGCCGTACATATAAACTTGACCCTTAGGAGTGCTGCGAACCTTTCTTCGTGAGAAGAAAATAGCAGCGCTCTTGGAAGGGTTCACATCTATACGCCATTTGTTATAAAAGTCTTGGAGTATGTTTATGTTATGTTGTAAGCGAAGTGTGATCATCCTGGGAGAACTTTATCGAACCATAATGGCGGTGTCGTCAGCGTACAAGGCTTTATACGAATGTTGGTTCTCCGTGAGTGGAATATCGTGTAAGTAGATATTGAAGAGGGTAGGGGAAAGCAGGGATCCTTGCCGGACGCCTGCTGTCATGAATCTGGGCGTTGAGAGTGCACCTCGGATCTTTACTTGAAAAGTCCGGTGCTGAAAAAATGATTTTAAGATACCGAGGAGTTGGGGATCGATGTCCGTGTTGTGCAATTTGAGGAGCAGGCCGTTTGACCACACTTTGTCGAAGGCTTTGGCTATGTCCAGGAAAATGGCGCCAGTGGACCGTTGGGAGTTGAAGCCGCCGAGGATTAGTTCGGAAACTCTGAGCAGTTGATGAAGGGTTGAGTGTTGAGATCTGAAGCCATGTTGTTCATCAGGAAGGGTTTTCATTTCGTGAATGTGCTTTAAGAGCCGGGTGAGGAGAATTTGTTCGAATATTTTACCAACATTTGAGAGAAGGCTGATTGGACGATGGTTCTCACAGAATTTTGGGTCCTTCCCAGGTTTTGGGATGAGAATGACGTGCGCGTGTTTCCAACTTTTTTATACCTGGGGGGGAATTAATTACACGCGAGCTGTTGACGGAAGTACTGACATCACGCAGACGCTAACGTAATAATATACTCCGATTCTGCAAGTGTATGTCTGTTGTCGGCTGACTCGACAGCTGTTTCGGCATTCAAGGCCATTATCAAACTGTGGTTTACACCACATTGAGATGACTAATATTAATATGATTTATTTTATCGAATAATATTTTTATAATTACGATGTTTAAAATGCTTTATTAATGTATTCGGTATAACCGATTTACTCAGAAAATTGCTTAATGTTTGGTTTTCCCCCTTTAACCGCCTCAAGATTCTTAAGACCCTAACACGAGATTTAAAAAAAAACTAGTGTACTTTAGACCACACGACTAAAACTTCACGAACTTATAAAATAACATATGACATTGGGGTGATATTGAAATTGACGTTGACATTGACATTGACATTGAAGTGCGTAAAGGCCCAACCGTTCGCCTCGCTCGATCACTGTGTGCATCGATCACCGTTCGCATAAGACTTTTCGTATAACACTTTTCGTAACGAATTCACCAGCATACTCCCCAAGTAAAGCGTACGTAAAGGCCCGACCGTTCGCCTCGCCCGATCACCGCTCGCATCAATCGCCATTCGCATCGATTGCCGTTCGCATTACACTTTTCGTAACGCATTCACCAGCTTAACCCCCAAGTCAAGCGTGCGTAAAGAAGTTTTACTTAAAAATGAACATGCACGATATCAACCCCCCGATTTTTGATGCTGTAGACAATTGGCTTATGTCTCTGCTATATAACTCATAGATAGCAGAAATAAAAATTTGCCCCTTCTCTTTTAAACATTTTTAAACTTCTTAATTTTGTTTTTCATCCCTAAAAGAGCCTTTACATCCATAATCCACCGTTTCTCCGCTTATTTCAAACTGTTGATATCCGACAAAAAAATCAGTCGAGCCATTAAAAAAACATTTAAATTAAACCATTGACGTCGTTGATTGAAGTCTAAATTGACCTACAACCCTCCTTCAACCAAATTTAAAATTCAAATCTTTTCATCGATAAATTTGAGGTCAAAGCGACCGAACAGCTGCCAGTTCCTGAATAAATCACAGGACCAGATGATTTTCCATTCAAAGGATCCAACTCCTTTTTTCGATTGGACCTAAATACAAAATATTGCTCCGATGGATTTATAGGTGTATTAGGCCGGGTCAAGAAATGGATGTTTTAATTTTTGAGATACCCATCGTCCTCTTATTGACCTCAAAAGTTGTACATTATCATGACCATTAAGATTAAAGCCTCATTTGTGAAATGTCAGGCTTACTATTTTCTGCTTTTTGAAATCAAGTATTTTTTTCTACATGTTCACAATTTTGACGACTAAAGTAATGATTTTTACAATGTCCCGCACAGGAGATCTTTCGGGATACTGTGTGAGGGTTTTTTCAGGGTAAGGGTGGAGATAAAGTTCTGGGAAGTAAAAAGGTATGAGGGGTGGGTAGAAATCCGGGGGCAAGTTCATCAAGGCAATTTGCTCAAGAGAGTCCGGCTTTAAACGTCAAAATGCCTACCTCAACTAGCCTCTCTTGATCCAGCCCGCCACCCAGTGGGTGGGCAGCCGCATCCGCCGTAAAAGCCCGGAACAACCTCGTCACATGAATCCGGGGACTTCTGCTAAGTCACCAAATATAGCAAACCCTTGGGGCGACTTGTGTCAGGGGTGATGGTTATCCAATAAATGAGACTTATAACTAGTGACTAAATAAGTGACTATAACTTATAACCACTATTCACAATTTGACTGTACATGTGGCTATAACTATTACTTACAAGTAGGGCTTATAACTGTGACTTAAAAATAATAATAATAAATGTTTATTCCGGTATGTGGGGAGAATAGTGCAATCCCACACATTCCATAAGGGTTATAATACATACACAAAATATTTTAAAAAGAAAAGCAGGTGAATATGATTGTACATGAAACAAAAGAAAATCATAATAATTAGCTTTTAGGATTCTGTGATCACATTAGGAGCCAGTATTTTTCTCCAGTGTGCATCAATGCTGGATGATGGACTGAGGCGAGCTTCCATGACGAGGATATTTCCAGAGCTGCTTATCCTTTCCCTCATTCCTGCCACCCTGGATCTAATAAGGGCTGCATAGCCGGGAACTCGCCCCTCCGTGAACATCCGGGAAGCGCTGCAATATCTGGGAAGACCAAACATTATGCGGAAGGCGTTGTTGTACTGAACCCGAAGTCTTTCTATACTACTATTCTTGTAGTTTGCCCAGAGTTCGCACGTGTACAGTCTTGCGCAGAAGGAAAGGAATAGCGTCCTTTTTACAGCGGTACTGCAAAGGCGGAATCTTCTGCTGAGCATGTTTGCTTTTACGCTGAGAGCTCTCCTTTGCCTATCGATGTCATCATCGTCCTTTCATTCGTCATTTCACATTGGTTAAAGTTAGTCAGTACGTCACTTTAACACCCTGTGAATTGATTTTAATAGATTTATATTTACTTCAAGCTATCAAATACATAGTTTATTATTGAGAATTAAAATGGCACTGATATTGAACACGTAGCAATCAAACGAAAAAAAAATTGTGGTTTCTTTTTAAAACAATTAAAGGATCAGTTTTTGAATGCATAGCTTTTGAGAATACTTACGTACACAATACAATTAAATAGACACCTAACAAGTTATAATATATTATTTTCTACTATCTCACTGTAATTTACTTAATATAGCATATAATACATAATACATGCATGTGACCATAGTATTTATAATTACTATTAAATATCTACAATAAACTGTACACTACCTTACAGCAACAAGCTACAGCTTCCATGGAAGAGAAGTATTAAAATATTTGACCATAAAACCAATTTTAAATAACGTTTTGTCGGCCCAACCTAATGTATATATATGCCCCATATGTGGAATAGCTTCGATAATCTGGGAAAAGGGGAATTCTCGGAGTGCTGGGAAATTTTGTGATAAAGTCAAATTGTCACTCTGATTGGGCCTTTGGCATTATTTTAAATCGAATGAAATTGGGTAGGGAAGCATCAGTATGAAATGTTTTTGTTTATGAAAATAACATATTGTTTACTTAGGTACATTTTATTTTCCAATGAGCGCTTTTTAAATTATCGTGATGTTTTACGGTTTCGATACCGTGACGGCATAAAAAAGGCAATAAACATACGTTCCTTATCACGATAATGCTGCAGCTCTTTCATAAAATTAGATGCACAATGTACGTAGGTCTTTTTCCTCCAAAGGAAAAAAGTAATCATTTTCTTGCATTTCTCTCACACACCGCAATATGACGTTTCCGTAGACCCCTACAATACTACTAGCCGCGACGATAATTTTGAAAGTATGGAATTTAGTTACAAGTTTAATATTGAAGTGTGAGTGATTTCCGAAAATCTAAAAACTTCAAATGTTAATTCGCTGACGGTTTTGCTATTGTTCTTAAACGTACAATATTGCAGCTTTTTCTTACACACTTAATAACAGCCGTCGAAAATTAGTCAAACGGTGAACGTTTGTCTGCACCCCCCTAAAGAAAACATATAATAATTATCATACATCTCCCTCAAACGTATAAAGAAAATGAAAAGAAAAAATTCTCATAACCGTGGTTGAGCTGTCATAAGATATATCTGTTTCCTCCAAAAGAAAAAGTAGTACTCTTTAGGAAACAGTCACACGTATTTTGGGTGTCTCATCTTTCTTAATGAATAAGAAAGAGCTGCAGTATTATAAAAATACGGAAAGTATGTGTATTGCCTTTTTTCCGTCACGGTACCGTAACCGTGAATCGTCACGGTAATTATAAAAAAGTCTAATGACATTTAATTTCATCTTGAATGATTTTTTTACATTGATGGGAATAACCTTCAAAAATAATTATAAAAGAGAGTTACTCTAATAAAAAAAGTATTATTAATTTAGACTTATATGAAAGAATCAATAGACGTCCCATGTCAATAGTCTATCTGGGTTACAAACCAGTTCGTCAAACATTCGTTATAATTTAAAAAGGTGTAAAAAAAAGCACAAATATAATATTGTTATATTAACTAACTTAAACATAAGAGGTCTCAGTAGCCGACATGGTTAAGGCGCTTGTCCCGGTAAGATTAGAGATTCTGGGTTCAAGTACCAGTAGTAACCACCAGATTTTTTTTCGGTGTCTGGTTCTTTTTCATATTTTCGTTAAATCTGTGGCGACCAGAACGGTCGCCCTCTTTAGCCACAATCCTTGCGCCGCCACTGATACAGCCAGCACATTCTCGAAAGGTACAATCTACCTACAGTTGTAGTGTGTCACGCCGCACACGGCTAAACATTTCGGGAAGCGCATCGAAAGGCCTCGACTCAACAGCCGTCACATTCTTACGGCCGCGGAATGTTCCAGAGGCTTCTCCGCTTTGCACGGGCGCTCAATATCACTTGGCGTTCTGGGTACTCACAAGGTCGGCTATATAAAGCGCAGCGACACCGCGCTAGTCAGTCAGTCAGTTCCAGTCTCTAGTAACAGTAACATCACCAACACATAGACAGTGCATAAAGTGGTAACGTTCCAGTGCGGTAACCGCCAGGTCCACGGCGACGTGCCGGACGTGTGCCGGTGCATCATCAACCTTCGAGGTCGCAACAAGCGACACAATTGCCCGCGACATAAGGCCCGCCGCACCTTCTTGTCCCGCAGGCAGCAACTTCTCAGCCACTGAGACTTCACTCTCCTCACGAGGTTTACCGCAGCCATCTCCGCGACATCGCGTCGAGCATCCATCCTGGACGTCAAGGTCTTCTCCACCACCACGGTGCGGAACAACATGCTGGCGACATGCAGACCCGAGGTCTGCTACACCACTGCATCACCAACCTTCATCACAGCATCGCCTACGAGCATCATCATCATCGCTCCTGTCTACACTGTTACTTTACTCAAATTCACCATCGCTACGTAGCCCAGCAATAAAGACTGAAGGTAGGAACATACTAGGCCCACGCAACGCGACGCGACGCTACGCAAAGTTCCTGTCCATGTTCACACTGGCCATACGCGTCGCTGTGACCACGTGACAATAGGTCTCTGGTGCGCCGGCGCGTTTGATTTGACACATTTGACGTTTATTTTGTTATGTTTATGTGATTCTTTTCTCAGCAGACGACAGCTTTGCCATGTCTTCTAAAAGCGAATTTGAAGATGATTTGCTACGATTATTATTATTAAATCAATATTCTCGTAAAAAGAAAAACAAAAAAGTGAGAAGTATTTGGGTCCACAACATTAACAAACGAAGACAAATGTTTGGAGAGTTCCATACTTTAGTAAAAGATCTATAATCTGATACGGACGATCCTTCATATACTTCCGTATGAGTAAAGTGGTATTTGAAGAGCTTCACAGCATAATTGAATATGATATAAAAAAAGAAAACACACGTCTTCGAAAGTCAATTTGGACTAGAGAAAGACATTCATTATAGGGGTATAATATTGAAATTAGTTATTTATTATATAATCGTATAGCAGAATCTCTATAATTCTGAGATTTGATATTATAAATAACTTCGTGCTCAGTTTCAATGAACTGTTCGTCACCCATTTTTTAATAATAAACGATAATAAATGTCAAAAAAACAACCACAGATATAGCGAAACGCGTTATGCTTAGATAACACCAAAAAGATGTGAAATCATCTCATAGTAGGCGTGACCATACCCCCTCCACCTTCCACACGGCCCACGCCGATCTGGCTGTGGCAGATCCGCGTCGCGTAGGGCACCTCGGTTTGCGTTGCGTAGGGCTAGTGTGATTCTAAAGCACCCGTTTCCATAGAAAATGTATGGAAGAAAAGTAGTCCAGATATGGAAATGGTGACGTCAACCTACGTAGCGTCGCGTCGCGTGGGCTAAGTGTGTTCCTGCCTTAACTCATACATCGACATGACCCCTTTCATTCCATCGCCCCCCGTCTCTGCCGATCCGCGCGTCCGCTCCCTCAAATCTATTAGTATTATCTTCTTATTCGATGATGTATTACATTCTTTTAAATTTAATTACTAAAATATAGATTTTAATTTTATAGAAGCTGTACATGAAAAATAAATTTAATGTAAAATAGTTTTAGATTATTTTTGTAGTCTCCCCACTAGGAAATTCTGTGCTAAAGGGGAACTCTATTTTGGATAAAATTTCAGCTACTTTACATGATACGTAAATATTTTTATGTCGGTTCCAGTCAAGAGTAAATTTTTTTTCTTGTACCAGAATATACATCGTCCGGAAATTCACATTACAAGCGGGAAACTGGTGAATCTACAACACATGGGAAACCCCAAAAACATTTTTTTTTAGATTGGAGCATTTGGATTTTGTTGTAAACTTTTCCAATTTTTCTGTACCCAAAGGATTAAAAAAACCTTTTAGATCGTGTTCTATTCTTCCACGCATTTAAAAAGACATTACAGCTTATGCATTATACCCCTGCAAATATACGAAAAATTACTCAACCGTTTCTCATTTGAGGAGATAGAAATACTAAAATGTTTTAAGGTTATATGAAGAGTAATAAGTCATGCTAAGCTCTGCTAGAATATTTGTTCTACTGTGTGTCCAGAACAAATCGTGGTGACGACTATGGTTGAAATAAAAATACCTCAATGAAAAAGATATTCGTAATACGCGTTTTGACACGTCTCTCAAACTGTTGAGATGTCAAAACCAGTCGCCGCGCCGCGCCGCCCGGGATGAAACGAAATAGGACGGGAGATTGACCGCCGTTTCCGGTCAACGGAAACAGGTGATGGGTGGGTGACTCGGGGGGGTGGGTCGACATCACCAAGATTAAAGGGAAAATTTTTATCAAGAAATCGTATTTTATCGAGAAATTTCTGGTCAAATCATTTATGTATCTATGTGACAATAAATAATAATGATAAATGTCACCATGATTAAATAGAATTATTGATTTTAAGTTTAGTTATGAACAGGGATTGTTTCCACTATTTCCACTTTTTTTATAGAAAAACAATTTCCCTCAAGGCCTACTTCATCTTTTGGGATGTGTCTGTGTAGAGGGTATTTTTAAAGAAGGGAAGGAAAGGAAGTTCATATGAAAAAGTATGAGGGTTGGGTTAGGTTAGGTTTAGTTTCGTTGGGTCAGGTTAGGTTAAACCGGCCTCTTATCATAAATACAGATAATCCTATAATAAATGTTCTATTTGTCTTCCGTTTATTTTATTCTTAGTTTTTTAAATACGGGTAGGTAATATGTCTTGGGCCCAATGCTAGAAATGTCATATTTCTGAATCATATTGGGAGGGGAATTTGGTATTGATTTCATGGCCCAAAAAATGTTGAATATCTTTTTTACTTCTTCATTAGATAGGCCACAGTTTCAATCGATCTAGATCAATTGACCGGTATTCAGAGCATTCTTATAATGAAGATTTACAGAACTTACTGGTATCTATATCAAATGACCAAAACTTCCTTTTTTTCTTTCTAATACCGTTAAGATCATATTTCTACCCATGAAAGTAAATGAGACTCAACGACTTCTATGAGACCTTCGTGAGTTGTTTCGGAAACCGAACAAATTAGCCTGTGAGGTTAAAGGGAGTGGGTAAAAGAAATAGAAGGTAGCGAAATTCATAGCTATTCAGATGGGGTCAACGAAGTCTTTTTTTCTTTATTCATTGCTTTGAATGGTTACATCATTTGTGGATTTTTTCGACCATCATGCTAAGCTTATGCCCGTGTTATGGTGGTCGAAAATTTCAAGCAAAGTTTCGATTCTGAATTGTGGTTTTTCACTACGGCGTAACTGAGAAGAATACTGAGAATACTGAACCATGCTGATGGAGATACCAATCTTATGCAATAACTCTGTATATACAACACATTAGCAGAATCAATTATAGAATACGGAATAAATAGTTACGGATCGACGTACAAAACGTACTTTAATAAAATAGAACAATTAAAAATCCGTTTCCTAAAATTGATATCAGGCAAAAAAAAAGTTTAGTTATGTGAAGGCGATTATAAGAAAATGTTCTCCTGGTGTAATGTCCTCTCTATAGACATTAAGGTAGATTACCAATTAACGCTAGACGAATTCTGGAATACCGAATTCAAAAAACCTGTAAACCACAGCTACCCTACTAGGCAGAGAGAAGCACACATGTTTATTATGAATAAATCTCAAAATGTATACGGTGATAGAACAAAAAGGCATTAAATTCCGGAAATATTTAACGCATTACCTGAAAATATCAAAAATGAGATATCTTATTTAAAACAAAAGTTAAATCTTTCTACCTCTGTAGAATATAAATCAAATAATATAGTTCCATTTTTATGTATTTCTCACCGTATGTTTTTGTGCCGTGTAAAATATTTTTACTACAACGGAATTCATGAACATTACAATAATTGGTATTTTGTAATAATTAGTTTTTCAATATTATGCATTATGTTTAGTATTTACTATGTAAAACTGAAAAGTATAGAGTATTAATTAATTAGAAAAAAATGCGAGATTTCTTACAATCAAACTGATTGATCAGTTTTGTAAGATTCGTTAGAAAAAATATTGTAAAATTAAAACTGAATAAACACTCTTTAAAAAAACATATATATATGTATAAATGATTTAAATCAGCAAATAAATTAATCAAACCATCATAAATTTCCTTTGTACTATTCTTGGCATTAAAAAGCCTTCTAAACATAGCTTCATTACTAAATCGTAACTTCGATCAATTTATCGTAGGTATTCTTTATTAATGGCTTTACGGAAAATGTCACGAATCGACATTTTAAAAATAGCCTTCTTTTAGTATTAATTTCTAATTTCAGATTCCGTAAAGGATTGCCTGTATTGACGTTTTAAAAAGTTAGTTGAAAAATTCATTAAAAGGAAAATTAGAATATTAGGTAGGTTTCTCAATTAATAAAACAATGACATAAAATAGAGGTACCTACTTATCTTAAAAACAAATTATTTTTTTTTTAAATTTTCCACTTTAATCGCTTCCAAATATTATTTTTACTCAAAAACACAATTCAAACTAGGTCAATGCAACACACGAGATATGGCGCTTAAAAAAACCAGACAGCGTCAAAAATAATATACATGTATTTTTTTGATATTAGCTGCAGAAAAGAGGCCCTGGGGGAAAAAATCATCGGGGTATATGTCATCTTTGGGGATGCTGTGTGGAATGGAAAAAGAAAAAGAGAAAGTTCTGGGGAGGAAAATGGTATGAGAGATGGGTAGGAATCAGGGGTCAATCAATGTGTTGGTCGTATGAATGTAGGAATGACGGACGTATGAATCTAACCCTCCCACTGCAGTACAAAGTGATAATTCGGGAGAGTCCGGCTGGAGAGGTAAAAAGTTCTCCCTCTACCAGTTTCTCCCGATCCCGCCTGCCACGCAGTAGTAGTCACAAAACGTAGCGTTCTTGGGATGACCTAAGGCAGGGTTGTCGGTTATCCAATAAATGGTTCCCGGGGCGGCAGCACCCATAACCGCCTTCCAAATTGATTGTCGTCAAATTGTTGGTTTCATATTTTTCAGTTGTTCAATAAGAATACATATTTTGACAAACTACAGTCAAAACACAAGCGAAGGCGGGTACTAACAAAAAATAAACAATAAAAATCATTAATCGTTTGCATCGAACCTTACAATAAATTCAAAGTCAAAAATTTCAATATAAATCCAATGTGAAATGAAAAAACTTTTAATATATTCTTTTATTATTTATGCCATCGACAGCAGTGGGATGTCATCTCTGCAATTTACTTTTGAGAACAAAAACTCTTTGATTGGATTTTTTGCAAATCGGGAAAGTTTTTTCCAAATCATTTATTTTTGTGTATAAAAGCTGAGTAGAGATCACATTCTTACAAAATTGGATTTTGAAAAACAAACAAATCTTTTTTCTTTCCAAAAATTTCTTAGGTAAAAAATATTGAATCTTTTAAGTAAAAGATAATATTAGTAAATCTTCAATGCTCTGTGAAACGAATCATGAAACAGAACAAGACCTAAAAAAAAAAAGTAAAGATGTAGTCATGTCTCAATTGCTCATTGCTTAGAGAAAGAGGTCCTGGATTCGATCCTTAGTAGTTCCGAGAGTTACGTTTTTATTTTTTGTGTTTGTTCTGTTTCGTATATCGCGTTGTTTAAAATACACCTTTTTCAAATAATTTTTTAAAAGTTAATTTTTTTTTTAAAGTTTATATTGTGTCTAAATTTTGTACATTTATTTACTTGGACCAACTTCTCTTCGACAAGTCTCAATTATTTTGATTCTTCTGGGTTCATTTATTTAACTTTTTTAAATTTTAGGCAATCTCATAATTTAACATTTCTCCCATATCCATACATCTTATGATTCAACATAGAAAGTGAAGTTTATTTATAGATTTTTTTATTATTATTTAATTTAAATTTATTGTACGACATCCCTTTCCAGCACAAGATTTCTTATTTTAAAAATTATACGTTTTTGCAAAAAAAAAAGGTTATTTGAAGAATTACTATATAAATGTACTGTTTCATACATTTCAATAAATAGTGCCATTACTTTTGACATGATCAGCTGAGCTAAAACATCTATTCTGTCGTGTGGCATCTTAAACAAATCGTGTTAACGACTACGGCTGAAGTTTTCAGACCAGACTTTCGAGTATGTAGGCACCGTGACACATAAAAATATTGAGTGCAGATCACATGCGGTAGAAGTGAAACCTTCACAATAACTTACACGCAATTCTAACCAATAGAAGCCTTGAAAAGAGAATTCACAGTATCGAAGGGACTAAAACAGGGGGACGGACTGGCTCCCACTCTCTTCAGCATTGTGCTTGAACATATAATAAGAAAAACGCAAATAGACACTGGCTCCAATATTTGTTTCAAAAGCAGTCAAGTTGTCGGATATGCGGATGACATTAACATTGTCGGAAGATCAATTTCAGCCATTAAGGAGGTCTTCGACCCTTTAGAAACAGCGGCACGGGAAGTGGGATTGCGGGTTAATGTTGACAAAACGAAAATGATGGTACAGAGCAGGAACCCTTCACACAGAAGAAAAAGTAGTGCACAATTTAAAGACAACTACTCATACGAAGTGATCGATCAATTCACCTACCTGGGCTCCAGCCTGACTGAGAATAATGAGGATCCAGCAGAAATCAGAAGGAGAATCACAGCAGCCAATAAAACATACTTCTCTTTACTGCCAGTGTTTAAGTCACGTAGTGTCCACAGAAAAAACAAAATAACCATATATAAGACCATTGTTAGAACTATATTGGCATATGGATGCGAGGCGCTGACACTGACGGTAAAGATGGCTGAAATACTGGATACTTTTGAAAGAAAAGTGCTGAGAAGAATATGTGGACCCGTGAAAGAGGGTGAACAGTGGCGCATCCGGCACAATACAGAATTTTGCAATATATATAAAGCCCTTAGCATCTCAGCACATAGGTAAAAGGGAAACCTTCAGAAAACTAAAGTAGTCAAGCACCGCACAATGAGGAGACCAATTATTCTATCTCATTCTCTCGTAGACGAAATCCTATAGATGTACGTGTTTGTCTCTTTTTAGTGTCGCTTTTTCGTTCCATCGAATTTCAAATCAAAGAAAGAAGTTTTCACTTCAAAGCGCCCTTGAGGTGATTTTTCACAAAAACGGCGCTCTACAAATTGTCCAATTATTATTATTATTAGCAGTAATTTTCTACCACATGAATATTTTTTTTCTTCAAGCATTTGTAGGTACATTGTAATGTCTTGTAAAATGGGGTGTGTCATAAAACCTGTTTTCTTACGAGCTATGGTGATTTTTCGGCGTAAAATAATCCAATTTCACCAAGAAACAGGCTTTTATCTTATCCCAAGGTTTCACTCGCTCCTGTAATCTCACATCTGAAGAAATATACCTCTTTTCTAAAAGAACGCGTGATATGTTTTATTCCACGAAAAACATATTTCTAAGAATGTGATATGCAAGATTTATGCTTAATTTGTAACATGAAATAATATTAATGAGGTGTTTTCTGGTTTGAGTTGTTGATGGAATTGTGTTAACCTTTTTGGTGAAACTTTTTCTGAATGTGTTCGTTTTCATCCGGATGGTGGAAAGTTCGAAGTTGAAACCGTACTATTCCTTTAAATTTCCTAAAAAGATTAACAAATTATTAATTTGAAATTGGAGCTTCGTTTATAACAAGCATTTTTATTCTCGATATTGCTCGTATTTTTGTCCTAAGATTTATCTTTTACTTGCTTATAGAAGATGTTAATAATCGAGCCCTTGCCGGAAATTACGTTGTATTAAACAATATTCTAGTTTTAAGATAAATGCAATCTATTATGTTTAATTACATTTCCTATTTAAAATACAATACACAATAAAAATAAAATATTCTTAAGAGTTTTAAAGTGACGAATAAAGACAATTTAATTTAGACTTTAACACCTACAAGAATTTATGCTGAATTTGTAGAATAGTGTTGTATGTATGCATGTGAAAAATGCGCACATAACGTTATTCCTTAAAACCTTCTTTTTCACACTACTCACTTGTGGAGCTAATGTAAAAAAAACTTACAATATTTTTCAAAAAACCGGATTCAACGGGTACACAGCATGCTTAAGAATATTTTATCTGGAAAAATAGTACTTCCCTGCATTCTTCAACCGCTTGGATTTTATCCCTTTCCTGTTTAAATACGAGATGTCCGTTTTCTTACTTGAATTAAATATCCTTTATTCCCATAAATCAACCCCGCTCCGTGATATTGACAAATAATATACACAACATTCTTCCATTAACCAATGTCTTTAAAATTCTGCCGCAGTCCAAAATATGTTTTAAAATATGAACGTAAACATTACTTTAACATACCCAACATCATTCCATCAGTAACTCGACATTGATAGTTTTGTTGAATAAAATATTATTCCACATTGATAGTTTTTTTGGATACATCATTATTCTATCAGTAACTCAACTTTGCTAGTTTTGTTACCTTGGCTGACACTGACTCCAATAATAACAATCGTACGAAATAATTTTTTTACTTTTTAGTGCATTTTTTAAAGTCGTTTTTTGTTTTGTTAAAATTTTTGTTTATTTTCAAACCATTTTATTATACAAAGTAATTTTATATTTTTACGGTCCTAAAGAAGGTTAATTATAACCAAAAATCGCTGACTATTCATAAATTTTTATAATAAAGAGGTTTAAAATAAATTAGTCATTTAAATTGATAGTTTGTTTGAATATTACAATATTCCATCAGTAACTCAACATTGATAACTTTGTTGGACAATATTTCGGCTAAAATTATTGTGATAGTTTTCCTTAATTATATTTTCTTTCTTTTAAAATTATTCACAATATTAATAAAAACAGTTTTGCGCTTGAAATTGAGCGCTTCAGACTCCATTTGCCACATACAATGCACACTAAGAATATATACTTTTTTGGTGTCGTAGCTTCCTCTTAACACACCGATAATAAGTAGGAAGCAATTAAGTAAAATAAAATTTTCATCCACACACATATTGATATAATTTTATATCCAATACATCAATTCGACCACCATAATACGGGCATCAACCTAGCAAGGTGGTCGAAAAATCCACAAATAATGTAACCATAATATGCAATGAATAAAGAAAAATTTTTAAAAAAAATTGTCAAATTAAACTTCAGGTACTAGTGAACTAAAAATAATCTTCCAGACAAATGTTTGTTTTTTTTTCTTCAAAAAAAGAGAAATTGAAATTTCTTGGAAGTTATTCGATGTGTGCTTTGTAATTATAGATCCCAAAATGAAACGGTTATATAATTACGAATTCCACAAAAATTACGCAATCAGTTGAATAAACAGGAGAAACGTTTATAATCATCGGTAATAATTAGTCAAAATATGATTGGTCTACATTTATAGCAAACATGTCAATAATGTCCAATCCCGTTTTTTTAGCGTCTACGTACACGCAAATTAATAAAAAAGAGGTTATTAAATAAGTTATTAGAAAAAATAAGCACCCAGAGAAACCAAATAGTTAAAAAAAAAAAAGAGTTCAACAGAAAATTAAAAAGAACAGATCAAATGATTACAAGAACGATTTAAAGAAATGATTGAGATTTTATTAAAAAAAATGCGTAAAATACGTATTTTATTAAATAATAAGGAAAAACGTTCGTTGATTCACTTGAACCATTTTTATGGTACATACTTTTTTCCTTCCCAGAACTTCTTGTCCTTTCTTTCCCTAAAAAGAACCTCAGACCAGCATCCCCAAAGATGACACAGGCACTGAGGGAATTTTTTTTCGTAAGGGCCTCCTGTGTAAAGCTATTGTAAAAAACCAAGGCCGATGAGATTGAGGAAAACAAAAATTAAGAGGAAGGTGGGAAAGATCTAATTACTAAACACGGCTTAAGCATTGATATATATACAGGCTTAGGCCTTTTCTAAAAACGTTTCGATTCTGAATTGTGGTCTACCAGGGTGATACTGAGACTATCTACCACATTGCACAGTTTTATCTGTGGGGTATTTCCACAAACGAGGGATTCTGTTCAAAATGTACGGAATATTTAAGGATCATTTTTCCGATTTTAATCATCCTATTAAAAAAAAATGTTTTTATGTTATCATTCAATATTATTGATTTAAAAACGCTCTAAAACTAACAAAATCGATATCCCCACCCCAAAATATCGTTTTAGCCGTAATTCAAAAATAGAGAACTTTAACTCGCTGTCGAAAATTTATTCGTCAATATAAAAATCAAATAAAAATGTCTTTATCATCGTAATTTTTTGCTTAATTTTTTTAAGCTATAATTAAAACCGTGGAAATACCCCTCGATTATCCACTCGAGCGACAGCGCGATTTTTAACTTTTTCCTCCGATTGCTCGTGATTTTTTGGTGACCATTTTGAATATTTACGCTGACATTAAAAAAATCATACCTCCGAAATTTAATATGGAAAAATTGAAAAAAAAAATTAATGCATCTAGGGAAAATTTGCTGGCAGCAAAGCAATCCAAGGCTTTTTAAATGGTGCCATATTGTGGCATAAAGCGCTCCAGTGGATTAAAAATTATTTTGCTGATATGGAACATTCTATAAACTCAAAGGTTTGCGTGCAATTATAAATTGTTTGGTTCCTTGGAAGAAACCATTAAAAATGTAATATTATTGGAGATATCAATAAAAATAATATTCTTCTCAGAACTGGATTGGTTTCTGGCTTCGATTGTTGTTTTCCTCAATCATTACGTGAGAGATATCACGTTACTCGGCGAGATGCTGAGTTTCGCGGAACCCTTGACTCAGTTGAAAAATACTTCTGTGGAAATATGTCGGTAGGTACTGTTCTAATATTGATGTGTTTTGGGTTCTTCTCCCACATCAATTTAACCAAAATTTTATGGAAATTGGTAAAAAGGAAAGTTGATTTAATAAAAATATAACAATCACACAACTTTTTTATTCGCTTTATTTTAGTTATTTATTTGCTTTTCTACTCATTTCTTACTATTTAATAATACCCGTGAAAAATATGTTATACAGGATGTTAACCCTTGACTCGTCGCGTGGGGTCTTTAAAAGCCCAGGTTTTACATAAATGCTAATTATGTACAAATAAAAGTTCCCACTGATTCCTTACTTTAGGTAGCTTCCTAAATGGGACTATACATGACGCTAGCGCCACCAACATTCAGTCTGCGCATGTGCGATGTGAGATACAGACTTGTATTTCGACGTGAGGCTAAAAAAAACAATAAAATACAATGAAAAATCAAGTTTATATGTTTTTTCATTGTACTTTCTATTAAAAAAATATGATTCAAAATTATAAAGCAATGTTACTTGTTGATTTTTAAGCTTTTATATTAAAAATAAAGATTAATTTTTAATATTTCTTTATATTTCAATGCAGTCATTATCACCTGACTGAAATCAGTTAATATAACACATAAAATGTATGCTATAACAACAATTTAAACATATTTATTTTTCTAGTCCAAAGCGACCCGCGCGACACCTCGCGTTAAAAAAAGGCGCAACGAGCGGAGGGTTAAGGGACGTACATGACTTACTTTAACCAGTGAATACTGACATTATTTCGAGTAAAAAATGTATATGAAATTTTGGTCTGTTGAAATTTTTGATTTTTTTCTACTATACTAACTAACTAACTAACCATCACGCCGTTTCCCCGCAGGGGTAGGCAGCGAGGACGGACCACCAAACAGCTCGTTCTTGGCACACACTCTTTGCCTCACTCACATTCATACATCGTATCATATATTTTCTTCTATTATTATGACTTTTGACATGGCCCGACTCAAGTATCTGATTCACTTGATCGTGCCATGTCTTCCTCGGACTTCCCCTATACAATACTATACAATATTTTATATTTATATTTTTCTACTATACTATACAATAACGTACGAAAATAGTAAATGTTAGACAGTTGGGGGCGGGGTAACAGGTTGGGCGGTTACTAAGCTGAGTGACCAGTGACGATATGCAAAAAAAAGTATGTATGTATCTATAAGGATTAAAAAAAAAATGAAAAAAAGCGTTTGGTTGACACTCGTAAATGGATTATTATTTTATTTCAAACACTGTACATAATATGATATTGCGAAACATAGAAAGAGTTCAATTGGTACTGGGTTTACCAGCGGCTTTGCTCGCATGGTATTAGGGTGATACTGTACAAATAATTTTTCCATGAGAATGAAATACTTTTACCGGCTGAAAATGTTACCTCAGTCCTCCAACTATCTCTATGCAAAAAATTACGTCGATCGGTCACTCCATCATGACGTGAAAGAAGGACATACAAACAAACACACTTTTCGCATTTATAATATACTAGCTGAAGTCCCCTGCGATGCCCAGGCTTTACAGACAGTGACCTTCCTCTTGCTTTGCAAATCGAATCCACACCATCCGCTTGCCAGCCCGCTCGTCCTCCACATACAGACATTCTCCTGTATATTTCAACCATTTTACACAAAACCTTGACAAATTATATAGGTACCAAAACCTTCCTCATGAATCACTATATCTATTGGTGAAAACCGCATGAAAATCCGTTCAGTAGTTTTTGCGTTTATCGTGAACAGACAGACAGACAGAAGCGGCGGAGGACTTTATTTATGATATGTAGAGAAGATATGTAGAGATGTTAGGATTATCTAAGATCAAACCTTACGTAAAGGTGATTCAATTTCCTTGAAGAAATATCACTTTTCAAAAGCCATAAATAATCGAATTACATCAACAAAAAATGTCTTCAGTAAAATCACTTTTATTGTATATGTTTTGTTATCTGACAAACTCGATTAAAATTTTCTGAACAAAGACTTCATTGGATAGGACGTCTTTTTATAAACGTTACACAAGTATTTCTGTCAGGGTTCAAACCCGCGGCCTTTGGGTAAAGTAGTTTACCGCTTTGCTATATAGTTTGACATTCGCACGCAGTAACTTTACAATTTGGGAGACGGGTATGGGTACTGCCGCCCCGGGAACCATTTATTGGATAACCAATACCTCTGCCGTAGGTCACCCCAAGTAGTTCCCTACGTTTGGTGACTTAGCTGGGTTTCCCGGGTTCATGAGGTGAGGATTTGATTCCAGGTCTTGGCGGCTAATGCGTCTGCCTTTCTGCCGCGTAGTGTGCAGTATCGAGATAGACTTGTTAAGGGACGTCTTTTATCCTCTCCAGCCGGAATCTCTCGACCCATCGCCTTGCACCGTGGTTGGAGGGATGGATTCATACGTCCGTTACGCCTGGATATACTGACCCCTCAGATTCCTACCCACTCCTCATACCTATTTTCTTCTCAGATTTTCCTCTTCTTCCTTTCCTAAAAAATAACCCTCCACACAGCATCGCCCAAGATGACATAGACCCTGAGGTAAATTATTTTTCTCGGGGCCTCTTTAGTGGAGCTAATGTAAAAAAAGTGAGAAATTCATTTGCATGCAAAATCATACAATATAGTCTAAACTAAACAATATTTCAATTTGTGTATGAACGTAGCGTGATATTAGTGCTCGTGTGAAATAATTATATTTTTTCATTAAAATTATTTTAATAAAAGTAACGTTTACAAAAAAAAAACACTAGAATTTGTGAGTGATACAAAAAAAAATTGGATGTCTCAAAATAAAATTGTCTCTGGAATTCTTTATATAAATTCTTCACTACAAATTTAATTGATGTTTTGCTTTTTACAACTTGCTTATACCAGAGCAGAGCAAATATACAAGCTACATTAATTTTCATACGTGAAATACTACCTTTCTACAAAAAATCTATGAATTTTTAGTAAACTAATATAATATATCATTATTCATACCAATACGTGTGTTCCTGGTTACACAACTTACGTAGAGCTATTTGTCACACTTTGTATCTAAAAGCTACGTGTTTACACTTCGTGCATTATTTGAAAGGTTGGCCTAAAACGAAACAATGCTACCCTGTTCCATTTATCACAGAATCTGTGTTGCTTCGAGCAATTTTCAATTAGAAACTCGAGTCCTTGCACTGAAAGAAAATGAAAAAATAGATTCTGTGTAAAGCGTTTGTATTATGACCTCGTGGATGTTTTGTTCCAAGTTGCGAAATTTTGAAACAATGTTAATCGGGCCTCACTTAATTGTGTCCAGTTTTGTTATTTATTTAAGTTATTAATTCACCTTAAGAGGAAACCCGTTCACCAAGAAATTTAAAAAAATTGGTATTTTACCAAACTGTTGTCGTCACTGTAGCTCTTACTCGCCCGAATACTGAGTGAAGAACAACTGCACATCGGCCTGCTAATACCTAAATAAAATCATTAAAATCGAGGTTTTGTATTCCCCGTTTTTCTCCTCCAAAACTGAAACGTTTTTAAAGATTTTTTTACTAACTGCATTAGAAAACAGTACTCTATGTTTGTACGTTCTACTTTAAAAAAATACATTGTTTAGTTTGTATACTGAATTTGGCAGTCACTAAAATGTCTGGAGCTCCAAAATATCTGAAAAACTCTGAACTGTGCAGAAGCGAACGGTCCGTTTAAATTATCGTGTCTTATCAAATCTATTGCCATATTTAGAGCACAGGCGTCGGTTTGGAATACTGTCCTTGTTCTTCTTCTTCTTCTTCAATGGCGCTACAGCCCATTTCGAGGCCTCCTTCAAAATAAGCCTCCACCGCCCTCTGTCCTCGGCCGTCGTCTTCCAATCTGCAACATGGAGTAATCCTCTTGTACTGCCAATATTTTATGGAAGATGCTAATGTACTGTAATAATTAATTATTAATTATTAATTATTAATCCTACTGTCCTTGTACTGCCAATATTTTATGGAAGATGCTCCAAGGATCTAGCGGAATTGATTCCTTCGGCACCGGTGAACGAGTCCTTCGCCTTAGTTCCTATTTGTCCAACAGACCATTAGAAAATTTTGCAGAAGGAGAAGGTTTTCTTTCATTATTTCAATGAAACATTATGATTGTATAAGTTAAAGCTATTTCTGTAAATTTAACGATCTCGTTAATTTAAATAATAGTTAGATGAGTGATTAAGTATTCATTTTTACACTTTATTTTTAATTTTAATCTAAATTGATTTATTTTAATTGATTGAACAAAATCTAAAATGGTCTATTGGACAAATAAGAACTGAGGCGACGCCGACGGTGTGACAACTGGTCGTTTCTACCACTCGTTCTTGAGTTTAACAGCTCGGTTGTGTGTATTTCTTCACTCCTTCAACCTGAGTTTTATCAAGACCCAAGTTCACTTCTACTTTTCCATTAAAAAAGGCTCTCCACACGGCATCCCCAAAGACCTGCCTATTACTGAGGGGAATTTTATTCTCTGGGTGAGGTAATGTAAAAAAAGTAGAACGGACGAATGGGAAAATAAGTATAAAAGATAATAAATTATGCACAAGTGAATGAAAGAAGTCCATGGCATCCCAGGAATATATCGGTTGGGTCATGTCAAGAATCGGAACAATAGGAGAGTTTGTATTAGACTTTAAAGCAATAAATATTTGAAATTTTATAAATATGGTATGATATTCGTTTATGTAACTTTACTTTGGTAAGTATGTAAATCTTAAAGTTTTTTTTTCATTTTGTTTCAGGTAAGCACACAAATTCAATATTTCAAAAAGCGAAGTTACAGTCCATTGAGCGTCGACATGAAAGGAAAATAACGTCAAGAGTAGACAAATAGGACGGCAAGCAACATATCTATGCAGGTAACCCGACAATTGATCCCCGATATTTAATCCCCTAGACATTTCACCCCCTGCATTAACTTTTATCCCTCTGTCAATCGATTCCTTGGACACTTGATTATTTATGTTGTACTTCCTCCCTAGTAACGTATGCGGATAGGATATCGGTGAGGCATATTTTCCCTAAGCCATGTAGAGTATTAACTGACGGGGGATCAACTCTCGAGGGATCAAGCGTTATGAAATTACCTTCGCCGTAGCAATTACTAAATACTTTACTCACATTCATACATCTTTTCAGGCGTAATCTTCTGCAAGCCTTACTCTTTCAATTACTCGTACGTTTATAATGAATGACCTTTTCATTCACGATGTATAAAGGAACTGAAATAATAAGTAAGAACTTTTTACCACTGTGTTCTGTGTTTTTAACGCAGAAGCAAGTGGGCGCACTTTCCCGAGCTTTCGTGATTTAAGCACACATTTATAATATCGCCAAGCTTTTAAAGCGCCAACTTACACCAATCATAAAACATTCGAGAAAACTGGTTCTGCTTTTCTTCAAAAAGTTAAGCCATGTTTGCGAGACACTTAAAATAATTTGAAGAGGAAACACGAAAAAATACAATTCCGAAATATTTATTCTCCTACAGGTAAAACCAACACAATTATTGTATAGCCAAGAAGGTTAGAATAATAAGAGCAAAATTCAAGCCAAAAATATTTCTATCGTTAGTATGTCTTAGATTACCACAAATGTATGTAATATACATACAAATCGCTTGGAAAGCCTAGTCTGGAATTGGACAATTTAAGCGCAAAATTTGCTTTTATTTATTTAATGAATAATTTTATAAAGAAAAAAGTTAATCAAAGGAAGCTGTCACAAGTAATCTTAACCATAAAATGGTATTTTTTAAGTTATTCTTTACATCCGCTTATGTATAATTTTCTTGTTAAAAATAAATAATTTTGTAGTTTACGGTATTTTTAGTACTCATAACTGATTCGATTAAAGATTAAAGATTAATCGAAAACAGTGATTTCCCTGATTTTGCCATAACGTGTACACTTTTCTAGAACTATCGATGAAGTTATTTGAGATTTTCCCAGGCAAAAGTACGAGTGTTACCGTGATTTATTTTTGGGTTATTATGCCGTGTAGTGCTACCTTCTTCTTTAGCCAACGTTCGGACAACATTACAGTGTCAATCATGAGGAGAGATGTGTAATCATTTTCAATCTTTGCAATCATCATTACACATCTGCCCTAATGAGCAATGTTGGCTAAATTAGGGCGTAGCGCACCACGGCATAATAGCCCAAAACTAAATTACGATAGTAGACGTTGTGTTTTACACAGTAAGTACTCTTAATAGATGTAGCTGCTAGAATAATATTTTAAAAACTTTCTAAATAATGGGGTATATCCACGTTGTTTATTGCTTAAAAAAATTAAGCAAAAAATTACGATGATTATAGCATTTTTATTTTATTTTTACGTTGACAAATAAATTTTCTACAATGAGTGAAGGTTTCCCATTTTTGAATTACCGCTAAAACGATATTTTGAGGCGTGACGTCACAAACCAATTTTGCAAAAAAACGGGCTATTTTGATTTTGTCAGTTAGAGAGCGTTTTTAAAATCAATAATATTGAATGAAACCATAAAAAACAAACACTTTTAGTAGGATGATTGAAATTAGAAAAATGATCTTTAAATATTCCGTACATTTTCAACAAAATCCCTCGTTTGTGGAAATACCCCATTATATATCTATCCTATAACAACGCATCTCCAAAAGATTGCCTAAAAAGAATGGAGTAGAAAAAACACAAATTTTCTTTTAGAAAAAATATTAAAAAATCACTCTCAAACTTTCAAAACTTGTCTTTCTTTGAAAGACAAGTTTTGAAGAAAATCACAAGCGTCATAAAAAAGTTTTACAGAATCCATCAAATTTTATTTTCATTTCGGGTCCATAAGGTCTGTCTCTTTAATATTAAGACTTCGATTAGTTGATACAGAATTGGCTAGGTTGACCTTTATTTTATGATTGTTTTCGATCAGCCGTTTGCCACAAGCTTAATAATTCGGAAGTCTAGTTGCGTTAATAATTCCAATGAAAAATGTTTCTATGATTGGAATTAATAAATGGTGGAAATTAATGGCAGAATCACCTATCTATCACCTTGGTCCCAGGTGAAATTTTGTAGTTAATTATTGAAACGTGGCTTATGTGTGAAAGGTATAAGACGATTCGGAAGTCCCGTTGTGTTAATAATTCTAACGAAAAATGTTCTAATGATTGAAATTAATAATGGTGGAAATTAATGGCAGAAACAACTATCTATCGCCTTGGTCCTAGGGGAAATTTGGTGGTTAATTATTGATAGGTGACTTAGTAAATTATTTATAGGAAACGGCTGCGCGGCTTTTTCCATACAAAACTAAATTTGGATTTGAGACCAAAATACTTAATCTAATTAAAAATTATTTTTTTAATCAAAGGGTATTGCATGTATCTAGTACGCATATGTGCTACTTTATCTGTTGATGTATCAAATTATATAATATAGACCATTAAAGAAGTCTATTTTTCATAATGTAGGGCATTTTACATATAAAACTAAAATTTGGATTGGAGACCAAAATATCCAACCAAACTGAATAGTTATTTTTTTAAATCAAAAAGTTTAGCAAATATCTAATAAGAATAAATGCTGCTATATTTATTTGTGTTTTAAATGATGATATATTATATGCTATTTAGTTAAATTGATTATAAATATATTTTTTAAAATAATTTTTCCCTATTCACCGTGATGATATATAATTAAAAAATAAAATGGAGTATAAGAAAAACAAAGTATATCAGGGCATAATTATTTTTTAAATAATTATCATTAGTATACAAATATTTTCCAAAGTTGCCTCTAAAATCATACAAAATTCAGTTCTTTGTTAGCCTTAATTTTAAAATTAAAACTCAAATAAACGAAGTATCATGCATAACTAGATATTAGCGATTCCGTTTGATTTAAAAAAAACTATTTTAAAAATATATTACAACTACAACATGAAGATAAATAAAGACAAAACAAAGCTGCTGACTGTAGGCCGAACGCAACATCAGATGAGAGTAGAGATGGCAGGAATTCCACTAAAGAACACCGAGGAGTTTGTCTCGGGAGCAAAATAACATGGGACGGTCGGTCTAAGAGCGAGGTCGACAGCCGTATACACCAGGCTAGGCTTGCATTCAATAAAAGGTCGAAAATAATAAAATCGAATAATATAGACCTAAAACTGAGAATACTCCTAATCAATACCTATGTATGGAGTATCTTGATGTACGGCTGCGAAACATGGTGCCTATTCGAAAGATATAAACTGAGACTAGAGGCTTTTGAGATGTGGTCCTATAGAAGACTATTAGGAATTTCCTGGAGAGACCACATTACAAATGACGAGATTCTCCAAAGAATCGAAGGAGGAATGCACATGCTCAGGACCTTGTCCGAAAGGCGTGCAAGATGGATCGGCCATGTTATACGACAAGAAGGCCTCTTGCATGCCATAATGGAGGGTATGACCGAGGGGACAAACTCTAGGGGACGATCACGCCGAGAGTACTTGGAGGACCTGCTGGTGGACGTGCGCTGCTCATCATATGCAGAATTCAAAAGAGCCGCACAAGACAGGGAAGAATGGAAGAGAAGATTAGAGGAAATTGCTGCAAACCAATTCCAGATTGAAACCAGAGAGAGAGAGGTAAAGTATATTGGCCTCAAATCCAAATGTAAGTTTTGTATGAAAAAGGCTACGTAGCCGTTCCCCTCAAGATTAAATTATTATTTTTTAATTTAGTTATTCGACTCTTCGTTTTCAGGCTATCGTGAAGGATATTATAAATTGCATGTGCCTAAACTTATTTACCACCTTTTCTCTATAAGTGAACAATTTATTTTATTTTCTTGTAAAGTGTTCGTGTACTTGTGACGTTTTTATAAAGGTTGTGTAGGTCTTTATAAGTTAATTTTGTATTTTGTAGATTTAAATGTATAGTACAATTATCTAATTTTCAATTATTTCATTTCTTCGTGTAGTTTTAATTTTGGTTAATAGTTTTAATACATGTGAAGAATTTGTTTAAGGTGTAGTGTTTATGTTTAATTTTTTGCGTAATTCATATCATAAGTTTCTAGAATAGGGTTCATCTAGTGAAGTTGATATCATTGCGTCGCTTAATGATTCTTACGGTTTGATTGACAGCACATTTTTTTAGAATTTGAAATTTATTCAGTCCACTTGGCAAAACTTTGAAAGTTAAAGGCTGTTACTCCCGTTTTAATAGAAAAAACTTTGAAAAATTTCAGAAAAAAATAATTTAAGCATATTATTCGGTAATGGGGGCCTGCAAAAAAGTTGGGGAGACATTTGTAATTCGTAATTTGTGTAGTTTTTTTTTATTTGGGTCACCATCGTGATATAATGCCATAGTATGTGACGATTCAGACATCTTGGCGATATGCCGAAATGACAAATAGAAGTATTTGAACTACAATTGTGTAATCGTTTTATTATTATTTATGTTCTTCTTTCTTCTCTCTCTCTCGAACAATAAATAAATAATCGTGCAATAATATTTCAATAAATAAATACTAGACCCCATAATATATATTTTTATACACGCATACGGCCATTTACAAAACATGTGATGTACAAGCCATGTAGTGGAGTAGTAGCCATGAGATAAATAATTAAGTTTTTTAAATTATATAAAACCCATGCAGAAGAATTATAAAATTGATTAATTGAGGTATGTTATTATAGCCAGTTTGTAACTGTTCCACGTTTTTCATTTGGCCTACCAGACGACCTCTGTGGCCGAAAGGTAAATTCCTCGACTGCAATTCCTGGGATCGCGGATCCCAATACCAGCAATTACAAGTTATTTAAATAAATCTGGTAAATATCGGTGATTGAAGTAAAAAATGGGAAGACCTTTAATGGCTGCGATTTAATATTTACCGAAATTTTGGAAGTTTAATTCCACGTGCAAATTAAATATCTGAAACAGAAAAGTAATTGGATTAAATCCCACACCATTTTTTTGTTCTAATGAAATCATATTAATTTCGAAAAAAACATTTGCATAATTTCTCGTATTTTGATGTGGCGATGAATTAATCAGATTAGGAAATGTGAACTGAATAATAAAATATAACGTCGCATCGTTACGCAGAAAGAAACCAGACGCAAAGATAGAATTGCTTAACAGGGAATAACCTAATAAAACCGGAAAAAATAAAATTTATAAAATCAATTATTGTCATTTATAAATAAAATTTTAGCCTCTTTTCCAGCAAAAGTATAAATTGATTTCGAAAGTTTGTTCTTTTGTGTGATAAAGTTATGTTTTAAATTACGAGTATGAGAAAATATTTTTATTGTTTGTTTTTGGGGTGTTATGCCGAATTTTAATTTTAGTTTATAGGTATAAAATCATTAAAAATTATATACGTACATGTGTTTCTTGACGAAAATTGGTCCGTTTGTGTATTTATTTGCGCACTTACAAACTAATATATTTCAGATTTTTTTACATTCTTATTTTGCTTAGACATTATAGAAAATTGATAAGTACTTATGATCAAAAAATAATTACAAAAAGTACATAATTTTAATTTTTTCATCACATCTTTCAGCATTATTTTTGGGTGTAGTTATAAATTAAAGCAAATTTGAATTGAAATAAAATCGATATTGAGTTATAATTTTTAAAAGCTGGTAGAGAGAATAATTAATCTTTCTCATTGAAACCGCCAATGTGATTTTCTGCCGCTGGCTGGTTAAATGCCCTTAATTGTCTCGTATCGCTGACTTAAGAGTATATTATAGGGGCAGAATTGTAATTTGCTGAAAAACGGCTCTCTAAAACGGCTTAATACTACCTTTCGTGTGTCATTCTTAGACTTGATATTTTTTGTTACCAAATAATGGACTTTTATTTTTCAATCTGTTTATTTTTTTTTGTAATCGATGTAGGCATTTGACCATGAAAAATAAAAACATTGATACACCATTCAACCCACTTTTAAAACTTTAGTCTATGATTATCGCGTAAATAATGATTTTACACAATATTTTAAATTTAAAATATATACAAAATACACACATCTGTAAAAGTACGGCCTCTTATTATCGTTATGATATCTGTGAATATTGATAATTAAATAAATACTTCATTTTTCACCAAAATCGAACACATTTCGTAGCTTCTATTCATTCCGGGCTAGAATCTCCCGTTGGCAGGTAGGGAATCTGTACGCTCCTCGTTTGACAGCGTATATATTTTGAAAATACGGGCGAAATGTTTTATTAATAGCTTTAAACATAGAATACCGACTCACTTGAACCACTGCAGTAAACTCAGTAAGCTACAAAAACAGGAAGTACTCGAAAATTCTCTTTTTTAGTCTAAGTTTGTCGAATTGTATTTTTTCAACCGCCATATTGTATAAATCGTTTAAAATATAACATTTCATGTGCGTTATACTTCCGAAAATGGTTTGTGCGATGTTCATATTGTTCCATGCGTGTGGCGACGGGCACGTTTTGCAAGTATGTGTGAGAATTCAATGCTGCGTACACACACACAGCTATAATATATGTAGCGTGACGTATTTCGGAATATCAGTATTAGTCTCGTATTAGTTCATTTGTTTGTGTCGTGGACATTCATTCACTCGTCGAACATTTCTCCGTAGGTACATTATGTACGCTGTGTTTGGTAGTAGATACAAAAATTACCTTATATGATTAGTATTAGTATTAAGTATAATAGACAAGATAGGTAAACCCTACGTCATCGAGTATACGAATGAAACTACTTTGTAGTGATAATGGACGTTTATAAAACCTTAAAAAAGCTGGTCTGCCGGTGCGTCTTTTGGCAGGAGCCGCGCTGTCACGGAAATAGTCAGTGATTTTTTTCGAAAAAATTACGACATCAAAACAACGAGAATAATAAAAGTCGATTAGAAAATGAGAAAAAAGCAGGTCTGCCAACCGACAGCCTGGCACGTTCGCAGGCAGCCGGCGTCAAAGTGGGGTAAAAAATAGTAAATTTTACGTCATCGAGTACACGAATTAAACCAATGAATAACTATAGTCCAGATCATTTCATTTAAGAATTTCTTGGTCTGCCGACCAGCAGCCTGGCAGCTTTTTGGGTACGACTTTAAAAAAAAAAAAATTGTAATTTTTCTTTTTCTGAATTATTATTTTTATTTCATTATAGTTTTAAATAAGAATGCCATATTTTTTTTAAATAAGCCAAAACCTGCCGCGGTGCCCCTCACTGCTGTCGCGTGTCCATATTTTTGTACAAATTTATAATAATAATAGTCATTTTAAGATTGCCAAAATAGTCCATACTAGTTGGAAGTTCGAACAACCAACGCACCGTCGCCGTAAGAGCTGTGTTCATCCGTAAAACGACGTAAATTTCCGAACCTCGTCCGTTTCATATCGGTTTCGCATGCCCTGCTGCATCGATTACATCGAACACAAGATCGAAACTAACAAAAAACTGTAATCTAGATCATCCCATTCATGATTTCCTTGGTCTGCCGACCAGCAGCCTGGCAGTTCAAAAATAAAAACACCATAAAATCGACTCCAAATGTGAACCACGAGAATAATTACGAAGCAGAATATGTTTATAATAAACTGTTTTTATTCAATACATAACTACGAAATACATAATCACGAAACAGAACTTGTTTATAATAAACTTTTTTTTATACATTAAATAATAATATTATTGAACATTTAAAAAAAATAAAAAACGATTGTGCAAGACCACACGACTGAAATAAAATTTCACTTATCTTATAAAAGAACATATGACATTGGGGTGACATAGACGTTGACATTCCAGACAATTTGGTTTGTTGCATTTCACACAGTAGTACACACTCAGGCGTCTTTTTTTCGCTGGGCAAAAGTTGCCCCGTTTTCTTTTGCATGCTTCGTTTCCTTTTTTAATAACATTAATCACCGTTCGCATCGATCACTGTTCGCATCGATTACCGTTCGCATCACACTTTTCGTAACGCATTCACCAGTTTACCCCCAAGTGTCGAGCGTGCGTAAAGAAGTTTTACTTTTAAAAAATTATTTATACAATGCATAAATACGAAATACATAATTACGAAGCAGAACTTGTTTATAATAAACTGTTTTTATACATTAAATAATAATATTATTGAACATATAAAAGAAATAAGAAATAAGTAATTAAGGAGTTCTACAAAATAAACTTAATAACAATAAATGCACCACGAGATTCCAAACGTCGCGTCGGTAGTTTATAATGGGAGCTGCGCGAGTGTATACGATTGACGTGAACTATGGGAAAAAACCATCAACAAGCAAATAATGAAACATTCGTAAAAAGGATCATACTAAATATTCTACCAAAATAATAAGTTCCATAAATTAAACACACTTTGTTATTGGTTTGGTTTTTACTTCGATATTTAAAAATATTGTGCACGTCATAACATAACACAAGTTGAATGTTGAAGTTTTAAAATTCGCGATGGCATTACTACCGACATCTAGCGATGTAATAATTAATACATTTTGACAGTTTTCGAATTCGGCCGTGGCTAGTACATCCCTTTAATACAAAAGATACGGAATCAACACCATTCTGGTTTCGTTTTACAAAACGACTGTCAATTATATTATTATTATATTATTCAGCTGTGATTGTGACGTGAACAGATTTAGGTTTCTACAAAGCCCGGGTAAATCCTCTAAATTTATTTTAATACCTCGCCATGCCAGTTAAACCGTTTAAATAAATTAGTTTAAATTAAACCCATATTTAAGCCAGTCTTGTACGCATTGTGGTGAGCTTGTTGGCTTTAATTTACGAATCCTTTTAATTATGATACGCATATTTATGACGTTAATTAGCGAGTTTCAACAGACAAAAAATAAAATTTCGCTGTTGCATCCAACTGTTAACTTTTTATCGGATGTCACTGCTGTTATATTTTGTCAGAGATTAACTTTAAGAACACAAAAATGTTTTTGTTTTTTCGTTTTTGAAAATTTTATTTAATATAAAATTTTTTCGTACATCGAGTAGGAAAATATAAAAAAAATACAATTTACGAAATACAGTCACATTTAAAAATACTTAAAAAAAATAATACTAAATAAGAGATAACTAGCCAAAAATACATTATATAAGAATAAGATATAAGAATAATATTGGTAAGTAATCAAAAATATTTTTTTACATATAATGCATATATACTACGGAAAATGCTGAGACTTGAGGCTTTCTTTACGGCATTTGGCAGACTGTTATAAAGTTTTCGCCCTTTATAAAACGCGTTATTTTGTGTGCATGAGACTTTAGTTTTGGGAAGCCTCCGCGTCTTCTTGTAGGATAATTGTGAACATTTTTTCAAACATGATATTACTAATCATTTTTTGAAAGTTTGTATATCATTGTTAATATATTTTATATTATGTTCTTTTGTTGTCATCACATTTAAATTTTGTAACATAATTTTAACTTTAGTAAGAATGTTGCATTTTAAAATCATCCTCATCCCCCTATTTTGTATAACCTGTAGTTTATTATTTTGGGCTTCGTTACATAGGAATAAAACACCAGAACAATAATTTAAATGCGAAGTTTCAATAGAATAGGCCACTTGCATGGATTTCATAACGACTTGGAAAAAATCGTGTGGATAGATATTTTTACTAAGATAACGAAAATGTTAGTAAAAATTTTTAGAAATGTATAGTTTTTCTAATTTTTAAATAAATAAATCCATTATTTGAGCTCATGACGTCACTACATGAAAATGTTCCGTCTCCGATTATGTTCTCTTAATTTTGTAAAATTCCACATTTATTAATTTTTTTTTATGTAGCAACACTTTGATTTCCGGCGAATTTTTGAATTTGCGTTTAACGTTCGCTAGATTTATTGTTTGTTCTAGGTATGCGAACTTATCCTTTGGTTTGATTTTTTGATAAAGATGGCGGTGTTTTTACAGATGTTACGAAGAGAACCCCGTACAATTTATTGCTATTCGTGTGGAAAACGTTCTTTTTTTAAATGATTTTCGGCTATCTAATTATCGTTTTTCCGCACCCATAAAATTATATCCCGTCTTTCCGGTTTATAAAAAATGGTCTGATTTTTCGGATTGAAATTTTGAAAAAATCGCCAGGATTTCAAAAATACGATTAAAAATTTTTTTTTAAAATACGGAATGTCTTAAAATATTTGCCTAAACCGGAATTTTTTTTAATGTGATTCAAGTGGCATATTGTAAACAAGGCGCGTTGTCTTGAGTTACAAGTAATTTCTGATCCTTTTTAGGAATCCAACTTTTTTAGCAACTTTCTTTGTTCGTCGAATTTGAATTAACCATACAATATTACACCCAGATATTTAATACTGCCAAACCTTTCTATATTTTGGCTATCAATTTTTAGTATTTACTGTTCGTTTCCACCTAGGCTATCGACAATTAGAAACTTTGTATTCGTAACATTCAATTTTAGTTTGTTTTGGTGAAGCCAAAAGGCTACATAATTTAAATCAATTTTTATTTTTTCAATGGCGTCCTGTTAATTTTTACTGGCTATGTATAACAAAGTATCATCAGTAAATAGTTTAATTGCACAATGCTTTTACACTTTGATAATATCATTAATATATATAATGAACAACAATGGACCTAAGACAGAACCTTGCGGAACGCCTGTACTAGTACTATGTGGTTCAGATGTGTATACAGTGTTCTGTGTTTCCAGTATCATTGCACTTAAAAATAATATTTAACCGGTAAATTGCCGGCCTAAAAATTTTGTAGTTCCATTTTTTATATCTTCTACTCTTATTTGACAGACTATACGTAGCTGTTTTTAAGTACCTACTCGCGATTCTTACAATTTCAAATTAAATTTTAGTTTTGATTTATTAAATAAGATAAAATTTAAACGTCATTCTTGGATACGAGGTGTACTGTTCACAGAAAAATTAACTATTTGGTAGGTTTTAAAGTCTAAAGTTTAATCTATGTTATTTTCTCTAAAACGGAATGTCACACATTTCAGCCCATATTCTTTTATCTACATAAAAATGTCGCAGAGTTCGGCACATGTTGGTTTTATCTACGTTTTAATGTCATGACGTTGGAGAAGAATTTTATGCTTTAGCTGCTGTTAAAAAATTTACCATGTTGTAATTTGCGAAAAAATAGCATTTCTGAATAAAATATAGTTAGTAAACGGTCCCTTGGTGTTCTCTGAAGTTCTGGAGTAGGTCGTAAATCGAGCTCCTATGTTGACTTCTTTCGTCTTCCATAACACACAGTAATGATTGAGGTTATTCTCGGAATGAAACACTTGCTTTAAATTACTTGTATATTGTTTAATTGCGTATACATACTACAGATAAACTTGCATTAAAGATGAGATAATTTTAAATGTTAGTTGTGAGGCTTTTAGAAACGGAATGATTACATTTTTGCAAAGAATTGATAACAATAGGTTTCATGAATTGACATTTTTTCTTCTCGTAAAAGCATAGATAAAAAATACAATTTTGGGAAAAAAAAATAGATAAAATGCAACGCGTACGTTTGAAAGTAAAAGAGGCCATAGAAGTAATTAATCAAAATGAATTTAAAGAAAAAATGATAGGTAGAAAATGAAATTGAATATTGCAAATTGGACGACAATATGTTAAAACGTTTATTATTTTATTTTCAAAATTGTTGTGTGAGATATAAAACTCATCTACTTCTACATCCGAATCTCCGAGTTGAGAAGTGAATTCCAATAAGTACAATTTTTGTCAAGTTTACTACGTGTACTTGTTTTGCCTGGAGGTCTAGCACGCTCGATCGATAAAGCCCTATGTCAATACAATATCGACTAATCGACAATGCTTATTGAGTGATATATTTTGGAGCACAGTCAACAATGGTTAAGATATGTTCCGACGGCCGACAGATAATTTTTAGCACGTCCTCCATAGTATCAGCTGAGCTTCAGATAACCGTCATTATACACATATTTTTTTTAAAAGTGTCGTTGGTTTTTCAAAATCACTGGCTTATTAACGAACGGAGTTGAACTAACGAAGCTCTTAGAATTGAAAGAAGTCATATATGCGATGAGTTGAATCCGTCTGAGCCAATTCAGCTACATTGGTACGGGCTTGGAGACACGAAAGTTGTTCGTATTATAAAAGTTGTGAATGAGGACCTCATTAACTAATTAACTCCCCCTTTACTGTGAAAAAGTAAATGCGGACTGCCAATGTATTTTTAAGTCAGTATTTCAATTCAACAGGGGCAATTTATTGATATTTTGACGTGGCTGTGTGACGTTTGACGTTTAGAAATATCAATTCATGGATAATACCTCCAGTTTTGCTAGCGTATATCGTCTGGCTCTTGTCGGCGCGACCGTGCTCGAGAAATCGGTATAAAATCATCGGTAGTTACGCCCATCGATTCGGTATAGTAAAAATAACGATTTCACTGTGCTAGACCCCTTGAGGTTAAAGACTCTATCTATCTATCTAATATGGTCAATTTGACAACTTTACTCCCGTCATAAGCAGAAAGATAGTAGGAATTTTTCAATGATTACATTCTAGTGTACTTTTTATTATGATATGTTGGTAAACTTACAAGTCTCATATATTAAGATGAGATCATTGAAAATTACAAGCTGCTTTTTTGCTTATGACGGCAGTACAGCTTTGTGTATTGATTAAACATCCTCAAGAGAACATTACATAGCTTGTTGTATAAGGCGTCTTCCGTGGTTAGGGGGTAAGGCTTTCGACTAGCAATCCGGAGGTCGCGGGCTCAATAAATTTTGTTTGATTAAATTGTGTTATTTAACAATTCATTTATTCATTTAAAATAACAAATAGTATATTTGGGGGCAAGTTCCTGAGCATAAAGAACTTCACAGAATCGCCCTAGTGTAAAACCACTATTCATAATTGAAACGAGCTTTAAATGACTTTAACCGTGTTGGGTGACCTTATCTGTAAAACCATATACTTTCCTCTATTCCTCTTTCTCATCTCCATACCCTCCCCTGCTACCTTTAACCTCACAACATACGTCAATTGTGGATGCCATAGTCTCACTGGCTCCAGACGGTTGGGAGCAGATAGTATTCTAAAACGGTATTCAAATAACATGAAAAATAGCTATTTTTATGCATTAAACTGTTTAGGTACATAACTGTTAAAAGAAGTAATCATTACATAGTATAAAATGAAGTCGCTCAAAATGTTTGTGCGCTTAGATCTTTTAAACTACGCAACGGATTTTCATGCGGTTTTCACCAACAGATAGGGTCATGCATATTATAGTAGAAAAAGTCGATAAAATCCAAAGAAAATATATCATCATCATTACAAAGTATAAAATAAAGTCGCTCAAACTGTTTGTGCGCTTAGATCTTTTAAACCAAGCAACGGATTTTCATGCGATTTTCACTTATACATAGAGTGATTCAAGATGAAGGTTTGTGTGTATAATACATGCTTATTACAGTAGAGAAAAGCTGATAAATTCAAATATTCAATTCAGGCAGCGGCCAACGGGAAGTGGGCTGCTGGCAAGCGGGTGGTGTGGATTTTATAAAGGTTGGTTAATGGCGTTGTGTTTCGTTAGCCACAGCAACGTGTGGCCGGGTGTGCTAGTATATTAATAAAATGGTAAAAGATAACTAAATCAAATCTACATTTTTATATAATATTCATTTAACACGATGTACGAGTATACGAGTATTATTTTTGTCATCTGTCGACTTATTTGTAGGACTTTCCCAGCTATTCGTCGTCACCATTAACTTTTTATTTGTGTTGGAAGCAATATCGCTTTTCCAATTCGCATTCGCCTGGAATGTGTAGAGCCTTAAAAATCGCTCTCAGGCTTTCTAATCCTCGAATACATCACGGGCACCCCCCTGGGAGCACCCAGAGGGGTGGGAGGCCACCGTTCCCATATGGAGTCTAGACTTAGCCATCCATCTAGTAAATTAAGGTTGCAACGTGACACATCTGCAAAATCTCTTCATGGAGTGTTCAGATCAATTGTAATCAATAGTATTTTATTTAGTAAAATTTTCTAATCTTTCATATTATAACTATTTACTGCAACTGCATGGAGTTAATGCGACTTATAATATATTCGATTTACGAGGAGGATGTGGGTACCGCCGCACCAGAAACCATTTATTGGATAACCAAAACTTCTGGTGTAATAGATTTCCACAGGTGGTTCGCTACATTTGGTGACTAAGCGAGAGTGCCAGTGTTTATCGGGTGAGGTGTGTTCAGGTCTAGGCGGCGGATGCGCCTACCCATCAGCTCTGGAGAGGCTGCTTATGTGGAGTAACTGTAAAAAAATCAAAGGTATCTGCCCAAATTTTTCTCTTGGAAAATAATGAAGCTGATGTTATGAAAGTGGAGTCTATCTTCACTAGGTTATCACTCCGATCCCAGTTGCCAGAGACCGATATGAAACCGGGTCCTTAAACAGAAAAAAAACATGGAAGGGGTAGGGGGATTGCTATGAAAATATTCCGAAACAATCCGGGAAATCGATTCCAAATATTACCGGTTACGTAGGAAAACAATATCAACAGGGTGAACACTGGCCATTAGACAGATCACAACTTATTTTATATATGAATCAGACACCTTGGATGATCAGCCAAGATAGATTTAACATCAAAGATTTTAACATATGTAACCTCGTATGAACCAGCAATAAAACCATATAAGTATGCATTTCCAATGGTACGATTTTGATTTATTTTATTTTAAAGGTAATATTATGTTGTTATTTTTATTTTTGTTATTATTTGTATAAACTGAGCCTGCTCTCAATACAGGAGTTCCTAGTGAAAAATTCATAGCACATCACTAATTGTAATATAATTAATATAGATGAATAATAAAAAAATAAAATTTAACACATAAAGAGAATAAATACATTTGGCACAATAATAAGTTGCAGATAAACTCACAGTTCAACGACCGCCAATCCTTCAGATACTGATGCAATCTGCAGGATTTAAGGTTAGTGCCCCGGGGAATTGAGACCTGTGAGGGATTTTATTTAATCCACGGATTGGCACGATTCAGGTAGGCACTCCCTTCCTCTCTACTCATATCGTCCCTCTATCTCCAGGTGACTCTCGCTCGACTGTAACTCTGACTCTAACTGCGAGGTAATTACTAACTACTCTTAAGTTAACAAAGTTGGATTAAAAATACCATCCCTTTGAAAAATCTACGTGACTTGGCGAAATTAATTAAATACGTAACAAAGTTTTGACGAGGATAATATTTTTACTGTGAAGTTGATTTTACTTCATAAACTTTTTGAGAATTAATATTTATCATTATGCACTATTTGAAAACTGAAATTTTTATTAATGCGGCGGAAAAGAAACGGAAATCTTTGCTTTTGACATAAATACGAGATAGATTTACTTAAGTACACCGTTTTTAACATCAAAAACTTTCTTCCAAGGTTTCTTCTGTTTTCAAAACAAAATTTTCACTATTTTATTATCATTGTTCCCAATTTCATACTTTTCCAGCAAGGTGATGGTTAGGAGGAGGTAAAACTAACTAACCAAGAGTAGGCAAAAAGGACGGACCTACAAGCAACTCGATCCTGGCACTCTTTGCCTCCTCATTCACATTCATACATCGTCTCGTATATACTCCCTATTCTTCTGACTCCTGACATGGCCCGACTCAAGTATCTGATTCACTTAATCGTGCCTTGTCTTCCTCGGGCGTCCCCGACTTCTTCTATCATTCAAATTTGGGATAGGGAGGTAGGAAGTGAATTGGGAGGTAGGAATTCGATAAATGACATCCCGGTAGGAACTAAGCATATTCTTATTTCAAAACCAAACAAAAGGCTTTACTCCTTCTTCTTCTTTCGTATGGTAAGGGGTCAGAGGGGGACATCTAGGTCTGCGAGCCACTCTAGGGCCTCAGGCATTGCCCTGTAGACCTCATCAATCCCGCCGGGGAATGAATAGAGCGGGCATTCGTTGACCACATGTTCGATGGTCTGCACCGCACCGCTTTCATACATCGCCAACTTTTTAAGGCCCCATCTATGCATCATGTGGGCACAACGTGCATAGTCGGGAAACACGCCAAACACGCGCCCAACATTTGTACACGGTTGATATTTACACATGAGAACGGGTCGTTTTTACGATTCGTTCTTGAGTTCAACAGCTCGGCTGTGGAACGATTTACCGGCCTCTGTGTTTCCTCCTTCCTACAACAAGAGTCTCTTCAAGACCCATGTTAACTCCTTCCTTTCCTCAAAAAGACCCTCCACACAGCATCCTCAAAGGTGACATAGGCCCTGAGGGAAATTATTTTCCTCAGGGCCTCCTGTGTGGAGTTAATGTAAAAAAACGGCTATGGTAACACCTTATCCTATTGGTGGCGGACCAGAGTTTGCGAGGCAATGAGAATCCAGGCTATCTCTCAGTGGCGTCTTGTACGAGATGGGAATTTTTCACGTTGGCCGATTGCCAATCAAGCATCCACCTATCTTCTGCGATGAGAGGTGATTGGACGAGTATTTCTCCTTACGTCCAGGAAGGTTTACGGGAAGCGGCATGCCGGGTGAGAGACGACATCATCGCGTGCAAAGGTATTGCGCATTTTGGCAGCGCCCTCTTTTTTTTTTTTTTTACATGAATACCTCACAAGAGTCCCAACTGCTCCCGTCTGAAGCCAGTGAGACTATGGCATCCCCAATGGGGTATGTTGTAAGGCTGAGGGTAGTGGGGAAGGGAAGGAGATAGGGAAGAGGAAGGTGGGGAAGTACCTGGCTATTCAGATCTGGTCACCAAACACGGCTAATGCCGTTTCAAGCAACGTTTCAATTCTGAATGGTGATCGCGATACAGAGAGTATCTTCCACTCTACTCAGTGTTACAATCCACTATTACCTCAGTGTTACAATCTCTCGCCTTATATTTGGCGGGGTTACTTAACTTTAGGCCTTACTAATTAGCGTGTTTTAAATTTTACACAACTGATACGCAAAATTAATGTTTGGTAAATGATTCAGGTGGTGCATGGACAAGATTAGCTAATGATAGAGAGAAATGGCGACAGTTGGAGGAGGCCTTTGTCAACTAGTGACATACAGGCAGGGAGTCGATGCATGATAAGTGTTTTAAATAATGTAATGTAATTTACTGTCTGAATAAAGGCAGTAAATTATTTTTTTATTAATATTATTATTATTATTAAATGATTGTCTAAAATTTTAATAACGCTTATTAGTAAGGTGGTAGATGTTATATCGAGGATATGGATCTCGTCATAGTAAGTTAGACGGATTATTATTACTTTTTCTTGATTTTAATAATGTACATAATTATTGGGAACAATTACTGTAAGTGTACTTGAGGTTATCCAACCGCTTTTCCGCTCTGATATAAATAAATAACAGATGGTTACTCCTTCAGGGCTCTCACAAGGACTCTATTTTTTTAATAAACGAATCTACATTTATGATGCACGAAGCTAAACCCTCAAATGTCCCTGTAAACTGGAGTTAGTCTGAAAATGGGGTGATGGGTTAGTGTAATGAATGATGAAAATAACATGAGTTAAATACAGAGAATAGGATTAATATTATGTTACAAAGGTTTGTAGAACAAAAAAACGAAGCAATCACTCAAAACAATGGAATAATAATAACTGTAAATGTATTATTTAAATACAACAAATAACATTTATTTCTAATTGCAACACACACACCATCCCGTCCTTTGCTTGACCTTAGCCTTGCTCTGAGAGAATGTGACGAGTGTGTGTGATTAATATCCCTCGGGGTAATGTTTGAGGGCAGCCGACGCCGACGCCGACGCCGCGGCTGCGTCGCACTGCACAGTGCACCTCGAACTACTTAGAGCTTGGAGCAGTGGACTGCAGGCGACACTCTGGCGCCGCCGATCTATCCACACAGATGGAAATAAATGTTTTATTGCACGCAACCAAGGCGAAGGTTTACCTAATATACAAAAATAAAAAATTCCTCTTGTCGAATAACGAATTATTTACTTTGGAGTAATTTATACATTAATCAAAATATATAAAACCAGTCCTTTGAAACTGTTTTTCTGCACTATTAGTCAACGTAACTGTGTTTAGCAATAACCGTTATTACCATAACCGTAATTTAGACAATCTTTATCTATATAACCATTATTTCCATAACTGTTATCCTGATAATTGTTATTTCAATATTTTTTTTTATTTCATAACCATCATACAAAATTCACGTTAATAATATTGAGCGAATACAAAAAAAATTCTGCGTTTTATAAATTTTAAATTAATTATCCCACTAGAAGACTTAAAATATAATCTATTACTAAATATTCTAAAAATACACACACTAGAAGACAGACGTAAAATAAACGACTTGACATTTTTATTCAAAATACTTAACTCTAAATTCTACTGTTGCGAACTCCTACAACTTATAAACTTACGAATACCTACAGTAACCACACGACAAAATACACTATTCTACTGCAGCATTCATAAGCGGAACTACATTGCCCACTCTCCAATACAAAGATTTCACACTATGGGAAATCAGTACTTAAGTGATGTTGACATATTCAACATCAACTTGGCGAATTTTGTGGATCTTGTAAAAAACTTATTTCAAAACTATTCCTAAACATGTATGTATTTTTGTAAACTTATCAAATCGCTGTATTTTTGTGACTTGTGTTCATTTTTATCTAATTTTATTCTTATCATTTCTCTATCTGTTGAAAAAACATTATATCAAGTATTTTTGTATTTTTGTGACTCGTGTGCATTTTTATCTAATTTTATTCTTATCATTTCTCTATCTGTTTAAAAATCATCTGCCATAAACAAATTGTACTACTGTAAAAGCCCTCTGGGCGTTGAATAAATAAATAATTTCCATTAACTTTATTCTCATAACCGTTATGTCCATGACCGTTTTTTTCACAACCATTATTTTCATAACCGCGATTCATATTTGTTTTTACCACGAACTTTTACATAACCATTATTTACATAACCGTTTACCCTTAATCTTCACAATTGTAACGAACAAACGAATTTCCACAACGAACGCTGGAACTTAATTTTTTTTTGTTGTTTTGTTGTTGTTAATTTTTAGTTGTTGTTTTTACTTCATACGTTTTCCAAAAGCCAGATGCCAAATAACTATGGACCTTTTTAACGTAACTTTCGTCCAGTACAGTTTCCATTTGGGTCATCTTTACGATTGAATTCGGGATGAATTGGTGCTGATTTTTAAGATGGTAGACGTTATTTGACATTTCTCTCCTCTAATTGTTTTACGTAACATCATTACGTGGAAACTTTGCATGTTTATTAAGTTTTATGTAATACCTATATTGAAAAAAAAATGCTTATGAAAATAAACCAGTACAAGTGTTTATTATTGTGAAAGTACGTTGCTTTTCCGTATTGTGAACTTTTGCGAGTATTTTAATGATTTATTGATAGCAATGGCAAAGTCAAATGACAGAAGCTTTTTTATGTGATCTACGGCTATATTCTCAATTTGGGTGGCGGGTATGTGTACCGTTGAACCCGGGAATCAATTTTATTGGATAACCATCGTCTCTGCTATAGGTCTTCCAGAGTGGTTCGCTACATTTGGTAAATTATCATGTATTTCCGGGTCCATGGAGTGATTTTTGTCTAGGTCTTGGCGGCGGATGCGACTGCAATCTCATTGTGTGACAAGCCGGATCGGGAGGGACTGGTTGACGAAGACCATTCGGCATCTCGTGCAGAATTCTCTTCTTGATGGGGGGGAAGATTACATTGATTCTACTTTTTTATGAGTTAATTTCTAAGAATTTTTCAGCATTTAGTTTGCCACTCAAATGTAATGCTTCATTCGATACACGATAAATCTATAACTCGTTATTTTAATTTATCGTTTTATTCTGAACACCAAACTGATTTAAGTTAAATCTCTATGCAGCGAAAACACTCAGATAAAATTGTTTTTTCATTATTCTGGCAGCACACACATAGTCTGTCACTATAGTTTTATAACTGCATTTCGAATAAGATAGTGTTTTCCTTCAAACGCCCCGGGCGGCACTTTAAAGGGGCGGCAAAATTCTACAATTAATAATAATATCTTGTAAAAGAATCCGAGGCCCATTGCCTTGCACCGCAGTTTGAGGGATGGATTCATATGTCCGTCACTCCTGGACCCATTGACCACCAGATTCCGGTCCAAACCTCATACCTTTTCCCCTCGCAGAAAATTCTCTCCTTCCTTTACTTTAAAAGATCCTTAACCCAGCATTCCCAAAGATGACATAGGCCCTTGGGAGAAATATTTGCCTCAGGGCCTCCTGTGTGGAATTAATATACCAAAAAAACTCAATTAATGTATGGTAAATGATTTTTTATCAGTTGTGCAAAATTTAAAGTTTATAATGGATAATGGATTTCGAAATACTTTTCATATAGGAATCGGTCCGGTCAACGTGTGAAACGCTCAATACTTCTCTTGTGAGGCTAAATTGAGGATTGATTAGATACCTAGATTTTTAAAAAATTGAGGGCATTTCACACGCGGTGGAAATGAAACCTTCAGAAAACTAAAGGCGACGGGGGTGGGGAGGATCGAAGCACCACACAAAGGGGAGACCAAGAGGCTACAAAGCACCGCACAACGAGGAGTCAGATTATTCTCATCTCATTCTCTCGCAGGCTAAATCCTATAGATGAACGTGTTTGTCTCTTTTTAGTGTCGCTTTTTTGTTTCATCGAGTTTTAAATCACCGTGGTGATAAAGAAGTTTTCACTTTAATAAGAATCTATATCGCTTAAACTTTAACTTGTAATTTGAAGGTTTAATAAAGAATTACGCCCTGAAAATAAAGTGTTGGAACGTCATTTAGAGTCTGGCAGAAAGCTTGTATGAACATAAGACACATAAACAAATTAAAACTTTTAATAAAAGCACCAAAAGTATCAGCGTTTCAGATGGTATCATGTTACATATTCCACAGAAGGTGAAATAAAGCGGCTGGCAAAAATAATAAAGTTCAAACGTGAAAATATTTCATAAAGAAAAAAATATACATTACGAAAACAGATTCAGTTTCCCTGAAAAAAAAATTTGCCTTCAAAATTGTGTTACGTTTTCATTAACGTCGGAGAACATAATTAAAAATAAGAACTTCATCGCGAACTGCAAAATATTATATTTCACATCGTTCATCATCTCAAACTGCTTTGGACGTGTTAATTTTTTATTACTCGTCGCAAATTTACAAGAAACATTTTCTTCGAAAAAATACAGTCTTGCGAACTTTTTAATAACAAAATTTATCGTCTTCATTTAGTAGTCGAAAGTTTAAAAGAAAGTTTGTAATTCTCGTACGTGGAGTTCAACTGGGTTAAACAAACTGTACACAGAATTTAAACATACACTGAACTTAATAGTTTCAAAGGTACAGAAAACATTTAGTTTATGTTTTGCACGTGGAATGAATTTCTGTTTAGTTTTGTTTAAATTGAACATTTTAGCGGTTAAGTCTGTTGTTTTACAGAGTACATAAAACTAAAAGTTTATTAAACACTCACTTCGAAGTGGAAAGCTTAGCTGGTGATTTTGTACATGTTTTGTTAATCTAAGAAAAGAGTTTATCTTTAAGAAGAAATTTCGCATTTCCTAGACATTTTTATTGAATAAGACTACCATTGCGACGCATTCTTGTCTTGCCAACAATTTCACATGGAAGAAATTTTTTGCATTAGCTGAAATTGTCATGTCTGTTGAAATTGTAGTGCTTAGTTGAATATATGGCATACCAGAAAAAATGGCAAGAAACATTAATACATGACATTTTTTAATATAAGTTTTTTGTTGGTGATGATTAATTAAACTTGGAACGGTACTTTTTATTCTTTCCACTACGAATTATAAATGGAAATGAATGATTTTTCTCATTTAATTGCTTTACCTAAACATCAAATAATTCGATTTTTAAGGTTTCTATTTTTGTTTTTTTTTTATTTATTAAAATTTAAACCAGCTAAACTACTTATGTGGTTTGTCAGCAGGTACATATTGACAACATTTTATGTAATAAATTGGTACATTTTCAAACAGTGTATATATGTATAATGTTGATGCTAAAATAACAATTATATAAATTGTTTAAATTACGAAATAGTATACATATGTAAATAGCACTATAGGCCTTATATAATAAAATAAAAAAGTACAAATGGATTAAGTATGAGCAAATTATGTAATCAACAAGTAAATGAATAGTTTCAAATACATGAGGTATTACAAAAATTATAATGAATTTTCCAATTTCTTCAAAGAGAATTTCAATAAAAAATACTCTTAGGGGTATTCTTTATTGAAATTCACTTTGGGTAATACTTCGGTAGGGCATCAATATAAGTCATCGGTATCTAAAATCCATCTCCTTAGATTATATTTGACTTTAGCAGTAAAAACGTTATTATTTTTGATTATCATTGGTAGTTTATTAAATATTTTGGGTACAATAAAGTTTAGGGTTCTTTCACCGAATTTATTGGTACATTTCGGAACCACCAATCCTTCATTTTTAGTGAATCTTGTATTATGTTTATGGTAAACTCTTTCCCTATACAAGGAATCGGACAATATAACATGTTGACTTACAATATTACAAAGCAATCATCCTCTGACAGTAAAACATTTAGAGACTTGTATATTATATTAATATCGCTTCAATGAGCTTATGTCATAATTTTTTTTACTTAATTTGAATTCCGCATAAGAGTCCCAACTGCTCTCAACCGCCTGGAGCGAGTGAGACAATGGCATTCCCAATTGGGGTATGTTGTGAGACTGAAAGTAATCAGGAGGGGAAGGAGATGGGTAAGTACCTGGATATTCAGATCTGGTTGCCAAACACACCAAAAGCCATTTCATGCAATTTTTCAATTCTGAATGGTGGTCTTATACACACTTACAACCCGCGTTCTCAGGATCGCTAGTGAAGAACCTTACACCTCGACCACAGAGGCCGTCGACATTTTTTTTTACGTTAACTCAAAAATAATTTCCCTCAGGGTCTCTTTGAAGATGCTGCGGGAGGGTCTTTTTGAGGAGAGAAAGAAAAATTGTAGGAGGGAGGAAACACAGAGGTTGGCAAATCGTTCCACAAATGTCAACCGTGTACATAGGCTGTGCGCATGTTAGGCGTGTTTCCCGATTATGCATTGGTGCCAAAGGGATCAATGACGCTAGTGCCTCGGAGCACATTCCATTGAACTACCAGTATAACGCGGAATGCATTCCCACCCGACGTCTATGCTCTAAGGATTGCTATCCATTAGTTTAGATAGGAGAATCTATCAAACCGACCGCCCGTTTCCGCACAGAGTCGAGGATTTTTATAATTAAGTTTTTATAATTATTTAATAATTAGGTTTTGTTGATAAAATAAATCTTTTGATTAATTATAATGGGTGTCAAAAAAAACTTAATTGTTTCGATAATTTTATGGTTCGGCAAAATCCGAATATGTTGTATACTTATTATATCCATTTTGTTTAATATTAGTCCGTCAAATTTCGGTTTTTTCCGTATAACATCTGCCATTTAAATGATTGTATTATGTCTAAATAATGAATGCGGAAGAACCGATTGAGGGATAACATCGCGGCACGCATATCCACTTTCCCGCAAAGCCATTAGTTCGTAGCGTATACCGCGTAGCCCGTAGTCCGTAGGCCGTAGACTCGTGTAGGCAGACGAGCGTGTGAGTATATCGTGTCTACAGTTTCCTACAGGGGTTGGGAACTTAAATTTCTAATAAGTGCCAGTCACCCATTATATATCCAACCCAGACAGGGATGAAGTTTCAAAGATGTCTGGGAAACTTTCACAAATTGGAAAAGATGTTCTGTCAATCAAATTTTGAGCGACAGAAACATTTATCGTGATTCAAAGTCACGTTGAAGCGATCGTTTTAATGATGTTCAATGCGCTCGTATCATATTATTTCCGATATGATTTTTAACTAACTGCTTCCAAGCGCCTGAAGCCGATGAGACTATGGCATCCCCAATCAGGGTATGTTGTGAAGATGAGAATAGTGGGTAGGGGAAACAGATGAGGAAGTACCACAATCACCAATCACCAAAACCCGGCTAAAGCCATTTCGAGCAACTTTCAACTGTCTTACACCCCGTCGATACTGAGAGTGTCTTCCATTCTGAAACGCGCCGCAAATGTGCTACATATTATTTTTGATTTGTGCTATAATCAATCAAATAAAAATTAATTGCGCCCGCATTTGAACCCGCAACCTCCTGTTTACAGTATAGAGTCTTACTCCTCGACCACGGAGGCTGTCAACTAATTCGTGTATCAATTTGACGTAGATTTGATTTTTTTAACCTTTTTACTAAAATCGTGAAAAGTGAAACCAAGAAACATTGACTGGATATTATAATGACTTTTTTGCGTAAAAATTTCACTACTACTTGAACAATTTCACTGTTTACGAGTTCTTACTCCATCCACGAAATCCCTAAAGTAAATATCACACGGAAATGCTTTCAATGGTTACTCTAACACTCTCTACACTTGGTTGATTGTAAATTACAAAATTCTCCATCGCTGCGAGAAGATTCTCTCTCGCAAGATCTTCAACTCTTAATCAAATATAGCTCCCTTCTATGACAGCTGTCTCTCTAAATAAGAGAGTTTAAAGACTTGGAGCATTTGAGGGCAAAGAATCCATCTGCCAACATAACCCTCATCTGCTATTCAAATTTAAGTTATGAAGGCAAACACATTCTTGGTTGCGTTTAATGAGAAATTCTCACAATTCGCGAGCCCGACGAATGAAATAAATTAAAACTATTAACGACATTGTAATATCTTCTTTGTTCTCTCCAGACACATTCGTTTTATGTAAGTACTAGTACCAGTATTCTCTAGTACTACATGATGTTTATTGAAACACTTGGGTTCTTTAAATCACAGTGACTGTTTATTGACGTATCGTAATTTTTAATAATACCTCGTAGGACAAAGGTCCTTCTTGGCTGAAAGCAAGGTTTTCTCTGCTGAGCTCCTGAATTATAATAACCCTGCACATTTACCTTCGGTCACTTTGGGAAATGCCAACTATGCCACTGACCGGTCATTATTTGATAAGCCTTAATAATTGCCCAAGGTTTCGGATAATTAAAGCTAGGTTAGGGTAGGTTATACAAATCGAATAGATCAATAATTAGACAGGAACCAAATAGTCCACTTTAATAAATAATTCTGACAATGCAATACGCTAATGAATCAGTCGTGATTTTGTTGAGAGGTTTATTTAAACTGTCCAAAAAATCAAGCAAAGCCCTTAAAATACTGAACACAAAATCTGATCAGACTTAGACTTGTCAGATAACTGATATTGACAATAATTTACGTACGAAATTTCAACTCCTAGACTGCGGACAGGTTAAAAAATTGTTTATTTATATGCCTAAGCAAAATTTTTAATTATTATAAGCAATAATTATCAGCCTGAAACACTCATCTCTATTGAAAAAATCTTCCGAGAAAAGATACTGACCGCCAACGGGACGCGAACCCGTGTCCCTCTGATTGCCGGTCAAGAGCTATACCACTGAGCTATGGCGGCTTATCTAAAACCCGCCAAATAATTTAATATATACTAGTGCTTCATTCAACAATTACTGCTTATTAAATTTTTCACCTGAAACAACCAACTTTATTTTTTGTGAGAGAAACATTGTTAATGCTAAATTTCTCGCTAGATGGCGTCGAGACAGATTATATCTACATTTTTTGGTGAAATACTTTAACTTGTCAAATATTAATTATTATTTTTAATTTATAAACTAACGTTTAAGATAAGATTTTTATGCATAGCACAAAGGGTAACAATTAAGATGAATAAACACAACATTTGGTCAAAGAAATTTCAAATACATTGCATCTAAAATATACAATAACCTACCTGACAAAACAAGACAATCGAATAATATTAACAAATACAAAATTCTAATCAAACAATGGATCATCGAAAAAGGTCGTGCAATAATAAGTCACTTCACCCAAATATAATCCTTTTATTCCATTATTGTTGAACCTAAAATTTTATGTCAAATATATTTACTTAATTGAAAAAATGTATTTTATTTAATATTTAAAAAATATTTGTAAACTAGTCTGTCTCGATACAGGATTTCCTAGTGAGACAGGCAAAGCCAAAAAAATCTAAACGTTTTTATATGGATGCATTAATAAACTAATAATAAATTAATAAATATTATGAATTACCAGTAACTGTGAATATACTATTACACTTTGTCATGTGCCGCACAAAAATAAATAAACTTAGGGCACACGGACAAGTCCACAACACAGTTATACATTTTTATCTCATCGGTGTTTAAAATAAATATAGCAGACATTAAGCCTGTTTAGAAAACTGTCACTGTAATATCGGATCCCCTGTCTAGCTTCGGAGTTTGTAACCCCTGTCGAGTCAAAGCTCGTTAAGGGCTAACAGCTTTTGCGTGTTCCTCTTCCCAGAAGGTTGGACACCACTGGGCCAAATTCCTAGTGTCATGTAATGTCGATGGGTTGTTTTAAAATTATCGTAATATTGAAACCGACAATGTATTTTTAAATGTTTGCGTGTTAACGTGTTTGTAAATAAGCAAAAGACGACATATATTTTGATTATAAGGTAGACCACTGCACAGGTCTAAGATACGAAGTCACTGCTGTCGATAAGTAAACTTCACTGTATAAAATAGTTTAAACACTCTGTTTCTTTAAAACGCCTGCAGTAAAACACCACACGAATCAGAAGTAACAACGAGTATCAACAACAATGGCTGCCATTTGCAAACTGTCGTTGCTCGATGGCACCTACTTAATCAAAATCCACCACACGCCCAGATTGATTGAAATAAAGCATAAAAAAGCTTATTTGTTACCATAATAAACAATAATGCCTCGTTTTTTTGTACTCTTGTCATTGCTTTGTATGTTCTCTACATTTTGTTTTCATATTATTTGTTCAATAATATGTAAGGAGCACTGTAGGAGTAATTTTAAGAATATGATCACTGAATATTAATTGTTATTTTTAAGTTTATTATGGTAAAGCGCACTTGAAGTGAAATAACACAAAACTGCCCTATATTTACAAATATATTGTCATTTTCATTGTCAATGTCATCATTTCCATACCTACATGCTTACTGTTTTCTATTTCTTTCTTCTTTTGTATCTAGTATAAGATTGTTAAATGCTTTTATTGCCTGGTACTGATGGTGCCTTCGTTCAAAGCTTTTGTTTGTCGAAAAATCTTTAACAAATGTAATTTTATTTATTGATTATTATTATTAAAACTCTATAACAATAAGTTGACCAAATCCGTCATCTATGGTCAGTTACCAATATTTGCATAGACTTAAATAATGCATCGAAGACGCAATCAAGTTATTCTGTTCGATCTTTGAGAAACGAAAATGATTGAAATATGAATAAAGACCTCGTTAAAAAATTGACTCTCGTTTAGTGTTAAAAGTAAATGCGGACTGCCAATACATAATTAGGTTGTTATGTCAAATTAAAATTGCAAATTAATTCATATTTTTAAGTATTTGGGTGGAGTTTGATGTTTCGGGATGCGAATTGAAAGCGTTTTTATTTAATTGTTGTGATTTCTTATTTATTTGATATAATATCTTACATTTCAAATATAATTCAGCAATGTCGGCATCACTGGGTAGATCACCTGTGCTGAGGCCTCCATTTTATAAAACGAAATAAACTAAAAATTAAAATTTATAATTAAGGTGAAATTAAAGGTAAAATGATTTTTTTTATTACTTAAATAAAATTAAAATCGATTTATATTATGTGTTGTGTGTTTGTGAGTGATGTATGTTTTATATTGGTTTTTGAGTGTTAAGTGTAGTTATGTGTTTTATTCTTATTTTTTTATGAAATTTTGGTAATATTGTCTTTTTTGTTCTTTAATCTATTTCCTAATTTTTAAAATTTTTGTTTTCTTCCATTTTATTTTTAAGGGTAATACTGTTGAATGCTTTTATATCACGATATTTATAGTGCCTTTGTCCAAAACTTGTATTTACCTTTGAAGTTTTTATGTTATTTTTGTACGATTGTCTAACTGGTCTGTTAGTGATATTTTCAGATTGTTGAAATTTGTTTTTCTGGTCAAAAATATAGTTTAGCAATGGTTTAACATATTATTGGCGTATATATAGTACGTCACAACTGTTGAATATTTGGTCTGTATCAGTCAGTCTATGTTTTTTAAGTATTACCTTTAATCGATCGTTTTCTGCGCGATTTCTAAGTTATCGATATCTGAGTTTGTTGCTCCTCCCCAGATAATTATTCCATATTCTATTATTGACTGACAATATTATTAACTATCAGCTATCAACAGTTAAATCGCGCTCGGTATATCAATATAAAATCTTCAGAATTTATCGCTAATCGATCCGATATTGTAAAGTTCTTGATTTCTCTGTGCTCGACCCCCTGGTCTGAGTGATCAAATCTTAGTAGCTATGTTCTTAAAACCGTAATCTATTACATCTCCAATTCCGTTTCTTAATACATACAAAATTCTCTGATATTCAGAAATCCTTAATACCAAAAGGCTTCGTGCTGTTACGTCATCATAAAGTATATAAAAAGGGTTATCTTTGAACACACGATTAATAAGTCCTTTTCGTATTACATAAAATACACGCGTAAGCAGAAAATTAGAGACCTCACTCTCTTTGCAACGTTTCGGAATTACGTGCCCTTAGAATAACAAGGTTCCATTTGTCATTTTAGCCAAAATTGACTTTTTTGATAAAAATTCTTACTAGTTTTTCTCTTTAAATCCCTACCTAAACTACGCCTAACTTTCGGGAAAATTTGCTGATAATTATGCAACAAAGTTCTATTTAAAACATTTTATTTTCAATTTTTAGAAAAACAAGGTTTCATTTGAAATAAACAAGCTACTGAAGTCCTGAACCAGTCCCAGGCGTTGTGAGTTTAATTTATCGGCTATCTAAGTCCTACATCAAGACACAAACAAAATTTTCCGCTTACAGTGGCGGTTTTGGAGATTATAAAATTATTTTCAGATTATTCTTTACCCGGTAATGTGTGCATTTCTTTTATTTCATCTGATTAAAAATTTTATATTTTCTTTAACTTTAGAAAAACCAGGTTTCATTTGCAGATTTACGTGAAATTTAGTTTTATTTGCCACAGATGAAATATTTTTGGATCAATATGGTTTCATTTGCAATATAGGTAGGTACCTACCTACTTCGAGCCTATACCCTTGGATAATAAATTGCGTGAATTTGAGAAAAAAAAGATTTCTTATTTAAAAACTGAACATTCAGAACCTATTGTAATCAAATATCTTTGATAACAATATGTTAATAAAAAAAAATATCTACTAATTTGATGATAATTGATTTGTACGAAAAAAAAAGTAATGCTAAAATTAATAGAGAACCATATTGTTCCGGATTTAACTGATTTTCAAAGTAACAAGGTTATATTTGTTTTTTACATTGAATGTTCTGAAACCCAAAGATTATTAATTCATCAGTAAAATTTTCAAAATTTTTAGCAACCCTCGACACAAAAAGAGCTGATGACCTTGAAACACCTGAACAGATTTTCATGAATTGTAGCTAAGATACATATCAATCACATCAGTTTCAAACAAAAACACCGCATCGTAATCGGTCCATTCGTTTAGGAGCTACGATGCCACAGACAGACAGACACACAGACACACAGAAAGTCAAACTTATAACACTGCTCCTTGCGTCGGGGGTTAAAAATACGTTCTTCACATCACATTTTCTCTAAAAATTACAATTTTTGTTGTTTTATTTGTGATTCATACTTTGAATCTCAATATCTCAGTTTCATGCAAAAGGCAGATAGAACCTTGTTGTCCTAAGGGAATTATCTTCCATCTGACAGCGTTTTCAATGAAATCAGTAGATTATTTTGATGAGGAACCGTTTGATGTTGATTCTTCAAACGGTTGTGAGGAATTATTAAGAAATAGAATTAAATTAAGGGGTAAGTGTATTAATTTATGTATTTCTAAATATGTAACGCAAATGCTAAAGTTTAATATATTTTCTTTATAATAATAAATACCAACAATATGGAAAAGTTGTTCCCAACGGTTATTTTACATAAATTTTTTCATATAATATGCCTAACATAAACAAAAAAACTTTCTCTTCGCTGTGCTGAACTATTAACATTTTGTCCGCATTTCAAATATCCGCTATCGATGTCATTGAGTGATGCACATATATTAAGTGTGGTATATCTAAAAGCATCTGAACTTGTCACATACAGGGCAGTGCTAAGAGCTGTCCCAAAAGTCCGCTAGATGGCAGGAGTTTGGGCGCCAGGGGGGCCAAGTGCCCGAGGACAGTCTGCAGGAGCACATTCAATTCAGATCTCATTTAGCCAGCTTCCAGTTAGGCCGACTATCGTAGTCACCACTTGTACACGCGAAGTATTAAATAAATCCCATATTAACATAAAAGAACTGTTTCGATAGCTCTTGGAAACCTATGGTTTTTTGGGAAGCGTGAATTTTGCGCTGAAGGAAATAGGGAACGAAATGAAACTGGGAAAGGATGCCACCAGAATATTGAATGTCCTACCTTAGTATCGTGTGGAATCCTCTCTTGTTCCCTCTGGTAGTTGCACAAAACGCACGGCGAATTATTACTGACCATGAAAAAACACTTGCCAGTTGCATATGACAATGTGGTTCTCAGCGAGGTAGAAATTGTACTAAATCTGTATGAACAATCCTTCTCCTAGTGACAGATAGTGGGTAGGGTAATATTGGTAGGTAGGTCGGACAGTATGGAAGTAGGGAATATGAAATGTGTAGTTACTGTTTATGAGTATGTGCCCGAATAGAACTATATTCTTTCAAAGAAGTAATCTCCTCCTAAGACGAGTTGGAGAACTGTTTGTCTGAACGCAACATTAAGAAAACACAGTCTAACAATTGCAATTCAACAAAACGAGAAATAAAACACTGTATATATTTATGTAAGTTGGCGTCTTAAAAACGTAACCTTCTCAAAATGCTTGGCGAATATTTTCGTTTAGTAATTGAATATAAACCTAATTTAAAACTCCTTTGCGGTCCATTGAGATTATTAAAGAATGCAAATGGTTCGGAAACTTGCTCAAGATGAAGAAAGCTGCGTTGAGTTAGTTGATTGAATATTTATCAAATGAGAATAGGCTTCCAGTGTTTTCCGTTTTCTTTTGAGTGCGCGAAGAAAAGTCTGCTGTAAAAAAAGTAAATTAAAAACACTCAAAGAGAGTTTAAAGAAATTGACTCCGTGTTGGAAGTATTGTTTGCGTTGGGTTTTCTTAGTTTGATTTCTGTTCTGCCTTTTTTGTTAGTGAGAATTTAATATATCTTTTGAACAAGTGAACACTGTTGGTGTTGCATTATGAAATTCTTTATTTTGTAAATATCATTACGAGTTTATTCACTTTTATGCCATTATATGTATTTTTGTCTATCAAAATAAAATACAAACTCTCAAACGTAAAATTTATCATTCTGTCAAATTTCGTTACATTGTTGATATAATATAGGAGGCGGTATTCTCAATTTGGGAGGTGGGTATGGGTACTACTGTCTCGGGAACCATTTATTGGATAACCAACACTCCTGACGTAGGTCACCTCAAGTGGTTCACTACGTTTGGTGTCTTAGCGGGGGTGCCCGGTTTCATGTGAAGGGTGAGATTTGTGCAGTTCTTTGTCAGTGAATGCGTCCGAGGGAGACCCTTTGACCACTCTAGTGGGACTCGATACTTCGCCTTGCACCGCAGTTGGATATAGATTCATACGTCCGTCACTGCTGGACACACTGACCCCTAGATTCCTACCCACCCCTATTTTACCAAACCAATACCTTTTTGAAGTAAAACTTCTTTACGCACGCTCGACTTGGGGGGTAAGCTGGTGAATGCGATACGAAAAGTGTGATGTGAACGGTAATCGATCCGAACGGTGATCGAGCGAGGCGAACGGTCGGGTCTTTTCGCATGCTTGACTTGGGGGGTAAGCTGGTGAATGCTTTACGAAAAGTGTTATGGAGAGGTGCGAGCACAAGGAATCATTTGTTGAATAACCATGCCATAGGTCATCCCAAGGTCGTACGTCACCCCAAGGTCGTAGGTCACCCCAGGGTCGTAGATCACCCCCACGGTCGTAGGTCGCCCCAGGGTCATAGGTCACCCCAATGTCATATGTCACCCCAATGTCAATGTCACCTCAATGTCATATGTTATTTTATAAGTTTCTTCAGTCGTGTGGTCTTAAGTACACTTGTTTTTTTCTTTCCCAGCACTTCCTTCTTTTCCCTAAAAAGACCTTCTACACAGCATCCCAAAATATGACATAGGCCTCGAGGGTTTTTTTCCTTAGGGCCTCCTGCGTGGATCTATTGTAAACAAAAAAAACGGGTTAAAAAATACTAATACAACATAAAACGAATAAACAGTGTGTTCACAAAAAGAGATCATAATAGTACTCTTCATTACCGACTGAGCGAGAACTGTTTTAACAAGTAATTAAAGGATATGACAGTAGGGTTTAGTCAAGCTCCAAACCTAATGCCTTTGAGATTTTATCGTATGGAGGTCAATGGTTGTTATTTTTTAATAATATTGCTTTTTTAACGGTATTCTTCTTTAAGGCTTCAAAGTCTCATATTCCTACCCCAGATGTGTCCAGTATTGAAAAAAGCTTGAAAGCTCTCAATAATCCTCAGCCAGCAATTCTTACTAAAATGATTCAATCAAATTAGAATCACCATAAAGACAATCTTCATTATCGCTCACAGTACATTTCAGTAAAATTTTATATGAATAAGACTTCGTTAAGTTCTATTTTAACTGATTCATTCTGAAAAGCCTTCTTCACAAAAATGGGCCTGGAAAATGATTCATTTATTATTATTGTTAATATTCCGTGAATAGGTCGTTTCAGCTTTTCTCTGTTGATTAGTGAACTGAGCCAAACTTCTCTGTAATATGTTTTCGTTACTATTATCTCTCTGGGGAAAGATATTATTTTCTTTATTGCCAAAATGAAAACGCAAACATTAATCCTGAGTCTGGAACTAATATTATCTTATTACGCCATTATTTGTGGCCATTGAAAATAAATATATTAGGTGAGACCTTCGTAAGGGAAAGATATACCCGATTATTGCTAGACCCGCGATAATGTATGGCTCCGAATGCTGGACTATGTACAACTCCTGCTTTAGGCAACTCGAAACAGCAGAAATGCGGATGCTTAGATGATCAGGAGGAGTATCACTAAAAGATTAGACGAAAAGTTCACGTATTCGTGTAGCCTGGGTGTCACAGACATAAAAAGTAAGCTGGAGGAACGACTGTTGTGATGGTATTGGCACATAGGACGGAGACCATCAGACCACACAGTGAAGCAGGCAATGTCTATGGAGCTTCATCGACAGTCATCCAGAGGAGGACCAAAGAACTCCTCAAATGCTCCAAAATACTTCAGAGAAACGGCCTGGATGAAGACGATACTCAAAACCGAAGAAACTACAACCTGAGAACGAGAGACCCGACCCCAACAGCCTACCTAGTCAATGAGTTAGGACAGTGCACAGAAAGAAGAAGAGGTGAGACCTTTGTAAGTTAGCAATTGACTGAGAAAAAACAAATATATATACAATATATACATATATATAAAATTTTATGTAAATTAAATTTAATAATATTATTATCAAGTTCTGTAAGTTTTTAGTATTTATTTTTATTGCAATTATTTCGACTTACAAGGCCATTTTCAAACTGCGGTTAAACCACTTTAGTGCGACTTATTAATACGATCTTAAATATCAATGTAATAAATCAATTTAGGCACCTTCAAAAATTGACATTTAAAATCGTATAAATAAGTCGTATAAAAGTGGTTTAAACACAGTTTGAAATTGGTTTGTAAGCCGAAACAGCTGTAACAAAAATAAATTCTAAAATACTTGCAGCACTTGCTAATAACATTATTAAGCTTTAAAAAAATAAATGTAGTTCTACAAATTAAACACAAAAAAAATTAATACAATTATTTGAACTATTTAAACGCGTACTGAACAAATTATTAGCTATACAAGAGTGATATTTACTAATTTGAAAGAAAGTTTGAGTTCTAGGTCAGTATAGTTGAGGAACTAGTTCAATTAATAATTCCTTATACGCAGAATGTTAAGGGACGCACTTGACTTTCTTTAACAGAATACAATAAAGATGTCACCAGAGACCAATGTTTCGTTTACATCTTTTTCTCTTAAAAATAATGTCAGGAATCTAACCTAACACCTTTTTTATTTATTATTTATCTATAACAGAATATATTTACATTGGTTTTATTTGTATGCCTGTCTCACTCAGATATACCTGTGTTGAGACAGGCGTACTTTACAATATATATTGTAAAAAAAACCCTTTGTATATTCAATAATATTATTATTCAATTTATAAAAACTGTTTATTCATAAACAGGTTCTGCTGTGTAAATAGTATTACGTGTGACAACAGTTTAACTTTCTGAAGGCGTTAGACAGTTTGATAGTGCCTTCACAAGGCAAAACAGCTCTCACGCGTAATGATAATTATGCAGCAGAACTTTTTTTGTAAATAAATTGTTTTTATTATTTAATAATAATAACATAAATCAATACAAAAAAGAAAATAAACGTTAAATTTGCGTTCCACAAATGAAACCCAATTTCCGAAAATATTATTTAATTATTAGTTTTGGCGCACTGTGAAGAGATTTTGTGTCAATTTTATAAGCGCCACCCCATCCTATTATACCATATAGGATTATGCATCGGCTTGAAGGAAACATGTAATTAAAATTAATTATTTCAATAGAGCAATTTCGTTCTCCACAACGATGCAATCTCTAGGAACAAGAATCGTATATAAAATTAGTGCGAGAAGCAATATCATGAAATGAAGCATGGAATCTAGTGTTATATTCATTGGGTAGTGGATTGTCGGAGAAAGGAGATGAATTTGGTCATTATTGATCTCGCAAAACCCATCTATTGTGATATATGTCCGCGACCGCGTCTTCACAGTATTAATAAAACATTTCTTGAACCGAGAATTATTTTCCATTTTCATAGATAGTTAACCCAAATATTAGAAGTTATTTGGCAAGGAAAATCTTCTTCCCGCGTAATTTGCCTATCATTTTGATCTGAAGATAACATACCTATTAATGATTCGTAATGAATAATATTCGTTATTCAGGAAAACATTACATGTAGAGTTACCGTCAAATCAAATTAGTTATAAGCTACATAATATTTATTTATTTATATTAAACGCCCGTACGGGCGTTTGTAAACAAACACGTGACCCATATAATAATTTAGAGGAAGAGTATGTACCTATTCAAGATGTAAAATTTGTTGCAAATTAAAAAAAATAGAACACATTCAAAAGAAAATAACTAAAATATTTATTTTTATGGTATGTTATAAGTTATAACCTTCTTGTGACTATATTCCGTGCCGTTGAACACTTCTACTATTTCTGAAAAAGTATTTGCCAACTGTGTGCAATCTAGGTACTAGCCATATGTCACCCCAAGTGGTTCGCTACATTTGATGACTTAGCACAGGTGCTCGGGTTCATGGGACGAGGTTTGTCTAGGTCTTAGCGGCCAATGCGTTGGCCCACCTAATGCATGGCGTGTCGGATCGGGAGAATTTGGTTGAGGAAGACCTAAACTAGATCTCTCCAGCCGGACTCTCTCAACCCATCGCTTTGCATTGCAGTGGGAGAGATGAATTCATACGTCAATTACTCCTAGACACATTGACCCTCAGATTCCTACCCACCGCACATACTTTTTTTCTTCCGAGAACTTCCCTGCTTGACTTTCCTTAAAAAAAACCCACACAGCATCCCCAAAGATGACATTATATAATTTTTGTTTTAATATATATTTATTTATTTTACATTTACACAATATAACATAATATAGCATTACATATTTTATACACTCTCCTAATAAAGCAAGCACTTGTGTTTAGGAGAGGACAACTTGTTAACAACAATTTTTGTTGTGTTAATTTGTTTTGTTAATAACATAGTCCCTGAGGGAAATGTTTTTTTTCTCAGTGCCTCCTGTGTGGATCTAATGTAAAAAAAGCGAGTATCTTAATGACTCAGCCCTGATACTGTTCCAATTAAAAATATTTTAAAATAATTAGGCTGAGTAAATGAGGACTGTCTATAACACCATTAAAAATAAAAAAATTAAATTCGGAAACAAGACTTTTATCTGAAAGTTTAAATAATTTTAATTATTTCATCAAGCGGTTGCAATTAATGGTGGACCGAGTTTACAACAAATGATATCTTGGAATTTTTTTTCATAGAAATCGTAAATATATATACATGGATATTGGATATAACAGTTTTCAGTGAATATTATTCAAAAAAGTTCTATGGAAGAGTTATCATTATCATTAAATCGAATTATTTGGATATAAGATGGTTGAATAATGATATTAATTCCACTGTGGTTCAATGCTAAAAGTAACAAAGATGAACAAAAAAAAGCATTTAAAATCTCAACAAAGGATTTTGTACTCCTATCGTTATGTTAGAAGTTTGTTTCAAGCAATTGTTTTTATGTAATAAAATATAATTGTAAAAGTATGATATATTTTTCTTTTTTTTTCATTTTGTGACTTAGCAGGGTTTCCCGGGTTCATGGGGTGTTGTCGACGAATGCTTTTGTCCACCCATTGCCTGAGGGGACGGACGGGGAAACATTGGTTGAGGGAAATCTTTTGACCTCTCCAGCCGGACTCTCTCCACCCATCGCCTTGTGCAGTGGGAGGGTGGATTCATAGGTCTGTCACTCCTGGACACAAAACTTTCCCCCCCAAAATTTCCTCTCTTGGCTCTCCACAAAAAGACCAGCCACACAGCACCCTTAAATATGACTTTCTTTTCTCAGGACCTTATGTGTGGAGCTAATGTAAAAAAAATCCTCACTGGAACCTCCCGTGGTGAGGATTTCATGTATATACGATTTGACCGATCAGTGGCTGAGTGGGTATCGCGTTTGGGTCCCACCCGGGCGTCGCGTGTTCGATTCCTCGGTTGGCTAAGTACAAAGAGATTTTTCAACATTGTAGGTTTATTCGTAGCCTGTGAATGTTTGCATGAATTATAATATGAAGCAATTACAAATTTATAAATATGTAGTGTTTTTTAGTGCAGTTGAGTGGTGTCGAGTTCAGTCCGTATTTGGGGTCAGTAGATTTTCTATATCCCTCTATGTTTCAAAACTAGCTTTTTTATTTGAGATTTCAATGTTGTAATGATTTTCGAAAGAAAGTGAAATTTTGTTGTAGAGGTTTTTTTACTTCTGATAACTCTATCTTATACACACAAAAAATGTCTACCTAACAACATCAACAATCGAAACTAATTTATTTTTCTAGTTACCTGAATAACAAATTTAATATTGAACGAGAAATATCTCCTTTTAAGTTATCATATTTTGACCCAAGACCGCAGCTTTGTGTATATATGAACTAAAAAAAAATAATACGCATTATTATTTACATAAACCCAGAAACATATTCAGAATTGAAATAAATCCAAGGACTCCCTTTTGTACACAAAACCATACAAATTTATAACTGGTTATTTTCCTGATTTAATCTTTGACAACCATTTGACTATCAACAACGCATTTGTTGTTATATTCTCATTTAGAATCATTACAAAAAACCTATACAAATAATTTTATTCAAATGGGAAATTCGCCGCAGTATTAAAACCACAAAAGTCCGATCATAAAATAAAGGCGCCTACAAAATGGCGAGCATGAAAATCAGTATTTGTTCAAACTACACAGTTTCGTTATTCCGTTATGAAGCAATTCCCGTAACGGCCGTTAGGAACGGCTAGCGATATAGCGGACCGTTTGGCCCTTTAACGAACGAGCAAAATTAAAGGCCAGAGGGCGTTCTAATCGCTCGACACAACAATAAATTTTAACAAAAATTTTAATTTATTTTTTCGAGATTTATTGCCTTTGTTGGTTATCAGTGGAAAACTTGTAGATGCCTCAGCTTGTTTTTAAATTGTGAATCTCGTATTAAATACAACCTGAAATTGTGCAAAATCATCAAAAATACTAACTTTGGTGGACCATGCGTTAACTTTGAATTTGAGTTTCATTTTCAAAATTGGAATCAGTTTGAAGAATTCAGACAAACAACCTAACGGAAATATAATATTTTTATAAAATAATATATTTTAATTGTCATTTTCAAAATTGAAACTGATTTGTGAAAAATTCAGACTGTATCTGCGTTAAAATCAAACAAAAGGCTTAATTAGATACGTTTTTTGATTTTCACGGGCAAAAGCATTTTTGTTGTTAGTTTTTGGGGTGTTATGCCGTGTTACGCTACCTGCTTCTTTAGCCGACGTTTCGGACAGCGTTGCAGTGACACATCTGTCGGATCTGCCGGATCTGCCCTGATGATGGACACTGCAACCCTGTCCGAAACGTCAGCTAAAGAAGGAAGTAGCGCAACACGCCATAACACCCCAAAAACTAACAAAAAAAGGTCTAATTGTATGTTTGTTTACCCCGTGAAATCTTTCAAAAATGTTTACAAAATTCAGAAATGCGGTAAAGTAACCTACCCATAATACAACATCACCGACCGGTCAGAAGTTGAGTTGGCATCGCGTTTGGGTACCACCCAAGCATCGTGCATTCGATTCATCGGCCTGCCAAGTCCTCCATAAAGACACAAGCAACATTTTCCGCTTACTGTGGTGATAGTAGGAGATTTTCAAATATTGTTGGTTTGCAAACATTTCCGAGTTACGAATAACGTATACGTATATTATATATAAATTTACATTTTATTATTTCAATAATTCAGGAATTAAGATTTCAGACGAACCTGTGATTTCTTCGGGTCTGCGCTAGGATAATAATAAAAATGCTTCGTCATCGTTGCACATCACATCGGCGCCAAAACTACGTGACATTGTCACTGTGATTCACGATTATGAGCTTTTTTTATTCTGCACCGAATCTAAAAATCCGTTAGCTTATCGGAGTTTCTGCCATCACAAACAATAATTTTAAATGCGGTTTCAACGCGTTTTACGTATTTGGCCCGATAATACTAAAATAAACTCTTTTGTGGTTAAAATTTAACAACCAGCATTAAAAAACTTTAAAGGGTTTCTATAAAACCACGTAGAATTTAACGCACCGGGCTTAACATAATGCCTCGAACTATCATTCGATTTCAGTGTGTTACTGGTTTATAAAAGAACTAAGTTGGTGGTGGCGTAAACATGAACTAACGCTATTTATTTATATTTTAATCTGGCAGTACTATCGTTATGTCATAGATGACAGCGCCCTCATTTTCCGCCAACTTATGCGTATTGCACTGTGAAGGCGTCCATAAAGCCGATCATAAAAAAAACTTACCAACGTGCGAATTGCCTTTAAGAAAATGTTATTGTTGAAGGGCGATGCATAAATTGTTCCAAACACTGAACAGAAAATTCATGGAAGTGTGATATAGTGATGTGTTCGATTTCGCCAATTTATTATGATTTATAACGTGGTATTACGCCGTGTTGCGTTACCTCCTTATTTAACCAACTTTTCGGACAGCAAACAAATTGGCAAAATCGGTAAAGGACCACTAATCGGGGAAATTAATATATATATAATATGATTTAATTCTTTTCTATTGATTTATAAATAATACACTTGTGTTGCAAAGTTTAACAAAGAAACGACATTTATGTTTATCTACTACACTATATAAAGAGGTAAGGTTTGTTTGTTTGTTTGTTTGCATCGAATAGGCTCTGAAACTACTGAACCGATTTGAAAAATTTTTTCGCTGTTGGGAAGCTACACTATCCCTGAGTGACATAGGCTATATAATATTTTCAAAATAATTAGGGATCATTACTAAAACTCCAATAATGCAACCCAAGGTGTAAAAAAATTACATAAAATATTCTTTACATCGCGTGCGCTGCGAAAACTATTGATGATAGAATAAAATAATGTACTACGACTTTGTAGAACACATCATTATTTACAAAAAAGGTTGCGACAGCATATGTCTAACTATTATGGTTATGCCACAATAAGTATTCTTTTATTTTAAAAATTTAATTAATATGTCGCCGCTTGAAAAGGCTTTTTATTTGTATCTTGGTGTTAATCCTTATCAAAATAAATTATTTCACATTCAAGACAGCTTCAATACCTTTATTTAACTTTTTGAATTTTTCAATTCGGATATTTAATTAGAAAGATATCACGAGTTTAAAAATGTTAGTATTAGAAAAAAGTTTCTGCTACGGGCCGGGCGGGAGAGGAGTCAAGAAATGAAGTGCCAGGGGGGTTGGCGGGACGGGGGAGCGGGAGAGCGGTGGCGGGGAAGGTGGAAGTGGAACGCTGGAGGTTAACGCACGGGAATGTACGCACGGGAGTAACATTTTATTTATTTAAATATGGCATTGCAACGCATGCCGGGAAACAGCTAGTTTATAATAAAATAGTAGAAAATAAAACAAGTGACAATTGATAATTACATTCCAAGTATTCCAACTGACACTACAGGATTCAAATTTAAATGGAATATATTGCCATTACATCTCCCCTCCCCCTGGAAAGAAAATTACTGCAAAATTTTCACTCATCTTCGATGTCCTCTTCATGGTTCATAAATAAAGGTGCTGGAGTTAACTTCGAGATGTGGAAAAAATTTGATTCAAATTTTTTTCGACCAGTGTTTATCTTGTAAATTGAGTTTGATAATTTTTCTATGATTTTGTATGGTCCGATTCTCAATTCGTCGAGCTTCTTCCTGTTAAGTTTGTTTCCATTCTCCACAAAAACAGTATCACCAACTTTGAAGTCAAAGTGTCTCCTGGTTTTATCGTAAATTATCTTGTTGTAATTATGTGACTTCATAGTATTTTCTAGAGCTTTTTTTCTCTCTTGAATCAAATCGATGCCGGTCTTCTTAAGTTTTAACTCATTTGGCAAAATCGTAACATCTGTGCCGTCAAGTAGGTACTGTGGCGCATATCCAGTAACAGTGTGCTCCGTTTCATTATAGTTTTTTACACAATTATGCGCTTTAGTTGTCCAAGCTACTTTTGAGTCATTTTCGTTGATTTTGCATCTAATTTTATTGACCAGCGTTTGGTTCAATCTTTCATTTAATCCATTTGAGAAAGGTGAGTTCACTGCAGTAAAAATTATTGGAATATTTTTTTCATCCAAAAATTTTTTGAATTCTCTAGAATTGATACCCGGGTATTGGTCTGAGAGTATCATGCCAATGTCATTAGTTTCTGTGGAGTTTAATAGTTTGATGAAATCATTGGTATTTTGAGTTCTTGACGTCAAAATATATGCAAACCTCGTGAAATGATCTGATAACAGGTGCAAGTATCTCTTTGTTGATCGTGAACCCCCAAAACCGCCTATTGTATCAATGGAACATATTTCAAAAGGTTTTGTTGCGGGACCCAAGTGGGACATCAATCCATATTTATTTTAATATGATTTAATTCTTTTCTATTGATTTATAAATAAAACACTTGTGTTGCAAAGTTTAACAAAGAAACGACATTTATGTTTATTTATAATAAAATAATAGAAAATAAAACAAGTGACAATTGATAATAACATTCCAAGTATTCCAACTGACACTACAGGATTCAAATTTAAATGGAATATATTGCCATTACATATATTTTAAATCTTTTGGTTCGTGAAAAACATAAGTATACTTTTAGATATGTGCATACATTATAAGGGAGCATACATTAATTTCGTGAGCTCAAAATAAGGGGGAGGGGTCCAGTAAAATTTTATCAAATCTCATTTAAACTGAGGACGAGTTCATAAAATTCTCATGTCAACCTTAAAAGAATATATATAATTATTATAGAGATAATAAAAAAATAAAAAATTGTTTCACTTCTTTTGAAGTGTCCCATTTTGCCCATTAAAAAAATCTACCTAATGGCCATTATGAAAAACATATATTACGAAAATGTAGTCCTTTAACAACTGTAGGGTAAATCTCAATAGAAAGGGGGGGACGGGGGGGGGGAGGTTACACCAAATCTCATTTAATCTTACAAAAGGGGGGAAGGAGTCTCAATTGAAAAAAAACCGGCTAACGTAATTAAAGTATGCCCCCTAAGCATCAGCCATTGCCTATCTATTAAAATCTCGTGTCACGGTGTTTGTGGTCGCACTACTCCGAAACGGCTTGACTGATTTTTATAATTTTTTTTTGGATATTAGTTAGGTATGAGAATAGGTCGTTAAGTATATTTCATACCGCTAGGTGATTAGGGTGTCCCTGTCCAGTAAAAAATTAGGTTTCTAATGTTTGAGTCTGCAAATATTGGAAAGTAATCGATGCGTTGACTCAATTTTCTACAAAACATAAAATTTTAGCAGAAGAGTGTTTATATATTCACTGGTAAGTTCTGTCGTTATGAAATTTGTATAAAAAGTTTGAAATAAGTGGCGCGTGAGTTGTTTGGAAAATGAGTGTTTTTAATGTATTTTAGCGGCAGGGCGTTAAGGCGTGAGGGGGAGAGGAATCTGGAAGGGGCGAAGGGGAATAAAGGGAATCGAGGGAGGGGGAAAGACGGGAAAAGTGGGGAGCGAGGAGGTTCGCTGGACGGAAAAGGGGGGGGGGGGGGGGAAGGGGAGGAAGGCGAAGGGGGAACGCGGGAGGGAAAGAGGAGGCGGAAAGGGAACGGGTACGAATTGGAAAGGACACGCAGGGAGAAAAAATATCTTTATTTAAGTGGCGTTCAACGCATGCCGGGTTCAGTTAGTATTTTATAAATAATTGTTTTAGTACATAGTCCAATGAATAATCATATGAAAAACAAATTGTAGCAGAAAAACTGACATGTACACATGTACAGGACCCGATATAAACCTCCTAACAATATTATTTTACAAGCATCGTATACACTTGATGTCCCTCTTCGACTAGTGACGCTATGTAGGCGTACAAAAGACAAAGTGCTGTTCCTCGCAGGGTGAAGCGAATTCCGATGCACAAATACATTTAATGCTAGGCTTTTTATTGGAGTCAACTCTCGCTGTGTTACATATACTAATAATATTGTGTTTTAGCGCTTTCGAGTAATTGTACTCGTAGCTTCGTTGTCCCCTAGGAAAATATACGCGTTCATTTTTCGCATTCATGAATGCTTCCATCGTTGTTGCAAATTGTAAAGTCGGGTTACGGAAGTGATGCCGTTATTAGCCAGCCACAACAGAGAAAGTGATCATCGTGGAGATATTTATTGCCCTTGGCCAATTTGGGGAACTAACGAGGAAGACATTTCACATAAATCTTAGCTATCCAGCATACATATTAATTAATAATGGTTTAATAATGATTTATTATATACACGCCCTTGGGGTTTATGCAACACAAAGAAAGTGTGAATATCTTTTGAAATTAACTAAATATTAACAAATTCACCAAAGACAAAATAACACAGAACATTCGTAAATAAACTTAAAGTCCATGAAGAGTTAGTTCGAGTTAAAGTAGTGGGAGCCTATGTCTAAGGTAAGGTGAGGCTCTCGATTTGCAATCTTCGAAGATTAGGGTTCGAATCCCGAGTGTGCAAGAAATTTTTTTTTGATTAATTTGTTATATTTCATAATTTATTTATTTTAAACAATATATAGTATATTTTCGGCAAGTTTTAGACTGGAAAATTCTCTTAGTATCGCCCTATTGTAAGACCCTATTCAGAATCGAAATGTTGCTTGAAATGGCTTTAGACGTGTATGGTGACCAGATCTGAAGGCCAGGTACTACCTCACCTTCCCGTTACCCATCTCCCACCCCCCTCTTCATCTTGGGGTTGCCATAGTCTCACTGGCTCTAGACAGTAGGCAACAGTAAGACTCGTGTGCCGTATTCACGTAAAAAAGCAAGTCTAATTAATTTTGTTGAAATTACAACACAATAAATATGTGTGCCTAATATTGTATTATAATATAACCATGAATCATCTACTTGTGGCGACCAGAAAGGTCGCTCCCTTTAGCCAAAATCATTGCGCCGCCACTGGAAGAACTTACCAGACCACCTATATACAATTGTTATGTTTCTCGCCGGCAAAATATTGGGAAGCACATCGAAAGGCCTCGACTCAACAGCCGTTGCATAGTTACGGCCGCGGAAGGTTCGAGAGCTTGGTTGCAGCTAACATGGTTCATCGCACCATCAGCTCAAGAGACACAATTGCCCACGACAAGTCCCACGGCGGGCCTTCTTGTCACGCAGGCAGCAACTTCTCAGCCACTGAGACTTCATTCTCCTCACGAAGTTTACCGCAGCCTATCTCCGCGACTCACCGCGTCGAGCATCCATCCTGGACGTCAAGGTCTTCTCCACCAACATGGTGCGCAACTACATGCTGGCGACATGCAGACCTGAGGTCTACTACACCACTGCATCACTGACCTTCATCACTGCATCACTGACCTTCATCACTGCATCACCTACGAGCCTCATCATCATCATCGCTCCCACTGTTATTCTACACTAAATTTACCATCGCTACGTAGCAGCAATAAAGACTGACTCATACATCGACTGACGCCTCACATTTAATCGTCCCCCGTCTCTGCCGATCCGCGCCTCCTCTCCCTCATACTTACTTACTATACACTATATAAAGAGGTAAGATTTGTTTGTTTTTTTGTTTGTTTGCATTGAATAGGCTCCGAAACTACTGAACCGATTTGAAAAATTATTTCGTTGTTGAAAAGCTACACTATCCCTGGGTAACATAGGCTATATTATATTTTCAAAAAAAATAGGCATCCTTACTAAAACTTCAATAATGCAACCCAAGGTGTAAAAAAATTACCTAAATATTCTTTCCTCCTCCTTGCTGCGAAAATTATTGATGATATAATAAAATAATGTATTACTACTTTGTAGAACACATCATTATTTACAAAAAAGGCCGCGACAGCATATGTCTAACTATTATGGTTATGCCACAATAAGTTAATTTAACTTTTTGAATTTTGTCTATTCGGATATTTAATTAGAAAGTTATCGCGAGTTTAAAAATTTTAGTATTAGAAAAAAGTTTCGGCTACGGGCCGGGCGGGAGAAGAGTCAAGAAATGAAGTGCCAGGGGGGTTGGCGGGACGGGGGAGCGGGAGAGCGGTGGCGGGGAAGGTGGAAGTGGAACGCTGGAGGGGAACGCACGGGAAAGGACATGCAAGGAGTAACATTTTATTTATTTGAATATGGTGAGGGAGCGGACGCGATGATCGGCAGAGACGGGGGACGATTAAATTAAAGGCGTCAGTCAATGTGATGAGTCAGTCTTTATCGCTGCTACGTAGCGATGGTAAATTAAGTGTAAAGTAACAGTGTGCAGACAGGAGCGATGATGATGATGAGGCTAGAAGGTGTTGCAGTGATGAAGGTCGGCGATGCAGTGGTGTAGCAGACCTCGGGTCTGCATGTCACCAGCCTGTAGTTCTGCACCGTGTTGGTGAAGAAGACCTTGACGTCCAGGATGGATGCTCGATGCGGTGAGTCGTGGAGATGGGCTGCGGTAAACTTCGTGAGGAGAATGAAGTCTCAGTGGCTGAGAAGTTGCTGCCTGCGTGACAAGAAGGTGCGGCGGGCCTTATGTCGCGGGCAATTGTGTCTCTTGAGCTGATGGTGCGATGGACCATGTTAGCTGCGAGATGTTGCGTCCTCGAAGGTTGATGATGTACCGACACAGGTCCGACATGTCGCCGTGGACCTGGCGGGTTACCGCACTGGAACGTTATCACTTGATGCACTGTCTATGTGTGTTAATGAACTGTTACTGATACTAGAGACTGGAACTGACTGACTGACTAGCGCTGTGTCGCTGTGCTTTATATAGCCGACCGTGTAAGTAGCTACCCGGAACGCCAAGTAATATCGAGCGCCCGCGCAAATCAGAGAAGACTCTGGAACATTCCGTGGCCGTAGCAATGTGACGGCTGTTGAGTCGAGGCCTTTCGATGCGCTTCCCGAAATGTGTAGCCGTGTGCGGCATGAAACAATACAATGCAGGTATTATGTACCTTTCGAGAATGTGCTTGCTATATCAGTGGCGGTGCAAGGATTGTGGCTAAAGAGGGCGACCGTTCTGGTCGCCACAATGGCCTTGCAATGCATGCCAGGAAACAGCTATATATTATAAAAGAAAGTAAAAAAAAACGTGCAGACCGTAAAAACTCAGAAACGAGTCCCGGTACGATCAAGGGAGTTATATGGTGTGGTAGATCTCTATCCCCCCTAAGGAATAAGGGTAACCGTTTTTACCTAAAGGACGTGCTTTTTAAGATATAAGGGGTGGAAATTTCGCCCTCTTGAAATTTCGAGAACAATCTTCCGGAAAGTTCTAGAAGGTTCCATAGAGCTCTAGAAAATTCTGGTGGGAGTGGCAGAGTATGTCGTGGAATTTTCGGAAATAGGGAATCGGGAACATCAGTGTGGAACATTCTAGAACACTCTCGAATGTTGTCCTGAGCGAAGCCGGGTAACCCAGCTAGTCGTAAATATAATTGAAACTGAGGATATGTAAAAAATAAATGATTGTGCTTTATTTTCGAAAGTATTATGCCGTGTTGAAAATTTCAAATCATCTTTGAAGTAGAAGATTACATTAATAATCTAAACGAAAATATGAAAGAGCACAAGACACAGAAAAATAAAAAGGTAACGGTCACAACTGGACCTCTCGTCTACTAATTTTGCTACTAAGACCTCTTATTTAAACTTCCTTTTATCAATCTTGTATACCAAATTTCAATCGCGTCCGTTGTTTTATTTAATTTTTTGTGTCATGTTTTCTTTAATAAATGTTCGTCTAGATCAGAGGTCTCCAAACTACGGCCCGCGGGCCAAATCTGGCCCACCAGTGTCATCAATCCGGCCCGCGACAGCAAATGACCAGTTTTTATCAATCAGGCCCGCTACTGCTAATGGCTTATCGTTGTTATGATTATGTTTGATAAAAAACACAAATTGATGTAACTCGGTTTTATTTACTTGCTATACAAGTATAATACGCAGAAAATTAAACATAAGCATAGTAACAACTAACAAATAATATGAATGAATTCAACTAACATTATAACATATAAACATATGATATAGAACATTTTACATGTAAACATTATAACATGTAAAATACTAAGGATTTTTTTTTGTATTTGTGATATTCCATTGACAAATGTTTGTAGTTGTGGACCAATTTTACTTGTACCTACCAATTATTAAAAGAGATTTAAGATGCTCATCGGTTAACTTAGATTTGTAAACATTCTTTGTGTACTTTCTTTATTTTGGAGAATGTTTTCTCAGTAAGAACAACAGAAAACAGCACACGAGCACAGATAATTGAACTAGCGAATTTAACAAACGTATGCTCGCTCAGGGCGCGTACTCGGCAAATAGTCTAGAAATTATAGATAATGGTAGGAAAAATAAAACCGTTTTGGCCCTCGGAACTTATTGGAGTAATCAGTATGGCCCTAAGGCTAAAAAGTTTAGAGACCTCTGGTCTAGATTATTAATGTTATCTTCAATGATGTATTGCATTGATAGGAATAACCTTCAAAAGTTATAAAAAGGGAGTTTTTCCAATAAAAAAAAAATGATAAAAATTGAGTATAATATAAAATCATTCGAAAATGAAGTTTTAACCTATATTTATTTGAGCATTACAACGCCAAATACCTAAAACAAAAGCTGCAGTTAATTTAGACAAACTCCGATACAAGAGAGAACACCAAACTTAGACCAAGTTAAAGTTTTAGTCAAGTAATCACAATAGTTGTATGTTGTAAATTGAACTTTCGTGTTGTGTCAGAAATTGAGTTTATAAGTTATACCAATATTCAAACTGGATTTTACGGTTTTAATAATAATAATTTAATGAGTGATGTTATTATAGCATACATTTATATACATGTTGGTATAGTATAGATGTATCAAATAAATAAATGTTTAAAGATAAGTAATGACCGGTCAGTAATTGAATGGGTATGGCATTTGGGTCCCACCCAGGCGTTCCGTGTTCGATTCCTCGGCTGGCTATGTCCTCCATCACGACTCAAGCAACATTTTTAGCTTACTGTATTGGTAGTAGGAGATTTTCAAATATTTTCGGGTTATTCGTAACTAGTGATGTAGACCCGGGAATATTCCCGGGAATATTCCCCGACCTGAAATAAATTCCCGAAAACGGGGAATTTATTTAATTTTTAATAAAATGGTTTCTACATTTCTCTTGGATGCTTTATTGAGAGTTGGCAGTTATCTAAGGGGACATCACTTGATGTAGGGATTTCCCTACCACTTATGCCCCCCCCCCACCCCCCTTAGAGAAGTCCCTGCAGACCAGGGTATCCCATGTAGGGATTTCCTCAGGGTCCCATGTTTATCCCAGGACGATTTATTTTTATTTAAAGGAGTGTTAATTCACTCGCGAATTCACATTTCAGTATATTCACTATACCTTTGGTATTTATTTGAATATTATAAACCTTGATATTATTGATATTACATGGAGCAAGGCATTCCTATGGAAGTGTGTCGATAAAATCACGCCAGTGACCTGGTGGAAGGGGATGTGCGGATGTTCAGATTTGTCACAGGTTGCCATAAGAATATTGACAGCTCCCATTACTTCCGCAGCCACGGAGAGATCTTTTAGCACGTTTAGTCGCATCCATACAAAACGGAGGAATCGTCTAACAACTCAAAGAGCAGGGAAAATAACATTTGTGGCACACAATTGGAAACTTCTTTCCTCTGAAAGTGGCTCTCAAGCTGCTTCCAAGAAAACCCTTTCTTCCACGGATGAGCAGATTGCGTCTGCTTCGCATCATAACGTTTCAAACTTATCTGGTACTCGCAAACACAAACATCCAATTGACTGTGCCGAGGAAGAGGAAAACGTAGATAATCCTGAATCGGCAACAACTTCGTCCGGGTCGGATGAAGAAGAAGAAGAATATGAAGATGAAAGTGGAAGCGAAGTTGATAGTGTCCAATCAGTATCATCAGATGAACAGTAACGATCTGTGAAGTTGTGTCATTTTTACAGTTTTACGATTTTTTTGTTTTATGTAGCCTACCGTACACTAATAGGTAATAGCGTAAAGTGTATAGGCTACTAATACTGTACATACAATAAAGATACTACTCAATGTAAAATAATTTTGATCGGTGCTTTTTTTTTTTTTCTCTTGGATCCTATTCCCATATATATATTGGAATAGATTTGACTTTTTATGGATCTATACTGCTAATATGTACCATATGTGTGTATTTTTTATATTTTAGTTAATAAATATTATTCTTTTTGAGGTATTATGTTGTTAAAATCAAAATTCCCAATATTCCCCGTCCAGGGGAATATTCCCGGGAATATTCCTGGGAATATTCCCCAAAAATAAATTCCCGGGAATTTATACATCACTATTCGTAACCCGGGAATGTTTGTCTTTCTTTAAAAAAAAAAGTTTTGTTTGTATTTTTAATTAATAGCAAACATTTTTTATTGTATGAGCGAGTAAAAGTGAAGTTGCAGTTTTCTAGCGAATTCCTTAAATAAAAGGAACTTGTGTTTTATTATGAATTTTCACAATTTTTTCAATGTTTCAAAAAAAATGTAGTAGTATTTCAATGTTTCAAAAAAAAGTTGTGGTAATTTTGTTTTTCAACTTTTTTCGTGTTTGAAGCATAAAATATTGAAGAAAAAATTAATTTTTAAATTTCTAAAATGGTGTTTCTTTTTACGATATCACATTTAAAATACCTTGGAAAAATTCCGAAATTTGATGAGAAATTATGAATATTATTAAAAATAGTGTATAAAACAGATAAACTACCATCTTTGGCTAGACAAGCAATGAATATATCCTTCCATGAACTATTTTTTGTAGGTTTCCATATTAGTAAAGTTTTCACATACGCGGTTCTCTACCAATTGTATAAAATATTCACGGCATTTCCTAGCAAGACTGTGTGTTTAATTTTTAAACAAATATATTTTTTCGCTTGCCCTTCAAAACAAGAAAAAGGTCACTGTTTTTAAGATAATAAAGTAATACTAGTACTTCAGTTTAATGGTTACAATACATAATCCACATATTGACTGATCTATCAGTTTCCGTATTCATATTATGGTGTTCAATTCCACTTTGCTTTGTGCAGTAATCAGAAGGTAATCACGGGTAATCACCATGAGATCACGAACAATGGGGCTTGATTAGATAATGCCTGATATCAGAATGCCCCATTACCAAGGGGGAGGGGGAGGGGTGTTATGATGGCCGCCAATCTCACCCCATGATAAAAGCCTTAAACTTGCTGCTGACTAACCGAAGGTCTTTTAACCCATTGGCTCCTGAATTATTAAGCTATGAAATTGGCCTCCGCCACTGCATTCATTTTCTACAAAAAATTGGGAATCTGCATTTGTGAACTAAATTTAAACCAACTTAAAGAACTTGTTTAAACGTATTTATGTGTGGTTAAAAGTGGATACGAAAAAACGTCTTTTTAAAAATATATAAACATATTTTTTTAAATGACTGAATGTAATGAGGAAGCAATAGCTCAACTTATTAGACGCTTTTATAATTACCGTGAAGATTCACGATTACGGTACCGTGACAGCAAAAAAGGACAATAAACATACGTTCCTTATCGTTATAATACTGCAACTCTTTCTTACACATTAAATAATGGTGAGACCAAAGATGAGATACACAAAATGCGTGACTGTTTCTTCCAAAGTACTACTTTTTTCCTTTTTTAGAGGAAACAGATATATCTTATTACGGCTCGGTCACGGCGACAGGAATTGCCTATAATTTTCTTTATATGTGTGAGGGAGATGTATGATAATGATTGTATGTTTCCTTTGGGAGGGGGTGCAGACATATGTTCTCCGTTTGTCTCATTTTCTACTGTTGTTATTTAGTGTGAAAGAAAGAGCTGTAGCATTATATGTTTTAGAACAAAAGCAAAACCATCAGCGCATTGACTTGAATTTTTTTGAATTCACTTGCACTTCAATATTAACGTTGTAACTATATTCCATACTTTCAAAATTATCGCCATGGCTAGTAGTATTGTAAGGTCTACGGAGACGTCATGGTGCGATATGTGAGGGAGATGCAAGAAAATTATTTTTAATTACTTTTTTCCTTTGGAGGAAACAAACCTACGTACATTGTGTATCTCATCTTTTGCAGAGCTGCAGCATTATAACGATAAGGAACGTATGTTTATTGCCTTTTTTATGCCGTCACGGTACCGTTACCGTGAATCGTCACGGTAATTATAAAAGCATTTTGGCAGAGATCGAGGCACTATCCGCGGTAAGACTAAAGGATCCACGTTACCTTTTTTATATCTTTTATATTTTCATTGAGAGTTGATGATGTTATTATTTTCTTCTTATTTTAATAGGTATGATTTATAAGCTTCAATAAGTTAATCCTAATAAATTGAAAATTATTGTTTATCTTCACCTTAGCAAAGCTGTGAACCCATTTTTGCTGTCTTCGTGAAGCCATCAAATTTACGATATCTGGCAGCGCTCAAATAATTTTTTTATTTTTTTTTTTTTTATTTATCTATAATAAAATATAATTACAATGGTTTTATGTATATGCCTGTCTCACTAGGGTATACCTGTGTCGAGACAGGCGTACAGGTATATAAATGAATATTGTAGTTACAAGGATATTTAAGGTAAAATACATATCACTTTGAATAGAATTAAAACAGAAAGGTGATTGGAAGGGTGATAAATCTTTTAAAGAGAGTTATTTTATAAATGTTGGAGATGAAGTAGAGAAGTAAATTCTGCCTAATCTATTTAAAGGTCAATTTAACAGGATTCCATTATTTTCATTTATTTTATATGGGTTAGGTTGTATTGGTATAGTTATTTTTGTCTATGTGTTATTTATTTTACAGATGTTTGTAATAGTGAGGCGTCCAATACTTATAATCCATTTTTTAATATCTTGTTTGAATTTTGTAAAGGAGTCAGTTTGTCTGATCGTAGTTGGTAGTGTATTGTATAGTTTGCAAGCTATGTATTTAGAGTGTCTTTGCCCGAAGGTGGTTTTGAAAAAAGGAGTTTGGAGAAGTTCGTTGTTTTTGGCTCGGGTATTGTGTATTGTTTGTGTAGCTTTGTATAGTGTTTTGTTGTTTTTGTGTAAATTAATTAGTATGGATCTTGAGTAGAGCTGTTTTATGTCCATAACGTTGAAGGAATTGAATATAGTATCCGTGCTGGTAGTAAGTGGTATTTTAAGAATTATTTTTATGATTAGTTTTTGTGCTTTCATGATGGGATCAAGGGCATTGGAATATGCATTACCCCAGGCTAAAATTCCGTATTCGATGTGAGATTGGCACAGTGAGTAATATACTGTTTTTAAAAGTTTTAGGTTAAGGAAATTGCGTGTTTGTTTGAAAAAGTGTATAGATTTGCGGATTTTGTTTGTAGTATTATGTATATGTTGCTTCCAATTTAGGTGTGTATCGAAGGTTACTCGTAAATATTTGATAATGTTTACTTGCTCTAGGCATGGGCAGTCACAGTTCCAGTTTAGAGATGTATATTTACATACGTGTATATTTAATTAAATAATAAATCATAATTAAATTTGACGTTCCGAAAGAATCAACCTTCAGATGGTTATTTGTGTATTGTTAGAAGATTGATATAATTTCAAAAACTCAGCTTTTATTCACAACTATTGTGCCCGGCATGCGTTGCAATGCCACTCGAATAAAGCAATTGTTTCTCTCTGCGTGTCCTTTCCCACTCGTTCCCGTTCCCTTCCGCAACTCCTTCCCCTTTACTGTCTCCCTTTCCTCCCATTTTCCACCTCCACCTTCCGCTCCATTCCCCCTCCCCTCTCCTGCTTCCCTCCATCGCGCGAACCACTCCCCTCCCGCCTTTCCTTACTGCCGCTAAACTACATGAAATACACACATCCTTCAAAATACTCGTGTGCCACTTTCAGAATTAAAAATATTAAATTCGACTAATTTTTCCTATATTTTGAGCGGTTACCCTTTTAAACGATAACAAATGTTCGAAGAACTGGTTTGTAACCTAGATAGTTTCGGATATCCAAGATTTTTCTAGTAAAGATAGTGGATCCTGAATTAGATTGGATATACTTTGGTATGTCGGAATCGGAAAAATATATCCTATTATATTTTATTCATATTGGACAAATGAATATTCATTGTTTAGCAGAATATCTCTCTTTCATAATAACTTTTTGAAAGTTCTTCCCATAAATTGTGAAATAACACAACTCAATCAAATAAAATTCTCTTGCACACGCCGGGATTTGAAGCCGCGATTCAAATTGCTAGTCGATAGCCTTACACCTCAACCACGGGGGCCGTCACGTAGCTATTTTTTATTTTTTTTACATTAGCTCCACACATGAGGCCCTGAGGAAAATAAGTCCCCTTAGGGCTTATGTCATCTCTAGGGATGCTATGTGGAGGGTCTTTTTAGGAAATGAAGGCAAAAAAGTTCTGAGAAGAAAAAGGGTATGAGGGGTGGGTAGGAATCTGTGGGACAGTATATTCAGGAATGACGGACGTATGAATCCATACCTCCCTTTGCTGTGCAAGGCGATGTCCGAGAGAGTATGGTTGGAGACCATTTTCTCCCGATCCGACCTGCCATGCAGACGGTGGGCAGACCCATCCACCACCAAGACCCGGAAAAACCTTACCCCATGAACCCTAGCACTCCTGTTAAGTCACCAAACGTAGAGAACCACTTGGGGTGACCTATGGCAGAGGTTTTGGTTATCCAATAAATGGTTTCCGGGTGGCGGTGCCCATACCCACCTCCAAAATTGAAATATCGCCAATTTTGAAAATGGAACTTAAATTCAAATCAATTTGTAGTTTATTGTCAAGCAGAAAATTTTAGGAAAATTATTAGTAGGTATGTTTGTTTATTCATGATTAAAATTTTGTACCTCAATATCTCAGTTTCATGCAAATGTCCGAAATAACCATGTTTTCCCAAGGGTGCGATTTATTTACACAGATTACCAAGCACTTTAAAAGTACAAATATAATATGAATTAAAAAATCGAACAGGCGAATAACGCCTTTACCCACCCATACATTATTTACAATTAACGCCAAAAGAAATCCTGAAATCCGAATTCAAAGGATTTATTTCCGCGTATAAAACGCTCCTGAACCATTTGAACGAGTTTTCCACCGAACATTTCAGAGCTTTACATTTTATATCCCTTTTCCAATTCCCTTGGGGAATAAAAATATATATTTTTCATTTCTACTCTTGGGTGGCGAACGAAATGTTGTAATGAATAAAATACAACGTTTCTATGGATTACTAGTTAGTACAATATAATAAAAAAACATAATATAAATCTTATTTCTAGTTAATTTATTTTCGACAGTAACCGGTTTCAGCTTTGGAAGTGAAAACTTATTTATCACCGTTGTGATTTGAAACTCTATGAAATGGAAGCGAGCGATACTAAAAAGAGACAAACACATACATCTATTGGATATAGCCTCCAGACAGCATTCCCAATGATGACAAAGGCCCCGAGGAAAATTGTTTTTCTTAGAGCCTCCTGTGTATAGTTAAAAAATTTAGTTAAGAAAATAATATATATTTTTCTTTCTTTTTCTGAAACTGGCGTTGCGAATAAAATAACAAGGTGAAAATGACCCGATTAGTTCTCATGTTTCACTGCAAAATGAACGTTTTTCCATAGTTTTGAAACATACTAGATTAGTCTTGCTGTCCAAAACCCTCGAGACTACAGTTCGCATCAAAGGATTACAGCAGAAGTTTTTTTTTATCATGGGAAATGAAAATTGTGTAAAAATATAAAAGGGAAAATATTAATATTCTTTGCAGCAAAAACAATTTTTTTATCTCTAAATACTTTATGGGGGAAATATTGTTCAAAAACTTACCATTTATACACACACCGCAAAATAATATTTGTTAAGATTATTACATGACATTTGTGTGTACCTTTTTGTACCTTACCGTCATGTGATACGCAACGTTAATGAAAAAGAAACTTATGATATCAAAATTGAAAACACTTCTGTATTTCTAAAAATTTGCATTATGTCCACGATTTTGGTGTAAGTGTAAAGATTTGCGATTGATAATTTTAATTTTTTTTTAGATCCTTTTTTATTGCTTCAAGTAGTTTTGAAAAATTTGGTTCCCGGGGACCCACGACTCGACGTCACTTACGTAAGTTTGTCACCACGTCACTTAAGGATTAAATCATGGATTCCATCAAACCTTGTTCAGACATTACCTTCCTGAAGTATGTTTTGTGCAATTCATCATTGTTGTATTCACGAGTAGGGATTTTGTAGGAACCATTCTCTTCTATCATTTCGGTTGTTTAATGTTATAAGTTGTATTATTATTTAATAAAAAATAATGTCTGTAAACAAAATAAATACAAATATTAAAGTTTTGATATGGTTCATTTTCCATTGCTATCATATTTACTTCACCTTGATTAGCATTTATTTTCTTTTAAATTGATTTTCGATACAAAAAATCGTTATTCGTGTAAAAAAAGTCGTTATTCGTATTGAATATTCCATTTTAAATGGGAAAGAAGGTGACTAAATATGAAACCAGCTAAGAACTACAGTGAAAATTTTCTCTAAATTAAAATGTATTTCTCGTAGAATCTATCTTTAGATATGGAATGCGAATATGGGGAAATACATTCATATATAAAATATGTTCAAAATTTACAAATCACTATCGTGAAAAAAATTGTCACGCCTAATACACAGGGTGTTTTTATATGGTATTAAAGGACGTACACTTACTTACTAGTGATTCCTGACATCATTTGAAGTAAAAAATATAATTGAAATTTTGCTCTTCGGTGACATTTTTGTTTATTTTTTCTAACTAAAAACATTTAAAAAAACCATTGATGTTGGACAGTAAGGAGTTATCACCCAGCCCCTCACGCTGAGGGGCTGGGTGATAACTCGGCTGAGGGATCAGTGACGACTTGTGGAAAATTTTTTTGTTGTTTGATTTAGCAAAAAAAAGATTAAAAACGTCACCGGAGACAATTTTTTTTCCATTTTTACTCCAAATCCAAATAATGTCAGGAATCACTGATTAAAATAATTCAAGTAGATCCCTTAATACCGTATAAATATTACGATTGTAATAAAATTTGTTTTTTTACATGTGATTAATAAATTAAGGTTTAAAAAATCCTTTTTTCGTCTGAACTCTCTTTATTTAAAAACATTACTTTGCTGTCTCGTCAGCGTACTTACCAAGCTGATCTTCAATGAACACATATTTATGGTGATATGATAGCCAATCTTGTAATTTTTTCCCGATGTTTCTATAGAATTCCCCTGTAATGCGGTCTGACGGTTGCAGTGGAAACATGCCACGGAAAATAGGAAATGTCAGCGAAAGAATTATTTTGTACAGTTTATGGTTTGTTTGGATGCAATCGGAATGACGGATTTGTCAAATCCTACGAAGGTGAATTGTTGAATAAAAGTGACAATTTTCATCAGAGAAGATTTAATAATAAAATACTTCGTTTCAAAAAATGGTTAATTTTATCCGGAGCGGTAGATTTTCTAAGCATCGCAGTATTTACTGGTGAAATGCCACAATTTACAATCGGCATATTGCTTGAAGTGACTTTGGTAGGTAAGTTTAGTGATGTGATCTGAGCAGCTAGTTACTTCTTAATGTCTTTTGTTTTATTTTGTTTTTTTGTTTGTTGTCTTTTGTATTTTTTGTTTGTTGTTTTTTTGTTTTTTTTTTTTAAATTTAAATTTGATAATGTTATTATCAAGTTCTGTAAGTATTTTAGTATGTATTTTGGTTACAGCTGTTTCGATTTACAAGACCATTTTCCAATTGTGGTTAATCTACATTGAGACGACCAATTTATACGATTTTAAATGTCAATGTTTTGAAGCAGTCTAAATTGATTTATTACCGGTTACACAAATTTGCTGGACACTAATAGAGAGAGTATTATGTGGGGTTCGGAATCTGTTTCCCTTGCACTATGTGTTGGGGTTTTATTGATTGTTTTATAATGATGTTTTTACTATGACTCATTTAAGTGCATTATATTTTTTAGGTTTTGTAAACAAACTAAGTAGTGGGGAATAAATAATTTTCCTTACTTTATTAATTAGCGTTACATTGGGTTCATTCGTTCGTTTATTGATTTCTAATTGTTCAAGAACATTTAATATAAGCCCCTTTCTTTCTTTATGTAATGATTTTGGCTTGTTGTTTTTAAGTGGAACGTGATTATTCACTGACTATCTTCTCTCTATCCTCACTTCCTTAGGCTTAAGAATAAGAAATATTTGATAATTAATAAACATTCCGTAGAAAATCAATTATTTCTAAACATCAATAAATACAATACCATAATATTTTCAAGTAAAAGTCACCCAATCATCCATACTTACCATCTGAAACACGTTCCTCTTCAGCGAATAGAAAAAAATAAGAAACCTTGGAGTATTATAATAATAATAATGATTTATTGTTTTCCTTTCTTTACAAACATCTAAAGATAATGATATCCTCACTGGGATTTCCCGTGCTGAGGATTTCATTTACATATTATAATTTAATTATAAGAAATTAATATGAATTTGTTATAAACATATAGGTATCATGTAGTATTTTGTTAAATAATTAAAAATTAAATAAAATTGTGTTTTTTTTTTTTAATTCAGTTCAGTAGATTCGGTTTTAGTCTGTATTTGATATCAGTATATTTTCTATTTCTGTTCTCCCTATATTTAGTATCCAGCTTTTTATTTGAGATTTAAATGTTATACTGTTGAGGTTTTTAAGTGAGAGTGGTATTTTATTGTAAAGTTTAATACCATAATACAAGAAGCTTTTTTGCCCAAATGTTGTGTTAGTAGTTACTTGTTGGATATGTTTTTGACCATGAGATCTAGTGTTTCTAATGTACGTGTAAGTTGTCATTTCTTGGGTTTTGTACTTATGAATGTAAATGAGTATAGTTTTAGAATACAGTTGTTTAATTGACATGATGTTAAGATTGTTGAAGATTTCATCAGTGCTAGTTCTTACAGGAACTTTCAGTATAATTTTCATTATGGATTTTTGAGTTTTAATTAGTGGATTTAGTATGTTTTTATTTGCACTGCCCCATCCGATAATACCGTATTCTAACAGTGATTGGCAGAGAGCCATGTAAATCTTGATTAAGTCTTTTTTAATGAGGACATTCCTGATAGTTTTGAAAAAATAACATAGTTTTTTAATTTTATTATTTAAATAGGTAATGTGTTCGGTCCATTTTAAGTTTTGGTCAATTTTTAGACCCAGATAAGTTATATGGTCAACGTTTTCTAATGAAGGACAATTACAATGCTCATTTAAGTGATGCTGACTATGAATTTTCAAGTTCAGGTTTTCTTCAGAGTTTTTCTTATTTTTTTATTTTGAAAGTGATGAATTTGGTTTTATTAGCATTAAGTGTAAGTGAATGGTAGTCTAGCCAATTTTTAATTCTTTTAAGTGTGTCTTCTGCTTTCTTAAATGTTTCTGCCCAATTTTTCCCATTTATTAGGAGAACAGTATCATCCGCAAAACTGATGATTTCTCCGTCACATTCTATGTGGCATAGGTCATTAATATAAATAAGGAACAGAATCGGACCCAGAATACTTCCCTGAGGCACCCCGAATTTGACATCAATACACTCACTGGTTATGTTGTTAAGTTTCACAGTTTGCTTTCTATTTCCCATGTAACTTTTAAAAAATATTAGTTCATTATCAGTAATTCCTATGTTCTCTAGTTTTTCAAAAAGATGTGAGTGATTTATTGTGTCGAACGCTTTAGAAAGGTCGAGAAATATGCCAATGCATTTTTTATGAGAGTCTAGAGAATTTTTAATATATTCAATTACTAAGGCTATGGCGTTGGATGTTCCTAAATTTTTTCTGAAGCCAAATTGTTTTGGTGATAATAGTTTATTTGATTCTAGGTAGTCGACGAGTTGAGTTTTAACTGTTATTTCTAAGATTTTAGATAATGTGTTTAGAATTGTGATTGGTCTGTAGTTATTGATATCTTTACGATTTCCTGATTTAAAGATTGGTGTAATAGTCCCTATTTTGAGTTGAGACGGAAATCTGCTTTCTGTGATAGATTTGTTTATTAGAAAGAGTATCGGTTCGGTAATTTCATCTTGTAAGAATTTTATTGTTTTCATTGTGATTTCATCACTACCAGATGAGGATGTTGATTTGAATTTAGATAACATTAGTGTTAGTTCTTGTTTAGTGATTGGTTTTAGGGCAAATTTAATCCTTTGTGGATTTGGGTGTTTGTTTATGTTCGGGTTAAAGTGTTGAGGTTTGGTTATTTTGTTTGCTAAATTCGAGCCTATGTTTGCAAAAAAGTTGTTTGTGTAGTTAATTAGTTTATGTACGTTTTTGTTGACCGAGAGTGTACCGTTATCTGTGTTGATTTCTTCCAATGGGTTTGTTTTGTTTTGATCTGTGTAGGTGATTTCTTTAATTATTTGCCAGATAAGTTTTGGATTATTATTGGATTGATCTATTTTAGATCTGTAGTAATTTTGTTTAGCCGATTTAGTAAGATTGGAGCAGATGTTTCTATAGTTTTTGTAAAATAGTTTTAAAGAAAAGTCATAAGGATTGTTTTTTACTTGCTGATGGATCTTGTCTCTTTTTCTTATACATTTAAGTAGGCCAGGTGTGATCCAAGCTTTTTTGATAATTTTATTGTGTGAATACGTGTAAGTTTTTATTGAAGTGTGGTTTTGTATTTTTAATTGCAAGTGTTCAATAAACATTTCCCAAGCAACTTCTATGTCTTCAGCTTTATATATTGACTCCCAGGTTTCAGTTTGTAGTGATTTTTTTATTTTTGTATAGTCTATAACACGTTTATTCCACGTTAAATTTTGAGTCGATGGTCGATTTTTCTTTGCATGAATGTTAAGAATTAAAGTGTAGTGATCAGTGATGGTGGATTGATGTATGATTGTGGAGTATTTTTTATTCGTTTTTGCCATTATGTGGTCAATGCAAGTTTGCGAGGGGATTGATTTATTCATTTTGTGATCCACTCTTGTTGGTTCCCTTATTGCGGCAGACATCCCGTGGGAGAGGAGGAGTAATTGGTACTCCTGTGTTTGTGGATGTTGCCTTCCAGTATCCAGTATATTAATGTTAATATCCCCAATAATGAACAGGTTCCTGATGTTTCGTTCTTGAAGTAGTATGGAGTCTAGTGATCCAAGAAATGGTGATAAATTTGCAGATGAAGGCGATCTGTAGATAGCGAAGATGCATGTATCTTGATCGAGTTTTATTTTCAAACAGTTTGCGTCTTGTAGTTCAATTTCTTCTATTTTGCAATCCATCTTATTTTTACAATATACAATTACTCCGTCGTTTTGATGTTTGTGAAGTTTAGTATTGAAGACTTTGTAGTTGTTGATGTTTTTATGCACATATGTTGAGGAATTTATCCAACATTCTGTAAGGATTGCATTACTTTAAAGATGTTATCGAACACATATTAGAAAAAGCCTACAAACAAACGGGCTTCATTCTAAGCTCCACAAAACCATTCAATAAACCTTTTACACTTGAACTACTATGTATAGCGTATGTAAGATCTCATCCCGAATTTACATCTGTCGTTTGAAATTCTCAAAACCAAAATTATTTTACCGAATTGAAAATATTCAAACAAAAATTTTGAAGCATCTGTCGTATCGTTTTGAAAATCATCAGTGTAACCCTTTTGCTCTTTACAAATTGAAAAAATTACTTACTTTTTCTGTGTAAGTTCTTAAACTGCCTAATTGACAGAAAGGATTGCATTTAGTTGCCCTAAACGCAATACCAAATCGAATACCTTATTTTACATACAACATTTTACATCGAAATACACACAAAACTCTTTGCTAGGGCATATCTCCAAATAGTACTATACTCTAAAAGGTGTATATATATATATTTTTCATTGTACCTACAATTGAAACGTTTAAAATAAAATTTATTTCACAATGTACTTAAATAAAATCTAGTATTTCTTTATTGTTTATTAAATTAATTTATTTATAACTGTAAGTTTCCCAAATAAACTAAAATAAAATATTAAACAATTAAATTTAAACGGCCATTCTCTCATTGGCTCCAAACAGTTCCAACTCTTGAATCATTGTCAATAAAACCTATTTATATATTTATTTGTGCTTAAAGTGTAAAAAGAAACTTTTTTTTTTTGTGGATTTAAATTTTATTACAAAAAACTATTTCACCTCAGAAGACTAGATATATCAATCTATTCCTGTTGAATCTCACCACGAAATATATTACAGAATTAAAGTCATCACTTACTCCCGGGTAGACCTGATATATTATTTACCAAATCCTGAATTTGGCGAGCTCATCACCACCCTGTCTAGATGGTCGAAACTATTTAAGGCTTCTTATTAATTTAATGGTGGAGTAAGTAATGGTTGATTTTATGTGAGCGTTTACTGTCCACTCTGTATTATCAACCCTTAAGTTTAAGAGTGCAGTGTCTATAAAATCAGTAATACCTTCATTTATTAACGAAATACTTTTTTCATTATATAAAATGCAGCCTTTTTCTATTATACATCATTGATACTGGAAAAAAATTTTGGTAATCCTGTTTTCGAACAGGGCAGTGTTTTTTATCCTCATAAATTATATTATCTTATCTGACATTTTTCATTATCAAAAAGAGATCCCGCAATGAACGGGCAGAGTATTGGCACATTGCTAGTCAATGTAAGGGAAGTTGCTATGCAACAATACGAAATACTATCCCATCAAAACCGTGGTTTCAAGAATTCCCCCATTTTTCCAAAAAAAAAAGGTACCGATGGTGCCCCCCCCCCCCCCTACATTTTTATTTTCAGTAAAAATTCGTTCACCCCAATTTTTTTTTTTTTTTACGCTAATTTATCAAATAAATTCAAGACATATAAAGGGTGTAACTTTTCCAAGTGACCTGGCGGTAGCTTTTACACTCGTTTTTTTAAAGAGAGAATCGCCAGGAGCCCTATACTCTCTGAATCTATTGGGTAAACTAAAATTATGGTGCTATTTCAATTATTTTAGGAAAAACTCTTTTTGTAAATTATGCTTTAAAATAATACAACGAATTGTTTGTAAATCTAATAAGAATATAACCTCAAATTTGTACCTTGCATTTCCCCTGTGTTGAGCGAACAAACACCAAATTGAGCGAACAAACACCATACAAACACTAAACACTGACGTATAGTATCAACGGCTTACGAAAGACGCTTACACTGACACCGTAAAATAACAAATCCAACAAATCTAATAGATATTAATTATACATTTAACGAACTTCAAACGATATGTCAAATCAATGATGAAACTGTCAACACGTTGCAACCTGCAAATCCTGCAAACCGTGCGATGCTTTTGTTAATGGAATTTACTGAAGATTTCATAAGAAAATGGTATTTAACCACCTTCTCCTAGAAACTTAAATCGTACGAAATAAAACAATAGCGAGCGTACGGACGACACACTAACTAAAATTGTCAGCATTTTGAAAGGCGCAAGTCGGTTTGTTTGATTCACTAGAACAAAAATACCGCGCTGTGATTGGTTATGAATTTGGATCGCACCCATTCGTCGTAAAAGATATATGGAAAAATAGATCTTACGTTTAAACTAAATAAATGGAATTTGTAGTAAAATTCTGTAACTGACTATAAATTCGTAAGCCGTTGATACCAACCTGATGCGTGCGCATTCTGTTTCTTTGGAAAGTGTTGCTAGAGCGTAATAATTATTTCGTACTATGGGTAATTTTTAAACGATTCAGGGAATATTATAACTAAATTTTAATACAATATTTATTTTCGCACGGCGCCCCTTCGGAGTTGGCGCCAGGTTTTTTGCACGTTTTTGAACGTATGGCAGATCCGGCGCTGCCTTGCTTTCCAGATTGTACATGTGGTCTAGAAGTAGGAACTTTAGAATCACATGTTTTTGTTGTTGTCCCTCTCTCAACAAATATCCTCTTTTCTATCACGTCTTAAAATTGTCTCCCCTCCATTCAACATCTAAGTCTGAACTCGACTCCAAACTTTCATATATTTTTTTTTCCATTGCCCATTGCCCATTTAATTCAAATGACTATATAAATTCACCTTTTTTCTCCATAATTTGAAATGATGGCCAATAACACCCTTGAAAGATGAAAGTCAACATATATTTTTTTAAATGTGTTTTGTATGTTTTTTTATTTTACTAGACATTGAGGAAAGTTTAATTTGGTTATTTTACAAAGATATCTATATTGTTCAAATCATAACATCTTAAGTGGGTAAGCAAAAAAATATAAAGGGACGTTGATCAATTCATCAAATTTAAAAGCAAATATTCAAATTATAAAAAAGGTTTTATTAAAATTGCGTTGTGACGAATTTACTTTATTTTTTAAACTTTTCTTCTTGTTCGTAACGTGAAATCTCACAATAAAAATTGACAAAGTGTTACTATAAACTAACTAGGTCAGCTATAAGTGACAAAAAACGAGGAAAGAGAGAGAGTGAGAGATAGAAAGATGATAGGGGAAAGGGGAAATAAAAAGAAACGAGAGCAAGAGAGATAAGGTAAGTTTCACGGATTTTTACTGGAACAAAGATTTAAAAAAAATTTCAAATTTCAATGATATTAGTTTTGCCGTTATTTATTTTAACGTTGAATCTGTAGTTGTGGTGTTTTCAATAATAAACTTTTTGATGGTGCAACATTTTTTTTTTTAAATGTATTAACAATCTTTATGGGTAAATCATCATAAATATTTTACTGTTTCTGACATTTTATCAAAAGTGTAATAAAGCATTCAATTAAACGGGAAACCAATAAAACTGTACTCAAAATTTAATTAAATGTGGAAACCATAATAGATTTTTAAGTATCTACATCAAAAGATCTGCTAATTCAAATGAAACGGAAATTAATTTTATTGCTTTAGGAAGTCTGCTCAAATGGGAAAAATAATGGCTTTAAATGACTTTCATCTAAATAACGTAAATAAGGCTTTACATACGGGATGCATATACGTAACCGAAGGATTTTAACCAGCGATTCTTGAGCACATTTGGGGTGAAAAATGTAGATGTCGTTTTGCTGTCCGATGATTTTTTTTTCAGCAAAAAAAATAATAATACTGTGTAGTTGGGTATAGCCAAGCAAATATGATGTCTTTAGTCAAATTTCAACCTTTTTCGTTTCTCAAAAGGAATAATTGATCGCATTTTAGACGAATTATTTAAATCTATGTATCGCGTATACGATTTCCTTCAATTCTTACAACTTCGTTAGTTCACCTCCATTAATTAACAAGCCATTTGTTTTACATAATTAACGAAATTATTCAAAATGCTTTGTATATTGACAGCTTATCTGACTCTCAAGAGGCCGTGCTAAAATTAGTCAATTGTTGGCCTGAATATCTCTCATCAATTTGACCGTGTTCGCAAATGTTGATAATTGGCCATAGTTGACGGATTTAGTCAATATCGTTTTCATGTATCTTTCATCGTTATTTATTAAGCATTTCCGTGGATGCAAAAATCGACCAATCTGCCTATCTAGTTTCACCGACAGGTGAGACCATTTTGGCTAGACAGGAAGCATGCCATAAACGTGTAGCCTTTTAAGTGTATATTTCATACAAAAAAACTGATGCAGAATTAACGAATAACCCCAGTGGCGAAAACTAGAACCTTTAATTAAATATCTCACCGGCGAAGAAATTCGGTCCTAGTTATGTTTCATGCCGACAGGTTTGCACTTCAAAAAATATCGTAATAAAAGTAACAAATTATTATTTTCATTTTAACGGCGTGCCTGATGAATAATTGACATTTTAAAAATACAACACCCGGTTCAAGATATCGCCGAAAACACGAATTTTGCCGATAATATTTTTGGATATATTTGAAGAAAAGAGGTTTTACAAGTTTTGAAAGTTGTCACATATATCGCTTTTCATTCAAAATGTTGCACAATTTATAGTTTGATATTGATGTAGGGTTTTATCGACCGTAAATGCTAGACGTCCTGATGATGTTAGAGTGTGGAAAAGGAAACCCCGTCCAACAACCTCGTACTAATGTTGCCATATTTCCGAATGCAAATTACCGAAAAATATTTATTTATTGAATTTTTAGTGACGGGTAAGTTAAAATAAGTAATAGTTAGTGACTTTATGCGTTTGAAAATATTTATCCTATAACGATATTTTTTTTCACAACAAACTCAAATTAAATAAAAAGGATTACATGTAAGAACGTTTCATTCCAAAGAACAAAAAGATAATAGTCCAGAACATAATTTTCTGTCTGGAAAAATCATTGCATTGCCAGAAAGTCGCTATAAATTTAATTAGAACCGTGAAGGTAACTTTTCTTCGCCCCGTGTTCTGTAAATAATTGGACCAATTATTGCACTGTATGTTCAGGGTGACTCTTTCAGGAGGCTGGTGAAATGGTTGAATTTGCACCTGAAGCTTTAGGGTAGTTTTGTATAGAGCTGTGGGGCTTTATGGTTTGTGCATTTTGTGTCACTTGACTCGCCTTATTGTTTTAATTATTAATTTATCACAAGTTTATTATAGTTTAACTAGTGAGCACGGTAGTGGACTAATACAGTCGTTTATTATTTTGTGACTAGATAATTCGTAACACCCCTCCCCTCCCGACCCCGACTGCTTTCATTTTTAAATATTCCTTAAATTGGGAATTCCATAATCTCACTGGTTCGGGGAATCTGGAACTATTGTCAATAAAAATCGCATATAAATAAACTGTCTCGAGATATTGTTGTTTTTGTGTTTAATTCGTAGAACTTCAACTTTTCATTAAATTTTATCTAAATCAAATTAATTTACAAATATTTTTTATTAATTCTGTAAGTAAATAGTATTTTTTATGTTATTGTGACAGCTGTTTCGGCTTGCAAGGTCATTTTCAAACTGGGTTAGGCCACTTTGAGATGACTTATTTATATGATTCTATTTACCCCCACAGTATAAATTTTATTTTTTGTTGCATAAAATGAGTTTAAACCGGTTGAACCGATTTACTGAGATTTTTTTTTAATATGAATACTTCTCAAGAGTCCCAACTGCTCTTGTCTGGAGCCAATGAGACTATGGCATCCCCAATTGAGGTATGTTGTGATACTGTGGGGAGGGGAAGAAGATGGGGAAGAGGAAGGTGGGAAGTACCTGGCTATTCAGATCTGGTCACCAAAGACGGCTAACGCTATTTCAAGCAATGTTTCAATTCTGATTGATGGTCTTACACCAGGGCGATACTGAGAGTATCTTCCACTCTGGAACATGCCGCAAATATACTATATATTATTTTAAATAAATTAATTGTGAAATAACACAAATTAATCGAATAAAATTTATTTGCCCACGCCGGGGTTCGATCCCCCGACTTTCGGATTGCAAATCAAGAGCCTTACCCCCCACCACACATAAAAATAGTTTAGGTATAAATATTTTAATATAGGTATTTTAGTATAGGTAATATAGGTATTTTAGTATAGGTAATATAGGTATTTTAGTATAGGTAATATAGGTATTTTAGTATAGGTAATATAGGTATTTTAGTATAGGTAATATAGGTATTTTAGTATAGGTAATATAGGTATTTTAGTTTAGGTAATTTTAGTATAGGTATAAATATATAGTATGGGTATAAATTTTTATGTATCACATAAAAATAGTATAGGTATAAAACTAGACAATTTAGAAGCTTTAGAGATTAGGAAATCATTAAATATAAATATGGCAGAATTCTTACTCAATAACCAAATCAATTTATCTAATCAAAAAAATTCACCCTATAGCCCTATTTTTAACTTATTTACAGCAATCCATCCTAGCCCATGATATTATGTATGTTTTTTAGTGTTAGTCTGATGTCCTTCATTATTAATATTATCATATATATAAATATTGTCCTTTATCTTATAATGTAAAATACATCAAAATTTGTTTAATATCTCATTTATTATCGTTAACTGTTGGTTGTTTTTTTTATTTGTGATTAGATGTGTACTGTTGTCTCCCTCCCACTAATTGATTATTGTATTATTGTCTCCCTCCCACCAAATGATTATCCACTTAACCTCTGTCAAATACTTTGTCTCTATCTAATTATATTCTTTGGTCATTTTCTTTCTCCCTCTGCCACTCAACTAATATATAAGCCATAGCTCTCACTTAACATTTAGTTATTATTATTTATATCCTGATGAAGCTTGATGTAAGCGAAACCGGTCGATACATACCAAAATAAATTCGTGGTTAAATACAAAGTGTTTTATTTATTTTATAATATAATTATTAATCTTGATTTACATGAAATTTAAAGTAACTGTCGGAGATGGATGAGCTTTTACGCATATATGTTGTATTTAATTTAATCCTTAAAACGTTGAACAAAATTGCAAAGAAAGATATATATCGTTTACGATTAACGCCCCTAAAGGTCGACTTTATCAACAGATTAAAATGCTAATCCAACCGAGAAAATAACTCAAATGTCGGGAAAAAAACGAAAAAAGCCTCTTGACGCAGATGGACAATTTGAAAATTGAAATGTTGATTGACCTTGGAGTCACGCTGAAGTAGGTTGATTTATAGAAGTGCCAAAATGGTTTGTCTTGTAGACATAAAAATATGAGATGGGACCTCTAAATAAATTAGATTAGTAAGTTAATTTGTAAAAAAAGGAAAGATAAATTGGTGGTCAAACTGATTTGTGATATACTCGTGGTTACTACCCGGCTTTCTCCGTCTCATGTGGACTACAATATACTGTTTCCTTATCATTACATAACTTAACTAAATTGACATCAAGATTCTCTCGAAATGTTAAAACTTTTCTTTTACCTCGAAGTCTAGGTTTTCCCACTAATAGTTGATTTTTGGAAAACCTACTTTGACGGAAATAATTTGTCGGAAACACACCTTGATAGCTTACGTGATTAAGGAGTAAGGCTCTCGACTAGCAATCCTAAGGTCGCGGGTTCAAAACTGTGTGCGTGAATTTTTTTATTTATTTTTTCAATTAAGTATAATACTATACGTTGAAGATTCTCTCAGTATTGCCCTTGTATAATATCACCATTCAGAATTGTTTAAAGCTGTGTTTGTTGACCAGATCTGAATATCCAGGTACTGCCCCATTCTTCTTCTTCTTCCACATCTCATTTCCCTCCCCACTACGTTAAACCTCGCAACATACCCTAATTGCGGATGCCGTAGTCTCACTGGCTCCAATCGGTGGGACTCTTGTTCGGTATTCAGATTAAAAAATAATAAAAAAAAATACTAACCTTCAATAATGAAAGATATTATAGTTAAATCTTTTCAATGGTTAGGTTCCACATAATAAATATACCAGTTAGTTTTTAAGCGCCCTTCGGGTGGTTAACACCTTTGAGGTTATTTTTCACAAAATCGGTAAAAATCTTTCTCTCTGTAAAAGCTTTCGAAAGAGCGAGCTTTGCCGTCGTGAACATTTGTACCATCTCATCTGTTTGGAATTTTGAAGTCGACATTTTTTTTCATCTCTGTTCTGCAGCGTCATTTCCATCATTATAATATAAATGAAGCCATGAAATATCTAATTCTACATTTTTCATTAAGTGTTTATGTCGGATAAGCCGGATATTACAGTACCTAGATCTAAGTCTTGTGTTCTAACAAGACATAGATCTAGGTACTATTTAACCAACCCAATCCAATCTTGTATGTTTTATTTTAGTGGTTAATCTGAATACCACATTATCTGAAGTAGTGGGGTTATTTATGGACTGTGTTGCCCTTTATCCTTCCGAGAGCTTTTATTATTTATCTCCCCATAATTCACACCGACCAACCCACCAATCCTTCGGTGGATTTTATCTGACGGACAGAAATACTGTCACTTTCTACTGAAGAGGCGAATTTAGACAGATACCTAACATACAGAAATATTTTCAGTATTCGTTGTAATTATGCACGTGAAATAAGTGTTATACTGAATGAGTTTGTATATTAAATAATCATAATTTTACAATGTTTGTTATTATTAATAAAACAGAGACAGTTTATAAAGCAAGGAACTCCCATAAAATATATTATAGCGAAAAAAATGTTCAGGATGTAACACCACTTACCCGAAGGATTTTAACCAGCTATTCCTGAGTATATTTGTTATTGCATTACACGTCGCAACTGAGCATTGGTAGCGTAGTGGTTCACGTAATAAGCAGTCGGTCTCGTTCCAGCAAAACATCACGCATATCACGTGATCCCGTCTCGATGCCTAGGTGCATTATCAGTGGCGACGTTGATTGAAAGATAAATATATTTAATATATAAGAATAAAATATCAGCGGACAGCTAAATTACATCTACTTTTTTACTCCAAAAACGCTAAGGAAACATCCCTAAGGATGGTTAAAATCCTTCGGTTACGTGCCGACTCTGAATATTTACATATAATTAATATTTATTTATTTATTTAACGCCCAAAGGGCTTTTACATATTTGGTGGTACAATTCATGACAGATGATTTTTAAACACATAAAGAAATAAAAATAAAATTTGATAAAAAAATGTACACAAGTCGTAAAAATACAAAAATTCAGCAATTTCATAGGTTTAAAAAAATACAGATATTTAGGAAATATAACGACTATTATTATGAGTCCGTCTCAGTCTAGTACTGTTTTTTTTTTAAAACTTTTTTTCCTGTTTTTTTTTGTGTATACCTCACAAGAGTCTCAGCTGCTCCGTCTGGAGCCAGTGAGACTATAGCATTCCCAATTGCGGTATGTTGTGAGACTGATGGTAGTGGGGAAGGGAAGGAGATGGGGAATAGGAAGGTGGGAAAGTACCTAGCTATTCAGATCTGGTCACCAAACACGGCTAAAGCTATTTCAAGCGAAGTTTCAATTCTGAATGGTGGTCTTACTCCAGGGCGATACTGAGAGTATCTTCCACTCTGGAACGTGCCGTAAATGTACTATATATTATTTTAAATGAATTAATCGCGATATAATATAAATAAAATTTATTTGCCCATGCCGGGAATCATTCCCGCGACCTTTTCTGGTAAAGTAAAGTAAGTGGGAAATAATACAAATTTTCCCACTTACTTTACCGCGCTAATAATACAGGTTTTCTACAAAACATGTTATTTTCCACAATTTGAGAGGTGGGTTTGGGTACCGCCGCCCCGGGAACCTTTATTGGATAATCGACACCTCTGCCATAGGTCACCCCAAGTGGTTCGCTACGTTTGGTGATTTAGCAGGGGTGACCGGGTTCATGGGGTGAGGTTGGTCTAGGTATTGGAGGCGGATGACCAGGAAACACTGAACCCCATTTTTCTACCCACCCTTTAAACATTTTTCCTTCTCAGAACTCTCCTCTCCTTCCTTTCCTCAAAACAAACCCTCCACACAGCATCCATAAAGATAGCATAGGCCCTGAGGGAAATTATTTTCTTTAGAGCCTCCTGTTTGGAGCTCATGTAAAAAAAAAAAGTTCGACACGTTTCTTCAATTAACATAATTACGTTTGGTGCGTTTTTAACTAGGGTTTTGCTATTATTTTTTAAATACCTGTAAATTTAAACTGAGAGCAAAGCATTCAAATGAACACCCGCATAAACTGCTGAAAACGTGAAACTCATTAGTGGTTATGTAATTTCCTATAAGCTGAAAATGCTGACCGTAATAACAGTAACTTACAATGAACACTCTGAACTATAACTATAAGCTTTGCACACTTTACTGCAAGTTGTTCGATTAACGGTTATAGTCTTATAGTTCACGATTATGTTTTTGTGTACTTACACCGAAGCTGACATGCATTGTTTCCTTTATAATATATTATTTCACGACAAAATATCTGCATTATGTACATTTTTTTCTTGTCAAATAATATAGTGTTTGTTAGCTAATGATAGGATGTATTTTTTTTACAATAGATCCACATAGGAAGTTGTGAAGAATAAAAAACCCTCGTCAAAAAGGTAGGGGAAGACTTTTTAGGTAAAGGAAGGCGAGGGAGTTCTGGGAATGAAAAGATATGAGGGGTGGTTAAGAAACTGTTGGTCAATGTATCCAGGAGTGACGGACATATGAATCCATCCCTCTACTTGGGTGCAAGGCGATGCTCCGAGATGTTCCGAGAAAGACCTGCTAGAAAGGTCTGGAGAACTGTGTAACCATTCTCTCCCGATCTGGCCTGCCACACAGTAGGTTGACAAACGCAAAGATCAATTCAAACCTTACCCCATGAACCCGGCACTTCTGCTAAATAACCAAACGTAACGAACCATTTCGAGCACCTATTGCAGGTGCGTTGATTATTCAATAAATTGTTCCCGGGGCGGCGCGGCGGTCCAGTGGCGGTCCGTGAGCTTTCAGTGAGGTAGAGTGCTAAGATTGAAAAATATGATGTTGTTTTAGCTGAAAATTAATTTAATTTTTTTTGTTCCAAATTTCAACATTTTGTATGAAGATTTTCAGTATATCTTCATACATTGAAACGTTGTTGAAACGTCGCTTGAAAATGGCTTTAGCCGTGTTTGGTGACCAGATCTGAATAGCCAGGTACTTCCCAACCTTCCTCTTTCCCACCTCCTTCCCCTCCCCACTACCTTTAGCCTCACAACATACCCCAATTGGGGATGGCATAGTCTCACTGGCTCCAGACGGGAGCCGTTGAGATTCTTGTGCGGTATTCACTGTAAAAAAAAAAAAATACAAAAAGTTGAAATTTTGAAAAAAAAAACGTTTGCAGCTACAACAACATCAATAACGTCGTATTTTTAGTACTCTGCCTATCAAATCGAATTCTGTACACATTAATATATGCCAGGGTGTGGGTTTATTGATTTACAAATTTATAACAACAGTTTTATTACTAGATGGATGAATGAGTTGTGAGATTTCGAAAATCCACCCTCACCTCTTTCCCATTGCTTCAATCAAAATAAAGCCAACACTGGGTGCTTCAATTAGTAATTTATCCAGTAAATGGTTCCCGGGGCGGCGGTACCCTAACACCTCCAATATCGTCGTTGTATTTAAATAAAACATCTATAATATTTCAGGCGATCAAATTTTCAAACCAATAACACTTTGTTTTGGCATTACTTCGCATTGATAGATCTTACGACCAAGTAACTAAGAATACTTGCATATATGTAATCTTGAATTGACCCCTCTATGTGATTAATTCAACCTTATCATATCTTCGAGACCTCTCCTTCCATCTACTCGCGCGTCATATATACCATTGACAGTCCATTCTCCGTCCATCTACTCTACGTGTCCAATCCATCTAAACGACTTCCTTTATTATTTGCTCACACCACGACCGTCTGGAACTTTATTCGGATCTCTCCATTTGTTAGACGGTTACAAATGGCTAAACGACACCTTTTTAGTCGGGTGAAAACGTCGGTAAAAACGTTTGTAAATATTCGGAGTAACAGAACTGTTTTAAAAGATGTATGATTCTGGATGATGCAAGGGGAGTCTTGCTTTCCATTTTCTCTGCTTCCCGAGAGAAATAGCTTGATTGGTGGTATTATTAAGCTGAAAACATGTAGCTCAATAAAATACGTGTTTACTTGATAAAAATAATTAAAACTCAAAAGTATTTTGGGAGTCAAGTGTCTAGCAAACATTGATTCCTGTGTCATGTTTTTTTTTAGTTTATTGAACTCCATCATATTTTTTTTTTAAATTTAAAGTAAACCAATTATATCATCATTAAAGGAAGAAATGAAAAAAAAAACGAAAAGTGCCTTACACAATTGATTTTCTAAAAAAAATCAGTTTTTGACTGAAATGTTAATAAATCACTTTAAACTTCGTAAAAATAAAAATAGAGGAGGGGTAAATAAAATCACAGAAATAAGTCGTCTCAGTGTTGCCTACACTTAAATTAATCGATACAGGAGGCCCTGAGGATTTATTTAAAAAATTCTGTCAGGGGCTACGTCATACTGTCTTTTTAAGGAAAGGAAGAAGAAGAAATTCTGGGAAAAAATGGCGTGAGGGGTGGGTAGGAATCTAGGAAAATATGAGGTTTCCAGGAGTGACGGACGTACGTCCCTCCAACTGCGGTGCACATTTGCCACGCAATAGGTTGGCAAAAATATTCGCCACCAAGACCAAAACAAACCCCTATGTCACCACACGCAGAAAACCACAAGGGGGAACCTCTTTCAGGAGTGTTGGTTATCCAATAAATGGGTCCCGGGCGGCGGCGGTATCCATACTTACCTGCCAAATTGAGATGTTTGAAGGTTCTTAATTGGTAATGGTTAAAATTATCATTGTTCAAGCATCTGGCATAGATGACATATGGTGGCGTGGCAGCTTTATTGTTGCGAATCAGCAATCATCGGAACAAATTTCCGCCGCCATCTGCTGTGACAATATTACACGCGGGAAGTTTTCCGTGACATCTCAACTTCCGGATTATTATAGAATATTAATGTTACTGTCACATGAAATGGTTTCAATATTATCTACAAGGGTTAAGAACGACGGTATAACAATGTTATAACAATATTTACTTTTATTAAAAACAATGAACACATTAATTGTAATATATCATTGAAGAAGAACATTGTCGGGAATAAATAACCTTCAAAAGTTATAAAACGATGGTTGTTCTTGTAAAAAAATTACTATTCATTGTTCTTTAGGGGTACAGATGCTGTATTGGGGTTGTTTGTCCCATGACCAACCCCAAGCCACTGACACGACGCGACGCCGCGACGCGCGACGGTCAGATTAAAAGGCATTTTTTTATTGAACACTAACTCTGATTTAAGCGCCCAAAGTACTCAGTATTACTGGGGTAATAACACTCCACCTTCGTAACGAACCTAAGTTAAGTGTAGCTTCGACGAAAATTCTTATTATTTAAATTGATTACTTGAACATTTGGCTTCTCGACTGTTGGTCAAAGTTGCAATTATTATTGTGCTGCTCAATGTAAATATTTTGGTTAATTAAGTAAGTGCCGCTTAAAAATCTTCAATGTTTTTTTTTTATATTAGCTCCACACGGGAGGCCCTGAGGAAAGTAATTCCCCACAGGGCATATGTCATATTTGGGGATGCTGTGTGAAAGGTCTTTTTAGAAAAGGAAGGAGAGTAAGTTATGGGAAGGAAAAGGGTATTAGAGGTGGGTAGGAATCTAGGTCGGTTTGTCCAGGAATGATGGACATATTAATCCTTCCCTCCCGCTGTGGTGCAAAGTGCTGTTCTGAGAGAGTACGGCTGGAGAAGTCAAAGGGATTCCCTTAAACCGATCTTTTCTCCCGATCCAGCCTGCCATGTATGTAGATGACGCATCCGCCATCCAGACGCCATCCAAACGCATCCGCCGCCAAGATCCGAAAAAACCTTACCCCATGAACCTGGACACCCCTGCTAAGTCACCAAACCTAGCGAACCACTTGGGGTAACTTATGGCAGAGGTTTTGGTTATACAATAAATCGTTCCCTGGGCGGCGGTACCCATACCCGCCTCCCAATTATCGATTAATTACCAATTATTATCGTCAACTATTTTTTTTTGTGTCTTGTTCATATTATTGTTTTTGTGTATTATCTTGTTCCTCATTGACGTATTAAATTTATGTGTATCGCTTTCAAAAATTATTATTACATGAGTTATTCCAATTAAAATTAAATACTTTAATCTGGCATTAAAAATCTGCAGATTTGTTAATTACTGTTTGAAAAAATCTATAACTTAATTTTATAAAACCATATTTCTTACCAATCCATAAATCATTATGACAAACTTATAGATAAATTGTTTGAACCATAAATCAAAAACTGTATAGCTTCATTTACGACGCCATTATTAAAGATGGCGGCCGGAGAAATTACCATTTCCCACCAAAAGTACCATCTCACCAATATTATTAATTTATGGTGCTTGATTTTAGTGTCTATGGTGTTCAGGCTGTATCGCGACATAAAGCTTAACTTCGTGAATGGATGAAATAATCCGTAGGTAAGTAGTTTACCTTTGGAATTCGCCATTATCTCGGCTACAATATTTTTAGTACCGCTCAACGCTATGACTGACCATAAACTTTATGAAAGATGATTAAATTTATTAAAGACTTGATTAATGTAATTAGAGAACAGATTTCTTTTACACTGCGCCATATTTACTGTAGGTCTGCCCGAAGGTTATTGTTAGGGAAAGGAAGAAAAGAAAGTTCTTGGAAGGAAGAATACCTAACAACTAGAATATCTTTCATAACCAGTTACTCCCGTCTGGAGTCAGTGAGTCTTTTGCATTCCCAATTGGGGTATGTTGTGAGGCTGAAGGTGGGGGGGAGAGGGAGGGGAAGGAGATGGGGAATAGGAGGGTAGGGAAGTACCTGGCTATTCAGATATGATCACCAAACACTACTTAAAACCATTTCAAGCAACGTTTCAAATTCTGAATGGTAGTTTTACACCATGGCGATACTTGTAGGTAGTATCTTTCCCTCCGGAACTTGCCGCAAATATATTATGTATTATTTTTTTATGAATTAATTGTGAAATGACGCAAATTAAATTTATTTTCTCACGTCGGTATTTGATCCCGTGACCTTCGGATTGCGAGTAAAGAGTCTTACCCTTCGACCACGGAGGTTGTCGAGGGGGGTAGGGAACTAGGGGTGAATATGAAGGTGGGTGGTTGGGATAGTGGGTGATTGGTTGGGAATAATATGTTCAAGATTGACGGATGTATGAATCCCATTGCGGTGCAAGACGATGGGTCGAGAGAGTCCGGCTGGAAAGATCTAAGTTAGATCTTTCTTCAACCAGTCTCTCCCGATTCGGTCCGCCTCGCAGTAGGTTGGCAAACACGTTCGAACCGAAACCGGTTGGTTAAAGATATATAAAAAAAGTTGTATTCAAACACAACCATTTTATTGTTATTATTATTCTCAAATCAATTTTATCTTTGCACTTCGAAGGCTGTAAATAAATATATATAACAATGTATTCCTCCATAAGAAATGCCAAAAATTCTAAATCAGACTGAATAGTTCCCCGACATTGAAGTAAGTACAGATCGATGTTCCCAGATAAATCGTTCAACATCGCAGCGGAAACTCATCTTGAACTTGAATATGATTTTGATTCCTTCAATTTCCATCTTCTTCTTCAATTTCCGCTTCACTTTCACACCACTCTTCTCACTTCCATATCCTCTTTTCACTGTACTCTTCTTACTTCTCTTTCTTTCTCTTTTTCTATGTACACATAAATCTTTAAGATTATAAATACTTAATGTTTTGGATAAATTGAGGTTTTTCATATCGTTTTGTTTGAGTAGAATTGAAATAAAATTGTTAATAACTTTACTAAATTAGAAAAGTGTAAACTACTAAATATATTTTTTTTTCATTAGAAATGTATGAACGCGTACATTTAAACATCTTTTTAAAAAAACCGTATTGTGGCTGAAAAAGATTTAATGTTCCTGCTATAATATTTGACCGTGGCATTAATTCCTTTTTGCTCTCCTTCATAATTGCACAAGCAAAATGTTCCGATTATAATGATTTTATGTGAGTTTTTGAAGTGAAAATTTCTTCTGCACCGTTGTTATTTGAAACTCGATGAAACGAAAGCGAGAAACAAAAAGATAAAAGCACATAGATTCTTCTATAGGATGTAACATGCGAGAGAATGAGACAACAATGTACTCGGTTCCAATATAATACGATAAATCCACGGGGGACGGGGTCCCTTTTAGTGTAGTGGTATAAAGCGCCTGCAGAAATTCAACCGACCAGGGGTCGAATCCTACGAAATCCAAAAAAAATAAGACAAAAATATGAAAAAAATCATCCTTCATATTAGATACGTTTTTAGATTTTCACCAACAAAAGCATTTTCGTTATTTCATACATCTGTCGGATCTGACCTGATGATGGACACTGCGAAACTTCGGCTAAAGAAGGAGGTAGCGCAACACGCCAAAACACCCCAAAAACAAATAACGAAAATCCTTTATATTTTTTTATTTTTTTTTTATTTATTTATTTCATCCAAAAAATATATGAATACATTATATAATATCATATTACAGTCGGTATTGGTTACATTTTAAGTACATTTTCCCTTTTTATTTTCTTCCTTTTCTTTTACACAGTAGTAATAATAACATAACTTTAATGACAATAACATGTTACTTACAAAGTTAAAAACATAAGGTAATGAATGATGCATTAGTAAGTAAATATCTATAAGTTAATAACATTGTTATAAGAATAATGTTATAATAATAATTGATGCCAATAAAGCTGTATCAAAATAGGAAAAGAGATATGGAGGTAAGAACTGTTATATATAAGTAACATAATATATATTTTAAGTTGCGCATAGTCTGCCTCACTAGGCGAACCTGTATTGAGGCAGAATTTTTAGTAAAATTGTTTCTCGTAATTTTGTCTATGGTTTACTTATGAATGTATAATATAATGTTCTTATACAGTAATTCTTTGTTTCTGTTTACATTATTGCTGATACACAATACAAAAACAGCAATTTTATTACTACAATAACCATTAATGACAAGGCGTTTGGGTGAGGGCACCAGTAAAGGATCGATCATTAGAACATATCCAAATTTTAACATTTTTTTAAAATTCTTTCTGTGTTTGACTCAGTTTGATATTATCAGGAAGCATGTTAAATATTTTTGTGGCAAAGTATCTAAAACTACGTTGTCCAAAGGTGGTGGAGAGTGCTGGAACTTGCAATGTATCTTTGTTAGAATTACGTGTAAATCTTAAGTATATATTTTTTTCGTAAAGTACGTGTTTGTTTTTAAAGAGATGCATGAGGATAGTTTTTACATATATCTGTCGAACATCAAATACTCTCATTATATTAAATATTAAGTCACTGTTTGCAGTTAGAGGAAGTTTGAGAATAATTTTCATAATTGTTTTCTGCGCCTTTTCAACAGCATCTAGAACTGATGAAGTACCCCCTCCCCATGCAATGATACCATACTCAAGGATAGATTGATAAAATAAAGTGCTTCGCGGTCTCCCCACTCTTGTCACATTATAAATTACAATGAAGTTTAACAACATTTAAATGATATCAATATCAAGTAGTGTCATTTCTTTAAAAACATAAATACTATTATTTTTGGTTTAATGTATAATTTTAAAATCACTTTGTGATATCCTTTTAAGTAAAGTAAAATAATTATCTACGTTTAAACCACCATTTTAATAAAAAAATATCTTCATGATTCATATTCTAATGATGGACGCTATTACGCTGTTCGAAACTTTGACTAAATAAATAGCGTAACACGGCATAATACCTCAAAATAAATCACGATTATACTAAAAATAACAAATTAAATCAAATCTACAGTTTTATTCCATTGATTGATTAAATTTGGCAGACTCGACCTTCAAAACAAGAGGAAGGTCACCATACTCACTATCTATATTAGATTTTGAAAATCTCTGCGAAAAGTCCAGGCAATGCCAGGGACTTCAGCTAGTAAAAAAAGGCAAAAGAAAAGTACCATATTTCAAGGATCCTCAAACAACATCTCAGCAGATTGAAACGTCAGTTTTGACACTTTATTTGATGAATCACACATCCTTTGAAGGTTTGTTAAATAATACTTGGGTACCGTCAGCCTGTTTGTTTACCAGGCGACACATCAAGGGTTGGACTTTCACCCCTTTCCCACGGGGTAGACTCAGAATGAAGAGATTGACCTCGATCCTTGATCTACAGTTCATGAGAATCTGACCTATGTTTACGGTTAATGAAAAGAGTGACCTAATAATAAAAATTGCAATAGTTGTACACCCGCGTTTTTTTACAAATAATTTCAATGAATTAATTACCCCAAGGTATTGATTTGATTGGTTCCATGACAACTTAACGCACCTTTGAAAAGTCTTTCTTGTTACATTAGCGATATGGATGGATTCATACTTCTGGATACATTGACCCTCAGATTCCTACCCACCCCTCATACCCTGAACTTCCTCTCCTTATTTTCCCTAAAAAGACCCTCCGCATCCTCAAAGATGACAAAGGGTCTGAGGGGTTTTTTCCTCGGGGCTTTCTATGAGGAGCTTATATTGTGATGGAGGACTTAGCCAGCCGAGGAATCGAACACACGACACCTCGTTGGGACCCAAATGCAATGCCAACTTGGCCACTGCCCGAGATGTTATAAAACTTTGATTGTTTGAACTGGGACTGAAGAATAACTTTTTTAGGACCGACACATTCGCTATTAATTCACATTTACTCATACTTAATCATCCACGTTGTCTCACTTTCCCGTTTTTTGACATAACCTGAACTTCGATATTTGATTGATTTATTTTAATAATTTCCTTCGAAGATTATACCTGATTCTTCATACATCTCCATTTGCGAGTGTAATAATCCATTCAATTTATTTTCTCCATTCATCTATTAATTCTACAAACTCTACTTATAAATACCACTGAAATTACGCTAAAGGAAAAGCTTAACGCTATGTTACTCACTATTTTAGAGTAATCTTACCCACTAATCAGTTTAAATTATAAACACTAAAATATATCATTTTATAGGTAAATTGAAACTTTTTCTACCGTTTCCATTGAGTAGGATTAAAAAATTGTTAATTATTTTGTAAAAAAAATATTTATTTACTTTTAAACCAGTTAAACTACTTACATATGTAGTTTGTCGGCAGGTACATAGTGACTACATTTAATGCAATAAAATAATTGTTCATTTAAATATTGCAATAAAATAATGTTCATTTCGTTATACGTGTATAATGTAATACATAAATTAATGTAATGATGATAAATTAACAATTAGATCAATATTATTTATGTGATGATCTCGCCTTTAGGCCTACGAAATAATTCTTTTAAAATTGAGAGATCGATTTAGAAATATATTTAATTTTGTAACAGGGTATGGTTTCAGAATACAATTCTCTGTTCCAACTCTTAAGGGTGATTTATGAAACCGGGCCATTACTAGGAAAAACACGTGTGCCAAAATACTTTGGTTGGAGGAGGAATCCTAATGGATATTTCAGGTTCATTATCAAGTCAGGGGCGGCCGATGGATATTTGCCCGAGTGGTGACTGACTTTAACGCGAGCAGATTGGATTTACGAAACAATTATCGGGTGAATTTTCTATGGCAGTAGGAAAATTGAAAATTAGTCAATAAGGATTGCTCGTTGGTGCATTTAAATATACTAGCGCGACGCGCCGATTACGGGTTGAAATATTTGACATATTTGTCGAAATAGGATTGCAGAATTCGTTAAATAGTGACGCACGTAGAAAGGACAAAAGCGTGTTCGGACAATGAATATATAATGTTATTATATAACCAATAGTCAACGCAAGTATTGAGAAAGAGTATTAGATTGAAGTACGCCACTGAGCTCTTCTTTTAAGCGCTATGGGGATAGTTTATGACTCCGGCGCAGACAAAATTAGTTTGTATTCTGTTATCTAAAGGTTACACACAAAAAATAGCAAACATGAAAGTTGCACGGAATTCTTGAAATTTGGGACCTAATGTGACAGAACACTATTAAAAACGTTGAAATATGCATATTGGGAGATGTGCCCACTTGAGGTTTTAAAAAGTGACTAAGAAATTATTGAAACCACACAAGGAGATGGATGGGAGTCAGGGGGCAGAGGGTTGGAACAAGACAGTCAGGGAAGGAACCTAGGGCCGCGCAGACGGGGTAAAAATCATCGAGTTTTGATAAACGGCAGAATAATAATTTGGTGCGCGTAAACCGGGAATAATTCAGATAGTTATATATAATAATAAAGATAGTCGGGGTAGAGGAGTGTTAGAGGACAGTCAGGGAAGGAACCTAGGGCCGCGCAGACGGGGTAAAAATCATCGAGTTTTGATAAACGGCAGAATAATAATTTGGTGCGCGTAAACCGGGAATAATTCAGATAGTTATATATAATAATAAAGATAGTCGGGGTAGAGGAGTGTTAGAGGACAGTCAGGGGGAGAGATTCTGGAGACGCGGGGACTAGCGAAAAATCATCGAGGTTGAATACACGATAGAATAATAACTCTGTGCGCGTAAACCGGGAATAATTCATAAAATTAAAGGATAATAGTTCACGCGATTGAGGGGAGTCAAGATTTGGAAGGAGTCCACGCGAATAAGGAAGTCAGAGATTGCGGCTTGAGAGTTCATATCTGTGACGTTAAATTATATAATTTGTAAATTGAAGCGGTCAATTATCAATACGGGACGTGCTTTCTGGGGCGTTTATCAGGGTCAGGAAAAATTTTACAACGAACCGACGCGAGAATTGTGTTTGACGGCTGCATCTTGGAATAAATAACTGCATGACGGGTTGTGGTTTAGAAGTGCTTGTTTTAATTAAATATTATTGTAGTGAATTGATTTGTGAAATTATTTTGTGCAACAAGGCGAATTTGGTAAGTTTGTATAAAATTATTAACATATTTAGTACGGGCCTTGCAGGAAAGAGTCAATTAGGGTTTATATACAAGCCTTAGGAATCTAGGACCTTTTTTTTTAAGTCGAGCGGAGCTTTGCACGTTTCCGGGTTGACCGGCTAGCAAGTACCTTTGTTGGGTGAAGTTATTCTTGAGACGAGACCGTTGTAAAAATAATAATTTGGGGTTCAATGGACTAAAATAGCATTTGAAGCACAAAGTGCGCTTTCGGGCAATAAATCTTAGACGAGAGACTTCATTTAAAAGACGGGATTCTGAAACCACAAAACAATAATAGAATCCTTTAAAAGTGCTTTGTTGGTGATCTAGAAAACTAGGTTACTGGGTATTCTCCAATACATAACGGGTACCAAAATACATAGGTATAGAATGTAGGTATAAATTAATTTGTAAAGCGCCTTGGAGGTGTTAATTATTATTTACGAGTTTCGTAATAATATTTTTAAACGTAGCTAGGGGACTATATTTAGGAAAGGGTTTTTGAAAAGGCATTGGGTAATTTAACAGTTTATAGAATGGTGCGTAGCATGGGCATCTTTGCTTACTAACAAAATCTGACATAATTAAATTCCCATTCCAAAAGTTTCCCACACCTTATTCCAAGTTTTAGGTATCACAACAAGTCTACTACATAGGACTTTGCATAAACTTGGTTCGATAATATATCATATAATCACCTTTGGTTCACGTTTAGGTATATTTCTTTCGACTTAGCAAAAAACTTTCATATTGTCGGTTGAATGCAGCCGTCGGTAGGTATTCACATTTTAGCGTGATGCGCTATATCCACCTACTTAATTAACAAACTCTTTTTCTTCAAACTTAATTGAGCGGGTTACGACTCGAGAATGGACGGCGGTTGTCGAATGAATTAACGGGTCCGGCTTTCCTATTTCACCATGAGGAAGTATCTCACGCGACTTTATCGGGGGCGATGTGATCGAAATGCAGGTGGGCTTACACTATTTTCCTAATGTGGAGGCGAAGTAAGCGATGGTCGTGTCTGGTCCGAGCAAATTGGAATCCCTTGTGATCACATCTCGGTAACGTGGATCTCGTACCCGCTCTAGACTGGATTGGAAGCGTGGCCGGAGCCATTCCATGATGTCGACGTATGTACGTCACTAAGGCATTGGGGGACTTCAGGAGAACAAAGGACGTGCACCCATTTCGCCCTCCCTCTACCGCCGCTCCGAGGTACCAGCGGATAAAAGTTGTCGTCGCGGGAGGCCAGTTTGATGCAGGACGAAGATTACGATCTGGCCGGACTACCTTCGTCATGGGGGAAACGAAGTGACGAAATTTGCGTGGGCTTCACTACCTTTTAGGTTACGCTCGTGTGGGGTCTGCCTTGTCGGCGGAACGAAGGGAACATGACATATGGAATCGTTTGGCAACCGATCGGCGGTTCTTTGTTGGAATCCGGATAAGTTTTCTTAACTACTTTTGGTTTACGCTTAGGTAGGTATATTTCCTTCGATATTCGATTTAGCCAAAAACTTTCACATTGTCGGTTGAATGAAGCCGTCAGTAGGTATTCATATTTTAAGCGTAATGCGTTATATCCACCTACATAAGTAGCAAAAGTTTTCTTAACTACTTTTTGGTTTACGCTTAGGTAGGTATATTTCATTCGATATTCGATTTATCAAAAACTTTCACATTGTCGGTTGAATGAAGCCGTCGGTAGGTATTCATATTTTAAGCGTAATGCGTTATATCCACCTACATAAGTAGCAAAAGTTCTCTTAACTCCCTCACACTAGGAATAGGGATCATCCAGCATCAGGGTGGGAAAGTACTCTGGACGAAAGTGCAGCGGGGGAAATAGAAGGGAGGGAAGCCAGATTCACGACCTGGTGCCTTTCATTCTTGGACCCAGCACCCTGGACGCCGAGCTTGACCTTCCTTCTTTGAGCTGATTTTTGAGCTTGAGGTTGGGGTACGCCTATCGTAGAGCATATGCCCGTAACACATATAGGGGAAGGTCCCAAGTTACGCTTGTGTATGTTATGCGAGAGGACGTATTTTTCATTCAAATCAAATACCGATGACCATCGCGATTGCAGGCCGGCGCATGTTTTGTAGCGTGCCTAGGAAAAACGTAATCATTATTTCTACTGGTTCGAGGCGGCGTGCTGGACGGAGAACGGGACTATTGAGGACATGAGTGACTGCCAAGGCGAGGATCGGTGACATCAAAATCTTCCTTAATTAAATTCATACATCGCCAGATCAGAGGAGAGAGCGGCCCCACCGATCTCCTGACATTGCCGATTGTCTAATCAACTTCGGTTTAATGTTTATGCCGATGCTTTAGGAGTTAATGGAACTCAAGTCATCGGCATGCTGAAGAACTTCAACATCATCATCAATCCAGAGTAGGATGTCAAGTTCCAAAACCTCGTGCCACCCACACATTTCCTGAACAGTTCCTGACATCGGCTATCACACCATTAATCGGAGCAGACCCTCATATCAAACGGTATGAGATGACCTCTCATCATCATCATCAACATATTTATAATTTGGCGGCGTAGTGGTCGATATTATTCCCATTATCACTCTATGATCCAGAAACACACATCAAACCCTTTCCCGACAGAAGGCAAAACATGTCGATTTTCATTCGTCGCTTGCGACCTTAACATTCTCCGGAGGCGTTGGAATTGGAAGCTGATTCGGCGGTCTATGACCATCACCTTATCAGTTGGGCTATGGAGGAGTCCAATTATTTAAACAGCACATGTTCTGTCTCAAGTTAACCCAAAATACCTACCCGTAGAATCAAATTAACAAGATAAAACAAGCTAGCTAATTAACAAACTGCATCTAGAACTGTGAGTGTAGAATCATTGCAATCCGTACTGCTTGAGTGTAAATCTTTTGTTAGAATGTACATAAATGTCAAATTATCTTCATGATAGCATTTTATAGAGCTGCAGAGAGTACGTGACATCGCATCGAAAGGTAGGATCTTCTCAATTCGCCGTTTGAATGTAAATTTATATGCTAGATGCTAGGAGGGAAAATGCAGATTACTTCAATAAAAATAGTCGTCGATGAGCGTAGGCGTATAACAGGTGCTAGGGGAGGAAGCTGGATGAATATAGATAGAAAATTAGTTATTTTTCAAGCTAGTCAGACTCAGTCATTGTTATTCGAAGCCTTGCAAATTGTAACACGCCATACCTAAAAGAACAAGGGTTTACCACAAATAAATTATTAATTAAATTGGATTAACTATACCAAACCACTCAAACAAAAAAGTACACAACGTTGTGGGGTTAATTACAATTGATTAATTAAGAGCATCTCGTCACGTTTGCATAAAAGTATTACGTGATGGGGTTGAGAAGGCGCTTCAAAAGAAATGCAGGGGAGAGACGCGAGAACGGGCGAGCTACGAGCTTTTTAAAGGCCGAGCGGGGTAGCTGTAGCAATGTAGCAGCGGTTGGAAACCAAGTGAAGGTTTTACTACTACTACTTCGTAGGGGGGGGGGATTATCACATTTACTTATTCTATTATTTGTTTTATGTGTGTAAATTTTTTTATTTAATTATTATTATTCTTTTTTCTTCTCTATTGTTATTTTTTTATTATTTGTTATAAAAATTAAAAAGAACATACTGCGGTTAACATGCGTTTTTTCCGCCTTTTTTAACACGAGCTTTGCTCTAAAAAGGTGCTAAACGAATTCGACCAATGTATCTCTTATTTATTACATGTAAAGAAATTAATTGTATCATTATATAAATAATTTTTTTTTTAAATATACCTTTTGAAAATGTACCATGTATTTTTCATTAAAAGAGTATGAACGCATCTAAGAAACAACTTTTAAGAATACAATTTTATGATTTTTAATTGATAAACTAATATTAGTTAAGACAAGATTTTTATGCATAGCACAAAGGGTAACAATAATTATAAGTAATAATTATTAGCCTGAAACACTCATCTACATTGAAAGGATACTCCCGAGAAAAGATACATGCCGACGGGATCAGATGGACGCGGGTTCGAGTCCCGTCGGTGTCATGTATCTTTTCTCGGGAGATTTTTTCAATGTAGATGACTGTTTCAGGCAAATAATTGTTACTTATAATAATTGTTACAATTTTATGGTTAAAAGGAATGTTCCAGTTTCCCTTGATTAACATTTTTCTCTTTTTTTAAATTATTCACAAAATAAAACAAAAAACATTTTTGCGCTTGAAATCTTGACTCCATTTTTCAAGCCATTTTTATGCATGTTACCTTTTTTTAGCGTTTTAAGGCACACTAAGAATACTTTTTTGTGGCTTCGGTTTCAAAAATTCTTTTCGGATAACACCTCCGCATCGTAATACGGTCACGCTAAAGAGAATTTGCTGTATAATTTTTTAAAATCTAAAAATATATTTGAACTTTTCTTTCGTCGTGGGTATGAAAAAATGCAACCTTGTGAATCCAGCATTATTCTCTTTTGTTAAAGAAAAAGTTATATTTATGATCGTATTACTTGGGCTTCTCTATATAAAGCTGCATCTCACAGGTCTTCCTCAAAGGACTTATAACTTTAAGCCAAGATCAGCAACGAGCTTTGCCTTTAGAGAACAAAGTAAAAATACTGCTCCTCTTTCTGTGTGAAATAGAGTAGTGGAGAAAGTTACACTCAGGCTAACGAATTGCACCATAAACAACTTCTAGCGAGCAGAACAGGAATGGTAGTTGAGTGCAACGAAAACTGAAAACAAACAAATTGCCAATTATGAGAGAGGGATAAAATGTTGAGTGCAGGTTGGTTGGTATATTTTAAATGTTTCGTGAAAAATGTACATTGAAAAGTGCGTTTAATTCAGAGTAGTGGCTATTGTTATTATTATTATAGCTATTTTTGTGTGATTCCTGTCAAGGTTTCCATCTACTTGGAACTTTGGACTATTGAATTTAATCAATGCCATCCAGACGCATCCAAATAGGCATTTGCCGAGGACTCAATTGAAACAATTTTGATTTGTTCCCGAATTTCTGGGAAGAACCAAAACGCATCGAACATGCCTAATAAGCCACTTGCATGGATTTCATAACGACTTGGAAAAAATCCTGTGGATAGATTTTTTTACTAAGATTACGAAAATGTTAGTAAAAATTTTTAGAAATGTATAGTTTTTCTTATTTTTAAATAAATAAATCCATTATTTGAGCTCGTGACGTCACTACATGAAAATGTCCCGTCTCCGATTATGTTCCCTTAATTTTGTAAAATTCCACACTGATTATTATTTTTTTTTTATATGGCAACACTTTGATTTCCGGCGAATTTTTGAATTTGCGTTTAACGTTCACTAGATTTATTGTTTGTTCTATGCGAACTTATCCTTTGGTTTGATTTTTTGGTAAAGATGGCTGTATTTTTACAGATATTACGAAGAGAACCCCGTTCAATTTATTGCTATTCGTGTGGAAAACGTTCTTTTTTTAAATAATTTTCGGCTGATGTATCGTTCTATCGCACACGTAAAATTATGTCCCGTATTTCCGGTTTATAAAAAATGGTCTGATATTTCGGATTGATATTTTCAAAAAATCGCCAGGGTTTCAAAAATACGATTAAAAAAAATTAGAATATTAGCCTTAACCGGAATTTTTTTTTTTAAATTTGATGCCTATTGCCTATAAGTGGCCTATTGCGGAGACGATTGAAATTGAAAAACCCATATTTAGTAAATAGAGACAATGCCGACGAGGCCAAGCTTAATGGTTCGTGGTATCTGTAATTTAATGGTTACAGCAAAACTAAATGCCAAAAACCACATTAATTTATCAAATTATTATGCTGAAATTCTGGCACTAACCTATATCACCTTTACTCAATTTGGGATGCGGGAATAGGTACCGCCGCCCTAGGAACCATTAAATGGGTAACCAACACCCCTGCCATAAATCACCCCAAGTTGTTCGCTACGTTTGGTGCCCTAGCAGGGGTGCCCGGGTACATGGGGTGAAGTTTGTCTAGGTCTTGGCGGCGAATGCATTTGTTCACCTATTGCGTAGCGGGACGAATCGGGAGAGACTGGTTCAGGGGGACCTTTTGACTTCTCCAACAGAACTCTCTCTGAACATCGCTTTGCGCCGCAGTGGGAGGTATAGAATCATACGTCCGTCATTCCTGGACACGTTGAACCCCATATTCCTGTCCAACTCCTTTACCTTTTACCTTACCAGAAATTTATCTTTTTACTTTCCTTAGAAATACCCTCCGCACAGCATCTCCAAAGATGACATAGGCACTGAAGCAAGGCGCTGTGTGGAATTAGTGAAAAAAAAACTTAATATTTAATACCTTTCACCTTTTACCTTTAACTTTACTTTACATTTATACTTTTGAATTTTTTATGTGTTGTACTATTATTTAATTATGTTTAAATAAACAAATTTAAATCAGTTGATATCGGCCAGTATATCACAGTCATGAAAACAAAACACCATTTATTCTCGGTATCGAAAATATTAACATGAAACCGGCGATGCATAAAATGGTTTCCAAAAACAATTCGCCAAAACAGGAACCTAATGAAAATAAATATCTCACGTAGAAAAAAAAATACTGAACATTTCACGCGTCGAACAATCGGATACGTTGGATGAAAGGATTTTACCGGTACAGTTTTTCATGGTGAAATAGGTCATTTTTCATGGTTCAATTTTCATTTTATTTATACGGCCATGGGTTTTTAAATGATGCGTCATCAAGTCAAGAGGTTTTTTTCTACATAAATAGAGTATTTTTTTAATTTCATATGCAAAATATAATAAATAAATAATTGAATATTCTTCTGCATTGTTTACGACTAAACCGCACCATTATAATCTTCTTAAGGAAGATTAAATTATTTTATTGAAATAATTATTACTTCAGGCCTCGGACCTCGGGCCTATTTTGTCCGTAGGACAAATTATTTCAAAATCTAAATAAATGGAATATTTATAAAAGCACCCGAAAACTAAAAACTGTTTTTGATAGATGATGTAAAACGCTATCAAATTTTATAATCCGAAATAAACATATAATTTTTTTTAATTCAAAAAATTTTAATGCAAATAAAAAGCAATTTTAAAAATGGCTCACCTTACATAAGTACTTATTTTAACTAAATTTACCGATAACGAACTAACGAACGTTATCGTCAACTCACTTTTTGTCGTTTCGTGTAAAAATAATGAATATAAAATTCCATAAAAACTTCGGTTTCATAAAGATGTATATTTTAATTACTTCGTGGTTTTAATATAAAGCATAGTATTTTTTTTATTTCTAACGCCGTTTAAATTATATTTCTAACTTGATTTAATTTGACGGCCGGCGTAGTCCAGCAGTAAGCCTCTTGACTTGCACACCGAAGGTCGCGGGATCGAATCCCGGCGTGGCAATAAATTTTAATTGATTAACTTGTGTTATTTCACAATTTATTCATTTAAAATAATATATAGTATATTTGCGGCACGTTCCAGAGTGGAAGATATTCTCAGTATCGCCCTGGTGTAAGACCACCATTCAGAATTGAAATGTTGCTTGAAATGGCTTTAGCCGTGTTTAATGAACCGATCTGAATAGCCATGTACTTCCCCACCTTCCTTTTCCCTATCTCCTTCCCCTCCCTACTACCTTCAGCCTCACAACATACCCCAATTGGTGATGCCATAGTCCCACTGGCTCCAGACGAGAGCAGTTGGGACTCTAGTGCGGTATGCATGTAAAAAATAAATAAAATAAAAACTATGATAATAAGATAGACACAACGATTTCCATAAGACCTGTATAAGTTATTCCGAAAAGCGAATACCTCAATTGAGGATGCCATAGTCTCACTGGTTCCAGACGGGAGCAGCTGGTACGCTTGTGCGGTATTCACATAAAAAGAAGTGTTTGTTCTGAATATACTTTATAAATTTATTTTAACAACTAAATCCTGTTAAGTGTTTTAATTTACAATCGATATTATGTGTAGTTAACATTTTAACATTTCCCGGCTATCTTGAAAATTTGTTATCTTACATAAATATTTTCCAATGCGTTCGTTGCTTTGAATGAGGTTGGCCTTATTCAAAGCAACAAACACGGAATAATATACACGGGCGTTCAATAAACCCCTTGAGTCATTTTGTGTCCTTTTGTACACAGAACACCGACAGAAGTAGGGTATTCTTGTGTGCTTTACGGCACAAGCTGTTACAGACTCATAAAAGTAGTTCTGTCTCCTTTTGAATTGCTTTGAGACATACGATTCAAGCAGTGTTTGAAATTGACAACACCACGCTTTGTATTTGCATTTAAACTACAACCATAGACACTTCCAAACGAATATAATATATTCGAGAAAGTCTTCGACCGCCATTGCTTTTCATGTTGCGAAAGAATTGTCAAAGCTAATGATTTTTTGAAGTGAAAACATCTTTAACACCGCTATGATTTGAAACTCTGTGAAACGAAAAATAGCGACACTAAAAAGAGGCCAACACATATATCTATAAGATTTCGCCTGCGTGAGAATGAGATAGACTAATCGGTCTCCTCTTTGTGTGGTGTTTGGTAGCCTCTCGGTCTCTTCTGTGTGTGGTGCTTTGTAGCCTCCCCACTCTTGTCTACTTTAGTTTTCTGGTTTCTGTACTACCGTGTGTGAACTGCACACTCTATTTTTTATATGACAAACGAAAAAGTAAAATGGCAATAAATAGCCTTTATAAAACAATTATGTAGATGTAGATAGACATGGTTTTTTTTCCAGTAAAGCGGATTTTTTTACAGTTTACAAGAATAAATAAAGGGTGGTCCAACCATAACGCACGATGTTAATTATAAATAGAACAAAAAGTTTTCAGAGAATTAGATTAGAGAATATATTTCCTCATAATACCATTATATTGTGTCTAGAAATTAAACAGTAATCTAGCAACTAAAAAATATAACATTATTATAACAGGAGGGAAGTAGTACAAAATATATATTAATTTATTTGTGCAGCTTTGTACTCATTTAATACATTTCTAATGCACTCTTGACAGAGTTTTTATTTTATTTTCGTCACAAATATTACACGAACTTGTGCACGAACGTCTGATTGTTATTGCACTAAATTATGTAAAATCGACCACCATAACACGGACATCAGCCTAGTCAGCCTAGCATGGTGGTCAAAAAATCCAATTTTTATGTAACCCTATTTTGTATGTAATGAATAAAGAAAAAAAAAATTAAAAAAATTTGAAAATTTATCTTATTTTTTTATGATGATAGAAAGATCTTACAATTATGTGTGAAACAAAATATCGACCAAATGCTATCGGCTTCGGTGTCATACCTCTATCCGATGGTCCATATTTTCAATGACGCTGAGGCATAATTGAGGTTCAATGTCATTAATGCGCCTAATTATCTCATCCTTTAGCTCTCTTCACGAAGTGCACGAAATGCATTTTGTTTTGAACGCCCATTTTCATAAAACCTCTCCATGGTTGAATTTTTCAAAGACTTGAAACAAAGAAATGTCAAATAAGTTTTCGGCAAAAAACTTGAAATTGAGGTGTGGCTCACAATTAACATCGTGCGTTATGGTTGGACCACCCTACACATAATTATTGTCATAGATCTTTCTATCATTATAAAAAAAAGTTAAGATAATTCTCTGAAACCTTTGTTTTCTTTACAATGAACATCGTGAGTTATGGTTGGACCACCCATTACAATTGGTAAGCAAAAAAAAAAATTCGTTATAATACCCCTCTATTTTTAATATTATAAAGTTAATATTTTCAATTATGTCCATTTGTAATATTAATACTAATAAAGTAACATATCCTCTTCAAAAAAAGGATTTCATTTTCGAATACGTTAAAAAACAACGAACCCATTTGAAAATTAATGTCAAACAGGAATATTTCCATATAAATCATGAATCTCACAATTTTTTTAAGGTGCCTTGATTAAATCTCAAAAGACTCCAGGAGTTACTCTAAAGAAAGACTGTTACAAATGTACGGAAAAAATCACTACTTAAAAATTCCAAGAAATAAAAACCGTACAAATTGTATTGAAACTTTTGATGCTCAGAATTTTTAATTCATAAATTTTTCGTCGTCGTTAAACCAATGTAATAACATTCTGTACAAAAAACAAAGAAAGCAAGTTTTTTTTGTTTTTAATTCTCCACTTCCAAGGAAGTGCGCCGAGGGAAATTTTGTTTTAATGTCATCATGAATCCCACAGGAAATGTTATAAACAACATGTTTGGAATTATAATTATAATCTGGGAAGGTAGAAAATTGGGTTGGATGTGTTTCTCCCAAAAGTAAAAAAATATATTTTGATTAATTTTTAACAGACCTATGTAGACCTATTTGCAATCGTTCGGGATTTATTTTCTTTATTGAATTGATTACATTGTGGAAAATGACACATGCCTTCCGAACGTTGACGCTGTTTTGACGTAAAGTTTTTTAATAGCCGAAGGTTTTGATTGCTTTTTCTTTCGTTTTGGAATCTGAATTTTGAGGTCGAACATCTTTGGTGGTGTCTTTGCAAACATTTTTGGTGGTATTATTGTTTTTAGATTAGCGGTATTAAGATTATAACCATTTTTACGTTTCTACTATTATTATGATTTTTGGGATTATTATAACTACTGATGCTACTGATATAACTTTTAATTTATTTGTGTGTTACATTATTACGAATATTGAATAATTTAACAGTTTAACAACTAGATTACTATGATTCTGATTATTATTCTGATTAATATTGTGATTATTACGATCATCATGATTTGTAAGATTTTCATGATTATTTTGATATTCATGATTATTACGATTATTTTGATTATTATGACTATTATGACTATAATAACTTTGCTATGGTTCAATTTATTATGATTTATTTTTAACGGTGCTGTGCTTCAGATTTTATGTCCGGGTTAAATCTTCCCCACAGAAAAAACTAAACCCTTTCACAAACTTTTCCACAAATGTTTATCTAGTCAATCCACGCTGTGTAAGTGCACTATATAAGTATAATAAATACAAAACAATACAAGAAAAATACGTCAATCCACCAGAAACATAATGGGAAAATATTTCACCGACTCCAGATATCTTCATATCAGAAGGTTCGGCTCTGATGAAATCCTAACTCGACCGATAAATCCTACTGATCCCTCAATATAAATATTTAAAAAATCTTTCGTAATCCTACATGTATTTAAAATGACTGACTTTTGCATTTTTATATATAAATTCTTTGACAAATCTAATACGCCTAAATTTTGAATGAGCGAGCTAGGTATAATGCCAGTAGCCAAAATAACAAATGGTAATATTTTTATATTCTGAGAATGCCAAATTCTTTTAATCTCATTTCCCAAATCTGTATATTTTCTAATTTTTCAGAAACAGTTTTCTGAATATTACAAGAATTTGGAATAGCAACGTCAATGATATAAGTTATTTTTTTAAATTTGGTCATGTAAAACTATATCGGGTCTATTATGAATAATTGTTGTCTGTTAGAATAGTTTTATCGTAATAAATTTTATAAAATTCATTTTCTAAAAATAAATTTAGTTTATATTCATAATATGGTACATTACGGCAGTCAATCAAGTTATGTTTAATTACCAAACTTTGGTGAATTATTTTTTAAACTTGATTTTGCCCAAATGTATACTCGGACGGCGCTAATACAGAACATCCCGACATAATATGTTCTATAGTTTCCAGAAAAGCCAAAAAATTTCTACATAAATCATCAATTTGATTTGTATAAATATAATTTGTATAATTATTGTGATTATTATGATATTTATAATTATAATGATTGTTAAGACTATCATGATTATCTTAATTATTATAATATTTACGATTTTATAATTTTTACGATATTTATGATTTTTATAATTTTTGTGATAATGATTATAATTATAGTAATTTCAAAGTAAGCTGCATAACTTTTTCCTACCTTTCTCACCCTATTCCAGTATTCTTCCATGCAATCAATCCACTTCGTTTTCGAGTCATCTTGATGGTCAACATCTTTATTGTCCTCTTGTATTCTAACAACATGACACTATAAGGTCTATAAGTATGAAGTCATTTTATCCAAAGAATTAAACATTAAAAAATGGGAACGAAAACCCTTTATCGTTTATGATAACTCCGTGTGTTACTCCGACCTTATATTCCAAATTCCAAACAGAAAAGGCAGTGGCCATAAGACTATTTTACAATACGGAGTATAATATTTTATCTTTTTATCCTTCCCTGGTATGCTCTCTATACCAGAGTCCACTTGAAGCGGATATATCAGTCGTACAGACTTCAAACATCATGTTTTCATTTCCAGGCTTCTGGGAATCCTCTCACAAAATGCGGATACACGACAGTTTTAAAATTTGTTTTTTTTTACAGCAAAGTAAACAGGCATGATGGACACGTCAAGAGGGAATAACCAGACACAATCGGAAATATGTCGTTTTTAATCCAATTCACGACGTATCAACTCTTTTCTACAAAAAATATAAATTGATATCGAAAGATTATTATTTTTTTATGTGAATACCTCACAAGAGTCCCAGCTGCTCCTGTCTGGAGTAAAGGGAGTGAAGGGAAAGGAGATGAAGAAGAGGAAGGTGAGGTAGTACGTGGCTATTCAGATCTAGTTACCAAACACGGCTAAAGCCATTTCAAGCAACGTTTCAATTATGAAGGTGGTCTTACACCAGAATGATACTGAGAGTCTCATCCACTCTGGAACGTGCCGCAAATATGCTACATATTATTTTAAATGAATTGATTGTGAAATAACACAATTAAATCTAATAAAATTTATTTGCGCACGCGCGCCGGGATTTGATCTCGCGACCTTCGGATTGCGAGTCCAGGGCCTTACCCCTCGACCACGAAGGCCGTCAAAATATGTTATTTTATCTAGTAAAGTTTATTAAATGGACATTATATTTAAGTTAGTAACGTTAAAAAAAAATGTGTTTATTTTATTATAGTTGGGTTACCCGGCTTCGCTCAGGAAACATTCGAGAGTGATGTTGATCCCGATTCCTTATTCCCGAACATTCCACGACATACTCCGCCACTCCTTCCAGAACTTTCTAGATCTCTATGGAACCTTCTAGAACTTTCCGGGAGACTATTCTAGAAATTTCAAGAGGGCCAAACTTCCAGCCCTTATATCTTCTAAAACACGCCAATTAGGTAAAAACCGGTACCCTTATTCCCTAGGGGGGATAGAGATCTACCACACCATACCACTCCCTTGATCGTACCGGTACTCGTTTCTGAGTTTTTGCGGTTCGCACGTTTTTTGGACTTTATTTTATAATATATAGCTTTTTCCCGGCGTGCGTTGCAATGCCATATTCAAATAAATAAAATGTTACTTCTTGCAAGTCCTTTCCCGTGCGTTCTCCTCCAGCGTTCCACGTCCACCTTCCCCGCCACCGCTCTACCGCTCCCCCGTCCCGCCAACCCCCCTTGCACTTCATTTCTTGACTCCTCTCACGCCCGGCCCGTAGCCGAAACTTTTTTCTAATACATACATTTTAAAAACTCGTGATATCTTTCTAATTAAATATCCGAATTGAAAAATTCAAAAAGTTTGAAGCTGTCTTGAATATGAAGTAATTTATTTTTATAAGGATTAAAACCAAGATACAAATTAAGAGCCTTTTCAAGCGGCGACATTTTAATGAAATTTTTAAAATAAAAGATTTTTTTATTTTTTATTGATCTATATACGTGATGTTTACAATATATCATTCGATGCCTGTCTCGCTAGGGTATACCTGTGTTGAGACAGGCGTTGTTTGACAATCGTTGTTTGACAATTCTTATTGTGGCATAACCATAATAGTTAGACATATGCTGTCACGAACTTTTTTGTAAATAATGATGTGTTTTACAAAGTCGCGGTACATTATTTTTTCTATCATCAATAGTTTTCACAGCGCACGCGATGTAAAGAATATTTTAGGTAATTTTTTTACACCTTGGGTTACATTATTGAAGTATTAGTAAGGATGCCTATTTTTTTTGAAAATATAATAAAGCCTATGTTACCCAGGGATAGTGTAGCTTCCCAACAGCGAAAGAATTTTTCAAATCGGTTCAGTAGTTTCGGAACCTATTCAATGCAAACAAACAAACAAACAAACAAATCTTACCTCTTTATATAGTGTAGTAGAAGTAGATAATAAAATTATACCATTGGTCATGTGCAGATTTTTTAAATTTCCAAACAAAATATTGTATTATACAATACACATCTCAAATCATATACAGTAAAATATGTAGAAAATCTACTTTTCGGTATTTTAATTAAAGTTCAAATAAAATCCGCCTACGTGTTTTGTGACGAAAATATTACAAACTTTCTATTTATTTACGGTCTTACAAACTAATATATTTCAGTTTTCAACACACTTATTTTGCTTAAACATTCTTGAAAAGTTATAAATACTTGTGATCAAAAAATAAATACAAAAAGCACAATATTTTTATGAGTTTATCGTCATGCATATGAGAATTTTTATTGCTAGCTTGTATGTAGGTATATATTAAAGCAAATTTTGAATGAAATGTAATCGATATTGAGTTATTAGTTTGAAACGCTGGTACGGAGAATAAACGATCTTTTTCACCGAAAAAGCCCTATACAGTTGCTAGGGTACGATCGCAAGATCATCTTTCAACGAATTTGAATTCTCGGCCGCTGGTTAAAGGGCCATAACAGAGAATATTTGGATTCCATCTATTACTAGATATTAATAAATGACTAGCCGTGTAAATTATTTTCGCAACTTTGATATGATTTTCCGTGTTATGTGTCCATTCTTTAATCGTGTGGCAGTTTGTCCCAGTCTTTAGGTCCAGACACTCCGAAAGCACGCTCACCGAACTCAGTATCTGGTGCGCGCTTTGGTACCTTCGACATTCCGATAGCTGATGACTTCCCTGATCTAAGAGTTGGCTGTCAATCATTGAAAATTCTAGGAATTCACAGGTCTGAATTCTTACAGGACATTTTAGCACGTGTAGATTTTGGAGACGCTCTGAAATGTGGCAATATTTGAATACGCCAGTGATAATAGTTTCGCCGCAGCGTTGAAGACGGATTGTAATTAAATTCGTTAATTTGGTAATTGGAGAGGCTTGCATATATTCTCTTACAGTAGTAGTCTAGACGTGAAAAGACGCACGAATTAACCAGTAATTTAGACGCCTCTGTTGGCAAGTTTCTCCGTACTGCTTTAATTTGTCTTAATTGAAAGAACCCCGTGCTTATATGTAGTTCTGTTCACTTGAGATTATGGGGAAAATCAGCGTCCTTGCATAAAATGTAATACTATTAGTCAGAATCTAAATCTTTCTTTAAATTACTGTATTCATCGACCAGATTTTCATTTTCAGGCATTCATCAACATTCCTCTTTCCCTCCTCCACTTCTTTCAGTCTCACAACAGTCTCTGAATAATGTTGTCATAGTTTGACTTGCTTACCCAAATTCTGTATGAACAAATACCCGTATTTTCTTAGTAATCATATTGCGAGAATCGAGAGAACCCGTATTTTCTTAGTAATTATGTTACGAGAATCGAGAGAACCCATATTTTCTTAGTAATTATGTTGCGAGAATCGAGATAACCCGCATTTTTTTTCGTTATTATGTTGCGAGAGTCGAGAGAACCCGTATTTTCTAAGTAATTATGTTGCGAGAATCGAGAGAACCAGCATTCTCTTAGTAATAGTTATGTTGCGAGAGTCAATCTCCCGTCTACAAATCTTTTAATTTTATAATGATTCTTAGCCAATCTACTCATCGACATACATATTTTTATGTGAATACCTCACAAAAGTCTCAGCTGCTCCCGTCTGGAGTCCGTGAGATTATGGCATCTCCAATTGGGGTATGTTGTGACGCTGAAGGGAGTGGGGAGGGGAAGGAGATTGGAAAGAGAAAGGTGGGAAAGTATCTGGCTATTCAAAACTTGTCGCCAAACACGGCTAAAGCCATTTCAAGCAACTTTTCAATTCTGAATAGTGGTCTTACACCAGGAAGATACTGAGAGTATCTTCCATTCTAAAACGTGCCGCAAATATACTATATATATTATTTTAAATGAATTAATTGTGAATTAACACAAATTAATCAACTAAATTTTATTTGCCCACGCCGGCATTCGATCCCACGACCTTCGGATTGCGAGTCGAGAGCCTTACCGCTAGACCACGCCGATCGTCCTTCAATTGTAGTATTTGGTGAGGCAGAAGAAAGAGGGGAAGGAGATTGGAAGGAGAAGAGGAAAGTAGGGTCTTGAACATGTCTATTCAGATCTGGTCACCAAAAACGGCTAAAGTGCTTTCAGACAACGTTTCATCTTTGAATGCTGGTCTTACACCAGGGCGATACTGAGAGTATCTTCCACTCTGGAATGTGTCGCAAATATAACACATATTATTTCAAATAATTGGGTGACCCAGATGCAATGATAGCCATGTTCGATGGCGTCAGAAGAAGTAAGCTAATGGAGTGTGGACTCCGCGTCAAACTAAATATATCTATTAATATGCTGGAACAAATCCAGAAAAAAATCCTTTAGTAGGTATGTTTTTATAAGGAAGCATGGAACTTATCCGAGGTTCATACACCATATAGAGTTACTTAAGGCAACATATAGATTTAGCTTAGAAACTAGATGTTATGCAAATCTTGCAATTCTTAATTTTAACATAATCCTTAACTGTATTGACAGCCCGTTTCTCTTGGAATGCTATGGCTTATACGTGCCTGAAAATTACAGACGTAGTCGTCGACACGACTTGTTCAAAACACCATACGGTAGAGCAGATGTTCTAGCACAGCATAGCATGACAAGAGGAATGGTGCGGTTAAAAGACATATCGGAAACACTAGATATATATAAATCTTCTTTAGATAGATTTTTTTGTATGATAATTATTTTCCTAGATCTGATGTTAAGTCTGTCAAAATGGGATAATTAATCTGTCGTAACTATAATTTAAAAAATAATAATTAATTGATAAATTGTGGATTTGAACCCGCGACCGCTGTTAGTCGAAAGCCCCCTCGACCACACACTATATATTTTCACCGTCAAAAACATTCCCTGTGACAAAATCTTTCCGGTAGAGCAGAGAAAGAATGGGAAATAAAGTTGTTCGTATTTTTCACATGGCAATATCATATGTTAAAGGTACAAAGGCAGGCCTCCGGCACCCGCACAGAATAATTGACTTTTTCACGTCGGATTACGTCGTCATATAAAAGAATGAAGCCGTGAAAGTAAAACTCGAATGCATTTTCCTTTGACAAAATTTCAAAGCTGGCTTACTGTTGGAGTTGACATTTTCACTAAGTTTTAGGTACAGAAGCCCTGTGGATATCTGGCTACTGAAATGTGAACGTAGGGGAGTATTTTCACCAATGTTTCTACATTGAGTTTTAGGGATGTCTTACGATTTTGATTTTTTTTAAATCGTTATTACATATTAGAGAATATTGAAAAATATTTTTTTTCCAGGATATTATTAACATAAAGATAATTAAAAGTTTAATACAACTGTCCCATCAGTCTATATTTTACTGGGCATAATACCTTAAAATTTACTTGATTGATGAATCTACTCGGTCTAAAATGGACAACAACCTACCTTGTGGAGTGGTGCTGCTGTATAAGCGGCCTTTTAGATGTTTCCATTCCAAGTTTGATTCACTACGCCACAATTCAATAATATTTTATGACGGACATTACACAGCTTGGGTTGATCCAGAGACAATAATATTTTCACTAATGCAGATCACAATGATTAGAGCATATTACAATAGATTGCAATAACATGTTAACAAATTAAATTTTGTATCCAAAATAACACTTCAGCTACATCTAAGGCCCAGTTGTCGTCATTAGGCATTTCACGAGCACAGTATAATTTACTATCCCTGAAAGCACACAGAGACTGCCATACTGCCATTTTGTGGTTTTTAATTTAAAATCGAAGTCAAAGAAAAAACTAAAACATATTAAGATTTCTCATGTAGAAATACTTACTTTCATTCCGTGACTATATTTATTTATTTACTAGCTGGGTTACCCGACTTCGCTCAGGACAATATTCGAGAATGTTCTGGAATGTTCCACAATGATGTTCCCGATTGCGTATTTCCAATCCCCTTCACCTTCCAAACACTGTACATGTAAGTACAAAAAACGCGGTCCATCCTCTCTGCTAACCCTTCTATAATAACGGTCGTCACCCTCACAGAAACAGAGAGCAACAAAGTGCGAAGGCGACCGAAACGCGGTAGTGTTTGGAAGGTGATTTATGCATTCCAATTCCTAGCGCGTTTCAGTCGCTCTACCGACTGAAACGCGTTAGGGATTGGAAATACGCTTCCTGATTGCCTATTCCCGAACATTCCACGACATACTCCGCCACTCCTTCCAGAACTTTCTAGAGGCATATGGAACCTTCTAGAACTTTCCGGAAGACAGTTCTATAAATTTCAAGAGGGCGAAACTTCCAGCCCTAATATCTTCAAAAGCACGCCCTTTAGGTAAAAACGGGTACCCTTATTCCCTACGGCAGAAAGAGATCTACCGCACCATATAACTCCCTTGATCGTACCGGGACTCGTTTCTGAGTGTTTGCGGTTCGCAGGTTTTTTTTTACTTTCTTTTAAAATATATATTGATTAACGCCTTTTTTATGGGTTTTTGCTTGGCAATGGTTTATAAAATTATACACAATTCTGTTACTATATGTACCTACATTTTTATATTTATATTTTTAGTTTTTGAGATACAGATCGTTTTTAATGTAATTTGCACAAATGACTGAGCTTAGCGAAATCTAGTTTTATCTATACCGTTTGGTATTTCGTATGTCTGCAAATTAGTTTGTACGTAGGTTCAGTAAAGATTCTTTTTAGAAATATATCATTTTTTTTAATGGTGCCCTTTTTTACTCATTTAAAGTACGCTCTAGCGTGTTTAAATTGCACTTTATGGAACGCCCGTTTTTTAAAGTTACCATGGCAACATCAACAAATCAACAAAATGTGAAGTCTAAATGTCAACTTTTAACTATAAATCTGGCAGGAATATTTTATACGTCAAATGTGACAGATTGCAAAATTAATGTTTGTGTTTTTCATTTCCATGACAACAAGATATTGTGATGTCACATCACGAATTCATTATTAGTTTTATTTCCAAATTTTTAATAATAATATCAATATTTATGTTTTCAAAGTGTACCAATAAAAAAAAATAGCGTAAAATATTCGTGGATAACTGGTCTTTAAAACACTTGGTTTATTTCGAGCACTCGGCTACGCCGTCGTGCTCGAAAAATCGCGCGTGTTTTAAAGACCTGTTTATCCACATATATTTTAATATACTATTTTCCACATTACATTACCTACCCGTCTGAAGAAAGTTTGAAAAGAAAGTTGTCATTGTAATTGTTACGTTTCTTTGGATAAACTGTAATTCGTTATTTTAAATTCAAAAACATATATGTGTATAAAATATTAGTTATCTGGTTAATTAAGTGGTTAGGTATTTAAGTATCTGCCTCCAAATCTTATGATTTCATAGGGAATTTAACTTATGATTTATTAAAAAAGAGAAAATAAGAAGGCCGCGAGGTCTACTGTTCACAGAACTGCTAAATTATAATCAAATTGTAGTAGAAATTTCATCCAAAATGATATATTAAACGAAGCAACTGCGGTGTTGGATTTGCTAATTTCCCGCTGCACTGATATTTAAATGTCATCATTCTGACAAAGGTCGCTTCGGCTACCCCCGTGGAGACAGGGGATGGAGATCGAAGGGTGGAGGGTGGAGGGTGCGGCTGGTTACGGGACAAGGGGGCAAGGAGGGTTAACGTTCAGCAGAAGGTTAAGTTCATTAGCGGTTTGCTGATAAATATTGCTGGGTAAATGTCACTAGTTCTGACCGTTAATATATTTAATAGTTGTTTTAAGGAACTGAAATTATTAGGATGGTTTCGATTTAATGTTTTCTTAATTTCACTTTAATTGTTAAGTGTTTCCCTACCAGAAATGCCAATAACTGTATGAGTATGGATTATCACTACTGTGGATGTAGATATTTTTTTACACTTTATACACAAAATATATCACTGTTTATTTTGTTAATTCCGTTTTTCACCCGACTGCCTGTACACAAAAAGCTTATAAACAGATTAAATTATAAATTATAAATTACCACTGGAGCGGTCACGTAGATTACATATGTAATCCACTCATGCAAAATTAAAGATTCCTCAAAACCGGGTGGCACGAATAATTTTACTTTAATTTGGTTGACTTACGGACGCGTTCAGCTCAGAGCTGGTGTCGGGCACGCATTGTTTTTATTACAGGAGCTCCGCAAAGTCCATGGTCTACACCTGTAATCCGCGCGACCAATTACGTAACATTTTCATATACGAAAAATGCAAAATGCAAAAAAAAAAAAAAATTCTGGTCATCCTATAATGTTATGTTTATCCTGCTCAGAAAACAGCAATTAAATGAGTATATGTTCTTTTTTATTTTATTTTTTTGTTATATCAATAAAAGTGAAAGATGTAATTTTTGGTTTAAAAAATGAGTTCATTAATGTTTTGGTTAATTGTGAAAAACATAGAAGGTATGTTGCTTATTTCTAATAAGCAATACTATCAGATTATAAGATTAAAATACACAATAATTCTAAATGATTTTACTTCTTTTTGTTGTTGTTTAAAAATGGCCTACATATGTAATCCACGCGACCACTGGCGTTACGTTTAAGAGCGCGACCACTACAGGGTTAAATTACCCAATATAGATCGGAGGTATTATTTTTTTTTAATTCGGAGGTCGCGGGTTCAAAACGCGGTGTGTGGAAATAAATTTTATTTAATTAGCTTCTAACTATTCTGTTTTTTTTTAAATTATTTTTTTTGCATAACGTTCCAAAATGGTAGATTACTTTCAGTATCGCCCTGGTGAAAGAGCAATATTCAGAATCGAAACGTTGCTTTAAATGGCTTTAGCCATTGACCAAATTTGAATATCCAGATATCTACTTGTTTGTATGTTTTCCGCAGCCTTTTCCTCTTTAGACTTTGACCTCACAACATACCCCGATTGGAGGTGCTATAATCTCACTGGCACCAGACGATCGGGAGCTATTGGGACTATTGTGCTGTGCTTACAACAACAATAAAAATAATAAAAAAACACTGTCTGAATTCAGGAAGGTAGCAAGGTTAGTGCAATCATATACTCATTATTTATTTATTTTAGTTGCAGAAAAAAAGATTTTTTTTACAAATCAAACAAATCAATTTAACGATGTGCAAATTGTTTTATCTTGGATCTGACTGCTGCAGGCAGATCAGCAGTGTAAGTGTGTAAGGGCAGAACGGTAGATTTTCTGCCCTATGAGGGACAAGAGACTCTTCAAGACTATCTGGGTCCTGAGTCCCTGACAAATAGGTGATCGAAAATGCTAGGAGTGGGAATAGATGAATCGTTTTCATACACTGTTGGCATTTGAAAAAGTATTTATAAAAAACATTTCATTCTAGATATTTGAGATGACTAGAATGAATTGGTTCGCTGTGTTTGGGGACTTAGAATGGGTGACCGGGTTCATGGGGTGAGGTTTGTCCAGATCTTGGCAGCGAATGCGTCCGAGGAAGGCCCACTGTCCTCTCCAGCGGGACTCTCGAACATTCGCCTTGCACCGCAATTGGAGGGATTTTCCAACCCCGCACGAACCTTTTTTCTTCCACTTTACTTTCCTTAAAAATATCCTCTACATAACATCCCCAAAGATGGCAAAGGCTCTGAAGAAAATTGTGGAGTTGAAGTTAAAAAAAAACGAGTGTACTTTAGACCACACGACTGAAGTAAAACTTCACAAACTTATAAAAGAACATATGACATTGAAACACATTAAAAAGGGAAACGAAGCATGGGTATAGTTGCACATGCTCCGTTTCCCTTTTCAATGACATTGATCACCGTTCGCATTGATCACCGTTCGCATCGATTACCGTTCGCATCACAATTTTCGTAACAATCATACTTTTCGTAAGAAATACTTAGAAATACATACTTAAGAAGTTTAATAAAATAAAATAAAAAAAACATTCTGTTTACAAATCCAGAAAACTCGTTGCACTTGTCACCGTGGAGAGCATGTTTATTTCAGAAGCACCGAATAAACACACGATGTATGTTTTTTAATCAGCAATTAATTCAACATCCTATTGTAGTGGCTACGTCACAGGCACCCCCACCTCAACATTGTCGCAATACATTTTACCGCTGGGACTAACCAGCCAGTCATTAAACGCACTAGCTCTGAAATAGACGTGTTATTCTTTTGACTCCCAATGTGTTTCCTCCCACATACACAACCAACATAGAGGTACCTACTGTACACCTCCAAAGTGGTGACCCCGACGTGATCTACAAGTGTGTGTGTGGGAACAATAGAGTGATAAGAAAGTGCAATATTATCTCGTGAACATTAAACAACAAGTGAGTCAGAGACATCTAAAACAATGGCTTTCAGCCCAAGTAGTGTGTCCAGGGCTGCCCCCGAACCCGAGTTGAATGTGGTTTCTTTAAATACCAAAATTCCGGAGTTTTGGAATGAACAGCCACGACTGTGGTTTCATCAGCTAGAGGCAATTTTGACTCCACAAAAAATTAGTGAGGATAATCGTTATCTAATTCTCGTCGCGAAATTAGGAAAAAACGAACTGCGACAATGTTGAGGTGGGGGTGCCTGTGACGTAGCCACTACACTATTATACTCACAGCACTTGATTACTCATTAAAACGTTTGGATTTAATCAGTAATCCAGCAATGCAGTGCTCAAAGCACATGAAGTAATCACAACTTAATATCAAAGCTCAAAGCGAGACGAGATGAAACCTAAACGTAACCCAAATAACACAAACACATCTCTCTGTGTGACTATTAAATCCATGAGATTACTCTTTGGACAAAAAAATATGTTGTGATATTTGCAATACGTGGAAATTCCACGTATAGACGTTTGTGATGTACTGATATGTGGTCGATATGGTGCAGTTGTTGAGAACACGAATAAAATTTTGTATGACGATAAATACAATTTTATCAAAGCAAATTTTCGATGCTTTCACACGGGACACAATCAAATGCTTTACAAATTGTTTGAAGAGCAGGAAAAAAACGAGTAAGAAAAAAACAACTCATAAAAACTCATAACAACTCATAACAACTCATAACAACTCATAAAAACTCATAACAACTCATAACAACTCATAACAACTCATTACAACTCATTACAACTCATTACAACTCATAACAACTGACAACAACTCACAACAACTCACAACAACTCATAACAACTCATTACAACTCATAACAACTCACAACAACTCACAACAACTCACAACAACTCACAACAACTCATAACAACTCACAACAACTCACAACAACTCAGAACAATTCACAACAACTCATTACAACTCATAACAACTCACAACAACTCACAACAACTCACAACAACTCACAACAACTCACAACAATTCAAAACAACTCATAACAACTCATAACAACTCATAACTCATAACAACTCATAACATCCCATAACAACTCATAAAAACTCATAACAACTCATAACAACTCACAACAACTCACAACAAGTCATAACAACTCACAACAACTCATAACAACTCATAACAAGTCATAACAAGTCATAGATTTAATAGAGAGTATACAGAATAAATTTTCGAAACATTTACTCAAGAAATACAACAAAACTTCAAGTAATTTGTTATCTTTACAAAAAAGACGCACATTGTCAGATCTGATGTTTCTACATAACCTGCTTAATAATAAAATAGATAGTCCCGAATTGCTATCTGTCATTGGTGTAAATGTTCCAATGAGGCGTACCAGGCACACTTCACTTTTTCACATAGGATCCAATAATACTAATGCAGCAAAAAACTCACCAATCTCTCGCGCAATCACATCTTATACACACTATGAAAAATTATTACACTTAGACATTTACCACAACTCCTTGCAAACATACAAAACTAATTTACTAAATTTGTTGGCGTGATATAATTTATTTTAAAACCTCTTATTTACACTTATATTTTAATTAAACTAATTACTATTTGTGAGCATGTAATTCTTGTTCTAAAAATATATCTCTTTTATATTCATATACAATCTTCCTTTATATTATTCTTCTCATTCATTTTAGTTAAATTTTAAGAACTGTTCAAATCCCAGGCGAATAATTATCCCAGATATTCTACGGACTTACGTAATAGGTACTATATCATGTAATAACTTCATTTAATATTCCTTATAACTTGTAAACTTTTGTACTGTGTATATTCTTATAAACAAATAAACAAATAACAACTCATAACAACTCATAACAACTCATAACAACTAATAACAACTTTAAACTTTCGCTTTAATTAGCGTTCGCATCGATTAGCGTTTCATATAGATTAGCGTTTCACTTTCATTAGCGTTCGTAACGTTTCATATTTTTTCGTAAATATATGCGTTTCATAGCGTTTCATGCGTTTCATAGCGTTTCACATTAAATAGGTAAATGGTTCTTTTTCGAAACGCATTCATCATTTTACCCCCAAGTGTCGAGCGTGCGTAAAGAAGTTTTACTTCAATAATCATTTTGAAACTAGTCCTCTAGGTTTCATTGCAAAAATAGAATAAAGAAAATAACACTAACGCGGGAGTAAAGTTAACGGGTCTGCTGATAGCTGCTAAAGGACGCTGCTAAAGACGCGAATTAAATAAATAGATTTCATATTCGAACGGATTAACTTTTATTGAAACTAGTATTTAGTATGTAAGAAGTACGACGTTATTATGACTATCCCTCGAAACAGAATAATGATTGGTTTCAAAACCGCAGAATCGCTGCTTAATGCGCATGGTAACGAAATGATAATTACCAGTTTTTTTAAATCGGATTACGAGTAGTCTCTACAACACTATAAGTGCCTGCCTGAATCTGAATGGAAACAAATGTGCCACTGACTTAGTACCATTTGATTCTAGACCTAGACCATTTAGCACGCGGTCTGTCTTTCTTATGAGCGTAATACACGAGCCCGATTTTCAGCCCGTTTCCAATTGGAGACAAAAGTCAACATTTTTCGCTTTACGCGATCGCTGTTTTCAACTCTATTTTCATACCTACGATTTCAGTAGGCATCACAACAGACAGTATGGTTCATGTGTTGTTTGCAGTGATGACAATTGAAATCCTAGATATGCAAAATAGAGGTGAAAATAGCGATCGCGCAAATCGAAAAATGTTGACTTTTGTCTCCAATTGGAAACGGGCTGAAAATCGGGCTCGTGTATTACGCTCTTTACACTTCTCTGAAATTGTATATTGCTATCTGATTTGAATTTCATAATCATGGTGGAATACAGTTAGTTTTGTATGCTAAAATAAACCAATTTCTGGCCTTATTTTATTTTCGCTTCCCACAAGAGACCCTGAGGCAAAAAATCCCTCAACGTCATCTTTAGAATGCCGTGTGGAGGGTTTTTTAAGGAAAAGAAGAAGAGGAATTTCCGTGAAAGAAAAAGATATGAAGGGTCTGGAAACCACATTATAATATTCATGTACAAGCTATTGAAAGAATAAAAATTCTTACAATTAGCTTTAAAATGGGTATTAGATACAGCAAAATTTGATGAACTACACTCTTTTAAATGATAGAAATGGTCCGATAGCAGGATTTTCACTGAGTCGGTATTCATGTATATAAAATTCTAAATTATTCATTTATAGTCCAGAATTACTTGCATTGATAAACTTTCTGATTTCCCTAAGTGCAACTACAATTCGGGATTTATTTCAGTGCAAAAAGTGACCTAAAGATGGGATTAATAAATAAATAAATGAATTTCTGAAGGTTTTGGGTAGTTTTAAGGCTAAAAGTACTGATGGGGGGATGGAGATGTGGAAGAGGAGAGGAGGGAAGTTTATGGCTATTCTGACCATGTCAATAAACCTGTCTAAAGCCATTGCAAGCAACCTATTTTACAATAATTCCAAACAGGAGACCTTGAGTAAAATAATTTCCCTCGTGGCCTACGTCATCTTTGGGGATACTATGTGGCGTTTTTTTAATGAAAAGGGTAGAGAGGAAGCGTTGGGGAGGAAAAGGGTATGAGGGGTGGGTAGGCATCTGGGCATGAGTGAGTCTAGGAGTGATAGACGTATGAACCCATCCCTCCCTCTACGGTGCAAGACGATGAGTTGAGAGAGTCCGACTGAAGAGTTCAAACGGTCTCCCTCAACCGACCTCCCCCGATCCGGTCCGACCCGCAGTAGGTGGGCAAATGCATCCGTCACCAAGACCTAAATAAACATCACCCCGTTAACCCGGGCACCCCATTACATTGAATATTGTTGTTGATACTACTACTAATTCTTGACAAACACAACATTGATAACATAGTGGAGCATAATACGCTTCACAATAGGTACTAAGAAAACATTCCGTAGAGTATAATATTACACTTAATAAGAAACAATCTCAATACAGTAAGCATAGAAAATTATGTATATAACGTACATATACACATACACAAACTTACATACACATTACATTTATACACATACCATACATTACATAACAATAATAAGTTTTTACAGCAAGGTTTTAGAACAATCAAACAGCATATAACGTTATTTGTTGGGTTCTTGTCACAAGACTTCTCTAGAGCCTTTAAATATTGCACAGGGTTTATTATTATATTTCTTTTAAGTTTAGGTATAAGTATGTTTCTTTTTTTTTAATTACATTATTGTAAAACTGCATATCTCGATACAGGAATGCCCTATTGAGATGTGCAGCTTATGTTTTCGTGTATTTCTTATTTTTTTCAATAAATAAATAAATAAAATCATTTTTTAGAATAACATAACGGAGAACTTTAAATTCTGTTTACAGATTACTCGAAGATGGCCAATGATGACATTGTCAACTTAATGGAATGATTTTTCTTTCTCGCGTAAAAATTACGGCACATCTCTCTACGTATTATAAATAAATTTGTCTGTCTGTTCGCGATAAACTCAAAACTACTTAACGGATTTTCATGCGGTTTTCACCAATAGATAGAGTGATTCATGAGGCAGGTTTATATATATAATTTTTCAAGGTTTTGTATAAATTGGTTGAAATATATTGTGTCGGACGTATGCGCGCTGTTCATTTAAAAATGTAATGTATGCATAATAAATATATTGGGGTGGGGGTAAGCGGGCCGACAGAGAGAGTTTTGAGCGGGCCGATGGCTGTCGCCCTGATTATGCGCTTGGGTTTCGACCCAGCGTTTAAGTAGGGCGACACCCTCAGTATCAAATCAGTCTTCCAGTACTACCCGTCGCTTCAACATCTCTCTCTGCCTGCCCCCCGACCTCGCTCTGACCTGCTTCCAATCGCCTCCTTCTCTTCTGACCACCGCCTTATCCCTGGACCTCGGACACTCTACGCTCGGCTAGTTAGAAGGAACTACGAGCCCTTGGATCATTTTCAGACCAGCTCTCCAAGCGGACAGCCCTGAGACGCTCTCCCGACTTCTTAACGTCTTCGTGGATCGGGACCTCCGCCCTCTACAGTCTTGTGTGCCTCATCCTGTGTGGTACATAAGTGGTCCTTCGATACGGATCCTTCCACGGAGCCCCTACAAGATGTCGGAGACTCGACGCCTGGATTACCCAACTGGGGCGGCCACAGCCGCGCCCCCCGGACCCCCGGCTCCCGTGACGCTGGCCGCTAGCCAGGTCACGGAGCCAACCCTGGCTCCTGTGATGCTGGTTGCTAACCAGGTCACGGACCTAACAACGGCCACTGTGACTCTGGCTGCTAGCCAGGTCACTTGCCCGACCCGGGCTCCCGTGACGCTGGTTGCTAACCAGGTCACGGACCCAACTGCCCCTTGGACCACGCCCCCTGCCGCGCCCCCTGGACTCCCGCCTCTTCCCGGCCCTAGTGTGGACCTACAGGCCGGCCCTTTTGGGCTCATACCCTTCGGCGGCCCTGCAGCCTTTAGACAAACACTGGCTGCTAGCCAAACCGTGGGCCAGACATCATCCACGCTGATGCCATCTGCCCTGGCCGACACCTCGCCCGCGTTTCTAGATCTACAACGCCGATACCAAAACCTCCTTTCCACGACACAAGGCCCACCGCAAAGCACACCACCTGCAGCCTGGCTGCCCGGCGGAAATCATCCCGGGACACTCGATCACCAAAGCTGTGGCTATGCACCAGAGGCGCTCTCTATTCCGCGGGTGGAATATTCACAGACAGCAGCGCTACCTGGCGGTTTCGACCAAAACTTGAACAACACGGCGAGGGCGCAAACAACCGCGCCGATGTTTGCTCACACCGCAGCCCTGAACACAAATGGTACCGCTCAGAGGCAAGGTGCCCCTATTGACCTCACATTCCAGCGAGCCAGCAGCGGGGAACAGTACACCTATCCCAGAGGGACTCCCAGCCCTGCACAGTTCTCGGCCTTTCCACCGGGCGGAAACTCACCATCGCAACCCCCGGCCAATAATGGATACGGGGCCTTCAACATCCAGCCCACAGCAAACGAGTCGGCAAGGCAAACAAGTGACTGGGTGAACCACGGGAGTAACCCTTTCGCCCAGGTGGCAGCAATGTTTGTTGACGCTGTCCGCCAATCCCAAGCTGGTGGAACGCCACGTCCTCACCCCGAAGATGAGCGAATGGCGTCTCTCATCGCCCGGCAATCAAGCGCAAAGGACTTGCCGCCATACGCTGGCGACCCGATAGAATGGCAAGCATGGAAGGCGCAGTTCTACCAGTCGACGGCTACCTGCGGGATGACTGCAGCTGAAAACTTGATGCGGCTACAACGAGCTCTGAAGGGAAAGGCACGTGAAGTTGTTAGCCCACTTCTCATGGACCCAGCCCAGGTTCCTGAAATAATGGACGTGCTAGAACACCGCTTCGGAAGTGCGCATTCCATCGCAACAGTGATGTTTGAGCGCATAAAGCGGCTAGCCCGACTGACTGAGGACGCATCCACCGAGGCTCTGGTTGAGTTCTCGGGCGCAGTTCAAAACGTGGTGGCTTCGCTCGGGAATCTACGTAGCGACTACCTCTCAAACCCGGCCCTCCTTAGTGAAATCGCTTCAAAGATGCCGCTGGCCCTGCGCATCTCATGGCTAGATAAGGTGGCCGACCAAACGGAAGCGGCCACCGTACGACAACTCGCCGCGTTCCTGAAGCGGCTGACAAACGCAGTGCCCCGATCGGGCCTTACAGACAATAGCCGAACGCCGCGACCAAACGTTTCCGAACATCGGGCCGCCCGACCGCGTCGCGAAAATGTGTTTATGGCGAACAAAAGGTCCGAGGCGCGTGAAGTTGAGTGTTTAATGTGCAAAGACGTTGCTCATAAACTATACAAGTGCACAAGATTCGCCGAGAAAACTATGAGTGCGCGGTGGGAACTCGTAAAAAGTGCCCGGATGTGCTTTAAGTGTTTGGACGGCGTGCATCAAATGAGACTATGTAAATATAAAACCAACTGTGGAGTAGGAACGTGCCGAGTTCCCCATCACTGGTTGTTACACGACCCCGGGCACACTCACGACCCCGGGTACACTCACGAACCCGGGTACGCTCACGACCCCGGGTACGCTCACGACCCCGGGTATACTCACGACCCCGGGTACACTCACGACCCCGAAGCGCAGACGGTCACAAACACATGGGAAAATAAGTTTTGTAAAGAAATCTTGCTAAAAATAGTGCCAGTGAATTTGTACGGCCCCAGAGGCCAAGTGACAGTGCACGCGTTGCTAGACGAGGGTTCCACGGTGAGCCTCGTCGACGCGGAAATTGCAAACATTATTGGAGCCACAGGTCCGGTTCGCGGCCTAAGAATTAACGGCGCAAATGGAATGTGTTCATCCGATCCCACATCCCGGAGAGTTTTAGTGACCATCAAAGGAGACGGAGAGGCCTTCATGATGAAGGCGAACACAGTGCAGGACCTGAACCTGCCAAGGCAAGCGACTATTGGGAGCCACACGGTAAGACCGCGGCTTCTGCTGGGTCAGGACAACGCCCACCTAATAGTGTCCCGCGAAGTACGGGAGGAAGCGGACCGGAAGCTGATATCCCGCACTGCACTCGGGTGGATAATTCACGGAGGCGCCACCCCCTCTTCACATAAAACTACTTGCTCTGATATCAGTTACGCTGCCCAGAACCTAGCTTTAGGGGGACTCCTAGAGAATGGCGAGGGCCGCAACCCTGATGAGCGCGTTCCTGCCTCCCCCGCAGTGCCCAGTCCCGCTGCACATCACCCCATAGCGCCCGGCTTGCTATACGCCGGCCCAGCGCACCCAGCAGCACCCGGCTTAATCTACGTCAACCCTGTGTATCCAGCAGCGCCCGGCTTGGTCTACGCTGGCCCTGCGTACTCAGCAGTGCCCGGCTTGATCTACGCCAGCCCAGCGCACCCAGCAACACTCGGCTTGATCTACGCCGGCCCTGCGTACCCAGCAGCGCCCAGCTTGATCTATCCCGGCCCTGCGTACCCAGCAGCGCCCGGCTTGATCTATCCCGGCCCTGCGTACCCAGCAGCGCCCGGTTTGATCTATCCCGGCCCTGCGTACCCAGCAGCGCCCGGCTTGGTCTACGCCGTCCCCGCGCATCCAACACCCCCCGGCGTGGTTCACGCCGTCCCTGCGTCTTCCAGCTTTATCTATGCCGATGTGCACGGCCTCGATACTGGGGGGCCCCCACACCAACAGTATGGCAGCTGCCCTGCCGCAAGCCGCCCCGCAACACATCGCTCGGCTGCACCGAGCCCCTGCGGTCCTACCTCTCCCGCAGCACCCAGTCTCGCTAGACACAGCCCCGCTGCGGGCGGGCCTGCCTCGCCTCTTCCGCAGCTGCCGGCTCTGATGAGATCGGCCCTGCCTCTACCGCAGCTCCCAGTTCCGACTAGTGAGGCCCTGCATCCCAGGCAGCTCATCTTGTCAACTCCACGTACGCTGCAGATGACCTCGCTTCAAGCGAACACCCATAACATAGCAGCCGCCACTGTTCCGTTGAGCGCGGCTCTACCTCTCCCGCAGCTCCCAGCCGCCCAGCGAGTGACCATCTTACCCCAGCAGTCAGTCCCGACGGGAGGAGCATCCGCGTTCAGCCAAGAGCCCCATTCAGATCTTCATCCTTTCCCGTAGCCCCCACATGGGAGGAGCATCTCATACGCTACGCAGCTCAAACACAATACGTCCTTAGAAAAGTGTAGCAGAGCTCCACGGGAGGAGTGTGTCGGACGTATGCGCGCTGTTCATTTAAAAATGTAATGTATGCATAATAAATATATTGGGGTGGGGGTAAGCGGGCCGACAGAGAGAGTTTTGAGCGGGCCGATGGCTGTCGCCCTGATTATGCGCTTGGGTTTCGACCCAGCGTTTAAGTAGGGCGACACCCTCAGTATCAAATCAGTCTTCCAGTACTACCCGTCGCTTCAACATCTCTCTCTGCCTGCCCCCCGACCTCGCTCTGACCTGCTTCCAATCGCCTCCTTCTCTTCTGACCACCGCCTTATCCCTGGACCTCGGACACTCTACGCTCGGCTAGTTAGAAGGAACTACGAGCCCTTGGATCATTTTCAGACCAGCTCTCCAAGCGGACAGCCCTGAGACGCTCTCCCGACTTCTTAACGTCTTCGTGGATCGGGACCTCCGCCCTCTACAGTCTTGTGTGCCTCATCCTGTGTGGTACATATATAATATAGTAATGGATGAACGGGCTGGTAAGCGGGCTGTGTGGATATGATTTGTACGCAAATTAACAATCAATCGATGCTGCCAATCATAGAAAAAATATTATTGCCATATAAAACAAAGTGAATACATTATTGACAAGTTTGTACCTGTATTTATAACAGCAGAACATGGAAAGAAATGTATTAGAATAATTACACATGCCCGCTAAACAAAGCCTGCTTTGCCAAACAAACCATTCAAAACCTGGGATGTTTTTTGTTAAATTATGATGAAATACACCTTTCGTAGTTTGAATCTCAATCCAATATTTCGAAGCACTTAGGTACTTTTTTGTTTTTATTTTGACGAAAATTTATTTTATAAGATTGTTACTTCCGACAAATGTCATATTTGATTGTCTACTAGTTAAAAAAGGAATATTCCGTATTATCCGTGCATCAAACTTTGACAACACGAACGTTCCGTATTATCCGTGAGGTGGACTCAATGCATATTTACCTAATTGCCTTTCTAGACGACTTTTCAATTACGACTCTAGACGGCCAGAGTCCCACCGGTGTATAAAGAAATTGTATGAAGAACAAGGTCAGAATCGCTTGGGCCGTTCTCGTTCTCGACGTAACGAAAAGCCGCATAGCACCTAGCCTCTCGGAATAATTTACAAAAAATATCTATGATTGACTTGGCGTCACTTCAACCGTCATTTTGGGTGGGTAAACTTTGTAAATGTAAAATATTTTACATTTTCAAAGAAGTACCAATGTCATAACTAAAACACCCTTAGATTGTTTTTTATCACGTAGAGTGTCTATTCAGGTTTGTGTAGAAACTAAAAAATCAGTTCATTTTCGTATAAATATGTTTTTTTACGATATGTTTCCGGAATAGGAAAATTTGATTTAAAAAGCTAATTTCGCGCGGTTTTTTCCAAAAACGTCTAGCTTATGGCAGGTTATATTGTATGTTTTATGTATTTTAAATATAAAATGTTATGAAACATAGCTTGATATGGCTCCAGTTCACGTTGGGCTAACGCATTGGGCCAACGCGTTGGGCCAATGTGAACAGGGCCATTTTGTGTGTTTTTGGCGTTAGCGGCCAACGCTCGCCGACGAGCCGGTGAGTGTCGGTTTTTCGTGAACAAATCAAAGGAATTCGGCCCGAGCCGCAAACACCGATCACACGTTGGCCGAGCCTTCGAACTAATCAGTTCATAGTTACGCGTCGGCCGGAGTAGACTGCGGTGTCACGCTTACATAATTGTTTCAATTTGAATTTAAACCACTATCGGTGTGCATAAATATATTCAAAAATGCCACTGTATAATATTACGAATAATTGATGAAACTGATCAAAAAATCCTGATGAAGAAAATTAACGTTTACAGTACTGCAAATAATCACAATTAAAAAAAAAAAAATCTAGATATATTGTTGAAGGATTTATTTTGTCAGAATTGATTTTCTCTTTGCAAAATGTATTCATTCGTTAAAGTTATCACTTATGCAAGCCGTAGATGGATTTTTTTCACCGTTCTGCTTAGCGAAAGCCTTTATGAAAAGGCTCCTGAGGATTTGTTTCAAGAATATAAAATATTCTTGAAATATATTGGGTAGAATAGAAATATATTTTTGCAGGTCTAGAATATATTATATTCCAGACCTGCAAAAACATTTAAATGTAGATATGTATTGTATCGAACGTGAAATCTACCAATAAACAGCATGGCTGGCCTAGAAACAATGATGGCGTCTTCAAGATGCCATGGGTATTTACGCCATTACTCCCTCCCTGACCATTCCAGGCAAACCGCGTTGCCGTAGGTTTGACCTCACCCCCTCCTTCTACCTTGCTCTAGAACGGCCAGCCAATCACAAAGCTCATCTTAAAATGGCTGCAAATTATTTCTTTATGAACATTTTTGTGTAAAATTAATATTGAATTTACGCAAGTCTTGCTAGAGTTACTTCAAATAAAAGTACATAGATTAAAAGGCTGAACTTGCGTCCATACTGTTAAGATAAAATTAAATATGTGAATGTTTCCATTAAATAGATATAAGGGTGGCGAACCAATTTTGTGCACGGCTACGCCGGAGCATATAAATAGAGTGCCAAAATCTGTTCAAGTCAGTCTAATCCGAACTTTCATCATCGCTTCTACTCACCTATTGTAACCATATATTCAAAAAGTTCTAGTAACCTCTTGAAGACATATGTTCAAAAATAATCTAAATAAATCATTTGTGGTTGCTACCTAATTGTAATTTGAATAAAATAACTTAATAATTAAATATTAAAATAAGTTTATCCTTATTTGAATATTTTCTATTGAATATAAAAATTAACATATCTGTGAACAAATTTTATTGGCGTAAAAAACGCTGAATCAAACTCTTAACTTCTTTAGATAGGACGTAATTTCATCTACGAACGCACATCCATCTTCATCTAGCGACCAACGCAGAATGAAACACGCCAACGTGTGAACACGTTAGCCCAATGCGTTGGCCCAACGTGTACTGAGCCTTTACGTTTATTTAATTTTTTCTCCGAACGAGAATATTGTTCGATACAACATTCTTACGGGAAAGGGCTCATTTACGGATATAATTTACTAGTCGTGAACCAATTTTCACAATTTTCTTTTAAAAAGCCATCGTCTAGTTACTGTATAATATCACCATGGGCCGGTAAATGTCCGCATTCATAGAGAATTGAATAGTCAATTTATCGAATATAAAATTCGCTACCTCTGGGTCATTAGGGACGTGTATTTGAAAAATCAATAGCATTACTCGGCACCCAAAGCCAGGGAGACCTTTTTACAGTAAAAATGGAGGTTTATTTCGAAAGATATTTTCTTTACAATATATTCAGTGATTGGCTACGTCCACATTAGGCCACACAACACACTGAGCCACTCCTAACTAGCTAATAATGAAAAATTAAACAGTAAAAAGGACAAAATAAAGAATAAAAAAACACATTTTTTTTACATAAGCTCAACACAGGAGGCCCTGTGGAAAATAATTCCCCACTTTGAGGATGCTGTGTGGAGGGTCTTTTTAGGAAAGGAAGGCGAGGAAGTTATGGGAAGGAAAATGGTACAAGGATTGGGTAGGTATCTGGGGGTCAGTGTGTCCAGGAGTGACGGATGGATGAATCTGTGATTCCGAAAGAGTACGGCTGGAGCAGTCAAAGGAACTCCCTCAACTATTCTCTCCAGCTGGTGGGCAGACGCATCCGCCGCCAAGACCAGGACAAACCTCACCCCATGAACCCGGACATGCTAAGTTACCAAACGTATTTAACTACTTGTGGTGACCTGTGGCAAAGGTGTTGTTTATCCAATAAATGGTTCCCAGGGCGGCGGTACCCATACCCGCTTCCCAAATTGTGACTGTAAATCAAACGATTAGTTAGTTGTTCCATTTGAAATGCCGTGCTGCATTTTTTGTAACTTTTTTGTCACCTCACTTTCGTTTCCCACAGTTGTTTACCATAAAAAAAAAAATTACAAATTATCATAAATTTTTCACAATTTGCGGTCGGGACCTTTGGTTTCATGGAGGCATACATTTTAATTCTTCCGTAGTTCACTTCTAGATTTTAATATAAAGCATGGTGTTTTCTCTTTCCGTTTGGATTATTTTAGATCGTATTTCTTACAATGACATTAAGGAAGACACAAAACAATTTCTATGATACCAACATTTGGTAATAACATTAAACATAAGCATTTGCTTTATTAAGAGAGTGTATAAAATATGTAAGCTATATTATGTTATATTGTGTAAATGTAAAATAAATAAATATATTTAAAAAAAATATATATATATGAGCTACTCTCAAAAGCGAATAAGTTGACTATAGGGGTAAAGGCTATTTGTTCCCAAACCTAACAAATTTAGTCTGAGGGATTAACTTATTACAGAGTTAAACGGCCACCAAGATATAACAGTTAATATTACATTAGGCCGAATTCGTCAAGAAATTTAGAAAATTGCCCTGGCAATCGGTGAGAATAAATGTAAAAAGGTTACGTTGGAAAAGGATGACTGGGGAAAGGTAGACGAGTATTCTAGATGTGATTTCGGAGGAACAGGGAGTACTAGAGAGGAGAAAGCTAATGTTTGGACTCCTTTTTTACGTCCTGCTCCAAATAGAATAATATTATCGACGACTTGGACTGGATTTTATATGGTTTTTCGTAAAAGATAAAAAGGCGATTGTTAGTTCTTTTTTTCCTTTCATTTGTGAAATTATTATTGCCTTTGTCAATTTAACAATAATTACAACATTACTTGCTAAGTACGACCTTCGTGGTCGAGGGGTAAGGCTCTCAAATAGCAATTCGAAAGTTTCGGATACAAATCCCGGCGTGCGCAATAAACTTTTGTTTGATTAATTTGAGTTACACAATTTAAAAATTGTGTAACACAAATTACAGATTTACAGATAGAAGAAATACCAAACTGTCGAGTTATGACAGGACTTTCCCATGCTCAGTCAATTTCATCTTTCGCAATATTACAATCTTCATAACGTAATTCGAATATATCATGCACAGTTGAACCCACGCCGCCCCGGCTGATAGGTTAGCTGATAGATCGGCCCGATAGTTCAACACTTGTCCATTAGGGAGGTTATTTCTGACGCAGCCTTAGATTGATGACGCAGGGAGCTTTTCACTCGAAATTAATACTTATATTTACTGCTTATCCATAAACTTAATACCAGCATTTCCTTATTTCTAAATCTATATGTTAATATTTAAAAGCTTTGAGGAATATTAGATAAGTACTAAATAAAAAATAAAGAATCAAAAGAAAATCCTTAAACGTATCCTTATCACGTGTAAGTGTGAGGACTATTTATTCATATTATGTGCTCTGCTGTGGGAAACTATATTGGTTATTACACACTACGCAGGAAGTCACTTTAAAATTCGTACCTATCCAAGGCTAAATTTTGGATTTAAAGTCAAAACACTCAACCAAACTGAATTTTGTGTAAGTAGTAAATACGGATTTTAGCTATTTTTTATTTATTTGTGTTTGAAATTACAAAATACAAGCCTTTGAAAACTTCCATTTTTCATGATGTGTTTTAATGAAAAAAATATGTGAGTTAATGAAAAAAATATTATTATTTCCAACTTATTAGGTCGGTAAATAATATTAAAAAAAAAGAAATAAAAAAATGTTAAGATTAAATTAAATTAAATCCTTATTACATTTTTTTCCGATTAACGTTAAAATTAAAATTTGACGTATCCATATAAATTAGAATTTTCAATCCAATAAGGCTTTCATTGAAATTTATTTTTTATACGGTGCTCCAGATTTTATGTCCGGGTTAAATCGTTCCCAAATGAAAGACTAAACCCTTCCACACACTTTTCCACAAATGAATATCTAGTAAATTCACGCAATGTAAGTGCACTATATAAGTATAATAAATACAAAACAATACAAGAACAATACGTCAATCCACCAGAAACATAATGGGAAAATATTTCACCGACTCCAGATATTTTCATATCAGAGGGTTCGGCTCTGATGAAATCCTAACTGGTCCGATAAATCCTACTGATCCCTCAATATTAATATTTAAAAAATCTTTCGTAATCCTACATGTATTTAAAGTGACTGCCTTCTGCATTTTTATATATAAATTCTTTAACAAATCTAATACGCCTAAATTTTGAATGAGAGAGCTAGGTATAATGCCAGTAGCCGAAATAAGAAATGGTAATATTTTTATAGTCTGAGAATGCCAAATTCTTTTAATCTCATTTCCTAAATCTGTATATTTTCTTATTTTTTTCAGAAACAGTTTTCTGAATATTACAAGAATTTAGAATAGCGACATCAATGATAAAAGTTATTTTTTTTTAAATTTTGTCATGTAAAACAATTTCTGGTCTATTATGATTAATTGTTCCGACTGTTAGAATAGTTTTATCATAATAAATTTTATAAAATTCATTTTCTAAAAATGAATTTGGTTCATATTCATAATATGGTACATTACGGCAGTGAATCAAGTTATGTTTAATAACCAAACTTTGGTGAATTATATTTAAAACTTGATTGTGCCTAAATGTATACTCGGACGGCGCTAATACAGAACATCCCGATATAATGTGTTCTGTAGTTTCCGGAAAAGCCAAATATTTTCTACATAAATCATCAATTCGATTTGTATCTTGATGATATGCTTCCCATAATTTTTAGTATTAATGACTCTATCTTGAATTGCAAGCATAAAGCCTTTATTATTTATTCATTTCTATTATTTTACAAGAAATTTCCAAAGTTGACTCTTAAAAAATGCATCCCGTGTTCTTATTATAATATGGTTATTGTTTTACATAATTCTGTTCAGTAAATTCTATTAATTTCTTGCCGCATAAAGGAAATTTATAAATGGTTGTATTTTTGGTATAATGTAAAAATTGATAAAATTCAACTGTTGATATTCCAAAGACTAATAAAGAAATAATTTAAAATTCAAATAAATAAACAAAAATTTTAACAAAACAAAAAACGACTTCAAAAAATGCACTAAGTAAATAGTAAAAAAATAATTTCGTACGATTGTTACTTTTGGAGTCGGTGTCAGCCAAGGTAACTACATACATAGGTGAGATGTGGAGATCTTGGCTGACACCGACTCCAAAAATAACAATCGTACGAAATTATTTTTTTACTTCTTAGTGCATTTTTTGAAGTCGTTTTTTGTTTTGTTAAAAGTAAAAAAATAATTTCGTACGATTGTTACTTTTGGAGTCGGTTTCAGCCAAGGTAACTACATACATAGGTGAGATGTGGAGATCTTGGCTGACACCGACTCCAAAAATAACAATCGTACGAAATTATTTTTTTACTTTTTAGTGCATGTTTTGAAGTCGTTTTTTGTTTTGTTAAAAGTAAAAAAATAATTTCGTACGATTGTTACTTTTGGAGTCAGTGTCAGCCAAGGTAACTACATACATAGGTAGTTATAGGTGAGATGTGGAGATCTTGGCTGACACCGACTCCAAAAATAACAATCGTACGAAATTATTTTTTTACTTTTTAGTGCATTTTTTGAAGTCGTTTTTTGTTTTGTTAAAAGTAAAAAAATAATTTCGTACGATTGTTACTTTTGAGTCAGTGTCAGCCAAGGTAACTACATACATAGGTAGTTATAGGTGAGATGTGGAGATCTTGGCTGACACCGACTCCAAAAATAACAATCGTACGAAATTTTTTTTTTTTTTTTTTTAGTGCATTTTTTTAAGTCGTTTTTTGTTTTGTTAAAATTTTTTATTTTTAGTGACGAGCGTGCCTAAAGATTTATACTTCGAAAAAAAGAATCATCGAAATCTGTTGGCGTAATATTGAGTTATTCATCCATTTGTCGCGCACGTACTTATTGCAAATTTAAGACATATATGTTTTTCTCATAGATTCCATTGTCAGAACTGGACCAAATTAAAATGGGACTACAAGCAAAGCACCAGCTTTATAATAAAAAAATAATCATCAATATCGGTTTACCCAATCGAAAGTTCTGAGGTAACAAACATTAAAAAAAATAATAAATAAAAAAAATAAAAAAATACCGTCGAATTGATAACCTCCTCCTTTTCGAAGTCGTTTAATAAAATGGCCAACTTCCTACTCGATTTCTGTATTTTTAAGTTTGTATTAAAAAGTCTGGTTTACGATACGGATGTTACAAAACAAGTAGCTAAACATATATTAAAAAATATATAAGTAATACGCTGTAATTAGCCAGAGTTTAGCCTCTCAGAAGTTGGACGTACTGTACAGGGCCTGCCGATACTTTAATAGTACACAACTTTTAACCCTGTACAAATCGCAAGTGCGCCTTGCGGTTCAATTTGGCAGCCACCTCTGGCCTAGAGCCCCAAAAACACTCGACTCTGTGCAGAAACGGGCGGTCCCTTTGATAGATTCTTCTATCTTAACAAACGAATTGAAATCTTTAGAGCTCAGGCGACGGGTTGGAATGCCGTCCTTGTCCTACCGCAATTACAATGGAAGATGCTCCGACAAACTAGCATCATTGATTCCTTCGGCACCGGTCGGAAAACATGCCAAACGCGCGCCCAATATTTATACATAGTTGACATTTGTCACATAAAAACTATTCGTTTCTACGACTCGTTCTTGAGTTCAACTGCTCAGCTATGGACGATTCGCCGGGCCTCTGTATTCCATCCTGCCAATGATGAAATTACTTTCCTCAGGGCCTTGCTGTGTTGAGTTATTTTAAAAAATAAAATTACAATTAAGTGTACATTACAAAAATAATACAATATATTATGTAAAAATAATCAATTTTGTTTTAATCCTAACAAAATGTTCATTCTCAATAAATCTTTTTTCCGCCAGTGGATTTAAGTTAGTTTTTTATTCAGCTTTCATGTTTCATGTTGTTGAAATTGATGGTCGTAATTAATTAACGAAATTTACCTACGTTTCCCATTTTTTTAAACTAAATTCGGAGTAAATCTTTTAATGGTTGTTTTTTCGATAATTTTTAATTACGGATCGTAAAAAATGGACAGCGTAATTAATTATTATTTTTGATTACGGCCCATAAAGAAAACAGTTATAGAAAAAGTAACCGCCTTATTAATGTAGTAAATCAAAGATTTTACGATATTTCCTTGTTGTAGATTTTTTTTTCCCATAAAAGTGGCTAAATATTTTATATTTGGCTTTATTAGTAGGTACCTACTAAATTTTGAATGTCGTTTTAGACCTTAAATATTTTAATTGATTTTATCAAAGAAAGGTATTAATAAATGGTGTGAACACGCAGAGTAGATGAAGAAAGGAAGGACAAAGGATTAAATTAAGTCTATTTTTAGATGAAAGAGTCGAAAACATCCCAAGATCAGCACGACCAAGTTTAAATTAAATACTTGAGGTAGGTCAACTTGTACTTGGTTCATAGGAGCGGAATCCAGAACGCACCTGTGGACATTTTAATTCCTATGGAATATTTCATACTGAAAATAGTCTGTCTCGTATTTTATATTGGGATTCCAGTATTTTATATTGGTAAAACAACACACAATGTCAACATTCATCACCTTATCGATAAAGATCATACCAACAATCAAAGCACCGGTGCCTATATTCTACTCAGAAATGGTCACGGCAATAGATAAATAATTTAGACGTAGTCAAAATAAATAAAACCATTGAAACCAAAAACCGTTTTCAAAATTATCAGTCAAATGTATCCTATAGCCCTATATTAGGGATATTTCCCATAGATACACTTATAAAAACCCCAACATCTCTTAATCACGTATTCATATGACGTTTTGTCCCTATACATATAAAGCGCCCTTGAGGTGATTTTTTACAAAAACGGCGCTATACAAATTACCAATTACGGTGCTCCAGATTTTATATCCGGGTTAAATCTTTCCCAAAATTAAAGACTAAACCCTTTCACACACTTTTACACAAATGATTATCTAGTAAATTCACGCAATGTAAGTGCACTATATAAGTATAATAAATACAAAAAATACAAGAACAATAACAACGTCAATCTACCAGAAACATAATGGGAAAATATTTCATCGACTCCAGATATTTTCATATCAGAGGGTTCGGCTCTGATGAAATCCTAACTAGTCCGATAAATCCGATTGATCCCTCAATATAAATATTTAAAAAATCTTTCGTAATCCTACATGTATTTAAAATGACCGACTTTTGCATTTTTACATACAAATTTTTTGACAAATCTAAAACGCCTAAATTTTAAATGAGAGAGCTAGGTATAATGCCAGTAGCCGAAATAACAAATGGTAATATTTTTATAGTCTGAGAATGCCAAATTCTTTTAATCTCATTTCCTAAATCTGTATATTTTCTTATTTTTTTCTGAAACAGTTTTCTGAATATTACAAGAATTTGGAATAGCGACATTAATGATATAAGTTATTTTTTTTAATTTTGTCATGTTAAACTATATCGGGTCTATTATGACTAATTGTTCTGTCTGTTAGAATAGTTTCATCATAATAAATTTTATAAAATTCATTTTCTAAAAATGAATTTGGTTCATATTCATAATATGGTACATTACGGCAGTCAACCAAGTTATGTTTAATTACCAAACTTTGGTGAATTATTTTTAAAACTTGATTGTGCCTAAATGTATACTCGGACGGCGCTAATACAGAACATCCCGATATAATATGTTCTATAGTTTCCGGAAAAGCCAAACATTTTCTACATAAATCATCAATTTGATTTGTATCTTTGATGATATGCTTCCTATAATTTTTAGTATTAATTACTCTATCTTGAATGGCAAGCATAAAGCCTTCTATTTCTGCGCTCAACTCTCCAATACTCAACCATTTGTTTGACGAAAATTTGTCAACATATGTTTGGTTGAGATAGTTGAAGTGTTTTGCGTGAAGAACTTTATTTGACCAGGAATCTAATAATTCCTGGTTGGTATTTATAAGAATGCTGGCATTCTCGTCGTATAAATTTAATGGCGAAATATTTTTATCTGCCTTGCAAATTATTTTGTGCATTTCTGAACTATCAGCTTTCCTATGGAAAAAATTTCTTAGCATTTCTACCTGATTATGTTTTAAAGATGTTATTTTGACTATACCTCAACCTCCTAAATTTCTAGGTAAATTAATTCGTTCTATAGCTGAATTTGGATGGTGGCAATTAAACTTTGTTAACTAATCGTTCTATTATTAATCGTTCTATTATTATATGGTAATACATTATATACACATCTGCCTCTTTCTCTCTTTTACTATGTATGTAAGATTTTATTTTCATACTTTCTCAGTGTTCCTTTATTTTATGTTACGTTTTGTCTCTTTCTGAATGTACAATATACACACTGAACACATATGCTCACAAAATATATCTTTTAATCAGTTTAATTTTATACCCTTATGATACTTGTGTTAAGAGAAATCAGTCGATATTTAAAAAAAAAAAAATGTATTTGTTTTACTTCATTAAATTTTGTATGTATTATTGTGACAACCGTTTCGGCGTTTCAAAGCGTGGTTTTGCAACATTGAGATGCTTTTTTATTCACCGCTATCTATATTATTTGAATGACGTAAAGTGATTTACAATAGGGTAGGGGAAAATAAAATCACATAAATAAATCACAATACATCATGCACAATAATAAAAAAAACAATATTTCAAATGATTTATTCCCTTCACACTTTGTCTCAATAAATTCGACATAATTTCAAGAATTTTCAATTTGAATTGCATTCACGCTACCATCGTCTCAATAAATTCGACTCAATTTATAACGTTTCCATTTGTTCTGAAATAACATTCATTAAAGCATTCGCCGCCAGAGGGATCTATTGCTCACCGCGAAGATAAGGCACCGCTCCGTAAAGGTAAAGCAACAAGAGTTGGTTGCAATAAAAAGGCTTAACATTATATGTATTTGTGTATTGGAATACGCTTCCACCTGGGAGAGACAGCTCTATATCTTGTTTACGCCTACTTATTTTCACTAGTCGAAAAGGGACAGCAAGGATATACGATGCTTGTAAAATAATATTTCATTGAAAAAGTAGATAACACTAATAATCTAAACGAAAGTTTGAAAGAGAATAAGGCACAGAAAAATAGAAAAAGATAATGGTCGCAACTGGGAATCGAACCCAGAACCTCTCGTCTAACCAGGACGTGCACTTTTACCAATTCAGCCATCGCCACCTTCTTAGAAACCGTCATAATTGTCAATCTCATATTTAAAAAATTTAGAATAAACAATATTATTTTCATATCATAGGCAACTACATTATTGGAAACAATCGTTCTAAGAACTGGTTTGTAAACTAGATAGCGTCTCGGATAAATATATCCTATTTTATTTGTATGGAACATTTGACCTTTTTATAAACGTCTAAACGAATATTCAATTTATTTTATAATGTTTGCAGGTTATTCCTATCAATATAATATATCATTGATACTAATAATTTAAATGAAAATAATGAAGAACACGACACAGATAACATTGTTATTTTTTTAAGTTAGCTCCACAGAGATAGCTTCGGAGGTAAAAAAAAAATCCCTCAGTGTCTGTGTCATCTTTGGGGATGCTGTGTGGAAGGTGTTTTTAGGTAAAGGAAGGGGAGGAATTTTGGGAAAATAAAAGGGTATCAGGAATGGGTAGGAGTCTGAGTGTCAATGTGTCCAGGAGTGACTGAAGTATCCGAATTGATCTCCCCCACTGCAGTGCAAGGCGATGAATCGATAGAGTCCGACTGGAGAGGTATCTGGTTATGTCTCTCACGACCAGTTTCTCTCGAGCCGGCCCACCATGGTGTAGTTGGGCAAACGCATTCTCCGCCTAGACCTACACAAACCTCACCCATTAACCCGGGTTTGCAGCTAATTAAAAATCGTTTAAGACGGAATAACCAGATAAAACAGGAAATATGTCATTTTTAAATAAAATTTTAGCCGTGTTGACTCTTTTCCACAAAAAAGTATAAATTGATTTCGAAAGATTGTTATTTTATCTGGTAAAGTTATGTTTTAAATTATGAGAAAATATGTTTATTTTTAGCATAATAAGGTTACACCGTAGGTCGTTGGCAGAATTGTTAAAAATCGTTTGATTTGTTCAATTTTCAAAAAAAAAATTGTATTATACAACACACATTTCAAATTATATAATCATGCAGTAAAATAAATCAATAAATTATCTGGGAAATCTATGTTTAAGAATTTTAATTTTAGTTTAAATAAAATCATTAAGAAAAAGATCCGCGCACGTGTTTGTGACGAAAATACTTCAGTTTGTGTATTTATTTACGGTCTTACAAACTAATATATTTAAGTTTTTTTTACATTCTTATATTGCTTAGACATTATTGAAAAAATATAAATAATTACAAAAAGTAAAAGCATTTTTTAATGTAGGTAGGTATAAATTACAGCAAATTTTGAATGAAATTCAATCGAAATTGAGTTATTATTTTAAAAAGCTTGTACAGCGAATAATTAATCTTTCTCATTGTAACCGCCCTGTACGATCGTAAGATTTCTCGGCCGCTGGCTGGTTAAAATGGCCCTTAAACGTAGAAAATCACTCGGGGTGACCTATGGCAAGGGTGTTGGTTATTCAATAGTGTTTGAAAAACCTATGAAGCGTATAGCGTGTCCTATTCCTATTGATTCAAGTTATCAGAGAGATCGGGTGCATGATTCGCAAGAGAAATAATCTTGGTTTTCATCATTTTAATTTCGCATTGTTAATAGGTTTGATTGTTTTAGTTTTTCTGCTATAATTTGTTTATTTTACTTTTCATTGCATTAACGTTGACAACGCCGATGCTGACAATACATGAACATATCTATTAAAATGCTTAATAAGTATTTTAATAGATGTTTTCCGTCAACCTTATCATTAAAAACAATATAAATATCGATTTCCCTGTAATGTGCGATGTCCTTGTTGTCATCTACGCATACCATGACTAGCGGAAAAGGGACAACAAGTTTTAAGTTCTCTGGGTTAGAATATTCCAAAATCGCATACCTTGCCATTGCTTATTACTGTAATTTCTCCAATGTTCTCTCTGAAGATTCGTCATATGTAAGTAATGGGACCGTATTACAGGATGCATATTGAAAGACTTAGGTTATTTAGTGACTGACAAGCTGAAAGCAAGGTTTTGTCTGCGGAGCTCTAGAACTATAATCTCTGCCCATCTACCTTCGGCATAGCTCGGAAAAGAGACCATGTGACCCGAAGGGCCCACAGACAACTGAAATAATGTAGGAACTAAATCATAGACTAATATGATGAATTTCAATTCAGTCCTGAATATTAAGGCGAGACACAACCTCGGTCATCGAGGTTTTGCCCGAGGCTCACATTTTAATTTATTTTGGCGAAATCGTAATTAAATTAAAAAACAAAAATGATGTCGCACAAGGGAAGCGAGTTATTTATATTTTAGATTAAAAAAACAGTATGTCATCATCAGTTTTTTTAACGTACAACGCCTTTAAAAAATTGTAATACGTTGTACAACTACAACTTTTGCATTATGATCAATTTTATTTTTCTATGCGATGAATTCATGTATTCCCTGGTGTTTAATCTGAATACATCTTAGATTTTATTCATATGTTCATCAGAATTAATTAAAATCCACCACTTGGAAAAATCAAATTTCGGGCCTGACAAGAGATACCCAACCGTAGTTACTTCAAAATGCCGTTGCCCCCCATTATGTTTCTATGCAGGAAGAGAAGCACTTAAGCCATTGTTATTCAGTTGCCGAAAGGGTTTCGGCAAGCAAGGACGTATTTCTTCCGGCCGGTCTCTACAGTGATTTTTTTACGTATTTTTTTATTTAATCAATCGAATACTTTTAAAATCTATTAGTGAAATATTTCGTTTAATTTAAATTTTACTCCTTCTACAAGTAAGTAAAATATTTCTTGTGTGTTTTCACAATTTAAAATAATATTATTTTTTTAGTACTTATTTGAATTTAAAATACACACAGTGGTGAAGTTTCAGAAAAATATGGACAATAATTTTTGTTTTTGGGGTGTTATGCCGTGTTGCGCTACCTCCTTCTTTAGCCAACGTTTGGGACAGCGTTGCAGTGTCCACCATCAGGGCAGATCCGGAAGATCCGATCTGCCCTGATGGTGGACACTGCAACGCTATCCGAAACGTCGGCTAAAGAAGGGGTAGCGCAACGTGGTATAACACCCCAAAAACAAACAACAAAAATGTTTTTGGCCGTGAAAATCTAAAAACGTATGGACAATAATGTTTTTTTTTACAATTGTTTTAAAGTTTATTTTGTACCTAGACCTATTTTTTCAAATCATAAGTTTCTTTGCAATATAGTGTCGCTAGTAAAAATAATTATAGTAGTAGAACTTTGTTACTCAAACATAATGTAGAATTAGGTAGACACGTTTTTAGATTTTCACGGCCAAAAGCATTTTCGTTACTAGTTTTTGGGGTGTTATGCCGTGTTGCGCTACCTCCTTCTTTAGCCGACGTTTCGGACAGCGTTGCAGTGTCCATCATTAGGGCATCCGGCATCTGTCGGATCGGCCGTATCTGCCCCGATGATGGACACTGCAACGCTGTCCGAAACGTCGGCTAAAGAAGGAGGTAGCGCAACACGGCATAACACCCCAAAAACTAATAACGAAGATAGAATTAGGTCATCATAAATAATGTATGTATACATATTGTTTTACAAATTATTAATAATTTTATGTAGCTATAGACCACAGCATTTTTTGGAAAAAGGAATATTTTCATCAGTTTATTTTTTTTACATTTTCAGTTCAGTTCAGTCGTATATTTACGAAAGCATTCTCCGAGAAGTGTCATTTTTCTCGGTTTGGAGGAATAAAACTTTAAGGTCACCATTTTGGATTTTAATTTGGAAGTTTACCTGACCTCTGTGGACGAGCGATTAATAACTACGAATCCAGAGGTCGCGTTTTCAAACCCCAGCGTAAGTTAATACATTTTATTTGATATGATATTAAAGATGGGATATTTAATTTTTTTATAAGCATACTCAAGATTTCGATAGTTTGTGCATCATTCTTGAAATCTGGTTCAATGAACTCAAATTTTTTTTCAATTAAGGTGTCGTTTTCGAAATAGGAAATGATTATAATTACCTATTATATAAAAAATTTAATAGAAAGCAATTTTTCTTTAAATTTCTAAATAAGAACTGATTTATCAGGAATTCAGCCTATTCCGTGATTTTTCACGGTTCTGTGGTAGTATAAGATAATATACAAGGTGACCGTTTGTAAAAAATTTTTAAATCCTAAAAATTTTTTGCCTACAAAAAAAGTCTACGTAGACATTTTGTTTCCATGCAAAGATTTGTTACATTCATTCGAATTTTGAAACAGTTCTTCGTATTTTTAAATTGTACAATCAAGTAGATCTTGAGATTATTTATTGTAGATAGAGTTGCATAATTACCTCCCTAAGTTACTGTATCCACTTAGTTAAAATGATTTTCAAATTCACAAGTCAAGATAAATCTCATAGCTAATATGAACGTATATTTCAGTAAAATATGGGAAATAACAGGATAAAAGGAATATCCAAAAGAAGATTACGACAACGAGGCAAACTACTGTTGGAATTGAGAAGGTTAGTAATAAATATAATATTATTTATTTTGAATTTTAATTTTATACGCTTTAATTTTTTTTTTTCATTTTAATTATCGTATAAAACCTATTATATTAGAGGCATTGCTAAAAGCCACCTGTATTTCAGGAGAAATCTGGAAAATGTAGCTGAGTAATTACCCCTTTATCAATAGAATTAAGTAATAAAAAAAGTAAGATGTGTAGGTAATTATCTAAAAATATGTCAAATAAATGGTGCCGCTTTAGTGTTCGGTCTACCTTTAACTTACAGCAGTTTACCGTAATAGTTATTATTCAAATGACTATTACGTTTTGGTAATAAAATAGATTCCTGTTTGTCTAGACCCATATCTTTAAACATAGGCAGGTAGACCGCACACTATAAAATAGACATAGCAGGTAATCTGCAAGTTAGAGCGGCACCTACATAAATGATTTTATTATTATTCTGCCGTGGCAAGTAAATACACAGTAAAGTCTGTCGGGTGAAAGTCTGTCGGGCACGTCCTGTTACATCTGTAAGCATGGGCCTGCCAGCCATAGCCTGTATTTATATATATATATATATATATAATCGCCCTTGAGGTGATTTTTTCACAAAAACGGCGCTCTACAAATTGTCCAATTATTATTATTACGTATATGTGTGTTTTTGATTACAGGCAAAATTCCGTGGGGCATCATCAAGACAATATCGCATCTAATAAAGAAAATACGCCATTTTTGTTAAACTCTATATCTTCACTCAACTTGGTAATTTTTCCGCATGTTTTAAAGATTAAATAATATTACATTTATGAGATTAAATGAGCGTCTTAAAAAAACACTGCAAAAAACCGATATTATTTTTCAGCATGTACCAGAGAATAATGAACCTGAAATTATTCGCTCCTGTTCTCTATTTGCTGGCTCTAGTTCTTGCGGCACTGGCTTGAATGCCGTTTTCAACCCAAACCTTGAAGTAAGAACACTTAATGTTAATTTTTATTTTTAACTTTATGAGTAAAATCTCAAATTATAATATTTAATTAAATGAAGACAATACTAGTGAAACTCAATCGAAAATCTGGAGACAGAAAAATCAGAAAAAGATATTGGTTCCACTGAGACACGAACTCAGGAACCTTTTGTTGACATGACAAGAGCTCTACAACTGAGCTATGGAACCCATTTCCAATTCGGTCACTTTTAACTGTATGATACTTCGACTAAGAACTACCAACATTATCTTCATTTTCTTAACGCACATATTATTGGCTGTCCCAGTGGAACCAATATCTTTTTCTGATTTTTCTGTCTCCATATTTTCGATGCTAATATTGTCTTCATTTAATTATACATAATGTTAATTTGTTAACACAATGAAAATAAGACTAACCCAATACTAGGAATCAACTACCGCGAGTTTACCTTGCAGGTGGCTCTTTGTTAGTTTCGTCAGAAATTCAAGAAGGCAGCCGAATTTTTTAATGGAGTTTGATGTTCGGTTTTTCTAACATATTATCAATACATTTACTTTAATTACCGTATTTACTTACTTACAAAGCTAACAAGAAAGTATCTTCTTTCAGGATAATCAAGAGATTGTTCCAGAAATGAACGCCTGGAATTCACCAACTTTCGATCTTAGCACTCATGATATTGACGTTGATCCCTGCTCAATTCCATATGAGGTATGTAGAAACAAATTATTTAGAAACATAGATGTATCCAATTTTTTTATTTGCACTTCTATTTACACTTCTATTTACTTACTTACAAAGCTAACAAGAAAGTATCTTCTTTCAGGATAATCAAGAGATTGTTCCAGAAATGAACGCCTGGAATTCACCAAATTTCGATCTTAGCACTCATGATATTGACGTTGATCCCTGCTCAATTCCATATGAGGTATGTAGAAACAAATTATTGAGAAACATAGATGTTCCCAATTGTTTTATTTTCACTTATATTTACAGTATACTATTAATTAAAATATTGAAGAGGTACAAAACGTTTTATCATCATTTCACACTGGATTTTTTTTTCTTTCAGGTGGAAGTTTGTCAAACGTTAAAGACTGAGGTGCTGATTGAAGGCCGTAGATTGATTAATGTAGATATGTTTATAAAAAAACTCAAAATATATAGTCAACATTGCGAAAAATTTGGATGTAATCTAAGTAACTTAGAAATAGTTAACGAAAAAAGGACCGGCCTCATGTCTAAATTCACAATTAAATGCAATTTTTGCAATTTTCAAAAGATCCTTTCGACTGACGATGATTGTGCATCTTTGGATATTAACAGGAGTGCGGTGTCTGGAATTATGGCAATTGGCGGGGGACAGTACCAGTTAGAGGAGTTTTTAGCAGCAGTTGACGTACCAACAATGTCTTCAAAGCTGTATACGAAAATACATTCAGAAGTATCTCAGAATTGGCAGGAAACTTCTGTTGACTGTATGGCGTTGGCAGCTGCCGAAGAAAGAGATGCGGCATTAAAAGAAGGCAGAGTCAACAAACATGGAACTGCCATGATTGACGTGATTGCAGATGGATGCTGGGGAAAGAGATCGTACAGAACAAATTATTCCTCTTTGTCAGGAGCGGCGGCAATTATAGGAAAGAAATTCGGAAAGGTATTGTTTATGTCTGTTCGCAACAAATATTGTTGTATTTGCGCTCGGGCAGAAAAAAAGGCCACTTTACCTAAAGAACATGTATGTTTTAAAAATTACACAGGCTCTTCAAGTGGCATGGAGTCAGACATTCTTCTCGAGGGTTTTAAAGAATCGGTTAAGGAATACAATTTAATTTATGCTCGATTGGTATCCGATGGTGACTCCAGTACGTATTCTAAAATCCTGCAAGCCCGACCCTACTTAGACAATACAGTAGAAAAGATCGAATGTAGGAATCATGTTTTAAGAAACTTTTGTACAAAACTACGTTCTCTTATAACTGATTCAAAATATCCCAAAAATTTGAGAAAACTATTAACCATTGGTCATATTATGTCTCTCCGAAAGGCTGTTACCTGTTCGATTAAATACAATAAAAATTCTGATAGTCCCTTGTCAAAAAAAATCGAAAATTTGCATAAGGACATTTTAAATTCTCCGTATCACGTTTTCGGAAATCATAACAAGTGTAGAGATTATTTTTGCTCTGCGGAAAAGACGGGTGACTCTGACTTATTGAAGATGCTAAAAGGAAGCCCCCTGTGGCTCAGAATTATTTTGATAACATCTGCCGTTGGTGCACATGCACGTAGTCTCATACACGATGTTGACAGTAATGTCGTTGAAAGATTTAACGGAATAATCGCGAAATTCATAGGTGGAAAGAGAATAAATTTTTCAATGAGGCAGTCCTATGAAGCACGATGCCATGGTGCCGTGGTGTCTTTTAACACAAGAGCCCCATTGTGTCATTTACAAAAATCTTTTTTTCATCTCCCTACTACACACGCAAAAAGGCTTGAAGCCAAACGTCAAAGGAGAGCGTTAAATAGACAACGGTACATGAGAAAAAAGAATCGCGTTCTTAAACAAACTTCGAAAAATGATGAAATTCATGGTGTCAATGTCAGGCAACCAGATATGCTACCGGAAAGTTTTCAAAAGAGCAAAGATGAATTTCTTCTGAATTTAAGCGAAAACATTGTAAATCGCGACAAAATTCAAAAAGAAACAATTTTGCAGAGAGATTCCGGCGAATGGTTGCAGCTGAGGCGGAATATGTTGACGGCATCCATATTTGGAACCGTAATCAAAAGAAGGGAAGATATTAGCTGCGGGCCTCTGGTGAAAAACTTGTTAAGCCCAAAATGCTTATTAAATGTACCTTCTATTCGGCATGGAATTGCCAATGAAAGGGTGGCTCTTCAACAGCTGTCTGTTCAAGAAAATGTGGTTATTAATCCTTGTGGACTGTACATTGATTTGGAGTCCCCTTTTTTCGGCGCTTCACCGGACGGCATTACTGAGGATATGGTTGTGGAAGTAAAATGTCCAATAACGGCATTTAAAATGGGATTAGACGAAGCTGTACGTAAGAGAAAGGTGACTTTTTGGAAATCAGTGAAAGGCCAGCTAGTCATCAATACACAACACTCGTGGTATTACCAAATACAAGGTCAACTCCGTATCACAGGCAAAGAAATGTGTTTGTTCGGCCTTTGGACCGGAAAAGAAAATTCAATAAAAGTTGAGTACATCAGAAAGGACGATGCATTTTGGAAACTATATATGGAAAGTAAGTTGATACGATTTTATATGGAGTGTCTACTACCTGAACTCCTTGATTCCCGTCTGATGAGAAGTATGCCAATCAAAGAACCTCAATATATAGTTGAAGCTATGCAATCGAGCCGACTTCGAAAAAGTAAGAAAAGTACCAAGCCACGCACTTCCATTACGAAACCAACAAAAAGCCAACAAAATGACTGTGAAATGCTACAGGTGAACGCAGAGAATTTAATCCTTCAAAATGACGCAGAAGCAGAAGGTTCGCAGGCAAAACTTATCAATCCGGTGCAATCTGATTTCGGCGTGATTAAATTAATCATGGATTTTAACAGTTTTTAGGCAGAATCTGCAAACAAAATTTATAGTAATAATCTTATAAATTTACATACCTATTATTTTTTATTTATTTTCCGTAATTTTTTTTAAAATTCTAAATACATACTATTATACAATATTATAACGTGTATTCACTTTTAATTATATTATCTTGGTTACAACATATACAAATGTCTATATACCATCACTTATTTGGCATGAAGGATTTAGGTAAGCAATGTGAATACATGGTTTTAAAGCTTTTTAAATTTGTCATATACTTATTTTTCAAATTCCCGCCGCAAAATAAAATTCAACCTCAAAACTAATTTTCGAAAATAATTATTTTCTTTGCAACAATCCCATTATTATTGGGTAAACTATGGCAGATAAAATATATTAGTTTTATAAGAAGTTCATTGGTGGAAATTTTTTTCTGATACATATTATACATATCTGTTTTATATTCCTAACACGCAAGAATCTCTTAAAAATTATTTTCCTGTACCAGTTTGAAGATGACCGTTACCGGTCCTGGGTCCAGTCTATAAAATAAAAGTTAAACGAACTTAAAATTTGTTTTATTTTAAATCTCATTACTATGAAATTCCACAAGATATAATATATGTATTACCAGTTTTTGTTCAAATAGTTCAGCGATCTGGCAGCATTATAATTTAAAAATGACACGCCTATTGTTTTACATTGTGTAGGTCAAGGTCACGCAGCTGTCGTACAGCTGTTTGAGCTGTTTTGACAAGTTCATTTTATATGAGACATGTTTTTATGCATAGTTTTATGGATAAAGTAATATGCTGTGCGTTTCGTTTGGGTAATTCTGGAATTCATTTAGATACCTACTTAGGCAAGTAAGGGAGATTGTTTTTAAAGGTGCTTAAAATTATTTATCTTCAGAGCCAGGTAATCGAACTATTTTTTGTTAATATTTATGATAAAAAGACCATTGTAAATTATTCTCAATTATCAACAAATAAGTTATTTATTTATTGTTTTTGTGTTTAATTCGTACAACTACATTTATTTTTTTTAGAATAAGTTATTTATGTTTTCTAACCACAAATTATTTAAATTGGAATTTCATCAGGAATTTTTGGTAAGTACTTAAAGTCTACTTAAAGATAGCAATAATATTCGAGTAAAATAAGCATAATTACTTTTTCGTTGTTTGTTTTTGGGGTGTTATGCCGTGTTGCGCTACCCATCGTCGGATCTACCGGATCTGCCCTGATGATGGACACTGCAACGCTGTCCGAAACGTCGGTTATAGTAGGAGGTAGCGCAACACGGCATAACACCCCAAAAACAAACAACGAAAATGCTTTTGGCCGTGAAAATCTAAAAACTTATCCAGCATAATTACTGTTTACGCATTAGATTAAATATTACTTGTTTGGTATTGGAGCATATAATATGGTCTTGCCTTGAAGCGCTGGCCGCCATTACCCCTTCTCTTGCGTGCAAGTGTGAACTTGCGACGTTGCCTCCCGAGTATGACAATGATAATGCCAGCGGCGACGTGTGATTTAAAAACATAATTTTTATTTTTAATAGAAAAAAAAAATCATCGCACAACAAAATGACATCTACATTTTTTACTCGAAATATGCCCAGGAATCGCTGGTTAAAATTCCTCGGGTACGTCCTGTTACACCCTGTATTTATCGTATATGAATTACTTCATAAATAAAATATAAACAACTTAAGGAAGGAAATGTGATTTAGGATTACTTGAGATCTCTTATTGTTGTTTTGTTGTTGTAGGTACGGCTAGTTTCCGAGCACCATGTAAATTATTTTATTACATAATTACTGCTAACAATAATGTTGCAGAAATTTACTAAAATTTGTCCAGGTTAAATTGAGAACTGTCGCACTGTGCGATATTTAAACGCAGCCAACAAGGCTGTTTGTCAATCACCCGTGCCGTGAGTATTTAGCCGGTAACGCCCGGCCGTAGGCCACGCCTGTGGCCCCGCCTGTAATGGATTTTTTCTTAGGGTTGAGTACCATCTTAACACAAACAACTGTATTTTAATATCCTTCTATATTTCAAAACACAATCTTCAACACGCTTTGTTTGCGAAATCTGAATTGTGAAATAATCATTCATTATTTTGATTTTATGGGACTCTAAACGAAACACGCTGTATGTGCGTTTGTAAGTACTGTGATGAAGTCAACTAAGATTGATAAACCCATACGACACTCAGCGGGCGTGCTGTTTTAACTTGCAATACCACGCCGTAACGTGCTATGTGCCATAGTGTCTATGTGCCATGTGACTATGTGCCAGGGGTCCACTTGACCCAGTACGTGCTGTGCGCTATGTGATGCTGATCCCTGATCCAAGTAGCATCGTTCTAGTCTAGAATTGGTACTATTTGAAATCGATATTATGTTATGTGCATAACTTGTACCGTACGGAAAACTCCTAGAAGGGTGATCTATTTATTTAACTTAAAGTGGTACATTTACGTACAATTGTTAATCTAAACGTAACATAGAAACGGCCCCCGTGGTCGAGGAGTAAGCTTGTCGACTAACAATCCGAAGGTCGTGGAGGTATTTTAAATCCCGGCGTCCCAAATATTTTTTTTTTATTAATTTGTGTTTTTTCACAATAATTTGTAGTATATTTGCGGCTCGTTCCAAAGTAGAAGGTATTCTCAGTATCGCCCTGGTATAACTCCACTATTCAGAATTGAAACTTTGCTGGAAATGGCTTTAGGCGTGTTTCTTAACAGGATTTGAACACCCAGGTATTTCCCCACCTTGCTCTTTCCCTTTATCCTCCCCATTGCATTCAGTCTCACAACATATCCCAATTGGGGAAGCCATAATCTCATTCGCTCCAGACATGTGCAGTTGGGACTCTTGTGCGGTATTCGCATAAAAAAAAAATTTAAAGAAAGCCAAATTACCAACTGCAGTACCTGTTATTCTCTATTTTCTTCTCTTCATACTGCTTCATTAAGTTCCCTTCATATAGTGTTGTTTTTTTATTTTTTTGATAGTTTAATTCGTTGAACTTCATTTAATGTTTTTCTTTAAATTAATGTAAATCCAATTTATTAATGTTCTGTGAGTATTTTAGTATTTTATTATTGAGACAGCTGTTTCGGCGTTCAAGGCCATTTTCAAACTGTGGTTAGCCCACGTTTAGACGACTTGTTTATAAGATTCTTACGCCCGCCCAATTTTAATGATTTATTACCGGCTAAACCGATTTACTGGGAAAATAAATGTGACAATATATTCGCTATACTGTGGGATACTTGGAAATCTGTTTTCACCACATTAAATTATATTTTTTTCTTTATTATTTAAAAATTAATTGACTTCTATAGACTTATTTAAATGTGTTATGTTGCTTAGGTCTTGTGAGAAGTGTAGAATATATAAATTTTTCCTTTTTTATTAATCAATGTTAGGTTAGGATCATTCGTTCGTTTAATAAAAATTTGGAGTAAATTAAATCTAAAACCGTTTCTTTCCTATATAAGGACTTAGGCTCGTTGTCAGCATGGTCACATTTTAATTCGTAGGTTACGTTAATATTCGACGGCCGGCGTAGCGCAGTGGTAAGGCGCTTGACTCGCACACCGAAGGTCGCGGGATTGAATCCCGGCGTGGCAAATAAATTTTATTTGATTAATTAGTGTTATTTCACAATTTATTCATTTAAAATAATATATAGTATATTTGCGGCACGTTCCAGAGTGGAAGATACTCCCTGCATCGCCCTGGTGTAAGACCACCATTCAGAATTGAAACGATGCTTGAAATGACATTAGCCGTGTTTGGTAACCAGATCTGAATAGCCAGGTACTTCCCCACCTTCCTCTTCCCTATCTCCTTCTCCTCCCCACTACCCTCAGCCGCACAACATACCCCAATTGGGGATGCCAATACCGCACAAGAGTCCCGTGCGGTATTAATATAAAAAAAATTAAATGCCACTCTTTTTAAGTTTAGGATTCCTCTTTTGTATTTTTTGTATGCTTGTTCCCATATTATTATTGGTTCAAAAACCTATTTTAATTATTTTATTATGTACTGGATAAATCCTTCTATCCGTTTATCTCTACAGTGATGACCTACTTGTAATTGCAATAGCGATAAGGGGTTTTAATGGCTTACGTAGAGTGGGATATGCTTGCAAATATATTCAAAGTAAAATTTTTACCCGGATGAAAGTAACTTAGTTTAAGCACTACTGTATTAGAATTTGCCTGCAACGGAAACGCTCTACGGAAGTGGCCCACGTCTTCCGGGGGAGAGTTTATATATAATATTATAAATACGAAAGTGTGTTTGTTTGTTTGTCCTTATTTCACAACACAACGGAGCAACCGATAGACGTAAATTTTGCATAACGATATTTGGAGGACTAAGAAATGACATATCGGAAAACATTTCATTTCCGTGCGAAAACTCTTTATACTTTCGCCCTAGAAACTAGACCTCGTGTTTTTTTTTTCTTTATTTTGTCCCAATATTTTTTTTATTGGTGCAATACATTTAATAAACAATTACATAAATATAAATTATAATTATAAGGAATTGGAACCCACTAAATACACTACTTGTGTATGGATAATACAAGTTATTACTCATAAAAAAAAAATATGCGCTTTTAAAAAAAAAAAAGTGGTAAATACAACATCAAGCAAGTTATAAGTTTATTTTATATGTAAAAGTAAGAATATATGTTAGTTAGTTAAGTGAAAAGTGAAAATTATTAACCTTTCTTATTGTGAATATCGCGCAACAGTCCCAACTGCTCCCGTCTGGAGTCAGTGAGACAATGGCATCCCCTTTTGGGGTACGTAGAGGCTGAAGGTAGTGGTGATGTTAAGGATATGGAAAAGAGGAAGATGTGGAAGAACCTGACTCTTCAGATATGGTCACCAATCAATTTGGGAGGCGGGAATGGGTACCGCCGTCCCGTGAACCTTTATTGGATAACCAACACCTACGCCATAGGTCACCCCAAGTGGTTCGCTACGTTTGGTGGTTTATCAAGGGTGCCCTGGCTTATGGTCGACTTATTAAGTTTGTCTAGATCGGAGACGGGTGACCAGGACACAATCAACCCAGATTCCAACCCACCTCTTAAACCCTTTTCCTTCCCAAAACACTCCTCTCCTTCCTTGCCTTAAAAAAACCCTCCACACTTAAAAAAACCCTCCACCCTCCAAAGATGGCATAGGCCCCGAGGGAAATTATTTTCCTCTGGGTCTCCGGTGTGGAGCTAATTTTAAAAAAACTGCTAAAGCCTTTTAAAGCAAAGTTTAATTTCTGAATGGTGGTCTTACACCAGAGCAATACTGAGAGTACCACCCACCTATCCAATCTGGAACGTATCGAAAATATATTACACATTACTTTAAATGAATAAATTGTGAAATATGTAATACAAATTATTCAAATGACCTTCCCAACACGTGACCTTCCGATTGATAGTCGAGAACCTTACCCTTCGACCATTACCATATTATATTATTATTTCCTTCTAAACCACGTCATATAAGGTACCCAATTAAGAATATAATAATTAATGCCGGACGTTTTATTTACGTAAAAATGAAAGTTAATATACGAACGTATTCCCAGATGTGCCAAAAGTCTACCTATCTTGTTTCTCTGTACTGAGTAATGGAGAATTTAAAAAAGCATGTATTTTTCATGGAATAATTTCATCACGGCTATAATTGCTTGGTGCCAGTGGGAATGTAATACATTATACATTTATCCCCAATAACAAATTATTTTTATTACTTATACTTACTCTTATATACTTATGTACTATTATACTATTCCATTAGAAGCATTTGCATGTATATGGAAGAGGAGTGTATATTGAGCAATTTTTTTTACACTCCACGCAAGAGGCCCTGGGGAAAAATTGTGAACAGAACGGCTAGTGCTTGAGTTCAACAGTTCGGCTGTGGAACGATTTGCCGGCCTCTGTGTTTTCTCCTTCCTCTTCCAAATCCAAAGTTCACAATGTCCTTTCCACAAAAAGACGCTCTACACAGCATTCTGAAAGATGAAAAGCCCTGGGGTATATTATTTTCATAAATATAATATAATGATGATAATAAAATTGTTTATTTGGTACTAACTTTTGAATTACATTTTTCATAATTTTTTTAATTTATTTATTTATTTATTTCTCTATATAAAGTACCTACGTTTACATTGGGTATTTCGATGCCTATCTCACAAGGATATACTTGTGTCGAGACAGGCGTCAATATAGTGTACATCCATACACACAACATAATAACTCTTCACTGCCAGCGACATTGTAATAATAATTTTAATTAATTAATTAATGTAAATGTAAGCAAATTCTTATTTGTGAAGGTATTTTCATAATAATTATCCAGTCCTAAAGAGTCTTCAATTTTCCAAACCTTTCAAAATCAATATTCACGCAACTTTTGGCACTAATCTTCTCATACACAAAATACCAACAGTGATGGGGGAAGCAAAAGTAAAGTCATGCGATGTCCAGTGTTTTAAATATAATGTGCAAAGCCTATCTTCTCCAAGCATAAACTTTCTAATTAAAGTGGGTTTATCAGAAGTGACCTGGTAAGTATGTTTTCTGTATCTATTTGTAAATAACACAATTAGAAAGAGTCTTCTTTTTCTTCTTCTTCTTCTTCTTATGCGGAATTTGTTTACTGCGGCCCGGAACAGCTCTACAGTAGACTGGCCAAACCACTGTCTCAGGTTTTTCAGCCATGAGGTTCTCCTTCTTCCAGGGCCCCGTTTTCTGGAAATCTTTCCTTGCATTATGAGATGCAAGATCTCATACTTCTCTTTTAGATCTCTAATAGAAATAGTCTAAGAATTCATATTCATGTGTACAGGTGCTTTTCACATAAACGGCGCTCTATAAATCATCCAATTATTATTATTATTATTAATATTCACCTATTCAACTATTTGATATATTTAACTAGATTTATATTTGCCAATAGAACCATATGAGAAATGCTCAATTAGGTAATATATACGGTTCCATGACCAAACTAAGTGCACCTCTTTATACATAAACTTCGTGAACCTTCTATGCGCATTGGGATTGACTTACCCGTGAAAGGAGGGGGGAGGGGGGTTGAAAATAAGGGCGGCAATGGCTTGCACCGCTTTGTGCCATGCACCATACTTCGGTTAACATCATACTTAGAGCCTGACTTAACAATTTGTGGGTTCATGAACACACAGGATCAAGTATTTAACCGTTTAATTTTTAGAAATAATAAAAAAAATTCTTAAATGCGTCCTGTGATAGAACTGTAACCCACGATCATCTGCGAATGTGTTTGAATTCAAAATATGTTAGAAAAAAATAAGCAATTTAAAGACACCACAAATACTAATTATGGGTTTGTGACCTGCGTAACTCTGATTCAATGATCTCAAATTTGATTTTATATGAGTCATTTTCAAAATTACTATTCAATGACAGACTTTTTTTGAATTCTTTAAGCAAATAAATCATAAATTATCCTAATTTTGTTTGCTTCGTACTTTATTTCATGATCATATTTTTCCTGGAAAACGTGATTTTTACTCGTATGAAAAAATAAAAATGAAGGTGTGCAGATTTGTAAACGACTTCGAAAAGGAGGAGGTTATCATTTCGACGGTATTTATTTTTATTTTTTATTTTTGTTACCTCAGAACTTTCGATTGGGTGAACCGATATTGATGATTCTTTTTTTATTAAAAAGCTGGTGCTTTCCGTGTGGTCCCATTTTAATTTGGTCAAGTTCTGACAATGGGATCTATGAGAAAACCATATATGTCTTAAATTTGCGATAAGTATGTGCGCGACAAATGGGCGAATAACTCAATATTTCACCAACAGATTTCGATGAATCTTTTTTTGAAGTAAAACTTCTTTACTCATCACTAAAAATCAAAAAATAAACAAAAATTTTAACAAAACAAAAAACGACTTCATAAAATGCACTAAAAAGTAAAAAAATAATTTCGTATGATTGTTATTTTTGGAGTCGGTGTCAGCCAAGATCTCCACATCTCACCTATACTACCTATGTATGTAGTTACCTTGGCTAAAAAATAAAAATGAAGGTGTGCAGATTTTTCAAATTAATTTTCCTGTCATCTGAGCACACGTAAATAATATAATAAACTTTTTTTTTACAATTTTACGCACTTAATCTAACCTAACCTTACCATACCTAATCTAACCTAACCCCTTCGATTACATCATACTTACAACATTATCTTCAATTTTTAATGCATATTTTTATTAGTTGTTATCTTCTACATTAGCTACATACTGAGGAAAATAATTCCTCTCAGGGCCTATGTCATCTTTGGGGATGATGTGTGAAGTATCTTTTGAGGAAAGGAAGGAGAGGATGTTCTGGAAAGGAAAAAAGTATGAGAGATGGCTATGAATCTGGGGGTCAATGTCTCCTGGAGAGACGGACGTATGAATCCATCCCTGCCACTGCGGTGCAAGGCAACGTTCCACGAGCCCTACTAAAGAGATCCAAAGGTTTCCCTCGACCAGTCTCTCCGGATTGATGGAAACCTTTGGCGGCCAGATGCATACACCCGGTCCCGGACAAACCTCACCCCCTGAACCCCCTGACCTACTAAGTCACCAAAGGTAGCGAACTACTCGGGGTGACCTATGGCAGAGGTGTTGGTTATCCAATAAACGTTTCCCAAGGCGCCGGTACCCAAACCCGCCTCCCAAATTATTCGATGATTAAATAATACAATTTATGGGTTTACTCATTAAGTTATTACTAAAATATTTTTTTTAAAAGTTTATTTAATCATTGGAGAGTAAACAAGTACTTCCTAACTTGTACCATTATTTCCATGAATCCTTTATTACCTAACTACACCAACATTGAGGCCAATCATTGCAATGTTCGCCCAACAACTTTGCTCCGAAACTAACTACTAAAACTACCGAAACTGTTTAGATTTAAAATAGGACCATTGCTTCTATTAGTGGAAACTTTTGATTGGCTTCTTCCACCATCGTCTATTTATGCTACCTTCACACTCTGACTAACTTGGTTATTCTAGTAATGTTTCATTATAAGGGTGTCTGATTATAAGTCCCAGTTGTCTCGCAAAAATTCACATGCGATGAAGTCATTGAAAGGTGACCGTTAAATGTCGATTTCAAGTCTGTTTCAGCTTTTTAACAACTTGACGACAATTAATCATGTTGTTACGTTTGTCAGCTTGTTACAATATGTTAGAAAACTGAAACGCACCTAGATACGGCGTTTGGTGGAAACCTTTCAGATTTAAAAAAAAGGGCATCTGATGACAATGTTACATTTGAATTTTTGTGAAATAACTGAGCCTAAGAGTAAGTGTGATTTTTTAAAAATGGTTTATCATATTTTTTGCTATAACATGTAGTTTGCTAACCCTGTATAAATTGTTAATGTATCCTACGGTTGAATTTGGAAGTCACCTCTACTCTAGAGACCCAAACTACCTGGAAAAATCCCATAATACTGTGCAGAAACGGGCGGTTCGTTTGATAGATTTACCTGTCTCAAAAAATGGATCTCAAAATTAAGAGCACAGGCGTCGGGTGGAAATGCTGTCCTTGTTCTGAGTATTTGAATGGAAGATTGCTACGTGGAACTAGCGTCATTGATTCTTTCGAAACCAGTGCACAGTCGAGAAATACGCCAAATACGCTCCCAACAGTACTCGCGCGTACACAGCTGAAATTTGTCGTTGAGAATGGGTCATTTTCAAACTCGAACTTGAGTTTAACAGCTTGGCTGTAGTATTGCCGGCTTTCGTGTTTCAATAACAGTTTGATTGATTCCTTTGTTTCTTCAAAAACACCATCCACACAACATATCCAAAGATGGAAGAAATTATTATCCTCGTGTTATCTAGCGTGGAGTTAATGCAAAGAAGTGCAATTCAAAAAATATCATAATCATTCCAGCCAAATTTACATATTTTGTATCTACTTTTCACTCAGCACAAACCTATTATTGCACTTTTGGTGGGCTGTAACGCCACTGCCGGATATCCTGGGAGTTATGCAACTACTATTTCCGGTACACACAAATCCAAACCCAATTTATACCGGCAGAGGACACCAAGTTAGTGAAAATGCAATTTAATTTAGTCGCGTTTCCCAACGTGTTTATTGCGGTATCTAGCAGCCACTTTCGTACTGTTAAATTTCGGTGTTGTGAATTAAGTACGACTTTAAAAGTTGCCTTTTTTTTAAACTATTTATCCGATTAATTTGATAACTGTTATAATGTGGTGATGAATTATAATATTTATAATAACGATGTAATATTATTAATTGCACCGAACAATCGTTTTACAAGTGCCAAGAGGAGGTTGTGGATGCAGATTTTTTTTGTGTGACACAAAATGACGCTGAAAGTGCATTTTTTTACAATAGCTTCACACAGGAGGCCCTGTGGAAAAAAATCCCTCACAGAATATATTCTCCTAGGAGTCTTTTTAGGTGAAGGATCCAGAGGAAGTTCTGGGAATGAAAAATATAGGAATCTAGGGGTCAATGTATCCAGGAGAGAGAGACGTATGAATCCACCCCTTCTACTGCGGTGCAAGGCGATGGGTCGAGAGACTCAAGCTGGAGAGGTCTATATAGATTAAGTCTGCCTCAAGCAGTCTCTCCCGATCTAGACCGCCACGCAGTAGGTATAAACGCATTCGCGACAAAGTCCCAGACAAACCTCACTTCAAGAACCCGGGCACCCCTGATAAATCACCAAACGTAGCGAACTACTTGGAACTTATGGCAGGGTGTTGGTTATCCAATGAATGGTTCCCGGGGCATACCCGCCTTTAACTAATTTACATATGAATGTCTGTCTCCAAAACTGACCCTTAGGACCAGTTGTTTTATGGAATTCTTAAAACTTTAAAGTTAATTTTCAAGTTCTGTTATTATTTCAGTTCTGTGAAATAACTGGTTCATAATCATACAGTTGCAGAACTTGATTAGAACATTCACAGCCCATAAAAATTAACATTGAAATTTGAACAATTCATCAAATTTAGAAGTTAATTTTCAAGTTCTGTGAAAATTCTATTCTAGTTTTTTTTATATATCATTATGGTCCAGTTACTTCACAGAACTGAAATAATATCAGAACTTGAATAGAACTTTCACACAACTTTAAAATTCTTCTCATTGAGGTGATTTTTAACAAAAACAGTGTCATACAAATTTTACAACTATTAATAATACCATTTTTTGAAGTAAAACTTCTTTACGCACGCTCGACACTTGGGGGTAAAATGATGAATACGTTATGAAACGTTACAAAAAAATATGAAACGTTACGAAAAAATATTAAACGTTACGAAAAAATGTGACACGGTAATCAATATGAAACGTTATCAATGTAAAACGCTAATCAATGATATGAGTTGAGTTGAGTTCAGTTGAGAGCTGAGAGCTGGGAGCTGAGAGATGAGAGCTGAGAGCTGAGAGCTGAGAGCTGAGAGCTGAGAGCTGAGAGCTGAGAGCTGAGAGCTGAGAGCTGAGAGCTGAGAGCTGAGAGCTGAGAGCTGAGAGCTGAGAGCTGAGAGCTGAGAGCTGAGAGCTGAGAGCTGAGAGCTGAGAGCTGAGAGCTGAGAGCAGAGCTGAGAGCTGAGAGCTGAGAGCTGAGAGCTGAGAGCTGAGAGCTGAGAGCTGAGAGCTGAGAATTGAGAGTTGAGAGTTGAGTTGAGTTAATGGGGATATTGAGGGGGTGGGGATATTTGTATTCCTGTTATTGTTATATTGTTAATGGACGGCATAAGTTAGTGAAGTTTTACTTCAGTCGTGTGGTCTAAAGCACACTCGTTTTTTTTTGTGTACTTTCCAATGATCACCTATAAACAGAAAATAAAATCTATACTTCTATTTATTTCCTACTTGGGCGCCATTAAGAAAGGTAGGATAAAACAAGAATTCCCAACATTCTTATGCTGAAAATAGATATTGACATATAAATTAAATTACATGCCATCATTTTTGTCTACCTTGTTGATACCTATTAGTATCCCATATCTCAAAATCTAGAATGCTTTTCTCTTGATATCTGATATATCGTGTGTTATGGGTGTAGGTTATAATAGAATTCAGCTCAGTTCGACAGGGAAGAGTGACTCAAAGGAATTTCCAGTCTGTTGGCCTGGGAACACAAATTATATAAACGGGTGTCTTCTTATTCCCCCCGTAGAGAAGATTTCTCTTATCGATATAGAGATATTTCTAAATAAACAGATCGTAAAAACGTGTTTTATTATTTTTAAATGAACAATATTTCTTTATTTGAACCATTACAATTTTTATGTACGCTGGACAAAATATACTAATTTGATGTTACAAAAAAATTGGTGAACGTAATAAATAATTATAACAGTGTTGAGGTAGGGATGGGGGAGTTACTAGAGATTGGTAAAAAGTGGGGGAGGAGATAGAACGGACGGTGAAAGGGAAAATGTTTAAGATGGGACTGTAAGATAATATACGTTTTGTTTAATGATATTGGACGTATTAAGGGATCTCTGTATTTCTAAGGCTTCTGAGTTATCTAAGCTTTTCGTTTAATATTAATATGAAGAATAAGTATTCCTATATTTTTTTCAAATCCATGCTTACTTGCCCTGGTTGGCGAAGTTGGAATAATAATAATTATTAAGGCAGTTTAAATGTTGCTTCACTCTAATGTCGAAATTACCGGTTGTTTTTCCCTATATAAAATCACGGACAGTCATGACATTTTTATTTATATATTTTTATACTTCTTATCTTTATTTATATTAGATTTGCAGAAAAAAATTTAACATTGTTAAATATCTATTCACAACATTCGCAGCAAGTTCGTAAGTTCCTTGATAAGATATAATTTTTAAAATACGACGTTGACAATTTTTATTATTCGATAGCTAAAAAACCCAGCGTTGCTAGGGTTTTGCACAGTTTTTCTGTGTAAAGCCCGAATCCTAAAACTCTAAAATATGAAAGAGATTAAAACACAGAAAAAAAAAGTAATGGTTGCAACGAGGACTCAGAAATCCAGTTCCTCTATTCTGATTCTAGAAGGTTATTTTTATAGTTAATAATGACTAACTATTGAATAATATTATTTTTCTAATCATTCTGTTTTCTTTCTTTACAGGTAAGTGACCTTATAATGCTTCTTCTTGTCGAACAATGTTCAGGTGAGTAATTAAACAAATTATACGACGGATTGTCATGTCGACATACGCTCTTGTGATTTTTTTTGTAAAAAAGTGCTAATAAAATACATAAAATACAACTATAAGGAGTGTGGGGATTCTTTTTTCGGATATAGCCTATAATGAACATTAAAAAAGACAACATTTACGAAAACAAAAAAACTAATATTTCACCTTGTCTTCGGTTGAAGTCAATCGGTGAAATCAAATAAAAAAGTAGTTTATATAAAATATAAAATTTCTATAGTAATTGGTGATTGTGTTTGTACAGATGTGTGTTATGTTTTTATTATTCTTCTTATATCAAAGTTTATATTTAATGCTTTTAAATATCATAAGGATTATCGTATTCTACTAAAAATATTCATTTCAACCCGTGAATTTAACACGCTTTACTAGAAAATAATATTAATGAAATGTGTCATGTACACGGTGTTTGCTAACGGAAATATTTCGCGTTGAAAAGGTTAATGATGTTCCACGACAAAGTGAATATACATCAAACGATATTCGTATACCAGTGATTCCCAAAGTGGGTGATATTGCCCCCCCCCCTGCCCCCTAGGGGCGCTTGGGAAATCCAGGAGGCGGTGCTGGTTTCAGGAGTAACAGAGAGGGTGTTGGAAACCAGCAAATATCCTAATAATCCCGATTTTCTTATTGTTGGATTTACATTATTCGAAGTCTTACACCTCAACCATTCTCTTATAGAAGGACAAATCACATTTAGGAAGACAAATTCTAATAAAACCCTTGTACTGTTGTACCACCCATTGGCGCCAATCATAAAATTCTAAATATCTCTAATAAAAAATAGTTTTAATCTCATGTGACCCGTTAGATAGTTATGGTCCTATAATATATATGCCTGAACATAATATAAATAAATGATTATATATGTACGTTTAAACGCAGCACCACGTTAATTGATCAAATCGTTTATACGTACAGTTTTGTATTAGTGATCGACGAACCGGTGGATGTAATCTGTTAGCCGTAAGCTGTTATAATAGTTTATTTTGTCTATGGTTAGTAGAACGATAGAGCATTATAGAAATATGTTACATATATTTTTGTACAGCTCCCATGATATCGTGATTAATTTTTAGGTTATTATGTCGTGTTACTCTTCTCCCTTATTTAGCCAACTTTTAACATTAATAAAGGCCACACGGGAGCTGTATTTGTTTTTATTTTAGTTGATACAATAGTTTTCATTTTATAGAACAATTTAATAATGTTGGCCTCACTGGGTGGCTTACCCATGCTAAGGCCCCCATTTTATAATACAAACATTTAATAAGATGTGTAGTACTTAACTCTCCAGCGATGGACAGCAAGACGGAGAAATTGATCGAAGAATAAGTGCAGCATGCGGTGTGTTGCGTTCTCTCTACAGCTCAGTGATAAGGAAATCCGAGCTTGGTATCAAGACAAAGATGGCAGTGTTCAAAACGATATACCGCCCGACGCTTACTTATAGTCATCAGATATGGATGCTAAACGAACGAACACCAAGCTGCCGAAATGAGATACTTGAGTGGAGTGGCAGGAGTTACGAAATGGGATCAAATAAGAAACTAGACGGATCCGAGCTGATCTAAACATTGAACCACTGTTACTCTGGTTTTGGTGCTTTACTTAAACAGCTTTGAAATTTTAGTTTCACGGTGTTTTAGAAAGCATGTTCTTTAGAAACATATCTTTTCAAGAAGGGGCGGTTAGCCAAAGTTTGGAAAGCTCTGGCAAACACAGAAACATTATTATAAAGGCCTATATTTCCAAGGTTACGTTCGATACGCAAACAAAGCCTGATTTAATGCGGAAACAGGATTAGCCCAACTGCCTTCAATCTCTTCCCACAGCATCCTGCGGGAGAATATTAAACTTCAAACATTCTCAGATGCTAAGTAATTTATAATCACATTATGCAAGTTATGCCCTACGTTATTTGGAAACTGCGAAAGAAGACCTTGATCTAATTAAATACTCCCAATCAATCAATACAAACCGGTAGCTTCGCTAGCGTTTTCACGTTCAAATTGTTCGATCAATGTAAATTTTAATATTTATTTGGAAATAACTATTAAATTGTGGTGAAATTATGTAAAAAAAATAAAAAATAGTAGCAAACCTGCTTAAAGCCAGAGGAGAAATCAGAAAACTGTTTTTAAACCGTTAGACAGGCTCTATTCATAATATCAAAAGTGGATTCTAAAGTTTTATTAGAATTATTCTGGAATAAACTATTATTATTAGCGCAAACGCTTTTCATTTTGTTCTTCATACATTTTAAAAGCATAAGGGTCAAAATCGCGTCACAAATAATTCTAACAATGATAACATTGGAATGCTCGCATGTTCTCCGGAGACCCATCGACATTCGACTGGTACTCTTCAAAAATCGTGGGTATTTTGTCAAATGGTAAAAATATTCTCGTCTTGCAATAAAATCCAAATAAATTGAATGTTTCTGAATATATTAAAGGTGATAAAATACGTTTACAAATGTTATAAAATATATATATTAAAATCTAAAAATGTTTGTATGTATGTATGTATGTAAGGTTCATGTATGTAAACAATGGTTCGACCTAAATTGTCTCTCATTAAATACTGAGAAAACATATTTTATCCCATTTTTTTTGAAAGCAAGAAATTTCGAAAACAATATTACTATTAAAATCCATTCATCGCAGTGTGAAAATAAAAAGGAATGCAACAATGCAAATTGTTTACAATTAACATGCAAAAATAGTATTAAGTATCTAGGTATCATAGTAGATAGACACCTAAAATGGAACGAACAAGTCCATAACACGGTAACCAGAGTAAGAAAACTTATCTACATATTTATTAGATTAAGAAACATCCTATCACCTAGTATGTTAAAAACTATGTATTTCTCTCTTGCCCAATCTATTCTACAATATGGTATAATTGGGTGGGGGGGACTTTCAAAACTAACCTCTTACCGGTAGAAAAGGCACAGAGGTTGATTCTAAAAGTCATTCTTCGAAAACCATCTATATTTCCAACTATACAGTTATTTAACTCCTTTAGGGTTCTTAGTTTAAATAAAATTTTCATAAAAAACTCACTGTTATAAACACACAAAGATCAATTCAATACTATAACAACAATCACAAAAATAAGCAACCGATCACGATCACGTGGCAACTTAGAAATTCCAAAATATAAAACAAGTGCTTCTCAACTCCATTATACTTATCAAGGTATAAATTTTTTTAATGCTCTCCCGTATAAAATCAAATCTGAAGAAAATTATAAAGCCTTTAAATCACAAATCAAAACACTACTAGATCAACCCAACACTAATTAGAAGTTTTAATTACATAGAACGAATTTCTAAGTTTATTTTCATTACATTGCACATACTAGTAATCAATTGATCAAGCGTTTATTATAATATTATGTACTTAAGTTTAAAATTAAATATTTAATTTCATCATTAATTTTACACAAAAAAATATATATATCTTTCTCTGTTTTAACTTATCCTCTTAAAATATTTTACCAGCATTTCAAAGTATAATCAAAGATTATTGTCGCAAAATATTATTATGTACCTAGTCTTACAATATTATCAGGTAATTCCATTATAACTGAATATATTTATGTACTTACCACCTGAATCATATTTTGACCGGTCAGTGGTTGAGTGGGCAAAGCGCTTGGGTCCCACCCGGGCGTCGCATGTTCGATTCCTCGGCTGGCTAAGTCCTCCATCACAACACAAGCAACATTTTCGGCTTTCTGTGGTGGTAGTAGGAGATTTTCAAACATTGTTGGGTTATTCGTAACCCGGGAATGTTTGTCTTTCTTTTAAAAAAAAAAAAAAAAATGTACTTACCCCTACCAACTACCTATTAATCGAAATTTAATAATATTTTTATTTTACTAGTACACCCATATCCTAATTTTTATTTATATATGTACCGTACATCTATTTTATTAACTGTTAAGTTAGTAAGTTTCTATATTTGTTATCATTCTTACAAGTTTTATTAAGTTTTATTTTATTTCTTACATCAAACAAAAAAAAAGGTTTTATTTTGTATTTATCTTTTAATGTAATGACAGGACCCCCCAATTTAAACACGAGAAATGTTTTTCTTTATTAAATTGGGTAATTTCATTAACAAAAAAATTACTTTATTGTAATTAGTTCCTGGTAATTTTCTTCTGTAAATCTGTCATATGTATGTATTTCAAATAAAAAAAAAAATAAAAAAAGTCCGCTATGCGTTACAATGGAAATGTTTGAAACTTTCAAAATACCTTGTTTTAAACCCCGCGAAGGTTTCTGGATTATTACAACCACAAGACAATATACTTGAAAAGTTTTATAATCATTACAAAATGTCTTGCAAAACTGTCAAAACTTGAGAATGACAGTTTGCAAAACAATGATTGTTAAATCGAAATTCTATTTTCGAACATCTTTAAATTAACGGATTTATTTCAAGTTCTCGCCTCATACTTTGAGTCGAATCAAGAATTATAGATATTTAAAATAGATACATAATATTAGTTACCAAAATTGATTGATTGTTCTTATAATATTCAAAAATAAATATTTGTAATAAATGAAAAATGAAAATTTGAATAAAAAACTTGTAATAGGTGGTACGCGGGCTGTTGGAAAACTGAATGTACTGGGACGGAATGTATGGAACGCGGGAGGGGGTTTGGCGGGACGGGGGAGCGGGAGAGGGGAGAGTAAAGGTGGGGAAGATGGAAGGGGATCGCGGGAGAGGAAGGGGACGCGGGAGGAGACCAGAGGGACGCACGGGAAAGAACATACAATTATTAGAAACATTTGATTTCTTTGAATATGGCATCGCAACGCATGCCGGGAACCAGCTAGTTGGAAATAAAAAAAATATTTTTTTAATATTCAAATTCTTAATACAAACATTAAAAATTGAAAAAATGGCTCACCTTCCTTTTTTCCATCTAAAATTACTGATAACAAAAAGAAATAAAAATAGTTCTCCAGGTTTCATCATTTTTTTTCAAATTGCGACCGGAAACTTTGGTTTCATAAATATGTACATTATTCTTCTTTTGTGGTTAACTTTTGTATTTGAATATAAAGTCTGGAGTTTTTTTCTTTCTAACACCCCTAAGATCGTATTTCTAACCATGACAGTAAGGGAGATACAACGATTTATATGAACTGGGACAAATATTATCTCCTGTGATTAAACGGAAAAAGGGCGTAGGGGTGGTACATAAAAATCTTATGTAGACAGTGACCTCCAATTTTGATGGTCAAGTGTGCTAGGTTTCGGCAATCTCTGAAGATATATTATTTTAAAACAAACTAACATCGTAACACTCATCTTTACACGGAGTGTTAGGTTAGGTTAGGTTAAAAAAGTGTCTACACTAAAAAGAGACAAACACTTATATCTACAGAATTTAGCCTGTGAGAGAATGAGATAACAATTAAAATTAGAGGTAGCTAACTCGGTTCCAATATAATACGTTAAATCCACGGTCCCACGCGAGCCTCCATTAGTGTAATGGAATGAAGCGCCTGACGAACTTCAGCGGCCAGACATTCAGAGGAATAAGGGTCGAATCCCACGAAATTAAAAAAATATATATAAAATCAATATCCAATATTCAAACCACTCCAAAATGAACAGGCAAAAGAAAAGAAAGCGACTCTCAAGAAAACACAAATACAAATTAGATTACAAAATTTATAGGAAAAGATGCACTGGAATTCGACGACAAAAATATGAAAAAAATCATTTTTCATATTGATAAAAAAAGTGTTTCGTAGTTACTCTGATTTTTTTTAATTAATGGAGTATTTAATTAAACCCAACAATAATGTTTTTATATTACTGAATAGAACCATGCCAATTATATAAACTATCTTAATGATGGCTCGATAATGTTCAATTCTTTCTTAGCGCAGTAATCAATCGCCAGCATTTTGAATTTGTGAGGTTTTGTTCCGCAAACCCCGGGCCAAGGCCAAGGATCTCATTGTTACGGAGGTCGTCATTTTTTGAATTTAATTAAATTTTGAACACCCAGGGTGATGAAAGTTTTCCCATAATTTTTCGCGGGCAAAATTTACGGCTTTTCAGGAAGTATTAATAATAAATGAAACCTATTTTGTACTCCTTTGTTGCTGAAGATTTTCATCTTAAATACCAATAACCGCGCCGAGGAAAGAAAGTAAAAAAAAAAAACAGCCAGAAAATCGAAATATTTCCATTCTATATTTTTTTGAGCGGGAACTGAAATATTCATAACACTATGATATAAATGAGACAAGATTGGTCTTGTGGGCTCAAACAAAATAAATGTTCACAAATAATTGGCTTCAAACAACACTTAAGTAAATCCACGACTAAAAGTGTTTTGATAAAACATATTTGAATGATTTTGATTTAATTTCTTAATTGATTTGTGCTTCGGGAAACTTTTTAGCATTTTGAATATACAAAAAGTTATCAATTATAATTTTAAATAATCTCAATTATACAAAAAGAAAAGTAATGCAAATCGTAACATTGTTTTTAACTGCGTATAAAACAATACCTAAACTGTTTACGCATTCTAGGACGCCTAATAATAATAATGTTTTGTAGGAACTAAAGTATGTAAATATTTATTTTCAGTTTTATTTAATTATTTATTGAATGGCAAATAAATCATCCATTAACGTTACAAGAATTCTTACTTTCACTTTTTTTTACATTTGAGAAGGTAAGTATACAAATAAGTTCTATCTACTGTTTTAATTGATGGTCCCCGTGGTCAAGGGGTTACTATCCGGGTTCAAATCCCGGCTTGCGGAAGTAAATTTTATTTGATTGCTTTGTGTTATTTAACAATTTAAATATTAAATAATATAAGGCATATTTGAAGAACATTCTAGAGTGGAAGATACTAGTATCGCCCTGCTGTATGACCACCATTCAGAATTAAATCATTGCTTAAAATAGCTTTTGCGTGTTTGGTGACAAAATCTAAATAGCCAGGTACTTCCCCACCACCCCCTTTCCCATTGCCTTCCCCTTCCCGTTACCTTCCGTCTCACAACTTACCCCAATTGGGGATGCCATAGTTTCACTGGTTCCAGGCGGATGGGAACATTTGGGACTCTTTTGCGGTATTCAGATAAAAAAAATCAATAGCACCATAATTTTTGTTACACTATGCTGGCTAGAGCAACTGTTCTACCACGTTGTATCTTGAACAAGTCGTTGTGACGATTACGGCTGAAGTTTTCTTTGGCGGAGACATAAAATGAGTACATTTACTCCTGATGATGTGAACATTGTTCACGAAACATGTAGATTGTGTATAAATTAAAGTGATGTAAACAAAGTTATTTGTTAGTTAAATTATTAAAACACTTTGTTTTTACCACAATAATCTTTTATTTAAAAAGTCGGCATGTTTCGAGAACGATGTTCTCTTCATCAGGACATTATATGTACTGAAGTACGACTGTTGTACGATATGTCAACTTTTTAAATAGAAGATTATTGTTGTAAAAACAAAGTGTTTTAATAATTTAATTAATAAAATGGTGCCTCAAAGTGAATTTGCAAAATTTGAAAAAGTTATTTGTCTTTTTAGTAAAATAAAATGAGTGTAAAATGGAATTAAACTATCCTTCGTTTAGTTAGGTAAAATTTAATTGTAGACCTCTAATGTAGTTTTAAAAAAAAAAAAAAAAAACGTCGTAAAATTGCTGTCAGTATCATAAAAATAACACAGTTCCTAATTGCGAATGGCCTACCTAGCGCGTTATGGGTAAATGGGTAAGCATCAATAAATTTTCTCGTTCGATCTCGCGGATTCTCATTTTATTTGATTCGTATCCAATCGTGCGTCAAATGGCGGATGTAAAATACGCAGATTGAAAAACATGGCGAACATTATTATTCCACGTTCAATTTTACCTTAAAAATACTTCTCAATTTCTTATTTTCCAATCTGGTTTTAAGCAAAACTCAGGTTGTAAATATTTTACATAAACATTCTCATCTAATTACCATTGTTAATCTAATTACCATTGTTATTCAAGCAATATTATATTCCGTTTATAATATAATTATACAATATATATTATTTATATAAATAGTAATAATAAACATGCCTAATTTTTCGGTAAATATACCTATTTTTATTTTTACGTGCTTCAACTAACGACTTTTCTGCAGGTCTAGGATGAATATGTATAGTTTTTTTTTAATATTTTAATGAGTAAAACAAAAAGAATCATTCAAGACAATATTAGCGAAAATGTTAGTATTATAATAAAAATATTAGTCTCCAACGAAAAATTGATAAGAAGTGATAAGTTCACATATAGGAAATGAACACAATAAATTACTCAAAAATCTTTCGGAGAATATGTCATCTTTGGGGTTGCTGTATGGAGAGACTTTTTAGGGAAAGGAAGTAGATGAAGTTCTCGAGAGTGTATGAAGGGTGGTTAGAGGTGGGGGGTCAATGTTTCCAGGAGTGACGGACGTATGCATCCATCCCTCCGACTGCGATGATGTTCTAGATTAGATCTCCTTCAATCAGTCTCTCCTGATCCGGCCCGCCACGCAGTAGGTTAGCAAATGCATTCGCAACAAGACCTAGACAAACGACAGGAGTTACCCCATAAACCCAGTCACCCCTGCTAAATCACCAAACGTAGCGAACCACTTGGGGTGACCTACCAAACGGATGTCAGTTATCCAATAAATGGTTCACCCATAGGTACCCGCCTCAAAAATTGAAATTCCTACATATATAAATGATTTCCATTTTATTGTATATACACAGCTGAGGAAGTATTTTTTTAATAAAAATAACCGTTTACCTCTACTGCGAAAACCCTCAAGGAATTTTATTTTATTTTAAGTTTTCCTGCATTTCCTCGAATAATAATAACGTAACTTTTACAAGGGAGATGTTACAAAAATAAAGTAAACTTTAGTAGTTTGTCTATGAAATCTGAGCACCATACGATGTTCATACGTTACGCGGTTCTGCGAAGTCTGCAGCATAATAAAAATGAATGTTTTGCAACGGTGCCGGTGGCTGTTTTTCTGGAAAGCATAATGTTCAATTTGCAAAAAGTGGAAGATTGATGCGAGGATATTCCGTGAGATAAAATACCACGAACTTTTGGAGTCAAGGTGAAAAATACTTCAATGGTATAAGAAAAAATGCATATGAAATGGTATTTCTTTATTGCAAAAAAACAACAAAACTTTATCGGAAAATTGCACTAATTTGCAGAATTTTTAATTAAATTTAATTTTAAATATGCATCGTTTCTGCAAGATTTTTTTTACAGCGTAATAATGAAATTATCAATATATATATTATAAAAGAAAGTATACTATAATGTGCGTACCGCTAAAACTCAGAAATGAGTCCAGATACGACCAAGGGAGTTAAATGGTGTGGTAGCTCTCTATATCCCATCCACGAAGAAGGTTCCCGTTTTTACCTGACGTGCGTGCTTTTGAAGATATAAGGGTTGGAAGTTTCGTCCGCTAGAAAATTCTAGAACAGAGTATTCGAGAGCATTCCACAACATTACAGAACATCCTAGAACATTCTGAAATATTCTGAAATGTACATTCTGGAACGTTCGGGAACATTCCGGAATATCCCAGATAATTTTTAAATATTCCTGAACACCCTCGAATGTTGTGGAATTTTCTAGAACATTGTGGACCATTCGAAGTATTTTTTGTATGGGTGGGGCTACCCATTAGTAGGTGTATAGCAAGATCCGTCGTGGGTTCAACGTCAGTTCAACGTCAGTTCAACATCAGTTCAACGTCAGTTCAACATCAGTTCAACGTCAGTTCAACGCCAGTTCAACGTCAGTTCAACGTCAGTTCAACGTCAGTTCATCGTCAGTTCAAAGTCAGTTCAAAGTCAGTTCAACGTCAGTTCAACGTCAGTTCAACTTCAGTTCAACGTCAGTTCAACGTCAGTTCAACGTCAGTTCAACGTCAGTTCAACGTCAGTTCAACGTCAGTTCAACGTCAGTTCAACGTCAGTTCAACGTCACTTCAACGTCAGTTCAACGTCAGTTCGACATCAGTTCAACGTCAGTTTGCTAGTGAATTGCACGGATGTGTCGAAACCGGTAGCAGAAAATTTAAAATATAAAGTAAAAATGTACATTGAAAATCAAAACTCTTCAAATCAAAATTTGCAGTTATAACCAATCTACGAACTAGATCATTTTTTAGTTTGTTTCAATATTTTTGCGATTTTCAAAACCGCAATCTGATCCAGAAATGCATTTCCTTTCATAAAGCCAAAAAAGCTGTCTTTCGTAAAAACCACACAAAAATTCTTTCAAACTTCCTCATTAAGGCAATCCAATAGTCCAGGAATAAATCGAAATCGCAATTCACGGGTGGAGTTTAATAATACTTTAGAAAAAGCTTAAGGAAAGGTTGGAAAAGGTATTTGAGAATTTTTTTTACATGTCGATTTCGTAAAGGCCTGTAAAAAACAATAACTCCTTTTTTACGCATTGTTTATTGTAATAAAACGAAAATTTAAAATCGATTTCACGGAACCAAGCAACGCGGAGCATAACGTCTATTCCCCGCTACGACCGGGGCCGGACGGACAGAAAATGGGTATGGTAAGTCAGTAGTTCTTGGGCGGATGGCATAAGGTTCACTTTGAAAATCCAAATTCCTCGACTTCCGTATTGCCGCCGTGATGTCAAAAATTACAAAGCCATAATGCATATTGTATTTAATTTTGTGAAGTTCGGGAATAAATATCAATTTTTTTGTGATTATTTTAAAAGAAGCTAAATTTGCTACATTCATTAAACAATAAAACCATATCCGAAAAGGAGTTTATAAGTAGGAGAGTTTGCACTTGAAAGTGATTTTTATAGACCTAATACTTTATTTTTTTCTAGGCTTATTAAAAGACTTATAAAAAAATTACCGATATTTTTAAGGGCCGAGGTATGTTCTACACGCAGTATTTAATTGAAGCATCTATAATACTTCTAAGCGATCAAATTTTTTAAAACAAAAACATATGATTTTGCATTTTTTAGTACGGCTTCATCTTAATTTGAAAACCATTTATAACAACATATAAGCCCTATTCCCATCCAAAAACTTTCAGCAAATTCCTGAAATATATTCTCAAACAGGTGTTAAAGAATTCGCCTCGAGGTGGAAAGCTATTTCAAGGACATTCATCTTCCCAACAAGCCTCCGCGCGAGACCGGAAATTTTTATTACAACCCCTTATCAGGGAGATCCTCCCTTCCATCCCTAACAACTTCAGTCATATATTATTTGCTGTATCTCTCTTCGTGAAATGTAAAATACGTTTCTTTTGACCCGCTAAATGATAAGGTATTGTGTTATGTTTTATTTGAGATATTATAAAAACGAAGATATGTTATTTTTATGAAAAATAAACGGAATGATAGTAGTTGGTTATACCGTAATATTTATGGTAAGTGTAGTCCAGTATATTTTCTGCTGTACGTAATATTATGTATATTTTTAAACAGGGTAACGTTCATTAATCAAATGCATTGAACATATTTTGTGTAGTTTTGTGTTTTGATCTACGAACCGGTGGATGCAATCTGCTTTTTTTAATGAATACCTCACAAGAGTCGCAGCTGCTCCTATCTCGAGCCAGTGAGACTATGGCATCCCCCTTTTTTATATTAACTCCACACAGGTGGCCCTGAGGAAAATAATTTCCCTCAGGGCTTATGTCATCTGGGATGCTGTGTAGAGGGTCTTTTTGAGAAGAGGAAGGAATGAACATTGGTCTTGAAGAGACGTATGTTGTAGGAAGGAGGAAACACAGAGGCCGGCAAATCATTCCACAGCCGAGCTGTTGAATACAAGAACGAGTTTGGGCACGCGTTTGGAGTGTTTCCCGACTATGCACCGGTGCCGAAGGGATCAATGATGCTAATACCGGTAGAACAAGGATAGCATTCCTATCCGACGACTGTGCTCTAAAGATTGCAATCCGTCTGTTAATTGGGGTATATGTGAGGCTGAAGGTAGTGGGGAAGGGAAGTAGATGGGGAAGTACCTGGCTATTCAGATCTGGTCACCAAACATGGTTAAAGCCATTTCAAGCATCGTTTCAATTCTGAATGATGGTCTTATGAGCGTAATACACGAGCCCGATTTTCAGCCCGATTCCAATTAGAGACAAAAGTCAACATTTTTCGCTTTACGCGATCGCTGTTTTCAACTCTATGTTTATACCTACGATTTCAGTAGGCATCACAACAAACAGTATGGTTCATGTGTTGTTTGCAGTGATGACAATTGAAATCCTAGATATGAAAATAGAGGTGAAAATAGCGATCGCGCAAATCGAAAAATGTTGACTTTTGTCTCTAAATGGAATCGGGCTGAAAATCGGGCTCGTGTATTACGCTCATTACACCAGTATGATGATTTCAGATTTTTTATTGTTTAAAAATAATACAGTTTCGTTTCTTTATGAGGGAAGCAAAATTTTATATGCATGTTAAATATTATTACAGTAATAATTCACGACATAATAAATTTTCCCCAAGGAATTGGCATAAACTCATCCCGGTAAGGATGTCACCATGCATTAAAATTAACGCATACAATTAAAACACACTTAATGTGTGTTAAATTGGTTTGGTAAAATAAAAAAATTAAACAGAAAAAAAAAATTATTTGGCCCATGAGGGGATCGAACCCGCGACATTCGCGTTATTAGCACGACGCTCTAACCAACTGAGCTAATGGGCCAGTTGGTGCTATACGAGATAAATATAAGCCAAAAATAAAATTTTAATCGATTTATGATTCTGTTTACATTACTGATTAGCTGAAAACGTGTTCTAATCGAAAAACAGAAGGTTTTATTTGCTTATCATAATTGCGTTATAAATATTTTTAAAGACAAATTCGCTGTAGAAAACTGTTTAATTATTATGTATGTATTTATGTTACATTCCATATTCCTATTTATTTGTACAGCAGGCTAGTCCAAAATATATACACTTGTAAAAAAAAGAGACACTACAAAAGTGGGTGCAAAACAATTGATTGTAAAATCATCAAGCAAACCTCTGATGACAATCCTCTCAAATTATGTAAATAAAAGAACGTATGAAATAAATAAATTGTACATATTTCAATAGAAAAACTCTGTGCTATTGTTATTTTTTGTACTCCTTGGGCATTATCTATGTAACAACTTCTAGATATTTAGTTTTGAAGAGTTTATTCATAATGTATATTTTTACTTTATATTTTAAATTTTCTGCTACCGTATTTGCTACCGATTTCCACACATCTCTGTCATTCACGAGAGTTCTTAAAACTAACTTTAAAATTATACAAGTACAAAAATTATTAGATTTCATTAGGTGAGGGTAGTCGGAATGGTGATTTGGTGAAGGGAGAATTTTAGGAGTCAAAATAACAAGGAAACATGGTCAAAAATGGTAACTTATTCACATAATAATACCTAATCCATCCTTTACTTGACACGAAAGTGTCGAAACTGGAAGGAAGTGCATTGAGAATAAACCTGCTATTATTTACATATAAAAATAAATGATAAAAAAATTATGAAACTTGAAAACATATTTTTTTTAATCAGTGTTTAGTCCAAGAATCTCTATTCCAAAATATATCATCCGTCTACGCAGAGTACGGAATAGTATGAACTTACCATAATAATATATTTCCACCATATAATACTCTCACTTACTCCTGCTTCATTCTACATTCTACCCACAGCAAGCTGCGGTTTACAAGCTTCTCAAACTTTAATTGAAACACAACGGAGACGAACAATGGGACAAGGTCAGGATCATGCACTCCGAAACACCGAACAGAAATAGAAGTTAGTAGGATCTAACGAAATTCCAATTTGAAGGAAAACAGAATGTTGCCAATGTTAATTTCTTTACATCAGTATGACTTTTTAATGGATTAAAACACCTCTATAACTTTCTTCCTCCTTTTATTGATAACCGGACCGGTCTCACCTTATGACCGGCATCTTTGGACCGTTATAATTTGATAATTGAAGAAGTTAATATAAATATCTTTTAAATGAAAATATGAAGCATACAAATACACTGAAAATAAATAAAGTAACGGTCGCAACTGAGTTTCAAACCCTGATATCTAGTAAATTCACATTCAACGAAATTTGTTGTACTTTTATGATGCTCGCTAATGTTGTCTTCGATGATTAAATATTAAAAATTTGAGGATTTACGTGATTTGCATTCATCGCAGTCTTGAAGAAAAGGTAAGTAAATGTCGCAAATTAAAATAAGAATGGATATATTTACCCAAGACACTACCTAGATTGCATTTAGATTGACCAAAGTCTTGCAATCCTGCATAAAGATAGCGGCCAATAAAAATATTCGTTTAGAAAATTAAGATAATGCTGGTAGTTCCTAGTCGAAGTGTGATACAGTAATATATGATCGAAAGGGATGGGATCTGAATAGCTCACGGAAAGAACAGAGCCCCGGCAAGGCTGAGGTTCAATTCCTAGATGCGACCGTATCCTTTTCTGATGATGCCGTTTCAAATTTTCGTTTGAGAGTCGCTAGTCGCTAATATTGTCATCAATGCAAAGAGTTTATGTTTTTAATGCGGACGGGTGTCGACAATGCGAGCAATCACGAGAATATGTTCATTCGACCTCCGTAGTCCAGTGGCTAAGACTCTTAACTCACAATCCGGAGGTCGCGGGTTCGAACCCGGCGTGCGCAAATAAATTTTATTTGATTAATTTGTGTGATTTCACAATTAATTCATTTAAAATAATATATAGTATGTTTGCGGCACGTTCCAGAGTGGAAGATACTATTAGTATCGCCCTGGTGTAAGATCACCATTCAGAATTGAAACGTTGCTTGAAAATGGCTTTAGCCGTGTTTGGTGACCAGATCTGAATAGCCAGGTACTTCCCAACCTTCCTCTTCCCCACCTCCTTCCCCTCCCCTCTACCTTCAGCCTCACAACATACCCCAATTGGGGATGCCATAGTCTCACTGGCTCCAAACGGGAGCAGTTGAGATTCTTGTGTGGTATTCACTGTAAAAAAAAAAAAAATAATTTATCGAGAATAAAGTAATTTTAATTAATGTTTATCAGGTAATAGTAATAATCCGCATCCTAATATTTATTAGGCTGCCACTTCTTGCGAATTCATTGGTGATGCCTGCAATCCCGTTTTTAACCACAATTGGGAACAGTTTTCTGGGAATTCCGAATAAATAGCAATACAATACATTTTCTCCATTCACCTTCCCACCTTCGAACACAATCGACGCTCTTCCACCAGAAGTATCGAAATACTAAGCTTGCTTCCGGCATACGTACACGCCCGCAACAAACTGATTTATTTCTCCAGTGCTACAGAGTAAGTCGAGCACACATCAAATACCCATTCAGCAATCAACCCTCAACAATTAGACAACAAGGCCGATCATTTCCAAGAGTGACGAGGCTTTGTCTGATCGATGAACAGCTTGGTACAACAGCGAGACTTGGCAGATTAATATTAAAACTTTCCGAGGGAAGTAATCGTTTAATTAATCCGAACAGCTGTTTGAGGAGGAACAGATAACCGAATTATCTTTGCATAATCTTGCCAAAAGTTTAATTAGACTGAAATTCTCCAAAATCTGACTAACATAGGTAACACTTGCGAAAATTTTCTGTGTTTTAGTTTTATTTGTGCCCAGCACGGGTGTAAATTTAAAGATTTGATTTGATGTTATCTTTGACTAATTAGAAAATTTGTTTCTTTTGATAACCTCGTGTTTGACTTTGTGACATTCAACTGACAGATGATGGGTAGAAAAAAGTAGAAGTTAGAAAGTGACAGATTTACGAGTGAGAGGTTTAAAAAATTATAAAGCCTGTTTAAGCGTAATGATTTAGATTAAAGAAGGTAACAATTAAGAAGAGAAGATTTTATATGGTGCAGGTGGAAAAAGGGTGTTATGCGAATAGGTGACTCTTGAAAGCATTAGGATATTCAATGACTTCAACACTGCTTTCCATACATTTAAAAAAATGAGCATTTAAAAATTAGTCTAAATGTTTTCGTTAAGTAGTAACATTTCATATTTTTTTATGCTCCGTAGATCGCGATGAAACTGGTCAAAACGTGCTACAAATATTTAATTTGATTTGTACAGAGGAGAAATGTCACTTCCATATTCCAGCTGGCGCGCTTCTAAAGGTAATTTTGTTTGCGCCGTACAAGCATATGTGCATTACTTTTCAGCCTACCCTAGATGAAGGATGAAAGTAGATTTACTGTGCATTAGAAATTAGCTGTCTTATTTGCATAAAACCAAGAATTACAAATGAAAAATGGCCGACTGGCCCAATGATTATGAAAAGAGATTCTTGATGATCTTAGCGTGGTGGACGAAGAAAGTTGTAACAAAAAATAATGAGACAAGGTATGAAAATGGATGAAGAAAGATTTTTTTTTTACATTGGTTCCACTCAGGAGACTCTGAAAAAAAAAAAGTCATTGTTTATTATTTTTTATTGGAAATTTATTACCCAGAGTAATAATTACTTATGTATATAATACGTAGATAAAAAATTTCGTTTTCATAATTTTGTTCCTTTTTTTTATTTGAACATGTTCTCCCATATAAAGCTATGCTTTTGTGAACAGGAGGAAGATTTTATTTATGTTGTTATTAAGATTTTTTTATTACTGTTGTTTTTATTATGTAGTTTTCAATATTGTCTATTCTTTGAAGTAATTTATTATCGAGGGATCTTATATTGTCTGGCAATTTAAAAAGAGATTCTTGATGATCTTAACGTGGTGGACGAAGAAAGTTGTAACAAAAAATAATGAGACAAGGTATGAAAATGGATGAAGAAAGAATTTTTTTTTACATTGGTTCCACTCAGGAGACTCTGAAAAAAAAAAAGTCATTGTTTATTATTTTTTATTGGAAATTTATTACCCAGAGTAATAATTACTTATGTATGTAATACGTAGATAAAAAATTTCGTTTTCATAATTTTGTTCCTTTTTTTTTATTTGAACATGTTCTCCCATATAAAGCTATGCTTTTGTGAACAGGAGGAAGATTTTATTTATGTTGTTATTAAGATTTTTTTATTACTGTTGTTTTTATTATGTAGTTTTCAATATTGTCTATTCTTTGAAGTAATTTATTATCGAGGGATCTTATATTGTCTGGCAATTTAGTGTTGTGTAGTTCTGTTGACCCAAAATTATTTTACAAATCGGAATCGCTAACATTGGTGAATGCTTCGTGGAGGGTCTATTTAAGAAAAAGAAGGAGTTCTTGGAAGGAAACAAGTATTAGGGTTGGGTAGGAATCTGAGGGTCAGTGTGTACAGGAATGGAAAATGTATAAATCCATCCCTCCCACTGAGGTGCAAGGAGGTGAGATAGGTCGAAAGAGTCCTTGCTGGAGAGGTCAAATTTCTCCCTCATCAGGTCTCTTGATCCAGCCCGCCACATAGTCGGAGGATGGACAAACCTCACCCAAAGATGCCAATATTGTGCCAAAACAATGGTGTGTGGTGTTATGTACATTCCATAAGCCTAGGTTAAATAGCGTAGAGTTTGGTTAGAAAACATCGTTTAATTGTATTCTATTATATCTGCAATGCAACATTTATGAAGGAATTGCATGCTAACGATCAAATAGCGTGGTTGTTTTTATTCCTACCGTAACGAGATAACAAATTTAGCAGCCATTCGTTATATTTTTGTATTCAAAATGCAAGTTGTTGAAAAGCTTATGTTCCTTATCATTAAAATCACTCATTTAAGGAACTTTATAAAGTTTGCTTTAGACAAAACAGAGCCACATAAATTTGAAATGTTTGATCAACGGGTAATTTTAAAAACTAAATTTTTTAAACTAAATTTTACTTTTAAAATTGAAGAATTGTTTAAAACCTGTAAAACAACCCGTCCTAAGAAACACAGCTAGTACTTCACTTTAACTTTAACCAAAACACCTGAAAGAACCTAATGAATACATTAAGCAAATAATTTCATAAATAGTGTTGCAATTTATTACATCTGTTGTCATAAGTTTTCGTTTAGTGTAAAAATGCAATCGCCTTACACTTTCTATTCAAAGTTTCAATAAAGAAACCTTAGGTATTTTTTAAAGATGGAGAGGTTTTACCGGATCGCAGAATCTGCCGGAGAAATTAACGATTTTTAGTCGCTCTATAAAATACTGCATCATACATTTTAATTAAATTCATCGATGGAGCTTAACGTTCTAAGACAGAATAATGGTTCCAGGCACAGATGAAGTGAGGAAGGTTTGGTTGTTGCTTAAAAGTGGGAGCAAAAATTTATTTCAGGAAAATAACGTTTATATTCAGTGTGATGTATCAATTTCCTACAGGAAATTTAACTACAAAGAATTTGCCAAACACAAAGTTGTGTTTTATTTGAACTATCAATTGTTACGGTATACATGATTGTCAAAATAATCACGTTTCGCAGTGATACGTGTTCTACGTGATGGGTTATTGCATGAATAGCACGTTTAATTAAAATCAGTGGAACGGGTTTTACAGAATTCAATTGCTTTACATTTTAATGATCAAACGATTCAATGTCACATAATATAATTTACTGTATATTTAAAGGAGAGTGTCCTAGTGGCTTTTTTGTATAAATGTACAGTTTTATTCAGAGATAGGTAACTGTTTAAACGAGATTTTGAAAAACCATCACTTTTTCCGATCCCTTAAACCAGTATTTTAATACGTCTTGAAATAAAATTTGTTCAATTAATTATTTACGTCCGTTGGTCTTTTACATAAAAAAGTCTTAATAAATTACATATTTCTTCTTCTAAAATCGGTTCCTCATTGCTGAGGATTGTTACCCCACTCCAATTTCCGTGGAGTTCTGCGGACACCGACTTACCGGATGCCAGTGATACTTGGTATCCCCAGCGCATTGGTGACCTTCCTCTGCTTCTTCTGCCAAGCATTTTATTTAATCAAGCGTCTCCAAAGTATCTTAAAAACGTTGGAGGCGAAGAGTTGAAAGCCTATTGTGGATGTCTGGCTCTTCCAGATTGAACACATTTGTGCATCTGGCTGTCCGTGGAGTCCTGAACATTTTTCTCCAGCACCACATTTCGAGTGCGACTATCTGCTTTATTTTGCGGGCTCTAAGTGTCCATGTGTTCACATCGCGTCGTATCAAATCAACGCCCGGACTAGTCTCATCTTGGTAAATTACATAAAAATTATGTAACAAAATAATACATAATATAAAAAACCAGTGTGCTTTAGACCACACGACTGAAGTAAAACTTCACTACCTTATGCCCTCCATTAACAATATAACAATAACAGTAATAAAAATATCCCCATCCCCTCGACATCCCCATCAACTCAACTCAACTCTCAACTCTCATCTCTCATCTCTCAACTCTCAACTCTCAACTCTCAACTCTCAACTCTCAACTCTCAACTCTCAACTCTCAACTCTCAACTCTCAGCTCTCAGCTATCAGCTCTCAACTCAACTCAACTCAACTCAATTCAACTCAACTCATATCATTGATTAGCGTTTCACATTGTTAACGTTTCATATTGATTAGCGGCACGTTCCAGAGTGGAAGATACTCTCAGTATCGCCCTGGTGTAAGACCACCATTCAGAATTGAAACGTCCACCAGATCTGAATAGCCGGGTACTTCTCCACCTTCCTCTTCCCTATCTCCTTCCCATCCCCACTACCTTCAGCCTCACAACATACCCCAATTGGGGATGCCTTAGTCCCACTGGCTTCAGACGGGAGCAGTTGGGACTCTTGTGCAGTATTCATATAAAAAAAATAAAAAAAAGCGTGTCACATTTTTTCGTAACGTTTCATATATTTTCGTAACGTTTCATATCGTATTCATCAGTTTACCCCCAAATTTCGAGCGTGCGTAAAGAAGTTTTACTTTAAAAAAAGCGTGTCACATTTTTTCGTAACGTTTCATAACGTATTCATTATTTTACCCCCAAGTGTCGAGCGTGAGTAAAAAAGTTTTACTTTAAAAAAAAGCGTGTCACATTTGCTCGTAATGTTTCATAACGTATTCACCATTTTACCCCCAAGTGTCGAGCGTGAGTAAAGAAGTTTTACTTTTAAAAAAAGCGTGTCACATTTGCTCGTAACGTTTCATAACGTATTCATCATTTTACCCCCAAGTGTCGAGCGTGAGTAAAGAAGTTTTACTTGAAAAAAAAGCGTGTCACATTTTTTCGCAACGTTTCGTGACGTATTCATCATTTTACCCCCAAGTGTCGAGCGTGAGTAAAGAAGTTTTACTTGAAAAAAAAGCGTGTCACATTTTTTCGCAACGTTTCATAACGTATTCATCATTTTGCCCCCAAGTGTCGAGCGTGAGTAAAGAAGTTTTACTTAAAAAAAAAGCGTGTCACATTTTTTCGTAACGTTTCATAACTTATTCATCATTTTACCCCCAAGTGACGAGCGTGCGTAAAGAAGTTTTACTTCAATAAAATATTTAATCCCAACTACGTGAATGAGCTATGCAATCCATTGTTTATCCATATTGACACTACAGTATTACCCTTAAATAAAATAAATAGGTACAAATAAGAGAAAAGAGCATAAAAAGTATTGAAAAGTAATTGCCTGGAGTAAATACCACAAATCGACGAATGCCTCAGGCATATTCTGCAAGGTCAGAAAATTTTCACTCCGCAATAAAATCCAAATAAATAGAATATTTCTTAATATATCAGTGAAATATCAACTGTTTTTGAAAGGTCATGAAATGCGCTTTCACATTTTATTATTAGAAAAATATATATAATTTTTGAAATATAAACATGTTTCATGCAAACAAACAATTTTTTAAAATAGCTCACCATTCGATACGATACATTATTTCTAACCGAAATTTCTGAAAACGATAAAAAAGAAAAACACACATATTTTATACGAAAATTTATTGTCAACCATACATTTTTGAAGCTGCTTCAAATGTATGTTAAAAAAGGAGAAAGCGCAACACGGCGTCATAACCCAAATTTTAATCATGATACCTGATAGTTTTGGACGTGAAAATCCCAATCCTACTAATATTATAAATGCTAAAGTTTGTATGGATGGGTGGTTGGTTGGTTGGATAGTCCTTACTCTTTCACGCAATAAATATCGAATGGAATTTAAAAATTCTTTCACTAATACATTATTTGCGAGTAACGACGGCTTTACATATTAGTAAGCTCTGGCGTTATGAATGAGCTGTGGCGTTATGAAATTATGTATCATACGTTTTCTGTCCCTAACAAAATCGAGTTATTGCAAACGTCAAACAAATTGTTACCTTGGAAACAATTTTTTTTTTTTAAATTTTAGGCTTAAAAAGAGTGCTTTGTTGTGATTAAAAAGAGTACTTTTTTGGCGTCTTAGTTAATATCTACATATCTCTAAAAATGTTTATTCTCCAACCAAAAAGCATAACGTTGCCATAAAGCATAGCGGTTGAAGTGGACTCTCATTTTCTTATTTTTTTAGGTTACTCTGGATTCAAATATGAATAAAATACTAATAAAGGGAGTAGGTACTTAAAATAAATTTATATTTCTATAATTTAAATATTTTCTAAAATAAAATGTTTATTTGCGAAATGTCATTCTCAAATTTTGAATTTTTTTATAAAACAATAATTATTTTCTATTAGACAAAATAGCAAGAATAATAACAATTATGCCAATAATTATGCCAGTAATTTCCCACTAATACTATGCGAGCGAAGCCGTGGGTAAAAGTTAGTACTTAATAAATGAACATCTTCATTTTTACGTAATTTAATAGACTAATATGTTTATTATAAAATACTTACCGGATATTAACATTGAAAATGGCTTAAATTATCGATTGAATCATAAATACATTAGGGATTATGGCCGCTAGTACTTATAGGGAGAGATATTAATATTATATTTAAATTAAAAATTCAGCAGTAGTCAACACATTTCTAAGATGCCGCATGACAGAACAGATGTTCTAGCACAGTATGGAATGAGAAGAGGAATGGTATAGATATGTTATTTAATTTCTTTCTAACGTTAAATCTTTCCAAATGTTAAACTGTAAATGGGCGTTTAATTTGTTATGCAAGAATTTACAAGATTTTTTGTTAAAATAAGTAAATACATAAATGGAACAGATTTGTCTTCCTGCCACTATATTCCTGGTGCCAGTCCAAAGCTTTTCAGCTTTGACTATTAGCATAGGTCCTCTCTGTAGGTTCTACAATTTAGTATCAAAGCAAATTGTTTTCTCGAAATTCACGCTGCTAAATTATTGCTACGTAAACAACGCTGATGGAGGGAACCGACATCGCTCGACGCAGAATCGTGGCTGCGCAGAGCTCGTTACCAAAATCAACACAGCTTTAGTTGGCTTTAGTTGGCGTATTCACTTTTCTTTTCCAAAAAATTTCTTCTTCTTTTTTTCAGTCTGTGCAAAACCACATAGAGATAAACCCTTTACTAAAATTAATAAAAGTACGACTGTCTCATAAAATATTATTTACGTACTTCCTTTGAGAATTTTATTTGTTTATTAGTTGAAATCCGAAAACTTTTTCGAAGTCAATCAGATGTAGACAGTTATTTTCCTTTTATTTTCATAGTTCACAATTAATTTAAGTTAATATTTATCAAAAACCGAACTTTTATTTTAAACCCTGTTACGATACGCCCCTGAAGCGAGTAGATTCCAGAACGGCAACGAGAACGCAAGCAGCAGTCCACACAACTCCCCTCTTTCCCCCCTGTTTCCTGCTTCCCGCTTCCCTCCCCCGTGCCCGGCCACTGGCCCACTCCATTCCACCACTCAGACGAGATTCGAGAGCCTTGGGAAGCACACGTACGCGGCCCGCTTTCGGGCGAGCGGTCCAAATTCAATGTGGCCGCGATGTATTATTGAAATACCTACGAGTAGAGTCGGCCTTTAGCCGCGCCATATAGTTCGGTCTATTTAGACTACGAAAGTGCCTGATGGAACTTCCACATGAGGCGAGGATCCTGCTAATCCACATGTAAGCTGTATCTTGATTTCCTCTTTTAAATGTGTCCGTAATCAGTGAAATGTAGGGCCCCGCGAAAATCACCACTCGGAGAGTTTCGTTTTGAGAGAGAGATAACGAGAGTTAAACATTTTAGCTAGGTTTGTGTAATTTGCATTTCTTGTAATTGAATTGTACTGTAGAAACCTATGTACTGTGTTTGAGTTTACAATACATGTCTTAATGATTTAGCTTTGTTGTTATTCTGCTGCGGCAGGAGGTTTATTGACCAGAGTGTATCCCGTTGGACGCCGGAAGGTAGGGAGAAATTCCATAGCTTTGAGCGACTCGCCCCTGAATAGAGAGTACCTTTGTTCCCGCTGAGAGCTAGCCAGGGACATGTTGGGCCTGGTGTTGGTTTGGTAGCCAACATCGGGTACCCTAACAACTGGCGCTAGAACGTGGAGCCTGGAATTTTTTTCTATCCCGGTCGCTTTGCGGGACCCTGTTTGTCGAAATCCTCCCCGCATGGCAACTGTTTTGTAAACATTAATCATGCCTTGATATTCTACACCCAGTGTACAGTGAATCCTGTGAAAAAACCACAGTAACCTATATGTAAATTAGATCCATAACACAGATCTGATTGAAATTATGAATTGCACCACATTTGAAACGACGGCCATTTTGGATACCCGAAACGCCAACCTTTGACCGCAAATCTGACTGCACACGCGTCACAAGGAACGAGCGCGTAGCAACAGTGATTCGCGCCAAATCTCAACGGCCCGATGTTTCACGCGATATTCTCTGGATTGCGCGCGCAAATGCTTTGACTCGCGCCAAATAAGCCGTCGGAATGAACAATTGACTGTTGCTAGGCAGCGTTTAAATTCAAACCGCCTTTTATGACTGAACCGGATACCAACGGAAATTATTATTATAAATCTGATTCTGGAACCCCAGTTATTTTGCGAATTCCTTAATGAAAAATTTCGGACTTACGTATTTTTGTTGTTTCTGCACAATATACCAATTGGCCCACTTGTGTCTGTCAATTTAGTACAACTTAATATTTCTCCAAATGGACAAAATAATGACTTTCTTTCCCCATTATACATTATAAGTACTGCTTTTTTTCAGCATAAGTGAAAGTGAATTGTGTTTTTCCCTTACATAAGTGAAAAGTGGAATAATAATAAAGCAAATGATTGGTTCCATGAATAAATAAAATAATTTTAATATGGTTGACGCAATAAATCCCATATTCAGTCATTTTCATCCGGAAGTTTGTCCTTTATTTGCCAAAAAAGTGCCTTTTGTGAATTTTAGTGCCTTTCTCAGTGCAAAGTGAATTGTGAAAATAAAAAACCTGTTTTCTAAAAGTCAGTCCTGGCAAAATTTTTTTTCAAAAATAAATAAATACTTGTGAATTTCACAGTTTTCTCAAAAGTGGTCAGTGAAATACAAAAACCTTTACCATTAAGGTCTTTCCACGCAAAATTTTTTCTCGTCTCCTCCCTTTGACAAGAATTCTGGTGTCATGTATACCAAATTGTAATATGGAATCTCTGTAACCATATTTTGGAAGTGCCAACAGTGATCACCAAGTGAAAAGTGCCTCACAAAAATTAATTTTGCACTTTCTAAAGGAAACCCCTGGCCAATTTTTTATTTTTCTCACCACCCAGGAAACTCACAATGGAGGACAATCAAGCTATTACACCATCCAACTTGGGTACCATTCCCAATGTGCATAGTTTATCCAAAGCCCACTTACAAGCTGCTTTAAGGGATAGAGGACTCTCGCCATCAAGCAAATCTAAATCTACATTGAAGGCATATGCACTTTTATTCAACAAAAAGTACATTAGGAGAATAAACCTCGCTCCCTCCAACGAAAATAATTCACGCTCGGCTACGCAAGTTTTGGATAATCTTGACAAAGGACCTATGCCACATGTAATGATAAAACAGGACGTCGCACCCATCTTGACACAAGATAAAACTTACGATTTATCCTCTTGGAAAGTCAAATATAATGGCGTCTCCGATGTGCTGGATTTCATTGACCGTATTGAAGAAACGGCTACAATAAAAAATATCCCATTCGAGATTCTACGGAGAAACTTTATAGAACTCATCTCCCCAGAATTAATTCCGTGGCACCGCATCCAAAAGACTAAATGCAAAGATTGGAATAAACTCAGATCTGCCCTAATCTCTAGCTTTGGAAAAAAGGAGGCCCAGTACCGGATCAAACTATCTTTACTATCTATTAAACAACTAGTAGATGAACCGGTGGCAACATTCATAGAAAGGGCTGAGTCCATCAACATCAAGCTTTCACATCCTGTTCCGGAAGCTGAACTATTACCAGTCATAACTGATGGCCTTTTAAGCAAATACGAGAACATCATCACCTCACAGAAAATTGCATCCCTGGCCCAGCTAAACGAAGTCTGTCTCCTCCTGGAATCGTACCAGGATAGGAAGAACATAAAGAATGTGTCAAATAATGTGGTTGTGCCAAGCCGTTCTTCTGGTTTAAAACCAGAATTCGACAACAAAAAAGTGTGCTCCTTTTGCAAAAAAGTAGGCCACCTGGCGGCTACTTGTTTCAAGCAAGCAAGACTCCTAGAATCCAAGGAACCCCGAACCTCCAAGAGACACCACTCTAGGGACCGCTCTCCTCCACGCGACGAACTGCGCAACATTTTCAAGAAATCAAGGCACAATGCAGAAAGGTTACAAAACCCAAGCGATGCCAGACCTCAGGTGGATTTCTCCAAGCCCCCACCAAATTTCTACATGAAGAGGCCAAAAAACTAAATAATAACCTCTCAGGCACCCATTCTGAACCAAGGTCTAAAGAATGGACTGAATGGGAGAACAGAAATAGAAAATATACTGATATCAAATACAGACTAAAACCGAATCTACTGATCTGAATTATAAAAAAAAACACAATTTTATTTAATTTTTAATTATTTAACAAAATACTACATGATACCTATACGTTTATAACAAATTCATATTAATTTCTTATAATTAAAATATAATATGTAAATGAAATCCTCAGCACGGGAAATCCCAGTGAGGATATCATTATCTTTAGATGTTTGTAAAGAAAGAAAAACAATAAATCATTATTATTATTATTATTATTATTATTATTATTGGTTATCACACATTAAGTATTTTAACCAGGCCTTAAATGTTTCCTCGGTTTGTTGCAAACAAGCTAAAGATGGGAGACCCTATGCCCTTTTCTCTGTTAACAATGTGCCCTTTTCCGGATTACTTGATAGCGGTGCATCTGTCAGCTGTCTTGGCAACAATGCTCACCTGCCTTTTGTTAACAGTGATTTTAAAATTTCGCCACAAACAACACACCTGACGACTGCGGATAATGTTTCCCAGCCGGTCATCGGTACCCTTGCCCTGCCAATTAATTGTAACAATAAAATAGTTACAATCAATTTTCTAATAGTGCCCTCTATATCCCAGAATTTCATCCTTGGCGTTGACTTCTGGAAGGCATTCAACGTTGCTCCCCAAGTATTTAATACTCTTGGCGAAACCTCCACTGCTGCTCAAATTAGTGAGATCCGCACAATAATACCTCACGAAAATTTAAGCACGGACCAAGCTCTCCAACTAAAGGAAATGGTCAATAAATTCGAATCAATATCTTTCGAAAAATGTTGATTGGGTTTGACAAATTTGGTAGAACACCACATTAAAACCAATGGCCCACCCATAAAGCAACGTTATTACAACTTAGCCCCCCAAAAGCTTAAACTTTTAGAAAAAGAACTTGATGAAATGTTAAAAATGGGTGTGGTGGTTCCCAGCAGAAGTGCATGGACCAACCCAACTCTTTTGGTTTCAAAAAAAGACGGCTCCGCACGTTTCTGTCTCGACAGTAGACGTTTAAATTCTTGTACGGAAGCTGACGCGTACCCCTTACCTTACGTCCACGCGACCTTAGACAAACTGCGCAACGCCAAGTTCATCTCCTCTGTTGACCTAAGCAAAGCTTTTTGGCAAATACCTTTGGACGCAGAATCGTGTGAAAAAACTGCTTTCGTTGTACCTGGTAGGGGAATGTTCCATTTTAAAAGATTACCCTTTGGTCTAAAGAACAGCCCCGCCGAATTACAAAGACTAATGGACAAACTCTTCGGTCCTGAAGTCGATAACAGCCTGTTTTGTTACCTTGACGACCTCATCATCGTCAGCGACACCTTTGAAAAACACCTATTAATGCTGGAAAAGGTTTTTCAACAACTCAAGTTCGCCGGTTTAACCATCAACTTGAAGAGGTCTGAATTCTGTAAGTCCCGTTTACGTTATTTGGGATTCATTGTCGACGAAAAAGGTCTAAGAACAGACCCCGCTAAGGTAGAAGCCATGGCAAATTTTCCCCGACCCAAAAACGCGAAGGAAGTCAAAGGTTTCCTTGGACTTGCAGGTTACTACAGGAGATTCATCAAAGACTTTTCCACAATTGCAGCCCCCTTAAATAAAATTACCGGCACCCGTAAAGGTGTCAGCAATTTCCGATGGTCTGCTGAAACTGAAGAAGCGTTTACAACTTTAAAAAATGCCCTTCAAAAAGCCCCCGTTCTGAATTGCCCGGATTTTACACTCTCTTTTACCCTCCACACGGATGCCTCCAACGTAGGAATCGGTGGAGTCCTAACTCAAGAGTTCCCAGATGGCGAACACCCTGTAGCGTATTTTTCCCGTACATTAAATAAACACGAGAAAAACTACGGAATTACCGAAAAGGAGTTATTGGCTGTATTGGATTCTGTTCACCATTTCCGCGGTTACATAGACGGTAGCAAATTTACTGTAGTCACAGACCATAGTAGTTTGAAATGGTTGATCTCTTTAAGTAATCCCTCCGGTAGACTCGCTCGTTGGGCCTCCCGTTTGTCTCAATTCAATTTTGATATTGTTCACCGTAAAGGCGCGGACAATATTGTTCCCGACGCTCTTTCAAGAATTGAATTGGCCTCATTAAATGTTGACACAATTGCCCCCCCTCCATCTACAAAAGATGAATGGTACTTGAAAATCTTCGAAGGTTGTAAAAATAATCAACAAAAGTTTCCTAATTTTATCATAAAAGAAGGACAACTATACCGTAATTGCAAGGTACCACTATCCATCCTCGAAGATTACTCTTGGAAACTTGTCGTTCCCCTCGAAGGAAGAGAACAAATAATAATTGACAATCATAGTGCTCCCGACTCTATACACCCAGGAACTTTCAAGACGTATAAAAAGATTTCCTTGAAGTATTACTGGCCTGGTCTCTTCAAACAAATTCGCAATTACATCTCTAAATGTGAAACTTGTAAAGCTTATAAACATAGCACGGCAGCACCTGCCGGCCTAATGGGTAACCCCAAACGTGCCGACAGACCCCTACAGTCATTGTCAATGGACCTCGTCGGACCTTTTCCTCGAAGTTATGCCGGACACATGCACATACTTAGTGTAGTGGATGTTTTCACCAAATTCTGTTGGATCTTCCCTTTAAAAAGAGCCAACGCGTCCGCCATCATCAAACTTCTGGAAAAACACATTTTTATACCTTACGGAACACCCAGAACCGTAATTGTTGATAACGGAAAACAGTTTATTGCCCAGGAATTCAAAGAATTTCTTGCCAAATACGGAATCAAGGACATTTATTATAACACCTTGTACACTCCCCAAAATAACACTGTCGAACGTTACAACCAAACAATCAACACAGCTCTAGCTATCCTAGTTGATAAAGATCAACGCACTTGGTGTAAAAACCTAGATAAAATTCAGGCCGCTATGAACAACACTGTTAATCTGGCCACTGGTTACACACCTTTCTCCTTAAAACACGGTATGGAACAAGTCGTCCATGGTTCTCTACATAGGGACACAAACTTTCCTACGTCATCTGCCACCACAAGCAACCCTACCGCAGACTATGCCCATCGCCTGGAAGAACTGTCGGCCATTTACAGTGAAGTCACTGATGCTTTGCTCCTGGCTCACCAAAAGAGTGCGGACAGATATAACTTACGTAGGAAACATGTTACCTTCAATACAGGAGACATAGTTTGGAGAAAGAACAACACACTTTCCCAAGGAGCCATGTATTTCTCTGCTAAGCTGGTACCACGTTTCGTGAAGGCCAAAGTCCTAAGGAAAATATCAGACCTAGTGTACTCCTTGTCTGACTCATCTGGAAAGCACATTGGTAATTACCACATTAAGGACATTGTAAAGTCTGGAAGTGAGGAGTCAAGTAAAACTGCCCCCACTATCTCAGCAAACGTAAAATGATCCAGTATGTATCACATTTTTTTGTAAGCTTACAAAGTCTTACTACGTCAGGCGTGTATTGTGTCAATCACATGCCCATCGTTTCGTAAATGAAACAAGTTGTAAATTATTTTGTAAATTAATGCGTACTCTCCTTGAAGTTACTTTCAAATGTTGTTTTTGCACTGTTTTTTCTTTCCCTCACGGCAATTTTTTCTTTATTTTTTTTTTTTCACCTGTTCTAAAACTGATCACTTTGGAACGGAGACACCTTTCGAGTTTCAATGTTTGGGAAGTCGCGAGCCCATTTATTGTCTCAACACGTACACTACGCAATGTTCATGCCATGTCATACCCTGCCTTGTCATGTAATTTTGTAACTTTTCTCCTATTTTTTTTATTTATTTTTTTTGTCGCATTTTTGTCGTGTGGAAAGGAACTTTCTCACCTGTTTATTTTGTTCATGTAAAGTAGTTGACAATTGCCCATCGGCGTGTCGTTCTAGAAGTCGGGTTTTGTAAATTCCAAAGTGTTAAATTCCGACTCAGAACCAGTTAACTATTTTTACAATTTTTTTCCTTTTATTTTGTTCATCATGAGTTGTAAAACCTTCCGAGGTATCTCTAGCATGAAAATCAAACAGTGGTTACTTACATAGTCGCCCCTCGTGTATATAAGTTTTTTCAATTTTTGCTTCTTAAATTAAAAATTGATGGCGTCCTACCCAAATTCATGCTCATGTACCTAAATTGGATATCGACACGTCCATTTTGGAACTCGAATTTATAAAACCAATGATTGGTCTTTATAACCCTGTATATAAATCAATTTGGCTCGTTTCAGTACGTAAAACCGAATCATCCGGTCTTTGGTTGTTATAACAAAGTCACCTTTTTTGTTATTTTGCTTTTTTCGCTTGTACGTTACGTATGTCTTGTATGACACGTTTCAACCCTACGAGACGGGTTGGTAAAGCCTTATGGTCATCCTGATTTTGGAATTCACAACTTTTAGGTGTTCATTTAACCAAGTATTTGCAACCCAAATTGCACATAACCTGGTATGTTTGTAACTGCACAAAGGGTATGTAAAACCGTAATTGGTCCCTTTTCTTTGGTCTTCCTCACTGTAGGTTGCCACAACAGACAGTATGTAAAACCATTATAGGTCTGTCTTTGTTTTAAATACTTGGTGTAAGTAGAATTATACTCTGCCATCACTCTTATACTTTGTAACACATGAAGTAACATCAAATTGTCTATCTTCTCTGTCGTACGCTCTTGGGCTACGGAGTTAGTTAATTTATTTATTTATTTATTTATTTCTATATATTACAGTTTTACCTTATATATTTAATATTTTAACATAATATATTTTGGAACACATTTTTACATATTAATTAATATAACATTTTATTATGTTGGGTGTAAGGTAGGTTTGAGAAGGTGAAACTGTTGGTTTATAATGTTGTATGTTTCGTGAACACCTCACTAGGAGAACCTGTGCTGAGGTGTTTACGTGTTTATGATTCAGTGTGACAAGTACAGGTATTTATGTGTTGTAGTAGAAAGTTTTTTTAAAGTTAATCTAACGAATCTTTATAAAATGTGTTAAAATCAAGCATCGTTAACGTTTATTGTGTTGTATTTAAACGTAACCCACCATTATAGGAGAGATCCTTAGAACATCCAGCGTCATAGGAGAGATCCTTAGAACATCCACCGTCATAGGAGGGATCCTTAAAATACCTGCCACGATACGAGAAGTTCGTCATAATCACTTTTGCTCATAGCTAAATGTTATTGAGTTGGTCGTGTGACATATTTGTCATGAGCACCGTTTTATACAATCTGTTTTGGTCGTGTGTCATTCATTTGTCATGAGTACCACCCTTCCTGTACAATCTGTTTTGGTCGTGTGTCATTCATTTGTCATGAGTACCGCTTTTGTATTTTGGTCGTGTGTCATTAATTTGTCATGAGTACCGCTTGTATGTATAATTGTGTACAACCCTTGTACACGAGACGTGGAGACGTAATAACAATACTTACCGTGATTCGTGCGAACGACATAATATCGGCCTTGCCATCTTCTTTAAGAGGCATTGTATAAACTCTTGACTTCTGTCTATAATTGAGTTTTATCTTGTATGAACTTACATGTTTTTGTACACTATACGTGGAGACGTTAAAACACTTACCATGAGTCGTGCGAACGAAATAATATCAAACCTTTTGTGTGCGATCTACGAAATGTAGTCCACAACCCTTTGTTGTCATTCAACGCCAATGCCCGTGGACCTCCTGTTTTTACTTCTTTGCAAAAAGGAAAGAAGCCCAGGAATATCTACTATCCCAAAAGGACTAGTTTGTAGCTTCACTGCTAACTATGGGGCATAGTGCTGTGGGAGTTAATCGATTGAGCACAAAACCACCCAACTCGTTGTCTGGGGAACGGATAAGAAAACCCCCAGGTTTGTGAAATTGGAGCAAGGGTCTGTCTTTTCTCACAATCATGCAGGAGTTTTTAAAATGACCCCTAATCTTTTGCCCAATACACGCAAAAGATTAGTCTCTTTGATAAGGTGTATTCAAATTTCTCCTCATCCTTTTAACAATTGTAAAGAGTCAGGAAATCTGCTGGTTGATCATGTTTCATTCTCACATGGAGTTTGAAGTGGAAATTAGTCCAGTCTCTAGCAAGTTTCGTCACTCAACTCCTTTCCTTTTCCTTTCCTTTCTCCTCACCATCATGTTCTCAGGTATATGTTATGAAGAAGAAAATCTGTTGTTGACCATAATTCGCCCTCACTGGGAGTGCGAATCGGTAAATTGACCAATTATCAGCAGGCTTTCTCCCTCACTCTCTGCATATGTCTCACCTTTTGTTCTCTTTCTCAATTTTACGAAACACATTCATGAATGTTGGATATGTACGATATGCACTTGGCGTACCGTCTGTCTCCTTTTGACAACCTTTATTCATGAATTGGTTTCTCTGCTTTTACCGTGACTCATTCACGACTTCCTTGTCTTGTTTTTTTGAAATTCTACAAAAAATGTTACCACCTTTATGTTAACATAGGCCATAAAAGGCCGGTTGTTTTTTTAACCAAGACATATTGTCACTCGGCAAACGCCAAGTCATCCTGGTAAAGGAAAATGTTCATGTAATCACAATTTAGTTAGAAAACTCTCTCTTCGTCACTCTCTGGGTCGGTGATTAAAACTTCGTTTATTTCATTATCTGGACACATTTTGTTTCTCTCCAAACCTTTTCTTCATTGGTCCCTAGGCAGGTAAACTTCAAGAATTTTGCTCTAATAATAATTTCTCCCGGATTAAAAAGAAGCCCAGGCGGATGTCATCACCAACAGCCAAGCTGAGCTTCACTTCCTGACAGCACGCGCTGTGGTTACTAGGTCCCTCCTGCTGCCATTTTTCTACGCATTTATTCCTGAAAGCACAGACCATACCGCCCATATGTATGTTGTTTTGTCGTGCCACAGCAAGTTGAGTTGTCCCACTATACATTATGACACTCTGAACCACCTTTTGGGCACGCTAGCTCCTAGGTTTGTTCTTACTCTTGCTATCAATGCCAACCATGTCGTCTCTTGCGCTGTCATGCAGTGACGCATATATCGTCATGTGTAAACCATCATTACCTTGACCTCCAGTATTCGCTGAATGCGTACCAATACAAGTTATGTTGAGCAACATTATGCTTCAATAACCATTATATACGATCCGTGTTTACCTTAATAACATTTAGGATTCGTACTGGCATGTCTGCAGACACTGGATTCTCCTCTTCAATGACCTTTGTAACCATAGTCGCGGCACAGCAACCACAGTCTCCACTTCGTGAACTTCGACGTTTTCGACAAAACCAAGTGTTTTCTAAGGCCCAAGTGTACTTCTGAGTGTTATCTCAAAGGGGTCTGATTACAGTGATAATGTAATCCTTAGAATCTGTGAAACCACGTCCTCCTCTTCGAAATTCTCCGAAACCAAACAAATCCACGCTTCGCAAACTTAGCTCCCAGACCAATGAAACCTTAGAATCACACAGGCATTTTTGCTCTCGCTTTTTGTTCTTCTATTGTACAAATATGATTTGTTATTTTTTTCAATTGCATAACCATGATTTGTTATTTTTTTCAATTGCATAACCATGAATTGTTATTTTTCAATTGCATAACCATGTGGCGCTTTTTACGCTCTTGTTTGTTTGTCTGGTCATAATTTATTATTCTTTTATTTACATAATCCTGATTTTTTATAAGATTTATATTGTGATCTGCTTGTTGGAACACATTTTTTTTTTTACGTAAGAATGGAAGCTACCTTCCTTTGTTCTTCTATAGAATTATTTGAATAATGGAACAAAAAAGAAAATAATAAAATTAGGTAGGTACTTGCCTAGAAGTAATTGCCCATAGAACAAGTACCTACTCAATAAGCATCAATTTTAACCATAGCTCCCCGACAAAAAGGGCTGAAATTAAATGAAAGTTCTTTTTAGAACCCTATAATAATTAAAATTGATTATTATTATTTGTGAGATAAATTATTTTTTTTAAATTAGAAAGAATAAATTATTTTTAAAAAATAAAAAGAGAGGTGAAACTAGCTATTACACATATCGTAATCATCCATTGATTGTTGTAGTTAGTTTAGAAACAATAATATAATAAATTGAAGTAAATCATTAGAAGATATGCATAAGAAAAAAAATAACACTAAATTATAAAATGTTCATCTTCTTGATCCTCGATCGATAGCCTCTGCAGTTCTTGTCTTCAAGAAAGATGGCTTCTTTTTGATCCTTGGCCTTAGTAAAGATGACTTATTTTTTATACTGCTCTTCTTAGATGTTAGTAGTTTATTTTGATCCAATTCTTCTAAGATGTGATAGCATCGTCCATTGGTAGAAGACACAATTTGGTAATGGGCCTTTTCATAGACCCTTGCTGCGTCTTCAAGGTGACTATACGGGTTATCCCATCTTGTCCAGGGTGAGTGGCGATGACACGTCCCATCCTCCATAAATTTGGTGGTGCGTTGTCGTCTTTGATGATAACTAAGTCCCCAATCTTTAGTTGTCGCCGGTTCCCATCCATCCATTTAGTCCTTTGCTGCAGCTCTCCCAGATATTCAATTCTCCATCTTGACCAGAAGCTCTGTCTTAGTTGGCTTAGTTTTTGGAAATTATTAAGCCTGTTTATGGGAATCTGTTGTAGGTCAGGTTCAGCTACAGCTGACAGGTTATCACCAATAAGAAAGTGACCTGGAGTAAGTGCGAAGAGGTCGAGGGGATCGTTGGATAGTGGAATTAAAGGCCTAGAATTTATGCAGGACTCTATTTGGTATAATAACGTACACATCTCTTCATATGTTAATGAAGAGACGTTTGCCACTCTTTTTACGTGATATTTCACACTTTTTATGTTAGATTCCCAAAGACCTCCATGATGAGGACCTTTAGGTGGGATAAAAACCCACTGAATAGACATATTAGTTAAGTAATTAGCTATTTCCTTTTGAGAGACATATAAATTATACATATTTTTCAATTCATTATTCGCTCCAACAAATGTAGTAGCATTATCAGAATACAATTTACTAGGTTTTCCACGTCTGGAAATGAAACGCTTTAAACAATTAAGAAATGCATCTGTAGTCAGAGCGGTGACCAGTTCTAAATGAACTGCCTTAGTAGAGAAGCATATAAATAAACAAATATAAGACTTGACTAAATTGGATCTCCTACTGATTCCAGACTTTATTAAGATTGGCCCTGCGTAATCTAGTCCTGTAACAGAGAACGGTCTACATGGTGACACTCTATCCTCTGGAAGGTCAGACATTATTTGATGACTTGTTTTTGGACTGCATTTAAAGCACACAATGCAATTTTTAAGTATTTTTTTAATAGCATTTTTTGCCATTATAGGCCAATATTTTAGTCTAATAAGTGCTAGTAACGTTTGAGTACCTACATGCAAATTTGTATAATGAAAATGTTTAATGATTAACTTTGTTAGAGGGTGATCGTGAGGTAGTAATATCGGATGTTTTTGTGCTTCATGTATTAGTTTTCCTCTGGACAATCTCCCACCTACATGCAATAAATCCATATGTATAAATGGGTTTAATGATTTGAGATGACTGGTTTTATCTAAGTTTTTTCCCGCCTTTAATGTTTTAATTTCTTTTGAAAATGAATAAGATTGAGTGACCGTTATTAATGAATGTAACGACTTGTTTAATTCTATTATTGAAAGTTGTCCGCTAAATGTATGTTTTTTTCTTGTATTATTAATGAAACGTAGGATATAAGCAGTTACTCTTTGTAAACGCGTGAGAGAAGAAAAACGATAAAACAATTCCCAATCTTTATTCATACTGACGGTTAAATTTATTTTGCTTTTTAATTCCGGTGGATCGATGCAAATTTCCTTATAGTTCGGCCAAGTTACTTCATCTTGAGTTAACCAATTAGGACCTCTCCACCAGATTTCTGAAGAAAATAGACTTTTAGCACTGGTTCCTCTTGATAAAATATCCGCAGCATTATCTTCGGAGTTGACATGCTTCCATTGACTGGTTTCGCTTCTTTCCTGTATTTCTGCAACTCTGTTTGCAACAAATGTATTCCATCGCGCTGGTTGATTTCCTATCCAGCATAGAGTTATAGTGGAATCACACCAATAAAATGTTTTATCCAAAGGTATACCTAGGGATTCCTTTACTTTTTCAACAACTTTTGTTAACAGAACAGCACCACATAATTCCAATTTAGGCAAAGAAATCGTTTTTAATGGAGCTACTCTTGATTTAGCTGTGATTAATTGAGAATGCCGTTTTCCTGATTGGTCTGTGGATAGCATATATACGCAAGCAGCGTATGCTTTTTGAGATGCGTCACAAAATCCGTGCAATTGTATATTTACGGTTTGATTACATATAATTTTTCTAGGTATTTGAAAAGAATTTACACCTTTTAAATCTTCTAAATATTTTTTCCAAAGCTTCAGAATTTCTATAGGTATTTCTTCATCCCAAGATATCTTTTCTTGCCATAATTTCTGCATAATAAGTTTAGCATTCACGGTTACTGGTCCAAGCAAACCTAATGGATCGAAAATACTAGCAATCAGTGACAAAATATTCCGTTTATTATAAATAGGATGTGACGGTAGTTCCACGTGATATAAAAAACTATCTTTTTCGCAATTCCAAGCTAAGCCTAGAATTTTCTCTCCTTCTGGTTTGTCCAAAATTACCATATCAGTGGCCTGATCGGCCTCCGATGACAAATCAGAGGAATTAGACCGCCATTTTCTTAAGTTCATACCGGCCGAATTCATTATGGAGATTAACTGTTCTTTTAACAAATTACAGGATTCCACATTGTCTGCACCTGTAATTAGATCATCTATGTAAAAATCTCTCTCTAAAATGAGACTAGTTTCAGGATATAACTGAGCGTTTTCCATACTCAGCTGCTTCAAGCAACGCGTGGCTAAGAAAGATGACGGTCCCATACCATAAGTTATCGTATTTAACTTGAAATGGCCCATTTCCTCTTCTGGAGATGCTCGCCAAAGTATTTTTTGGAAGACGCGGTCCTCCTCTCTAATGTTGACCTGCCTGTACATTTTCTCTATGTCAGCCGTCAATGCCACTTGATATTTTCTAAAATTTAACAAATGGGTATATAAATCATTTTGTATTATTGGACCAACCATTAACGCGTCGTTTATTGATAACACAAATTAATTTTTTTACACCAATTCCTCTTGTTTCCAAAATCTTTCAATTTGATTGTGAATCATATTTAAAGATAAGTGACATGAGGATGATTCTTGCTCTTTTTTTGTAGTGCACGTTCTAATTGGCCCGGATAATATCCATCCAAGTTCAGTGCGTTGCAGCGTAGGTCCAGTTGTTCCTAATCTCAATTGATCAGTGGTCAGCATTTCCCAAAATAGTTCGGAGCCGAGTAATATATCCACATGACCGGAAGTGGAAAATTCAGGATCGGCCAATTTCAATCCTGGTGGTATGTTTGCCTCCCTTTTTGGAAAAGAGGTCTGCGGTAACTTGCTGGTGATTTTTTGTAATACCAAGCAAGTAACAAGTTTTTTGTAATTAGAGTTTATTGATGACAATTCAAACGAGAGGCTCTTCTTTACATTTGTTATATTATTATGTAACCCAGAGACCGGCATATTTAATGACTTGTACTTTATGTTTAATTTTTTAGCAAATCGTTCAGTTATGAAATTCACCTGAGAACCATTATCCAACAATACTCTCGCTGAATGAATAATTCCATTACTGTCCTTAACGTTCACCATTGCCGTTGATAACAAAATTGTTTTTTCTGCTTCTCCAAAAGTGGAATGGTTTGAGACTGGTACTTGATCTATGCCATTCTCAGTGTTTTGATCCTCTTTAGGGAAAATATGGAGTAATGTGTTGTGTCCTGCTTTATCGCAAGTTCTACAATTATTCTTACTCCTGCATTCTTTAGTTGAATGACCTACATTTAAATACTTGATGCAAGCTTGTAATTGCTTGATTTTCTCAAACCGTTCATGTTGGTTTAGTTTCAAAAACTGTTTACAGAAATAAATCTTATGATTTTCCTTACAAACAATGCATTTCAACCTTTGCGACAATAATGAAACTGAAGATTCCTTTTTGTAACTTGACGGTTTATGATGCGCGAATATTGGTTTGGCTGTGGAACATGTTGCTTCCGATGCTTCCAAGACTATCGCTCGATCTGTTAAACATTTTAAAAATTCTTGCAATGTCGGTATTTTTTCTTTAGTTGGATATTGTTCCCAATAGATCCGGGTATTGGAATCTAATTTGTTGGCCAAAATATAAATTATTATTACATCCCAATACTCCGTGGGTAGACCTATGTTTTTCAATGAATTCAAATGTAATTGTGTTTGATCTAATAAACTTCTCAAGGCGACGTGACTTTCTTGTTTTAATTCCTTGAGCTTAAACAATGAATTTAAATGTTGATTAGCTATTACACGCTTATTTTCAAATCTATTTGATAAAACCTGCCAAGCTATTTCGAAATTGTCTTGGGTAATTTCAAGTGCGTTTAATATTTGTGATGCCTTTCCTTTTAAACAATCACGCAAATAGTAATGTTTCTGAAAATTATTTAATGATTTATTATTACCCACTATCGTGACGAAAGCATCCTTAAAAGATAACCATTTCGAATAATCACCACTAAATTCTGGGAGCGAAAACGTAGGTAATTGGATCTTAATATTGTTAGTATCATCAATTTTTTCAATGCTTTTTATGGATTTTTTTGCTAACGTCACTACTTGATAATATTGCAATTCAAAACACTCAAGTGGGCTATCCTCTTCATCTGAGTTACTATCAAACTCTTCGATCTGAGATTGTATATTCTTAAAGCGATTTAACAGTGTGTTTACCTCCTCCAATCTTGTTTCCGTTTCTATTACATCAACTGAATCACTTAATAGGTAATTCTTAAATCGTGTTAATTGTGCCTTCAATTCACCGCGCTTCTTCACCAGTGATTTTAATGTTTGTGGCATAATGCAGAATTTTTTACACAAACATACACATTAAATTATTTAAAAATAAACTTTTGTTTGTTCCACCTTTGCGGGAGCGAATAATAAATAGATTACAATAAAATAAATTATATTATTTAATAATCAGTGGTAATCGTAGAGTAAATTATTTGGAATCTACCTACTGGTTAAATTATATTAGGTTGACAATATTTTATCTTGTTGATTATAATATCACGCAAAAAGAGTGGCTCTTGGTGGCGAATTCTTCGCGTGATTTTACAAGTTATATTATAATGCCTTAATACCTTAGGAATATGTAATGATGAATAAGAATGATGTAGACCGGACGGCTGGCTGGATGAGCTGGTTTTCATCCGGCTCGAAGGACCATATGGCGCTTTTTACGCTCTTGTTTGTTTGTCTGGTCATAATTTATTATTCTTTTATTTACATAATCCTGATTTTTTATAAGATTTATATTGTGATCTGCTTGTTGGAACACATTTTTTTTTTACGTAAGAATGGAAGCTACCTTCCTTTGTTCTTCTATAGAATTATTTGAATAATGGAACAAAAAAGAAAATAATAAAATTAGGTAGGTACTTGCCTAGAAGTAATTGCCCATAGAACAAGTACCTACTCAATAAGCATCAATTTTAACCACCATGAATTGTTATTTTTCAATTGCATAACCATGTATTGTTATTTTTTCAATTGCATAACCTTGTATGTTGTTTCACACCATGTACTTTTACCAAAACTGTTCTTTTCCAAACATTGTATGTACCCCTCACCCATTCCCTACAAACATTGTGACCTAAACTATAACATAAATTGCATGTTCTAGCTAGGCATCTCTCAAGCAACGAATCTCTCAAAAACCCCAATGGAAGCTTAAGAGGATTTTTTTTTCCTACAGCTCCATTGCCACGTCGCTTTTTTTCCAAGCGCGGGGGGAAGTGTTACGATACGCCCCTGAAGCGAGTAGATTCCAGAACGGCAACGAGAACGCAAGCAGCAGTCCACACAACTCCCCTCTTTCCCCCCTGTTTCCTGCTTCCCGCTTCCCTCCCCCGTGCCCGGCCACTGGCCCACTCCATTCCACCACTCAGACGAGATTCGAGAGCCTTGGGAAGCACACGTACGCGGCCCGCTTTCGGGCGAGCGGTCCAAATTCAATGTGGCCGCGATGTATTATTGAAATACCTACGAGTAGAGTCGGCCTTTAGCCGCGCCATATAGTTCGGTCTATTTAGACTACGAAAGTGCCTGATGGAACTTCCACATGAGGCGAGGATCCTGCTAATCCACATGTAAGCTGTATCTTGATTTCCTCTTTTAAATGTGTCCGTAATCAGTGAAATGTAGGGCCCCGCGAAAATCACCACTCGGAGAGTTTCGTTTTGAGAGAGAGATAACGAGAGTTAAACATTTTAGCTAGGTTTGTGTAATTTGCATTTCTTGTAATTGAATTGTACTGTAGAAACCTATGTACTGTGTTTGAGTTTACAATACATGTCTTAATGATTTAGCTTTGTTGTTATTCTGCTGCGGCAGGAGGTTTATTGACCAGAGTGTATCCCGTTGGACGCCGGAAGGTAGGGAGAAATTCCATAGCTTTGAGCGACTCGCCCCTGAATAGAGAGTACCTTTGTTCCCGCTGAGAGCTAGCCAGGGACATGTTGGGCCTGGTGTTGGTTTGGTAGCCAACATCGGGTACCCTAACAACCCTCTGACTAATTTGTTCGCTTTTCGGAAGAGCTCGCATAGGTTTCATAAAAATTGTATATCCCTTACAGTCATGGTGGGAAATAATGATCCAAATCTGAGCGGTGTTAGAGAAACCATCACGATTTATATTGGGTCCTTACATATAAAATTGGCGTTTTGCCGTATTGGCAACTTTGATCTCAAATATCTTCTCTTTGGTTGGGAATTCCAAATTCTCATGCATTTGTATTTCGAAAATTATAATTCATTTGTTTTTTCCTTAATTGCTTTTTTCTTTGCGTAACTTAGTTTACAAAATGGAAAACTTGAAATATCAAGTTATTTACGAGTACGAGTTCCACCGTGGCACCAGTGCTGCAGAAACGGCTCGAAGGATTAATGATGTGTATGACGACGGTGCCGCAAAAGAAAACACAGTGCGTTTTTGGTTCCAACGTTTTCGTTCTGGAAATTTCGACCTGCAGAACAAGCCCCGTGGACGGCCGGAGACCAAAGTTGATAATGAAGAATTGGCTATTGTGGAAGCGGATCCATCGCAAACCACGTCCAAGTTAGCTGCAGGCTGCGGTGTTAGTGATAAAACTGTTTTAATCCACTTGAAGCAAATTGGGAAGGTGAAAAAGCTCCCATACAAACTGCCATAAGCTCCCCATACAAAGTTCCTCCCATACAAAATGCCAATTTTATATGTAAGGACCTAATATTGTATTAAAATGTATGTAGAAGTTTATCACAGGAAAAATAAAATTGCACCCCTATGAAACCAAAATTTTCGACCGCATTTCAGAAAAAATATGAAACTTTGTGAATTTTGAAGTGAAAACTTCTTTAACACCGTTGTGATTTGAAATTCGATGAAACAAAAAATAGCGACACCAAAAAGAGACAAACACATACATCTATAGTTTTTCCTGTGAGGGAATGAGATTGTGTAATCGGTCTCCTCTTTGTACAGTGCTTCATAGTCTATCGGTCTCCTCTTTGTGCGGTCCTTCGTAGCTTCTCCATTCTTGTCTACTTTAGCTTTCTGAAGGTTTCACTACTACCGCGAGTGAATCACACACTCTGATTTTTTTATTTCTTATATTTTTGTGCAACGACGAAAAAGTGATGTGACAATACATTTTTCTAATAAAATATATATGGGTTTTTCTTTTTTTATCGTTAACAAAAATTTTATTTTGAAAAAACTTCTGTTGAGCCATTTATACAACTTTTCTATGTTTGCATTAAACATGTTGGTATTTGAAAAATTATATGTATTTTTCTAATAATAAAATTTGAAAGATCATTTCATCGTCACCCTCTGTCCGAAAGGTTGGCTAAAGAAGGAGGAAAATCACCGCTTAATAACCTAAAAAAATAACAACAATAGTTCATTAAATTTTCAGAGAAAATAAAATGTGTATAGGAAATTTAATCATTGGAATCGATAGAAAATTTTATTGCAGTCTAAGATCGCGCAAAACTTGTACGTGAGTATGTACGCAAATACGGAGATCCGTTAGCCCATTCATGACGAACTATTTTTTTTTCGAATTTCGCGCAGAAGATTCACAGAGTGGTTGGTTTTGAAAGTAGAATAAGAACGTTTTTTTCGGAATTTGAAAAAATCGTCTCCTCATCCCCCAGGAGCCTCGAGAAGGATGAGGTCCTTATGGATCTTTCGGCAAATAACTAGTCAGAAATTTCATTTTTTCATCTTTATTGTTCAAAAAGTGTAATTTTCAACAACATTATTTAGTGTGATAGCCCTCGAAGCATTTCACGCATAGTCCGACCTTACATGTGATGCAACGGATGCGCTGCTTGCTTTTACAAGATGCACAAGACAGTTTTCCTCCCTTATTAGTCTCAGTTATCGGTATTGGCCCAGGATAATGGGGGACGGAGGTATCATACTGCGTCGCCGTTTGACCTATTTTGGTGAGTTTGTCGGGTGCCTTGAAGTATTTCTTGATAGAATACTTCTCGCAGTAATGCTTTGATATTTCTTCACGGAATTCTAAATGCCCCAATTTAAAATTGCCCGTGGCTTTGCGCTTCAGAAGCCAGCAATTCTGAATGGTTACATCAATGGCCCAGGTAAAAATGAACCACCACCATTTCTGTTGGCGAACAGTAATGCGATAACATGCAACGTTTTGGTCCATTCTGTCAGTTCCGCCCATATTCGTGTTATATTGATGAATTGCATATGGCCTCTGTATACTGATCTTTTTGTGCTCCTTCCGTGAGTAACGGCTTGCTAGATCCAATGGATTCTTTCCGTATTTTGTTGAAGCTACAGAACAAACAGCGTTATCAACCCATTGAGTAACGTAGATGGGGGTCTTGCCAAATGATGTCTGCGCACTTTCAGTATGTCCTCGAGAAAACACACCTTTGTTGTATTTTGACATTGTTGCCTTCTTCTTGGGGATAGGAGATGAACTGGGAATCCGATTGTCTCGAATTGTACCTGTGCCATTGTATCCATAAAAATGCAAATAGTACAGCAATGGCATACCCGTAAAAAGATTATCAAAGTAGAAGTGATATGGCAATTCGCGCTTTTCTACTGGCAATTGATCGACCACCATAAGTAGTGGTGAAGCATTCAAGCCTACAACACCATACTCCTTTGGAATCCGGGGATTGCTGCCTTGGTAGATCTCAAAATTGATCAAGTAACCGGAGGGTGTATTTAGGCTCCACACTTTATATCCGAATCGAATGGGTTTGCCTTTTATGTATTGCTTACATCCATGGCGGCCATAGTATGGAATCATCGATTCATCATAACTTAAATTTTCTTCTGGGTGGAAGTTTCGCATAAACCGTTCAATAAGCCTATCTGTAAATGGACGTAACTTCCACATCCGGTCTGCACTATTGAACTGATATGGTGAAGCAAAGTGTATCATTTTGTGTATCTGTTCAAATCTATCACGAGACATGGTGGACGCAATCTGCTTATTGTAGAAAGGGCGAGAGCTGCTCCAGTACAATCGAGTTGATGGAATCGGGCATAATCCCGATGTTATAAGTATACCCATGTACGCTTTGATATCCCCGACAGTTAAAGGTGATACTTTATGACTATTTTCAGGGTCTTGCTTGGTCTGATATTTGTTGGATTCTGTAACAATGAATTCGTACATTTCGTTGTCAAAATTTAGTTCAAATAATTCCACCGGTGATAAAGCAGCTACGTCGGTATAATTTCCTTCGGGAAATATGCTAGAAACAATTGGCGTCACATCGTTAGACTTCGTTTGAAACATAGTTTTCGGACCAGGCATACGTTTTGGAATGCGATAAGGTGGTTCAGCGGGATCATTCACTCTGTCTCCAGTACTAACACGGCATCGTTTCAAAGGAGGCTCGAAAGAGGTGCTTGCAGACGCTTGACCGTGTGATGCTGAAGCGTCGAATAAATTTATGTCGAAGTCACTGAAAGTTGAATCCAAACGCTCGTCTCCGAAATGCTCTAGATTAGGGTTCTCTTGATCTGAATCATAATCGGGCGTATCTTGTCCCTTTTTGTGTCGACGGCGATTTACGATTTGGCAATTAGAAAACAATTGCGCTCGAGAAATATTGGCAATTATTCCACCGTCATCTTCATCAGCTGAATCTGCTCCGGACAAATCACTCTCATTTGGCGGCTCCACATACACATCCACTACCTCATCATCCTCCAAATTCGTATCCGATTGTTCTTCAAGCAGTAACATCACTTCTTCAACAGTTAGACCCCTAAAAAACACGAAAAAACAATGAAATCTGCGAAAAATTACAATTTATGTATAGTGAGATCTGCCGAAAGGTCCATATGGAGCCAAAAATCAAAACCTTCAATTCAAAGTACTCTCTTTGATACAATAAGGATTATTTTTGTAACAATATGTCTATAAATAGTTAGTAAATTTCATTCTTTACAGATCATAAACGGTTTTGGAAAAAAAAATCAAATCTACAGATAAGTTTAATGGATTACTTACTTCACTCGCTTTGACATTTTGAAAAATTTGCACTTTTTTCAAACTCCGTTTATACACGTCTGTCCACGCCGGCACATGCAAACGAACTGAGCGCCTCTAAGACAAACGTGTTCGTACATGCTTGTAGACTACATAAAACTGAATTTCGCATCGCCATTTTAATATATCGGCATGATGTGACTAATTGAGGTCCAACGCTTTTTCGAGGTCCATATGGCACCTTCGTCATGAATGGGTTTGCTTTTGATATAAAATGTAGTACTTTGCGAAGTCGATTTATATAAAAATCGCGTTTGAAAATCACCAGTAAAATTTTTTACAATTCAGTGATTTTTAATTTACCAAGTGATGCGTATTTGGCCCGAGATTGACTTTATTCAGGTTGAAACTCGCTGTATACGCCTCACTTCAACTGATGAATCAATTTCACAAAAAAAAATGCAAAATGCAAGTCCGGTTTAGTGGAAAAATTATCGCTAAATTCCCTGGCGATTTCAACCATACATGGGTACATAATTATATATTATATTATCATGCAAATATTGAAAATTAATGCATTTGTGCATATGAAAATGCATGCTTTGGCGAACACATCAAAAGTTGCCACACTAAGAATATGTTTTCAAGATTTCAATGCAATTCCGAGCTGGTGACTGAAAAGTACAGTCTAAATATTGCTCCGAATTCGTAGCAAATCCTTTGAAGATATGGCCGCTACAGTCGAAGCGATCCAGAAGCAATTTACAAAAGGATTACCCGTTTTCATAAGCATACATTTTAATGCTATTCATGCACATCATTATTATATAAGGCAAATATTTTATGTTTTTTTTTGTAATGCTAAATACATCAATAACCTTCCAATAAAAAGAACAAAAATAAAGTTAATGAAAAGTGCAGGTTTATCCAATTTGGGAGGCGAATACGGGTACCGCTGCGCCGCCCCGCGAAACGAATTATTGGATACCCAGCACCTCTGCCATAGGTCACAACAAGTGGTTCGCGGCGTTTAGTGACTTAGCAGGGATGCCCGCGTTCATGGGCTGAGGTTTGTCTAGGTCTTGGTGGCGGAAGAGTTTGCCCACCTACCGCGTAGTACCTACCTACCGGGCCAGATTTAGAGACGCTGATTGAGGGAGACCTTTTAGCCTCTACTGCCGGACTCTGTCGACCCGTCGCCCTGCACCGCAGTTGAAGGAATGGATTTATATGTCCGTCACTTTTGAACATACTGACCCCCAGATTCCTACTCACCCCTCGTATCTACCCTTTTCGTTCCAAGATCTTCCTCTCCTTCTTTTCCTTAAAAAGACCCTCCACATGACATTTGACAATATTTAAAAAATTTAATGTTGTCAATCACCTACTCAACAACTATGATTATGTCATTAATTTTATATATTTATTGTTGGATGGCCTGGTAGATGAGATATTTTTGAGTGCTAAATTATTTATTTGTCGGCAATCAATTTTTCTTTGGATTTCTCGTCCTCTATTCGTGCATCTCGTGATTGTAATTTACTTTTCCTTTGAGTTCCTTACAAACTTTTAGCATTAAAATCAAATGTAATATTGTTTACTTCAGATCCGTCATCTAATTTAGATCCTTTGACATGTCTCTTATCCGTTTATAGGTTTAAATGCATAAACACACACAACCACTTTACATAGCACTAAAATTAATTTGAAGACAATTCTAATTTAATTTTATAAGAAAAACTTTCTTTTTATAACTTTGTTGAAGGTTATTCCCATCAGTGAAATATATCAACTAAAATATGAAACGAAAATATGAAAGAGAACAAGACACAGAAAAACAGAAAAAAGACAATGGTCGCAACTGGGACTCGAACCCAGACCTCTCCGTCTAACCGGGACGAGTGCGTTAACCAATTTCGCCATTGCCACCTTCTGTCAAACCGTCATATTTGTCAATCACATATTTTCAAATTTTAGAATTAACATTATTATCAACTAATTATTTTTCCATATTACGGGCAACTACCCTTTTTATTGGAAACAATCATTCTAAGAATAGGTTTGTAACCTGGATAGCGTCTCATATAAATAAATTCGGATATATCTATTGACACCAGTGATGCAATCCGCTTTGGGATGCCCGTGATGAAAATCCGCGTAACTTATTTTTGTGAGTACTTATTCTCACATAGTCTTCCCCCAGTGTTAACGAAATAGTATATAACATAAGAAATTTTAAAAATATGTGGGAATGAGTACTCAAAATATATTCATTTAAACATACCACAAGGTTTTTGTTCTGTTTTCACAACTTTAAAGTGTATTTCAAGTTTTTTTAACACATGTTCATTTCCAGTATCTACGTGGATTCAGACGAAGAAGATAATTTGGTTCCCTTGGTGAATATTTTGACAGCACAAACTTACTTCTGAGCGTCAGTGTGACACATTTTCTAACAAGCCCATGCATATCTTAGGTTTTGTAAAACGCGAAACGAAGCCTTGTCAAAAAATTGAATCAATAACTCTTCTTTACTGTTCCCCTGGGAGATTGTAGCTAGGGGCATCTCTTGTCTGGTCTCCCAACCAACTATAACTATAACTCACATCGCTGGGATAAAATATAAAGATGGTTTCTTTAATACATGTCTTCAATATATTATTATGTGTAGACAATCTGAAAGCTAGCACTTTTTTAACCAACAGAACGATCCACGATATTTTCAAATGTTTAAAATAATTGCGAAGCAACCGATTAGGTTTTTAATCATTGGAGACAATATAAGCGACTCTCAAATGAAAATTTGAAACAGAAAATCGGAAACAGATACGGTAGCATCTAGGAATGGAACCCAGGAACTCTGGAGGTTGCTCAACCACTTTCCCACGGTGTTGTAAGGAAACAGATGGTTTCCTCCTTCACCGTACACCTCACGACTCTAATTTTTTTAAATAAAGAAGCTACTTTTTATTTTAAAATGAAATGACGATTACTGCACCTGCGACGCATCAACTGCGCTCATTGGCCGCTTTGATTATGATGTCACTTTTATAGGCTCCTATTGGTTGAAATATGAAACGGTTGAGATTATTTTGGTAAATTTTCGCTTCTGCCGCGTGTTAACTGCACTCGATTTTTTTTGTTCATTTGAATACCTCACAAAAGTCTCAGCTGCTCCCGTCTGGACCACTGAAATTACGGCATCCCCAATTGGGGTATGTTTTGAGGCTAAAGGTAGTGGGGAGGTGAAGGAGATGGGAAAAGGAAGATGGGGAAGTACCTGGCTATTCAGATCTGGTCACTAAGTATGGCTAAAGCCATTTCAACCAACGTTAAAATTCAGAATGGTGGTCCTACATCATAGAGAAAGTATCGTCCACTCTGGAACGTGCCGCAAATATAGGTACTATATATTATTTAAAATCAATTAATTGTGAAATAACACAAATTAATCAAATAAAATGTATTTGCTCACGCAGGGATTCGATCCCACGACCTTCGTATTGCGAGTCGAGAGCCTTATTCCTCGATCACTTGGCCGTCTTGAAAAGACCCATGATGTAGGAGGAAGGAAACAGAGAGGCCGGCAAATCGATCCATAGTCGAGCTGTTGAACTCGAAAACGAGTCACAGAAGCATTGTGCACAAACTGTGTACAAATGTTGGAAGCGCGTTTGGCGTGTCAATGGCGAAGAAATCAATGAAGCCAGTTCCTCGGAGTATCTTTCGTTAATATAATAATTGGTAGAACAAGGACAGCATTCCCACCCGAAGCCTGTGCTCTGGATTGCAATCCGTTGTTAAGATTTAGTAAATCTATCAAACGGACCGCCCGTTTCTACTCTACTAGTGTACTGATCCTATTCAACCAAAAAAAAATCAAAGAATATTATAAACCTACTATAATAATATTAACCTAGAAGTACGTGAAACTAGTTGAAGAATAGCCACCTGGTTTAAAAGAAAAATCGCCAGGGTAAAGAAATAGGTAAGTGGATCCGAGTGGGAGTTGTTACACAAAGGAAAAATAGAGGAGGGAAGAGGTTGGGAGAAGCAGTTGAGGTCAAACGCCTTTCCTTCACAATCTGGAGAACTAGACCGTTCCATAATTCTTTGAAATCTTAGTTTGTGAATCATTAGAAAAAGTGTTTGTAAGATTTTTTCAGTCATATTTCCTTTTACATATGTAAATACCATAAAAATAACATTTCATTTAAGGGTGAATTTCCCTCACGACTGATGTGAATCTAAATTTTTAATATCGTTTTTTACAATAACTTCATACAGGAGACCCTGGGGGGAAATCCTATAGGGCCTTTGTCATCTCTTATGATGCTGTAGAGGAAATTCTTGGAACAAAAATGTATGAGGTGTTGGTATGGTGAGTGACCGACGTACGTCGTAGACGAGAGTCCGTCTAGAGAGTGTCCCTCAACCAGTATTCCACCATCCAGCCCGCCACGCAGAAGGTGGACAAATGCACCAGCCGCCAAGACCTAGAAAAACCACACAAAAATAAAGAGTTAATAAAATATAGATAGATAATATAATAAATTATTAAGTATCTAATATAAAAAAATCTTCCATTATTCTCCTAATAAGCGATAATATTAATAAAAACGTACAAAATTGTTGTTAACAATAATTTATAAAAAAACGTTAGAAATAGTTCGCACTTACGGCGCGGTGTTCGAAGTATGTGAAATTCAAATTATTATCATTTAAGTATTTGTTACTAAACTATGTTAAACGAGTAAACGTTGTATTGGGGAATGCAAACTATGGTTGGATTGAGATATATTGAAAATTTTAATGTTTATCTAGTTGTTCGTATGGTACATGTAGATTTATTAAATGCAGGAGTTCACATTTTTTATTCGTAAAGTAGATTTTCAACGTCTTCGATGTGGCTTCAAAGTTGTGTGTACAAAGTTGCAATTATTATTTTTTTTACAGTGGTATCAATTTGTACAATAGTTGTTCGAGAAATATTAAGCATCGCCTAGTTCGAGTGTATTATTTTTCATTTTGAGTTTTCTCGGTGTCAACTTCTTTTTATTGCAATAAGTACTAGTTTCGGAACTGGCTTCCGAGTTTCTATCGCAACGAGAAATTTTGTAGTTGTTAAGTCCTGTTGTTTTTATTTCTGAGTCGAGCCGAGTATCCGTCAGCTCGTAATGGTGTAAAGATATGGTAGATTGTAGTTCATTTAATATTGTGCATAGTTCCCGAACGATCTGGTAGTATGTTGTTTGCATAATGTTTTGACGGAATTTTAACAATTTGAGTGTTTCCGTTTACATGCCTTGTTCTAATATCGTTTTCTGCACTTAACTTCCGTTTTTCCAGGTCTTCTATTAAGTTTTGTAGATGTTTTTGTTGATGTAGTATCGGGGTACATCCTTGTGTTTTTTTTTAGGATATGACATATACTTAATAATGTTCTGATGATTGTCGTGAGATTGTTGAATCGTCTACTTTATGGGGGTATTTTTTTTCTTCTTTTTAGGCTTTAGTAGGTATGTACCTATATATTTTTTTTGTGAATACCGCACTGGAGTCTCGACGGCTCCCACCCGCCAGGAGCCAGCGAGACTATGGCATCCTCAATTGGAGTATATTGTGAGGCTGAAGGGGGGAGAAAATGAGGAAGAAAAATGTGGGGAAGTATCTGGCTATTCAGATCTAGTCACGAAACACAGCTAAAGCCATTTCAAGCAACATTTCAATTCTGAATGGTGGTTCTGCACCAGGGCGATGCTGAGAGCAGCTTCCACGTAGTGCGGTGCCTCGTAGCCTCCCCACTCTTGTTTACCTTAGTTTTCTGAAAGTTTTACTTCTGCCACGTGTGCATAACACCTTTAAAAAAAAAAAAACGAAAATCCGGGTTTATAATTTTTTGAATTTGGGATAACTGATGTGAATATTAATATTACAGTATATTATATACAATTAACACACGCGGAGACTCAAACTTCGTTTTATATGAATTATATAACAATATTACCACGCAATGGACTACTCGCTGCTCCTATGAAACTCGCCTAACTAATGAATGTGGAAAGGAAGTTAGTTCTCCCTTGTTTCATGAAGTTAATGAGTTATGATTTTCGCCTGAATTCCATTTTATTAATCCGGACTTTTCCCAACTTCTTACTTACTTAATCTACCACGTGAGCCACGACGTAAACATAAAAACTAGCTACTAGCTACTTCCCGCTGCAATACAATGTGTGGAGAGGCTTGGGTATTGTGTATGTCCTGTTCTGTGTTATACATAACATCTAGGGAGGTCTTATTCTTATATGCAATGTGTGCGGTGCACGAGGGCGACCAAAATTAGGGGGTGGCCAGGGTGGCCTCTTGAACATGCCTATTGACTATTGAGTGATTCGGTTTTCTCTTTGTGACTGGTTTTTGTTTATTACTAGCCCGGGTTTTATGCAGAGTTTTTTTAGTAATTCTCCACTTGTTTTGATGTTAAAATAAAAATCATCGACTAAAATCCAAACTCCGTTTAAGGGTAGGAAAGGGAGATAGGGTGGTAATTTGAAATCTAACAGCGACCTAAAGTGTGCAAAATTGCATTACAAAGTATCAAATTTCTATTTTAACAGGTGGGAAAATAAGATGGGGGTGGATTTATAAATATCGTGTATACAGTAATCTTTCTCCTATTTTGAAGATTAAGTGTGTAAAATTTCATTATTCTTGAAATAAAACCGTAAATCTGTTTAAAAAACAAACCCACACCGGGACACTCTTCTTTCGGGATTAATTTTTATCAAATAGTTTGCACTTTAAATTAATGTATTCGTTTTATTCTATAGTCGAATGAATAACTTCATGTTATACATTAATGTTAAGGGACCTAATAAAAGAGTTAGCCAGCGATCCCTGAGTATATTTTGATTAAATAACTTAGATTGCATTTTGGTCTCGGGTAATTTTTTTCATTCACCTAACAACATTTTAAAAATCTATAGGTGTTGGATAATAATGGTGGGGATGGGGGTTGGGCGGTTACTCGGGTGAATAAAAGATGTGAAAATTTACAATAGCCTGTGTAGGAAACCAGCCTAAATATCCGGTGTTACTTGGGCTTTATTCTGCTAAGATGTGGGAAAGAGTGATGGGAGTGGTTTTCAAAATCTCAAATAGACAGTCACCTTCCTTTCACCTCGAACTGTGTATGATCGAAATAGAATGAGAAGATTTAAAAAAATGGAAAACATTATTATGAATAACTTTAAGAAAGGGATATCTACAAGGTGGCGCAAAATTAATCCCCCTATCGGAAGATGTTATAATTATTGCAAATGGCGTCGTACGTCAATCATATTTGACATTTGTGAACTAGACAGCTGCAGAATACAAACAGATTAGCAATGGAGCGCTATACTCCGCAAGAGCGTGGATAAATTGTATTGATTTTAGCTTTAACGCTTTTAACGATTTTGTGTCGAAAGTCATCATGACCGACGAGGCGCATTTTCACTTAAGCGGTTACGTCAATAAGCAAAATATTCGTTTCTGGGACACTAAAAATCCACGTGTGATGCACGGAGAGCCATTACATCCACTCAAAGCCACTGTGCAGTGCGGTTTTCACGCTAGAGGAGTGATTGGGCCGTATTTTTTGAGGACGCCATTGGCATTACAGTCACTATTACTGGCAAACGCTACAGGGCCATGATTAACGACTTCTTACTGCCGGAATTGGATGAGCAGGGCTTGGTGAAAACGTGGTTTCAACAAGACGGTGCAACCGCACACACAGCACGAGCCACAATAGTGAAGGAAGCGTTTCCTGGTCGCGTAATCTCCCGTTTTGGTGATTTGGCATGGCCAGCAAGATCGCCCGATTTAACCATCCCAGACTTCTTTGTTTGGGGCTACTCGAAGTCGCGGGTTTATGCCAACGAATCTCAGAAAATCGCAGCTCTTAAGGAGAATATTCAACAGGAATGCGAACAGTTATCACCGGAAATCTTGAGGAAAATCATGGAAAATGCGATAAAACAGGCACAAATATGCATCAACAATGGCGGCAGCCACTTGACGGACATCATATTTTCTTTTAACAGAAAAAAATTTAAAAGTCCAAATACAGATTGTCATTACTCAAACTCTTATTTTTTTCTTTTAGTAAAAAAATTTATTCAAAAACAAAATTGGATGATTAATTTTGCGCCACCCTGTACATTGAATTTGTCCTTCACAATTGAAAAAATATATTGAGATTCGAGTGATGATAATTGTTAAAATCAATAACCAGCTAATATTTCCCTCTCTGGAATAAAATTTAAAATATATAATATTGAATAAAATGTTTCGGCGCTTGGCTGAATCCCTGTTGTATGTTCTAGTTACTAATCGTCAGATGGTAAATTAAATACATAACCCAGCCGGTTATGTCGCGTCGACAGTTGTCTGTTGTTTATTTCGATTGTGTAAGTTTCTTTTTGCCAGCATTTTTTTATAAATAATAATAATACTTTATTTCACATAAAATTGAACAATAAAACATATGTGGAAACTTTGACTAGCCAACTAGGAATGGATCCTGTTTTAGGCCAGTCAAATTGACAAATTTAATTTCATATTACATTGTTTACTTACATAACATATTATTTAGAGCAGGAAAAAGTGTTAATTATGTATCCTCACAGTATATAATTTTGTACTCATAAGAAAAAGAAGACAAATAATGATATCTTAAAATCAAATTCAGATATTTTCCCCTAGAGCGCTTAAAACAAAAACAAAAACAAAAAAGATAAAAGATAAAACCGGTAAAGTAAACAAAATCGGTAAAGTAAATAAAACCGGTAAAGTAAATATATAAAGTACATATATCTTGCAACTAAACTTTACAACATCCTTCCTCCAAGTCTGAAAAAGATAGAAAAGATAAATAAGTTTAAGGAAAAAATCAAAACATGGGTGAAAGAAATTAATGCAGACATACTAGAGAATGTATTAAAAACATCATAGAAACTAAATAACGGAAAACCAAAGAAATCTACCAGTCCGCCTCAGCACAGGACCACCTAGTGAGGAGGACTAAGAACAAACGGATTAAATATTTATATATATCATCATATCTTGTAATTGTCATCAAACCTGTAACTAAATAGTCACTAATAAAAAAAAAAAATTAAAAAAAAACAATTTATTTATTGTTATCAAGTTTAATTTGTAGAACTCCATTTTAATTTTTATTTATTTTATATATTCAATAATTTTATTATTAAATTAATAAAAACAGTTTATTTATAAACAAGTTCTGCTGGTAATTACTTTTTTACTCTTTTTATACTTAAACATATTGAACTCCTTTGTACAACTCTGCATACTAATGAAACTACGTATCTACTTGTATTGTACCTGTTTATTTGTTTTGTTTTGTTTTTGTTTATTAGGGAAACAAACAGTTGTACATATTATAAGGTAATTACATATTACATGGGTGCATTAACCAGTGAAGTTTCCGCAAAAAAACGTTATTTCGTTTATATTCAGTTTATTACGTAACTCATGAACAACTTACCTATTATAATGTATATATGTACAAGCCTTCAAGGCGTTAGTAAATAAATATTGTCTGTTGAACTCATGTTGTCTTGCGGCGGCCCTGTATAAGAGGGTAGACCGTGTTTGACCTACTTTCCCTAGGAGTTATGCCCTCGCGAGGTGGCGGGATGCCTGAAGAGGGTCTACCTGAATTCTGCTTCGATTGCTTAACTGTAGGGGCGGAGGGCGAAGTGCGGAGTGCGGAGGGCGGAGGTCGGAGGGCTGGAGGGAACACGTGGCGCAGGTGATATAACAAAAAGATGCCTGCATCTTTATGTTTCATTATTCTATTTTCGATTTGCACGCCTTTTTTCAAACAACGCGGTTAATTTTCTTGCCACACCGAAGAAATAAGCCGATAGCAGTGTGACGGCCTCCGAGGTTAAGGGGTAAGGCTTTTGATTCACAATCCGAAGCATGCAGGGATCGAATCCTGGCATGCGCAAATAAATTTTACTTGATTAATTGTGTCATTTCACAATTAATTAATTAAAAATAATATATAGAATATTTGCAGCACGTTCCGAGTGGAAGAAACTCTCAGCATCACCCTGATGTAAGACCACTTACAGGTAGGTACTTCTCCTCTCTCATCTCCATCCACCCCACTCAGCTTCACAGCATACCCCAATCGGGGTGCCGTAGTCTCACTAACTCCAGATGCGATCAGCAGAGACTATTGTGATGTATTTACATTAAAAAAATGTATTATGGGAGTATCTGTATGCCAACACTAATCAAACTATTCTTTCCTTACTTTTAGTAAAATCAACCAAACGTTTCAAAAGAGATATTCAGTAAGTTAGTTCGCTTAAGTGTCTAGCCTCTTAACCATCAGGTGTGGTGTGTTCAGATCTTGGCAGCGGATGCACATGTCTACAAGCTGAGTTGCGGGCAAGATCGGGAGAGATCGGTAAGGGGAAACCCTTTGACCTGTCCAGCTGATCTCTCTCGACCAGATGGGACCTACTAGATTCTAGTACGTCCCATCCTAGATACTCCTAGATTCCACCCACACTCCTACTCACTTATATCAATAAACATAACATTCATTAAAAAGTAAGGAAAACTTTTCAGTATTTTCAAAAGACCTAAAAATACAGCACATTTAAATAAGTCATTTGCAGTCACGTTGTTATTACAATTAAGAAAACATTAATATTTAATGTGGGGAAAACGGATTTCATAATAGACCTCTTTCAATTGAGAATCTATTGTCACAATTATTTTCTGTAAATCGGTTTAACAGGTAATAAATCATTTTAATCACTTTAAAAATTGAAATTGGGCGGGATAATAGAATCGTATAAACAAGTCGTCTCAGCATGGCAACCAGTTTGAGAATGGCATAAAAAGCCTAAAAAGCTGGCTTAATAATTATAAACTCATTAACATTCCATAATTTATCAACCTTAGAAGATAGAAGAAATATATCCGACCAGAAATTTTTATTCAAAATTATTAACAACGTTGTTGACAACAACTATCTTCTAGAACACATTAATTTACACTGTCCAACAAGAAATACAAGGTCAAACCAACTATTCCACATCCCACACTCAAAAACAAATTACACACAACATTCATTTTTCCGAAGGACGTGCACAAAATACAACGATATGTTTTACGAAGCTGATATTTTCCATTTGTCCTCAGGCCAATTTATTAAATTCATAACTGAAAAAATTAAAACCAATTGTTAATTGCGAACCCTCCATCCCTGCTGTCTGTTGTTTTTTTTCATTCTCATTATGTTGTTTTTCCTTCTTATTATAAAAATAATAATATTTGGATAATTTATATAGCGCTATTTTTTGTTGTTGTTGTGAAAAACCCCTAATAAAAAAATGGCTAATCATTTATCCCTAAACGTTTACTAATGATGTGAAAATGTGTTAATTGTATATATGTTCGCTGTTTAACTTCATCTTTTCTTTCCCACATGCTTTAATTTGTGTTTTTTCATTTCTGTTGCATTTGTTTTTCTTTTTTCAAACACTTTATTTTTTCATTAACGTTTTAATCTGTGTTTATATTTTTTTTTTTGCGGAAACTTCACTGGTTAATGCACCCATGTAATATGTAATTACCTTATAATATGTATAACTGTTTGTTTCCCTAATAAACAAAAACAAAACAAATAAAACTAAAATACTTGCAGAACTTAATAAGAACACCATTAAATGTTATTTCCATATTTTAAAAATAAATAAATAAAGATCCACGAAATAAATAAACAAAATTATAATTAATAAATATAATATCATGCTAATTATTAAAATCAAATTAAAAAACAATTATTTTTGAAAAATAATAAACGTATTTTAGAAAGCTTTGCACCGTAAAATGGAAAAACCTTTATTATCTACACAAATAAACCCAGGGTTTTCAGAAGCACAACACTCAGTTCCGAGTCTTGCTCTCAGAAAACGGAAAAGCAGACTTAAGGATGTAATATAGCAAGCTTTCTACATCTAAATATCCAGGTTTCTTTGGAACATCTTCTGAATTGTTTTGGCGAAGTAAAGTTATATAATCCAAGACCTTTTCCCGTCAAATGTTTTTAATTGCTTTGAATAAAAATAATGAAAAGCCAATTCATGAAAAATCTGGGAAAAAAATAATTTACCACCGTTTTGATTATTAACGTAATTAAAAAAAATGATATCAACGGCATTTTTTACATTTTAATTCTACATAGAAGGCGTTGAGGAAAAAAATATTCCTGGGTATTTATGTTATATACGGGTATGCTATGTCTTTTTAAGTAAAGGAAAGAGTGGAAGTTCTGGGAAGTAAAAATATATAATGGTAGGAATGTGGGGGCCAGTACGTTTAGGAGTGATGTGTGAATCCCTCCCACCGAGGTGCAAGGCATTGGGTTGAGAGTGTCCGGCTAGAGAGGTTAAAGGGTCTCCCTCAACAGGCTTCTCCCGATCCGTACTTCCACGCTGCTGGTGGGCAGATACATCCATCACCAAGACCCGGACAAATCTCACCTCATGAACCCGGGCACCCCTGTTAAGTCGCCAAACGTAGCGAACCGTATGGGGTGACGTATGCTAGAAGTGTTGGCTATTCAAAGTATGGTTCCCGTGACAAAAGTGCCTGTACCCGCCTCCTAAATTGATATTGATATCGATGATTGCTTCGACCACTTATAAATTCTTAAAAATGGTTCATATTCTCGAAAATCAGCCAACCTTACATTTTTAATTTCAAAGTACATCTTTGCCGTATATGCGTTATTTTGTATCAGCAATCCTCATTATGATCTCGTTACATCTTCCGACATTAACAATTTCAAAGTTTGTATTATTAGTCGAATGAATTGTAGAAAATTTTATGATGTCTCTTCCCTTATGAACACTGAATACCCTCTTTTCAAAAAACTATTGAAAGAACTTATAAATCTGAAATTAACTTCAAACGAAATGCTTATACTTTAAAAGCATCTTAATTGTTTCATTCATGATTATAATAAAACCAAAGTATACTTGGACCGATTTCAAACAATTACGTTCATCTTCTACTAAGAAACCCCGACTTTTCCATATTCCTTTTCAACCACCAAATTAACCTAAGAGTTTGGGCGAATGAGGTACATTCTATAATGCTTCATAGAAATTATTATTTTTCACGTATTATAATGATTCTTATTCAAACAGCGAACCGGATAAATTTGATGATGGCCACTGTATGTGCAAAACTTATTCAGTTATCGATCCGGATTAACTTGCATTGCGGATTTTGGCCATTGCAACTCTGAAACTTATTTAGTGGATTATGGCCAATGCATCTGCGAAACTTATGCAGTCATCTATCTGGATAAACTTGCAGTGTGGATTATGACCATTGCATCTGCGAAACTTATCCAGTCATCTATCCCGATAAACTTGCAGTGCGAATTATGGTCACCGGGTCTGCGAAACTTATTCAGTCATCTATCCGGATAAACTTGCATTACGTATTATGGCCACTGCATCTGCAAAACTTATCCAGTCATCTATCCTGATAAACTTGCAGTTATGGTCACTGCTTCTGCGAAACTTATCAAGTCATCTATCCGGATAAAATTGCATTGTGAATTATAGCCACTGCATCTGTGAAACTTATTCAGTCATCTATCCGGATGTACAGCCTTCTGCAATGATTATTGCTACTGCTTGTTCAACACTTGTTGTCATCGATCAGGATAAACTTACAGTGCCGACATCTACAAGGATTATGGCCACTGCATGTGCGAAACTTATTCTGTCAATGATCCGAATAAACTCGCAGTACAGAAACCCGCAAAGTTATTGCTACTTTTTGTGCAATACTTATTGTCATCGATCCGGGTAAACTTGCAGTACCGAGATCTGCAAGGATTATGGCCTTTTCTGCATGTGCGAAACTTATCCAGTCAATGATCCGAATAAACTTGCAGTACAGAAATCTGCAAAGTTGTTAACCGTGTTGCATGTGCGACTCGTTGACACATAACGGGAAGTAATATAAAAAAGACCGACAAAAATTCAATGATTTAAGAATATTGTCACAATACCTACCAATTTTAATGAGCCAATAGCACTAGGTGGCTCCGCCAATAAATTGAGTTCATCATTTCTACTTCACTGGCATTAAATTGAATTTAAGCTTTTGTATTTTCACGAATGAACAATCAATACGCTTCCCGCTTTTATTGACCACTTAAATCACATTTCAGTAAATAGAATTTCTGTTATTTGAAGCATCGTTAAAACGAATAAAAGTTGTGAGGATTCATTCAAATATTCTTTAAAAATGCAAGACATATCATTGTAAATCCTGGTTTACAAAACACCACTTAACCTTACTGAATCTAACAAAAATTGAACCATAAATAACTTAGCGTAACCTTTAAGGTTGACATTTCAGATCCCCAATAAATTCACTTAACCTTCTTAAGTTCTCTACCTATAGTGCCGTTTGTAACGTAAAGCAATGCATTTATTTTGTAGAAGATCAGATCTATTACTAGAGAAAAAGTGAGGGAAATGATGCAAGGAATCAAGGCATCAATATGCGAGGGAAGAAGTATGGTACGAGGAGATAATTTTTAGGGTTCCATGACAGTTGATCCATGATAACTGGTCGATTTTGGACGATTTAGGAAAAATACGGTGTGCCTACTTACGCCAAATATAACTAAGTGACAATTTGCAGAAAGCTTGTACCCCGAATAACAAAATCATAATAGGTACATATTTTCATTCAAATCCATCAAGAAAAAACTGCTTCTCTATATACTGTATATACCAGCGTATAAATACAAAAAACCACACTGTATATAAATTCATTTTATAACCTTACCAACTTACTGTTAAAGGTATTTTAGGAAATTGATTTTAGGTTTGAAATTGGAAAATAATGGACAAAACATAATACTTTTATAATAATTATAATTTCGGGAGGCCTACTGTCGGATAACCATATTTAAAGCATTTTTTACAAAACTTAATTTTTCCGGCATATGCCTGCATACCCACAAGAATAACCCCACAAAATACACTATGCCACTGCAGCATTTCTAACTACATAGGTTGTTCCCCGATACAGCAGTAAAACACTTATGAGAAACCAATACTTAGGTGACATATTAAACGTTAATTTGGGGAATAATTTAACGATAGTTTGAGGAAAATCGAACAAAATATTCATTTCAACCCTATTCCTAAAACTTCCGTTATTTTTTCTGTAAACCTACCCGATCACTGTGTTTTTTGTTCTTTTTTTATTTTTTATTCTTGTTTTGTTTATATTTTTTTGTTTTTTGTTTTTTGTTTTTGTTTTTTTTTATTTTCTTATTTATTTATATTATGTTGAAACTTATTTTTCTCGTCTTAACGAAGTAACCCCTCTAGGAATTAAATAAATAAATAAAATTTTCGTTTCGTAAAACACAACAAACAAATTTTTGAAAATTCAAATGTCAACGAAAGTAAATGAAGGAGAAAGAGAAGTTTTCGTTTTTGTAATGTTTGACGAAAGAAATAAAACCGTGGTAATTTTGTCTATTTGGTATCGTGTTGTTATTCAATCCCAGTGATTGAGATTACTAGAAATATGTTCGAATAACAAAATTCGAAATTACAAGTCGCTATATTTACATTGTCGTGAGGTTTATAACGAATATTTAACTGGACACGACGGCGACGTCCATCCTATTGGACGATTTACTTTAGTTATTCTGAAGCTAGAGAACCCGACACTGCGGGAGCCCAGCTATCTATCGTGTATCATTTCCGTAACCCTTTGCACATTAGACACGAACTACGATAGTCGACACTCTTATAAGGTACTACTTAACTGACATCAATTATATGTTTACCACCAAACATACATATAACGATCTATACTAACGACATCGGTTGAAGAATGTTGAAACTGTATGTAAAATCCTATAAACCACAAGTATAATATATTTTTTAATTTCCTAGAATCTAGAAAATCAGTATGACCCTCTTGTTCCAAAAAATACTCAGTTACGTCGAAACCACTAGTCGAAATTATGCAGGCAGTATTTAAGTATAACACTTAAGAGCGTATAACCAGAGAAAACCAGAAATATGTCATTTTTAAATCAGTGTTTAGACTTATTGATTCTTTTTCACAAAAAGATATTAATTGGTTTCGAAAGATTTGTTCTTAAATTTACAGAAAAAACGTTTATTTTTAGTATAATTAGGTTATACCATAGGTCGTTGGTGGATTTGTTAATTTTTCAAAAAAGTACATGTATTATCAACGCCCATTTCAAATCATATAATCATGCAGTAAAATAAATCAATACATTATCTGGTAAACGTATGTTTCAGAATTTTAATTTTAGTTTGAATAAAATTATTAAAAAATAAATATTTACACGTGTTTCTTGACGAAAATTGGTCCGTTTGTGTATTTATTTGCGCACTTGCAAACTAATATATTTCAGATTTTTTAAAATTCTTATTTTGCTTAAACATTATTGAAAAATGATAAGTACTTATGATCAAAAAATAATTTCAAAAAGTACATAATTTTAATAGTTTTACCGTCACGCCTTTCAGCATTTTTGTATGCAGGTATAAATTAAAGCAACTTTGGAATGAAATAAAATCGATATTGAGTTATAATTTTAAAAAGTTGGTATGGAGAATAATTAATCTTTCTCATTGGAACCGCCCTGTACGATCGTAAGAACATTTTTCGACGAAATGTGGATTTTCAGCCGCTGGCTGGTTAAAACGCTCTTAAATACACTATTTGACACCCGCTGATATTGTTGGGATGTGAAGAAGAATTTGCATTTTCAGTTATCTTATTCTGTAGGAACATTTTTACCATAGTTTATAGTGTCATACAATGTTGGGTTTAGATTAAAATTTAATCCGTTTAATGCAGAACCATAAAATTTTTAATCGACAATCTGCATTTCCACGTCGCCGAAGAGATATATATATATATATTATACATTGTACGAGAGAGATTTATCCATTTGCAAATGGACCAAGCATGTTTGAAATGTCTTGTAGACTTCTTTATTACCTCTATGGAATGCAATATCTCAGAGGAAATTAAATAGTGAAACATTTAGCGAATGCACATTAAAGAAATTGGTTCGTACTTTTGTAATACAAAAAAATCTTAAAGTTTTATTTTGTCATTCATTTCGCGGTATTCTGAAAAGTTTTTTTTTGAAAATTATTAGTTAGGTGGGGATATATTTCTTTTGTCTTCACCACACTATGCAGACAGAGCGCTTTTGAGAGGTGTAATATCAGTGGTCGAGGGGTAAGGCTCTCAACTAGCGATCCGGAGGTCGCGGGTTCAGATTCAGATCCCAGTGTGCGCAAGTAAAATTAATTTTATTGATTTGTGGTATATCACAATTAAAACATGTAAAAATAATACAGGGGATATTTGCGGAACGTTCCAGAGTGGAAGATACTCTTAGTATCGCCCTGGTATAAGATCACCATTCAGAATTGAAACGTTGCTTGAAATGGCCTTAGCCGTGTTTGGTGACCAGATCTGAATAGCTAGAGCTATTAGCTAGCTTCCCCACATTTCCCATCCTCATCTCTTTCCCTTTCTAAATAGCATCAGCTTCATTTTTTACGTAAAAAACGCACAAGAGTCCTAACTGCTCCCAAATGCCTGCAACCAATGAACCAAACACAACAAATCCCAGTCTCATTGGTAAAAAATGAATTTAGTTTTTTTAAACTTTAAGTACTTACATTTACAGGAAGCCCATAGACAAATAATTTTCCTCGGGTCCTATGTCATCTTTGCAGACGCTGTGTTGAGGGTTTTTTTGTGGAAAGAAAAGAGTGAACCTGAGTCTAGAAGATACCAATATTGTAGAAGGGAGGAAACACATAAGCCGCTATGCGTATTTATAGAAATTAAAAAAAAACTTTAAAAAAAAGCTTTTCGCTGATATTTCCATAAAGTTAACAGGGTAAATACTTTTGTTGCAAAGCACCACTGCTTTAGCTTAAAAAATACACCGCAATTCCCAAAAATTCTTCAATTAACATAATGTTACACAATGAAACAAGACTAATTTCACCATTCCAAGGCTCTACATTATTTGTAAGTCATTACAGAATACTGCAAAGGGAATGAAATGATTTGGAAATTCAACCGATAAAGCAAAATTAGGTTAGGATTTTGGAGTGAGATTTAAATTGCCGATACCGAGAAGTGGATCTCGGCGGGGACTTCAAAAGATCTTCAAAAACGAACTAATGAATAAATCCACTTCGATTAAATATGCCTAATTCGGTTTTCTTTTATGTTTGAAGTTCTCAGAATCGATATCCATACATTTAATGCTGGTATTATGGATTAACTCATTCCTTAAACTATTTAATCAAAGAAATTATTTCTTTATTTTATAGAAGGACTGGTTTCTATGGTTTTAATATTTAATGCTTTATCTGAAGACGAAATATATTGAGAAGTTTAAAATTACGTTGATCTATCCAGTGATACCCGATGGGTGCGATTTCGCCTTGTGGGGGCTTTGGTAAGATCCAGGGGGTCGGTGGTGACCTTGATCCCAAAAAGGGCTGAACAGCGGTCAGAGAAATTTAAAGAAATACATTTTCGATGAATTTAAATAAGTCGTAGATACTTCTTCAAACTTTGCAAACACGCTTTGTGGTGTCATTTTTAGAAACAAATCATTACACTTCGGGAGGCGGGAGTGGGTATAGCCTGGATAAATCTACAATTCTACAATTTTGGAGGTAGGAATGGGTACCGCTGCCCCAGGAACCTTTATTGGATACCCAACACCTCTGCCATAGGTCATTCCAAGTGGTTCGCTACGTTTGGTAATTTAGCAGGGGTGCCCGGGGTCATGGGGTGAGGTTGTCTAGGTATTGGAGGCGGTTGACCAGGACACACTGAACCCCAGATTCCTACTCACCCCTTAAACCTCTTTTCTTCCCAGAATGCTCCTCTCCTTCCTTTCCTTTATATAAACCCTCCACACAGCACCCCCAAAGATGACATGGGCCCTGAAGGAAATTATTTTCCTTAAGGTCTCCAGTGTGGAGCTCATGTAAAAAATATATATATATATATATATTTGCACACCATCTATTTGGCGACCATCATGGGCAAATATGCATATATATATATATATATATATATATATATATTTGCATAAAAATGCGTTCAAAATTTTACACAGAAATTTTGCACACAATTTTTCTGTTTTTACAACGGGTTTACAATTAAACAATTTAGAAAAAGTGTTTTTATCAATAACCAAATATATATTTATTTAAATTAGCCATCTCTAAAAAAAATTTTTATATTAATTCTTACATTTTGTCTTTTGGACCCTTATTATTGTTTATTTTAAAAGATTTTATTGTGTAAATTCATTTTTTTCATATTTCAAAATAATTTTTATATTTCAATTTATATCATTGTTTTTTATGATATTTGTAAGTAATTAATCACCTCTTCCTTTAATATTTTGTCTATAGTTCTTATTTGTCTATACTTGTTAGTCTTTTGTTATTTTTAATATTAATCTGACGGAGAAAACTTGGTTTTCGAAACATGTTGATAATATTGATTAAGTAGTGGTGTTTTTACAAAGTTATTTGTTTTTATTTAATTTAGGTCGTACTTAAATTGCATTTATGAACCGTTGAATGAGTGATTAGTTATTTTTGATGAATTAACAGTATCTATTGTTTCTAAAAAAATAACATCAGAATGCTAAAAATCTACCCAATTTCATCATTTTAAATGGAAGATGTGACTTGTGCAATGATGGAGGACTTAACTAGTAGATAATTGAATCAGCAACGCCCGAGTGGGAACCAATAAGTACCACGCTAACCATCTGATTCGATGTGATATTTCAAAACATTATATTTAGCTTTAAAAAAATTTATATCAACTTTTTGGTTGTGATATAAAAAACTAATAAGTCGAGAAGTACGTCATCGTACGATTCAAACCTTTAAAAAGCCTTCGATTTCTTTTTCTTTGAAGCCAAAAAACTAACTAAGTTCACCCAACATTGAATTTAATACGATAAGTTGTGTCTTTTAAGCTAACTTCTAACGATGTGTGCCTATAAGACCATGTAACTCTTATTCTTTCAATCACAAAGAGAAAAAGTGAAAACTAACTTCTGGAAATAATAACTTAAGACTTACTGAAACTCACTTTAACTGAAAGTAACGTGAGTTAACACTCAATTCGTTTATCTTCGCTGTTGTTCTTATCTTTTTAGGCTTATCCTTTTTTTTGTAAATTATAAACTTTTCATATTTTAACTTATTATTCTTAATTCCTTGAGGGATTTTCTTTTTAACTGTGTTATAACTCAAAGTTATCAGTGTTTGCAATCACGCCGTATTCCTTCGGGATTCGTCGAGTTTAAACAAAGGTCAAATAGTTTCTCAGATTTGACCTTGACTGTGTTTTAAACAACGTTGGGTATGCAAATGATGTTTACAAAACCAAGTTGAAGAAGGTACGGAGTGAGAATTTTTAAATAGACATTTATGAGGATGCCATAAGGAAAATGGGGTTGTTATAATTGTGTGGTGGTGTTAGTTGAAGCATAAACAGTAAAATAAATTATTGCTTCAAGGTTTTTAAAGTCAAAAGCATCTCTTTGTTCGACATTTGGTGTATTCAGTCGCGGAGCGAACAGGACAATAGCATCATCATGTGGGATAAGTTTTTACGCTGAAGGGAGTGGGGAGGAAAGGGGATGAGGTAGGAAATGGGTAGGAAGTACCTGGCTTTTAAGATCTAGTCACTAAATATGTCTAAAGCATTGACGTATGATCGAAGGTCTAAAGCTATTTCAAGTAATTGTTAGGTTTATTGTGGTCTCACTACTATCAGGGTCATTAATTTCACGGAACATAATAATAATAAAAACGTTTATTCACCAATAGATTTTTTACAATATTACACTTTTTATTCATTCATCGTTGATTCTATTCACAAATAGTTCAGGATTTCTTCTGGAAAGTAGCTGGTTTTCAGCAGTACCTCCAATTCATGAAATTAAAAAATTTATATTCATTACATTATTAGTATTTTTTTCTTATACCTATTACCCCCACACAGGCAGTGCCTTTATTGGATTTTCATTATTTACCTTTGTTTTTTTTTTAATGTAATTATTGGAACAAAAAAAAGTTCTATTATAAATTCCATTATTGTGAAGTTAAATTTTATGAAAGAACTGGCCCTTAACATCTGTCACCTTATCTTTAAAGTTTGTTAATCGTTTTTAAATGCGCAAGAATTATGAGCTAAATCACGAAAATTGGGCAGCGTTTTTGTCTGGAATTTTTAGAACAATACAATAACTTTTAGTTGTCATTTCTATCACGGGTCATGACCTTTTGAAATATTTTAAACCTACATACTTTAAAATAATTGAAAACGACTTCAATTTCAAACTTAATATAACAACTTTAAATATGTCTTAGAAAGCCAAGTCATTTTACCACTCGGACCCATAAACAATATAACATTCCTAAACTTATGTATGACGTATGAGGCGTACCTGACTTATTAAGTTATTACTCGTTTAAACGTACGTTCAAATAAATCCACTTCGATAAAATATATCGATAAAAGAAAAGGTGAAGCCATGTCTACAATAAGAACATAACCCCTCACACGGATGTAAGCAACCCTTTGGGATATCACATAACCGAAGGTGATTTACAACTAGTCGTGCGCCGTACAAGCCAAGAGGAAACTGCAAAAGCCGTTTATGACATATTTATTTTGTGTTTGTGTGAGTATTTTTCAAAACCCCATTTCAATGGAAAAATAAGTTATTTTTTATCAAATACCAGCATTTTTTAAGATCCTAAGTAGTTATAGTTATTCTTATGTGTGATTATTGCTATTTCACCTTCCGAAGGCATCAGAAATTTAAAAATTGTTTGTTTGGTTTGTCCGGGTCTTGGCGGTCAATGCGATAATGCGTCAATGCCCACGTACTGCGTGGCAGGCTAAATCGGGAGAGACTGGTTGAGTGAGCCCTTTTGATCTCTTCAACAGGACTCTCTCGGAACACCGCCTTGCACCCCATTGGGAGGGTTGGCTTCATACGTCCGTTACTAACTGACCATCAGTTTCCTACCCACTTCTCATTCCTTTTTCCTTCCCAGAACATCCTCTCCTTTCCTTTCCTAAAAAGACCCATCACACAGGGTCCCCAAAATGGCATAGGCCCTGAGGGCAATTATTTTCCTCGGGGCCTGCCGTCTGGAACTAATGTTTAAAATATTTTTTTATTATTCGTCACCAGGTGGGAATGATGTCCTTGTTCTACCGGTGTTACGATGGAAGATTCTCCGAGGAACTAGCATCATTGATCCCTTCAGCACCGGTACATAATCGGGAAACACGCCAAACACGTGCCGAACATTTGTACACGGTTGACATTATTCACACAAGAACGGGTCGTTTCTACGACTCGTTCTTGAGCTCAACAGCTCGGCTGTGTAACGATTTGCCGGCCTCTGTGTTTCCTCCCTCCTATAACATAGGTCTCTTCAAGGCCCATGTTCACTCCTTCCTTTCCTCAAAAAGACCATCCACATAGCATCTTCAAAGATGACATAGGCCCCGAGGGAAATTATTTTCCTCAGGGCCTCCTGTGTGGAATTAATGCAAAAAAAACGGAATGATTGTTTTTCTAGTTTAAAAAAATTGTTAAGTTAAAAATGTAAAGTAAAAATATAAAATACAAAATAAAAAGTTAAGAAATAAATTAGTAAAAAGTGAAATGAATAAACTATAAAATATCTATAAATTAAGGATAAAAAGTACAAAAATTCAATAAAAAAAAGTTTAATATAAGAAATGCTCTGAGTAGGAGACAAAAAATATAAATATTTCAAATAAACTATCGAGCGAATCATATTTAATAATAAATAATCGATAGAAAGGTGTTATGGATTATGAAAGTGCGATATGATAAATTTTACATAATGATAATTTCATTAAGTTCCTAATTATTATTGCTTCATTTATGCGTTATTTCACGCAGGCTTCTTTCATATCTTTTCCCGCTCCGCCATAAAAGCCTTAAACGCCGCTCTGTTCATACCGAATTTATTCCTCTGCTATAAGTCGCCCCTATCCCGCGCTTCCGGGTCCTTCCTCCTTCCCCACCGGATATCCTGACGTGTGTGGTGTGGGTGTGGGTGTGTTGTGTGCTGCAAAGGTTATATAACAGTTAACGGGGTCGAAAGGAAATGAAGCCTCTGAAGACGTATATATGTGGTAAAATACACATTAACGATGCTAAGAGTAAATCATTGAAATTTCTGGGATTTATTCACAAAATATCAAAGCCATTCAAAAACCCCAATTATATATACCTTATACATTTCATTAAAATAGAATTAAATTAGAATATGGGGGTGTTACATGGAACTCACAATATAATAAGAAATATGCTAATTCTGTTGAATCTGTATATAGAAAAAAATCCTAAAATTGTTATCGTTTAAACGTGGATTAAACGCCTTACTTACTATCTTATGAGGAATGGCTACAATACTTTTTTACTAATTTTCTGACATTAGAAAAGAGATTTCAATCTACTGACTTTGTTCATACAAAATTATTCACGAGAAATTTGGAATCGTTAAATTAATATAATATTCCTAATAGACGCTAGGAGTCATAAAACATTTTATCTTGGGTTATTTAATAACAATATTGCAAATTTCAATCCAATGTCTCGAATGTTTAGATTGTATGATGCCATAAAATGAGACGATAAAGACATCTTTATAAACAGCCTCATATGTTTATAAAAAATGTGTCAATTTTATTAGCTATAAGCTAATATGACCGTACGTCAAATAGAAGTATTTGAACAAAAGACTGTGTAATTTACAATAAAAAAACATATAAATTTGTTTAAGACCATCAGTGGACATTTATTGTAAATTATGGTGAGCCACAAAGTTAATGCTTTTTACAAAAATTGACTATGTACCTAATTGTTTTATTTTATTTTATTATTTCTTTCTTCTCTTTCTCTGAACAATTTTATTGTTTTTTTTTTTTGTTATTTTACTGTTTGCTTCTCCACCTAGTAACAATTAAACCTTGATTTACGCATTCTGTGAACATTTTTAATTGGAGTCAATAAGTTAAAATCTATGCATACCCCAATGCCCAATTTCATTAATGCAATAATAATTATTAACACTACTTTGTAAATATTTGAAACAATAAATAAATAAACTATGCGCGACCGTATTACGAATGAAATCTGTAAATATTACAAGGCCTATGTAAATACAGCAAGGCCTAGGTAACATATTGAATGAAACTTAGAAACGGACGGTTTCTTGGATGGTTTGGATATTTAGAATGGATGGAAAAAGGAAGGAGTTTCAGTAATATACTTGAATGATGCGCAAGTGGGTGGAATAAATAGTCGAGGAGAGCCCTGGATGACATGGTGCAAATAAGTTAATCAGGTCCAAAAGAATACCCTTATTAATATGATTGAATTTAAAACACTGCAATGCATTCTGCAAAATAACCACGACAGACAATAATAAAAGTACAAAGAAGCGAAGCTAGTCGTCCACAATGGAGTTCTGGTACGTATCCTGAAGTATGGAAGTGAGGAATATAACTGGCAGAGGAAGGAAGTAAGTAGACTAAATGCTATGGAAATGAGATCCCTTTGAGTGATAAAACCGTGTAAGTATAATCGTGTGAGAAATGTGGAAATCCGCAAAGCATCCTAGGCTGTTGTAGGTATAATGAGTAATATTATAAAAGGGACGCTCAGAAAGTTTACGCGTGTAGAGCGATTTAACGAGAATGGTAGAAGAAGTCGGGGACGCCCTTGGAAGACAAGACGCCAAGTGAATCAAATACTTGAGTCGGGCCATGTCATGAGTCAAGATAATAGAAGAATTGTATGAAAAGATGTATGAATGTGAATGAGGCAGGGGGTGTGTGCCAAGACTGTGTTGTTTGACGGTCCTCTCTGCCTACCCTTCGGAGTAACGGTGTGGTTGGTTAGGCAATAATAAATTTATATCAGCATAATATATATATATATATTTTTGTTTTTGTTATTTTAATTCTTTTAAAATAAATATATTTGTCTAAAAGACAAATCTCAACATTATGGTTACCCTACATGTTTACATTGTAATGTACTATCGCTTTCAGCTTATAGTAAGTACTCATCATACTCATGATCTGTAAGAAACATACAACAATATTGTTCTTCAATAACTGTATTATGCTTATGTTATTTTATTAAATTGTAGAGTTGTTAACCCAACCATTGACCTCAACACAGATTTGACCTAGTGAGGTTATAAACTGAATTGTAAACATTAGACCTGGGTACCATGTAAAGAAAGAAAGGAAGAAATAAATATCGAACACTTTTTCCGTAGTTTTTTAATCGTCCATTGAATATGTGCGCATGAGTGTGGATATAAATGATAAATGTTGGTGGTGGGGGGAGCGTGTGGAGGGATGGGTTGAGGGGGGGAGATGGGAAGGGGGGTTACTTCCCCATATTATGAATGCCTGTGCGAGTATTATTCTTCTTATCCGCAATAACTTCGCCGTGCTCTTTCGGAACAAAATCCAATGAAATTAGTTTACCTACGCGGCGCATTTTTGAAATAAAAATAGATATAGTAAATTGCGCTCGAAAGCTAAATTGCAGAACGTGGATAGTAATAAATATAAAACTGTAGCAGATTTATGAGCCATTTTTAAAATATTGGAAAACGTACTTAGGTAATTATTTTTCCTTGGTTCTGAACGAACACGTTTCTAGCAGCACGTTGCAATGACTCTTATGTCCTCCCCAAAAACCTTCGTTATTTATAATTACTGGGACCAGTACTCTCCAATACTACATTATGCTTATTAAGACTTAGGTTTTTGAGATCACAGTGACTGTTAATTGACGTTTCGTAATTTATAAATATAGTTCGGGGGACGACTAACCAGAAGCTAGGTTATGTCTGCGGAGGTCTGAGATTATATTGTCTCTGCCCACCTACCTTCGGTTACCTTCGGCACATCTCGTGAGCATGATAAAAGCATCTATCACCTGATAACAGTGATTACAAATGATAAAAGATATAACCACGCTGAATACGATTAAGATAGGGACGCTTAGATGTTTTGGACTTTGGCTTAGATGTCGGGGTCACTTAGTTATAGTTTGTGTAAGTAGGTATACCGTTTTTTCCCTAAACCGACTGCATATTGTATGTATGCCGGGGGGCCAACTTAGACGATTTAGATGGCAAACTTTGTTGCTGTTAGTCTGATTGTGCTTCATTGATGTTTAAATTGCTTAAATCTGCCTTTCTAATCTTAATATTTTCTCTCTTTTAAATACGCTTGGGAATTTTAATTTTGCAAGGTTTTTAAAATGAATAAATTGAATTGAATTGAAACAAAATGAAAACTGTCGGTGGATCAACTGTCATGGAACCCTTGTATTTTGCCTTTGTTAGAAGCCAACTTGAGTACAATTCTTCCGTCTGGAGCCCACATTTTGAACCTACAATATTCATGCACAAGCTATTGAAAGAATACAAAATAAATTCTTATGCTTTAATCTGCGGGTTCCAGTAATTTTCCTTTAAAATAATTTGAAAATGTTTAAATGGTCGGACAGAAGGATTATCAGTGATTTGATATTTTTACATACAATTTTAAATTATTCATTTGATATTCCAGAATCGCTTGCATTGGTAAGCTCTCGGGTTCAACTACGTAATGGTGGAAGTCGGGATTAATTTTGTGCAGAAATTCTGGAACTATCTACCATATTTATTCTCATTACCCAGAATACTAACGAAGGGAAATAATTAAGCCGAGTCAGTGGACACCTTCAATTTATTAGTAACTATCTGGGCTATCCGACTTCGCTCAGGGAGTTGATATGAGATTAAACTAATCTTCGAAACCACGACGGATCTTGCTTTATATACCCCACCAATGGGTAACCGTCCCCACCCACAGAAAAATGGCTTAGAATGGTCCACAATGTTTCAGAACATTCCACAATATTGGAAAGTGTTCTGAAATGTTCCACAATGATCTAGGAAGTTCCTGGATCGTTCCAAACTATTCCCGAACATTCCACAACATTCCAGAATTTTTCCGGGATGTTCTGTAAAGTTTTTGAATGCTTTCAAATACTCTCGAATGTTCTGAACTGTTCTAGAAATTTCCAGCTCTTATATTTTCAAAAGCACTCCCTTCAGGTAAAAACGGGAACCTTCATCGCGGCACGCACATTGTACACTTTCTTTTATAAAATATATTCATTAAGTACAAAATATTGTTACTGAGGCAGTTCAGTTGTGTACAACACTGTAAAATATATATTTTTCATTAATTATTTATTAAAGAGAAGTATATCGCTAGGCTACTTGTGGTTGCGTCACAGTCACGCAGCTTGCAAGTATCTCTATGTATGAAGTTCCTCACTACACAATTAGGTACCTATGTATGTATTTTTTTTTTTTTTTTTTTTTATTCATGTATTCGGTTTTTTATGTATTGAAACAAGTTATTTCACTCCACCCGATTGTAGAATGTACATTGTTCATGGATAAACCACTTCATGTTAATTTATAATTTGTCACGACGCCATAAATAACTCGTCCATTGCGTGTTAATAATTTAATCCGAAGTTGTTGAATAATCAGATGATTGTTTTCTGGGTGATTTATAAATTTCAAAAAACATGCACCGCAGTAAATCAAGCACGTTTAAGAACCGCTGAAAAATAAAGCTTGTTTTGTTTTTACGCCTTAACTGCCCGCGACACAGATTCCTAATCTTGACAGTTTTTCATGACCACCCCATAGATTTTTTTCAGTTATTAAAATAGAGTTGGGACTGATTTAAAACGTTTTCGGCATGTATTTCTTTATTAATAGGGTAAAATTTTGATGAAAAATTAATCCTTTGGGTATTTTTTGCGTTTTATTACACAGTACGTCGATAGAAGAAGTGTATTTTTGTACCCTTTACGGTTCAATCTGAAACGGACTCATAAAAGTCGCTGTATCTTATTTGGTACTACGGTGAGATATTTATACTCGTATTATTTAAGTAGATTTAAAATGAGGCCATACAACTCCTTGTATTTGAATTTAAAAGTTTATAATAGAACAATTAAAACACATATAAATTTGTTGTAGACCACTTTTATTTTTTAAACACTACCGGTTTCGGAAGCACCCTTCCTTCGTCAGGAGAATATTATAACTGATAATATTATATAGTTATAATATTCTCCTGACGAAGGAAGGGTGCTTCCAAAACCGGTAGAGGGTTTAAAAAATAAAAGTGGTCTACAACAAATTTATATGTGTTTTAATTGTAATTATGGCGAGCCACAAAGTTAATGCTTTTTACAAATTTGTTTATAATAGAGACTAAAATTATTAGTGTCCGACCGAAACAAGACTTTCCACCGAAATCAAATCTTTTGGTGTCTGTCTCAGTTTCGGCCGAAACCGAAACTTTTTTAGACATATTAAAAATCGGTTGTTTACTGTTATGTGGCTTATTTTCTACACTTAAAATGTTAAATACTTCTTGAAACAAAAATCTGTCAATAATCAACACTTACGTTATTAAGGAAGGACCTCATTAATTGAGTATTTTGCTGATGATGGCGGGTGACATACGATCCACGAACTCACCCGAAGTCAGTCGAACAAGAAGTTCGAAGAAGTTGTTAAAATGTTTTGTAATTTTTTATAAATTTTATTTGTTTTATAGAAGTAATATTATAAAAAAATTAAAAAATTTCACATACTTCAATTATTGTTTTTTTTTTAATATATTTAATTTAACACTTGTTAACTGTCTGAATAAGTGTAAAAAATAAGCCAAATAACAGCAACAATCGATTTTTAACATAACTAAAAAAAAACTGAAACTGATGCCGAAACTAGAATTTTTGCCGCAACTTGCTGAAACCGAAACCGACCCTTCGGTCTGTCACTAAAAATTATTGTTAAAGTCATCGACCGTCAATGTTCAAGTCGCAGAAGATTTGTCAAAGTTTGTGAATTTTTTATTAAGTATTTTTGTACGAAACGAATAAAACATACCCGGATTCATTTGGTGAGGTTTGTCCGGGTCTTGGTGACGGATGCGTCTGTCCTTGGTGGCGTGGCAGGCCAGGTCGCGAGATACTTTTGAGGTTAAGGGAGACCTTTCGTCCTCTCCAGCAGAATTCTCTCGAAACATCGCCTTGCACCACAATCGGATGGATAGATTTATTCGTCCGACACTCCTGGACACACTGTCCAGCTTTCTAATCACCCCTCATACATTTTTCTTTCCTAGAGCTTCCTCTCCTTCGTTTCCTTAAAATACGGCAAAGAAAGGAATCAATAAAAGGAATTATTTTTTTCTAATAATACTGAAAATAAATGGAAAGTATTCTCTTTCTAACGCGATTGTGCGAAGTGGGGAAAAATACCTCAGAAAGTTATTTTCTTTCTTTCAAAATAACTACACACATAACACACAATTTGGAAACATTCACGTGAACACTTGAGAAGTATGTACATAAGCACTTAATGAAAACACTACTGTTTTTCTCAACCAATCATTAAGCAAGTTGGGTCACGAAAGTTTTTCGCTCTAAAAAGTGGTGGCGTTATCTCAAAGTTTGGAAAAGTCTGGTCTCGCAAAACAAATTTAATACTGTGAAGAAAAACATGACTTAATTATTTCTTGGCCAGACCGTTTTAACAGTATTTATGTTAAAGAGGTTCAGTTGTTGGACGCCAGAAAAATAATTATCGTAGCTTGGCGGCACTTCCCTTCTACAACATCCGGTAAGGCCATCTTTGTTTTTGTTTACTTCGCAAACAAGTTAACAGATGGCATTTAAATCTTGGAAAATAGATCTTTGTCCCTTTTGGTATCTTAATTATTGTTTTTAATTATGCCTTTCTTTTATACCATATAACCGAACGAGACTAGAATTTTAAATAATAACTTTAACGAGTTAGATATTTATTCAAGTTGGAATTTAATTTTAATTGGACTTTTTTCAAACTTTATTTTGCAGGACAATAGTTCCATAAGAAAACAATTCATTCAGGGCCTATCTCATCTTTTAGAGATGCTGTGTGTGGGGACTTTTTAAGGAAATGGGGGAAAGGAAGTTCTAGGGATAAAAAGGTATAAAGGATGGATAGGAATCTGGTGGTAAATGTGTCCAGGATTGACAGATATATGAATTCATCCGTGATGCAAGGTAATGAGACTTCCTCAACCATTCTCTCCCGATTACACCTGCCACGCAATAAAACGCATTCGCCACCAAGACCTGGACTCGTGAAACCGGTCACCCCTGTTGAGACACCAAACGTAGGGCACAAGTTGGGATGACCTATGGCAGGGATGTTCGTTATCAATTAATTGGTTCCCGGGGCGGCGGTACCCATACCCGGCTCCCAAATTGTTTTATAATCTTAGTTTACTTGCTTATTTTTAACCGTTTTTGGTGATCAGTACTAAATAACTAGGTACTTTTCAATCTCCATCTACAGCCACTTTTTTCCTTCTCTAATTTGTATTTTAAAATCAATTTAATAGTTTTAAATTTTAAAGTGTTTATATAGTGAAATAAATCTTAACAGATAATAAATTCATATAAGAAAAAAACATAAGTAAAGTTTTTGGGCGTGCATCTGTAAGATTTCATTAAAGTTTTATATTCACGCTTGTTTAATTTTGTCATTTTACCGTTTGAAAGACACCCTGTATTATTTGACTATATTTGGGATTTTTTTTGTATGTTAAAAAATTACAAAATTTTTGGCAAAACTACATCTCTAAATTATCCTGAAATCAGACTCAGGATCATGTCATGTCAAAAGCCAATAAGATTCCTGAAGAATACCTTTCAGCTTTGCAAACCCCCCTCGGCCTAACTACCCTAACTGCAGTATTACAGGGGTAATAATGGCGTGTGTCAGCGCATATTTAACTGGCTGTATACTGAACTAACCTACCCTCTGGCTGGGGGAGGAAACCGCCCGTATGGATATTAACTGAGCACGGTCACGCCACGCGATCAGCCCTTCCACCTACCATTAGCGTAGTTCTAAATGATGGCTAAGCCGATTGTTATGAATAATTTCACGTGTGTATGAATGCTATTGTTGTAGAGGACGATGCATTTGCGCGCAGTGTTAAAAAAATGTGTGAATATCGCGTAAGGGTTGCAACTGACCCCGATTATCAGGAGCCAATTTGTGTATGACATTCCCAATTACTGGGGTATACTACGAGGACTATTTACCTCATATTTCTATGCATAATTATATACGTTGTGGAATCATGAACACTTAGAGCTAACTAAAGAAAGCAGATAGACGCGAGAAAAATGTTCAGGATTCGTTAGCCAGGCGCACAAATGTGTCCATTCTAGGCCTCCACAATTTGGGAGACGGGAATGGGTACTACCGCCCCGGGAATCTTTATTGGATACCTCACCAACACGGGTTAGAATAGATAACATCTACGGGTCAGAAGGGAGGTGCTCATTGTAACACATTTCTTGAGACTTCATAATAACAACGTTATAATAACGTTTTTAAAACCCAATTGAGAACGTCACATGAGAGGTCGTCTCGTTCTTGATTTCAACAGCTCGTCTGCGGAATGATTTTCCGGCCTCTTTGTTTCCTTCCTCCTACATTCAACACTCTTTAAGCTCGGGTACATTCTGTCTTTCCTTAAGAAGATCTTTAGAAAAAAATCCTACATTGTGTGCGATTTACAGAGAATATCGTAAAATGAAGGTATTTTATTTTGGATTTCGGAGCTAAATAACTTTTCTATTAAATCATGTGTGTCTTAAAATTTCATTTCTTATTTAATGAAAAACTTTCGAAATATACATGCAGTTTGTGGAGTCAAAAAAATCGAGTGCAGTTCACACGCGGTAGAAGCGAAACTTCACCAGAACAATCTTAACCAATAGGAGGAGCCTTGAAAAGTGAGATTATCATCAAAGAGGCCAATGGGCGCAGTTTGACGCTTCATAGGTACTGTAATGCGTCATTTCCGTTTCATCCGAGCTTCAAATCACAACGGTGCCAAATAAGTTGCACGTCAAAAAACAAGGATACCAATGTCTACTTCACTAAACTTTAAATACAGATGACACGAAACTATTGTAATCGTTAAGGAATTTATAAAACGTATTTACATTTTTCTTTGTTCGAAAATATCTACGGTGCTGCGGGTGGCTGTTAAATCAAATAAGAACGCTTTGTTGCTTATAAGTTTAATTTAAAATACCTTAATCCATATATATTATAAAAGAAACTGTACTACAATGTGAAACTCAAACTAAAACTGGAAACGAGTCCCGGAAGGATCAAGAGTTATATGGTGTGGTATATAGCCTTCTACTCCCATCCGTAAATAAGGTTCACGTTTTTAACTGAAAGGCGTGCTTTTGAATATAAAAGGGCTGAAAGTTTCACCCTCTAGAAATTTCTACATAAGTCCAGAACATTCTAGAGCATTCCACAAAATTCCAGAATGTTCGTGAATAGTCTGGATCGTTTGGGAACATCCCAAATCTTTGTGGAACACTTCAGAACACTCTCGAATGTTGTTGAATGATCTGGAACATTGTGGACCATTCGAAGCCTAAGGTGGGGCTAGTCATTGGTAGGGGTATATAAACCAAGATCCGTCGTGGGTTCGAACGTCAGTTCAATCTCATATTAACTCCCTGAGCGAAGCCGGGTACCCCAGCTAGTAAAAAATTAAAAAAAAACGATACATAAAATAGTTCTCTTTACACATCCTTACAACTTTCACATGCTGATCCCTTTCTAAACTAGATAAGAGAATGGTTAATTGATGAAATTCCCTAGACTTGTAAGTTTCACAGTTCCCAAATACTAGTAACTTAGTGAATAGGATAAAGAAAGGAAGAGATTTGTAGATAGAACACAGATGAAAGACGCTCGGAATTTGTGGAATAAAAGAAATGCCGGATCAACTGCTCTGGGGAGAAAAAGGTAAATGAATTCTAAAAAAACTTTAATATTGGTAATGCAGGCTGTGGGTAAGATAATGTATGGAGGTTGATTCTTGATTGTATATATTTTTTAAATTTAGCTTGATTTATTTCTTGTTTTTTTTTCATTTGGTTTCAATGAATAATTTACGATTGCTTGGTTAGATATTGGTTTTCATTTAAGTCTTTACTCAGAGACGAGAGAATTCTTTACATAATCGAATATGTTAATTTCGATTGTGGGTTTGTTTGTCTGACTTTGTGTAACTCTGGTTCAATTAACACGGATTTAAACAAAAATAAGAATAAATTTTAACATTCGTCTGAATCATGAATTCAGTCAAATGACAAAATATCTAACTTTAATATAACGTTAGAAAAATATTTTAATTGTTATTTTCAAAATTGGATATGTCGAGAATTCAAACAAGCGATAAAGTGCCTACCTATAATAACAGAAAATTATTTAACAGAAAATTATTTTCTCAAAATTGGAATAGATGTGTCGACATTTTAGACAAGTGATGAAGTATCTACCTATAATGTAATGTTTTATCAGAAAATTATTTTAATTGTCATTTTCAAAATTGGAATAGATATGTCGAGAAATCAGACAAAATTACTTAGTAACAAAGCACCTCTAATATAATACTCGTATTTTTAGTAGAAAAATATTTTAATTCTGTATTTGGGTTCATTGTTTTAAATCTCGCAGGTTTATTCTTGACAAGTACCTCAGTCATATTTCGTGATTTCTCCATGTTCAAGAAAGTGTTATTTACTTACTATCTAAATTTAAGACTCACTGGATAAAATATCGAAATTTACCAACATTGCCAAACTGGTGACCCCGACGTGATTCGAACACGCAACCTTCTGATGAAGATTTTGCACGTAACTCGTAATTTTATCGACACTGAGAAAGAATACTGCTGTCATGTTGATGATTTTTACTGCACTGACCTTGTGATTTCACGTATGTAGGTAGGGGGACTAGGTGTTGGTATGAAATTAGGAAAAGAACAAGAATACTCCCTAACAATAATTCATTGTAAATTTCTGTCAGTTGCTCTGTAATCTATAATCTATACAGAGTTCAGTTATCTAAGTATAAGGTAGTTGAATACCTGAACACGTCATAAGTCAAAGGTGATGGGGGGGGGAGAGTGGTTCGGTGGTTACGTCACCCTCTAACTGGAAGCCTTCTCCCAAGAAACCTGCAATTAGCCTTACCACTACGTGTATTCCAACACTCTCGAGGAACATTCAAATTCGATTGATTTAAGAATTGATGTAGGCAAGGTACAAAGCTGTTAGCATTATTGCTTGGTGTACTGTAAGGTATATCCACATTCTACATTCTCTGAATGTATATAAATCTAAAACATGATTTATTAGCAAACATAGTGGTATAACCAAACTTAACCCCTCAGGCCTTGACCATATTTCGTCAGAGGGTCAAAATACTTCCGCTGTGCAATAAAATTTACTTTTTGTACGAAAATAGAAATATTTAATTATTTTATTACAACACCTTCAAGCTCTAAAAAATAAAAAATAAGTCATTGTGCTTCGTTAATTTTGAGTTGTACTGTCAATTCCGAAATTTTACGAAATCACCAAATTAGAAACACATATGTTTCATTGACTTAAGTATGTGGTTCTAGACCATTTAGCTCACGGTTTGTCTATCTTACACTTGTCTGAAATCGTATACCGCCATCCGATTTGAATTTCGTAATCATGGTAAAACACACCCCCACTAGGCACTTCTTGTGTTATTCTTTATTCTACGCTTAAAAACAAAGCTACGAAAATTTTAATTATTTTTTTATTTATTTTTTTATTTTAAGAATTTTTTTCCATTACAAATGCAAGGTTATACAATATTTCATTTTTTATTCTACTAATTCGTAAGTTGAGCTATGGGAGCTCGTATTTATGGGAGGAGTATTTACATGCAATTTTTTTTTTAATGAAATGTTTGAACAATGATCAAAGAACTTATGAAATAAATACAAACATTATTTGACATAGGTACATAATTTAGAAAAAAATAGTTATAGAAGGACAATAAAAATATATATTTTTTAAATATTAAATATTATAGTTTAAGTAAGGATAAATTAAATTTAAGGTACAATATATCATTATCCAATTTCAGGGACTTAATTTGCTTTTTAAATTGTTCATATTTTTTCAATGTTTCGGTAATACTAATTTTATTTTTGGACAATAATATATTGTACCATCTTACACCTAAATACAAATAGTGGTGCTGAGCCGTGGTCGTTCTTAGAATAGGGATGGCTATTAAGCCATCAGTTTTGAATCTATTGCTTATGCTATCTGAGGGGTGAATTTTTTTAATAAAATATTCTTTATAAATTTGATGTAAGGTGTTTATCTTATATAATTCTGTGATAGATGGTACATTAAATTTCCGAAATATCTCTAGAATAGGGAAGTCGTATGGTTTCCTAAGGATGATTTTTGTAATTATTCTTTGAATTATAATTATGGGCTGTAAGGAAGCTTTAAAGGCCCCTCCCCACCCAATAATGCCGTACTGCAATAGGACTAAATTAATGCATAATATCCAATTTTGATAGTTTTCTTGTTTAAAATATTTCAAATGTTATATGTTATCCATGAAACTATTGTTTCATTAAATTATACCATCCGAGTATAAATTTAATTGAATAATTTGTAACCATTTTCAATGTAATAAAACCTTCATTCCCTAATATTTCAGCAAATCTAATTGATATTCGATATTAGTGAAGCAACTTTTGAAATGTTTAATTATTCAACTCTCAGATATCACCGGGATTCCTGTTATAACTTTCCCATTCATTAAAACACCCACAATTACGAACTTTATACTTGCTTACATCTACAAGCAAACGGTTTCGACTTGCTTACGTCCACAAACAAACGGCGAAGATAATAATTATGATTTAAAGCCTCAGGTTTATTTATGTCTAGTTTATCTTCTAATATAAACACTCGAGAGGACCAAATAATACAATATTACCATATCTTGGAAACAATTGTGTTGCCACACATAAAGGCTGAATAATTATGACAATAGAACGAACACTCGAATTTCCACATCTAAGCGAAGCAGGGGAGCCTCTAATCACTGAGGAATTTGCAGAGTTATCATCTGTTATTTAGTTATTCAAAAATTTGTTGGTAATAGACAATATAATATTTAGAGGCGTTCCACTCTTCCCCTGCTGTATCTATCTGTAAATCTGTTAATTCTAAGAAGACAAGTTTTAAGTTATTTTGCAGTTTAGTCATATATTATGTAGATTCGGTTAAATTACGTAAGTAACTTAAGTATTTTGTACTACTGCGCAAGTATTGGCTTCAGTAAAGCGCTAACCAATTAAAAAGAGACCGCTTTTTAAGGTGTTAATTTTTTTGCATTAAGTCATGAAAAACCAAATGTCAAAATTATTTACGGATGAAATTGTTTTTATTAGAGATATAAATAATTACGAAATAGAGTTTTTTTTTAAAAGGCAATTCACCCTAAAAATAGTGCTTTGTATAAATAGAATTAGATTGCCACATATGAAAAAATAAAAATCACAGAACTGCCTAGTAAAATGTTTAGGACTAAAGACGTATGATTCCTGAAAGTATGAAGAATGAAGGAAGAATGAATGTATGTAAAAAGAAATGTTAGAAATGTTAAGAAATGTTAATTAATATTTGAATTTATAAAATTAAATGTTGCCTCGTGCATATTAGTTTATATTCTAATGTAGTATTAACTAGATCATTAATTAATAAAAAAAAACCTTATAAATACGAAGCAATATTAAAACTGAACAATACAGCCCGTGTTGAAATTTTGAAATGTGTGCGTTGTAAGGGTGATGCGATAGTTCAGTGGTTTTACTATTGCCTTTTTCTTAAGACGAGGCCACAAGTCAAAAATGTATGTATTCTCAGTGTGCCTTATATCGCTTCGAATTTAGATAATAGGCATAAAAATCGCTTGGCAAACGGAGTCTAGAGGTTACGATTTTGATTTAGTGGTAATATTTTTTTTAGTTTAATAATTTTATAACAAAAATGAATCGAGTTAATCAATGGAAACTGTCAAAATAGTTTTAGCCTTAAAATAACATTTTTAAATAGTCTTGTAAGCTTTTAGTTATTTACTTTTGGGGTGTTATGCCGTGTTGCTCTACCTTCTTCTTTAGCCAAAGTTTCGGACAGCATTACAGTGTCCATTTTTTATTTACACACTTTACAAATATAAGACAAAAAATTTCCGATAAACTACTTTTTAGCAGTTTGTCATCAGAGCAGATGTGTAATAAAGTGTGTTCTTATGTACGTAGATGCGATACATAAGGTAAAGGGTATTTTTATCTTAATTATAAGAAAAGGTGTTTTTTTCGGAGTTACATGGTAACATTTTTCATTTAGATACGATTATTCAAAATTTCCCCGTTCCAAAAAAAAGACGACATTATCAACTATTTTTTATTTGAACACCTCATACGTTGAAGAATGTTATGACTTATTGGTTTAATAACAGGAAAAAGTTCAAATATGCACTAACAACCAAAAACACTCACATATACACTAACGTCTACAAAGGCTTAAGCAAGAAATGTGTATATAATTTTGGAAATTCATGAATTCAAACGTTCAATGATAAAAACTCGTTCGAAAATATAGTTCGTGATGTTACGGTTGCCGCTAACAGGCGCTCATCGTGCTAAGAAATAGTCAATCTACAGGCGTTTCTATACTACCTTAGAGAGAAATTCCAGAAAACCTAACTTCTAAACCTTTGTATCGTGTTTACGGTAGGCAAAATGCTCCAAACGAGGATACCTTTGGAGTGTGAAAACCACGATACTCAAATAAATATTTACATATTATACCAGAACTTCACAAATTGGGGGATATATTTTTTTTTACGTTAACTTCACGCAAGAGTTCCTGAGGGAAATAATTCCCCTCAGGGTCTATGTCATCCTGGGGATGCTGTGTGGAGGGTATTTTTAGGAAAGAAAGGGGAGGAAATTCTGGGAAGGAAAAGCGTACGAGGGGTGGGTAGGAATCTGGGGGTCAGTTTGTCCAGGCGTGACGGACGTATGAATCCATCCCTCCAACTGCGGTGCAAGGTGATGTTTCTAGAGAGTACGGCTGGAGAAGTCAAAGGGACTCCCTCTATTCTCTCCCGATTCGGCCTGCCATGCAGCTGTTGGGCAGACGCATCCGCCTCCAAGACCCGGACAAACCTCACCCCATGAATCCGGAAACCCCTGCTAATTCACCAAAAGTAGCGAACTACTTAGGGTGAACTATGGCAGAGGTGTTGGTTATCCAATAAATGGTTCCCGGGCGGCAGTATCCATACCCGCCTCCCAAATTTTTATTCCAAAGGGTAGAAATAGGGATACTTTTGGATTGCAAAAACCACTCAAATTAAAAATTCAAAAGTCACCTTCCTCCTCCCATCTTTTCCCCTCCCCACTACCTTCAGCCTCAATACATACCCCAACTGGGGATGCCATAGTCTCACTGGCTCCAGACGGGAGCAGCTGAGACTCTCGTGAGATATTACTATAAAAAAATAAAAAAACATATTTCCAGAACGTCAGATTGGGGGATATCAATGACTAAAAAAAGTAACTGGGGACAAACAAATGAAAATGTGATTGATTTGATTATGACATATATAACGATATCGATGATGTGCATACGATCTCTCCCTGGGACTAGTATAGGCACTTCATCATTGACTAAAATGAGTTTTATTTTGTAATGATAATTTTTTATAATAATTCGATTTGTTTTTTTTTTCTACTTTTCTTTTGAAAATTAGAAACTCCTCTTAATAATGTGAAGTCTTCTTTTTCCATTTTTATCAAAAGAATGTCTTCAAAAAGCAATTAGGGGAACATAATTATTATCGCAAAAACTGATTTGAATAATAATTGGAGGCAGTCAACGACGTTGTAATTTGATTGGGGAAGGAAAATGCCACAGCAAAGTAGACAGACGGGCAGAATCTTTGCCGAATTTAGCATTGAAAAATAATTCTGTAGATAAACCCTGCATTCAATATATTCATTTTAATAGTTCTAATTGAAAAAAGTCTGCTTGTAAGAAATAGATAAAAAATTTATGCATAATTTGATGATTTTAACCGGTACTACCGCCCCGGAAACTATTTATTGGATAGCCAACACCTATTCCATAGGTAGTAGTGGCCAAGGTGGGATTTGTCTCGGTTCTCATAAAAAACCTCCACACAGCATTTCCAAAGACCACGTAAGCCCTGAGAGGAATTATTTCCCCCGAAGCCACCTGGGTGGAGGTAAAAAAAATATAGTAAAAAATATGTTCATATTTACACCAGTTTTACACAAATTTCACTATGTTTACACTACATCTTACTACGTTTGCACTACAATAACTTTAAATCATTTAAAATACAATTTCGCTTCAATACAGTACATTTACACTAAATTGTCACGATATTTACAATACATCTCAATAAGGTTACATTAAAATTACACTACATTATATCGTTTATACTCCACTTACACTTCGATACAATATATTAACACTAAATGTGGAATATATTCACACCGCATATTTACAGCATAATACCATGCATTTACACTACATTTATACCGTATTTACACTACATTTACTCTTTATCGTATGCATTACACTTATACTTCAATAAAATACATTTACACTGCACTACACTTAAAATACATTTGCACTACAAATTAATTAATTTTACAATCCATTTCCACAATATTTATTCAACACGTACACTACATTAACGCTACCTTTACACTAAATTTATCAATTTTCGGAGGATTAATGCAAGCGTTTAATATTGTTAATCTTAATGTCCCAATTTAAAAACTTCACTTTAACATTCCCAACACCACAATTCTGATATAAGTCATAATCCGTATTTGTACCTAAACAGCGACACACCTACAATTAATAAAGCTTACACTCAACATTTAAATACGACCCTTAACGAATAAAATCAACCCGTAGAAACAACTTTCTTTTATTATAATATATTATGTAGTGAAACAGTTTCGACTTGGATACTTTCCAACAAAGCTATACAATGCACTTCCACTGGCCGTTAGACAGAACACTAATTATTTGAAATGTAAATCAGACACCATGTCTTCGATCATCAGCCTACACAGACCAAACATCAACCATTTTATTAAAACCATTTATAAGTATCTACTGGTCTCAACACAGGATTTCCTAATGAGACAAGCACAGCACATCAAAGTAATTTAATTAATAAATATGAATAATAAAGATAAATCATATTCTCAATTACCAAATTGCTGTAGTCAGATTTTGAAACTAACCAATCCCACTTCGATCATTATCGTTACCGTAAAGTTCTCACTCGTATATTCTCGTTCAATGGCTTCCAAAAGGAATTTAAATGTAAAACCATTTGCTTTGAATGTAGGAATTTACGGAGAACTGGTGTTAAGAGGAAACCGGGTGGTGTTTTTTCCATACAAACGTATTTCTCATTTCCCTCTCTGAATTTTGACACTAGAGAAAATATTTTTTTTACATAATATGAATATTGACCGCAAGCGTGTCGGTACGTTTTGATTTTTTTGATAAGTTACTTTTTATAGGAGTTATAACCCTTCAAAAATTGTTAAAATTGCCTTTTTTTAACGCCATCAACAAACGTTCAGTATACAAATTAGACGATGTATTTTTAAAAAAAGCAAAAGATACAGACATAGAATGTTTTCTTCCAATACATTTGGTAAAAAAAATCTTGGAAATTGGTTCAGTTTTGGAGTAGAAAAATGAGGACTACAAAACCTCGATTTTGACAATTTTATTTAGGTATTATCAGGCTGAGGTGCATGTGTCCCTTTCTCTCAGTATTCGGGGGTGAGGGGGGGCGGAGAGGGTTTTGTTGAATACGTATACAGTCAACGAAGTGATGTGACATTCTCAATAATTATATCGATACACTAGTCCACTAGTGTTGTCATGTCCCGAGTTATCGATGTTTTTTTAAAATTATTTTTCTGTTTGGTGACTTATTTTGAGTGTGCCAATACTTACCGAGCTTATTTACTAAAGTTATTGTGACAAATTTAATTTGTTTACGTCAAATAAATTAATGGAAAAAAATTGAAAAAAAAACACCTGTTACAGACAGACCCCGAGATGATTCCGTTCCGTATTGCCGAGTTGGATATGGAACACAAAAATTAATTAAAATATTTTTTGATAACTTTTGAAGGTTGTACTCAACATAATATTATCCCTTTATAGGACACTTTTTTTAAGATACAACTACCGAACCAAAAAAAAACTTTTATATTTGACTAAATATATTGTTCTAGATTTTTTTTTCAAAAAAATTATATTTTACAAGAAAATGTGTGATGGTAAGTACATACACCACTGATCGTTTGATGGAATGCTGGTACAGCGTATGTTCAGTGGTACATGCATCTACCACATGTTGTTGAATCGATTATGTTATTATAATATCATATTATACAAATGAATATTGAAATCTATGTATAAGAGGCACCATATTGTTTATTGTGCTACATATTAGGTACATACACATAACTAGTTTAGTTTTTATTTAACTTTTTTAATACGTTATATTATTACAGAAAAATGCACTTTTGGGAATACCTCCTACATCACTTGACATTTTCAATCTTCTTCAATGATCTAATATTTTTTGTTTTTAAACGCTTTATTGTAAAAAAAATTACTGTTTAACATCTACACAATGAAATTAAAACAATTTATGGTCCAGACCTTTCCCTCGCCGGTAAATTTCTTGGTATGCGACCGTCAATTATTTCTGGTAAAAGGCATTGGTGGTAGAAATTTTCTAACAGTGGAACGATTTTTTGCCAGATTTCATCGTCCCTCTCAATTTTTTCATACAGCAAACCTTTTGGACTCCACACAACAAAATAACAATAATTACGACGAGTAATATGTAACTGGCCTTGTACTTGGTAGAAGTAATTATGATTCCGTTTTAATGTTAAAGAATGGTCTTCCAATTTACAGTAATCAATTATCTTTTGTGCAATTCCCTCTTCTGGTGACATATTTGCTATACTATAAGGGCATTTAATTTCAATTATAGAATCCTCACCGATAAGGCCATCCGGACTTGCCGCTAAAAAGTTTTTGGTTTTATCGATAAATAGCCTACAAGCGGATACCTGAAAACTTGTTTTTTTTGAAAATTGCTCTATTGCTAGGCTTTCATTTTCTTTTCCATAATTTGTGGCCATAGTTCCTTTGAATTGTGAGTACAGTAAAGAGTTTAGTACTCCCGTAACTGAAGTTTTTTGCCGAAGCTTATATATTTTTCCAAAGTTAGACGCCGTTATCCGCTTACGTCTTTCAATTGCCCACAGATTGTTATTGCTTTGGCCTACCGTATTCCGTTCGAGCTCTTCCTTATTGGTTGAAGATAATTCTTTGAGAAATTCCTCTTTTTTCGTTTCAAATATTTCAGGTGGCATATCTGGTTCTAATTCCAATTGACCATAATTTTCATCGGGCCCTGTAACTTTTTTTCTTTTTTCTGTCGTATTTTCATTATACTTTAGTTTTTTTTTTCGACACATTTGTTTATTCTCCTTCGAACGTCGTTTTCTCTCTATAAAGTGCTTCGTGTATTTGCCGGGACTGTGGCCTTGGATTTTCTTTTGTATTCTTGAATGGGTTGCCAATTCACTATTCCACGAAGTTACTGCTCCAAAACATCTTGCTTGGTAAGATCCTCTTGTAGTAAAATTTACCCTTTTTCCACCTATAAATTTGGCGATAACGTTGTTGAATTGCTCCACAGTGTTATTTGTCACGTCAATAATAAGACTTTCTGCATTTGCTATTAGAGACAATAAGAATTGTTGGATATCAGTCCATATTCCACAATCTCGAAGATCGCTTACTAAATTTGGATCATCAGTATACTTCTCCGGCTTGCAATAGTACGATGCACAATTTGTATGATCACCAAACACATGATTTGCGGTATTTTTTATGTCCATTTTCAAATTTTTTATTTTATCACTTTGTACTGTGTTTTCTTGCTCTTTCCTGTAATTTATTGCTCCAACTACAGCTCTTCTCATGCGTAAAACGTTTGCTTCAACCTTTTTCCTTATATGAACTGGTACAAAGCCTTTAGCGTTGTTGGTTTTTTTTCCAAGTGCTTTCATTTTGTTGCAAAAATTGCGGAGTAAGTGATTTTTGCACTCTATTTTTTGTACTATAAGGTTAGGACCATATGGCATTTGTTGCATTATTTTTTTCATGATGCTGGAGTCGCCATCACCAACTAGTTTGTTAAATTTCAATCCATGCATTTCCATGCTTCTCGAGAACCCTTCTGCTATAATGTGGGCTTCCATGGCATTAGCACTGTCACGCCAGTTTATGAAGCACCTGTGCTCAGAAGCAACTATGTGTAGTTTAGTAGCTCTAGCACATATGCAGCAGTATGAGTTTCGCACTCCCAGAAATAAAACCTTTTTAGTTCGTAGTCCAACTATGCACCCTGCGCCAGATGAGGAGCTAAATCCACTTTTGTACGACCTCTTTGCCCAGGAGCCATCTGCAACCACCGTTACCAAAGGATAGCCACCCTCGTCTACGTCACCGTTTAAAATGGCTAGCCTTTTTTCTTCTTCACCAGCTGCGATCATTTCTTCTAAGGCACATTCTTCAATTGTTGGCGCTAAACATTGTTCTATGTTCGTGTGAGTCTAACAATCCATATTTGGCATATTTAAAACCCCACAAATTTCATTCCATTGTGAATACTCATTTTCTGTACACATCACTCCTTCGACGACAGCAGTATTTATAGACATTTTCCGTTTCGGGTCTTCGGAGTGAATGTATTCTATTTTCTTGCACATTTTGCACTCGAAAACATACTGGCTTAGAAGACCATTTCGTCGTTCCTTCATAAATTTTAAATCGGAAAATGTGCAGTTGGTGTGTTCGTGCTTTATATTTGATATCTCCGAAAACAAATATTTTATATCCACAATTCTGCGACCTTCGAAATTATCGGTTTCATCAATATGGTCTGGTTCTATCACCAAATCATCAAGCGTTGTTGATGATGATGAACTTGCGTTTTCGTCTATATTTGGAGCAAATGATTCATCCATGGAAGTTTCATGCATTAGTGAAGATGTAGTTAAGTTTCCAAAAGTAGTATCGATGACATCCATATCCCTGTAAATGCAAATGATTTATTTATTTAAATTTGTCCATCCCATTTTCCCGTTATACATGCTACATAATACACGGCTTTCATAGCATAAATCTTTAGGTTTTTCTCGTAAGTCGCTCACGTAAGAGAGTTATGGCAAAATTATCAATGTAAACGATACCCATTGGTAATTTTGCCATAACTCTCTTATGTGAGCAACTTACGGGAAAAAAAACGTTACGTACGTAAAGGTAACCTTAGGAAGGTTCAGTAGTAAGAGTGACAGGAAAGCGATATTTCGACTTACCTAGATGTCGAACGTGGTGCAACATGAATCTGTCGTTTGATACTAATAATCGGTTTTTTTCGTCTAGTAGATAAAAACAAACGCGCTTTGTTTCCATTTCTTTTACCCATTATTTATCTGTAAGAAAAAAATTTTTGAGTTGAAGGTAGGTAATATAGTAGTCGATTTTATGTAACTCAATTTCTAAATACACATATCTTATGCTACGTATATATTTGCGAATAGTGGCGTGCACAGAATTTGAAAATTGAAATTTCGGAAAAAAAATAATTTTCAGCTTCGACAACATCATTAATGTCGTATTTTCAATCTTAGGATTCTAGCCCACTGAAAAATCAGTGCACGCCACTCTTTGCGGACAGAGACGCGAGCCGAACCACGAATTATGGTAAAGGTACGAAGCAACCGCAAGCGGCGCAGCGTTTCGGGCAGTTTGCTTTTGCTTCGTTCCTTTCCCATAATCCGTTGTTCGGCTGGCGTGTGTATACGCAGCCTAAGACGTAGAATAATATTTATTATAGGTTACTAGATATGTTAACAAATGTACCGACTTGCATTAATGCACTTTATGCATACAGTCAAAACTGATGAATTTACGTTATTCAGGGAGAGCCAAAAAACAACAACATTTTTAGCGATATTTATATGTTTAATTAAAAAAGGAAATTGTGTTGTAATATTGAGTTTTTATGAATGAATAGTTTATGTTTATAATAATAGTTTATGAATAATTTATGAATAGTTTAGTAGGTATCTACTCACCATATGTCCTATATGTGTAAATCGTGAGAAATGACCAAACAGATTTCAATATTCAAGGGGGTTTCAGGGTCAAAATTCGAAGGTCTGTATTTGACGTAGAATAGTTTCCAGTAAAAAGGCTAGTCAAAAACAGTAGAGTGATGCAGCCAGCGAAAAATAAAAACACTATACAATCACAAAGTACGTGATGTACCTACTGCGCCTATGCTGCCGTTTTATAAAAAAAGATGGTATGAATCTCCCGATATTACTAAACCAAAACAGCGTGCATCTTACTTTACTAATAGTAACAAGATGAATGAACTATGAGCGCAGAAGATATCTATTATATAGGAATACGCACGCTCAAGTCGCGACGCGTATTGACTTATCTGTTGCAGCAGGCAGCAACCTGTATACACGCACCCACAAGTCTCATTGACTTGTGCGTGTGCAGAAGATGAGCTCGGAGCAGGCAGTCACATGTATTTGTAGTAAGTAATAATAATAATAAAGTTAAGTACAATACAATATTAAATAATGTAGACCTCGCTATTTTATTACGAATATGTACCTAGGCACCTACTTAATTTTTGGAATAAATGAATAACAGTAAATGAAATAATAAGAACGCGAAGTCGCTGGCGGGCGCGGCGCGGCGATTCGTTCTTCCAACACCTGCAGCCACGCACACACACGCATTGGGGTTCACCAATACACCGATAGCGCTTTTGCTGTCCCCGCTGAGATGAACGAAATAGAAATAATTTTTACAAATACCTATCGTTAAAATTTCTCGGCGCTCCTGCGCGCTCTTAAATTTGTATTAACGAATAGTTTGTATTATCGGAAATACCTACTATCAGCGTAATGATTCCCGTGCAAATAAAGACTCGCAAATAAGGATTTTTTAAAATAACCAGCAAAACACCTTACCATTTCTCATATGGTTAGGCAGAAAAGTTGGAACACTACCTATACTTATTATTTTTAATTGGTAAACTAATGTTTAAGACAAGATTTTTATGCATAGCACAAAGGGTAACAATTATTATATGCAATAATTATTAGCCTGAAACACTCATCAACATTGAAAAAATCTTTCGAGAAAAGATAAATGCCGCCGACGGGACTTGAACCCGCGTCCTTTTGATATCCGGTCAACTACTCTACCAACTGAGCTACTAAGCCGGAGTGGTTAAATTTATCAAAAACCTAAGTATTTGTCAATCCATCAGTATTTGTAACTTACAAGAATTAACGACTTGTTCGGAATACGTTATTTCTTAAATAATTATATTTTATTGCAATACTAGCTGAAGCACCTGGCGTTTTCTGACTTCTCTCTTATTTAGAGGGTCGTTTGTACAAAATTTCATCAATCTCGGAATAAAACCTTAGATTTTTATACAAATCAAATCCGCATCGCCTGCCTGCCACAAACAGACTCATCGGCTTAGTAACTCAGTTGGTAGAGTAGTTGACCGGATATCAAAAGGACGCGGGTTCAAGTCCCGTCGGCGGCATTTATCTTTTCTCGGAAGATTTTTTCAATGTTGATGAGTGTTTCAGGCTAATAATTATTGCTTATAATAATTGTTACTACCTATACTACCTAAGTCTGTCCAGACACACGTTTGTAAATTCCTCTCACCTTTCATATTAATGAAAATATTTCTTTTTGTTCATATGAAGCAGTTACTTTGTGATGTGACATTGTAATTTAAAATAAAACAATAACTTTGTAAACCCACTTTTATTTTGTATACTTTATGCCGACCGGGTTTCGCTACAACCGTAGCTTCTTCAGGGCAGTACAACCTCTATTAGTGAGATTGTACTGCCCTGAAGAAGCTACGGTTGTGGCGTAACCCGGTCGGCATAAAGTATAAAAAATAAAAGTGGTGTTTACAAAGTTATTGTTTTATTTAAAAAATAAATAAAAATATTTCTTTTATTCTGAATCTTGACTTGACCTAACTTAACCTTTTGCCGCTCGCGCCCTCGGTGTTTGGATGGACAGCATTTAAGGAAAAAAAAAAAAAAAAAAAGCATTCTATCAGAAATCATCATCGAATTCAGTCCTCTTGCTGCTTGATTCGTTTTCTTGCATTCATCACTCCTGTCCAATTGGACACTTAAGTATTCAGTCGCAAAGTGGCCGACATCGGGTTTTTTAATCACATTTTTGCTGTTGTTTCGTTTGATATCTGCGAAATTGCTAAAAAGTATGTGATCAAATTGATAAAGACAAAGACTTGTTCATTCTAAATTGATAATTAAGTGTTCGGCCTTCATCGATTTTAGTTTTTTTACTTCCTATATTACAGTGTCCAAGTTTATAAGACTTTTTGTATTTTATTAACTTAAGTTTTTTTATTACGAGTACTTATTATAACGTTATTATCGATTAAAAATGTTTGTTTGAAATTATTAAATTCCACAATTTACGCAATGAAATGATTAAATATTCCCACAAACGTTAAGTCAAATGGAAATGCTGCCTCCAGCGGTATTCCGAAAGATTTGCAAAATCGAATTTATTTTTATTTTTATTCCAGTTAAAAGAAAATTACATTTTCACTCATTTAACTAGAAATAATTATGAACATTAAGATAAACTAAATATTTCAATACAGAGATATTCTATTTCATTATTTTGTTTATCAAGAATAAATGTTAATAATTTTTTTTTTAAACTTACCCAACTTGTTTTCGTTTTTAATGTCATTTGGGAGGCAATTATATAAGTTGCCCCCCTCGTAACCAATGTTTACGATGTTTGCATTGAAACATCGTTAGGAGTATTTTATAGAATTCTGAATCTATGTACATAACTGTGCTTCCAAAGTGACCAGTGGATGAAGAAACAAAATCATCAGTCATTTGAAGGAAAGGCTTCATCCCGTCTTTCCGTCCTTGTGATAAAAACACAGTCGAATGCTATTTGCTTATCAAGTGATTTTACAGTCCTTCTAACTGTTAATTATTAGGCATTAGACATGTTGGTTGTCCTTCATTTTATTATTGGGCCGTAAATTGGTTCCCTGGTCTACAGTGCTATTTGGAAAGAATCTTGAACCAACTCGTATGTTAGTGTCTGCTAGGTGATGGTTTTTGTCAACGCCTGAATAATTCAAGGGCGCATTGGATTATCTGCGCTCCACATTCCGTGACGGAAATCACTGATATTCAAATTCAAGCCGCAGAATTAAAGATTCCTAGGGGTGGCTACCTACCCCTCTACACTCCCCACCCATCTCTGGAGCCTCATTTAAATAATCTCCCGGGTTTACTTTGATTCAGATTTCCTCGTCTCTCCCCTCGTATCTGAGAGTCTTTTATCTGTTTATTGCGAACTTGATTATTAATGCAAATCAAACAATTATATTAATATACTTTTGAATGCAGCTATTACTTTGTAGTTATCACATTATAAATAAATTTAACAATATTTCTTTAAAGCTTTTTATACAAGAAATAATATCGATAATTTTATGAAGAATCCAAGACCATAAATTGATTAATTCCGGAATAAAAAAATAAAATGTAATGACTGTTCCTCGTTCTATATCGGGAGAAAAACTTATAATTTTGACATTAGACGAAGAAGATTTAAGGTGTCTTAATCATTATCATTTTTTTCAATTTCGCTAACCACAAAGAGCACACCTTTAATGTAAGTTGGTATATAAATGAGTTCATTTACAGTGTCGATTTTTTGTACTTATACACTGGTATACACAGATAAGTAGTTTATTCCTTGACGGATTTGAATGAAAATTATTTCTCACCTTTATTATTCGGCGGTACATCCTCTCGTCATCTGTACCTGTACACCCTTCCAGGAATACTTATATTTTGTGTAAGTAGGTATACCGTATTTTTCCCTAAACCGACTTCATATTTTCGATAATTATTTCGATCATCAGAGCAGATGTGATGGACGCCGGAACGCTCTCCGAAACGTTGACTAAAGAGGGAGGTAGCACAACACGGCATAACACCCCAAAAATACTTCTGGCCGTGAAAATCTAAAATCATATCCGAATACACATTGTATATAACTGTCGGGGGATCACTGTTATAGAATCGATTTTGACAATGTACGTGAAATTAACGCCTGCCAAATTTCGTCGTAACACTATTTTTAACATCTCCATAAAAGTTTTAACAGAATTGCTACTATACTTGCCATCGATAGCTTTTACATCGTGTAGTTCTTACAATATCCTTCCAAGAAGTGGAGTTTAAAATGTCCCACTTCAGTGCTCAAAGTCGGTACTAAAAACTAAGTGCAAAATACGTTTTGTTACGGTGTTGGATAACTTCGATGAGGAGCACTTTGCTCCATATTACAAAGTCCCTTTACAGTTATCCCCTCAAAGAACAATATTATATTGAGATATTCTTTGACTTGGAAGACGTTACCGCAATATTTTTTATGTTACATAAAACAGGAAAGATTACCAAAACTCACATATTAAAGAGTAAAAATATATTAATTTATTAGGGAAACAAACAGTTTTAAATTAAACATTATATACAGAAAAAAAATTATGTATGATTAAAGAAAACATTAAGTGGAGCTTGAAGAAAAGTAGTATAATTTTTTTTTTTAAAACACATGTATGATAGACAATGACAAATAAACAACATTTTCACATCATACGGATAGTTTTCAAGCCTAAAAGTTATTAAAACATTGAAAAACAACATAATTAGAATGATAAAATAACACATAACTGGGGAAGAGGGATTGTAATTGACAATTTGTTTAATTTTTTCTAACTTAAATTTAGTAAATTAATCTGACGACTAATAGAAAATATCGGCGTCTGAAAAGATATTATTGTATTTTGTACATGTCCTTTTCAGAAATGAATGTTGTGTGTAGTTAGTTTTTGAGTGTGGGATATGGAATAGTTGGTTTGATCCTGTATTTCATATAAGACAGTGGAAATTAATGTTTTCTACAAGAACGTTTTTGTCAACGACAACGTCTGTGATGGCATTCTGTCAGTTAACAACGGATTGTTAATCAGACGCCCTCCTCTGCACAGAATCAAGAAGGTTTGTCAAATTTTGGGGCACCAACCCAGAGGTGGCTCCCAAATTCAATTATTGGGCTTACTTAAGATTTGTACGTGGTTAGCAGCCGGTCACTATTGAAAAATCTGCTAGCCTTGTACAAAACACCCAGTTTATTGGAAGACAGATTTACTTGTGCTTCTATGGAGCCCCGATTCTTGAGCCGGTATGTATATATGCGTCTGTATTATAATTGAATTGATACAGTTACTGCCCTCTACCGGTTCTTATCTAGTTTATTTACCGACAGGTTATATTTCGATAATACAGATGGCGCTTGCATCAAAACTGTCAGGTTGTCAAAGAACTTTTTTATTGTTGATATAAAAGGCCGGTTTTCTCTAGTCGCTTCCTACTTTTATTGCTAATATTGTAACAATAAACAAAGACTCGTTTGGCCTTTAATTATAAAATGAATAAAATGTAGTTTTCAGGCTGTACAAAATAATTGTCGCATGTTAAAGTGTTTGATCATGTTTTTTTTTATTTTTTTTTTTTTATTATTTCTGGCTTTCACCCTTCAAGGGTGTTCTAGGCCATCATTTAAAATTACATAGAAAGGGAAAGGTGAATTTATATATTAATTTTATTTAAATGTACAAATTTCAGAATTATATGGAAGATTGGAGTCGAGTTCAGACTTAGAAGAGATGAAATGTTGAATGGAGGGGAGGCAATTTTAGATAACGCTTGATAGAAGAGAGGATATTTATTTAGAGAGGGACAACCAAAAAATATGTGATCTAAAGAGCCCACATCTAGACCACAGAACGTACAATCTGGGGAGTCAAGGATGTGAATTTTAAAAAGGTGAGAAGGAACGGAACAATGACCGATTCTCATTCGAATAAGTGAGGAAATTTCTTTTTTGGAAAAATGGGGAAATTTTTGAAACCACGGTTTTAATGGGATAGTCCTTTGTATTGAGGCGTAGCGAGCTCCCTTGGATTGACTGGCAATGTTCCAATACTCTGTCCAAACATTGCGGGATCTATCTTTGATGATGGAAAAAATATCAGATAGGGGAATATGGTTTACGAGGGTAACAATAGGGTTGGACGCTCCTTGTTTTGCCAAAGAATCTGCAATATCGTTACCCACTATGCCAATGTGTCCAGGGATCCAAACAAGAATTACGGTTTTTCCAGAGCTTTGAATGGAGGCTATCAGCACTCTAATGAGGCATACAAAGTGATCATCAGGATGAAGAAGAGGACAGGATTTAAGTTTTTGGAGGGAACTGAGAGAGTCAGAGAGAACAAGGGAATGTTCACAATTATTTTTGATTATATATTTGAGTGCTTCAATTATTGCAATGCACTCAGCAGAGAATATTGAAAATTGGTTTGAAATTGAATAAAATATTCTATCATTAGAATTATTGTGGTAAACGTTAATACCTATACCACAGTTAGGAGAGTCAGGAGATTTGGAGCCATCAGTAAATAAAAGAGAAGAATTGGGCCATTTAGAAGAAATAATGTCATTGAACATATTATTAACAGTACGGGCTGGGAGATTGGAATGACTTTTAAGGATGCCGATCCCTTCCAAAATTGTTGGGGATAGGGTGACGTGACTATATTTTAATTTGTATAGTGGAAGAAGATCATTTTGGATAATTTGAAGCTCTGAGAGAGAGCGAAAATTTTTACAGATGGCAGGAAGAGGTTTAGTTCGAGCTCTGATTGTAGATGAATGTGTTGAGTCTTTGAACAACGAAACTCTGGGAATAACCTGATGACATTTAGAATTTAAACATTTAAGAACAAATTTGTCAGCAAACAGTTGTCGCCTTAAATAAAGTGGGGGATCAGAACATTCCACTTGAAGGGAATTGATGGGCGACGACTGCATCGCTCCAGTTATTATTCGCAATGACTTCGATTGAATTTTGTCTAATTTACTGAGTGCATTTTTGGAGGCAGTACTAAAAAGTGGGCAGGCATAGTCGAGATGACTTCGAATAAGTGCATTGTAAAGCAACTTAATGCAGGTAGGGTGAGCACCCCACCAAACGCCAGTCAATGATCTGATGATATTTAAATTTTTTTCACATTTAGTAACTATATTGTGAATATGGGAAGACCATTTAAGTTTCCTATCAAATGTTACTCCCAAAAATTTTACTTCAGAGGCGTTGGGGATTGGAGAGTTTTTAAATAAAATTTGAACAGGAGGATTTTTATGACGGTTTGAGAAGGTGACACACTGACTCTTTTTAACTGAAAGTTCCAGACCATTTAAAGTGAGCCATGTGCAAAGGGCATCCATAGCTTCATTAAGATATTTGACGGCAAGTGGGATGATTTTGGATGATAAGTAGAAAGCTAAATCATCTGCGAACTCAATAACTTTTACTTGAGGGGGAATAGAGACATGCATATCGTACGTGTATATATTATACAGTATAGGGGATAATACATCGCCTTGGGGTAAACCTTTCCAAATTGATCTACTCTGAGGAGTAACATCTGGTAGTTCAATGAAAATTTTTCTATCAAGAAATAGATTAATAATAGATTGGACAAACATGGGGGGAAGGCCAAGGCCTAAAAGTTTTTTTTTAAGGATTGGGATGGAAACATTGTCAAAGGCACCTTCTATGTCTATAAAGACTGCAAGACATACTTCATGGTTAGAAATGGATAAATTAATATCAGTGCTGATGATGGCAAGGTTATCTTGCGTAGATTTTTTTTCCTAAATCCAAATTGAGATTGAGACAGAAGCTGATTACTTTCGACAAAAAATTCTAACCGGTTTTTAATTAATTTTTCATAAATTTTACTGAGGGTGGATAAAAGAGCAATTGGCCTGTAGTTGGATCCAAAATTGGGTGATTTATTTGATTTTAGGATTGGGATGATTATTTGAGAACTCCAGTCATCAGGCATTATGCCAGACTGAAAGATTTTATTTAAGATGCTTAGGAAGTGATTTAGAACATTATCATTACTATTTTTGATAATGCTGTAAGGAATACCATCTCTGCCTGGAGATGAGTCTTTGACTGTTGATAAACAATTTTTTAATTCAATTAAAGTGAATGGAGAGTCTAGCCAATGATCAGACATAGGAGTGTTGTGGATGGGAGTTATTTCATCTAAGTTAGGTACAGAAGGGGGGGCAATTTTGTCCAAGAACTCATCTATCCATTTAGAATGAGACGCTCGAGGAGATGTTGAACTGAAGGAGGATCGAAATCTTCGAATCATAGACCAAACTTCCGAAATTGGAGTATTCGGAGATACTGAACTGCAGAAGTTGTACCACCCGGATCTTTTTTTTGACCTCAATACCCTTTTGGCATTGGCTTCGGCATTTTTGTATATAAGATAGTTCTCCATAGTCATATTGTGACGATACGAAAGAGATTTAGCTTTCCGAATTCCCACTACCTTAGAACATTCCTCGTCCCACCAGGGAGTCGGAGGGAGTTTTTTAAGAGATTTGGTTTTAGGGGGAGGATTTGATTTATGTATTGCAGTTATGAGCATCGATTTGAAGTTATCGTAGTCATCTTTGACAGATAATACATGGGAAGAGGGTAAATTTTGTATAAACTTATCCATATGCGAGTTAAATTCGTCCCATTTGGTGTGTTTTGTTTTAATCTTCGTCGAAATATGGGACTTGTCTGAATGGAAAGAAGTTTGATAAGTGATGGTGATCGGGAAATGATCACTGGAGCAAGGATCGGGGGACACCACCCACGAGGAGAGAGGTGCCAGATTTGTAGAGCATATGGAGAGATCCACTGCACTGGGGTTTGTGTTGGGGCGAGAGATTCTCGTAGGAGATCCGTCGTTCAAAAGGAAAAGGTTGGATTCATCTAAAAAATCCATAACATTTCGATAATCTCGATCAGAGAAAGCAGAACCCCAGATGGGGGAATGGGCATTAAAATCGCCCAATAAAAAGAATGGAGGGCTTAGTTGACGGACAATTTGTAACCAAGCTTGCTTATTGAAGTGAGATGATGGGGGAATATAGATAGAAACAAAGGATGTGTCCTTTATTTTAGCTGCAACCATTTGAAAGTCAGCATTGGGGGGTTTGATATTATTTATTGGGGAAAACGGAAGGGATTTTTTAATAAAAAGGGCAGCACCGCCGCCCGTACCTTCCAGGCGATCATCACGGAGACAGGAGTACCCTCCCACATTAAAGTGGGTGGATGGAGTAAACCATGTCTCCGAGACAGCAGCCACAGAAACAAGGTTTGAATTTAATAGGTTAAGAAGGTTCGATTTGTTAGAAATAGCACTGCGGCTATTCCACTGAAGTATTCTGACATCTTGAAGTGCCATTTTGAACAAATGATTTTAACGTGGAAATAATAGAAGCAGCGTTGGACGGTAGATTAGTTTGTGAAGAAATTAGGTCAATTAGAAGCATAATAAGAGTTTGTATAAATGAAGAATTATCTTGCGAGAGTTGTTCAGAAAGCTTTTGATGGTTTGTTGAGGACGAATTATAGTTGTTTGCGCACCCATTTGTGGCATTTGAAAGAGGAGAACCATTGGGATTTAAGAGAAGTGAGTTGTGTTGTTGCCGATCGTATCCAGGAGCCGGTTTAGAGACAGGGTTTTTGTACATAAATTTAGTTGATCGAGAAGATGTTGAGGAGAAGGGGAGAGGGTTGGATGGAGAGTTACTGGATAAAACCTCGGCAAAAGATTTTTTGACAGGCGGGAATAGTTTAGAAGCCTGCAGAAAAGACAAGTTTTCAGAGGCCATGGAAATTTTTATATTTTTTTGGCGAGTTTGTTCAGGACAAGAAGAGTGAATGGCGGAATGAGCGCCTGAGCAGTTAAAACATTTAGGTGAAGAGAGAGAAGAACATTGGTCAGCCGTGTGGTTTTCTCCACATTTGAAGCATCTGGGAGGGGATCTGCATGCAGCTTTGGTATGACCAAAACGGCAGCAATTGTAGCATTGGGTGGTGGGGTAAGTATAAATTTCAACTGGTAAGGAGTTGAAAAATAAATAGATATGGGAGGGAAGAGATTGTCCTTCGAATGTGATCACAACAGATTGGGAGGGCTTCCAGGAAACATTGCCCTCAGAGGTGTCCTTATAATTTAGCCTCCTGGCTTTTATGGGATTGCCGATATGTTGAGGGGTTGAAAGAGAAGACAGAATTTCTGGAATGGACAGATCGGTCGAGATACCCCTGACCAGGCCCATACGAGTGACATTGAAAGTTGGGATGTACGCCTTGAATTTAGAATTAGATGTAATAAAAATGTTTTTAATAAAGTTGTTGGCGGCTGAACCTGAGAGGAATTCAACAGAGATTCGGAAGCGACCCTCGGCTTTTACACCTCCGGGCTTAATCGAAAGGTTCTTGTTGGTTGAAAGGAATTTACCAAATTCAAGAGGATGTATGGTTTTACCTTGCTCAGTTTTTTGCGCATAAACAATGTAGGGGCCACAGGAATGAGTAGAGTAAAAATTGGTTGGAGGAGGTTGATGAAGATCTGGTAGAGACTGAGAAGTAGAAGGAGAGTCATACTTTACTGGGGAAGAGGGACTAAACTTCCTTTTTTTTGTGGAAGTTAGAATGACAGATTCACTGTCAGAAATTACAATATTTTCACCATCTGGAGGGTCAGGGGGAGGATCTGGGGGCTTTTTAGGATGTCCAGGAGGGAAATCCTCCTCCATTGTTCACAAAATTACAAAAAAAAAAAATATGTATGGAAAGTGACAGTAGTGAAAAAAAGGTTATAAATATCTGGAAATCAGCGACGAAAAGTGACTCCTGGAAGATCAGAGGGGAGAAGAATCCTCAAGGAACAACACACTACACTTTATTGACCAGAAAACATAAAAATATTAGTTAAAATAATAAAAAAGATTATTTTTTTAAGAGAGAAAACAAAACAACTGATGACAGCCAAATGTTCAAAATTCGAATGATTTGATCATGTTTTTAACCTAAAAAGTTTTAAATAAAAAAAACTCAGTTCAAATTCTTGAGTGTTTTTAAATGAAGAAAGGACCCCTACCAAATCCTAACTGCGTATTTGTAATAAAAGCTGTTTGTATCTTACAAATATAAAAATAAACTTATAAACACATCTGTGTTACTCTTTTTCATAGAAAATCTTTCCTAAAATTGTTGCAGTCGATAAAATGATCCGGTTATATAAATATTTTACCTATCGGCTCTGCATTTTTCCATATTCTATTCAAAGTCTGCATATCTCTCCTTTTATCTTCACCTTTCCAAACATTTCTTTCCGTTCAAAGGGTAGGGTTATGTTACGTTCACAACGTGCCTTCCTTTACGATCTCGATTTTATGATTAAGGCTATCCTGTAATTTGTTGCCTTTGTGGGAGGCTAACGAGCCAGCGATCTTGAACCGCGAAGCATTCCTATTGGTTCCTCACACGCCAATAGCGATTCTCATTTCTCACGAGTCACCTCTTGCCGTGTCAAATTTAACAGTACCATTCTGTTCTAAATTGCCGAAGAATTAACAGCTTGATAAAATCGCTTCTTGTTCGCTCCCACTTTCATGTACAAATTGTTTATAATATTAAATTACGGTGCGGTTGTAGTCGGATGTAAATTGTTCCATTCATATATGTAAGTGCTGTATCAAATGCTTATTTCATTTACATTCAATTTACCCTAGCCCCCATACCTTCAAAGGGTTGAGATCACAAGAAAACTAAATTAGATTGAATTCTTCCATGTCCTTCGTCGAGAGAAAGAAAAAATGTAAATAAATAAACGAATAAAATCACATTACAAAGTTCTGGCGGACTCGCTTGCAGATAGATATCCGAGTTAAGTTTCGGATGTATTTTGATTAAAGCCCATTTAAATGTGGAGCCTTCATCTCCCGCTTCCGGGATCCCCACTCTAGAAAGGAACTACTTCCGTTTCCCCTTAGCCGCCCTCAAAGCTATGCGGACTTAAAACATTAACATTACAGAAGCAGTATTTCAATTTTAGCTAAAAGGTTTTATACCGATTCAGTTTACCTCACAATGTCATTAATTTGTAAGAAAGTAAAAATAAGTAAAAAGGAATATTGTACCTCTCCAGATTTTTTTTTTAAATGTCATATTATTTTTATGAACAACTACCGCAGACCGTAGAAAATCGCGGGATATTATAATTTATGCATATTAGCTAAAAAGCGCAAAACCTTGAAAAATAACGAAATTAGACTTTACTTGTTAAAATTGACACGAAGAAATGTAATCAAATGAAATAGACATGTCAATTATAGAATTAAAATAATTTTCTGATAAAAAAATATTACATTATGGGAAGTTACTTTATCGCTTGTCTGAATTCTTAACACAATCAGTTCCAAGTTTTACTTAAATTCAAAGCAAATCGCACTCGGGTAAGCGCTTGTATCTACTCTCAATATCGGGTACTCTCAATATCGCCCTGGATGAAAGAACTCCACTCAGAATCAAAACTTCGCTTTTAATGGCTTTAGCCATATTTGTTGGCCAGATTAGCTAGGTACTTCCCAACCCTCTTCCCCATCATCTCCTTCCATTTCGAACTCCCTTCAGCCTCACAAAGCACCCCAATATGAGATACCATAGTCCTCATATTGGCTCCAGTTTTTATTCAATTCTGAATTAGTATTTTATTCATTGAAATATATAGATATTGATAAATACATTTAAAAATTTGTAAAGCTCTAGAATAATTCGGTTTAAAACAACAGATAAACTTATACCAGTGGGTAAAAATCTTTTTTTTAGTTTATTATAATAATTAATTAACTTTCTTCAATTAATTCATTAATCATCTCTAAAGCTAGAAGGCTGTGTGTGATTCAGGTCGGTTTATCCCTGCCAGCATCCTTCAGTCTAGATACAAATCTGTGCCATTTTTCGCGGCTTACATTGGTACTAGGGTACCTAACCTACCTAACTACCCACTGCCTAGGGACTAGAGCTGGAGGTAGTACGAGGAAGGCCTAAGTGGAGAGGTGGCAACGGTTCCGACACAAAGGGAGTATTTGTAGGCAAGGCGAGAAATACTAAGATAAAATACACTGATGATAGAATCTGAGAGAATGGGGTATTTTTTTACGTGAATACCGCACAAGAGTCTCAACTGCTGCCAACCACCTGAAGCCAGTGAGACTATGGCATCCCCAGGTTGAGGTATGTTGTGAGGCTGAAAGTCAAGTCGAGAAGCGAAGAATATGGGGAAGAGTAAGGTGGGGAAGTACCTGGTCATTCAGATCTAGTCACCAAACACGGCCAAAGCTATTTCAAGGAACGTTTCGAGTCTGAATGGAGGTCCTACACCAGGGCGATAATAATTAGTATGAACACCGTTAAAAATGCGTGGAAGATTTATGGTTATTTTTTTTGTTAATTCTGATTATTGTTCTAAAGATCTATAATTTTAATATTTTTATTCATAATTACTGATTTTAAAATGGATCTAAAATCTCGCATTTCTAAACGAATCTAAATAAGGATGAGTAGGTTTCCGCGTTTTGCCGGAGGCCCCTGAGGAGTACTTCCTTATAAAAAGAACTTGTGTTCAAGGAGTGGTTCCAGGATTCGAGTTCTTGGCACAAACTGGATACATTCGGCATTCGGATCCAAGTCGGGGTTGGAGTTAATATTAATAATTGGATAATTTGTGGAAAATCGCCTCAATTTATCGCGCTGCACAATTTATTGTGAGTTCTTTGGCTATCTATTTATTATTTACAAATAGCTACAAAAACATACTTACCTGACAGGGCACTTCTGATAAACACACTTTGTTAAAAAGTTTATGCTTGGAGGAAATACGACATTGCATGATTTTACCTTTGCTACCCTCCATTTTTGATGATATTGTATTTATGCAGGTAGCAAAACGAGAGTTGATATTTATTTTCAAAGATGAGAGAATTTAGGACTCCTTAGGACTGAAGAATTTTTATAAAATGATACCACGAAGCTTCTCTGGGAGTATGAGAGGTATTCGGGTCTGATTTCTCTAGTAGTTGTTGATTTCTTGTTGATCCGCTTACCGTAAAGGACGCGGGTTCAAGAACTCATTCCGGCTGAACGCTAGTTCAACTGGCTACAAGATCATTACGACGTAAAAAACGCTACCAAACTAAATATAAAATTAGTGGCAAAAAATCCGCGAAAAAATACAAGCGTGTTGTTTTAATGTTAATTTTTGACCCAACGAAACATTCCCCTTTTTAAATTCCTACGTAGAAATTAGTTCGATTACGTCGATGTTTCCTTTTTCTTCCTACGAAATGGCATTAATTCGTTTAGCTTTGAACAGGTCTATATTTTGTATTCATTATTGTTTGGGTATAGTGTTTATTAAATGCATTTTTTTCTCATTTTGAATTTTCTTAGAATTTGTCATCCCTATTTCGCATCCTTCTATTTTGTTATCTTTAGGCGAGAAAACAAAATAGACGGAGAATGAAGGAGCTAAAAAAATAATATAAACACACAAACCGACACGTACAGCCTTAGAGCATGGAGCCAGTGAGCAGCGGTATAGCCAGAAGTTGGGAGATTGTATTTGGAGAGAAGTGCACTCGAGTTATGTGAGGGGAAGGAAATGGTGGCAATGTGTTCCTATAGGCTAAAGGCTAAACAATATCTGAAATGCCTTTATTATTTTTTTAATCTTTATTAGGAGTTGTAAAACCATAAACGTCATCATGCAACGTGGTTAAACGTGGCACTTGGTTTTGGTGGTTAACTTGTCAAATTAAAGAATTATTGTACTGTATTTAACTTGCATTTAACCAGCGTCTTTTCGCATGTATAATTATAATAATAATGTTTTATTCCAGGGTGTGGGGGGATAGTTCAATCCGTATAAGTTATAGGTACATATTTATTGAAATTAAACGAGTAGAATAGATAAAATACAATAATACGGAACAATTGTGTAGGGCTTGAGCTCAGGCCCAGCGCTCACTCAGGAGTGGCGGTTGATGCTGGAAGGCTGCGTTCACCACCGTATGCCTAGTTCCGTTAACATTATCGAAATATAATTCTACTTGCGTTGTTATATTGGTTCCGGAGTAATTAGAAGTTGATTGTTATTCAAACAATTTAATAATGTAAAAAATGAGATAGTTCAAAGTATTTTGAGCAAAAATAGGCAGACCGCTTGATAGATTCTTCGAAATCAACAAACGCATTGCGATATTTAGAGCACATTCATCAGGTGGGAATGCTATCCTTGTTCTACCAATGATATTTCAATGGAAGATTCTCCGAGGAACTTGCGTCAATGACCCCTTCGACACTACTAGTGTATGGTCGGGAAACACGCCACTTGTCATGTTTTCACCTACGACAACAGCTCTGCAATGGAACGATTATGATTACTCCTTCCTCTTCTCAAAAACACCCTCCGCATATCGGCCCCAAAGATGGCCCAAAAAGTCCCTGAAGGAAAGTATTTTCCTCTAGATCTCCTGCGTGGTGTTTCTGTAAAAAAACATTATTTTGTATGCGTAGATTTTTGTCAGTGATAAATATTAAATTTAATATTTTTACTGAATATCTTCACTGAGTTTATTGTAATCCAATAAGTTTAGGAACATTTGTGTTTTATTATTTGAGCGAGATCTTTGAATATATTGAGAAATATCTTAAAGTTATATGTTGTGTAAAAAAACCATCAAAAACAAGTGTAACGAAAAATCATTAAATTTTGACATGTTTCCATTAATTTCAACCTGAAATCATTCAAAGCTTCGAGTGTAAGATTTTGGTAGCAATATCGGAGCATGTGAATGGAAACTTAATACGTGATGCCTTAATCCTGATTCAACGCAATATCACTGGGCAAGCAGTGCTGCTGATAAACTTCTGACTAAGCGGAACATAAGCTTAAATATATGCTAAATTGACGAAAGCTTAGCGAATAGTTGTTGCAGTCGGGTGAAAGGGAAACTTCCATGAATTGTGTGTTAACAAGATGTCGCCTGTCGGCGCCATTTGAAGTTTGCCTTCGTTCATGTAATGATCTTGATTCTGTACTAATCTACGCATAGAATTTAATGCCGTATTCTTCATTATTATCAACAGCATCGGCACTGCAAACCTTGAAGAGTTCTGGTCGCTTATATGAATTGCACATTACGGTAAGTTCCTTGCGTAGGAGGTTGCAATATGTACCCCCCTACCTTAACACACCTCAACACACCTCAAATACATCATTCGGTACCTATTTATTGCAGAAAGAGCTTTTAGGCACAGATTATAAAAATTACACCTTGTGTCTATTACATGTACAAAATAGGTTACTAGGTACTAAGTTTGAGTTAATTAAGTAATTCATGCTTATTTAGATTGAAACACAACTTACGCAAATGTCAATCCGTACAAAATGAAGGCAGAGGGGTCGTTTTGTACGGGAAATTTTTATCTTTGAGTAAACATGGAATTTTGTTGCATCTTTAATCATCTATTCAAATGTACGTAATTAGTTGTTTCTTGTAGTAATTAAGTTGAAACGTCGTCGTGTTATTTAAAAAAACTGTGCCTAATAAAAGTGCTGCGGTTAGGGAAATATTTACCCATCATTCATTGGATAACCAACATCTCTGCCATCGTTTGTCACCCCAAGCGGTTAGTCACGTCTGGTGATTAAGCAGGAGTGTTGGGGTACACAGGGTGAGATTCGTCCAGGTCTTTGAGGTGGATGTGTCTACCCGCCCACTGAGTGGCTAGTCGGATCGGGTGAGATTGGTTGAGGGAGACTTTTTGATTTTGATCAGGATTACCTCGAACCAACACCTTGTACAGGAGTGGAAGGGGTAGATTCGTACTTCCGTCACTCCTGGACACACTGACCTCCAGACTCCTACCCAACCCTCAAACCTTTTTTCCTTTCCAGGATTACTTCTACTTACTTTCTATAAAGAGATCCTCCATTCAGCAATCCCAAATATGAAATCGGCCCAGAGAAAAATCACATTCCTGTGGGCCATCTGTACGGAGTTCTCAATTTAGGAGGCGGGTACGGGTGCCACCGCCCCGGGAACCATTTATTGGTTCGCTACGTTTGGTGACTTAGCAGGGGTGTCCGGGTTCATTAGGTGAGGTGTGTTCAGTGTCTTGGCGACGGATGTGGCAGCCCACCGGCTGCATGGTGGGCTGGAAAAGACGAGGCCGGTTTGCGAAGACCTTATGGCCTCGGCAGCTGGTCTTGCATCGCAGCGGGAGGAATGTACGTTCGTCATTCCTGAACACATTGAACCCTTCAGATTCCTACCCACTCCTCATACCTTCTTCCTTTCCAGAACTTTCTCTCCTTCCTTTTCTTAAGACCAGCATACCAAAGATGCCATAGACCATGAGGTAAATTATTTTCTCATGGCCTCCTGTGTGGAGTTAATATAAAAAAAGTAAATGTTTAAAAAAATTTAAAGCCGGGAGTAAACGTCAGTATAATTTTTCACAATGCTGTCTTTCCATGAAGGTAGAAAAGAAAAGATACGAAAAGTATAATAATATACCTATCCCGCACGTTTCATCGACGAAACTCTCTTTCAAAGTGGAATTGTGAAAATAGTAAGAAGTGGCAAAACTTCTAAATTATTTATTCCCTTTTCTTTATGCACCCATTTTTATTATTTGATTGTATAAGTTCGGAATTTTCCGGGAAAAACAAAGACTTTTTCAACAAAAATGCGGAACGTATTTCAAAAGTTAGGAGCTTATTTTTTATTCCTCTACCAAGGATAGAAAGAAAATTATGTCAACATATTTTGACTCGAAGGGTAGTCAGTAGTAATCACACTAGAATAATTCTAGTGTGATAAGTGTTACATTACTAGTTCTGTGAACAGCAGACTTCACGTAATGTATATATTACTCCGACTCAACCGTTTTGAGTTTGTTTTTAGACTAATCCATCATTTTATTTCGAGATTGATGAAAATTTGCACACTTGACCTTTAAAATAAGAGAAAGAACACTGTCTAAATTAGATTTCTAAAAACTTTCCATCGCTTTTTTCTACCCATAAAAACAGGATTTTCACAATTATTGGACAGAATGAAGTCGGTTTAGTGTTATTTATTTTGGGGTCTTATGCCGTGTTGCGCTTCCTCCTTTTTTAGCCAGCGTTTCGGATAGTATTATACAGTGTCCATCGTAAGGGCAGATGAGTAACAATGTTTAGATCAATAATCTATTTTCCATTATGCATCTGCCCTGGTGTTAGACACTGCAACGCTGTACGAAACGTTGGCTAAAGAAGGAGGTAATGCAACACGGCATAACACCCTAATATAAATAACGGTAACTGACATGATATTTCTCCATAAAATAATACACAACGAAATAGCCCAGAAAACTTCTATCCCAAATAAATTTTAACATCTTATTTAAAAAAACTCGCCACACCAACATTTTTTACACAACTAGTAATAAAACAAACGCTGCAGCCAAATCCCCCATTTCCCGCATCCTTTCAAACATTCAACTCAATTCGAAAAAGCACAAATACCGATATATTTTTTGATTCCCTCCCTCTATTTAAGAAAAACTTTTCTAGCATACTGAATACGCACACATAACACACAAATCCACACACCCTCGCACACCCTCACACACACAGACACACCCTCACACCTCTTTCTTTCCATATACTAACTAACTTAATTTAGGTTAAATGTATAATATATCACACAATAACATGACAGCGACATATCATTGGTAACAATTATTGTATTAACTTTTATAACTTTATAACTATTTTCTTCTACGTAATTATGTAATGTTTGATTCTGCAAAAAAAATAACGAATACACTTTTGGCCGTGGAAATCTCAAATCATAACACAGGTATTGGTAATAATCACGGGATCACAGAACTTTTAATTTAGATTTGGGTTAGTTGGCCAATGATTGCATGACCTTTGTCATGCATTGTTGCTGTATTTGTTTTAGGTATTTATGAGTGTACCTAACGTGTGTTTTGTGTATTTTCGTAAAATTTACTTGTTTTGTTAGATTTACGAGAAATATTAAATCAGAGAAGTAGAAATTAAAAAAGATTCTTCTCAAATTGTTATAAGCAAGTAATTGAATTCTCCTTTTGAGTACTCCGAAGGACAACAGTTCAAAGGTTTTGGGGTTTATTGGGGAAACACAATCTGAGGAATTTTACAGTTTGCAGTAAAGGGAATTCGCAATGAACAAAATTAACATTTCGATCCTTCAAAATACAATTTATTTTGAGATAGTAAAAGCTTTTAGATTAGGCGCGCACATTAAATTTGGTTTAAGATTTGCGAATGTTTTTTAAGATTGGTCATTCTTATTTAAAGAGATAGCAAGGTAAAATGATAATAGGTAACAATTATTACTTTGAATCAGAAAAGTCTAATAAATCTCAACGATTCTCTAATTTACACGAAATTTTATGCGTATTTTAATTTAATTTTGTTACAGAAAACTTTTTCATGATGAATATAATTTGTTATATAATCACCATGCAAATTATTTTTTATTATGTTTTTTTAAATTCGAATACAGCACAAGAGTCCCAACTGCTCCCAAACGTCTGGTGCCAGGGAGATTATGGCATCCCCATTTGGGTTTATTCCCAATTATCCTAAATATCTATATCTATCTCTCAGTCGCCTAAATAAAAAGCTAAATGCAATATGCAATAGTTTGTATAAAATAAAATATATGTATTGTATTAACCTCACATATGAGTGGAGGGAAACTAGTAAAGTAAAGTGGTCTAAATATAGTTAAGTGCTTTAAAAATCCTTCCTTTCTTTAAATGTTAAAAACTTCCAAAAATATTAATATTCAGCCTAAATTGAAAAAAAAAAATTACACTAGTAATTTTTCTCATGACCTATTTCATCTGAGGGGATGCTGTTTGGAGGGTATGTTTATGGAAAGTAGATGAGGAAGTTCTGGGAAAGAGAAAGGTGGGTAGGAATCTGAGGGTCAGTGTGTCCAGGAGCGACAGACGATGAATCTATCCCTCCAACTTCAATGCAAGGCGATGGGTTGAGAGAATCTGATCGGAGAGGTCAAAAGGCCTATCTTAACAAGTCTCTATGGATCCGGCCCGCCACGCAGTCCGGGCTGGCAAACGGACGGTGTGGACTAGATTTAACATATGTCGTTGGTTATAAAGGTTGGATAATGGCGTGGCATTGTGTTTCATTAGCCACAGAAACGTGTTGCCGGGTCTGCTAGTAATATTATAAAAAATAACGCAAAAAGTAAATACTTTTTAGGAATAAATTATTTTATCATCCCAGGGTTACATCACAGTTATTCTTCAAAGCATACCTAAACTTTATATGCATAAGTTACAGAACAGCATCTATTCAAATTTAAAGTTAAGCTTTTTAATTTATTTATTTTAATATGTGTAGGTCTAGCTGTGTCATGGTCAAAGATATTCAAATACAAAAGAGATATGCTATGATGTCCGCGCGACTGTCGGCGAACTACTACCTAATCAGGGTAGTTTGCATACGAAAAGAATTTGTTAATTTCCTTGATTTTTTTTAAGGTGTGCATTAGTATTGGTTAACAATATGGTTTGAATACGGAAAGAATTCTTTCATTTAGTTTAGCGTTCGTTTAGTTTATTCATTAATTTAGTTTATTCGTTAAATGGTAAACAATACCGGCGACACTCGGAAACGCAGTCTCATCTAGTAAAAACTGCGGATAGCACATCTCCTTAATCCTTATATTTCAATATCTTTGGTCATGGTAGTCCGACATTCACTATGGATCTTCCATTTTTGTCCTATTTTCCCCAACGTAGGCACTTTCGAATTCCACCTCCATGGGCAAAAGAAAACACAAGTTCATTTGGTGCCGAACGCAACATGTTTGTTCGAAATAACATCAAATAAAAACGAACCTATTTGTTTTTTCAACTTAAACAATCTTTACACGGCCGACGGATATTTTGAACCCTGTATGCATAATATTTTATTTTCATTTGAAGAAATATCAGTTTATTCAAATAATCTTTCACATTTTCCCAAAAACTGGGCGAACTGTACAGGGCCCGCAGATACTTTAATAGTAAACAGCTGTTGACTACAAATCGCAAGTCACACCTTTGAATTTGGCAGCCACCTCCATTGATGCTTCTATGATTGAGGTTAAAAAAAATGAACACATGTTTCGTCTCCAGTCACAATTTTTGTATAGTTGCATAACCGTACACACTTTTCAATCTTTCATGAATGCGAATGGCGTATCACCTTCTGCATTCAAGAATTTAATCACAGAACGCTGTCTAATACGAACGTAATGTCGGCCGTTTTGCAAACGACTCCAGTGCTGCTACCTGTTGACGCTGAATTTTTTGTGTTGGCTAAAGTATATTTCAAATATAAAATCATAATGGTATTTGTTTTACGATACCTTGAGGAATAACAAATATATAGGACATTTAAAATACCTTGGAAAAATTCCGAAATGCAGTAATGATTTTTATTAAAACTGTATAAAACATATAAACAAGCCCCCTTGCCTGGATAAGCAATGTATATATCTCTCTATGAACTATTTTTTGTCAGTTCTTAATTAGTAAGGTTTTCACATACACGGACGTTTATCAATTGAAAAATAAATTCACGACGTTTTATAGTAAGGCTTTTAATAAAGATCCCTCTTTTAATAAATCTTCGGCTATATATATGTCTTTATGAAGCTTGAGATAAGCGAAACCTTGTTGGCTGCTATTTATTCAATCAGTAAAAGTGGTGTACCATACAGTATTTTTTTTAAATTTAACATATATAAAGTCACACGCCAAAGTATTTGCTCCCTTCGAAAAAAAATGAATATTAAGCGTTCGTTGTTGGCAAAGGATGCTTATTTTTTTCTTTGAAACTTTCTAACTCTAGTCTCTGTTGAATACAAGGGCGGATCCAGGATTTTTTTCTGGGGGGGGCACAAGGGGCGGAGGGGGGGGGGGGGGGGGGGCTCGCCCCGGGTGCCCCCTAACAACTGGCGCCCAACGTGGGGCGCCAGTTGTTAGGGTGCCTCGATGTCGGCTTCTAAACCAACACCAGGGCCCAAACACGTCCCTGACTAGCTCTCAGCGGGACTATGGTACTCTCTATTCAGGGGGGTGGGCAGCTCAAGGCTAGGGAACTTCTCTCCATCCTCCGGTGACCCACGGGATCCTCACTGGTCAACAATCCTCCCGCCGTAGCAGAATAATAACAATGTTAAATCATTTAGACATGTATTGTAAACTCAAACACATACATAGGTTTCTACAGTACAATTCAATTACAAGAAATGCAAATTACACAAACCTAGCTAAAGTGTTTAACTCTCTCTGACTCTCTCTCAAAACGAAACTCTCCGAGTCGTGATTTCCGCGGGGGCCCTACATTTCACTGAATTACGGACAACATTTAAGGAGGAAATCAAGATACAGCTTACATGTAGGTTGGCAGGAACCTCGTCTCATGTGGCAGCTTCATCAGGCACTTTCGTAGTCTAAATAGACCGAACTATAGTGGCAAAAGGCTGATTCTACTCAAAGGTATTTCAATAATACATCGCGGCCCCATTGAATTGGGTCCGCCGGCTACAAGTGAACCGCGAGCGTCCGTTCTCAAAGGCGCTCCGATCTCGTCTGTGGGGAGAGCAGCGGACTGCCGAGTGGCCGGGCACGGGGGAGAGGCAAGGAGAAACAGGATACGGGGCGGGGAGAGGCGGCGGCCGAGCCGTGTGGACTTGTGCTGCGTTCTGTGCTCTCGTATTTACTCGCTTCAGGGGCGTATCGTAACAATACATATTATTATTACTATAACTATATTAATTGTCATAATTAACACACATTAATTAATATAAACAATCTCTATTCAGCAACCATTGTTTAAGCATATATCTGAATCTATTTGTAGATTCGCAATTTTTTATATTAATTGGTAACATGTTAAATATTTTTGGCACGTTAAATTCCAGGGTTCGCCTTCCGTAGTTATTATTATATTTTGGAACAAGCATTCCTTCATTCTTTGTGAACCTCGTATTATGCTCATGTTCCACTCTCTTCTTATAATCAGACTCAGATACATGCTGAATCAATATTTTATACCATAATAAGGCCTGCACCGGTAATATTGTTAAATTCCGATACAACAATGAAATGTTTCGTCTCTGTGAAAAAATATTTTTTTGAACTAATAACTTAATCATAGAATTTTGTACTGATTGTAGGTGGTTTAAATTAGTTTTGCAAGAGTGTCCCCAAGTAGTTAATCCATATCGTAAAGTTGATTCTGCGAATGTTAAGTAAATAATTTTTAAAATATTCACCGGAACGAAACATTTCAGTTTGATAAAAACCTTTTTCGTGGCAAATATACATGTTCTACAAAATAACTAATGAAACGTCACATATTTACCCAGAGAGGAGAAAAATCTTTTTCATGTCCCGATTGCCACTATTCATTTTATCGCAAGGGACATCTAATCACGTGTTAACCCACAGTGGACAAAAACCTTTTTCGTGTCCAGAATGCAACTAATCATGTTCTCAAAAGGGACGTACAAGAACGCACTCGCTGATGGAGAGTAACCTTTTTCTCACGGCGGAGAGTAACCTTTTTCGTGTTCTGACTGCAACTATTCATGCACTACAAAGGGATATCTAAAAAATCTTATATTTACCAACAGAGGAGAAAACCCTTTATCAGAAAATTTTATTCCATCAAAATTTGAACACTGAAGAAGTTCAAAATAGTGCGAGTAAGTATGTTAGTAACGACATAAATTTGGAGGTTTAGAAAAGTGCTTTTTTGATAAATGTATCCATCTACAATATTATTTAACAGCGATAGCTTGAGATGGAGAACTGCCCCGAAAAACCAAAGCGATTTAACATTTTAGGTTCTAAGACATAAATAACTTAAAACAATTTACCAAAACATTAACGTAGCCTTAAGAATGTGCATTAAGTTTCTAATTCCTATTTTTTATTTAAATAGAAAAAACATGTTACGTAACGCGTTGTTCGACCCCCCCCCCCCCCCCCCCCCCCCTCAAGTGCGTTACATAATACTTGAACGGCCCCTTTGTCAACACTCAACTTTAATCGGGGGGGGGGGGGGACTTTTCCGACCGCGCTTTCCCCCGACCGTACCGCTCTCGCAAACGCTGATTATCATATTTCATTTGCAAGTGCATGAAAGGGATGCAACGAACGAAATTCGCAATTCCGGCCAGAAATAGACAAGAGTTTAACTCATGTTTTTTCTGTTATTTTATTAATATTTTTTAACAACTCTGATAATTTGATTTGCTTCCAAGTATGTACTGTGATGGAATCTCCACAGTACACAAAAATACCGTCCTGGGGGGGGCACGTGCCCCCGTGCCCCCCCCCCTAAATCCGCCCTTGGTTGAATACATCATAATTCTTCATTAAGTCGAACTTTATCGCTTCGAACTTTCTTCATTCGGTTTCGTAAAGCAAAACATAATACCTGATACTGGTATGGCGAATATCAGGAGTCACCAAATGGCGGACCGCGGTCCGGATCCGGACCGCCGACGTATTTTGTGCGGACCTTGTGTTAACAACACAAAATATTGTACACATGTAACTTGAGTACGTAATTTGATAATTTTTCTAGCGCTTTGTCTTTGCTGCCTTCTTAGCGATAAAGAAAATGTAACTTCCATTGCTTTATCAGATATTTTTAAACACATCAATTATCTAAACCTTAAACTTCAAGGCAAAGGAAAGCTTCTATGAGAGCTCCTGACAGAGGTAAAAATCTTTTTGCGAAAACTCGATCTTTTCACCATCGATCTTGATAATTAACTAACTAACCCTTCCCTATTTAAAAAAAAAATCAGCAGTGACACCGAGCTTGACGTCGGCCAATATAAGACGTTCATTAAGGATCTTAAATCGGAATTTGAAAACAAATTCACAGATTTTAAGAAAATTGAGAATGTCGTCCACATCCTCAGTAACATTTACTCTCTGCTTCCTAGTGATGAATGGAGCAATAAAGATGCAAATATTTTCTGGAGTAATAAAGCTGCTACTTTTTTGATTTTCAAGAAAATACAGTTTTAAAACACCAAAAACAGAAAGTTTCTTCTTGTCAAGAGTTTTGGATTAAATTTATTTGTGCTAATAAATACCCAGAATTAAAAAAATTGCCTTGAAAATTCTCACTTTGTTTGCGTTAACATGTGTTTGTGAAGCAGCATTTTCCAAGATGAACTTCATTAAAAATAAATTCCGGAGCAGAATTACCGATGATCTCCAAGATTTAATGGCAATAGCCTGCACAAACTTTAGTCCAAACTTTGGACGGATGGTCCAAGGCAAAAAATGTCATTTTTCTCATTAATATTGTAAAAAACCCTTGGTACTTCTATTTATTCATAATATTTGTTTATTATTTAATAAAATAATGTTCCGGAACCCATTCGTTTTATTTGTTGATATTGTATCTAAGCATATTTAAGTAGGACAGTTTATCATGTCAATTATTAAGCCGGGGTGGAGGGGGGGGGGGGGCGTAGGCTTTTTCCCCTCCGGACCGCGACGGTCATGTTATTTAAAAAAACGGACCCCTAATGAAAGTAATTGGTGACCCCTGGCGTATATCTTACTTTTCTTTCCAACTGATCATCAACCTGTGATACACAAACGAAAAGTTTGGCAATAAAATATTTTTTTTATTATAAAAGAGTTAGTTAAGTTCGCGTACTTACACCTAGGAGTGTTTTGCAGATTTTGTTGCATAATTTTAATGCCATCAAAGAAATATTTCAAAACCACGACCCAGAACTTCTAATAATTAACAATATCGTTGACAGTACTCGGTTGTTTAATGTATACAGTGAGTGAAGGGACGTACTTGACTTACTTTAACCAGTGATTCCTGACATTGTTTGGGGAAAAAAATGTGAATTGAATTCAATATTCGAAAATGGGCGGAAAATGTTCTTTACGCCGTGATGGAGGATTTAGTTAGACTAGGAATTGAACCCACGACGCCTGAGTGGGTCTCGAACGCGATGCCAACTCGACCACTAACCGGTATTTTGCTCATATTGCTTTTATATTTTCAATTTCAAATTGTTTTTATATACTTTTCTTTGAGCCTCCTACTGAATTCATTTGAAAAATATCTAAATTTTATTGGATAAAAATGTAATGCTTTTAAATTATTTTTAAAGACGTTTTTCTAAATCACCCTTGAAAAGTGTCCAACCGCAACACAGTTGAACTTCTAGCGTTGAAAATAATATACAAAATCTGTAAATAAACAATATCCTTAGATGAATACAAAATTATAATCCTAATGAAAATCCTTACGAAACCTTAAAACCTATCTACTAAGCACTTTGTCAAACAGTCTACAGTCTACTATAACGACAATGTGAAAATAATATTTTAGAATATGTGCATATTATTAGTATAATATTTTAGTAAGTGCATCACTGGTGCATGTTCCTTAATGCAGTTGGAAGTTAACGAGGATCCACATTCTTAGCTCAGCATTATTTTGCATTCAGAAGATCAAGAGAGCATTTGAATGCAAATATGCAACTACTGCATGTTCACTGAACGAGTTATCCTAAAATTGTTATGTAAACCGATTTGGAAGATGAGTCTTTAATTTGCATATTTTATAAAACCGTACGACTCCTGGGGGGAGATTTTGGTGATTAAGGACTTTTTCGTTAACTTAGATTCCAGTTCTCTCGGATGACAAGAATTGTCTAGCCTTAAACTTGACAACTTTTTCGTTGACGGTGATTCCTATTCTCTTGGATGATAACGAAAAATTCGTTGACTTTGATGTTAAGAAAAATAAATTCTTTATCTCGCCGTAGTTGGTGGAGATTTCGGATATACTTAAGGATAAGGATAATCCTTAACCTTAAAATCATTAATTACTTTTACGTTAAGGGCGATTCCAGTTCTCTCGAATGACTGCAGAAATCAAAAACAGTCCTTAATAAACAAACAATAAACAGTCGTTAACCTTAAAATTATTACCGACTTCTAAATTAAGTGCGGTTCCAGTTTCTCCAGATGACTGCAGAAATGTCCTTAACCTTAAAATTGTGAATGACTTTGTTACATAAAAGTATTTTTAACAAGGTGTGTGCACCTTCTTATATACACTTTATTTATGGTTTCGGTGTATGGCACCTCCAGTGCTTACCCATTGACATTTGGGCATTGGTTATACTGTTAGTCCTGCAATATTTTGGAATACAAGAGTTGTTGATCCTGCACAGATTCAAATCAGCAGATTTGAAAAGAAAGCACGCCATTCTTTGTGGAGCAGCCGAGAGCTTGGGGCGGTCCTCTCGACCGCAACACGACGGATCCTTTTTGAAGATCGCTACGATTGTGATTTTGAACCTTAGATGTCATACTCGCCATCTTCGAAATCATCCTGGAGGGATGATTGGCATCGAGAATCATCCGCCTCTCCTGCTTCTGGAGGGTCATTTTGTCTGGGAGCCAATTCTTTTGAGTGCTGCCCTTCTCACGATGTGAGATTCGTTTTACAAAAGAAGATTTCATCATGCGTCATTTTAACTTACCACAGTATCAACATGAACTATTTAAACCTAAGCAAGCCCTTGACAGACAGCCTTAGTTTCAGGTTTTATTTTTTTAGTTTAATACATATTTTTGTATTTCTAATACCTTCTTGTTTTTCCTTGAAAATCATCAACATTTGAATCACTCTTGCTCACAATAATCTACCTTGTACATTGTTGCCACCTCATCCCCGGTAACAACTTTTGGTTTAAGTGCGATTACAGTTCTCTAGAATGACTACATGAATGTCCCTAAACTTTAAGGATTATTAACAACTTTTAGGCTAAGTGCGATTACAGTTCTCTAGGATGACTACATGAATGCCTTCAACCTTTAAGGATTATTAACAACTTTTAGGTTAAGTGCGATTACAGTTCTCTAGGATGACTATAGGAATGTCCTTAACCTTTTAAGAATTATTAATATCGATTTTTGGGTTAAGTGCCATTCCAGTTCTCACGAATGACAGCGTAAGGCGTAAATTTTAAGGTTAAGGTCAATTCGCTATCCTTAAAAAGAACCGAAATCACCCTCTGCGTTCCTAGCACAAACATTGACAAAGTAAAGGGTTAACTTTTGGTTATTGGTCGATACTTACTAGTGCGAGGGCAAATCGCCCGAATCATTTAAAAGTTGAAATTAGTATTAGTAGTTTATCAAGGTTGTTCGCTCTCTACATTAGCTTCTTTCATATATTATATTATATAGATAAAACACACACTTCCATTGGATAATCTCTACAGTGTGCACAATATTGTAAGACGCCTGCATATGTGAGCATTGTGCAGCGTAGTGAATGCCCATGAAAAGTTTTCAATGCATATGGAAATTTATGAAATTACATATGCACTTTCTTCGGAAGTATTATGGGCGTATTGTGGGAACATAATGGAAAATAGATAACGGTTATACTGCTTCCGGTTATTCTTGGCCTCCTATAACGACTTTGATGTAATGTTTGTTATGTTCGACTTAAAGTTTTTTTTTTGTTTTCACCACCCAACCGCCACCCAAATTGAACCATCAGGTTAATACACATGAATCAATTTGATTGCACTAGGTAGTGGTTTTAAGCCTGAAAAAGTTTCTAAAATATTAATAGCGGTTTCCACTAAGCACCACTCTAGGTACTGACTTCGTTATTCCTACAGCCATAAAATAATAAGAGTAGGTTTAATGAATTTTTGGATCTTCTGTTAGCGAGTACCCAAATTTAACGAGTGTCGTTAAAGTTTAACTTAACGTAGAGAGGAATTAACTCGGACAACGGATGCTGCGGGTAAAGGAATGTTATTATAATTCCTGCCTTAATGGAATGTTTTACAATAATTAGCGACCGCCTACACTTGGGTCCGGGACAGTGTAAATAATATTTAGAAAGCAGGTACACTAAAATTAGGCCCGTAGATATTTTTTATTTTTTTTAATTCGAGTATTGTTGTGAAAAAAAAAATATTTTTAAATTCGAGTATTGATGTGAAATAATTTTTTTTTTAAATAATAAAAATTTAAAGACGTCTATACTCGTACATGTATATAAAAATCAAAATTTGCTTGGGGATTAGTGAGATGTCTATGTATTGCTATCAAGCATAGGAAATGTTTGAAACTTTCAAAATACCATATTTATGCCCCCGCGAAGGTTTCTGGATTATTACAACCACATGACAATACATCAGAAAAGTTTTTTAATCATTATAAAAATTTTGCGAAACTGTCAAAATTTTGAAAATGACATTTTGCAGAGTGTGCAGTGTTTATAATAATTTTCGGAGCATACTTTGCGATTTTTTTCCATTGGGGGAATTTCATATAATTGCCGTTTCGGTATGGGGAATGTACAGATATTATCTTCAAGTAAAACATATATTTTTTCAAGAATTTTAAAACTTATAGTATAAGGAAAATATGTAATAAATCGGAAGAAATGCGGGAAGCCGGGAATATTCAATTATGCTGGTGCTATTAATTAAAACCTGAATATTTGAACAATAAAATTTTATAAAATCAAAATCTTCATATTGGTAAACCACTAGTTAGTAACCAGTTTTCACATTTAATAAACTGCCGATACGGTCAGTTAAGTGTCTGAAAGAATTTTATCTTATCATTTTAATTGCTAAAGAATAGATTGAGTCGATGAATTTCTCGTGGAAACTGAATTAATGCAGTCGTGTATATAAATATAAAGAAGAATAAGCTCTAATTCAATTATAATTTGACAAAATTATTCAACGGACCATGTCGGAGGTAGAATTATTTCAGATTCACAAATCCTAATAATTAAATACTTAAATTAAGTCCCTCTTCCCCAAAAAAACATGATTCGCCTTCGTCTTCACAGTCCCCACCAGCTCTTCCTCAACCTCCTCCAACAAATTTTTACTCTTCTCATTCCCGTGGCCCCTTCATTGTATATGTGCAAAAAACTGAACAAGGTAAAACCATACATCCTCTTGAATTTGGTAAATTTCTTTCAACCAACAAGAACCTTTCGATTAAGCCCGAAGGTGTAAAAGCCGAGGGTCGCTTCCGAATCTCGTTGAATTCCTCTCAGGTTCAGCCGCCAACACCTTTATCAAAAACATTTTTATTACATCTAATTCTAAATTCAGGGCGTACATTCCAACTTAAAACGTCACTCGAATGGGCTGGTCAGGGGTATCTCGACCGATCTGTCCATTCCAGAAATTCTGTCTTCTCTTTCAACCCCCCAACATAAATCCAATAGTAATATCCAACAAAAATTCCGGCAATCCCATAAAAGCCAGGAGGCTAAATTATAAGGACACCTCTGAGGGCATCGTTTCCTGGAAGCCCTCCCAATCTGTTGTGATCACATTCGAAGGACAATCTCTTCCCTCCCATATTTATTTTTCAACTCCTTACCAGTTGAAATGTACACTTACCCCACCACCCAATGTTACAATTGCTGCCGTTTTGGTCATGCCAAAGCAGCATGCAGATCCCCTCCCAGATGTTTCAAATGTGGAGAAAACCACACGGCTGACCAATGTTCTTCTCTCTCGTCACTTAAATGTTTTAACTGCTCAGGCGCTCATTCCGGAATTCACTCTTCTTGTCCTGAACAATTCTCAAAAATTTCTATGGCCTCTGAGAACTTGTGTTTTCTGCAGTCTTCTAAACTATTTCCGCCTGTCAAAAAATCATTTGCCGAGGTTTTATCCAGTAAGTCTTCATCCAACCCTCTCCCCTTCTCCTCAACATCTTCTCGTTCAACTAAATTTATGTACAAAAACCCTGTCTCTAAACGGGCTCCTGGACATGATCGGCAATAACACAACTCCTTTTTCTTAAATCCCAATGGTTCTCGTCTTTCAAATGCCACAAATGGGTGCGCAAACAACTATAATTCTTCATCAATAAACTATCAAAAGCTTTCTGAACAACTCTCCCAAGATAATTCTTCATTTATACAAACTCTTATTATGCTTCTAATTGACCTAATTTCTTCTCAAACTAATCTACCGTCCAACGCTGCTTCTATTATTTCCACATTAAAATCATTTGTTCAAATTGGCTCTTCAAGTTGTCAGAATATTTCAGTGGAATAGCCGCAGCGCTATTTCTAACAAATCGAACCTTCTTAACCTATTAAATTCAAACATTGTTTCTGTGGCTGCTGTCTCGGAGACATGGTTTACTCCATACACCCATTTTAATGTAGGAGGGTACTTTTGTCTCCGCGATGATCGCCCGGAAGGTACGGGCGGCGGTGCTGCCCTTTTTATTAAAAAAATCCCTTCCGTTTTTTCCAATAAATAATATCAAACCACCCAATCCTGACTTTTAAATGGTTGCAGCTAAAATAAAGGACACATCCGTATATCCTCTTTGCATACTTACTTGAAGAAAAAATCTTCTAAATGATCAGGCCGGATGAATTGTCGCCGGATGAATTGTCGGCCGGATGAACTGTCGGCAGGATCGGCAGGATCGGCAGGATGAACTGTCTACCGGATGAACTGTCGCCGGATGAACTGTCGCCGGATGAACTGTCGCAGGATGAATTGTCATCGAACCATTTTAACTATTAAAACAAACTCTAAAAAAAAATGCAATTATTTAAGTTAGAAGGTCATTATTCATTAAAAAAAATTAAAAAATTGACTGGACTTCTCTATTGTCATGAGATTATTGTAGACAATCCTCATTTTGCTTTATTTTAAACGAGTCGTGTTTTATTAAACATTTTCACAATTTTCGCTTAAATTTTATCGTTTTTAATATAAGCGCGCTCTCTCTAACATTCGTATTTACATATCTCTTCATCGCTTTCTTTTTGAGCGAAAAATTTTTCACCGCGTCTTAAAAACCATAGGTTACTTACAATATCGTGCATTATTTAGAGGAACGCCTGCGCGTCCTTTTACATATGAAACTTAAATTTGGATTTGTGGCCAAAATGCTTAACCAACCTAAAATAATATTTATTTTATCAAACGGTTTATCTAGTACAGTACTGATTATTTATTCACATATTTCTTTTATTTGTTTTCTGGACTGCATCTTTACATAGTATAAAGCAAAGTCGCTCCCGATTTCTGTAGGCTTAGATCTTTTAAATTATACAACGGATTTTCATGCAGTTTTCACAGGAAGATTTAGTATTTTTATATAGTTTGTCAAGGATTTGTGTAAATTTGTTGAAATGTATAATTTATAAAGGGAGCGGGCTGGCAAGCGGTCAGCGGACAGAGGGCTGGAAAGCGGGCAATTTGTATATGCAGATTAACAGATGGCGTTGGTTAGACAGTTTGGGTAATGGCGTTGTCATTAGATGGCGTTGTGTTTCGTTAGCCACAGCAACGCGTGGCCGGGTCTGCTAGTTTATTTATATTTCAAATTATAAAATGAAGGCCGTTTAAGAATTCAATTTTGCAAGATTTATGGGCCAGGCTTGGCATTTTTTTTGAGTTAATTGTAATTTCTAAAAAACAATCTTCCTTAATACGAGTATATTGAAAAATAAAACAATATTGAAATGTAATAAAGCATTTTTTGGGAAATTTTTTAAATTTCTATGCAACATATTTGTTCTCCAACGTAAATCGGTAATTTGTAATTTAAATACTAGTGCTAAATAACAAATTTTAAGTCGCCATATCCATAGTAGATATTTTCTACACCTTTTGAATATATTTTTTTTAGATTAAGTATTTTGTCCTCAAATCCAAATTTAAGTTTGGTATGAAAAAGGATGCGCAGCCGTTCTCCTTGAAATTCATTGCTTAATGTTAAATCACTATTTTCTACTAACTTTTACTACGAATACCAAAAAATATGATTTCAATAAATTTAGGCTTTTTCTATCGTTTCGCTTGAGTAGAATTAAAATAAAATTGTCAATTACTTTATAAAAAAGATAAACATTAACTACAAAAAAAAATAGAAATGTATGAACGCTACAATACGTAGCGCACAGGTTAATCATGCAGTGTCAACATCCTTCAACAGATGTCGTTAGTATAATTAATTTTACGAAATTTTGCTATATCCCAACAGATGGCAGTTAAGTATGATATAAGAATAGTACCATCTATAATCGTTCGTGTCTAATGTACGAACGGTTGGACATCTGATAGTTTGGTGAACGCCATCAGTCCAGCAAGATATTTGTTCACTTTCTGTCCACCAAGTCATACATATATTAAATCCAGAAGTTTTCAAGTTTTCATCTTTAGACTTTCAAACTGGTTCTGGATAAAGGAATGTCCTGTCCTGAGTCGGCCGAATGAATAAATAATTACACGGATTTGAATATTTTTTTATTACACAAGAAACGTTAATATAAAAAAACATAGTTCACTTAAGTCTAATATTTTTATTTGTGTAAAACATATTAAAACGACCCAAATTAGTTATTTTTAATAGTTACAAATTATCGACATATTTAAGTATCTAGATTTTCTTCACAAAAATGCAATTCTGTTATTGAATCTTTACTAGGTAGGTACCCTGAACATTGTAATTTATAAATTAGTGAGTGACCGGCCAACTCAGAATGAAACCAACTCAGTACCACCTCAGAAAAGTCGTTAAGAGTGATGATAAAAAATTGGTTATAGTTAGATTAGGGTTACCGGCTATTCAAAAATGATTTTTTAAAAGCTCTTAATGACCTTTCTGGGGTGTTTCTGAGTTGGTTTCTTTCTGAGTTGGCATGGAACTATCTGCCTTGGTAAGAAATATGAGCTAAACGGTGTTAGAAACGACAAAAAATTGAGCTGACAATAACGCTTATAATACGTTTCCCTAATTAAATATGCGTGTGGTTTGATTTTTTTCATCATCAAATTTTTTTCTTAGAAAAAACGTATGGTGCGTAATTTTTTTCACTTATTTAATTATCAAAATTGTATGTTTATTTCAAATTATAATAATTGAAATCTTATTTTATTATCTTTCAAAAAATAGTTTTATAAAAAATTACCATTTATTTGGATTTTATTGAAAGTGGAAATATTTTGAGCTTTCAACGACATAATAAGCACGATGCTGGTAGGGTTTGTACGACAGTAACAGTGTTAGTAGATATTTGATTATTAAAATCATTATGTTACTTGATGAGGGAGTAACACAAGTCTACGGTATCTTTCTTTATAGGCATGTATCAAATTAAATACCGCCGACCTTCGACAAATCACGGGATACAAAAAAAATGTTTTAAAAAATAAGAGTAAAAATAGAATAAAAGTAAATACATTCACGCTGAAAAGATAAGAATTATGTAATTATGTATTTTAAATTATTGTGCCATCTCCACCGAAATCACAATTTTCACGGAATGGTCTGAATTATTGACAAATAAGTTCTAATTTTGAAAATTATTAAAAAAAACAGTTTGGTAGGTGGGTATGTAACCAACACCTCTGAAATAGGTCACCGTAAGTCGTTTTCTACGTTTGATGACTTAGCAGGGGTGCCCGGGTTCATTGTGTGAGGTTTCCTAAATTCAATTAAATGGAATAATTATAAACGTATTCGAAAAGTAAGACTGTTTTATAAAAGAGTTAAATACGCTTTCAAATTATATTTATAATATATTATATAAATTTTGAAACATAATGAAGTTTTACAAATGGCACACCTTTCATTTTTTCTTAATTTACCGAAAAAAACACATACATATTTTATTAGTATAGTATAACGTACTATAATAGTAAGGGAGACCCAACGATTTCTACGAGATTTCCGAAAATCAAACAAATAGACTTGACGGGTTAATGAGCCTTTTGTTCAGTTTCTTTGGATGTGGAAAGTCCTAGAGATTCCATCATCTGGTGTAAGTGAGGTAATTTTCTGAAAGATTCGATACTTATGGATTCCGAACCTGTGAAACATATCCGACTTGCCACTATAATATCTCCAGTAAATTGATCGACCGCCAAAGCAGTCAACACTTTGTCACTGTCTGTACCTGTATTCACTTTCTCTGCAATTACTTCTTTATCTCGCTTACCGATATAAGCAGCATATAAAGAGTTTTCTTCACACAAGGGTGACAAAGAGTAATTTTTATAAGTGGGTTCATTGCTTGCAATAAAATAAATATTTTTGGTAATAAAATGTTCAACTACCATGAAGTAAGTGTACGGGATTTCAGTTTTGATGACTGTTGCCTCCAGTGTCAAGAACTGGGGCTCCGAGTAGGATATTTTTAAGGAATAAAGGTAGGATGGTGTAAAAAACATTATTGATGGTATCTGAATAGATCCATCGATACTGCGAAATTCTTCGCGATCTTTATCTGTCTGATAAAAAATTTCATCGCAATAGAAGACCACCTTCTCAATAGATTCTGGCTTATGTGAAACATCCTTTGTCCACAAACACTTCTGTCGGTACGCTTCTCCGAGTATTGTCCGAGATTCGGTTATTGCATCTTGCACAGCTGATTTGAGCTCAGATTTCATATTGCATACAGCAATAATATCCATCTGTAAAAATAAACTGTTTTAAATCCAGCTCTTTGTACCATCTTCCGATAAATAGGGTAAAAGTTATTTTTTGCGTAATACACCTTCAGCTTTACTAAAAAAAACGTCGTGAAAATTGTATTCAATTCATGAACGACCGTATAAGTGAAAACATCACTAATTAAAAAATGTACAATATATTAAATATATATAACTCATCGAACCAAAGGGTTGGATGCATGGAAGTATAATCTATACTCTTAGGTTGGATGAGTAATACATTTTTTCTGTTGTATGTTTTATTAATAACCAGCAAATCCGGCCACACTTTGCTGTAGCTAATGAAACATAACGCCACGCCATTACCCAACAGTTATAACCAACGCCATCTGTTAAATTAATTCCACATCGCCCGCTCACCAGCCCGCGGTCCGCTGCCCGCTGCCCGCTTGCCAGCTCGCTCCCTTTATTAATATATTTCAACCATTTTAAGGGGTTTTCAGACATGAATATAAACCGCGAGCAGATATCTGTTGAACCTCGAACGCTTATGTTTCGTACCGTTCACACGACGCTATCAAATATTTCTTCCTATGGTAGGAGAGGGGGTCAGATGAATTAACGAGCGGCCACGGAATGCACATTTTTTGTACTGAATCTGTCAACTTGACATCTGTCATCCACCGGTCTAGGCAGCTCCGTAATTAAAATGACCCCTCTCCTGATTTTGTCGGAGTAGGGGGCGCTTAACTGTTGGCATATCGCCTCAGGAGCGGTTACGGCGTAAGATGTGCATTGTCTATGGCTTAGGTGTGAACGGTCTGAAGGGATTGTATGGAGAGCGATATTTGGCGTGCTATGATCTTTTATATTTGATAGCTCTGTCTGAACAGGCATTTACACAAAATCTTGACAAATATATACCTAAAAACTTTCCTCATAAATCACTCTATATATTGGTGAAAACCGTATGAAAATCCGTTGCGTAGTTTAAAAAATCTAAGCGCACAAACATCGGGAGCGACTTCTTTTTATACTATGTAAAGATTGCTGAACGAATTTCGTTAATATTTTTCAATTTTAAACATTTTCTTATTTTTAAGATGTAGTATACACCATTTTAGTAAATACATTTACATACACCATTTTAGAAACTACAGAAAAATGTTACATAGAAACAATGTTACATACACCATTTTAGAAACTACATAAAATTACCTATTAGATTTTTGAATTTGAAATATATCTTAGCATTTTGAAATTGCCATATTTAAAACTTCAACACGAAAAAAATTATGATAAGCTACCACATTATTTGTAATCAAACCGCCGAATTTTTTTTTTTAAATTCACTAACAAAAACGGGTATTTTTTAACGTCACCTAACCTTTTATTATTATCACACTTTTTCCTGGTTCACACAATAAAAAAATTAATTCGCTTTTAATTCCTGAAAGAAAACCTAAAATAAACTTATATTTCGAATGGATTGCTTGCGTACCTAAAAACGTTTATTTCTTATTAGACATTTATGACAAAATCAGTTTAAAAATAAGGCAGAGAATGCTAAAATGTTATGTGTGGTCGGTCGTGATGTATGTGAAACATGGACCTTGAAAGTAAATACCATGAACATGTTAGAGGCTTTTGAAATGTGGCTTCACCGGAGAATGCTCAAGGTCCCATGGACCGTCATTATCACCAACACAGCAATTCTCAGGCGGGATAGAGCAGATAGAGAACTGCTTACATTAATAAAAATCAAGAAAGTTTCATATCTGGGTCATATACTTCGAGGGGAGAAGTATCACTTGCTCCATTTAATATTGAAAGGCAAGGTAGAGGGTTGCCAAGGGCCTGAGTCTTGGCTGCAAAATGAACGAGAGTGGACCGGCATTAGAAGTCTGGAGGAGCTATTCCGGGCAGCCCAAGACAGAGAGACATTTTCCAGAGTGATAGAGCACACGAATAAGAAAGAAGAAGACATTTATGTTATAAAAAAACATCACTTTCGAGAAATTCTTATAAAATAAACCCCCTAAAACGCAATTTGAATACTGATATAACCTGTAAAACCATTTTCTGACAATTCAATTTACAACATATTATTATGATTATTTTATGAGAGAGTTTTGAACATCACCTAAAAGCACAGATCTGTCAAGCTGCGCTGTTCAGCGCCCGGTAAAAATAATAACAATCCGCGCATGCGAATTCAGTTTTACCAGATTTAAATAAGAGAGCTGAAGAATTTTTTTATTAGAAACAAAACGAATTTATAATTGTACGGTCTATTTACAATGTGTAACTAAATTAACGGTTGTGAAGTGATTTTTTTTTTCGAAGTCGAATTTAAGTAAAACTAGATACAAATATTTCTAATAAAATAAAATACTTTTTGTTTAAAACCACGAGTTTTATTAATTTTTTTGAACCGACCGGTTTCGCTTTACTCAAGCATCATCAGGGTACAAATTAAAATTAAAATTTAATTTGTACCCTGATGATGCTTGAGTAAAGCGAAACCGGTCGGTTCAAAAAAATTAATAAAACTCGTGGTTTTAAACAAAAATTATTTTATTTTATTATAATATGTCAAACCACAAAGTGATTGCTTTCTACAATAATACAAATATTTCTACTAACAACCCACTCTGTATTTGATTTTTTTCATTCTGTTTTTGAAAGGCAGTGTTCCTTAGGCAAATATACTTTCAGCTTCACAAATATTACAATTGTGTTCTTTCGTAATTTTATTAGTAATAGTAATGTTACCAGAGTAATGAGCGTAATACACGAGCCCGATTTTCAGCCCGATTCCAATTAGAGACAAAAGTCAACATTTTTCGCTTTACGCGATCGCTGTTTTCAACTCTATTTTTATACCTACAATTTCAGTAGGCATCACAAAAAACAGTATGGTTCATGTGATGTTTGCAGTGATGACAATTGAAATCCTAGATATGAAAATAGAGTTGAAAACAGCGATCGCGGAAAGCGAAAAATGTTGACTTTTGTCTTTAATTGGAATCGGGCTGAAAATCGGGCTCGTGTATTACGCTCATAATAGTAGTTTTACCAGAATATTGCAACTGTTTTGTAAAGATGATTTTTCACGGGTCTGCGCTAGTAATGAAATATAAACGGGCAGTGTGGATTTGTTATGTATACAAATTAACATATGGCATTAGTTATAAAGGATAAGTAATAGCGTTGACAGTAGATTGCGTTGTGTTTCGTTAGCCACAGCAACGTGTGGCCGGGTCTGTTAGTATAATCATATTATAATTTTTAAACAGATGAGGTAAAAAATGACATTATTTTGTGAGTCATATAGTACACATTATTAACAAAAATGAAATAAAAATATTTAATTATTAGGATTTGTGAATTTGAAATCAATGTACGAGTACCTCCGGTGTGAATAGGTCCATTTAATAATTTTGTCAAAATATAATTCAATTGAGCTTACCTTCAGAGATATTTCCCTTCACAAAGTGCTGTGTATATTAATTAGGTGCTGATGTTGCTTGTTGTTTGTAACTCCTTCTTGAGAATAAAATAGTAAGAGGTTTTTTTCTTCTTAATATTTATTTACACGACTGTATTAATTCATTTTCCACGAGAAATTCATCGACTTAATCAAATCTTTAGCAACTTAAATGATAAGATTGAATTTTTTCCAGACACTTACACCCGTATTCAGAGTCGATCCTTTAGTTCAAGGAGCCTTCCTTTCCTTTAAGAAACACCGTTTTGTATTCAGAGACACACCTAAGGTCGGTGTGACGTCACATAGTAAGGAAGCTACCTTCTGAGTGCCGATTGTCATCCGGATGACCATATTTCAAGCATATGCGGCCACATTCGGCCACATTCGGCACATTTTTTGTATTCAGAAACTGACGTTTGGAAGTCTCTACGACACTGCGCATGCGCATTCTTGCTTACTTTGACTTATAGCTGTCAAAACTCGAGGTTGGTGGGATAGGTACCTTTAACTTGCCAAGTGACCGCCAATTTAAGGAGCGATATCGTTTGGAGAAAACCACTGTAATGCATTTATTATTTCCAAATAACACTTTAGTAAATAATAGAGGCTTGCCCATACCTCCTATTATTCAGGTAGCTATCGCGCTGAGATTCTACGCTACTGTAAAATTAGATATCTATTGTAAAATTCTGTTCTACTTTTGTGAAACGAAAATATTGCATTTTGTGATGCAGCTATGATGAAACTTGTTATTTACATTATGTCTATACTGATTTGAAATCGACAAAAAATGAAAGAATGCATACTTATTTTGAAAACATGATGTTAACCTAAAATAAACCTTATGACGGGATGACTTTAGATGTATAAAAGCCGACCGGGGACGTTACTTGTCTTTGCTAAGGTAAGGACGAAACTTGACTTTTAAGGATCGACTCTGAATACGGGTGTGAGATGGCCATATCGGTGATTTATATAATGCGAGTAGTGTATTTTATAATATTTTATGTTTAGGTAATCAGATAAGGTAATCATTTGTAAGATAATCAAATATGACATGTTTCAAAATTAACCCAATTAATTAATAGCACCGGCATAATTGAATAATACCGGTTTCCCGCATTTCTACCGATTTATTACATATTTTCCTTAAATACTTTAAGTTTTAAAGCTCTTACAAAAATATATGTTTTTCTTGAAGATAATATCTATACATTAGCTTGTGTCACGCTCCACAGAGAGAAAAAATGGCATTTTTTTAAACGCCTGGGGTCTCAAAACGATCTGTAGCTATTCGAAAACGTTAAAGTAAATTAAATTGTTGTTCACTATCAGGTCGCTTAGGCTGGAAGTTTTGAAAAAAAGTAGATTTCGTGATTTGGAAAAAAATGAAACAAAGGAAAAATGAAACAAACATAAATAATATTTTGTTGAAAACTTAATTTTTATTCCATAACTGCAGAACGCAAAAAAAGGGATGCTGTGTGGAGAGTTTTTAAGGGAAAGAAAGGAGAAGAAGATATGGGAAGGAAAAAGGAAAAAAGGTATGATATGTGGGTAGGAATCTGGGGGTTAGTGTGCCCAGGAGTGACGGACGTATGAATCTATTCCTCACACTGCGGTGCAAGGCGATGGGTCGCGAGAGTCCGGCTGGAGAGGTCAAAAGACCTCCCTTAATTCAGCCCGCCACACAGTGGTTGGGTAAACGTATCCGCCACCAAGACCTAGACAAACCTCACCACATGAACCCGGGCACTCCTGCTAAGTCAACAAACGTAGCGAGCCATTGGTGTAACCTGTGGCAGGGGTGTTGGTTATCTAATAAATGGTTCCCGGGGTGGCGGTACACATACCCGCCTCCCAAATTGAAAAATATAAGTCAACAAGAATACTGAGTATATCGTATGTGTGTTACTACTATTACGATATTTAACTCTCTATCACAGGAGGGAAATAAAAGCACTTAGTATCAGGCTGTATAAAATTGCATTATATATTTAAGTTTACTTGCGACAATATTTAATTAGTAAATTACAATAATTGAAAGCTACACAGAACGACCAACGGAAGGCGAGTCTCCAGCGGGAATAAACTCGGAGCTTGCCGTAAAACACAAGTCACTCGCATTTCTCATCAACGGTGTTGCCTTCTCAGAAAATACCTTTTGGGCTGTTCAATTCATGCCGAATGTAGGTACCACCACATGAGCATTTTTGGGGAAGAAATTTAAATTTCTATGCAACTAATTTTAAGTGGCACATATCCGTACTAGATATTTGCTATACTTTTTGGATATTTATTTTTTAGATTGAAAGTATTTAGGCCTCAAATCCAAATTTAAGTTTTGTATGAAAAAGGCCGCGCAGCCGCTCTCCTTGAAATGCAATGCTTACTGTTATTCCAATATTTTCAATTAACTTTTATTACGAATCTGTCTACATAATAGGTTTTCAAGGTGGGCGATAACGCCCCTTTGGGTGCGTTTCTGACCTTTAGTAGGGTGGTAGAAGACCAAGAGAAAATTGGGGGGCGTTTCAGACTTTCAGGGGGGCGCTAGGAGACCCAGAGAAACCCATATTGCCCATCCCATCCCATTACGTCCCCTCCGTTGTGATAAATATAATCGTGAAGACAATTTCTGTTTCAGATTTTCGGATTCATGAGTTAGGGGGCGCTAGAAAAAAACAAATTCTCAAAGTGGGCGGTGGGCAAAAAAAGGTTGAGAATCTATGGTCTACATTATGAATGCCAAAAGATATGTTTTAAACATATCGATGCTTTTTCTATCGTTTCGCTTGAGTAAAATTAAAATAAAATTGTTCATTACTTTATTAAAAAGATTAGCGTAAACTACAAAAAGATATATTAGAAATACATGAACGCTACAATACTCCGCGCACAGGTTAATAATGTAGTTTCAGCATCCTTCGACAGATGTCGTTAAACCATCTATCGTCGTTCGTATCTCATGTACGAACAGTTACGAATATTTTCAAATGATGAAGACCCTTAAAAATCATTAAACGACAACAGTTTCTCTGAGTTTGCCAACCATTTGTTGGAAACTAGTCATACCTTTGACTTCAACAGTGGTATAGAATTAATGCATTGTGGTGTCAATGGTATTCAGTTAGATAAACTTGAAATTTTGGGGATCAGAAAGACTGTGAATGCTAATTTGAAAATTATTGATAATCAAAAATTGTTTTTTAATGATCCAATATTAAATTTATTTCCTTTGTAAATTGTTCCATATTGTCCATACCCATTCTCATTTTTACATTGTTTCTATTGTCTCTGTTTATTATTTGTCTATCTTTGTTATTTTTATTTTGACACCGTGTTCTATGTCTATTTTAATAAAAATGATGAAGTAAGCTTGGCTTACGAAACATGTCGGTTTTTTATAATCAATTATAGTGATAAAAACAAAGCAATTTATTAATTTGAATTAAAATGGTGCCACAAAATAAGTTTGCTGATTTAGAAGAAGTGAATAAATACTTATATCCAGAAGTTTTTCTTCCATGCATCTTTGGACTTCCAAATGGGTTCTGGATAAAGGAATGTCCTGAGTCGGGCTGAAGGAATAAATAATTACAAATACTTTATTTATTTATTTTTTATTGCACACATTACTTAATATAAAAAAAACATGTTTACTAGGTAAGTATATCATAGTTTTATTTTAAAGAAAAATAATAGCTTCGCAACAGTTGAAAAGACAGATACATTGTTTATTGACGAGAGTCATTCTAACCATTCGATCGTCCAGTTGATTAGTCAGACATCTCTAAATACCAAGTTTTGATATAATGAGGATAGTAGTAGATACAAATCAAATATTATTAAAGCGTCTGTGTTTTACGTACTAAATATGCTACAAAATAACACAGGGAAGAAAAACTATCTGGTACATTAGTATGACAATTTGAAATTTCCTACTAGGAACCTAGAATCAGAATATATATTTTTTTAAATTTCACTATAAGTTTTTCTGCAATGTAATTGATTTGGTGGTGTTTAGAGTAATCTGGGTATTGTATCGGATAGCGAGTACACTTTTACATAATAACTAATTCAAATTTCGATTTTTTGGAGTTGTCAGATCTGATTAATTGGACGATCGTCTTGATAAAGAGCCAATAATCCACCCTTATTTGATAGGTGTGGCTTATGGCTTATGGCCATGATGGTACATTATTATGAACAATAGCATTACAACTTAAGAACAGCAATGGTTGGATTATTTTCTCAACTATGTTGGGTAGACCATGGTAATACATAGTATAAAATAAAATAATTAAAAAACGGTTAAATAAGAAATAAATAAAAATTATTGAAAAAAAGAGGATTTAAAAAAATTACCTTGTTAGTGCATTCATATCTATAATTTCAGAACAATAAAAATAAAAATTTATTAAAGGGTAATAATAAAATATAAAAACAGTAAAGTAAAAAGCAGTGTAAAGTTAATTGTGAGTTTAAAGGTTACAATATGCAATCGGTTTGGGAAAAATACGGTATACTATAATATATTGACGTAATTAATATTATGATAGTAAGGGAGACACGACGGTTTCTATGAGTGATCTGAAAACCGAACAAATAGACGTGACGGGTTAAGGTGCTTTTTTTTCAGTTTGTTTGGATGTGGGAACTTCTACAGATTCCATCATCTGGTGTAAGTGAGGTAATTTTCTGAATGATGCGATACTTATGGATTCCCCATTTGTGTGTCGACAGGCCAAAATAATATCTCCAGTAAATTGATCGACCGCCAAAGCAGTCAAAGTTTCATTCATATCTATAAATTTATCCAATTTCTCTGCAACTACTTCTTCTTTATCTCCCTTACCGAAATTAGCTGCATATAAAGAGCCACCTTTATAAAAGGATGTTTTATTATTGCTCGCAATAAAATAAATCTTTTTGGTAATCATATGTTCAACTACCATGTAGTGTGTGTATGGAATTTCAGTTTTGATGACTGTTGCCTCCAGAGACAAGAACTGGGGCTCCCGGTAGGATACTGTTATGGAGTAAAGGTAGGATGGTGCATCAAATATTCTGGATCTTAACGAATGAGGTCCATCGACACTGATACTATGAAATTTATCGGGATCGCGATTTGTCTGATTATAAATTTCACCTAGATAGAAGACAAGCTTTTCAATATATTCATTCTCACATTGAACATTCCTTTTCCACAAAGAATTCCAGCGGTACTCTTCTCCTTGTATTGTCACAGATTGGATTTCTGCAAATTGCACAGCAATTTCTAGCTCAGATTTCATATTGTATAAAGTAATAATATCCATCTGTAAAAATAAATTGTTTTAAAGCTAGTTTTTTTTATCTTTCGATATAAGGTAAAATATATTTTTGCATAATACACCTACAGCCTTACTAAAAAAATGTCTTGAAAATTATTGTATTCAATTGATAAACGACCGTGAATGTAAGAACATCACTAATTAAAGCGTGACAAAAAATTGTTAATGGAAAATTATATACATTACTTATCCAGCCAAAGGGTTATAAACCACTTTCTATCTGTTGTATGTACTTGTTTTATTAATAATTTCTAAACGAATTTCGAATTCTTTTTTAATTCAGACTCTGAAAAAGGTCTTTTCATTTTAACCTCGCCTTACCTTTTATTGTTGTCAGTGTTATCACACTTTTATTAATTAACACAAAACAAAATTTGAATTTTCTTTTAATTCCTCAAAAAATAAATAAACTGACTTTAAGAATGCTTGCGTATTTAAAAACGTTCATTTCGTATTAGACATTTATATTTTTAAAAAAAATCACTTTCGAGAAATTCTTTTAAAATAAACCCCTTAAAATACAATTTAAATATTGATATAACCTAAAAAAATCATTTTCTGAAAGTTCAATTTACAACATACGATTATTGTATGATAACTTGACTAAAACTGACAAAAAATAACACAAATAAGTATTGAATTACACGAAGATAATAGTAAATTGATCAATTGCGAACAAAACATGATTTATGAAGAGAGTTTTAGACATAAATACCTTTAACTCAACACACCTAAAAGCACAGATCTATCAAGGATCGCTGTTCAGCGCGCGGTATAAATAATAACATTATGCGCATGTGAATTCAGTTTTACCAGATTTAAATAATAGAGCTGAAGATTTTTTTTAATTAGAAACAAAATGAATTTATAATTATACGGGCTATTTACAGTGGCTAATTAAATTAACAGTTGTATAGTGATTTTTTAGTAAGTCTGATGGTGTTTCAAAACTTTCCAAATATTTGGTTCCAGTGGAATTTAAGTAAAATTAGATACAAATATTTCTGTTATTATATTGTATAACACAACCCATTCTGTATCCGATTAAACTATTTGACTACACAAATTATAGAGAAAATTGACAAAAATTGTTTTTGAAAGGCTGAAAGAAAGAAGCTGAAAGTATATTTGCCCCAGGATCATTATCCTGGGGCAAATATACTTTCAGCTTCTCAAATCCTACAATTATAATCTTCCGTAATTTTTCGCGGATCTAGTAATAACAGTAATGTAATATTTTGCAAGAAAATTATGTAAATCGGCATTTTCTAAATTGGAACTATTTAGTCTAGATTTATACTATCCCATAATTTTTGACGGGTCTGTGCTAATAATCAAATATTTTTATTTCATACAAGCATTAAAGAATATATTACATATTAATATTAAAATATTTTCAGAATTAAACAACATATGTTCACAATTATGTCCTCTGCGTGCGAACTCTATCTACATTTCTTTAAATAGACAATAAACAGTGTTAATTTCAAGTGACCTCCCAGGTAAGTATGGTCCTGTATTCATTCATTTTTAGGCAGCATCGCGTTCATTGGTCAAAATATTGTACATATATTTTCGTATCGGTGATCAATGAACCGGTGTATGCAAATTTTAGCCATAAGTTGTTGTTAATTGTTTGTCTAGCTTGTAGTCTTTCTAGATTTTAGGCATGTATGGTAAGTTTGTACAGCGCCCTTGAGGTGATTTTTCACAAAAACGGCGCTATATAAATCGTCCAAATATTATTATTATTATTATTAAGCACAGACCCTGATAAATCACGGAATGTTATAATTATAGAAAGATTGGTAAACCTGAAATCAATCTACCTCGAGAATGTTCCATTTAATAATTTTGACAAAATGTAATTCAGTTAGAGCTTACCTTCAAAGATATTTATTTTCCTTGACAAAGTGCTGTTAGGTGCTCAGGTTGTTCGTCGTTTATAACTCCTTCTTGAGAATAAAATGGTAATAAGTTTTTTTTAAATTTATATGACTGTATTAATTTATTTTCCACATCTACTTAATCTAATCTTTAGCAACTAAAATGATAAGATTCAATTCTTAACAGACACTTAACTGGCCAATCATTTATTAAATGTGAAATGTTGCTACGTGCAAGATTTTATAATCTTTTATTTTACAGGTAATCAGGTAAGGCAATCAATCATTTGTAAGGTAATCAAATATGACATGTTTCAAAAAGAAAGCATTTTTTTCATTCTTCATTAATAGCACCGGCATAATTGAACATTATTTTTAAAACTATAATAAAAACATAATTTAATTACTAACCCTTAAACTCTTTCGCGGCTGGCGCTTTAAGTGAAAACGGTATCTGCTCCAACAAGAATCAAAATAGAAAAACTACAAAACGATTACATATGTCAGAAGTGAGAGTGAGAATAAGGAACTCCAGTGAAAAATATTATGGCTTTAAAAAATATGCTCATATAGACCAATAAACGCTGATTCTGAATATATAAGTTTTATTTAATAATATTAAACGAACAGTTTTTAAAAAAATATTAAAAAGTGCATTTTTAATATTCTCGTTAAAACACAGCGTCAGGTTGGTATGCTTTATAATGCTCTGTGGTGACGCCACGATGGTAATCACTGTAATGACGGGTTTATTTATGCTGTACGTCATTTGTATGGGAATTTAGGTATGACACAAACGAATGTTCTATATATTTCTTATTTTTGAAGATGTCGTAAAAGCATATACCTTTATAGAAACTAAATAGAATTGCCTTTTAGATTTTTGTATCTGACATATACGATCGCGTTTGAAAATTGCAGTATTTTAAGTTTCAAAATGAAAAAATTAAAAAAAAACAGCTGACTGTAAACATAATCTATTAAATGGTCGAAAAATTTAGGAAAATTCAAAATTTTAAAAATACAGTCCTCTTATTTTATGAATTTGAAATAAAACTGTCACTTCACTTTTTATCTCGTTCATACAATTAAAAATGATAAAAAAATATTTTAATGATTCCGAAAAAATAACTTTAAAAATATGACATCTTGGATTTGGTGTTACGCAATTTAATGTGTTGATTTCTGTATTTTGTATTTATTTACACATGCATTAGTCTTTTACATTATTAAATAATATAACTTTAATGGAAGTTTTATTAAATTCACGCGGAAAAGTCATTAAAAAAAAATTTCAGACGTAACCTTAAACCTATCGTTCAACGAAAATAAATCACCAACAAAACACTATTTAAAGGACTAAAACTGAAAAAAAAGTAACGCAGCATTGGTACTTATGATGAATTACACTAATATCACAGTGAATTGATCATTTAAACGTAAATTAACTTCAAAAACATAAAACTGCAAGTAAAATTCATCATGTCATTTTTGCGAAGCTTCTGATCTCGCCGTCGGCATAGACGTCATTGCCCATACACCATAAATAGACCAATCAACGCGTTCAGATGGCCGGCGGCGCCTGCGCAAATCTATATGAGATTCAAGGAGACCAACATAAAAATCATAAAATACGTTTTTTCGTATGTAGTAGATGACGTGTTGATGAAGTCACAAAATGCATAATAGATATGGTGTTTTTAGAGGGACCTTGAAAAATTTAAACTTTGAAAATTATTTTAACTATTAAAACTAACTCTAAAAAAAATATATATATGCAGTTATTTAAGTTAGAAGGTCATTATTCATAAAATAAAAAATAAAAAAATTGGACTGGACTTCTCTATTGTGCGGAGATGAGATTGAATGAGAAGGAAATGAAAGGTGTAAGCATAGAGGAAACATGGAACCACATAAATGTGAGTCCACTGCTAGAGACGTATGTGGAATAAAAAAGTAAGGTAGGAAGAAAGGTGACGCATGATTGGATGATGAGATCAAACCACTGGTCTCAGAGAAGAAGAAAGCATGTTTATGTCTGATAGAAACTGGCAATGCTTCAAGCGACGAGAGAGATCGGGCGAAAAAAGTAGATATATAAGGTATGCAAGAAAAGAATAAATATTAAGAAAATAAATAAGTGTTGTTGAAAAGAGGAAAGAAACGCCTGGCAGAGGAAGAGGGAATCAAAATGACAAACCACTTCCAAGAAAACATTAAACTGTTTTGGAAGGAGATCAAAAGGTCCCGGAGTGGTCCAGAGAACGGAAGCATGAAAGTGATAAAATCGAAATATGGACAAATGTTGACGAATGAGAAAAAATTAAAGAGAGACGGATGAAATATTTCGAGGAAGCCTTCTGATGCAACCCGGGTAACAGTGATTCCAGCGGTGAATCGGTTATGAACGATAATGGAGTGAATGTTCCCAAAAACAGCATGGATGAAATAAAAAGATCAATTAAATGTATGAAAATGGTAAGGCTGTAGGTTTTAACAATATTGCTGCCGAATACTTTAGAAAAGATAGCCGTATTATTCTCACATGGTTGTGCAGACTTTTAACTAGTGTTTAGAGGAGGGTTACAAGCTAATATCCATACTCTTAGGTTACAAGCTATTAGATTGGAGAAGGGCTGTAACCATGCCATTGTACAACGATAAAGAGTCACGTATAGAATGTGGTAATCATAGGGCTATTAGCCTTCTTAACCCAGTCGGCAAGCTGCAAGGGTAAGAATGGAAACAAAGGATAAAATTTGGGGTGTACAAGGTGCCTTTATGAGTGGAAGGGGATGCAAGGACCAAATTTTCTCATCACTGAGAAGTTTCTTCCAAAAAAACAGAAACGCTTCTGTGCCTTTGTAGATCTACAAAAAGGATACGACCGAGTTGACAGGAAAAAGTAATAACCGAGTTGACAGGAAACAACCCTGCTAAATCACCAAACGTATAGCGAACCACTTGGGTGACGTATGACAGAGGTGTTGGTTATCCAATAAATGGTTCCCGGGGCGGCGGCTCCCACACCCGCCTCCCAAATTCGCGTAAGTAAGTGGAAAAATAAGAAAATCACAAAAAATATAAATCCGTACACAATGCCATCTCTGATACTGCCAAAAACAAAACACGGACAGTTGCGCATTGATGATTCCTTCATTGTGTAATTTTAACTTAATAAAAAAAACTGAATTTAATTCAACAGTTATTGATTCTGGGGTGGTACGAAGTTCTTAAGGTCAGCTAGTTAATAATAAAGGATATGTGTTCCGGAGTTCACTTAACCCCCCGCCCATCGGGTCTTGTTTTAACCCGAGGTGTCGCGCGGGGTCACTTAGACCCCAAAAATAAATATGATTAATTTGTTGTTATTGCATATATTTTTGTGTTATTTTAACTGATTATAGTCAGGCGATAGTGACTGCATTGAAATATTAAAAATTAGATATTTATTTTCAATGTAAAAGCTTAAAAATCAACAAGAAACATTTTTTTATAATTATGGATCATATTTTTTTGAATAGTAAACTTTTTTTTTAAATCCAACCAGTTTCTATTTAATTATAACTATTTGAGATTGATACAGACTTATTATTATTACAACAAAAAAATCAACAAAATACAATGAAAAAAACATATAAACTTGGTTTTTCATGGTATTCTGTTGATTTTTTTTAGCCTCACGCCGAAATACAAGTCTGTATCTCACATCGCACATGCGCAGACTGAATGTTGGTGGCGCTAGCGTCAAGTAAAGTTCCTTTTAAGAAGCTACCTGAAGTAAGAAATCGGTGGGAACATTTAAAATGTACATAATTAGCATTTCTGTAAAACCTGGGCTTTTAAAGATCCCACGCGACCAATTGAGAGTTAAGTCTAATACTTTGAACTTGTGTAAGAACGAACAAAAAATGAACAAAGAACGAACAAAAACGAACAATAATAGTTACTAGCTTATGCCTGTTGCAAAGCAACTAACGGGTTAAAACTAACTTGACTTACTAACTTACAGAAAAAAATTATTTCATAGTGCGCGTGTAAGTACTTGGAAGGTACATTGTTGTAATTTTTCACAAAATAACGCTATAAAAATGTTCTATTCAGAAGTTCTTAGAAACGAAAACTTTGATTTATCAGAGCAAAAAAATTACAGAAAAAATATTTTTCATAGTATGCGGGTAGGTACCTATTGCCCAAAGTGAGATTTTAAACAAAAACAGCGCTATAAAAATGTATTATTTAGAATTTATTAGAAATTATAACTTTGATTTATCGAAGTGAAAATATTAAAGAAAAAAATATTATTTCATAGTACACGGTTAGGTACTTGGAAGGTACGTGGTTGTAATTTTTCACGAAAATGACGCTATAAAAATGTTTTATTCAGAATTTCTTACAAACAAAATTTTTTATTTATTGAAGTAAAAAAATACAGGAAATTATTTTTTCATAGTAAGCGGGTAGGTTCCAATTGCCCTTAGTGAGATTTTAAACTAAAACGGCGCTATAAAAATATGTTATGAAGAATTTTTAAGAAAAAAAAACTTTGAATTATTGGAACAAAAAAATTACAGAAATTTTCATTCTTCATAGTAAGCGGGTAAGTACCTATTATCCTTAGTGAGATTTTAAACTAAAACGGCGCTATAAAAATATATTATTAAGAATTTCTAAGAAAAAAAACTTTGATTTATTGGAGTAAAAAAATTACAGAAAAATTTTTTTTTCATAGTAAGCGGGTAAGTACCTATTGCCCTTAGTGAGATTTTAAACAAAAACGGCGCTATAAAAATGTATTATTAAGAATTTCTACAAAAAAAAAACTTTCATTTACTTCAGAAAAAAAATTACAGAAAAAATATTTTTCATAGTAAGCGGGTAAGTACCTATTGCCCTTAGTGAGATTTTAAACAAAAACGGCGCTATAAAAATATATTATTAAGAATTTCTAAGAAAAAAAAAAACTTTGATTTATTAGAGTAAAAAAATTAAACAAAAAATATTTCTTCATAGTAAGCGGGTAAGTACCTATTGCCCTTAGTTAGTTTTTAAACAAAAACGGCGCTATAAAAATATATTATTAAGAATTTCTAAAAAAAAAACTTTGATTTATTGGAGTAAAAAAATTGCAGAAAAAATATTTTTCATAGTAAGCGGGTAAGTACCTATTGCCCTTAGTGAGTTTTTTTTAACAAAAACGGCGCTATAAAAATGTATTGTTAAGAATTTCTCAGAAACTAAAACTTTGATTTATCGGAGTCAAAAAATTTAAGAAAAAATATTATTTCATAGTGCGAGGTTAGGTACTTGGAAGGTACCTGTTGAAATTTTTCACAAAAATGACGCTATAAAAATGTATTGTTCAAATTTTTTTATAAACATTTTTTTATTTTATTTCCTTAAACAAAAAACAGAAAAATATTCTTTCATAGTGCGCGGGTAGGAACCCAGCGTCATTATATTCATTTACACTTAAACGGCGCTATAAAAATGTATAATGCCGAATTTTGTTTTCAAATAATCATTTTAATGTTAAAAAAGCTCACATAATTATGTATTTTTATAAATAATACGAATTCGAATGTTGAGCTGGACGGAGCCTAATTTATTACATTTTATCAGGTACCTACCTATTTCATTATTGGCAGACATACTCATTAGCAAAAAAAAAAAAATTTAAAAAAAAACTATAAAATTTTCATTTAATTAATCCGCCCAATGATTAACGTTTCTTGTTTGGGCATGGGCGTGGGTATGGGCGTGGCCCAAATAAAATCAGCTAATCAGGGATCAGCCTTAGATTGCTGATAATATTCGACGTCTCATTGGCTCCAACGTTTTCAACCAATTAGAGAACCCTCATTAAAAGCGTGTAAACATGAGGGGTGGTTCACATTCCAAATAATAATTTTAAACAACAACAAAAAAATTAACATAACTATAATTTTTTTTTAAAACTATTTTTTTAAACTTTTTTTTTTGGAAATGATATTGTTTATATGTCAACCTTTTAAATTCATTCATACACATGCTGTTTTCTTAATAAATATGTATTGTTTTGTGAGAAATGTATGAAAAACTAAAAAATTATTCACAACTTAATTTGAGATATGAATCTGCCTTGCCCAATCGTTAATGCAAACGCCTGTTTCGATTTTCTGAAAAAATAAATTTTCAAAAAAAAAGTCGCTATTATTATTAAAAAATTTATTAATAATTTTTCAAGCGGTCTTTTATAATCCACCCTCAAACCAACAACATGAATTTGAAATGTGTTCTTAAAATGAGCCAACAACAACAAAATTATAGCACTATTTTTTGCTTACGTTCGAATCTCCAATATAATCTAAATTTGAATTTTGCTTAAGAAATGCTGTAGTTCTATTTTCTGCCGAGCGGCGGCTCCGTGAAAAGTGTACATTTTTTTAAACATTAGTTTCCAAATATGGCTTTTTACTCGTTTTTTTAGCAAACGTCAGATTTCAAACGAATATCCCAACGTTATTTTTGTGAAAAGTGATAAAACCGATGGTAAATAAACGTTCTAAAAACTCTCGTGGACGTAATTTTACAAAATGTTGGCTTCCATGCGTGATATTTTTGAAAATATCGCGTTTGCGAGTCGGCCGGCGAGAAAATGAAATATAAATGGATCCCGGTGTAACTGACCTTGGTCAACAGTCTCAGAAACAATTGCTAGTGGCTGGAAAATAATCGACTCTTCGAAGGATTGTGAACTTTGAAGCGTTCCAAAATAGCGAGCGCTAATGTCCATTCTCGCGTGTCAGCCGTCGGGACAATTTCCTTTGAACAAAATTGAACCTTGAGGTGTGCGAAACTCGAGGATCGGAGAGGTCGTTTTGGCGTGCCAGCGGCATTTTTGCGTCGCCAAGCCAAATTAAACCTTGAGGTTGGTGTAACGCGAGGGGCGGTGAGGTCGATTTTCCCGTCAAGCGAAAAGTGAGTTTTTTGAAAAACCAAACAATACTATATAACTAGCTTATGCCCGTTGCAAATGCAACTAACGGGTTAAAACATTATGCAAATTGATGTGTGAACGTGGATGAAGCGAAGAGCGGGTGTTTAATTAAATATGTAAAGAAAAAAACGATGCGTAGCTGTTTGCCCGTTACAGGCAACTAACGGGTCAAAACTAACTCAACTTTAACTTAAAACGGGGTTGGATTGGTGTATTTATGGTTAAAACACAAAGCGAGGAGCGAGTGTTTAATTAAATATATGAAGAAAAACGATGTTTGAATGTGGATAAAGCGAAAATATAGTTCCTATTTTCAGTACCTGCCCACTGAGTGCATCAATTTATTTTGATGCAAAATATCCGAACAGGTACCAATAGTAGCTTTTGCTCGTTGCAGGCAACTAACGGGTTAAAATACTATACGATTTGATGTGTGAACGTGGATGAATCAAGGAGTGTATGTCAATACTTAAATCAGTTATAGTCTTTGTACATTGCATTAAACGGGTTAAAACACTAAAAGATTTTCCTGGGAACGTGGACGAAGCGAATAGTGTGTGCTAATATTTAAATCAGTAGTCTTTGTATATCATATTAGTGCTTGTACATCGAAATAGATATTTTAATTAATACTTTCGTATATAACTTTTAATTTATGTGCCTTAAATTAAAAAAAAAATATAATAATATTATCTTTTTTATCGTTTTTCTATGATTTTTCTATGATGACACATGTCACATGTCAGTGAACGAAAATCAATGTTTTATTTTACATTCATTCATTAGAATAGGTTGCTTAATTTGCTTATCCCGCTACGATAAGCAAATTAAGTGTTGAAAGGATAATATTATGAATTTCGTGGAGTTCAGGTCGCAATTGAAAGTACAAATATGTACCTACATTACGATTAAAAAAAAAAATTGAGAGGCTAGTCTATTGATTTAGCAAACATTTATTATAATGGTAATTCTTCGGAACAAACGTCAACGGTTAATACGGAATATTTATTTCATAACAATCAATCATTATTACACAAACCCGCTAGGATAAACCCTGCCTTGCCCTCAAACCATTCAAAACCTGGGATGTTTTTTAAAATAATTTCTATACTGCTGAATTACCAACATATCTGGATTTAATAATATTGTAGTTCAGTGTTGATTCAAAGTAACATGGCAAAGCTATGATGACTTTCCCAAAAAATGGAGATCGTACGAAAGCACCCCATGCGTGGGGGTAGCTTCTTACATAGAGTGGGGTACATTCGTATTAATTGGGAGCCTCCGTACACAGTAATTGAAAAAGCTATTTACATGAAATTAAAAATTTATTGAGATTAAAATTGAGACAGAATAAACCTTAAACATAGTAATAATTAACAACATGTTGTTTTAAAAACTTGTTAAAATAAGTCATAAAATCATTTTTCATAGTTTCAGTGTTCATTAAAATGAACCATCAGGGTAATGTGTCATAATGACACATAACGGATCTACTAATGCTATACATAGTTAGATCTTTTTTAAATCTAAATATATTAACTGTTCTGCTGTAGAAGCAGATTTGTGTGGCGGCAATATACAGACGTCTGATAAGTAAACCGTTCCTTCGCTTTGGTATTACGTAGCACGAATCCTCCCCACTCATAACTGTGCGAAGGTACCCCAACAAAAACAATCGAACCATAAATTCAAAATAAAAATATCGGTTAAGGTTATCACAAAATTAATGTTTACATATTAATCTAAGGCACTTATTCAAGAAGCATGATAAATTACTTAAATAATTTGAGCAAAACTTATTACGAATGAATGTTTTCAAAGGTGAATCGTAAAACTACTGCTCGTAAACTGGTGCGAAAACGTATTTAACATGTAGAATAGTGTAGATATGACTACTGTACGAATGCTCCCTCCGTAGGAATCCTACCTGCTCTCCCCTACGCTAAATAAAACTTGATTTCCTACTTAATAAAGGTTAAATTGATAACAAAATATTGTGTAATTACATAAACCGCATACGGCTTCGGAGCAACACTTTGTCGACCTCTCAGTTAGATAATAATGAGAAGTATTTTAGTTTCCGGAAATGGAAAATGATGCATTTTAGTAGGTATTTCATTTAAAAAACAGACGATTTGATATCTTTTCTTCACTCCATGTTTTGATATAATAATATTAAATAGTTTTTCAGGTTTGTTTTTTCTTCTTCTTCTTTTAACTAAAGCCAAACTAAGAACCTATTAGTATAATAGGTCATAGGTTAATATTTTGGATTAAATAAGAGAAGAAAAAAAAAAACAAAACTTTGACGACAATAGCCGCCAAGTGAATAATGGATTTTAATTTTAACAATATAACTATTAAAATTCATGATGGTCAACGCCCACTGTTTAAAAATTGGGTCAAAGTCCATGTTTAAAAATCGTGTCAGAACTTACTTGCTTACTGAATAACTTCATACAAAAGTTATTCACACTTGCATTAATTGCAACCCTTGTCATTCCAGCGAGAACCCCACTACATCTCGACCCTTTAATTCGCCTGTTTCCCATTTGCAAGGAAGCATGCTTGCAGCGTCTTTGTGATCAACTGATATTATTGTCTCTCCATTTTAAACAGAAGTGTGAACAGGACACCCCACATCCAATTTGTGTAGTTAATTTTTTTAAATGGAGAAGTGAAAAGAGCGTCCGACAACAGTTTTTTTTCATCTGTTGTTTAAACAGAAATGGAAACAGGCTCTTAGACAATCATTATGGAAATAGACATAGATCTAAATGCCTGCTCTAGTCTAGCATTCTGCAGGGCGGAGTGCGCGCCAAATTCACATGTTCATAAATGGCATAGATCCTTAGTAACGGTCAATTTGATAGTTTTTGTTAATCCTTTGACCAGTCGACAGAGTGTTTTTGCATGTGTGGTCGAATGAAAACGATGTTTGAATTTAATAAAAGTATTTATTTTTTTATATGTTGGTTCAATGATATATTTTTTTATCTTCCGAAAAAGAACCAACTAAAGGAAACTGGAAGATTAGTTAAAAGTATTCAACGGTCCTGAAGAACAATGTCAGATGTGCGATTTTGTAGTTCGGCAATAGTACTGTTTATCGTTTCATTTCTGCATATTTTTAGTTTTTGTCTACTGTTTTTGAGATCAAGAATTGAAATATATATATATATATATATATATATATATATATATGTATATATATGTCATTTCATGTCATCCAATATTTAGAATTATAATAAACAACTTTTTTTTGTAAATAAAACAACAGCGCAATTTTCAATTTTTAGCAGATCCGACATTGTTCTTTGTCAATATACAGTTGTTATTTAAAAATAATATGCAAAGATGGGAAATAAGAAGGTATTACAAATAAATTAGATCATTAAGGCCAATGGGTACATTTTACATTTCATTTTCAGTTAAGCTTAACATTTCAGAGACAGTACAAATGTAATTTATTAATTTAGATTTAATTTTGGTCGGGTGGGTAGATTTTATATTTAATTTTCAGTTTAGCGTACCATCTTAGACACAGTACAAATGTAACTTAATAATCTAGATTAAATTTTTTTTATGTACAAACCTAGAAGGGAATAAATATGCAAAGCATGAAAATTTCTAAAGGAATAGTTCAAATTCTATGAAACTATCAAATATTACACAACACAGTGTCGATTTTTTTCTGTACTTACGCGTTGGTATATAAAGTAAATAGTAAAGTAAATTTTTCTCGATGCATTTTAATGAAAATATGTTTTATTTTTTCATTATTTGGCGGTACATCATCTCGGCATATCCCTACGGGGTCATTTAGTTATATTTTGTGTAATGAGGTATAACCTTCCTTAATGCAACTGTGCATTGTATATAAGTACGCCTACTGTCATGAAACACATAATAACAGAAAAAACATATAATACACAAAGATATATACAAAGAGTAAGAAGAAAAAATTGGCAATAATTATATACAAAGATTACATTGTATGTTTTTGTGAAAATCACCAGAAGAACAGAAAATTCAAACAAAAGATAAAAATATTTTCATGCTCAGACTTGTGGATTAAATTGTATGAAATGAAAACATATAAAATTAAAATTTACATAAATGTGGCACAAAATATAGTATTGTATGTACATATATGGTTGCAAATTATTATTTAATAAAAATGACTACAGATATGTGGTGATTACTTATTATTTAAAGTTAATAAAGTTCCCTTTTTTACATTAGCTCCACACAGGAGAACTCTGAGGGAAACAATTTCCCTCATGGCTTAGGTAATTTTTAGGGACTCTGTGTCGTGGATCTTTTTAGGAACTGGAAGTTTTGGGAAGGAAAAGGTATGACGGTATGGGTAGGAATCTGGGGCTCAGTGTGTCTAGGAGTAATGGATGCACAAATCCATTCCTTCGAGAGAATCCGGCTGGAGAAATCAAAAGGTCTCCGCCAACCAGTTATCTACTATATAAATAAAAATATGTGTGTTTGGGAATGTATGAGTACAGAAATGTCTACGTATTGCTATATTAATACATAAAATGTTTGAAACTTTCAAAACACCTTCTTCCCGTCCTTGCGTAGATAGCTGTATTATTACAACCACGTGACAACACATCTGAAAAGTTTTTTTAATCATGACAAAATATCTTACAAAACTTTTGAAAATGTGCTATCTCGCAATTTGAGAATGACTTTTTACAAACCACCGATTGTTAATTCAAAATTCAATTTTCGAAACTCTTTCAATTAATGAAATTATTTAAAGTACTTATCTAATACTTTAAATCGAATCAAGAATTGTAGATAGGTATTTTAAATAGGTACCAACTTTGATTGATTGTTCTTATAATATACAAAAAGGAATATGTATTTTTATAAAAATGATCACAGATAATATGTGGTCATCATATTATTTAAAGTTAATAAAGTGCCCTTTTTTACATTAGCTTCACACAGGAGAATCTTGATGAAAAAAATTCCCTCGGGGCTTACGTCATCTTTAGGGAAGCTGTGTCGAGGATCTTTTTAGGGAAAGGAAATTTTGGGAAGAAAAAAGGTACGACGGTATGGATAGGAATCTGGGGGTCATTGGGTCCAGGAGTAATGGATGCATGAATCCATTCCTTCAAATGAGGCATAAGGTGATGGGTTGAGAATCCGGCTGGAAAAATCAAAAGGTCTCCGTTAACCAGTCTTGTCTGATCCTGACCGCCACGCAGTAAGTGAACAAACGTATCCGACGCCACGATCTAGACAAATTTCACCTCATGAATTTGGGAACCCCTGCTAAGTCACGAAACGTAGTAAAACACTTGGGGTGACTTGTGGCAGGGGTGTGGGTTATCCAATAAGTGGTTCCCGGGGCAGCAGTACCCATGCCTACCAGACGCGGTCCCTCTATACATACTGTGGATGCTGCTGTCCTTCCTTTTTAGGTGTATAATAATTGTTATTTATTTAATCTGAATTAAAAAAAAGCTCAGGCTTTATTTTACGTTAATGTCCTTGGCTATCCAGATAGCGCAGGATTGCGGGGAGCGGAAGAAAGATCCTTATCCACCATGGAAATTGAAGTAGGGTACATGATCCTCAGCAATGATGAATCTCCACGGTATTTACTCAATATTGGATCAACATAGCCAGTGGACATCAGTGCAGCTGCAGTATCTTGAAACACAAATATTATTTAAATTTAGTAATTACACAGCGAAGTTTGGTTTTCATATAAAATTCTTTATAGCAACGTCAGATAATATAATGACTTCGCTTATGTCGCTTATTATTTCACATTTTTAATCAATTATGTCCGGTTATAGTTACTGATATGATTTCTAACACAGTTGATTTTTATCCTAAAACACTTAATTTCCTTTAGCTGAATACAAAAACACACCCGTATTCAGAGTCGATCCTTTAGTTCAAGGAGCCTTTCTTTCCTTTAAGAAACACCGTTTTGTATTCAGAGACACACCTAAGGTCGGTGTGACGTCACATAGTAAGGAATCTACCTTCCGAGTGCCGATTGTCATCCGGGTGACCATATTTAAAGCATATGCGACCACATTCGGCACATTTTTTGTATTCAGAAACTGAAGTCTGGAAGTCTCTACGACACTGCGCACGCGCATTCTTGCTTACTTTGACTTCTAGCTGTCACAACTCAAGGTTGGTGGGATATGTACCTTTAACTTGCCAAGTGACCGCCAATTTAAGGAGCGATATCGGTTGGAGAAAACAACTGTAATGCATTTATTAATTCCTATATTATTTCCAAATTACACTTTAGTAAATAATAGAGGCTTGCCCATACCTCCTGTTATTCAGGTAGCTATCGCGTTGAGATTCTACGCTACTGGTAATTATCAGGTAAATGCGTCTTTTTAGTAGATATCTATTGTAAAATTCTGTTCTACTTTTGTGAAACGAAAATATTGCATTTTGTGATGCAGCTATGATTAAACTTGTTATTTACATTATGTCTATACTGATTTGAAATCGACAAAGAATGAAAGAATGCATACTTATTTTGAAAACATGATGTTAACCTAAAATAAACCTTATGACGGGATGACTTTAGATGTATAAAAGCCGGCCGGGGACATTCCTTACCTTTGCTAAGGTAAGACCGACACTTGACTTTGACAACTTTTAAGGATCGACTCTGAATACGGGTGTCAGTCTTACAGTCAATGGATTAAGGAATAATATGGTCACTCAAAACTAATGTTGGAAAGAATCTTGTGCTTAAAATGATAAATTGTCTTGATGCAAAAATAACGGTGCTAAATGCAATTCTTATGGCTGATGCCTGGAATAAAATGTCACAAAGTACCATTCACAACTGTTTCAAACATGCGGGATTCATTGAAACACACATCGGTTTACCTGTTCAGTCGTCATTGGTCATTTTTTGGTGTGCCTTGGCCCATTCTAGTCGATTTTTCAAGGGGGTGTTGAAATTCCACTTTGTTGAGTTTTATTGAACCCTCATTATAATATTTCACTGCTAGAAAATATAACGACATTTGAAATGAAGATGTTTGCACCCACAAATAAGTTCAGAAAGTGATTGTAGGTTAAAACAATAGGAAATACATTTTTAATAATAATTATCTTGTAAATTGCTGTTTTTTTAATGAAAATAATAAAAAATGGGAAATAAATACCTTCAATAATAATTATCTTGTAAATTGATTGATTCCTTCGTTCATTTTTTTGAAAGATTGCATCGTTATGTTATCACTGAGGATTTTACAGTATAAATAGGTAATTTCAAACATTCAATATTTATAGCGGCATTTTTCAACTTCATTCCTGTAAACAGAGGACCATTTAGGTTATATTTATGACTAATACGTCTAATACTACTGACATAACATATGTTGCTTGACACTATAATAATAAATAAATACCTTCAAAATGTTGAAAATTTACATAAAATTATCAATGAAGATATATTTTATATATTATATCATTATCCTACCTACTTGCAATCAGTAATTTAGTTAACCAGTCAGTGTATAATTATTATAAATTATAAGCCCGTAATCGCCATCTTGTTCATTACCTTTGAAAATAAAACTTTTAATAAGCTGTCAGCTTGAATACGTAGTGTCCAGTGATGCCATTTAAAAAAATACATGTTTCAGGGGTAAAAAATGTTAATGCTTACTAAGAAAAAACATGGTTTTCGTAAACTTTTTTTATTGAGAACAAAGATATCTTAATAAATTAACTTTGATGCTTTATTTAAAAACAAAATTTTAAAATATACCTGTGAATAGCATGAAAAAATTATTTTTTTGAAAAAATAACAACTAAACACCCTAAAAAAAAATTTTTTTTACATATTTTTTCGCTGTTGTCAAGCGTAAAGTATGTAGAACTTCATTTAAAATATTATATATTTAAAATATTATTAATTGAAATATTATTAAATATTATATATTTCAAATAATAATATGAAATTATAAATGAGTAGAAAAAAAAAGAACAAACAATATTCATGAAATGAGGTAAAAGAAATTCTTCCACAACTAAAATAATGTATTTTTTCTATTTAGTGTAGGTACAGCAGTTAAATATTCACTATATTTTAATGTATCCATATTATTTATTGACAAAGTTAAAAATTTTAGTAAGAAACATTCTGAATATTAAAAAACAACATTCCAAAATTAGGCATTCCAAAACCAAGCATATAGCAACATTATACGAATACTGTCGTTATGTTGATTCCTCCTTTTTCGAGAAAATCGTGAAGCGAGCGTATTTATTTAAATTCAGACGAAGCTGCCATTTCGAACGGATGAAAATAGAACTACAATAGTATTCGATAGATATTTGATTTTTTCTTATGTGAATAATCCATACTTGTATTCCGCACCGCTAGATGTCTCCCGTAAAGTTTTGGCAAACATATTGAAATGTTTCCCCTATCAAAAAAAAAAACAACTGCTAGTGGCTGGAAAATAATCGACTCTTCGAAGGATTGTGAACCTTGAAGTGTTTTAAAATACCGAACGCTAATGTCCATTCTCGCGTGTCAGCCGTAGGGATAATTTCCTTCGAACAAAATTGAACCTTGAGGTGTGCGAAACTCGAGGATCGGAGAGGTCGTTTTGGCGTGCCAGCGGCATTTTTGCGTCGCCAAGCCAAATTAAACCTTGAGGTTGGTGAAACGCGAGGGGCGGTGAGGTCGATTTTCCCGTCAAGCGAAAAGTGAGTTTTTTGAAAAACTGAGCATTAATATATAACTAGCTTATGCCCATTGCAAATGCAACTAACGGGTTAAAACTAACTTGACTTACTAACAGAAAAAAAAATTTCATAGTAAGCGGGTAGGTAACTACTGTTAAACATACAAATATACATAAAGCCGCCCACAGGGCCTAGCAGAAAAAACCTGCGATACGTTAGTATATAGACACCATTGTAGGCATGCACACATCAAATCCCCAAAGTTTCATCGCAATCGGATGAACGGTTTAGCAGTGCGTAATTTCATGATGCCAGAGCTCACTTTTGTAAACAGAAAACGTCGTGGGCATGCACACATCAAATCTACAAATTTTCATCGCAATCGGATGAATGGTTTAGCAACGCTTAGTGGTTAAACACACAACTATGTATAAAGCCGCCCGCAGGACCTAGCAGCAAAAACCTGCCAAACGTTAGTAAATAAACACCATTGTAGACATGCACACATCAAATCCCCAAAGTTTTATCGCAATCGGATGAATGGTTTAGCAATGTGTAATTTCATGATGCCAGAGCTCACTTTTGTATACAGAAACCGTCGTGGGCATGCACACATCAAATCTTCAAATTTTCATCGCAATCGGATGAATGGTTTAGCAACGCTTAGCGGTTAAACATAAAACCATGTATAAAGCCGTCCGCAGGACCTAGCAGCAAATACCTGCCATACGTTAGTATATAAACACCATTGTAGACATGCACACATCAAATCCCCAAAGTTTCATCGCAATCGGATGAACGGTTTAGCAATGCGTAATTTCGTGATGCCAGAGCTCACTATTGTATACAGAAACCATCGCGGTCATGCGCACATCAAATCCCCAAAGTTTCGTCGCAATCGGATGAATGGTTAAGCAATGCATAGCGGACATACATACATACATACATGCACACATTTTTTTGATTTTATATATAGAAGATAGCTGGTATCCAGAATGCGTTGCTATACCTTTTAATAAAGAAAATGTTTCTACCTGCGTGTCCTTTCTCATTTGTCCCGATCCCCTTCAACCCCCCCCCTCTTCCTCACCCGCGTCCTCTTCCCCTTTCGCGTTTCCACTCCGCCTCCCTTACCTTCCCTCCCCCCACTTCACCACTCCCATTCACCGTCTCGTAAACCCCCTCCCGTGTTCCCCTCCCCCTCCTAGGTTCCCCTCCCCTTTTCTTGTTTCCCCCCCCCCCCCCTGCCTCATTACATACACTAATTCCCGGTACATTTAATTTTCGAACAGCTCGCGCGCCACCTATTAAAATTTTTATACAAATTTCGTATTGCCAGAACTCACCAGTAGTTTTATACAAACCTTGTACTAACCATAACGAACACAACAAAAAAAGAATTTTTCAATTTGTTGCAGTCGTTCGAAAGTTATGAGCGTACGTACATTTTCATACAAATTTTATAATGCCATAACTCACCAGTAGTTTTACTGCTTAAAAATAAGCGCTATATGAATTTAATACTTTTAAAAAAATATCCCGTTCAACTTCGAGTAATTTCATTGTAAAATTAGAAAACTAATACGTATGCAATATAGTCGGTGACACCGATTTTTTATGTGCAGATGGGTACGTACCTAAATTCTGAGTGCAGGTACTTGCACATACGTAAAAAGAAAAACAGATTTAGGCTGGGTTGTTTAACAAAATTAAAAATTCTTCGATTTTTCAAGTCAATTTTAACGTTCTGTAAAAGTTCGGTTCGAATTCTATTCAAGTTCTGTAATTATTTCAGTTTTATGATGCAACTGGCATTTACTGATAAAAAAAAAAACAGAACTTACACAGAACGTGAAAATGAACTTTAAAAAAATGTCAAATTATTCAGTATCGTGGAAACAACATTACCATCGTAAATTAAATTGCATCAAAAACCTAAATAAGTGTCTAACTACCCATTCCGGCAGGTACCGGCGCATTTCCTTACAAAATTCCGGCAATGTTTTTGCTTTTTTCATCATATTTGCAATACTACCGAAATAAGTAGGTACCTACCCTGAATTTTAACATTTAACATATAAATTTATACTGGCCGGTAAATATGTACCCTTTGAAGTGAATCTATGGGTGTTTTTGTCGTGTTTTTTTGGAAAATTTTATAGGTTTTTCGGCGACCCTGAACTTTTTTACATGGGACGCAGACGTCATATCGGTATCAAAAGTTGCGGAATATTTCCGAGTACCGTATTTTTCAAAAACATCTAAGCCGGAATCGTTTTTTGGGCCGTAATGCCGTATACCGCAAAACAACAACCCAAACCGCTGAGAGATCCGTTTTGTTTTGACATCTCGGATAACTGATAACTGACCTGTCTCAACATTCTCTCTAGTATTTTCCATTGCATTGAAACTAAGGCCTAATTTGTGGTTTTTTTTTTAATGCGAACCTGTCGGCGAGAAATGTAACCCAGCCGAATTGAGTGATTTTATGAGTAGTTCCAGTTTTCGCCGCAAATTTATATAATTTTTCGCTCTTAAAATGTGTCAGTTCAATTTTATGTGAGTTTCCTGTCTAGTCTATTTTTTTGTGAAAATCGTGAAGCTAGCGTATTTATTTAAATTCAGACGAAGCTGCCATTTCGAACGGATGAAAATAGAACTACAACAGTATTCGATAGACATTTGATTTTTTCTAATGTGAATAATCCATACTTGTATTCCGCACCGCTAGAAGTCTCCCGTAAAGTTTTGGCAAACATATTGATAACGACGAAAAATGTTTCCCCTATCAAAAAAAAAACAACTGCTAGTGGCTGGAAAATAATCGACTCTTCGAAGGATTGTGAACCTTGAAGTGTTTTAAAATACCGAACGCTAATGTCCATTCTCGCGTGTCAGCCGTCGGGATAATTTCCTTTGAACAAAATTGAACCTTGAGGTGTGCGAAACTCGAGGATCGGAGAGGTCGTTTTGGCGTGCCAGCGGCATTTTTGCGTCGCCAAGCCAAATTAAACCTTGAGGTTGGTGAAACGCTAGGGGCGGTGAGGTCGATTTTCCCGTCAAGCGAAAAGTGAGTTTTTTGAAAAACTGAGCATTAATATATAGTACTAGCTTATGCCCATTGCAAATGCAACTAACGGGTTTAAAACTAACTTAACTTACTATCGTACAGAATAAAATTATTTCATAGTGCGCGTGTAAGTATTTGGAAGGTACGTTGTTGTAATTATTCACAAAAATGACGCTATAAAAATGTTTTATTCAGAAGTTCTTAGAAACTAAAACTTTGATTTATCGGAGCAAAAAAATTACAGAAAAATATTTTTTCATAGTATGCGGGTAGGTACCTATTGCCCTAAGTGAGATTTTAAACAAAAACGGCGCTATAAAAATGTATTATTAAGAATTTCTAAGAAAAAAAAACTTTGATTGACTGCAGTAAAAAAATTACAGATTTTTTTTTCTTCATAGTAAGCGGGTAAGTACCTATTGCCCTTAGTGAGATTTTAAACTAAAACGGCGCTATAAAAATATGTTATGAAGAATTTCTAAGAAAAAATAACTTTGAATTATTGGAACAAAAAAATTACAGAAATTTTTATTCTTCATAGTAAGCGGGTAAGTACCTATTGTCCTTAGTGAGATTTTAAACAAAAACGGCACTATAAAAATATATTATTAAGAATTTCTATGAAAAAAAAACTTTGATTTATTGGAGTAAAAAAATTACATCAAAAATATTTCTTCATAGTAAGCGGGTAAGTACCTATTGCCCTTAGTGAGATTTTAAACTAAAACGGCGCTATAAAAATATGTTATGAAGAATTTCTAAGAAAAAAAAAAACTTTGAATTATTGGAACAAAAAAATTACAGAAATTTTTATTCTTAATAGTAAGCGGGTAAGTACCTATTGTCCTTAGTGAGATTTTAAACAAAAACGGCGCTATAAAAATATATTATTAAGAATTTATATGAAAACAAAACTTTGTTTTATTGGAGTAAAAAAATTACAGAAAAAATATTTCTTCATAGTAAGCGGGTAAGTACCTATTGCCCTTAGTGAGATTTTAAACTAAAACGGCGCTATAAAAATATGTTATGAAGAATTTCTAAGAAAAAAAAAAACTTTGAATTATTGGAACAAAAAAATTACAGAAATTTTTATTCTTAATAGTAAGCGGGTAAGTACCTATTGTCCTTAGTGAGATTTTAAACAAAAACGGCGCTATAAAAATATATTATTAAGAATTTATATGAAAACAAAACTTTGTTTTATTGGAGTAAAAAAATTACAGAAAAAATATTTCTTCATAGTAAGCGGGTAAGTACCTATTGCCCTTAGTGAGATTTTAAACTAAAACGGCGCTATAAAAATATGTTATGAAGAATTTCTAAGAAAAAAAAAAACTTTGAATTATTGGAACAAAAAAATTACAGAAATTTTTATTCTTAATAGTAAGCGGGTAAGTACCTATTGTCCTTAGTGAGATTTTAAACAAAAACGGCGCTAAAAAAATATATTATCAAGAATTTATATGAAAACAAAACTTTGTTTTATTGGAGTAAAAAAATTAAAGAAAAAATATTTCTTCATAGTAAGCGGGTAAGTACCTATTGCCCTTAGTGAGATTTTAAACAAAAAAGGCGCTATAAAAATATATTATTAAGAATTTCTAAGAAAAAAAAACTTTGATTGACTGGAGTAAAAAAATTACAGATTTTTTTTTCTTCATAGTAAGCGGGTAAGTACCTATTGCCCTTAGTGAGATTTTAAACTAAAACGGCGCTATGAAAATATGTTATGAAGAATTTCTAAGAAAAAAAAACTTTGAATTATTGGAACAAAAAAATTACAGAAATTTTTATTCTTCATAGTAAGCAAGTAAGTACCTATTGTCCTTGGTGAGATTTTAAACAAAAACGGCGCTATAAAAATGTATTATTAAGAATTTCTATGAAAAAAAAAACTTTGATTTATTGGAGTAAAAAAATTACGGAAAAAATATTTCTTCATAGTAAGCGGGTAAGTACCTATTGCCCTTAGTGAGATTTTAAACAAAAACGGCGCTATAAAAATGTATTATTAAGAATTTCTTTAAAAAAAAAAACTTTGATTTATTGGAGTAAAAGAATTACAGAAAAAGTATTTTTTCATAGTTAGCGGGTAAGTACCTATTGCCCTTAGTGAGATTTTAAACAAAAACGGCGCTATAAAAATATATTATTAAGAATTTATATGAAAACAAAACTTTGTTTTATTGGAGTAAAAAAATTAAAGAAAAAATATTTCTTCATAGTAAGCGGGTAAGTACCTATTGCCCTTAGTGAGATTTTAAACAAAAAAGGCGCTATAAAAATATATTATTAAGAATTTCTAAGAAAAAAAAACTTTGATTGACTGGAGTAAAAAAATTACAGATTTTTTTTTCTTCATAGTAAGCGGGTAAGTACCTATTGCCCTTAGTGAGATTTTATACTAAAACGGCGCTATGAAAATATGTTATGAAGAATTTCTAAGAAAAAAAAACTTTGAATTATTGGAACAAAAAAATTACAGAAATTTTTATTCTTCATAGTAAGCAAGTAAGTACCTATTGTCCTTAGTGAGATTTTAAACAAAAACGGCGCTATAAAAATGTATTATTAAGAATTTCTATGAAAAAAAAAACTTTGATTTATTGGAGTAAAAAAATTACGGAAAAAATATTTCTTCATAGTAAGCGGGTAAGTACCTATTGCCCTTAGTGAGATTTTAAACAAAAACGGCGCTATAAAAATGTATTATTAAGAATTTCTTTAAAAAAAAAAACTTTGATTTATTGGAGTAAAAGAATTACAGAAAAAGTATTTTTTCATAGTTAGCGGGTAAGTACCTATTGCCCTTAGTGAGATTTTAAACAAAAACGGCGCTATAAAAATATGTTATGAAGAATTTCTAAGAAAAAAAACAATTGAATTATTGGAACAAAAAAATTACAGAAATTTTTATTCTTAATAGTAACCGGGTAAGTACCTATTGCACTTAGTGAGATTTTAAACAAAAACGGCGCTATAAAAATATATTATTAAGAATTTCTAAGAAAAAAAAAACTTTGATTTATTGGTGTAAAAAAATTACAGAAAAAATATTTCTTCATAGTAAGCGGGTAAGTACCTATTGCACTTAGTGAGATTTTAAACAAAAACGGCGCTATAAAAATATATTATTAAGAATTTCTATGAAAAAAAAAACTTTGATTTATTGGAGTAAAAAAATTAGAGAAAAAATATTTCTTCATAGTAAGCGGGTAAGTACCGATTGCCCTTAGTGAGATTTTAAACAAAAACGGCGCTATAAAAACATATTATTAAGAATTTCTAAAAAAAAAAAATTTGATTTATTGGAGTAAAAAAATACAGAAAAAATATTTTTCATAGTAAGCGGGTAAGTACCTATTGCCCTTAGTGAGTTTTTTTTACAAAAACGGCGCTATAAAAATGTATTATTAAGAATTTCTCAGAAACTAAAATTTTGATTTGCAAAAATATTATTTCATAGTGCGACGTTAGGTACTTGGAAGGTACGTCTTGTAATTTTTCACAAAAATGACGCTATAAAAATGTATTGTTCAGAGTTTTTTATAAAAAAAAAAATATTTTATTTCCTTAAACAAAAAACAGAAAAAATATTCTTTCATAGTGCGCGAGTAGGAACCCAACGTCCTTATATTCATTTTCACTTAAACGGCGCTATAAAAATGTATTATGCAGAATTTTGTTTTCAAATAATCATTGTAAAAAAGCTCACATTATTATGTATTTGTATAATTAATACGAATTCTAATGTTGAGTTGGACGGAACCTAATTTATTTTTTTAATCATTTTAGCAGGTACCTACCTATTTCATTATTGGCAGACATACTCATTAGCGCAAAAAATAAGTTTAAAAATAAAACTATAAATTTTTCATTTAATTAATCCGCCCAATGATTAACGGTTTTTTTTTGGGTAAGGGCGTGGCCCAAATAAAATCAGCCAATCGGGAGCCTTAAATTACATTCTGTGTCTACAAAGTATCTGATAGGCTGGACGTGTCCAACCAATCAGAGAACCCACATTAAAATTGTGGAAATATGCAGGGTGGTTCACATTCCAAATAATAATTTTAAACAACAACAAAAAATTAAATTAACTATACGTTTTTGGAAAAACTTTTTTTTTTAAACTTTTTTTTTTGGAATTGATATTTTTTGTATGTCGATCTTTTGAATTCATAAAAACACGTGCTGTTTTCTTAACAAATATGTATTTTTTATGAGAAATGTATGAAAAACTAAAAAATTGTTCACTTCTTAATTTGAGATATGAATCTGCCTTGCCCAATCGTTAATGCAAACGCCCGAATCGATTTTCTGAAAAAAAAAATTTTCAAAAAAAAAGTCTCTATTATTATTAAAAAATTTATTAATAATTTTTCCAGCGGTCTTTCATAATCCACCCTCAAACCAACACCATGAATTTGAAAATCGTTCTAAAAATGAGCCAACAACAACAAAATTATAGCACTATTTTTTGCTTACGTTCGAATCTCCAATATAATCTAAATTTGAATTTTGCTTAAGAAATGCTGTAGTTCTATTTTCTGCCGAGCGGCGGCTCCGTGAAAAGTGTACATTTTTTTAAACATTAGTTTCCAAATATGGCTTTTTACTCGTTTTTTTAGCAAACGTCAGATTTCAAACGAATATCCCAACGTTGTTTTTGTGAAAATTGATAAAACCGATGGTAAATAAACGTTCTGAAAACTCTCGTGGACGTAATTTTACAAAATTTTGGCTTCCAGGCGTGATATTTTTGAAGATATCGCGTTTGCGAGTCGGCCGGCGAGAAAATGAAATATAAATGGATCCCGGTGTAACTGACCTTGGTTAACAGTCTCAGAAACAATTGCTAGTGGCTGGAAAATAATCGACGCTTCGAAGGATTGTGAACTTTGAAGTGTTCCAAAATATCGAGCGCTAATGTCCATTCTCGCGTGTCAGCCGTCGGGATAATTTCCTTCGAACAAAATTGAACCTTGAGGTGTGCGAAACTCGAGGATCGGAGAGGTCGTTTTGGCGTGCCAGCGGCATTTTTGCGTCGCCAAGCCAAATTAAACCTTGAGGTTGGTGAAACGCGAGGGGCGGTGAGGTCGATTTTCCCGTCAAGCGAAAAGTGAGTTTTTTGAAAAACCAAACAATACTATATAACTAGCTTATGCCTGTTGCAAATGCAACTAACGGGTTAAAACTAACTTGACTTACTAACTAACAGAAAAATAATTCATAGTAAGCGGTTAGGTAACTACGGTTAAACATTCAAATATATATAAAGCCGCCCACAGGGCCTAGCAGCAAAAATCTGCCATCCGTTAGTATATAGACACCATTGTAGGCATGCACACATCAAATCCCCAAAGTTTCATCGCAATCGGATGAACGGTTTAGCAATGCGGAATTTCATGATGCCAGAGCTCACTTTTGTATACAGAAACCGTCGTGGGCATTCACACATCAAATCTACAAATTTTCATCGCAATCGGATGAATGGTTGAGCAACGCTTAGCGGTTAAACACACAACTATGTATTAAGCCGCCCGCAGGACCTAGCAGCAAAAACCTGCCATACGTTAGTAAATAAACACCATTGTAGACATGCACACATCAAATCCCCAAAGTTTCATCGCAATCGGATAAATGGTTTAGCAATGCGTAATTTCATGATGCCAGAGCTCACTTTTGTATACAGAAACCGTCGTGGGCATGCACACATCAAATCCTCAAATTTTCATAGCAATCGGATGAATGGTTGAGCAACGCTTAGCGGTTAAACACACAACTATGTATTAAGCCGCCCGCAGGACCTAGCAGCAAAAACCTGCTATACGTTAGAATATAAACACCATTGTAGAAATGCACACATCAAAACCCCAAAGTTTCATCACAATCGGATGAACGGTTTAGCAATGCGTAATTTCGTGTTGCCAGAGCTCACTATTGTATACAGGAACCAGGAATCCCCCCCCCCCCCCTTCCTCACCAGCGTCCTCTTCCCCTTTCCACTCCGCCTCCCACACCTCCCCTCAGCCCACTTAACTCCTAGGCTTCTCCGTATCGTAAACCCCTTCCCGAGTTCCCCTCCCCCCTCCCAGGCTCCCCTCCCCCCTTCCTGTTTCCATCCCCCCCCCCCCCACCTGCCGCATTACATACACTAATTCCCGGTACATTTATTTTTCAAACAGCTAGCGCGCCACCTATAATTTTTTTTTACAAATTTCGTAATGCCAGAACTCACCAGTAATTTTATACAAACCTTGTACTAACAATAACGAACACAACAAAAAAAGAATTTTTCAAATTGTTGCAGTCCTTCGGAAGTTATGAGCGTACGTACATTTTCATACAAATTTTATAATGCCAGAACTCACCAGTAGTTTTACTGCTTAAAATAAAGCGCTAAATGAATTTAATACTTTTAAAAAATATTCCGTTCAACTTCGAGTAATTTCATTGTAAAATTAGAAAACTAATACGTATGCAATATAGTTGGATGATATCGAGTTGTTATGTGCAGATGGGTACCTACCTAAATTCCGAGTGCAAAAAGAGTGATTAAAAAAACACATATTTAGGCTGGGGTGTTTAACAAAATTAAAAATTCTTCAATTTTTCAAGTCAATTTTAACGTTCTGTAAAAGTTCGGTTCGAATTCTATTCAAGTTCTGTAATTATTTCAGTTTTATGATGCAACTGGCATTAACTGATAAAACAACCGAACTTTCATAGAACGTGAAAATGAACTTTAAAAAATTATTAAATTATTCAGTATCGTGGAAATAACATTACCTTAGTAAATTATATTGCATTAAAACCTAAATAATTGTCTAACTACCCGTTCCGGTAGGTACCGGCGCATCTCCTTACAAAATTCCGGCAATGGTTTTGCTTTTTTCATCACATTTGCAATACTACCGAGATAAGTAGGTACCTACCCTGAATTAACAACATTTCAATTTGTACCTACTGGCCGGTAAATATCCACCCTACTGAAGTGAATCTATGGACTCCAATTTTCTTGTTTTTTTTGGAAAATTTTATAGGTTTTTCGGCGACCCTGAAATTTTTTACATGGAACGGACACAAAATTTTGGTGTTCAAAGTTGCCTTATATTGCCGGGTACCGAATTTTTCAAAAACATCTAACCGGGGATCGTTTTTTCGGCTGCAATGCCGTTTCCCGAAAAACAACAACCCAAACCGCTGAGAGATCCGTTTTGTTTTGACATCTCGGATAACTGACCTGTCTCAACATTCTCTCTAGTATTTTCCATTGCATTGAAACTAAGGCCTAATTTGTGGTTTATTTTTTAATGCGAACCTGTCGGCGGGAACTATAACTGAGCCGAATTGGTTGATTTAATGAGTAGTTCCAGTTTTCGCCGCAAATTTATATAATTTTCGCTCTTAAAATGTGTCAGTTCAATTTTATGTGAGTTTCCTGTCTAGTCTTTTTTTTGTGAAAATCGTGAAGCTAGCGTATTTATTTAAATTCAGACGAAGCTGCCATTTCGAACGGATGAAAATAGAACTACAACAGTATTCGATAGACATTTGATTTTTTCTAATGTGAATAATCCATACTTGTATTCCGCACCGCTAGAAGTCTCCCGTAAAGTTTTGGCAAACATATTGATTACGATGAAAAATGTTTCCCCTATCAAAAAAAAACAACTGCTAGTGGCTAGAAAATAATCGACTCTTCGAAGGATTGTGAACTTTGAAGCGTTCCAAAATAGCGAGCGCTAATGTCCATTCTCGCGTGTCAGCCGAAGGGACAATTCTAGACTTCGAGCCAAAGTGAACCTTGAGGTTGGTGAAACGCGAGGGGCGGTGAGGTCGATTTTCGCATCAAGGAAAAAGTGAGTTTTTTGAAAAACCAAGCAATACTATATAACTAGCTTATGCCTGTTGCAAATGCAACTAACGGGTTAAAACACTATGCGATTTGACGTGTGAACGTGGATGAAGCGAGGAGCGGGTGTTTAACTAAATATATGAAGAAAAAAACGACGTTTGAATGTGGATAAGGCGAAAAATTCAAAACTCAAAGTTTCATCGCAATCGGATGAATGTTTTAGCAACGCTTAGCGGTTAGACATGCAAATATATATAAAGCCGCCCGCAGGGGCTAGCAGCAAAAACCTGCTATACGTTAGTATATAGACACCATTGTAGGCATGCACACACCAAATCCCCAAAGTTTCATCGCAATCGGATGAACGGTTAAGCAATGGGTAATTTCATGATTCCAGAGCTCACTTTTGCATACAGAAACCGTCGGGGACATGCACACATCAAATCCTCAAATTTTCATCGCAATCGGATGAATGGTGTAGCAACGGTTAGCGGTTAAACATACAAACAAACATAAAGCCGCCCGCAGGGCCTAGCAGCAAAAACCTGCCATACGTTAGTATATAGACACCATTGTAGGCATGTACACATCAAATCCCCAAGGTTTCATCGCAATCGGATGAACGGTTTAGCAATGCGTAATTTCATGATGCCAGAGCTCACTTTTGTATACAGAAACCATCGCAAGCATGCGCACATCAAATCCCAAAAGTTTTATCGCAATCGGATGAATGGTTTAGCAACGCTAAGCGGACATACATACATACATGCAAACATTTTTTGATTTTTACATATATAAAAGATACCTGTTACCCGGCATGCGTAACTATGCCATTTAATAAAAAAATCTTCCTGCGTGTCCTTTCCCATTCGTCCCGTTCCCCATCCCCCCCCCCTTCCTCTCCCGCGTCCTCTTCCCTTCTCGCATTTCCACTCCACCCCCCCCCCCTTCCCCCCCCTTCACATCACCCCCCCCCATCTCCGTCCCGTAAACCCCCTCCCGAAATCCCCTCCCCCCTCCCTGTTTCCCCTTCCCACAACTCCCGCGTTTCATACATTCATTCCCGGTACATTTAGTTTTCAAACATCTCGCGTGCCACCTATTGAAATTTTTTGTACAAATTTCTTAATGACAGTGCTCACCAGCCAATAACCAACACAACATAAAAAGAATTATCCGATTTAGTGCAGTCGTTAGAAAGTTATGCGTGTACATACTTTTCGGCGATTAATTTTTATACAGATTTCATAATGCCAGTTCTCGCAATTAGTTATATAAAAACCTTGTCCTAACAATAACAATAACTACATAAAAAGAATTATCCAATTTGGTGCAGTCGTTCAGAAGTTATAAGCGTACATGCATTTCGGGGATTCATTTTAATACAAATTTCATGATGCCAGAGCTCACCATTAGTTTAATACAAACTTTGCCCTAACAATAACGAACACAACAAAAAAAGAATTTTCCAATTTGTTACAGTATTTCGGAAGTTATGAGCGTACATAAACTTCGGTAATTCATTTTATTCAAATTTAATAATGCTAGAGCTCACCGGTAAATTTATAAAAACCTTGTCCAAACAATAAGGATCACAACGTAAAAAGAATTATTCAATTTGGTTCAATCGTTTGGAAGTTATGTGCGGACATATTTCGACAATTCATATGTAATAATAATATAAATAAATACTGGTAGATATAATTTATCGGGTCCCTACCTAGTTCATCTCAATATTCTAAAATTATTTTTTTCAATTCTGGCAAGACCAACGGAAAACATTGTGAAAAAGCACCTCAAACCAGGCCTGAAAATCGAATAAAGGCATCGTTTTTAAAAAAAATTCCATACAAATAAGCTGTCCTGGCTTTGCCGAGGGCTTGAGGTGGTATGTTGAGAATTGGAATATCATTCCATTTTCAGTGTTGCACAGTTGGGGAAAATTTAAATATCTGCCGAATTTTATAAGCGATTTTACAGGCTGCAAACAATTAACATTATCTATGAAAGTGAATTTTTCGCAAATGTCAGAAAAATGTCGAATTTGAATGCAATATTGTGAAACATTTTCAAGGGGAAGCTAAACATGTTTTGGTTTTAAAAGTTTCTAAAACTTGTATTGTTTATGTTTAATAAAAAACATCTCCGCCGGAAGGTGTACTTTTAACGCAATCTTTAATTCCGTAATGCCCCTATAAAATGTCAATTTTTCTAAAGAACTTTCTCGAAGCCGTTTAATTAATTAGAATAAATTCCTAGCAAAATCAGTTTTGTACGGGAAACTAACTTTTTTTTACTTCCCTTCTCGATCCGACGTTTTTAAAGGGGCGAACCTGTCGGCGGGAAATATAACCTAGCCGAATTGAGTGATTTTATGAGTAGTTCCAGTTTTCGCCGCAAATTTAAATAATTTTTCGCTCTTAAAATGTGTCAATTCAATTTTATGTGAGTTTCCTGTCTAGTCTATTTTTTTTGTGAAAATCGTGAAGCTAGCGTGTTTATTTAAATTCAGACGAAGCTGCCATTTCGAACGGATGAAAATAGAACTACAACAGTATTCGATAGACATTTGATTTTTTCTAATGTGAATAATCCATACTTGTATTCCGCACCGCTAGATGTCTCCCGTAAAGTTTTGGCAAACATATTGATAACGATGAAAAATGTTTCCCCTAACAAAAAAAAAAACAACTGCTAGTGGCTGGAAAATAATCGACCCTTCGAAGGATTGTGAACTTTGAAGCGTTCCAAAATAGCGAGCGCTAATGTCCATTCTCGCGTGTCAGCCGAAAGGACAATTCTAGACTTCGAGCCAAAGTGAACCTTGAGGTTGGTGAAACGCGAGGGGCGGTGAGGTCGATTTTCGCATCAAGGAAAAAGTGAGTTTTTTGAAAAACCAAGCAATACTATATAATACTAGCTTATGCCCGTTGCAAATGCAACTAACGGGTTAAAACTAACTTAAAAAATTCATAGTAAGCGGGTAGGTATCTACTGCCATAAAGGCATGGTAGGCATGCGCACATCAAAACCTAAAGTTTCATCGCAATCCGATAAATGGTTTAGCAACGCTTAGCGGTTATACACACAAATGTTTATAAAGCCGCCCGCAGGGCCTAGTAGCAAAACCTACCATATGTTAGTGTATAGACACCGTTGTAGGCATGCACACATCAAATCCCCAAAGTTTCATCGCAATCGGATGAACGGTTGAGCAATGCGTAATTTCGTGTTGCCAGAGCTCACTATTGTATCCAGGAACCAGGAATCCCCCCCCCCTTCCTCACCAGCATCCTCTTCCCCTTTCCACTCCGCCTCCCTCACCTTCCCTCACCCCACTTCACTCCTAGGCTTCTCCGTATCGTAAACCCCCTCCCGAGTTCCCCTCCCCCCTCCCAGGCTCCCCTCCCCCCTTCCTGTTTCCACCCCCCCCCCCCACCTGCCGCATTACATACACTAATTCCCGGTACATTTATTTTTCAAACAGCTCGCGCGCCACCTATATTTTTTTTTTACAAATTTCGTAATGCCAGAACTCACCAGTAATTTTATACAAACCTTGTACTAACAATAACGAACACAACAAAAAAATAATCTTTCAAATTGTTGCAGTCCTTCGGAAGTTATGAGCGTACGTACATTTTCATACAAATTTTATAATGCCAGAACTCACCAGTAGTTTCACTGCTTAAAATAAAGCGCTATATGAATTTAATACTTTTAAAAAATATCCCGTTCAACTTCGAGTAATTTCATTGTAAAATTAGAAAACTAATACGTATGCAATATAGTCGGATGATACCGAGTTGTTATATGCAGATGGGTACCTACCTAAATTTTGAGTGCTGGTACTTGCATACATACGTAAAAAAAAACACATATTTAGGCTGGGTTGTTTAACGAAATTAAAAATTCTTCAATTTTTCAAGTCAATTTTTACGTTCTGTAAAAGTTCGGTTCAAATTCTATTCAAGTTCAGTTATTATTTCAGTTTTATGATGCAACTGGCATGTACTGATAAAATAACAGAACTTGAATAGAACTTACGAAGAACTTGAAAATGAACCTTAAAAAAATGTTGAATTATTCAGTATCGTTGTACAACAACCTAACCTAAGTATTGCATTTAATTGTGTAGCTACGTATTCGGGTAGGTACCTCCGCATTTGTTACTAAAATTCCTCATCATATTTGCAATACCACTGAAATAAGTACCTACCCTGTAGGAACATATTTAAACTGGCCAGTAAAAATCTCCACTTCTGAAATCTATGGCACGCGTTTTCCTCATTTTTTTGGAAAATGTTATATGTTTATCATATCCTCATGAACATTTTTTCATGAGACGGACACGTAAAATTACTGTTAAAAGTTGCCTTATATTTCAGGGTACCGTATTTTCCAAAAATATCCAAGCCAGAATCGTTTTTCCGGCCGCAATGCCGTTTCCCGAAAAACAACAACCCAAACCGCTGAGAGATCCGTTTTCTTTTGACATTTCAATTTGCTGTTGAAGCGCGGGTAAATCTAGCGCTTTTGTATTAGGTACTTACCTATACTATATCATACACAGACAGATAATATTCCATAATTATATTTTTTAAACAGGCAAGACCGATGCACAAATTTGCACCAATCCCGCGTAAATTTAGGCCCTGTCGAGCTATGCAATTTGAAATCCGCCATTAAAAAAAAAAATTCTTCATACAAAACCTATTAGGGCGGTGTCTGCTTTTTTTAAGGTGGTAGTGGATTTTAACGCCATCACGACTCCATCTTCAGTGTTGCAAAGTTCGAGAAAAATTATAAAATTTTAATATACCAGCCAATTTTACAGGCTGCAAACGATTTGCATTTATCGATGAAAGTGAATTTTTCCCAAATGTCAGAAAAATGTCGAATTTGATTGTAATATTGTGAAACATTTTCAAGGGAGAGCTAAACATGTTTTGGTTTTAAAAGTTTCTAAAACTTGTAATGTTTATATTTATTAAAAAACATCTCCGGCAGAAAGTGTTTTTTTTACGTAATCTACGATCCCGCAAAGCACGTTTAAAATGTCATTTTTTCTCAAAAACGCCGTATAATTAATAAGAATAATTTCCATAGTAAATTTCGTTTTGTATGGAAACTCGAAATTGACACGCGAAAATGCCAATTTTTTTGACCCGGCGCACCTGGCGGCCGGAAATAGAACTAAGTCCAAAGGTGAGAGATTAAGTTAGAGGTTCTAGTTTTCGCCGCAAAATTTGCCACATTTGTCGCTGTTTATTATGTTTCAGCTCGATTTATGTGAGTTTCCTGTCTAGCGATAATGGTCTCTGCGGTCGGTGAAACTCGAGGAGCGGAAAGGTCGTTTTGGCGTGCAAGGGCCGTCTTAATCGACTTTACCCGAATGTGAACCTCGAGGTTGGTGAAACTTAAGGGGCAGTGCGGTCGATTTTGGCTTGCCAGAAAAAGTGAGTTTTTTGAAAAACCAAACAATACTATATAACAAGAAAATCCGCCTGTCTCTGGCAAATATGTCCCTCCCCATTGAAGCGAATAATGTAATAATACTATCTCAAGGAAAAAAAGCATTGGGGTGCGGGCGTGTAGACGGTCTCCGGTAGGCCGTCGCCGCTGCCGATCCGAGGCAGATATGACATTAGTCTGGGAATCTTGGAATGCAGCCAATGGGCTAGGCTAAGCGATTTCGGCATTCGCGGATGGCAACACTGAACCAAATGGAATGTTACACGAAATATGGAGTCTTACGAATATAAACAAGCCTACACGTATTATGATCTGAAGTCTACTTTTGTAACGTTGGGTGTTTATAGACATTCAAATGTAACATTGTCATCAAATTAGCACCATTTTTTAACATTTGAAAAGTCTCAGTTAAACCCTGATTCTATATTCGTTTCAGCTACTACAAACATAGAAAGGCCTTTTGAATGGAAACAATGGAATTTCGTTCTAGCCCATTTAGGGCGAGCTCTGTCATCATTACACTAACCGTCATCATATATCGCCATTCTATTGGATTGAAGTGAAAATTTCACATTGATGATGAAACGATTTTTGTGTAAGAAATTTAAGCAAGTAATGGTCAGACTTTTTAATTATGAAACACGCCAACATCACATTTCTTATGATTTCAGCTTTTTTTTTAATTTTTGATCAGTAGATAAGTACAACTTTGCTGATGTGTTGATGCTTGATTAAGCATAAAACCACAATTTAACTGTTATGATTGGCAGCAGAAGAGCATTAATTTACTGACATGCTGACAATAGAAAAGCACAGTTTTACTGTCACGTTGTTACGCTCGACAGAGGAAAGCACAACTTTACTGTTAGTTGTTATGCTTGACTCAGGAAAGTATAACTTTATTATCATGTTGTTATGCTTGACAGCAGGAGAATACGACTGTTCTGTCAGGTTGATGCTTGACAGCAGAAAAGCATAACTTTACTCTATTGTTGTTATGCTTGACAGCAAAAAAACACAACCTTACTATCGTGTTGTCATTCTTGACAGTAGAAATACAAAACTATACCGTCATGTTGTTATGCTTGACAGCAGAAAAGAACAACTTAACTGAAATTATGTTATGCTTGCTAGCAGAAAAGCACAACATTACTGTATACTAGCTTATGCCTGTTGCAAATGCAACTAACGGGTTAAAACACTATGCGATTTGACGTGTGAACGTGGATGAAGCGAGGAGCGGGTGTTTAACTAAATATATGAAGAAAAAAACGACGTTTGAATGTGGATAAGGCGAAAAATTCAAAACTCAAAGTTTCATCGCAATCGGATGAATGTTTTAGCAACGCTTAGCGGTTAGACATGCAAATATATATAAAGCCGCCCGCAGGGGCTAGCAGCAAAAACCTGCTATACGTTAGTATATAGACACCATTGTAGGCATGCACACACCAAATCCCCAAAGTTTCATCGCAATCGGATGAACGGTTAAGCAATGGGTAATTTCATGATTCCAGAGCTCACTTTTGCATACAGAAACCGTCGGGGACATGCACACATCAAATCCTCAAATTTTCATCGCAATCGGATGAATGGTGTAGCAACGGTTAGCGGTTAAACATACAAACAAACATAAAGCCGCCCGCAGGGCCTAGCAGCAAAAACCTGCCATACCTTAGTATATAGACACCATTGTAGGCATGTACACATCAAATCCCCAAGGTTTCATCGCAATCGGATGAACGGTTTAGCAATGCGTAATTTCATGATGCCAGAGCTCACTTTTGTATACAGAAACCATCGCAAGCATGCGCACATCAAATCCCAAAAGTTTTATCGCAATCGGATGAATGGTTTAGCAACGCTAAGCGGACATACATACATACATGCAAACATTTTTTGATTTTTACATATATAAAAGATACCTGTTACCCGGCATGCGTAACTATGCCATTTAATAAAACAATCTTCCTGCGTGTCCTTTCCCATTCGTCCCGTTCCCCATCCCCCCCCCCCTTCCTCTCCCGCGTCCTTTTCCCTTCTCGCATTTCCACTCCACCCCCCCCCCTTCCCCCCCCTTCACATCACCCCCCCCCCCATCTCCGTCCCGTAAACCCCCTCCCGAAATCCCCTCCCCCCTCCCTGTTTCCCCTTCCCACAACTCCCGCGTTTCATACATTCATTCCCGGTACATTTAGTTTTCAAACATCTCGCGTGCCACCTATTGAAATTTTTTGTACAAATTTCTTAATGACAGTGCTCACCAGCCAATAACCAACACAACATAAAAAGAATTATCCGATTTAGTGCAGTCGTTAGAAAGTTATGCGTGTACATACTTTTCGGCGATTAATTTTTATACAAATTTCATAATGCCAGTTCTCGCAATTAGTTATATAAAAACCTTGTCCTAACAATAACAATAACTACATAAAAAGAATTATCCAATTTGGTGCAGTCGTTCAGAAGTTATAAGCGTACATGCATTTCGGGGATTCATTTTAATACAAATTTCATGATGCCAGAGCTCACCATTAGTTTAATGCAAACTTTGCCCTAACAATAACGAACACAACAAAAAAAGAATTTTCCAATTTGTTACAGTATTTCGGAAGTTATGAGCGTACATAAACTTCGGTAATTCATTTTATTCAAATTTAATAATGCTAGAGCTCACCGGTAAATTTATAAAAACCTTGTCCAAACAATAAGGATCACAACGTAAAAAGAATTATTCAATTTGGTTCAATCGTTTGGAAGTTATGTGCGGACATATTTCGACAATTCATATGTAATAATAATATAAATAAATACTGGTAGATATAATTTATCGGGTCCCTACCTAGTTCATCTCAATATTCTAAAATTATTTTTTTCAATGCTGGCAAGACCAACGGAAAACATTGTCAAAAAGCACCTCAAACCAGGCCTGAAAATCGAATAAAGGCATCGTTTTTAAAAAAAATTCCATACAAATAAGCTGTCCTGGCCTTGCCGAGGGCTTGAGGTGGTATGTTGAGAATTGGAATATCATTCCATTTTCAGTGTTGCACAGTTGGGGAAAATTTAAATATCTGCCGAATTTTATAAGCGATTTTACAGGCTGCAAACAATTAACATTATCTATGAAAGTGAATTTTTCGTAAATGTCAGAAAAATGTCGAATTTGAATGCAATATTGTGAAACATTTTCAAGGGGGAGCTAAACATGTTTTGGTTTTAAAAGTTTCTAAAACTTGTATTGTTTATGTTTATTAAAAAACATCTCCGCCGGAAGGTGTACTTTTAACGCAATCTTTAATTCCGTAATGCCCCTATAAAATGTTTATTTTTCTCAAGAACTTTCTCGAAGCCTTTTAATTAATTAGAATAAATTCCTAGCAAAATCAGTTTTGTACGGGAAACTAACTTTTTTTTACTTCCCTTCTCGATCCGACGTTTTTAAAGGGGCGAACCTGTCGGCGGAAAATATAACCTAGCCGAATTGAGTGATTTTATGAGTAGTTCCAGTTTTCGCCGCAAATTTATATTATTTTTCGCTCTTAAAATGTATCAGTTCAATTTTATGTGAGTTTCCTGTCTAGTCTATTTTTTTTGTGAAAATCGTGAAGCTAGCGTATTTATTTAAATTCAGACGAAGCTGCCATTTCGAACGGATGAAAATAGAACTACAACAGTATTCGATAGACATTTGATTTTTTCTAATGTGAATAATCCATACTTGTATTCCGCACCGCTAGATGTCTCCCGTAAAGTTTTGGCAAACATATTGATAACGATGAAAAATGTTTCCCCTAACAAAAAAGAAACAAAAGCTAGTGGCTGGAAAATAATCGACTCTTCGAAGGATTGTGAACTTTGAAGCGTTCCAAAATAGCGAGCGCTAATGTCCATTCTCGCGTGTCAGCCGAAGGGACAATTCTAGACTTCGAGCCAAAGTGAACCTTGAGGTTGGTGAAACGCGAGGGGCGGTGAGGTCGATTTTCGCATCAAGGAAAAAGTGAGTTTTTTGAAAAACCAAGCAATACTATATAACTAGCTTATGCCTATTGCAAATGCAAATAACGGGTTAAAACTAACTTGACTTACTTAATAACAGAAAAAAAAAATTCATAGTAAGCGGGTAGGTACCTACTGCCATAAAGGCATGGTAGGCATGCGCAAATCAAAACCTAAAGTTTAATCGCAATCCTATGAATGGTTTAGCAACGCTTAGCGGTTAAACAAACAAATGTATATAAAGCCGCCCGCAGGGCCTAGTAGCAAAAACCTATCATACGTTAGTTTATAGACCCCGTTGTAGGCATGCACACATCAAATCCCCAAAGTTTAATCGCAATCAGATGAACGGTTTAGCAATGCGTAATTTCATGATGCCAGAGCTCACTATTGCATATAGAAACCATCGCAAGAATGCGCACATCAAATCCCCAAAGTTTCATCGCAATCGGATGAATGGTTTAGAAACGCTTAGCGGTTAAACATACAAATATTTATAAAGCCGCCCGCAGGGCCTAGTAGCAAAAACCTATCATACGTTAGTTTATAGACCCCGTTGTAGGCATACACACATCAAATCCCCAAAGTTTAATCGCAATCAGATGAACGGTTTAGCAATGCGTAATTTCATGATGCCAGAGCTCACTATTGCATATAGAAACCATCGCAAGAATGCGCACATCAAATCCCCAAAGTTTCATCGCAATCGGATGAATGGTTTAGAAACGCTTAGCGGTTCAACACACAAATATATATAAAGCCGCCCGCAGTGCCTAGCAGCAAAAAACCTACCATATGTCCTCTTCCTTTTTCTCGTTTCCACTCTACCTCCCCCACCTTCCCCCCCTCCACTTCACTCTCCCCCTTCTCCGTCCCGTAAACCCCCTCCCGAGTTCCCCTCCACCCTCCCTGTTTCCCCTTCCCACAACTCCCGCGTTTCATACATTCATTCCCGGTACATTTAGTTTTCAAACATCTCGCGTGCCACCTATTGAAATTTTTTGTACAAATTTCTTAATGCCAGTGCTCACCAGCCAATAACCAACACAACATAAAAAGAATTATCCGGTTTGGTGCAGTCGTTAGAAAGTTATACGCGTACATACTTTTCGGCGATTAATTTTATACAAATTTCATAATGCCAGTACTCGCCATTAGTTTTATACGAACCTTGTCCTAACAATAACAATAATTACATAAAAAGAATTATCAAATTTGGTGCATTCGTTCGGAAGTTATAAGCGTACATGCATTTCGGGGATTCATTTTAATACAAATTTCATGATGCCAGAGCTCATGCCTGTTGCAAATGCAACTAACGGGTTAAAACACTATGCGATTTGACGTGTGAACGTGGATGAAGCGAGGAGCGGGTGTTTAACTAAATATATGAAGAAAAAAACGACGTTTGAATGTGGATAAGGCGAAAAATTCAAAACTCAAAGTTTCATCGCAATCGGATGAATGTTTTAGCAACGCTTAGCGGTTAGACATGCAAATATATATAAAGCCGCCCGCAGGGGCTAGCAGCAAAAACCTGCTATACGTTAGTATATAGACACCATTGTAGGCATGCACACACCAAATCCCCAAAGTTTCATCGCAATCGGATGAACGGTTAAGCAATGGGTAATTTCATGATTCCAGAGCTCACTTTTGCATACAGAAACCGTCGGGGACATGCACACATCAAATCCTCAAATTTTCATCGCAATCGGATGAATGGTGTAGCAACGGTTAGCGGTTAAACATACAAATAAACATAAAGCCGCCCGCAGGGCCTAGCAGCAAAAACCTGCCATACGTTAGTATATAGACACCATTGTAGGCATGTACACATCAAATCCCCAAGGTTTCATCGCAATCGGATGAACGGTTTAGCAATGCGTAATTTCATGATGCCAGAGCTCACTTTTGTATACAGAAACCATCGCAAGTATGCGCACATCAAATCCCAAAAGTTTTATCGCAATCGGATGAATGGTTTAGCAACGCTAAGCGGACATACATACATACATGCAAACATTTTTTGATTTTTACATATATAAAAGATACCTGTTACCCGGCATGCGTAACTATGCCATTTAATAAAAAAATCTTCCTGCGTGTCCTTTCCCATTCGTCCCGTTCCCCATCCCCCCCCCCTTCCTCTCCCGCGTCCTCTTCCCTTCTCGCATTTCCACTCCACCCCCCCCCCTTCCCCCCCCTTCACATCACCCCCCCCCCATCTCCGTCCCGTAAACCCCCTCCCGAAATCCCCTCCCCCCTTCCTGTTTCCCCTTCCCACAACTCCCGCGTTTCATACTTTCATTCCCGGTACATTTAGTTTTCAAACATCTCGCGTGCCACCTATTGAAATTTTTTGTACAAATTTCTTAATGACAGTGCTCACCAGCCATAACCAACACAACATAAAAAGAATTATCCGATTTAGTGCAGTCGTTAGAAAGTTATGCGTGTACATACTTTTCGGCGATTAATTTTTATACAAATTTCATAATGCCAGTTCTCGCAATTAGTTATATAAAAACCTTGTCCTAACAATAACAATAACTACATAAAAAGAATTATCCAATTTGGTGCAGTCGTTCAGAAGTTATAAGCGTACATGCATTTCGGGGATTCATTTTAATACAAATTTCATGATGTCAGAGCTCACCATTAGTTTAATACAAACTTTGCCCTAACAATAACGAACACAACAAAAAAGAATTTTCCAATTTGTTACAGTATTTCGGAAGTTATGAGCGTACATAAACTTCGGTAATTCATTTTATTCAAATTTAATAATGCTAGAGCTCACCGGTAAATTTATAAAAACCTTGTCCAAACAATAAGGATCACAACGTAAAAAGAATTATTCAATTTGGTTTCAATCGTTTGGAAGTTATGTGCGGACATATTTCGACAATTCATATGTAATAATAATATAAATAAATACTCGTAGATATAATTTATCGGGTCCCTACCTAGTTCATCTCAATATTCTAAAATTATTTTTTTCAATGCTGGTAAGACCAACGGAAAACATTGTCAAAAAGCACCTCAAACCAGGCCTGAAAATCGAATAAAGGCATCGTTTTTAAAAAAAATTCCATACAAATAAGCTGTCTTGGCCTTGCCGAGGGCTTGAGGTGGTATGTTGAGAATTGGAATATCATTCCATTTTCAGTGTTGCACAGTTGGGGAAAATTTAAATATCTGCCGAATTTTATAAGCGATTTTACAGGCTGCAAACAATTAACATTATCTATGAAAGTGAATTTTCGCAAATGTCAGAAAAATGTCGAATTTGAATGCAATATTGTGAAACATTTTCAAGGGGGAGCTAAACATGTTTTTGGTTTTAAAAGTTTCTAAAACTTGTATTGTTTATGTTTATTAAAAAACATCTCCGCCGGAAGGTGTACTTTTAACGCAATCTTTAATTCCGTAATGCCCCTTTAAAATGTCATTTTTTCTCAAGAACTTTCTCGAAGCCGTTTAATTAATTAGAATAAATTCCTAGCAAAATCAGTTTTGTATGGGAAACTAACTTTTTTTTACTTCCCTTCTCGATCCGACGTTTTTAAAGGGGCGAACCTGTCGGCGGAAAATATAACCTAGCCGAATTGAGTGATTTTATGAGTAGTTCCAGTTTTCGCCGCAAATTTATATTATTTTTCGCTCTTAAAATGTATCAGTTCAATTTTATGTGAGTTTCCTGTCTAGTCTATTTTTTTGTGAAAATCGTGAAGCTAGCGTATTTATTTAACTTCAGACGAAGCTGCCATTTCGAACGGATGAAAATAGAACTACAACAGTATTCGATAGACATTTGATTTTTTCTAATGTGAATAATCCATACTTGTATTCCGCACCGCTAGAAGTCTCCCGTAAAGTTTTGGCAAACATATTGATAACGATGAAAAATGTTTCCCCTAACAAAAAAGAAACAAAAGCTAGTGGCTGGAAAATAATCGACTCTTCGAAGGATTGTGAACTTTGAAGCGTTCCAAAATAGCGAGCGCTAATGTCCATTCTCGCGTGTCAGCCGAAGGGACAATTCTAGACTTCGAGCCAAAGTGAACCTTGAGGTTGGTGAAACGCGAGGGGCGGTGAGGTCGATTTTCGCATCAAGGAAAAAGTGAGTTTTTTGAAAAACCAAGCAATACTATATAATATATACTAGCTTATGCCCATTGCAAATGCAACTAACGGGTTAAAACACTATGCGATTTGATGTGTGAACGTCGATGAAGTGAAGAGCGGGTGTTTAATTAAATATATGAAGAAAAAAACGGATGTTTGAATGTGGATAAGGCGAAAATTAGTTCCTACTTTCATTACCTACTCACCGAGTCCATCAATTTATTTTGAGACTGCTTTTGTCATTGCAAATGCAACTAACGGGTTAAAACTAATTTGACTTACTTACTAACAGAAAAAAAATATATTTCATAGTAAGCGGGTAGGTACCTACGGTTAAACATACAAATATATATAAAGCCGCCCACAGGGCCTAGCAGCAAAAATCTGCCATACGTTAGTATATAGACACCATTGTAGGCATGCACACATCAAATCCCCAAAGTTTCATCGCAATCGGATGAACGGTTTAGCAATGCGTAATTTCATGATGCCAGAGCTCACTTTTGTATACAGAAACCATCGCAAGTATGCGCACATCAAATCCCAAAAGTTTTATCGCAATCGGATGAATGGTTTAGCAACGCTAAGCGGACATACATACATACATGCAAACATTTTTTGATTTTTACATATATAAAAGATACCTGTTACCCGGCATGCGTAACTATGCCATTTAATAAAAAAATCTTCCTGCGTGTCCTTTCCCATTCGTCCCGTTCCCCATCCCCCCCCCCTTCCTCTCCCGCGTCCTCTTCCCTTCTCGCATTTCCACTCCACCCCCCCCCCCCCTTCCCCCCCCTTCACATCACCCCCCCCCCATCTCCGTCCCGTAAACCCCCTCCCGAAATCCCCTCCCCCCTCCCTGTTTCCCCTTCCCACAACTCCCGCGTTTCATACTTTCATTCCCGGTACATTTAGTTTTCAAACATCTCGCGTGCCACCTATTGAAATTTTTTGTACAAATTTCTTAATGACAGTGCTCACCAGCCAATAACCAACACAACATAAAAAGAATTATCCGATTTAGTGCAGTCGTTAGAAAGTTATGCGTGTACATACTTTTCGGCGATTAATTTTTATACAAATTTCATAATGCCAGTTCTCGCAATTAGTTATATAAAAACCTTGTCCTAACAATAACAATAACTACATAAAAAGAATTATCCAATTTGGTGCAGTCGTTCAGAAGTTATAAGCGTACATGCATTTCGGGGATTCATTTTAATACAAATTTCATGATGTCAGAGCTCACCATTAGTTTAATACAAACTTTGCCCTAACAATAACGAACACAACAAAAAAAGAATTTTCCAATTTGTTACAGTATTTCGGAAGTTATGAGCGTACATAAACTTCGGTAATTCATTTTATTCAAATTTAATAATGCTAGAGCTCACCGGTAAATTTATAAAAACCTTGTCCAAACAATAAGGATCACAACGTAAAAAGAATTATTCAATTTGGTTCAATCGTTTGGAAGTTATGTGCGGACATATTTCGACAATTCATATGTAATAATAATATAAATAAATACTCGTAGATATAATTTATCGGGTCCCTACCTAGTTCATCTCAATATTCTAAAATTATTTTTTTCAATGCTGGTAAGACCAACGGAAAACATTGTCAAAAAGCACCTCAAACCAGGCCTGAAAATCGAATAAAGGCATCGTTTTTAAAAAAAATTCCATACAAATAAGCTGTCTTGGCCTTGCCGAGGGCTTGAGGTGGTATGTTGAGAATTGGAATATCATTCCATTTTCAGTGTTGCACAGTTGGGGAAAATTTAAATATCTGCCGAATTTTATAAGCGATTTTACAGGCTGCAAACAATTAACATTATCTATGAAAGTGAATTTTTCGCAAATGTCAGAAAAATGTCGAATTTGAATGCAATATTGTGAAACATTTTCAAGGGGGAGCTAAACATGTTTTGGTTTTAAAAGTTTCTAAAACTTGTATTGTTTATGTTTATTAAAAAACATCTCCGCCGGAAGGTGTACTTTTAACGCAATCTTTAATTCCGTAATGCCCCTTTAAAATGTCATTTTTTCTCAAGAACTTTCTCGAAGCCGTTTAATTAATTAGAATAAATTCCTAGCAAAATCAGTTTTGTATGGGAAACTAACTTTTTTTTACTTCCCTTCTCGATCCGACGTTTTTAAAGGGGCGAACCTGTCGGCGGAAAATATAACCTAGCCGAATTGAGTGATTTTATGAGTAGTTCCAGTTTTCGCCGCAAATTTATATTATTTTTCGCTCTTAAAATGTATCAGTTCAATTTTATGTGAGTTTCCTGTCTAGTCTATTTTTTTTGTGAAAATCGTGAAGCTAGCGTATTTATTTAACTTCAGACGAAGCTGCCATTTCGAACGGATGAAAATAGAACTACAACAGTATTCGATAGACATTTGATTTTTTCTAATGTGAATAATCCATACTTGTATTCCGCACCGCTAGAAGTCTCCCGTAAAGTTTTGGCAAACATATTGATAACGATGAAAAATGTTTCCCCTAACAAAAAAGAAACAAAAGCTAGTGGCTGGAAAATAATCGACTCTTCGAAGGATTGTGAACTTTGAAGCGTTCCAAAATAGCGAGCGCTAATGTCCATTCTCGCGTGTCAGCCGAAGGGACAATTCTAGACTTCGAGCCAAAGTGAACCTTGAGGTTGGTGAAACGCGAGGGGCGGTGAGGTCGATTTTCGCATCAAGGAAAAAGTGAGTTTTTTGAAAAACCAAGCAATACTATATAATATATACTAGCTTATGCCCATTGCAAATGCAACTAACGGGTTAAAACACTATGCGATTTGATGTGTGAACGTCGATGAAGTGAAGAGCGGGTGTTTAATTAAATATATGAAGAAAAAAACGGATGTTTGAATGTGGATAAGGCGAAAATTAGTTCCTACTTTCATTACCTACTCACCGAGTCCATCAATTTATTTTGAGACTGCTTTTGTCATTGCAAATGCAACTAACGGGTTAAAACTAATTTGACTTACTTACTAACAGAAAAAAAATATATTTCATAGTAAGCGGGTAGGTACCTACGGTTAAACATACAAATATATATAAAGCCGCCCACAGGGCCTAGCAGCAAAAATCTGCCATACGTTAGTATATAGACACCATTGTAGGCATGCACACATCAAATCCCCAAAGTTTCATCGCAATCGGATGAACGGTTTAGCAATGCGTAATTTCATGATGCCAGAGCTCACTTTTGTATACAGAAACCGTCGTGGGCATGCACACATCAAATCTACAAATTTTCATTGCAATCGAATGAATGGTTTAGCAACGCTAAGCGGTTAAACACACAACTATGTATAAAGCCGCCCGCAGGACCTAGCAGCAAAAACCAGCCATACTTTAGTAAATAAACACCATTTTAGAGATGCACACATCAAATCCACAAAGTTTCATCGCAATCGGAAGAATGGTTTAGCAATGCGTAATTTCATGATGCCAGAGCTCACTTTTGTATACAGAAACCGTCGTGGGCATGCACACATCAAATCCTCAAATTTTCATCGCAATCGGATGAATGGTTTAGCAACGCTTAGCGGTTAAACAAACAACTATGTATAAAGCCGTCCGCAGGACCTAGCAGCAACAACCTGCTATACGTTAGTATATAAACACCCTTGTAGAAATGCACACATCAAATCCCCAAAGTTTCATCACAATCGGATGAACGGTTGAGCAATGCGTAATTTCGTGTTGCCAGAGCTCACTATTGTATACAGGAACCATAGCAGTCATGCGCACATCAAATTCCCAATGTTTCATCGCAATCGGATGAATGGTTTAGCAACGCATAGCGGACATACATACAGCCAAACATTTTTTTGATTTTTATATATATAGAAGATAGCTGGTACCCGGCATGCGTTGCGATACCATTTAATAAAGAAAAATTTTCTACCTGCGTGTCCTTTCTCATTTGTTCCGATCCCCTTCCTCCCCCACCTTCCCCCCCCCCTTCCCCCACCTCCCCCTCCCCCCCCCCCTTTCCCCCCCCCCCCTTCCTCACCAGCGTCCTCTTCCCCTTTCCACTCCGCCTCCCTCACCTTCCCTCACCCCACTTCACTCCTAGGCTTCTCCGTATCGTAAACCCCCTCCCGAGTTCCCCTCCCCCCTCCCAGGTCCCCCACCCCCCCCTTCCTGTTTCCACCCCCCCCCACCTGCCGCATTACATACACTAATTCCCGGTACATTTATTTTTCAAACAGCTCGCGCGCCACCTATAAATTTTTTTTTACAAATTTCGTAATGCCAGAACTCACCAGTAATTTTATACAAACCTTGTACTAACAATAACGAACACAACACAAAAAGAATTTTTTAATTTGTTGCAGTCCTTCGGAAGTTATGAGCGTACGTACATTTTCATACAAATTTTATAATGCCAGAACTCACCAGTAGTTTTACTGCTTAAAATAAAGCGCTATATGAATTTAATACTTTAAAAAAAATATTCCATTCAACTTCGAGTAATTTCATTGTAAAATTAGAAAACTAATACGTATGCAATATCGTCGAATGATATCGAGTGTTTATGTGCAGGTAGGAACCTACTTATATTCTGAGTACAGGTACTTGCATACATACGTAAAAAAGAACTCATATTTAGGCTAGGTTGTTTAACGAAATTAAAAATTCTTCAATTTTTCAAGTCAATTTTAACGTTCTGTAAAAGTTCGGTTCGAATTCTATTCAAGTTCTGTAATTATTTCAGTTTTATGATGCAACTGGCATTTACTGATAAAAAAACAGAACTTACACAGAAAGTGAAAATGAACTTTAAAAAATTGTTAAATTATTCAGTATCGTGGAAACAACATTACCTTAGTAAATTAAATTGCATCAAAAACCTAAATAATTGTCCAACTAACCATTCCGGTAGGTACCGGCGCATCTCCTTACAAAATTCCGGCAATGGTTTTGCTTTTTTCATCATATTTGCAATACTACCGAGATAAGTAGGTACCTACCCTGAATTAATAACATAATTTGTACTGGCCGGTTAATATCCACCCTACTGAAGGGAATCTATGGACACGTATTATCTTGTTTTTTTTGGAAAATTTTATAGGTTTTTCGGAGACCCTGAAATTTTTTACACGGAAAGGACACAAAATTTTGGTTTTAAAAGTTGTCTTATATTGCCGGGTACCGAATTTTTCAAAAACATCTAACCGGGGATCGTTTTTTCGGCTGCAATGCCGTTTCCCAAAAAACAACAACCCAAACCGCTGAGAGATCCGTTTTGTTTTGACATCTCGGATAACTGACCTGTCTCAACATTCTCTCTAGTATTTTCCATTGCATCGAAACTAAGGCCTAATTTGTGGTTTTTTTTTTTTAATGCGAACCTGTCGGCAAGAACTATAACTGAGCCGAATTGGTTGATTTAATGAGTAGTTCCAGTTTTCGCCGCAAATTTATATAATTTTCGCTCTTAAAATGTGTCAGTTCAATTTTATGTGAGTTTCCTGTCTAGTCTATTTTTTTTGTGAAATTCGTGAAGCTAGCGTATTTATTTAAATTCAGACGAAGCTGCCATTTCGAACGGATGAAAATAGAACTACAACAGTATTCGATAGTCATTTGATTTTTTCTAATGTGAATAATCCATACTTGTATTCCGCACCGCTAGAAGTCTCCCGTAAAGTTTTGGCAAACATATTGATAACGATGAAAAATGTTTCCCCTATCAAAAAAAAAACAACTGCTAGTGGCTGGAAAATAATCGACTCTTCGAAGGATTGTGAACTTTGAAGCGTTCCAAAATAGCGAGCGCTAATGTCCATTCTCGCGTGTCAGCCGTCGGGACAATTTCCTTCGAACAAAATTGAACCTTGAGGTGTGCGAAACTCGAGGATCGGAGAGGTCGTTTTGGCGTGCCAGCGGCATTTTTGCGTCGCCAAGCCAAATTAAACCTTGAGGTTGGTGAAACGCGAGGGGCGGTGAGGTCGATTTTCCCGTCAAGCGAAAAGTGAGTTTTTTGAAAAACCAAACAATACTATATAACTAGCTTATGCCCGTTGCAAATGCAACTAACGGGTTAAAACTAACTTGACTTACTAACTGACAGAAAAAAAAAATCATAGTAAGCGGGTAGGTACCTACGGTTAAACATACAAATATATATAAAGCCGCCCACAGGGCCTAGCAGCAAAAGTCTGTATACGTTAGTATATAGACACCATTGTAGGCATGCACACATCAAATCCCCAAAGTTTCATCGCAATCGGATGAACGGTTTAGCAATGCGTAATTTCCTGATGCCAGAGCTCACTTTTGTATACAGAAACCGTCATGGGCATGCACACATCAAATCTACAAATTATCATCGCAATCGGATGAATGGTTTAGCAACGCTTAGCGGTTAAACATACAACTATGTATAAAGCCGTCCGCAGGACCTAGCAGCAAAAACCTGGTATACGTTAGTATATAAACACCATTGTAGAAATGCACACATCAAATCCCCAAAGTTTCATCACAATCGGATAAACGGTTTAGCAATGCGTAATTTCGTGTTGCCAGAGCTCACTATTGTATACAGGAACCAGGAATCCCCCCCCCTTCCTCACCAGTGTCCTCTTCCCCTTTCCACTCCGCCTCCCTCACCTTCCCTCACCCCACTTCACTCCTAGGCTTCTCCGTATCGTAAACCCCCTCCCGAGTTCCCCTCCCCCCCTCCCAGGCTCCCCTCCCCCCTCCCAGGCTCCCCTCCCCCCTTCCTGTTTCCACCCCCCCCCCACCTGCCGCATTACATACACTAATTCCCGGTACATTTAGTTTTCAAACAGCTCGCGCGCCACCTATAATTTGTTTTTTTACAAATTTCGTAATGCCAGAACTCACCAGTAATTTTATACAAACCTTGTACTAACAATAACGAACACAGCAAAAAAAGAATTTTTCAGTTTGTTGCAGTCCTTCAGAAATTATGAGCGTACGTACATTTTCATAAAAATTTTATAATGCCAGAACTCACCAGTAGTTTTACTGCTTAAAAAAGCGCTATACGAATTTAATACTTTAAAAAAAATATCCCGTTCAACTTCGAATAATTTCTGTAAAAGTTCGGTTCGAATTCTATTCAAGTTCTATAGATATTTTTGTATAATGATGCAACTGGCATTTACTGATAAAAAAAAATAGAACTTACACAGAACGTGAAAATGAACTTAAAAAAATTGTTAAATTATTCAGTATCGGTGAAACAACATTACCTTAGTAAATTAAATTGCATTAAAACCTAAATAATTGTCTAACTACCCATTCCGGTAGGTACCGGCGCTTTTCCTTACAAAATTCCGGCAATGGTTTTGCTTTTTTATCATATTTGCAATACTACCGAGATAAGTAGGTACCTACCCTGAATTAATAACATTTAAATTTGGCCGGTAAATATCCACCCTACTGAAGTGAATCTATGGACACCAATTTTCTTGTTTTTTTTGGAAAATTTTATAGGTTTTTCGGCGACCCTGAAATTTGTTACATGGAACAGACACGAAATTTTGGTGTTAAAAGTTGCCTTATATTGCCGGGTACCGTATTTTTCAAAAACATCCAAGCTGGAATCGTTTTTCCGGCCGCAATGCCGTTTCCCGAAAAACAACAACCCAAACCGCTGAGAGATCCGTTTTCATTTGACGTCTCGGATAACTGACCTATCTCAACATTTTCTCTTGTATTTTCCTTTGCATTGAAACTGAGGTCTAATTTGTCTTTCCTTTTTTTAATGCGAACCTGGCGGCGGGAAATATAACCTAGCCGAATTGGGTGATTTAATGAAAAGTTCCAGTTTTCGCCACTGATTCGTTTGAGAGAATAAATCGCTGGCGACATTTATTTTTTCGACAAAAAAAACACCTCATTTCAGCGACTGAATTTCAATTTGACCGACAACGAACCTTAAGGTTGGTGAAACTCGAAGAGTGGAAAGGTCGTTTTGGCGTGCAGGGGGTCGTCTTAAAATGGTTTATCCGAAAGTGAACCTTGAGGTTGGTGAAACTTAAGGGGAGGTGCGGTCGATTTTCCCGTCAAGCGAAAAGTGAGTTTTTTGAAAAACCAAACAATACTATATATATATATACTAGCTTATGCCCATTGCAAATGCAACTAACGGGTTAAAACACTATGCGATTTGATGTGTGAACGTGGATGAAGTGAAGAGCGGGTGTTTAATTAAATATATGAAGAAAAAAACGGATGTTTGAATGTGGATAAGGCGAAAATTAGTTCCTACTTTCATTACCTACTCACCGAGTCCATCAATTTATTTTGAGACTGCTTTTGTCATTGCAAATGCAACTAACGGGTTAAAACTAATTTGACTTACTTACTAACAGAAAAAAAATATATTTCATAGTAAGCGGGTAGGTACCTACGGTTAAACATACAAATATATATAAAGCCGCCCACAGGGCCTAGCAGCAAAAACCTGCCATACGTTAGTATATAGACACCATTGTAGGCATGCACACATCAAATCCCCAAAGTTTCATCGCAATCGGATGAACGGTTTAGCAATGCGTAATTTCAAAATGCCAGAGCTCACTTTTGTATACAGAAACCGTCGTGGGCATGCACACATCAAATCTACAAATTTTCATCGCAATCGAATGAATGGTTTAGCAACGCTAAGCGGTTAAACACACAACTATGTATAAAGCCGCCCGCAGGACCTAGCAGCAAAAACCTGCCATACGTTAGTAAATAAACACCATTGTAGACATGCACACATCAAATCCCCAAAGTTTCATCGCAATCGTATGAATGGTTTAGCAATGCGTAATTTCATGATGCCAGAGCTCACTTTTGTATACAAAAACCGTCGTGGGTATGCACACATCAAATCTTCAAATTTTCATCGCAATCGGATGAAAGGTTTAGCAACGCTTAGCGGTTAAACATACAAATACATATAAAGCCGGCCGCAGGGCCTAGCAGCAAAAACATGTCATACGTTAGTATATAGACATCATTTTAGGCATGCACACATCAAATCCCCAAATTTTCATCGCAATCGGATGAACGGTTCAGCAATGCGTAATTTCATTATGCCAGAGCTCACCATTGTATGCAGAAACCATCGCGGGCATGCGCACATCAAATCCCCAAAGTTTCATCGCAATCGGATAAATGGTTTAGCAACGCATAGCGGACATACATACATACTTACTTGCAAATATTTTTTTGATTTTTATACATATAGAAGATAGCTGGTATCCGGCATGCGTTGCTATACCATTTAATAAAGAAAATGTTTCTACCTGCGTGTCTTTTCTCATTTGTTCCAATCCCCTTCCCCCCCCCCCATTTTCCTCACCAGCGTCCGCTTCCCCTTTCCCCCACTTCACTCCTACGCTTCTCCGTCTCGTAAACCCCCTCCCGAGTTCCCCTCCCCCCTCCCAGGTTCCCCCTTCCTGTTTCCACCCCCCCTGCCTCATTACATTCACTAATTCCCGGTACATTAAGATTTCAAACAGCTCGCGCGCCACCTATTCAACTTTTTTTTACAAATTTCGTCAAGCCAGAACTCACCAGTAGTTTTATACAAACCTTGAACTAACAATAACGAACACAACAAAAAAAGAATTTTTCAATTTGTTGCAGTCCTTCAGAAGTTATGAGCGTACGTACATTTTCATACAAATTTTATAATTCCAGAACTCACCAGTAGTTTTACTGCTTAAAAATAAGCGCTATATTAATTTAATACTTAAAAAATATCCCGTTCAACTTTGAGTAATTTCATTGTAAAATTAGAAAACTTATACTTATGCAATATCGTCGGATGATATCGAGTGTTTGTGTGCAGGTAGGAACCTACTTATATTCTGAGTATAGGTACTTGCATACATACGTAAAAAAGAACTCATATTTAGGCTGGGTTGTTTAACGAAATTAAAAATTCTTCAATTTTTCAAGTCAATTTTAACGTTCTGTAAAAGTTCGGTTCGAATTCTATTCAAGTTCTGTAATTATTTCAGTTTAATGATGCAACTGGCATTTACTGATAAAAAAACAGAACTTACACAGAAAGTGAAAATGAACTTTAAAAAATTGTTAAATTATTCAGTATCGTGGAAACAACATTACCTTAGTAAATTAAATTGCATCAAAAACCTAAATAATTGTCCAACTACCCATTCCGGCAGGTACCGGCGCATTTCCTTACAAAATTCCGGCAATGTTTTTGCTTTTCTCATCATATTTTTAATACTACCGATATAAGTAGGTACCTACCCTGAATTAATAACATTTCAATGTACTGGCCGGTAAATATCCACCCTACTGAAGTGAATCTATGGACACCAATTTTCTTGTTTTTTTTGGAAAATTTTATAGGTTTTTCGGCGACCCTGAACTTTTTTACATGGGACAGACACCTCATATTGGTATCAAAAGACGCGAAATGTTTTCGGGTACCGAATTTTTCACAAACATTCAAGCCGGAATCGTTTTTCCGGCCGCAATGCCGTTTCCCGAAAAACAACAACCCAAACCGCTGAGAGATCCGTTTTCTTTTGACATTTCAATTTGCTGATGAAGCGCGGGTAAATCTAGCGCTTTTGTATTAGGTACTTACCTAATATATCATACACAGACAGATAATATTCCATAATTATATTTTTTAAACAGGCAAGACCGATGCACAAATTTGCACAATTCCTGCTTAAATTAAGGCCCTGCCGAATCACACAAATTGAAATCCGCCATTAAAAAAAAAATTCTTCATACAAAACCTATTAGGGCGGGGTCTGCTTTTTTTTAAGATGGTAGTGGATTTTAACGCCATCACGACTCCATCTTCAGTGTTGCAAAGTTCGAGAAAAATTATAAAATTTTAATATACCAGCCGATTTTACAGGCTGCAAACGATTTGCATTTATCGATGAAAGTGAATTTTTCGCAAATGTCAGAAAAATGTCGAATTTGAATGCAATATTGTGAAACATTTTCAAGGGGGAGCTAAACATGTTTTGGTTTTAAAAGTTTCTAAAACTTGTATTGTTTATGTTTATTAAAAAACATCTCCGCCGGAAGGTGTACTTTTAACGCAATCTTTAATTCCGTAATGCCCCTATAAAATGTAAATTTTTCTCAAGAACTTTCTCGAAGCCGTTTAATTAATTAGAATAAATTCCTAGCAAAATCAGTTTTGTATGGGAAACTAACTTTTTTTTACTTCCCTTCTCGATCCGACGTTTTTAAAGGGGCGAACCTGTCGGCGGGAAATATAACCTAGCCGAATTGAGTGATTTTATGAGTAGTTCCAGTTTTCGCCGCAAATTTATATTATTTTTCGCTCTTAAAATGTATCTGTTCAATTTTATGTGAGTTTCCTGTCTAGTCTATTTTTTTTGTGAAAATCGTGAAGCTAGCGTATTTATTTAAATTCAGACGAAGCTGCCATTTCGAACGGATGAAAATAGAACTACAACAGTATTCGATAGACATTTGATTTTTTCTAATGTGAATAATCCATACTTGTATTCCGCACCGCTAGAAGTCTCCCGTAAAGTTTTGGCAAACATATTGATAACGATGAAAAATGTTTCCCCTAACAAAAAAGAAACAAAAGCTAGTGGCTGGAAAATAATCGACTCTTCGAAGGATTGTGAACTTTGAAGCGTTCCAAAATAGCGAGCGCTAATGTCCATTCTCGCGTGTCAGCCGAAGGGACAATTCTAGACTTCGAGCCAAAGTGAACCTTGAGGTTGGTGAAACGCGAGGGGCGGTGAGGTCGATTTTCGCATCAAGGAAAAAGTGAGTTTTTTGAAAAACCAAGCAATACTATATAACTAGCTTATGCCCATTGCAAATGCAACTAACGGGTTAAACTAACTTGACTTACTAACAGAAAAAAAAATATTTCGTAGTAAGCGGGTAGGTACCTACGGTTAAACATACAAATATTTATAAAGCCACCCACAGGGCCTAGCAGCAAAAATCTGCCATACGTTAGTATATAGACACCATTGTAGGCATGCACACATCAAATCCCCAAAGTTTCATCGCAATCGCATGAACGGTTTAGCAATGCGTAATTTCATGATGCCAGAGCTCACTTTTGTATACAGAAACCGTCGTGGGCATGCACACATCAAATCTACAAATTTTCATCGCAATCGGATGAATGGTTTAGCAACGCTTAGTGGTTCAACACTCAACTATGTATAAAGCCGCCCGCAGGACCTAGCAGCAAAAACCTGCCATACGTTAGTAAATAAACACCATTGTAGACATGCTCACGTCAAATCCCCAAAGTTTCATCGCAATCGGATGAATGGTTTAGCAATGCGTGATTTCATGATGCCAGAGCTCACTTTTGTATACAGAAACCGTCGTGGGCATGCACACATCAAATCCTCAAATTTTCATCGCAATCGGATGAATGGTTTAGCAACGCTTAGCGGTTAAACATACAACTATGTATAAAGCCGTCCGCAGGACCTAGCAGCAAAAACCTGCTATACGTTAGTATATAAACACCATTGTAGAAATGCACACGTCAAATCCCCAAAGTTTCATCACAATCGGATGAACGGTTTAGCAATGCGTAATTTCGTGTTGCCAGAGCTCACTATTGTATACAGGAACCAGGAATCCCCCCCCCCTTCCTCACCAGCGTCCTCTTCCCCTTTCCACTCCGCCTCCCACACCTTCCCTCAGCCCACTTCACTCCTAGGCTTCTCCGTATCGTAAACCCCCTCCCGAGTTCCCCTCCCCCCTCCCAGGCTCCCCTCCCCCCTTCCTTTTTTCACCCCCCCCCCCCAGCTGCCGCATTACATACACTAATTCCCGGTACATTTATTTTTCAAACAGCTCGCGCACCACCTATAATTTTTTTTTTACAAATTTCGTAATGCCAGAACTCACCAGTAATTTTATACAAACCTTGTACTAACAATAACGATCACAACAAAAAAAGAATTTTTCAATTTGTTGCAGTCCTTCGGAAGTTATGAGCGTACGTACATTTTCATACAAATTTTATAATGCCAGAACTCACCAGTAGTTTTACTGCTTAAAATAAAGCGCTATATGAATTTAATACTTTAAAAAAAATATTCCGTTCAACTTCGAGTAATTTCATTGTAAAATTAGAAAACTAATACGTATGCAATATCGTCGAATGATATCGAGTGTTTATGTGCATTGTGCAGGTAGGAACCTACTTATATTCTGAGTATAGGTACTTGCATACATACGTAAAAAAGAACTCATATTTAGGCTAGGTTGTTTAACGAAATTAAAAATTCTTCAATTTTTCAAGTCAATTTTAACGTTCTGTAAAAGTTCGGTTCGAATTCTATTCAAGTTCTGTAATTATTTCAGTTTTATGATGCAACTGGCATTTACTGATAAAAAAACAGAACTTACACAGAAAGTGAAAATGAACTTTAAAAAATTGTTAAATTATTCAGTATCGTGGAAACAACATTACCTTAGTAAATTAAATTGCATTAAAAACCTAAATAATTGTCCAACTAACCATTCCGGTAGGTACCGGCGCATCTCCTTACAAAATTCCGGCAATGGTTTTGCTTTTTTCATCATATTTGCAATACTACCGAGATAAGTAGGTACCTACCCTGAATTAATAACATAATTTGTACTGGCCGGTTAATATCCACCCTACTGAAGGGAATCTATGGACACGTATTTTCTTGTTTTTTTTGGAAAATTTTATAGGTTTTTCGGAGACCCTGAAATTTTTTACACGGAAAGGACACAAAATTTTGGTGTTAAAAGTTGCCTTATATTGCCGGGTACCGAATTTTTCAAAAACATCTAACCGGGGATCGTTTTTTCGGCTGCAATGCCGTTTCCCGAAAAACAACAACCCAAACCGCTGAGAGATCCGTTTTGTTTTGACATCTCGGATAACTGACCTGTCTCAACATTCTCTCTAGTATTTTCCATTGCATCGAAACTAAGGCCTAATTTGTGGTTTTTTTTTTAATGCGAACCTGTCGGCGGGAACTATAACTGAGCCGAATTGGTTGATTTAATGAGTAGTTCCAGTTTTCGCCGCAAATTTATATAATTTTCGCTCTTAAAATGTGTCAGTTCAATTTTATGTGAGTTTCCTGTCTAGTGTATTTTTTTGTGAAAATCGTGAAGCTAGCGTATTTATTTAAATTCAGACGAAGCTGCCATTTCGAACGGATGAAAATAGAACTACAACAGTATTCGATAGACATTTGATTTTTTCTAATGTGAATAATCCATACTTGTATTCCGCACCGCTAGAAGTCTCCCGTAAAGTTTTGGCAAACATATTGATAACGATGAAAAATGTTTCCTCTATCAAAAAAAAAAACAACTGCTAGTGGCTGGAAAATAATCGACTCTTCGAAGGATTGTGAACTTTGAAGCGTTCCAAAATAGCGAGCGCTAATGTCCATTCTCGCGTGTCAGCCGTCGGGACAATTTCCTTCGAACAAAATTGAACCTTGAGGTGTGCGAAACTCGAGGATCGGAGAGGTCGTTTTGGCGTGCCAGCGGCATTTTTGCGTCGCCAAGCCAAATTAAACCTTGAGGTTGGTGAAACGCGAGGGGCGGTGAGGTCGATTTTCCCGTCAAGCGAAAAGTGAGTTTTTTGAAAAACCAAACAATACTATATAATATATATATATATATTTTTAATAGTAACGAATTTTTGACAAATTTAATACCCAGAGTTTCTTCACAAGAATAATCTGAAAATTGTTATTTATTAATTAGTGATGCATGTCTTAACCACTCAGGCTAATTTGGTAGCTATTCGAAACAATTCATATATTTATTATAGAAATTGTTTTATCTCACTTACTATGATGGTTAGAAATATGAGAACACCATGCTTTATATTTAAATTTAAAATTTAACCACAAAATAATTCAAATGTTCGCCTTTATGAAATCAAAGTTTCCGACCACAATTTGAAAGCAATTTATGAAACTTTGGGAATTTTCCATTAACAATTTTTACCTGAAACAACAAAAAGTGAGCTGACGATAACGTTTACAATATCTGATAATACCTAACGAAATATGTGTGTGATTCGATTATTTTCGTTATCAATAATTTTTGTTAGAAAAAACGTACAGTGAGCTATTTTTAAAACTTTTTTGTTGCATTCAACGTTTTTGTATTTCAAAAACTATGTTTATTTTGAAATATAAAATTTTAAAGCTTATTTCATCACCATTAAAAACCGTTTATAATTTTCGAGTGAGTTCAGAAAAATTCCATGTATTTGGATTTTATTGAAAGCAGAAATATTTAGATCTACCGGCAAAATAGGCACGTGGCCTGTGAGGTTAACCTAAGTACGACAAAAACATATTTTATAATACAGTGTTAGTAATTGGTTATTCAGACTATGTATGTAACTTCATGAGAAAATAAGACACTCTCGGTGAAACAAGTCTAAGAAACAGTGTGCATGGATATTATTTTTATCTGAATGCATGTACCAAATACCACGACAAATCACGGGATATAAAAAAATGTTTTTTTAAAAACAAAAGTAAAAATAGAATAAAAATCAAAATTTGCGCTAAAAATATAAGAATGATATATTTTCATATTTTAAAAAATTGCGCAGGTACCTCACATCGCATCCGAAATTATGTTTTTACGGGATATACTGGATTCTTGATAAATCAGTTCCAGTTTGGAAAATGATAATTAAAGTAATTCTCTTATATATTATTATGTGCCTTTAATCTTGAAAACAATAAAATAAATAAAATTATTTTTTTATTAGGTGCAAATTTTAAAATTTTTGTGCATTTGTTACATTTTTAGTATTATTTCACCCGCCAATGCTAAGGATGCCAATTCCCAATTAGGGAAAATCCCTAAGGTCCTATGTCATCTTTAGGGATGCTGTGTGAAGGGTGTTTTTATGGAAAGGTATAGTGGGAAGTTCTGGGAAAGAATACGGTATGAGGGGTGGGTAAGAATCTGGGGTTCAATGTGTCCAGAAATGACGGAAGTACGAATCCATCTCTCCCAATGCGGTACAAGGTGAAAGGTCGAGGGAGTCCGGCTGGAGAAGTCAAAAGGTCTCCCTCAACCGGTCTCTCCTGATTCTGCCTGCCACGCATTAGGTAGGAAGGATCTAGATAAATCTCACCCCGTGAACCCGGGCACCCGTGCCAAGTCACCAAACGTAGCGAACCACTTGGGGTGACCTATGGCAGCGGTGTTGGTTATCCAATAAATGGTTCCCGGGACGGCCGTACGCATACCCGCCTCCCAAATTATGTTATGGCGGGTGAAGTTTAAAGATTTGAATTGAAAATATATTTTAAAATTTAAAATTTTGTATAGTAATTAAATTAGGAGAATTGGATATGTATAAAGGGAGATTAGGTGGTTAGAGTGGGAATTGTGAATGAAATGTATTGCAGGAATAAGGTTCCATAGCGATATTTATGCTTTAGAAGTATCAAGTTGGGTTTCGGTTTTTAGGTTATGAGGGAAAGGTTAAAGATTTTAGAAGCTAAGTAGATGACTTGTCCTTGTGCTGTCGTTAGTACGTAGTTGTTATAGATACGTACCTACTTTATCGCTTGTCTGAATTTTACACACAATAAGTTCCCATTTTGAAAATTACACTTAAATTCAAAGCAAATGAATGAATTTGAATTCATTGAACCATATTTCACGCAGGACTAACGCAAAGTCCAGACAAACGAAATTCGATTTATTTTTATTTTTTTGTTTATTCTTCATTTTGAGTACCTGCTAAACTGCCAAAGCAGTTTGTCAACAGGTCAATTTAACAATATTAATACTATATATTAATGCTCAGTTTTTGAAAAAACTCACTTTTTCCTTGATGCGAAAATCGACCTCACCGCCCCCCGCGTTTCACCAACCTCAAGGTTCACTTTGGCTTGGCGACGCAAAAATGCCGCTGGCACGCCAAAACGACCTCTCCGATCCTCGAGTTCCGCACACCTCAAGGTTCGATTTTGTTCAAAGGGAATTATCCCGACGCCTGACACGCGAGAATGGACATTAGCGCTCGCTATTTTGGAACCCTTCAAAGTTCACAATCCTTCGAAGAGTCGATTATTTTCCAGCCACTAGCTTTTGTTTCTTTTTTGTTAGGGGAAACATTTTTCATTGTTATCAATATGTTTGCCAAAACTTTACGGGAGACTTCTAGCGGTGCGGAATACAAGTATGGATTATTCACATTAGAAAAAATCAAATGTCTATCGAATACTGTTGTAGTTCTATTTTCATCCGTTCGAAACGGCAGCTTCGTCTGAATTTAAATAAATACGCTAGCTTCACGATTTTCACAAAAAAATAGACTAGACAGGAAACTCACATAAAATTGAACTGACACATTTTAAGAGAGAAAAATTATATAAATTTGCGGCGAAAACTGGAACTACTCATAAAATCACTCAATTCGGCTGGGTTACATTTCTCGCCGACAGGTTCGCATTAAAAAAAAAAACACAAATTAGGCCTTAGTTTCAATGCAATGGAAAATACTAGAGAGAATGTTGAGACAGGTCAGTTATCAGTTATCCGAGATGTCAAAACAAAACGGATCTCTCAGCGGTTTGGGTTGTTGTTTTGCGGTATACGGCATTACGGCCCAAAAAACGATTCCGGCTTAGATGTTTTTGAAAAATACGGTACTCGGAAATATTCCGCAACTTTTGATACCGATATGACGTGTGCGTCCCATGTAAAAAAGTTCAGGGTCGCCGAAAAACCTATAAAATTTTCCAAAAAAAACGACAATATGCGCCCATAGATTCACTTCAAAGGGTAGATATTTACCGGCCAGTATAAATTGATATGTTAAATGTTAAAATTCAGGGTAGGTACCTACTTATTTCGGTAGTATTGCAAATATGATGAAAAAAGCAAAAACATTGCCGGAATTTTGTAAGGAAATGCGCGGTACCTGCCGGAATGGGTAGTTAGACAATTATTTAGGTTTTTGATGCAATTTAATTTACTAAGGTAATGTTGTTTCCACGATACTGAATAATTTGACATTTTTTTAAAGTTCATTTTCACGTTCTGTGTAAGTTCTGTTTTTTTATCAGTAAATGCCAGTTGCATCATAAAACTGAAATAATTACAGAACTTGAATAGAATTCGAACCGAACTTTTACAGAACGTTAAAATTGACTTGAAAAATTGAAGAATTTTTAATTTCGTTAAACAACCCAGCCTAAATATGAGATCTTTTTTACGTATGTATGCAAGTACCTATACTCAGAATATAAGTAGGTTCCTACCTGCACATAAACACTCGATATCATCCGACGATATTGCATACGTATTAGTTTTCTAATTTTACAATGAAATTACTCGAAGTTGAACGGAATACTTTTTTAAAAGTATTAAATTCATATAGCGCTTTATTTTAAGCAGTAAAACTACTGGTGAGTTCTGGCATTATAAAATTTGTATGAAAATGTACGTACGCTCATAACTTTCGAACGACTGCAACAAATTGAAAAATTCTTTTTTTGTTCGTGTGCGTTTTTCGTGTTCGTTATTGTTAGTACAAGGTTTGTATAAAACTACTGATGAGTTCTGGCATTACGAAATTTGTAAAAAAAAAAATTATAGATGGCGCGCGAGCTGTTTGAAAAATAAATGTACCGGGAATTAGTGTATTAATAATGCGGCAAGTGGGGGGGGGTGGAAACAGGAAGGGGGGAGGGGAACTCGGGAGGGGGTTTACGATACGGAGAAGCCTAGGAGTGAAGTGGGGGTGAGCTCTGGCAACACGAAATTACGCATTGCTCAACCGTTCATCCGATTGTGATGAAACTTTGGGGATTTGATGTGTGCATTTCTACAATGGTGTTTATATACTAACGTATAGCAGGTTTTTGCTGCTAGGTCCTGCGGACGGCTTTATACATGGTTGTATGTTTAACCGCTAAGCGTTTCTAAACCATTCATCCGATTGCGATGAAAATTTGAGGATTTGATGTGTGCATGCCCACGACGGTTTCTGTATACAAAAGTGTGCTCTGGCATCATGAAATTACGCATTGCTAAACCATTCATCCGATTGCGATGAAACTTTGGGAATTTTATGTGTGCATGTCTACAATGGTGTTTATATACTAACGTATGGCAGGTTTTTGCTGCTAGGTCCTGCGGGCGGCTTTATACATAGTTGTATGTTTAACCGCTAAGCGTTGCTAAACCATTCATCCGATTGCGATGAAAATTTGTAGATTTGATGTGTGCATGCTCACGACGGTTTCTGTATACAAAAGTGAGCTCTGGCATCATGAAATTACGCATTGCTAAACCGTTCATCCGATTGCGATGAAACTTTGGGGATTTGATGTGTGCATGCCTACAATGGTGTCTATATACTAACGGATGGCAGATTTTTGCTGCTAGGCCCTGTGGGCGGCTTTATATATATTTGTATGTTTAACCGTAGGTACCTACCCGCTTACTATGAATTTTTTTTCTGTTAGTTAGTAAGTCAAGTTAGTTTTAACCCGTTAGTTGCATTTGCAACAGGCATAAGCTAGTATAACACTAAAGCACAATAACAACAAGAAACCACAATATAGAAAATAGATACAGAAGAATAACTTTCAATAATGATAAAAATAATACTAAGACATTTTTCCTCGATATATATATTTTTTTTTTTTACACTAACTCCACACAGGAGGCCCTGAGGAAAATAAATTTCCCTAATGGCCTATGTCATCTGAGATGCTGTGTGGAGGGTCTTTTTGAGGAGAGGAACGAATGAACACTAGTCTTGAAGAGACCCATGTTGTAGGAAGGAGGAAACACAGAGGCCGGCAAATCGTTCCACAGCCGAGCTGTTGAACAAAAGAACGAGTCGAAGAAGCGACCCATTCTCATGTGACAAATATTAACCGTGTACATATGTTGGGCACGCGTTTGGCGTGTTTCCCGACTATGCACCGGTGCCGAAGAGATCAATAATGCTAGCTCCTCGGAGCATTTTCCATTAAAATACCGGTAGAACAAGGATAGCATTCCCACCCGACGCCTGTGCTCTAAAGATTGCAATCCGTCTGTTAAGATGGGATAATCTATCAAACGGACCACCCGTTTCTGCACAGAGACGAGGCTATTTTTCAGTTATTTTAAAGCTCCAGACCAGAGGTGGCTGCCGAATTCAACCGTGCGGCACATTTGTGATTTGGACAGGGTTAGCAGTTGTGTACTATTAAAGTATCTGCGGGCCCTGTACAGTAAGCCCAGTTTTTGAGAGGCTAACTTTACTCTGGCTTCGATGGAGCCCCCATATCTGAGCTGGTCACTAAGGGCTCGTACACATCAACACGATACGACGTCGCATCGTGCAACGGAGAGAGATAAAGCATTTTGTCTCTAAGCTATGTGTTGATGTGTACGAGCCCTTAGAGTTATACCAAGCATATCGAAGGAGGTCCTGTTCGGAAAATTGCTTTCGTTGAAGGAGACTAGATTTTCGTTTCGATCCCTTTTAGACGTAATCAGATATGATGAAACATTGAATTCATTGAGATTAAATATTACGATTAGATATTATTATAACGATACTATTTATCGGAAAGTCAAATATTTCCACTTTACAATAAATTTGAAATAAATGGAATATTTCTGAAAGTATATAATACGAAATAAACACATAACTTTGTAAATACAACATTTTTGCATGCAATAAAAAGTTTAAAAAATGACACACCTAACTTTTTTTCCATATAAAATTCCTGATGACGAAAAAAAATAAAAACGTGTATACAGAGTGTCCGGGGGTAAACTGCATTAACTTCGGGAGGTTATTCCACGTTATAGTAGGAGTAAAAAAGATTAATAACTTTTTCTGAAATTCTTAATTTTTTTTTCCCATGCAAAAAGACATACCTACTAAAATCCTTAGTGTAAGGCACAAATTACTCGATAAAGTTGCTGTTAGCTTGCCGGGCACGACTGTTGCATCGTTACTTTGTAATCATTAATAATAATGCTGCCCGCACACGCCGCGCCGGTCTAATTTTATTTGTTTACCACAAAACTACCCCTAAGAGTTAGAATTTCGAAAAAAGTTATTTCCCTTTTTTACTTATACTATCATCTAGAATGACCTCCCGAAGTTAATGCACTCAACCCCCGGACACCTGTGTATTATTAGACAAATGTATTACAAACATATAATCATATAACTCACTCTGATTAGTAGGGGGGACACAACGATGAGAGTTCCGAAAACCGAATAAATAGACTTGACGGGTTCAGGAGCCTTTTGTTATGTTTCTTCATATATAGAAACTCCTGCATATTCCATCATCTGGTGTAAGTGAGGTAATTTTCGCAAAGATATGATGTTTATGGATTCCCCATTTGCTAGTCGACAGGCCAATATAATATCTCCTGTAAATTGATCGACCGCCAGAGCAGTCAATACTTCATCCGTTCTATAAATAACCACCTTCTCTGCATGAACTACTTCTTTAGCTCCTTTACCAACATTAGCTGCGTATAAAGTGCAACCGAAGTTTCTATTGCTTGCATGAACAGGTAAATTGCTCGCAATAAAATAAATATTTTTGGTAAAAATATGTTCAGCTACCACGAAGTGTGTGTATAGTACTTCAGTTTTGATGACTGTTGCCTCCAGTGACAAGAACTGGGGTACCGGATAGGATATTGTTATGGAGTAAAGGTAGGATGGTGCATAAAATATTTTGGATGGTCTAGAATGATTAGGTCTAAGTTCATCGATATTATAAAATCTATCGGAATCTTTTAGTGTCTGATAATAGATGTCACTACCTTCTATGACCACTTTCTCGATATAATCTGACTTACGTTGAACATTCTTTTTCCACAAACACTTCTGGCGGTACACTTCTCCGAGTATTGACACAGAGAGTTTTGCTTCATCTTCCACAACTAATTTGAGCTGAGATTTCATGTTGTATAGAGTAATAATATCCATCTGTAATAATAAATTGTTTAAAAGCCACATTTTTATGATCAACCAAGATGTCTAAATAACCTATGAACTTAGGTTATTAATAGATATGAAAATAGATTTAGATTTAAAAAGCATATTTGTTCATTTATTTATCTGTTTTCTAAAATTTCACTAAAAACATTTGGAATAAAAACATTTTTATTATTATAAAGGTAATCCAGTTGTATTTAATAACATTTAATATTTAGACAAAATAACACTTGTACACATTTTAAAATTTAAAGTTATTTTGAAATATGATTATTATGTAATTTTGCTCTATAAATGTAACTGCTAATATATGCTAATATCGATCACGCCGCCGGTAATCTGGCCTCATACAAAAGATGCATTAAACTAAATTTGTTTGCTAGTACCACGTATATAATACATCATGTAAACATAATATGCCTACCAGTACTTCACTCTAAAACTATTAATGTACTAGAAATCATAGGTACTTGTATAATTTATCATATCGGATAACAAATCCAGGATTTTTTACTTTTATATTTAAATCTTTGTAGGTTCCTTTTAAAGATATCTTACATTTCTACATTTTACTTTTTATTGTTTTATTTCTCACTAATTTATAGTTTGTACTTTATACTTTAAATTTTATACCTAACACTTTATTATTTACTTTTATACATTTTACATTTTATTCACTGCTTATTACTTTACTTTTTACCTTTTTTTCTTAAATTTCACTTACATTCTTCATGTTGTTGTACTATTTATAAGTATGTCAATTATGTTAATGGCACAAGTAGTGCCGTATATGTGTTAATAAATAAATAAATAAACTAATGTAATAAAATAAATAAATGAATAAAAATCTATCGATTTCACAAAAACAAAACTAAATTAATATATTTGTTTCGTTTTTGTGATTTTTTATTTCTTATTTTTATTTTGATTACCGTGATTTTTCAAGAATATTAATATTTCTGATCGTCTCTCTAACTATTTTTTGTCAACTAAAAATAAACACTTTATAGAGAAATTGACAATATTTGTTTTTAAAAGGCAATTATCCTGAGGCAGATATTTAAATAAGCTACACAAATCCTACAATTATTATAAAGTTGCATGATTTTTCAGGCTAGCAATAGAATGATATTTTACCAGATAAATACTATAATCGGATTTTAACTATCGTGTGATTTTTACATTAGCTCCACACAGGAGGCCCTGAGGATAATAATTTCCCTCGGGGCCTGTGTCATCTTAGAAGATTCTGTGTGGAGGGTTTTTTAAGGAAAGGAAGAAGATAAAGTTCTGGGAAGGAAATAGGTATGAGGCGTCGGTAGGAATCTGGGGGTCAGTGTTTCCAGGAGTGACTGACGTATGAATCCATCCCTTTAACTGCGGTGCAAGGCGATAGGTTGAGGGATTCTGGCTGGAGAGGTCAAAAGATCTCCTCAACCAGTCTCCCTCGATCCGATCCATCACGCAGCAGGTCGGCAGATACGTCGGCCTCCAAGACCTTGACAAACCTCACCCCATGAACCCAGGCACCCCTGCTAAGTCACCAAACGTAGCGAACCAGTTGTGGTGACCTATGGCAGATGTTGGTTATCCAATAAATGGTTCCCGGGACGTCGGTACCCATACCCGCCTTCCTCCATAAATAATGTTGTACATACTAGTGCAGACCCTTATAAATCACGGAATATTATAATTATTGTAATAGATATTATTATTATTATTTATTATTATTAATTTGGGATAATTTTTCACAAAAACGGCGCTATACAAGTCATCCAAATATTATTATTATCAATATAATTTTGCATTTAGAAAGCAATGAATAAATAAAAATGAAGAAAAAAATTAATCATCATTTTGGAACGTGTCGTGGAAAATAGTTGAAAGTTAATTCTTATATAAAGTTACATCTTCAAACATTTCACATACCTACCTACACTATAAATATATTTTTTTAATAAGCCACATCTTAAATTTATTTTCATATTAAAGTTTGTATTACTTATATAAATGCATTTTTTACACATTCTAAAATAATGTTCATATATTTCATTTTATATAATTGTTTTTTTTAAAGATATTTTCAATTAATCACCTCTTCCTTTAATATTTTTTATATTTCATATATTTGTTTATATTTTATAATTTTTAATATTAAAGTAAAAGCACCCATTGACAAACTACTAAAAAAGAGGTTTATTGGGACTCTTCTTTTTTCTGTAAATTTTTTTTTTTCTTTTCCTGTCATATTATATTACTTTGTCTTTACAATAAATAAAAAATAAAAAAATAAAAAAACTTATCCGGACGAAAAAACTTAGTTTTCGAAATATGTTAATAAAATTGAATATTATATAGTTGTGTTATTACAAAGTTATAGTATTTCATTTAATCATACATGAAGGACTAAATATCTTTTAAATAACATTATAGATTATAATGACAGTATATTAATATTATAATTTAAAATCAGATGAGGCAAAAAATGACATTATTATGCGAGTCAAGGGTCTCGATAATACAGATGATATACAAAAATAATAATAAAATCTAATTACAAGGATTTGTGAACCTGAAATTAATCTACCTTCTCGCGTGTAAAGTTCCTTTGGTAATTTTGTCAAAATATAATTCAATTTGAGCTTACCTTCAAATATATATTTCCCTTCAGAAAGTGCAGCGTTTATTAATTTGGTGCTAAGTTTGCTTACTGTTATTTTTTTCTCCTTGAGAATGAAAAGAGAAATAAGTGTTTTCTTCCTTTATATTCCACACGGATTTTATTTTATTTAACTTTCCATGAGTTTATTTCATTTCAACGAATATAAGGGTACTTTAACACAGTAATCTGGATAACTTTTACACTACCTGTAAAAAATATTCACAGCTGCACTGAATGTATTAAACCAGACCATAAAAATTTCATTAACCTCTCATAACATCTCAACAAAGCATCTCCAAAAACCACACAGAAAAGTCCAACGACAATTTGACATTACTAGGCGAATCTGCCGCACTTTATTTGGGTGCCAATAAACGACGAATGTGATTACCGGTAAACCGATCCCATGGATGCATTGAATTCCGCTCATTTACTTTTAGATTTGATTGAATTTCTGTCATTTAATAATTTACACCAGTATAACCCGCATATTAATCAATGATTTAAGTTACCACATTCTAGAAATAATCTTAAGCAATATAACGCTACGTATCACTCATAAAAACAATTCACTAGGGGGCATCCATTAATTACGTAAGCACAAAGGGGGGAGGGGGGTCAAGCAAAATCTCACGTTACTTGAAAAAAATATACGATTTGGCCCAAATTTATCTCACCGAGGCGGGGGGGGGGTCCAGATTGAAAGAAAAACAGCTCACGTAATTAATGGATGTTGATTAATCGTACACCACAAAACACTATTAGTCCAATTACTATAATTAAAAAAAAAATCTTTTAATATATCTACAGAAATGTTTTGCTTTTTTTGAGATGATGTAATTAACTCGGGTAACGGATGTTGTGAATATGATATTATGACACGAGTATCTTTTTTTTTAGATGTATGAGTAAAAACCTCAAATTGTAATATTCAATTAAATAAAGACAATATTAGCGAAACTCAATCGAAATTTTGGAAACAGAAAAAGATATTGGCACCTCTGGGATACGGGGAACAGGGTTAATGTCCCAGAGGTGCCAATGTCTTTTTCTGAGTTTCGCTAGTATCGTCTTCATTTAAAAATGATATTATGACATACTTTGGCAGATGGCTTGTTCGCATTGGGAGAGTAGTTTAGCGAGTAACTTGCTACTTGACTCGCCAAAAAGCGTTCGCACTACGTTCAAGTAGAGTTCATTAGATGACGGACTGCCACGCAACAAAGCTAATTAAGCTGATCGTAATGCTTATTTTAGAAGAGTTGGAAGAATAAATTGGTGAGATGAAAATAAATAAACTATGGACACGAAAAGAGATTAATGGGAACATAAATAAAGAATTTTAAGTAGCATATTCGCCCCAACAGCACGATATTTCTACTTAATGAACTCTGCTAAAACGACGGGTTCGCGCTTGTCGGTGCGCAGAGAGGCGTGGTTAGGGTCGGTACTCGCCCTAAAAAATAGAACGAAATGGACAGCTGACAATTTGCAAGGAGTTCCCCAAATAACGAGGAATCTTTAAGATTGTTGAAGAATTGGGTATTTTGCGGGGAGAACCTTTTTGTCGGGAAAATGCGGGGATTCTGGGCATTTATTGGTTATCCAAACACATTGAAAATATATATATATATATATATTCGGTGGATGATTTCGTGGTTTCTTTTATGGCAGCACTGTAGAATTTATTTTTTAACAATAATTAACATAACTCTTTTGACAATGTAAATTGCTAACTAAACATAACATCTTGATATGAATTATTGGCCTCAATATCATTTATCTTTTAGTTTTCTACTAACTATAAAATTTATTGGCACACCTCATTGAATATTTTTTTATATATGTGTACGTTATTATTTTTTAATCATGCGAACATTGGTTATTGGGTTGTAACCTATCGCTTTATGTTTGTAGTACTATATTTAAATCCTGTTAATGTTCCAAATAAATATGATAAATCTAAATATAATAAATCTTTAAAAAATGCTTACTTCAATAGAATTCTGTGCAATATTTTGGAGGTAGGATTTTAAAGGAACTTGTGGGGAAAATGCGGGGAATTTTTTATTTGGTTCTACCCAATTTGGGGAATGTTAACATTTATTGTGGGTATTTTAGAACATAAGCATTGACAACCCTGGAAATGGATTGATTCTACTAAAGAGTTGACTAAACTACTCTACTAAAATTGTGGTGTTAAATAGTTGAATAAAGCAAATACATTGTTTGTTGACGTAAGCCATTCTAATCCTTCGATCGTTCAGTTGATTAGTCAGACAACTCCAAATACCAAGTTTTCAATTCAATTCTATTTAATTAATTTAAAAACATCACAAAATTATAATTTCAAGGCGTTTTTAAAAGAGAAAAATTTAAGTTAATATAGATAAACTGATTTAAGCAATTTAAAAAAAAATCAATTGAAATTTTACCCATGATTCTTCGATGCCAGCCTCTCTGGTTTACTTTTAACAGCTAAAAGCCAGCCACCACCTTTTCTGTGAGATGATGAGGAAAGTAATAATCGAATGCTCAATATAAAAAATATATATTTTACGCGTCTGTATTTTACAAACTAAATATACTATAAAATAAAACACCGGGAAGCAATAAGTCCAATACATTAGTATGACATTTTGAAATTTCCTACTAGTAGGTAGTAACCTAGAATCAGAACATCATTTTTTGTATATTCCATTACAAGTTTTTCAGTATTGTAATTTTTTATTTTGTATTTTTATTTTTTTCATTTCATAATATTTTATTCGTTACAAATTTTTGGATTTTTTCGGCTACCACACTAGGCTAATGCCCGTGTTGTGGTAGTTATACATTTAATATTTTATACACGAACTAAAAAATACTCTTCTACTGAAGCAGATAATAAACATTCTAAATAAAAATTAAGAAATACATTAAAGCAAATGAAAAACAAAGAAAAAACATAATATTTTAAAGAAAAATAACAATAAAATGAAAATTAAAATTTTGAAAAGCAGAAATTAATAATAAAAATTTAGTGTTAAGAACTCATGTATTCTTCACAAATATATAAATTAAAACATAAATAAAAGGAGGTAAAAAATGAAGAGAAAAATTTTTTTTAAAGAAAAACAGAAATAAAAATGGAAATAAAAATTTTTAAATACAAAAATTAATAATTAAAATGTAGTGTTCAGCACTCATGTATTCTTTGAAGTACGCTCATCCCCTTTCAAATATCCAATGTTATATATGTGCTATATAAAGTGATTTAGAATTACTTGACTTTATGTCAGTATGCATACTTTATGGCATTATATATTTTAGAAGCGATGAACCAGAATTGTCGTTGAGCGAAAGAAGTATTATTTTTTGGGACCACGCAACCCAGGTTTGATGAAAAGCGGGTATGTGCTTGATGTTGTGGATCCACTAGTATGTTATTTTTTATATAACAAATGCTTGTCTTAGTAAATAGCCGTCGAATTGGCCATTGTGACGTATAACAGTGTTGACGTATTTTGACAGCTGCTTCAATTTATCATCTTTAACAATCACATACTAGAAAATCAAACTAAAAAAGTGGTTAACTCGTCTAAACAGGACAGTGCGCGTTGGGACAGTGCATTTTTTATCCCACAAAGTATCTCGCTAAGGCGGAATACTCGTCTTTATTCTGGTGTTTGTACTACAAAATACAACTCAGTGAAAAAGTGACTCGATCATTATATAAACACAAAAACCTATCCCAAAGGCGATTTTATAGCGTCACTAAGGCTCTGCCATCTCTCATACAAGAAACAAGCATTGTGTCGTTTTTCTTTTTGTGTGAAACTTTGAAATCAACTAACTTTAAAATGAATACATTGTGCTTCATCTGTAAAAAAAAACATTGACACCCCGTCAGACTTCATCGCATGTAGTATTTGCGACGAAAACTACCACCTCAATTGTGCCGATATCGCAGAGACCTCACGACGAGGAACTAAGATTTTACAGTGGCGCTGCAAATTTTGCACAAAAACACAAAAAACTCAAAAAAAAAATACGTCTGAAAAAAATCCAGAACTGACATCTATGGAGAAACCAAATAAGCTACCGTCATCAACACCAAAAACTGCAACTGCCGCCTCATCATACGGCAGTGTGAACTTACAACCTACAACCACAGATGGCTCTAGTATGCTGACTATAGAGCTATTGTTAACTGAATTTACTAATTTTAAAGACTCAGTTATTGAATCTGTTGGAAAAAAATACGATGCAATCCTGCTCCAAAATAATGAAATATTAAAATCCATTCAAAGCATATCTCAACAGCAAGAAGATTTAAAATATCGAATAAATAATTTGGAAAAACTACATGAACAAGTAAACTTAGCCTTAAATTCAAGAATTGAGGTTTTAGAAAAAGAAAGCGGAAAAAACAAGGAAAATGAAATAAAAATTTGTCTCTTGACAGAACGAAATGAAGACCTTGAAAAAAGAATAATAGCGATCGAGATTGACCAAGAAAACAGGAACAGACGATTTAACAATACTTGTTTGGAACTTCGAGGGCTTCCAGAATTCAAAGAGGAAACATCACAAACCTTAAAAGACATTATATTCAACACCAGTAAAACAGTAGACTGCCAACTAAATACTAATGATATTTATAATATATACAGAGTATCACAGAGAAACAAAAATATTCCTCCAACAGTTAAACCTAGGTCAGTGGTAATTAATTTTAATTCAATAGCGTTAAAAGAGGAGCTCCTTAATGCTATAAAAAAATATAACAGGTCATGCGAAAAGATTGGGGACAAACTAAACACGGGATCAATCGGACTGTCTGGCCCCGTTACACCCATCTACGTCTCAGAACTCCTCACGTCTAAAGGCAAACGGCTTTGGTATCTAGCTCGCCAACGTGCGACTGTATGTAAATATAGGTACGTCTGGACGAAAGCAGGTCTAATCTACATGAAAAAAGATGACTCTTCTCGCCCTATATTAATTGATTCAGAACAAGCTATACCGAAACTATGACTATCTGCTCTTTATTCTAATTATCGTGATAAAACAACTCTCTACCGCTTTATATCGCCATTTCCTTCTCTATTACATAACATCACTATTTTATATAAACACCTAGGTTTTTGCATAACTCCTATTTGCACTGGAATAATTTTAATTCTAATCTTAACATTAACTTTAATTGCAATCTTTATTCTCTCTAGAATGGTAACTACACTTATTATAAGATTATCAATTGATTTATTAGTAATATTACTAATAATTCTGCAAAAGAGAACTCTAATCAACATATTTTATATAACCCAGATACTACTTATTTTTCATACTTATACTAATTTTTACTGTTTTTTGAAAGAGCAAATGCTACACACTAACTACATACGTTATTTATTTCCTGGATTTTATTTCAGATATTATTTCTTACTCAGATATATTTTATTTTTCCTAATTACATCATTTTGTTTACAGTTTTGTCGCTACATATTTCGTACTACAAGTATTTATATGATAATTAAATACTGTTTTAAAACTTTACCCAGAAAACAACAATTAATTTTTGAATTCTAATGGTAATAAACGATCTTCAACATGAAATCGACAGTATCATAGTGCCAAATACTGAAATAATTTTTGAAAACACTAACAAATTTATGCAATTTAATTGGGAATCAGATAGGATTAATATTGTACATCAAAATATTAGAACGATGGGAAACTTGGATGATTTTCTTATATTTTTAGAAGAAATAAAATCTGTGGTAAAGTTCCATGTACTAATTCTCACTGAATGCAGGTTAAATGATTCATACATAGCCAAACAAATTTCAGGCTATAACGAATACCATACAACATCGCATATTAACCAAAATAGCGGAATAGTAGTATATATCGACATCACATTAAATTCCTTAGTACAAGAAATTAACATAAATCAGTGTAATTGTTTAAAAATCAACATTAATGAGAATTTAGGTATCCTAGCTATCTACCGATCACCATCGTTCAATGACATCCAAGATTTCCTGGATAATCTTATTGGTGAGTTAAAAAAAACTAAGAATTATGCACAATATATACTGATCGGGGACATGAATATAAATACTATAGGAGAAGTATTGCATAGGCAGTCCGACGACTACTTTTGTGCTATGGCTGAAAGTAACTTTATTTCCAATATTAATTCTCCAACTAGGGTACAAGATAGCTCTAGCACATGTTTGGATCATATATATACCAGAAATATAACAAATTCAAATGCATTTGTAATACATAATACAATCACTGATCATTACACCACTGCAATCAGTATCCCAAACTCAACACCCAAAAAACATAAAATTAATCACAAACAGATTATCGATTATGAGGGTTTATTAAATGATCTTAATAATAAAAATTGGGAATATGTTTACAAAGAGACTGAAGTTAACAATGCTCTAAACTATTTTATTAATGAAATCAATATAATCATAACAAAACACACAATAACTAAACGCATTCCATATAGTAAAATACATCTCACACCATGGATTACAAACGGCATTGTTAAATCTATACACAAAAGAAATCACCTTCATAAAATAGCTAAACGAGACCCATTGAACGCCACTAAACAGCAAAACTATTACCGATACCGTAATATCTGCAAAACCGTTATTCGCAAATGTAAAGAGCGTTATTATAAATTCTTACTTGATAAGGATAATTCCAGCAAAAACATGTGGAATGTTGTCAGAGAAATAACTAAAAGTAAAAGAAATACTAGTGCATCTGTAACAGAATTAAATACCGGAAATTTCATTATAACTGACAATCAATCAATTGCATGTCACACTAATCAATATTTTGCATCTGTTGGGTCAAATCTAGCAAATAAAATCTTATTAGAAACCCAGAAAACGGAAGACTCTTTAGCATCGACAATTGAAACTAAGGAACAATCTTTTTCATTTAATATTAAACCAACTACTGTAGAAGAGGTCTTAAAAATTATCAACAGCCTCAATACTACACATGCAAAGGGTCCAGATAGTCTAAATACACAAATACTAAAAAAAAAAAAAAATCAGATTTCTGCTCCGCTATCATATATTTACAACTTAAGTTTTACAGCAGGAATATTTCCTGATCACTTTAAAAAATCAATAATTGTCCCAATCCACAAAAGTGGACCTAAATCTCTTGTAGAAAACTATAGGCCAATATCACTTTTAAGCGCGATATCCAAAGTCATTGAAAAGCTTTTCAAAACTAGGTTAAACGAATATGTGGAGGAACATAACATTCTAAGTCCAAACCAATACGGCTTTCGGTCGGGTAAGGGAACGGATGATGCCATCGCATGTCTCACTGAAACTATTGCAGGGAATATGAACCGTGGCAAGAAAACTATTGCCCTTTTCCTGGACCTGGCCAAGGCATTTGACACAATATCTCACAAAATTCTTTTACAGAGACTTAGAAATATAGGAATAAAAGGAAAAGCTTTTCAATGGATAGAAAGTTATATATCTAATAGATTTCAACAAACCAGAATTAACGAGGCTATTAGCACTTCACTAAAATACACTTTTGGGGTACCACAAGGAAGTACACTTGGGCCCCTTCTCTTTATTATATACATAAACGAACTTTGTAACCAACACATTGGTGGCAAAATTATCACGTTCGCTGACGATACAGTTATTTTGTTTGAAGGAGATGATTGGAAAGAAACACACCACCTTGCGAACACGGGTATAAACAGAGTAAAACAGTGGCTGGACACTAATTTGCTTACACTAAACATACAAAAAACAAAATATCTCACATTTAGCGCTACCCTTGCAGGTCAACCCAAAACCCCTCATCACCTCACAATACATAATATTAAGTGTAGCCTTGGAAATAATAACCATACTTGTAAATGCGAAACCCTTGAATGTGTTAAATCTATTAAATATTTAGGTATAATAGTGGATAACCACCTTAAATGGAAACAACAAATTGAAAACACAGCTAATAAAGTGCGCAAGCTTATTTATATATTTATAGGATTGCGGGAAATTATAAAAACTCAAGACATTAAAAAATTATACTACGGGCTCTGTAACTCCGTCATAACCTACGGTTGCATTGGATGGGGTGGAACAGGTATAACAACATTATACCCGCTACTGAAGGCACAGAAATCCATTCTACGCGTCATTATGAAGAAACCCTTCAGATACTCGAGCGACCCTCTCTTCAAGGAGTTTAAGGTGCTTGATGTTCGACAATGTTACATAAAAAAAATAACAATCTGCGTCCATAAAAATAAAAACAAAACGATAACAATCGATCATAATCATCAAACCAGAAGTAAAAGCAGAAACGACCTTTCTATTCCAACAAGCAATACTGCGACTTATCAAAAAGTTTTCTCATACCTGGGACCAAAAATATACAACAAAATCCCCTCTCAATTGAAACTGTGTGAATTATCATCCTTCGGTACTAAAATTACAAAATGGTTATTAGACTTAGGTAGGACAGATTCCGAAAAATTATTAAAAAACGTAGTCTGAGTTGATTTCTTCGATTTTGTATTTGTATTTTCCTATAAATTATTTTCTTCTTTTTTTTTCTTTTTTATTTTTCTTTCTTATATTTATATATTATATTTTTATTCTATATTTTACATATACCTACCTGGATTTTATTGCTTATTACTGCTAAATTGTATTTTCATAAAAAAAAAAATCTTTTTTTTTTATTATTTTTCTTTCTTACATTTGTTATATTTTAGTTCTACTTTATATTTTACATGTACCTATCTGGATTTTATTGTTTATTACTGCTGTATACCTAGAATAACACAACTTATATCCGATATTGTACCTAATATCTAAGTAACTCCCCCAATATGTACCATTATTGTTATTTATTATTGAATCCACTAATGTGAAATTATGTACAAGCAACCTGCCAAGTTGACTGTCCTAAAACGGGAAACCTTCCTAGTTGGGCAGTCAAAGCTTCCTTTTATATTGTTATTTCTTGTATGTAATAATAAATAAATAAATAAATAAATATCTAAGACCCTGATTTTGGCAAATAGTTCATTTGAGGGATGGGTAGGTTGACATTTAAATATAATTCTCAGAATTAGTTTTTGAACTATATATTACGATTGGTCTAATAATGGATTCAGCACAACCACCCCATCCAACTTATACCATATTTTGCTATTTGGTGGTGTTTAATTGATTTTATGGTGTTTATGAGTAATCTGAGTATTGTGTCAGATAGAAGGTGCACTTTTACATATCACTGCATACTCAACACATTTTTTTCTGAGTTGCCTGACGAATCAACTGGACGATCGACTTGATAATAAGTCATAATATACCCTTATTTAATACATAGGAGGGTTCTCTCTGCTCACTAGCTCTATGAGCTTTTACATAAGATGTGATGGAACATTATTATGAAGAAAAGCAATACAAAATAAGAACAGTATAGTTTTGATTATTTTCTCAACTATGTTGGGTAGGCTATGGTAATACATAGTATAAAATAAGGCAATTAAAAAGAGGGTTAAATATAAAAATAAAAATAAATAAATTTAAAAAAAAAAAAACATTTAAAAAAAGATTATCCTAAAAAATTATGTTATTAGTGCATTCATATCTATTTTTTGAGAACAACAAAAAATAAACGTATTACACGAAAGCTTAAAGAATAAACCACACATAGCTATAGACTTGGCTATGGACGTATGTGGTTTATCCTTTATGGTTAGGGTACAGAGACGATTAATTACTGTATGAATAAAGACACTGATTCGTAGTTTTAATTTTTAGAAAATGTAGCATTAATTATTGAAAAAATAGCTTTTCTAGCTTTAATTTTGCGTTTTCATAACGTTTATAGCTAGATAGGATAACGTCAAGGAATGGGAGTCGACAAGAGGAGAAAAGCAATCTAATAATCAAAATCACTTCAAGCATGCTTATTGTATCATTGATTGAAACTCAACATGGCACCTATTTCTACAGTATAGTGTGTCATGTTCGTTCTACGATCTGTCAATACAAGATTATAGCGACTAAAATACTTTCCATAAAAAATCTTACTGCGTCAACAATATTCACAGGGGCCCACACAGTCATCAGAGCTGCCTCAGAAAATTCTCTATGAACAATTTTTACAGCTAAGAGTAGCTGAATTATGTCTACAGTGATTCCATCCCTCACTTGCTCTACAAGCTGTCTTTGAAAATAGCTGTTACCTTCCAGGAATTTACTATCATCAACAGATTTGAATGTTGGTGCAAGCCTACTTTTACTTGCTAAAAGAATAGTGTCTGATCGTTGGACATTCTGACCTACAATCGTAGGATTGAACATTTTACCTGCGTGCTCAAGAAATAGATTAGTGCTGTTGTCTTGGCGGTTCAGCATATGAGATGCCAGTTTCACAGAACTCTTCTGACAACTCTCTCTTATTTGGGTTAAGACAACCTTGTTATTTACCTCCTGCACAGCCTTTAAGGTTTTGGCAGGGAAAACACCATCACTCAATTTTTTTAAAGTAATGCTTAGGGACACCAAGTCCTCCCAAAGCAAATGAATCTACATTTATCAATTTAACAAAATTTGCTACACACTTGGTCAACAAATGTCAACAGTTCAAATCAAAGTTGCCTTACTACTATCTGCAAACTGCTCTAAAATGTAATCAATACTCGAGTTTTTGGGTTCATACTCCTTCATGAAATGAATGAGAGCATTACTGAAAAGTTCAAACATTGATGAGTTTTGTCATAAAAATCGCTGTTATTTCGTATTTTTACGTATTTATCGCTAAAAACACCATTTATCGCTTTAATTCGCGAAAATATCGTTAATGCGATAATCATTGTCTCTATGTATGAATAAAGTGACTTAACAATAAAGTAAAAGCAGTGTCAAATTAATTATAGGTTAAGAGGTTCCATTACAGTTGATCCCCCTACAGTTGTTGACTCCCGGCATACTTATAAACAATACGCGATGGGTTTGGGGAAACAAGGGTATACTATTAATATATTCACTAAGATAGTAAGTAACGTTTTCAACGAGAAAACCGAACAAATAGACTTGACGGATAAAGAAACCTTCTATTCAGTTACTTCGGTTGTGGAAACTCCTACAGATTCCATCATCTGGTTTAAGTGAGGTAATTTTCGCAAAGATTCGATACTTATGGATTCCCCTTTCGTGATTACTAGTCGACTGGCCAAAATAATATCTCCTGTAAATTGATCGACCGCCAAAGCAGTCAACACTTTGTTAATATCTGAATCTAAATCCACTTTCTCTGCAACTACTTCTTCTTTATCTCCCTCACCGACATAAGCTGCATATAAAATGCCACCTTCATAAAAGGATGTATTGGTTGCAATAAAATAAATAGTTTTGGTAATAATATGTTCAGCTACCATGAAGCATCTGTATGGGATTTCAGTTTTGATGACCGTTGCCTCCAGTGACAAGAACTGGGGTTTCGGGTAGGGTAATGTTATGGAATACAGGTAGGATGGTGCGTAAAATGTTGCGGGTGATAACCAAAGATGTCCATCGATACTATGAAATTTGCCGGGATCGTTTCGAACCTGATAATAGATGTCACCACTTTCGATGACCACCTTCTCGATATATTCTGACTTATATTGAACTTCACTTTTCCATAAACACTTCCGTCGGTACGCTTCTCCGAGTATTGTCTGAGATAGGTTTGCTTCATCTTGCACAGCCAATTTTAGCTGAGTTTTCATATTGCGTGAAGTTATAAAATCCATCTGTAAAAATAAATCGCATTAAGATGCTATTTTTTCTATCTTTGAAAATAGATTGAAAATTATTTTTGCATATTACTTTTTTATTGTAATAGGTATAAAGAATACGAGTTACATTTAAACATAAATATTTTACACAATATTATATTTAAGGTCATCATTAGTCATGTATGCCTCATGCCTCATCAGAAAGGGGGATCTCTTTATTTAATTGTTCTGATTGATTGATGTCACAGCTCAATTCAGAAGGGAGGTTATGATATTTTTTATGGATTTGTAAATTTAATGGTTTTGCATTTGAGTTGTTTTAAAATTAGGTGTAATAAATTGATTTCCATTTCTCATTAGTTTGTAAAATTCTTGATATAATTGTCATTTTTTTCTTTTACTTCGTGTTCTTCACAAATATTTGTTTCCAGTAAAATTTAAGTAAAACTAGATATAAATATTACCACCCACCAGCGGTTCTACCTTGACAATATTTGTTTTTGTAAGGCAATGATTCTGAATCAAAAATTTATATAGTTTCAGCTGCAGAAATCCTGCAATTATGACAAGTAAATCTTATGCTAGTGTTGTCGGAACTTCTTGTTCTTCTTGTCCTAGCGCTACAATTGTTCTTGAAGCCACCGTTATCTCCGAACGCCCGCCCTCATGTCACACCGAACAATGGCAGAGACCAGAGCCCCGTTTACAAACGTTGCCCAGCCGTGGATCGAGATGCATCAAGCACTCACATCAATATAAGCATCGGCCATGTCCGCCCTCCCATTGAAACCGTCTTCAGATGCAGAACCCGCCGCTAGGCGAACAACCAAAAGACGACTTATGCCAGCTTACCACAAACCATAGGCAATACCACTATATCTTCACGGACCGGTACCTCCGTTTCAGTTCCCACGTACGTCACCCGTCTTCTAAGCCCCTAGAACCAGCCACAAATTTCACCACTGGAAGAAGAATAATGCTCGCAGGCTGTGAAAGGCTCCCAAGGAGGGAAAAAAGTGGTGTCATTTTAAATCAGAGTCCTACCCTTGTTGCATCAACTTCTACAGCGTCTGCCTCTACCTCATCCGGTAGTGATACAGTGCACCTGTCCTGTCCGGCCGTAAGCCATTGCCGTGTGATGTAGCCAAAGGAATCAGAAGGAAGTAAAATACTTACAACTTTACCCCTTGCATCCAGACACTCCGTTGGATGATCAGACATCGTACCTAAAAACAATTATTAAAACTGTTAGTACCTCCTCATTTAAAGTATCTAAGTTTACAACGAGGGGAGAATACGCGTCATTTAAAATCTGGTCAGTGGTGGCAGATGTACTTCAGTCTAAGCATTGGCCCAGGCACTCGGTTTTAAAGGAATGAGTTAACAAGGGAATATAACGCCTCGGCTTCCAAATATCAAAACTAGTTGACATTATCATAGTATTTATTTCTTTTACCAAAGCGTTAGAGGACTTAAAACTAAACGGTCTCTATTTTTTTTCTGATGTTTTGGTAAACATTTTCGATGTAATAGGACTTAGCCGAACATAGTTTTCTGTGGAAAATTATATTATATACTGGGCAAAATATTTATTGATTTGTATTCATTTTACAGCCCGCGAACAACGAAGCTCTGTTAACGAAATGCCACCACATTTTTGCAAGAACGATGTTGCAATTTTTGCCAAAAGAGTAGGCCAGCGAAGCCGTGGCAGCCATTAACTAGATGTATTATTTCAAACATTATTCCCAAATGTACCTACATTATAAATGAATAAATATTTCAATATGCTATGCTTTATTGAACCTTGAAATCTTGCGCTCTTAGTGAAACATCCGCTATAATTTTTTAACGTACAATTACTTGGATTGGAGTTTTCAATACTGGAACTGTTTTTAAAGTGATGTGTAAGATTTAAAAGTGATTTTTCACGGGTCTACGCTAGTAACGAAATATTTTTATTTCATACCAGCTGATAAATAACGAGATATTATCTACTTCTACTTCTACTACACTATATAAAGAGATAAGATTTGTTTGTTTGTTTGTTTGCATCGAATAGGCTCCGAAACTACTGAACTGATTTGAAAAATTCTTTCGCTGTTGGGAAGCTACACTATCCCTGGGTAACCTAGGCTATATTATATTTAAAAAAAAATAGGCATCCTTACTAAAACTTCAATAATGCAACCCAAGGTGTAAAAAAATTACCTAAAATATTCTTTACATCGCGTGCGCTGCGAAAACTATTGATGATAGAATAAAATAATGTACTACGACTTTGGAGAACACATCATTATTTACAAAAAAGGACAGCATATGTCTAACTATTATGGTTATGCCACAATAAGTATTCATTTATTTTAAAAATTTAATTAAAATGTCGCCGCTTGAAAAGACTCTTTATTTGTATTTTGGTTTTAATCCTTATCAAAATAAATTACTTCATATTCAAGACAGCTTCAATACCTTTATTTAACTTTTTGATTTTTTAATTCGGATAATTAATTAGAAAGATATCACGAGTTTAAAAATGTTAGTAATAGAAAAATGTTTCGGCTACGGGCCGGGCATTGAAGCTTTCACCCACCTATTCCCACCCCGGTATAGGCGACTTATGGTCGCCCCTTCGGAGTTCTCGCAAGAATCTAATTTTTTTAATGAACGATTCTACATTTAAAATATGTAACGATTCTAGAACTTCAATGTCCCCGCATACGTTGTTAGAGGGCGGTATGCAGGCGCGCCTACAGGAATGTACTGTGATGGTCAATTCTACAATTCTAAAGCCCATGAAGGTAATCACTGCTAAAGCAGTGAGCCCCATGGACAGTCAAACAAGGTGTTAGTAACAAAACTAGGTAATAGAGAAAATATAAGGAAAAAACAAAATGAACGACAACCGTCATGAGTGGGAAGCTCATGGCGCCGAAGGACCACACAATGATCCAGCAGGCAGCACCGTGCACTGTACATAAAAAAAGGAAGAAAAAATAAACGTATATACAATGTAGAACTGGTGTTACCGAAATCCAGCCACCGGCAGTCCCAGAGACAGTGAAGAAGGCTGGTTGTCAGGCCTCCCGATAACCGGCAGCGTCGTCCGTAAGCCAGCTACCCGGTGGTGCCTAGACGAGGAGTGTGTGGAAATCAAAAAGAAGACCCTAGGGAGAGAAGCGTCGGGTCGCTGGAGGCGGGACGGACAGCTTTCGGATGACGTTTAGCCCTCTCCCCAACCTCTTCATGTCACGAGGGTTAGCGCGGTGGCTGGGTGCAGCCCCACCAGTTCCAAGAGATCGGCCATGGCACGTACACGGGGACACGTTCTAGGGTCCAACCCTTAAATGGGGATAAGGACGATACAAAACGGGCAACGGAGTTCAGTTCTCACTCGCTAAACAAAACTAAAAGAAATGACAAAATAAAAATAATAAAAAACAGTAAGGCAACCAAGAAAACCAAAATAATATGAAATAGGCATGTGCGTTTAATTACGCTATATGTATCAGGAACCAAAGAGCCTAAAGTATAAATAAAAATGTTTAAAAAAATATGTGTAAAAAAAAAAGAAGACATGAGCGTAAAATCACGCGGACATGTGTGAACATAATAGTGCTAATAGAAAAATCAAGATGTAAAAATAAAAACAGCATAAAATTACATATGCAAAAAAAAGCAAACTGTAAAAAAAAACCTAAAAAATAAACATACTGTACAGTATTCAATTATAAAAGTCGAGGGTATAAACAATAAACATAACGGGCAGGAGAGGGGTCAAGAAATGAAGTGCCAGGAAGGGTGGCGGGACGGGGGAGCGGGAGAGCGGTGGCGGGGAAGGTGGAAATGGAACGCTGGAGGGGAACGCACGGGAAAGGACATGCAAGGAGTAACATTTTATTTATTTGAATATGGCATTGCAACGCATGCCGGGAAACAGCTATTAATTACTATAGAAGGATTTGTGAAATCCATCTACCTCCGGCGGCGTGTATAATTCCGTTTAACTATTTTGTCAAAATATAATTCTGTTCGAGCTTACCTTCAAAGATATTTCCCTTCGCAAAGTGCTGTGTATATTAATTATGTGCTAAAGTTGTTTTTCCTTCTTAAGTTTACTTTCCTTCTTCAATTACACGACAGTATTAATTCACTTTCCAAATTCATTGCCTTTATCTAATCTATAGCAACTATAATGATAAGATTGAATTCTTAACAGACAGTTAGTTAAATGGTCATATCCTAACTAACTAACTAACTAACTAACCATCACGCCGTTTCCCCGCAGGGGTAGGCAGAGAGGACGGACCGCCAAACAACTCGGTCTTGGCACACAGTCTTTGCTTCACTCACATTCATACATCGTCTCATACATACTCTTCTATTATTCCGACTTTTGACATGGCCCGACTCAAGTATCTGATTCACTTGATCGTGCCATGTCTTCCTCGGGCGTCCCCTACTTCTTCTTCCATTCACATTTGCGTCATATATTCTTCTCACATTATTTTCTTCTTTCATTCGCTCTACATGTCCAAACCATCTGAGGGTCCCTTTCTTAATCTTACTCATTATGCTTACATCAGCCTTGCATTCTTTGCGGATATCCACATTTCTCACACGATCATACATGGTTTTGCCACACATTCGCCTCAGGGATCTCATTTCGACAGCATTCAGTTTACTTTCATCCTTCCTCTGCCAACTCCATGCCTCACTGCCATACATCAAGGTAGGTACCAGGACTCCATTGTGGACTGCTAGCTTCGCGTCTTTTGACAGTGTTTTATTAGCGCCAACGGCATTCAGTCCTCCATTAATGGAGTTACCTGCATTTACTCTTCTTTCAATATCTCTATCAGCCTTCCCATCTCTCGTAAACATACTACCCAGGTACACAAACTCATCCACCTGCTCCAAGTATTCATCATTCACAACTATATTGCACACTGTTTTCGTACTCTCCCTTTCAAATACCATGACTTTAGACTTACTTACATTCATCATTAACTCATTTTGCATACACACTTCGTTCATCCTAGACACGAGAGACTGTAGATCTTCCATAGTGTTAGAAATCAGCACCGCATCATCAGCATACAACAGGCAACATATTTTCAGATCACTCAAATTCGCGCCCAATCCCATCTCTTTCAATTCTTGCATACAATTATCCATGTATAAATTGAATAACCATGGTGACATTACGCAGCCTTGCTTAACACCTTTTGTGATGTCAAACCACCCCGTAAAACCACCGTTCACCCTAACACATGCAACGCTTCCCTCGTACAGAGACGCAATTGCCTGTATGAGATTTGTATTCACTCCATACTTGGACAACACCTTCCATAGCTTTTTCCTGTCGACTCGGTCGTATGCTTTTTGTAGATCTACAAAGGCACAAAAAAGTTTTTGGTTTTTTGCCAGAAACTTCTCAGTGAGCATACGCAAGGAGAAAATCTGGTCCATGCATCCCCTTCCACTCATAAAGGCACCTTGCACATCCCATATTTTATCCTTTGTTTCCATTCTTACCCTTTCAATCAATATTCTTCCGTACAACTTGCCGACTGAACTTAGCAGGCTAATAGCTCTATGATTCCCACATTCCATACGTGACCCTTTACCTTTGTATAATGGCATGATTACAGCCCTTCTCCAATCTAATGGCGTGTAACCCTCCTCTAAACACTGGTTAAAAAGTTTGCACAACCATGTGAGAATAATATGGCTATCTCCTTTAAAGTATTCGGCCGCAATATTGTCGAAACCTACAGCCTTACCATTCTTCATGCATTTTATCGAATTTTTAATTTCATCCATGCTGATTTTGATAACATTCACTCCGTCATCGTTCATCCCCGATTCGCCGCTGGCCTCACTATCACTCGGGTTGCTTTCGAAGACTTCCTCAAAATATTTCATCCATCTCTCATTTATTTCTTCCTCATTCGTCAACATTCTTCCATCTTTCGATTTTATCACTTTTAGGCTCCCATTCTCTGGACCGCTCCGGGACTTTTTGACCTCCTTCCAAAACAGTTTAATGTTTTCTTGGAAGTTTTTTGTCATTTTTATTCCCTCTTCCTCTTCCAGACGTTTCTTTCGTACTTTCACTCCAACACTTACTCTTTTCTTGCATCCCTTATATACTTCTTTCGCTCTATCTCTCTCTTCGCTAGAAGCACTGCCAGCCGCTATCAGACATAACCATGCTTTCTTCTTCTCTGAGACCAGTGCTTTAATCTCGTCATCCCACCATGCGTCACCTTTCTTCCTACCTTGCGTACTTATTCCACACACATCTCTAGCAGATTCACAAAGACTAACCTTTATGTGGTTCCATGCTTCATCAATGCTTAGACCATCCATTTCCTTCTCATTCAATCTCGTCTCTGCACGCTTCTCATACTCACTTCTGACATTAGCGTTTTGCAGTTTTTCTACTTTGACTCTGGTAGGAGTTGATACCTTTTTCACTTTAGAGCGCCATCCGCGAAAGAGGTTTACTCTTGACACCACCAGAAAGTGGTCAGTTTCAACCTCAGCCCCTCTGAAAACTCTTGTGTCCTCAGTAACGGCTCTCAACCTAGAGTCAATTACCACAAAATCGATTAATGATCTTTCATTTCCTCTTTCCCACGTATATTGATGGATACCTTTATGATCGAAGAAGGTATTCGATACAAACAGGTTCCACTCTAAACATACTTCAAGTATTCTATTCCCATTGTCATTCGTTCTTTTATCCCCAAACTTACCTAAGGCTGAATCAAATCCATCACGTCTAATTCCCACCCACCCATTCAAATCGCCCGCCATTATAATCCTTTCATTCAAATTTTTTAATCTCATTACGTCATTCACACCAGTCCAAAAATCATCTTTCACTTTGTCGCTTTCAGAATTAACAGGAGCATAGCCGATAACAAGAAACACCCTTGTCAACCCAATTTTAAATCGGATCCACATTATTCTCGAACTTACACATTCATACTGCAACATACATTCAACCATTCTGGGAGACAGTAGCGCTGCAACACCCTGACAAGCCCTCTCCGTATCCGGTCTCCCAGACCAGATGACGAACTTATCATTATGCTGCATTGTACCGCTCTCCTTTTTCATACTCTCTGTCACACAAAGTATATCCAAAAATTTACTATCCATTGCATCGCATAATTCGTTCATCTTTCTTTCCATTCCTCCTCTGATATTCCATGTACCAATTCGACATTGTTCACGTTCCGTCCTCCTCTTTGCGCTACCAAAGGGTTGGCGATGTGATGGGTAGCGAGCCTCATCGACATCTGTTTCGGCCATTCCCTTCCAGGTACTACATATAACACCTTAACATCCCAAAAACAACGTTACACATATTCAAACCTACCTCTAATAATTATACAACTCAAAACAAACAATAGTTAAAATCAATACTATTACTTACTTAACAACTTAATTAACACTAAGAAAAAAATATATAGTGTCTTATCACCGTAAAATAATTATGTCATCGAAAAATGTTTATATCTTGTTAAGTTCTTATTTAATTGTAAAATTTTTGGTCATATAATGTCTTATCACTGTAAATCACTCTCACTTAGGGAACGCAGAAAAAATATGCTGGCTCCGTCCGATGTCATCCTTCTGTGTGCGCGGGGCGGAGGGACGGGAAAGGCGGCAGGGCGGGGGGTGAAGCTCAGAGTGCAGAAGCCACCAGATCACTCATCTCATTTCTCTTTCTTTCTGCGAAAGGCCGCTCCAGCGGCCGATGCAACGGATAGGTCATAACGGTCATGATGTATACTGCATGACGGTGCGGCAGCGGGGGTGCAGTGTAGTTTGTAGGTGCGGGGTAGGCGAGGGGCACGCCTGGGTTACCCAACAGCCGAAGGGATGGTCACATCTGGCGAGTGTTCGATGCCCGTCTGAGATTTTAGACACAGAATTTAGAATGCATCCTTAAATAAATTACCACGGATGGTCATATCCGTGGTAATTTATTTAAGGAATAACAAAATGAATAAGTGGCCACTTGCAAGAAGATTTTATTGTTCAGAAGGGATTGGTTTGTGATCAAATATGACATGTTTCAAATCCAACCCAATTGTTTTCATCTTTCGTTTATTGCTTCAGAATAATTTAATATTATTTTACAAACCCTAATAAAATCATAATTTAATCATTTGGTATTATCTATAGCATCATGCATTATTTAAGACAGTGATGGGGAGTGAACATGAAGATTGTTCAATTAACAAACATTAAGACGAGGAAATTGATAAACACAAATTGAATATGAAGAAACTGACAAGCACAGTCAACGAACATGAAAATGGTGTAATTGACAAACATAACAAACATAAAGACGAGGAAATTGACAAACATAGTTAACAAATATGAACATGAACAATAATGTTAGAATTATATCGGAATACAGATATGGCCGTTCAGAAGGTTATGTGCTGTTATCATCGAAGCAGTTTTATTTATTTATACGCCATAAAATGGCTTTAAAATTACTCAGATACGCCTCATACGTCATTACACTCATTACATATATATAAGGTATCTGGACGTGTTGTAGGTAGCTTGAAAACAAGCTAATGGGTCCAAGTAGTTTACATTAAAGTGATACCTACATGAGATTATAAGTAGGTATACAGTGGTACACAAGGAAGGTATCAGTATAACTGTAATATTGTATAAGTACACAAAATTATTGTCGCTGAAGTAATACAGTTGTTATTAGAAGCACAATAAAATAATATTAAAAGAACTACAAAAGAAATATGTAGGTACTCGTGTTATAGTAAAATAATATACTAGGTTTATATAAGACCTAACATAAAACAAAGACTGTAAGCTAGTATTAAGAAATAGGATACTATTATTTAATGTGTGTTACAACAAAAAAAGAGAAAATTCAAGGTATAGAATGTTTCAAAGTATAGAATGTTTTAATAACAGAGAAAATTTTATTTAAACAGAGTAAAAATATGTAAAAAAAAAAGTCTTAAAAAGAATCTAGCAAAATTGTCAACATCAAGTATAATCTAATCATACATTCACAAGTTTATTTGCAAATCGTTGGATTCTAGGAATTGGATTGTAGATCTAGATAGAGTAATTAAGTATTGAGGTTATTGTTACTTTCAAAATTATATTTGCTTGGAATGGCTGGGCCATTGCAAGTTGATTCAGTTGATTCAGGTAGTCAATTAAAGATTAAATAATAATTTTGGATAAAAAATAATAATTTTGAACAAGGATTATTGTGAAAGAGTTATTTATTATAGTCTTATTATAATTACATTCCGTACAGTTGAACACACATACCATTTTTCCTTCTACCAGGGAGGCTATTAATACCCAACGCTGATAATCCTCGAAGTTTCTTCTTCTCATACGCAACTCTTTTCATCGCGTCCGCGTCTCTCATTTCGGCTCTGACAGTTTTTGCACACAGTACCTACGTTACGCCGTGTTTAGATGCATGCAATGATATATCCAATAGGTACATTTGACGGCCTCCGTGTTCGAGTGCTAAGGCTCCTGACCAGCCATCCGAAGGTCGCTGGTTCAAAATTCGGCGTGCACAAGTAAATTGTATTTGATCGAATGGTGTTATTTCACAATTTAATCATACGCATAAAACTTATTTTATGGCCCCATTTTAATTCTAAATTAGTGTGCAGTTCACACGTGGTAGAAATTAAACCTTCAGAAAACTTAAGTTGACAAGAGTAGAGAGGCTACTATAGCAACGCACAAATAGGAGACCGATTATTTACGATGCACTGCTCTGCTAAAGAAGTTTTCCCTTCAAAAATGCTCTTCTCATGCGGGGACTCTTTTCCAATGCGTCCCCCAGGCGCCAGCATACCTTGTTTCAGCCCTGGTACACGGCGCACAGTATGTTAGAAGCACAGTGTGAGACCCCCACATATTTGTTTCTCAAACAATGAACCGTCGAATGTTCCGTAGCGAGACTAGTTCAAGCCTGAGACAGAGGTTGCCGAGACACAGAAAATTCAGAAAGTTCATTTCTTTGACAAATAGTATAATATAGAAAACCAACCCGGTATCACAAGGCCCTGGGGAACGGCTTTATCCTTCAGTAGAAATTTACTGATCTTGATGGTGGTGAGTTAATTTTATTTTGTTTTGAAGAGTTTTAATTTTCAATGTACATTTGTTACTTTACATTTTAAATTTTCTGCTACCGATTTCGACACATCCTTGTCATTTACTAGCAAACTTAACACTAACTTAAAAATTTAATTAGGTGGGGATAGTGGGAGAGGTGATTTTGGGGGAGGGGAAGAACTGCGGGAGGAGTCAACATTATATGGAAACATTGTTAATATACCAAGTGGTTCGCTACGTTTGGTGATTTAGCAGAGGTGCCTGGGCTCATGGGTTGAGGTTTTTTTAGATCTTGGAGGCGGATGACCTGGACACACTGAACCCCAGATTCCTACCCACCCCTTAAGCCCTCTTCCTTCCCAGAAATCTCCTTTCCTTCCTTTCCTTAAAAAAAACTCCACACAGCATCCCCAAAGATGACATAGTCTCTGATGAAAATTATTTTCCTCAGGGCCTCCTATGTGGGGCTCAGGTAAAAAAAATACAGGGTGCTATTTTTCATTAACAATTTTTTTTTCTTTATTTCAAAGGTTTCTAAAGCGCACAAATTAAAATATTATGTACTCATTTAGGAAGTTTAAGCTTGGTTTTTTCTTTGTTGAAGCCATGGCCTGTCTCTATTAAAAAATATTATTTTTTAATCAAAGTGTCTTGGGCACTAACTATGTAAAACATTCTGGAGATTTTATTTTGAAGAGTTTTAATTTTCAATGTTTATTTATGTGTTTCTATATATTTAAAATTTTCTACTACCGGTTTCGAAACTGAATTCTAATCATTTTTGTACTTGTATAGAATTTTGTAAGTTAGTTTTAAGTTTGCTAGTGAAAGACACGGATGTGTCCAAACCGGTAGCAGAAAATATAGTGTAACAAATGTACATTGAAAATTAAAAATCTTCAAAACCAAAAGTTCATGTTCCCTGATTAGTTTTCAGTTTGCTAGTGAATGAATGACAAGGATGTACATATAGAAACGGGTAGAAGAAAATTTAAAATTTTAAGGAACAAATTTGCATCGAAAATTAAAACTTTTCAAAAGAAAATGTCTAGAAATTGTTACATGGTTAATGCCCAAGAAATAAAAAATAAAAATTATTTTATTGTAGGTACTTTTATTTATATCATTGTTCGACAGATTCATTATCAATTTAAAACTGTATAAGATATGTGTAGGTGCCTATAGAATAAAAAAGTTTGAATTTTATTTATGGTAGAAGAAGTCGGGGACGCCCGAGGAAGACATGGCACGACCAAGTTAATCAGATACTTGAGTCGGGCCATGTGAAGAGTCGGAATAATAGAAGAGCATGTATGAGACGATGTATGAATGTGAACGAGGCAAGGAGTGTGTGCCAAGATCGAGTTATGTGGCGGGCCGTCCTCTCTGCATACCTCTGCGGGGAAACGGCGTGATGCTTAGTTAGTTATGTTATTTAAATGATAATAACGACGACCGGCCGTAGCGCAGCGGTAAGACGCTTGACTCGCGCACCGAAGGTCGCGGGATCGAATCCCGGCGTGGCAAATAAATTTTATTTGATTAATTTGTGTTATTTCACAATTTATTCATTTAAAATAATAAATAATATATTTGCTAAAATAATAAATAATACTCTCTGTATCGCCCTGGTGTAAGACCACCATTCAGAATTGAAACGTTGCTTGAAACGGCATTAGCCGTGTTTGGTGACCAGATCTGAATAGCCAGGTACTTCCCCACCTTCCTCTTCCCTATCTCCTTCCCCTCCCCACTACCCTAAGCCTCACAACATACTCCAATTGGGAATGCAATAGTCTCACTGGCTTCAGACGGGAGCAGTTGGGACTCTTGTGAGGTATTCATGTAAAAAAAAAATAAAATAAAATAAAATAAAAAATAAAAAAAATAATGTATCTACCGAGTCCGTCCGAATTTTAATTCCTCTTGTCATGCTATACTGTGCTAGACATCTGTTCTGCCGTGTGCCATCGTAGATGACCGGACAACTCAGAATCATGTAACTTCAACACCTCCTTAAATGGCATTAAAAAGTGATGAAAAAAATTCTAATCACTTTTCAAAGGGGTGTTGAAATGCCACTTTGTTGAGCTGTCGTAGAACCGGTTTCTTGAACAAGTCACAGTTAACAATTTATTTACTATGTGGGTGGAGATCACAGTTATTGTTAAGTAAGCCCTGATGATGTCAAAGTGAAACCCGAAAAGGTCGTTAAACACGTATAAAATCATTTAATGCAAACTTTCAATTATTTGCATTAATATACCTGCCAGACAAACTCGAAGTAAAGATATTTTCAAATGTAACAATAACCTTTATACTAACTACTCTATTTATTCACCAATTCCAAGAATTCATAACCTTGCGAATAAACATTGCGCATTTATAGATATACCTTTTCTCATCTAAAACCTTACCAGTAATTCATTACCTTATTTTATTTTATTTTTCTGCTCTATTTAGTTCTGTTTTATCATCCTACAATAATATACACAATATACACATACAATTGTTTGTTTATTCCTACTAACTAGCTCTTAGGCGGCCCCTAGACGATCAATTAATTATATTGAGCAATATTACGAATTGTCCAATATTATTGACCGTTTGGGGTTAATATTGAAGATTGCGCAATGATTAAACAAAATTTATGCGAGTTTAATTTTTATTTAATCATTGCGCAATCTTCAATATTTACCCCAAACGGTCAATAATATTACACCATCGTACACATTGCACTTTATTTTATTTCAGGTCTTATTACTGATTTTATATGTATATATATCTTAAGCTAAACTGTATAAGTTTTTTATAAGTAGGTACTACTCATACTATTTCATTTCTTTTAATATCTGTTATATCAATGCTGTTATGATGTTCTATACCTTGCGATGATGATTGCTTTCTTATATATTCTGTTTTATTGGTTTAGTTTCACACATAAGTATTATTGTGAGTATAATTTTCTTCTATGCATGTAAAAGCCCACTAGGACGTTAATAAATATAAATCAATAAATAATGCTACCAAGCTATTCAATTCTCTACATGCTGAAAATATAAAACTAAAAGTTCCTTTAAAAGTAAGTTAAAAGTAAGTATTGATTACCACCACTAAACATATCCATCAGGAGTATTTCATAACATATTTACATTTATGCCTACTGTGCGTATATATGTAAGTATGAATACTATGTACTGCATGTATGTACATTTGACTAGGTTTCCCTTTTTTTTCTTATCATTTATCACATTTTTGTCAAACTGAAATTTAATTGCTTCAAACTTATTCTCGTATCGTCTTTATCTTCTACATTCATGGTTGAATTGTATTTTTTTTACTGTTTTTATTTTTATCTGTCATTTTCATAATATAATGTAAGCAAAAACCTAGCTAACAACCACTCTGTAAATTGCCATCCAAGACAGGCGTTTCACTCTTATTGAGATGGGCAATAAGTCATTAGCCATATTCATTACGGTAAGTAAATGTAATTAAATTATTTTATTTAATTAACGCCCAAAGGGCTTTTACATATTTGGTAGTGCAATTAATTCGTGACAGTTGATTTTTTGAAAGATAAATAAATAATAAAAATAAAATTAAATGAAAAATGCACACAAATCATAAAAATTTCATAGGATTACAAAAATACAGATATGTTTAGGAATAGTTTTGGAATAAGTTTTTTACAAGATCCACAAAATTCGCCAAGTTTATGTTAAATATGTCAACATCACCTAAGTACTCATTCTACTCGATGACGTAAAATTTACTATTTTTTACCCCACTTTGACGCCGGCTGCCTGCGAACTTCCCAGGCTGCCGGTTGGCAGCCCTGCTTTTTCTCATTTTCTAATCAACCTTTATCATATGAAACCATTCTTGTTCGTGTACTCGATGACGTAATTTTTTCGAAAAAAAATCGCTGACTATTTCCATGGCAGCGCGGCTCCTGCCAAGAGGCGCACCGGCAGACCAGCTTTTTTAAGGTTTTCTAAGTGTCCATTATCACTAAAAAGTAGTTTCATCCGTGTACTCGATGACGTAGGGTTTACCTATGTCGTCTCCTGGTCTATTCCCTATAGTGTGAAATGGTTGTATCGGAGAGTGGGCAATGTAGTTCCGCTTATGAATGCTACAGTAGAATAAATATTTTTTTGTGTACTTACTGTCGGTATTCGTAAGTTTATGAGTTGCAGGAGTTCGCAACAGTCGAATTTAGAGTTAAGTATTTTTAATAAAAATCTTAAGTCTTTTATTTTACGTCTTTCTTCTAGGGTGTGTATTTTTAGAATATTTAATGATAAAATAATATTTTAAGTCTTCTAAAGGGATATTTAATTTATAAAACGCAGTTTTTTTTTGTATTTGCTCTATGTTATTGATGTGAATTTTGTAAGATGGAGACTAAACTACCGAGTTATATTCCATTAGGCTTCTAACTAGAGAAACATATATTAATTTGATGGCTTGTATGGAATTAAAGTTTTTGGTTGTTCTTAATACGAAGGCTAGTGTTTTCATACCTTTGTTTACAATTTGTTTGATTAGCGAAATAATTCATCCAAAATAATTCTGAATGGTGGGCTTTCATCAGAATGATCCTAAGAGTATCTACATACCTACTTTGGAAATTCTAGACCAGTTTCAGCCTTTGATCAAATTTTAATCAGTTGCCAAGTACAACTCTTATCAGCTGAACACAATTCAAATGCCAAGTTTAAGATGGCGCCCATTTTGATGGGCGTTAAATGTGACTATAATATGAAATATCCCAACCAAATCAGGTAAACAAACTTTAAGAATCCTAGTATAAAGAGATTATTCTATTGGGAAGGCGGGTACGGGTACTGCCGCTCCGGGAACCATTTATTGGATAACCAACAACACTGCCATAGGTCACCCCAAGTGGTTCGCTACGTTTGATGATTTACCAGGGGTGCCAGGGTTCACGGGGTGAGGTTTGTGAAGGTTGTAAGTCTTTGCGGCGGATACGCCTGCCCACTAACTGCGTGACAGACCATATCAGGACGAAGACTTTTTAAACTCTCCCACAAGACTCTCTCGGAACATCGTCTTGCACCGCAGTAGGGGGGATAGCTTTATATATCCGTCGCTTCTGGACACGCTGGCGTCCATCTCTCATACCTTTTTACTTCCCAGTACTTCCTCTCCTTCCTTCCCTAAAAAGACCCTCCACACAACATCCCCAAAGGTGACATAGGCCCTGAAGGGAATTATTTTACACATAGTCTCCTGTGCGTAGCTAATATTAAAAAAAAATATGGCGCTGGTTGACAATTTGACGGTCATTTACTGTGATTATAATGTGAAATAACCCAACCTAATCAGATATACAAACTTTAGGAATCCTAGTATAAAGTTTTATTTTATGATTGGACTTTGTTTAAAACGCCTGCATACACATAGAAAAGCTACTGTCATAAGACAGCCCCAAGATATCAAATTCTCTAGAGTGTTTTCCATCCAGAGTATTTGATAAAAATATTTCTCCCTTCTGGCGCAGTTCGGCGGGGGAACCTCCACTTTAGATATGGAACACGCTTCTGACTCTTTAAGATGTCGACACAGGAAATATAAACCTTATAAACATATTTGTTTAGTTTCAAAATAAACTAGCTTCACTTTTCTGCTCTGTCAGAGGATTCTATTAGATATGTGGGATAAACCATGAACAATAAGACGTCTTGTATGATTTTTGACCCGTAAATTCGTAAATTTGAAATTCCTTGAAAGAAAAAATGCTGCGCAAAAATAAAAAAATACGCCTTGTGATTTTAACCTCTCAGGCTAATCTTTTCACCTTTGGGAACAGCTTATATAGGTCTCGTGGAAATCGTTATATTTCCCATATTACTTGTTCGCACTGGGAGAGTAGTTTAGGAGAGTAGCGAGTAACTTACTACTTAACTGTATATTAGAAGACAGCGCGTTGCAAGGTGACGGGCTGCTACGCAACAAAGTAAATACGCTAGTTGAGATGATTGTAATGCTTATTTTAGAAAAGGTAGAAGAATAAATTAGTGAGATGAAAATAAATAAACTATGGACAAGAAAAAAGATTAATTGCAGCAAAATAAAGAATGTTAGAGTAGCATCAATGAACTCTAATAAAACGTCGAGTTAGCGCATCTCAACATGTAGGGCTGGATGCGTGGTGGGGGCCGCTACTCGCCCGGAAAAATAGAACTTAATGGATGGACTCTACTAAAGAGCTGACTAAACTACTCTACTAAAATTGTAGTGTTTAGTTACTAATATTCTCGCTATTCGACTAAACGACTATCCCATTGCGAACGGCTCTTTACCGTCATGGTGACAGTAAAGAGCCACTACCGTAACCATAAAAAATTAAATGTGCATCTCAATGAAACCAATTTGACAGCGATGTGAAAAAAAAATGACACTTCGTGAATTTTTTATTATTTTTTTTTATGAAACGACCAAAAATTGAGGTGACAATAACGTAACTATTTAGATATGTGCATGTTTTATATTTTTTTCATTCTCAGTAATTTTAATTAGAAAGGCCATTTTTAACACTTTTTATGTATTTTTTTTGGTTTTTTTGAAGTGAAAATTTCTTTAGCACCGTTGTAATTGGAAACTCGATTAAATGCAAGCGAGCGACACTAAAAAGAGGCAAACACATACTTCTATATGATCAAGCATGCGAGAAAATGAAGTAGACTAATGGGTGTCCTCTTTGTGCAGTGCTTCGTAGAATAAAATGTTAAATAATTTTTAAACTTGTAAGAATATTATAATGAATAAACCCTACAACTATCGTACTCTTGATACTCTGCATTCGTCTCAATCTCTCGATTTTTTGTTTTCTGAAGGTGTCACTTCTATACCGCGTGTGAACTGCAGACTCTACGCTTAAAATAATAAACAGCTGGTAAGTACCACCGAAGCGACCATTTATTTAAATCAAATTTGAGTTTAAATATTACATCTATGTACTTGATTTACTTAAAAAACGCGGCTGATATTTGTCACATGGGAACGGGTCGTTGTGGAATGATTTGCTGACTTCTGTGTTCCATCCCTCCTACACCTTGGTTATCTTCAAACCCCATATTCACTCCATCCTTTCCACAATAAAACCCTCCACACAGAATCTCCAAAAATGATATAGGCTCTGAGAAAAAATATTTTGCCTCCCACAGGAGTTGTAAAAAAATACCACACAAAATGTTAGCTTTTATAAAAAATACTGAAATATTTTTTTCACGATTTTTTCCAGAGTATTTGTTGAAGAAATTTACTTCTATGTAAGAAACATAACTGGAAATTTCCCCGAATTTTTACAAAACTATAAGAAAAGTTACTATTCGAGCTCCAAATAAGCGTTCTCGCCGAGGTTGGGTAGAATTCCGCAATTATTTTATAAACTATTGTTGATGTCAGATTGGAAGCGATATACAGAGTTGGAGTAATACATACGTATATTTTGAAATATATAGTACAGTCAGTAGTTGTAGGTATTCAATTAAATTGACAGTGTAACCCACGGTGTAGGAGCATAATTTGCTTACAATAACTAGTTCTAGTTTAGTTGATTAAATAAACTTTCAGGTACAAGGTACAACTTGATCTAAGGACAGGAACTATCAGTTGCAAAAGTTGTGGTAGTAACGTATAACGTACATACGAACAAAGCACAAGTAAGGTATAAAAAAATTACAAACCAAATACAACAAAGTAAAAACGAAGTACAAAAAAGTTTAATATTTAATTAAATGAACACAATATTAGCGAAACTCAATCGAAAATCTGGAAATATTGTCTTCAATATTGCAATTTGAGGTTTTACTCATAAAGTTAAAAATAAAAATAAACAAAGATGTTTGGACAACTTACAACCAAGCTATTGGCAAAGTATGAACAAGTAGATATAAACAAAAAAATCAGAGTGCACAAGTCATACGTGGTAGAAGTGAAACCTTCAGAAAACTAGAGTAGACAAGAATGGGAAGACTAATACGAAGCGCTTTTTTATCAATGTGAAGGATGATTTTTTCCATATTTTTGTCGTCGAATTCCAGTTCACCTTTTCCTATTGTTTTTGGTCATCTTATTAGTGTTTGTGGTTTCTTCATCGGAGTCGATAGATGTCGTTTTCTTTTACGTGTTTATTTAGGAGTGGTGTGAAGATTGGATATTAATTTTAGAAAGAATTTTTTTTTAATTTCGTTGGATTTGACCCCTGGTCGGCTGAATTGTCTGCAAAAATTTGTCAGGCGCTTTATACCATTGCACTAAAACGGACTTTCGTGGAACCGTGGATTTATCGTATTATTTTGGAACCGAGTACCGGTGAATAAAATAAATATTTTATTGGTATCTCATTCTCTCGCATACTAAATCCTATAGAAGTATCTGTTTGTCTCTTTTTGGTGCTAAAGAAGTTTTCACTTTAAAAAATGCTTGGTTATGATTTGAGGTTTTCGCGGCCAAAAATATGATCGTGAATTATTTTTCGGTTAAATTAACTAACTAACTAACTAACCATCACGCCGTTTCCCCGCAGGGGTAGGCAGAGAGGACGGACCGCCACACAACTCGATCTTGGCACACTCTCTTTGCCTCGTTCACATTCATACATCGTCTCATACATGCTCTTCTATTATTCCGACTCTTCACATGGCCCGACTCAAGTATCTGATTCACTTGGTCGTGCCATGTCTTCCTCGGGCGTCCCCGACTTCTTCTACCATTCACATTTGCATCATATATTCTCCTTACACTCCTTTCCTCGTTCATTCGCTCTACATGCCCAAACCATCGGAGAGTCCCTTTCTTAATCTTACACATCACGCTTACGTCAGCCTTGCATTCTTTGCGGATATCCACGTTTCTCTCACGATCGTACATGGTTTTACCACACATTCGCCTCAGGGATCTCATTTCTTCGGTTAAATTAAGGTTTTCCATAATCCCAGAGGGAAATTGTCCTTCTTGTGGAGTTAATATTTAAAAAAAACTTAAGAAATTTTTCTCAATTTCTTAATAAAACGGCAAAATATTTTGACAATAAGTTGAGGAAAATACCGCAAAGAAAACCCGAGAATTGTAGTAGGTACTAACAAAATTTTCCACTAGCGAAATCTTGTTCTGATAGAATCTAGTACAGCAAACTGTCAAACGTTACATAGATGATTGGGTGGAATTGGTTTTCTAGAGGGAAACGACTTTTGCAGGTGAAGGTACATAAACGCCATAATAATAATGCTATCGCTACCGGTATCGTGGGTGGATGTTTATGATAGTGAACAGAATTACATTATTACATATTAGATATTCTAGTTTCTTGGTGGCGACAAATCTATTTGAACGTTAAACGTTTATTAGTCAATTGTCTATTTCAAAACAATAGTTTAACTATTTGCCTGGATTTAATTGACGCCATTTTATTACTGTGTAAGTTTGATATAACAAAATGTAGACGAAACTGTCAATAAAGATGATATTGAACAAAATCTTTCTGGTTAAATTTTATGTCATGTAAGTAGGCTGTATGTAGTGGGGTGGGGAAGGAGACCGGTAGGAGAAGGTGAGGGAAGTGCCTGGCTATACAAACTATAGAATCTAAACGTTTCAATTCTGATGTGTAGTTTTTTCAAATAAATACTGGAAATTGAAATGTATAATGTAACACTTATTTATTTATTTTTTTTTTACATTAGCTCCACACAGCAGACCCTTAGGAAAATAAATTCCCTCGGGGCCTATGTCATATTAATCTGGGGGGTCAGTGTATCCAGTGTATCCAGGAGTTACGGATGTATCAATCCATCCCTCCAACAGCGGTGCAAGGCGATGGGTCGAGAGTCCGGCTGGAAAGGTCAGAAGGCCTCTCTCAACCAGTGAACCAGTCTCACTTGATCCGGCCCGCCATGGAGCAGGAGGGCAGACGCATCCGCCACTAGGACCTGGACAAAACTCACCTCATGAACCAGCGAACCAGTTGGGGTGACCTCTGGCAAAGGTGTTGGTTATCCTATAAAGGATCCCGTACCCATGCCCGCCTCCCAAATTGATTCTGTTTGACATTCGAGAAGTACTGTGTTCATTAACTACATACAAGAGGCCCCGAGGAAGATAATTTCTATCAGTGGCTATGTCATCAACTGCGGCGGATTAATTTAACTGTACGGAAAGTAGGTACACGAAGGCTGTAGGTACTATCATAATATCTTTTCAATCAATCATCATCACACAGTTTGAAAATGGCCTTATAAGCCGAAACAGCTGTAACAAAAATACATACTAAAATACTTGCAGAAGTTGATAATAACATAATTCAATTTAACTTTAATTAAATTAAAAGAAAAATTAAATGAAGTTCTACGAATTAAACACAAAAACAATTTAATGAATTTCGATGTTAATTTAATCCAAGTCTACTTATATATTTTTATGTATGCGTTACTCTTACTTCATGAGCTGTTATTCTTTATACATATTTTCTCATATCATTTTACGATCTAAAGCCACATTTAAATGATACTTTTTAAAATTATTTTAACTATTTCATTATGCTTGTATTTATTTAACTGTGACATGAAATTATTATTGTTTATGGTATGTTTGTAACCCATGATGTAAAATAAATTAAATAAATTAATCTTTATTGATGCTGGGTGGGGGGTATTTTTGAGCAGAGAAAGGATTTAACATGGGTATTGAAGAGGCCCTTGTTGTAGGAAGGAGGAAACACAGATGCCGGCAAAAACTGGCTTTAATTCTTTCTGATTATGCAGTAGCATATACTTAGATAGAATAAAAATGCATATATCCTTTGAGGCTGCTTTCTTATACCCTTGTGTTCCTTACCAAAAATAGTTGAGAAAAGTATGCAATGTGCCTATAAAGAAAGTATGTCGACGTTTTTTTTTCATAGGAAAAAAATCAGGTACTTCAGACCTCAGTTAGGCCAAAGGCTATTCAACGAACCCTTTTATTTCCACTCCAATGAAATGGAACTAGATATCCACAACTTTCTACCTTTCACCAAGAGGGTATGTTGTTAAATATTTATATCCTTTGTAGTTTGCAAAAGAAGAAATACCGAAAATATAATATGATTGCTAATGTTTATCTTTTCACGAAAAATATCATTCTTTCCGACGTTCTTGTATATGTCGATTATTGCATTCTTGCAATAGTGAGATTTTTTTTTTTGGAAATTATAAAGCAAATGCACAGAATAATAATTATATGTTATATGATGTTCATTGGCCACTTTGATTACCCAGTTAGTAGAGAAATAATCTCAGGTCTAACTTGGTCTAACTGAGGAACCAGTCTGTTTACTAATACTTTTTTGATATGCTGGCATACAGAGCTCCGGGCCAAAAAGGCCCCTTTCTCTTTCATCGTGAATTTATAATGTATGGTTGTTGAAAAAATAGTTTATTTTGTAGTTTATGTTTAGAAATAGATAATATAGGTGCAACATTCGGCTTATACGTTTTATCAACTTTTGGTGGCACTCGCGAATACTCTGAAATTGGCTACTAGTCGGCACAAGAGATGGCACAACAGATGCCGTTCAATGCGTATGACTATGCGGATAACCGAAACTGTTTCACTGCTTAATAAAAATTGATGTATTAATAAAAAAATCAGAGTCTGCAAATTATACCTACGCGGTTGAGGGATTGGGGAGGCTATACGCGAAGCATCGCACAAAGAGAAGACCGAATATACTTTTTCATTCTCTCGTAGGTTAAATCCTATAAATGTATGTGTTGACCTCTTTTTGGTGTCGCTATTTTTCGTTTCATCGAGTTTCAAATCACAACGGTGCTAAAGAAGTTTCCACTTTAAAAAAGCTGCAGTCTCAGTTAACGAAAAAATCATTAATTTTAAAGTTAATTACAATTCCTTAAGTAAAACTGGAATCGCCCCTAGGTATAGTCGTTAATTTTAAGGTCAAGAGCATGACCAGAAATACCTCTTAAGTTTATTACAAATTACAAATCGGTATAGATCACACATCTATAGATATTAATTTCAGTGGTTATAGTTATAGATCATAGGTACTTCTTGAGATCAACTACTGTTCACTGTACATAATAAAGAAATCATCTTACTAACTCCATTCACAGATTTAAAATTTGCATCATGTATCGCTCCATTTAAGTCTCGCCAGATATAAATGAAGCATTCATTGGATTGATTTATGGTCCCCTTGATATCACCATGAAAAACCAGTTGCAATACCTATTATTAGTGATCCATATTGTGTCATTGATTTATTTATTGATTGGATATCTATTTTAACTAATAAATACGTCCGCTCCACAAGATTGTTTATCTATGTTAAATTTAATGGTCAGAATAGTAAAACTCGTTAGGTTAGGTTTAGCTTTGCTTTTTAGGAGCGAAATTTTTGGTGGTTTATGGTACCTTCGTTACAAAATAATTATTATTATACAACTTAGAGCATAGAGTGGGTGTTTTTTTAAAGATGAATTTGATCATTGATTATTATCTGTATTTTCCTTTAAAGATTTGTTATCTGAAACCTTTTTCAGCTTCCGAAAACAATAAAATTTTGGTGAGCGGTAACTCAGAATATACTCAACTCAACATCTCATTTAAAAAGTCATTAAAAGAGAAAAAAAAAAATACATAGAAAGGATAAATAGGTTACGTTAGGTTAGGTTATAAGGAAATTGTGCTCAAGATGACATACTTTTTGTTTGGAGGCAAATATTTGGTTATTCAAAGGTGATTACTAGACATCGGATTATATGCACTAACAAAGTGCCAAAATATGCATGCAAATAAGCACTAAAAAAGGCCGAAATATGCACTAAAAACTCTTGATATGCCTAAAATATGCACAATGGAAAATCAAAAAACCATCATTATTTTTATATATTTTAATTAAAGACGATACAAAAATAGCGAAATATTCTTAAAATTATGCATAGCTTTTGTGACAATATACAATTAAGTATTTTTCCAAATTTTCGAGCAAAAAATTTTTATGTTTGTCACCCAAAACGCCGAAAACGACTTCTCTACGTCAACTGACGTCATCCGACAAAATTTAAAAAAATTGGCGTTATTTCTGGAGATACCTGTTTATGCAGGGTGTGACCTGTGCCGTTGATGTAGGCATTAATGTTCTTCATGTCTTCAAGACTCGGATTTTTAAACAAAATAGCGTCTAACTTTTTACGAATCTTTTCTGATATTGAATTGGGAAGAGCGTTGGCGAGTTCAATCATTGTTTCCAGTATTTCTATTGATTTAAATAGAGGAAGGTTTTTTGTTTCCAATTTCTCTATGGTATCTGGTAACTTGTGGAAATGTGTTGAGATGAGGGCGATATTCTGTATAATGGATGCGTCTTCAAACGCTTAATATGCACAATTGGGAAAAAGGCTAAAATATGCATTAACGCCGTAATTAGAGAGTTATATGCATTTGCATATGCAAATATGCAAATGCATATAATCCGATGTCTAGTGATTATAAATAAATGTAAAGGTACATATTAAAAACGTTTGTTTACATACCTAATTAAAATTAAAAGACAATTACATACCTAATTAAAATTAAATTAAGAAACACCGATCATATCCAAGTGGGTAAGTTGACACACATCAGTTTAAGTTGACATACCTATTTATCGGTACATCATTCACGTTTCGTCTTTAGTAAAATCTTCCACAGATTTATCATCTGAGTCATCCTGAAGGATAGAACGCTTCACTTTCTTTCGAGCTCTAATGCTCTTGCGATTTTCCTTCTCGTTTTTATTTTGGACTTGGGCTTTTACTTTTACACATACTATCTCATCTTAAGCCGACGGTTGCTATGTCATCTTACCCTGCGAGGTAATATTTATATTTGCCTCCTTTTATGACTATAAACTTTGAGGTTACTTAAATCATTCCTCGATATTCATAGCCCATAATAATCACAGTTCATAACAAAGTAGGCAATACAATAAAAAACGTACCTGATACAAATTTATCGGCAGAAACACTTTCACAACAATAATAGTTCTGAGATACGAAATCACAAAGTTGCACACCACATCCAAACAACGGGATCGGGCGGTCACTAAAGTTTTGAGCGGTGACGCCATCTTGGGACTTGTGACATCTTGGGACTTGTGACGCGTATATTTTCACAGATGTGAACACTGTGTCATCATTATTTATTTATTTGGAATTTCACGCCCGGCTGGGCTTTTACATACATTTTTTTTAAAGAAAGAACATCTAAATCTAAATGTGCATTAGAAAATAAAAAAACAAAATCATAAACAAAACAAAATCAAAATCAAAATCAAAATCAAAATCAAAATCAAAATCAAAATCAAAATCAAAATCAAAATCAAAATCAAAATCAAAATCAAAATCAAAATCAAAATCAAAATCAAAATCAAAATCAGAATCAGAATCAATATCAAAATCATAATCAATATCAATATCAAAGTCAAAATCATAATCAAATCTAAAACAAAAATAGAGTAAAAAACAAATTGAAATAAAAACAAAACACACCACCATGCAAGATGAAAAAAACTGTAAACTGGGAAAAGTGCAATACATGTGAAATAAATCGAAGCAGAGCTATGCAGTTGGATAAATGAAATTTGTGGTTCTTCTTTCTGATAAAAATTCTACTATTGCTTGTTTATATTTAGTGAATGATGTGTTAAATATGTCAACAACATCTTTATAGTCATTACCCAAATTTTGTATACGGCGAACGGGGGTATATAATTGTGATTCTGTGTTGGAGTTGTCACAATAGAATGGTAGATAGTGCCTCGATGTTGAATTGCAAGGTATATGGAATGAAATCAAGTATAAAAGTTCAGGGCTGTCAATTATTGAATTTATGATTTTATGTAAACATGTTAGGTCATATACCTACTATTCTACTTTCGGATAATTTTAATAAATTAAGTTGACATAGTAGATAATCATAGTTGATACATTCGCTTGTAATACCCATTCTGAAATTAATATATCTTAAGAATTTTTCTGAATTCTTTCTATCGTGATTGAATGATTAGCATAACTAGGTTCCCATACTGTCGAGTTGTAATCGATTTGACTCCTAACCAATGACATGTACAATTTTTTAATGGTTTGAATATTTTTAAATTGGCTGCAAATTCTTATTACAAAACCCAGCATTTTCAAAGCTTTATTTGATTTCAGTTTTTGATCAAAGTTTACACCTAAATCATTCACCCCGGTTACAGCTGTTAGTACTACATCATTAATGGAATATTCATAAATTATTGGATTTTTTATTCTATGAAATCTCATAATAAGACATTTACTTAAATTTAGTTGTAGATAGTTCTCTTGGCACCAAACAAAAAAGTTTAAAGAAGTTATTAGACAATGTTTGACAGTCATTAATATTTCTTATAGCTTTATATATTTCCATATCGTCCGCAAACATTAAAACTTGAACATCGTTGAAAATAGAAAGAACAACATTCACAAATATCAAAAATAAAATTGGTCCCAAATGTGACCCTTGCGGAACGCCGCTAGTAGCGAAAAATATATATGAAGTAAAGCCGTCGATTTTAACGGCTAATTGCCTGTTACTTAAATAACTTTTAAACCACTCGTATAAATACCCCACTATTCCTAATTTGTGAAGTTTTTTTAACAAGAGCTCATGATTAACTCTGTCTAATGCTTTGCTGAAATCGGTATAGACTGAATCAACTTGTAACTTATTAGACATGGATTCGGATATATAGTTTTGGTAAATTAAAAGATTAGACAAGGTAGATTTTCCTGAAGTGAAACCATGTTGGTTAGGTAAAATTACTGGCTTGATACAGTGGATGATTTCATTTATCTACATCTTACCTATGTATGTCATCTTAAACACAATTCCCTTAGGCATTTTTTTTTCATAGCTTTTAATGACTTTACAGAGAGGTGTTGAGTCGAGTTGATTCTGAGTTGCCATGGAACCAAAATTTCTTGTGGAACAGAGGAATGGACATTATTTATTTTATTTTATTTATAATGTACACAACAGTTAACAAAAGTTTTAAATAAATTTACAAATAATGAATGCCTACCGTCCAATAAAGGTGTACGACAATATTTGTAAAAATAAGCATGAAACACAACAATAACAAAAACAAGAGACAATAAAGTTTGGGTCAAGTAAAATTTTGTATATTCTGGAAGCTATCGCTTAATGTTTGAAATCTTGCCTCTATATGTATATAGTATGAGTATTGTGGATTTTAGCCACTTGTACAAGAGGTTTGGAGAAGGTAAGGTTAGTTCTTTGGAAATGAATATGGAAAGTTTCGGGATTTCTTAATGATTTTGATATTATTAGATAAAACTAACCATCACGCCGTTTCCCCGCAGGGGTAGGCAGAGAGGACGGACCGCCAAACAACTCGGTCTTGGCACTTGGCGGTATTAGATAACTAACCATAATGCCATTTCTCCCTAGAGGTAGGCTGAAAGGGTAGAACGTCATACAAATCTGTCTTGACCCACGCTCTTTGCGACATTCATGAACATATTTTGTATCAAACATCAAACAGTCTCCTCATTTTCTTCATTGTTTCAAACATTCATTATGATGACTCTTTTAAGTATTTGATCACTCGAACATGTCATGACACAACTTTTTCTTCCATCACTCTTTCATCCGATGTAATTTTTTTTTCTTACATCGATTGGCCTTGTATTCTTTTCAGATCACCATAATACATATATAGGTAGGTAGGTACTTTACAGTCGTAAATGGTTTTAACGCACATACGCCTCGGGGTTAATAATATAAATATATAACAGTTGGTAAATATATGTACCAGATCCCTACCTTACCAACGCAATTACTGTTTCAAGTGTCGGTATACCTAATATACCTTCATATACATATTATTATGACTTCTTGCTTACGAATATTCTACCATTTTAGGAAACTGACTTCATTAAAATTGAAATCAGTACCTACATAATCACAATCATGCCATTTCCTGTGGTTTTTGACTTAATTAAATCAACAAACGGTTCACGATATTTATGGAAACTCATTTTTTGGTTGAGTTGAAGTTAACGGGCCAAATTAATAATAACTCTTGGTAGCACCCACTCCAAAATGAACAACTTGTACTTGACCAGTATTATTTACCTAATTATTATTAATTAAACATGATATTGATGATTTTCTTTTTTTACGTTAAATATAATTTTAATTTTTTTATTTTTTATTTAAGCAACTATATAAAATAATTCCATAAGTATACAAAATATAATGGTTATGTAAGGTAAAGATATTGTATTTCTTAGTCCTCCTCATAATAATAATAATAACAAAGTATTTATATAGCGCAGTTTTGTGATATTTCACTTCAAATGCGCTCAATTATAATAAGCTTAAGATTAATTATATGGTGTTCCTTACGAGTCCTTACAAAATTGATTAGATAGTGTGAAACAAAGAATATACAGTATATACAAAACAATTCCTAAAGAACAATATTAACAACAATAGTGAGTGCACATGACAATAGATATTGATCCCATTGAAACCATAACGTTGCCATTCAACAGGAATCATTAAAAACTAAAATATACTACAGAACAGGAAACAGTTTACGTTTAGAAATAATACAAATTCGGAGTGCACATAAAACTATAGTAAGGAGGTAATCGAAACCAAACAATTACTGGAAAATTGAGGAACATGGTTTATTATAGTTTTTTGAAAAGGAGTTAAAAATTCATGAAAGGTATGATTTTTTAAATAAGTTTGTTTTTAAAGCCTAAAGTTTTTAAAGCCCTTTTGAATTCCTCACTACGGGTTCCTGGGCCGAGGCGGACTAAAATTGTTTAATTATAGTTTATTTGTCTTCTATGTCGTTTTTAGTGTCTTCATTTTTTATGTGTAGGTAGGTTCCTACGATAGCAATTTGTGAATTTACAAGTCCTTTTTTTATTATTGATTATACGTAGGTACTTAAATTTGATTGTTAAGGTGTTTTCGTTTACCTCTTTCAGCCATATTTTTATTCTTGATTTGTACTCATTAAATTTTTTTATTACTTTTATGTCTTGGGGAAGAATGTTATGGAGTTTAGTTGCAAAATAAGTGTAAATTGGTCTAAACAAAGAGTTGTAAATTGGTCTAAACATTAAAGTTGACAAACGAAAATTTCGACTTCATAAAAAATTGGTCCGTCCCGGGGGTGGGGCGTGGGGGGCTAGAGAATTGTGCTCTTGGGGGTGACACTCGATCGGGTGTCACCCACCCAACGGGCGGAATCCGAGGCAGGCCGCCCCCCCCCCCCCCCACACGCTACGGCTGAATGTAGTTACTCTAGCCATACGTCCAAACTTTCATTTTTCTACAAAGATTTGAGCTGAAAAAACAACTAAAAAGAATTCATACTCTGCTCTTTCATGGATGGCGCGAGTTTAGAGTGCGCGAAGTAAGTATTTAGGTAGGTAGGTACTTATTAGGTATTCATCGATCAATAAATAATAATAATGCAGCGTACCTATGATGAAAGAGTACTACGTAAAATAAACAAATAGTAACAATAAATTCTCCCACTCGGCAATAAATGCCATTATAATAATTAGGGCTGCATTAAAATGTTTCAACTACCAAACCTGCTTGCCCCCTTTTTACTATGTCGGCCGCGCAGGTACCTCACCCGGCAACATTGTAAGAAGATATCGGCGGGCGGTACAGCCGGCAACGTCGCACCGCTACTTCGCTCCATCAAGTTGGCAATTCGGTGAAGTTGGCATCGCGCTGTCATGCCGGATCTTTTGTATTTTGTTTTGTCTCGCGTATTGACAACGGACGACGTTGCTTTTTGTTTAGTGAACTATCTAACCAAGTTTTTCCCCTTGTTTATCTATAAAAGTGCACGTAATACTTGCTCCAAATCAAGTGTTTACTTGTTTTAATGTTGAACCATGAAAAAACAATGAAAGAAAGTGGTACTGTGATTGTTTCAACTTACAACGATTTGTTGTATTCAAATTTTGGTTTTGAATCAAAAGTTGGTTGTGATTCGTTTATGTGGATTCTGAATAAGGTTGGTGGAAATTATAATCACGTTTATCATTGTTTAATACACAGAATAAATGCCTAAAATTATATTACATACAATGTTATACAAAGTTAAGTTTGTTGATATTGTATCAAAGTTTTTTTGACAAATCAAAGCGCTTGCTCTAATAAAATATTTTGGAAGTCATTTGGCATACTTTTGTGTTTTTATTTAAATGTTTAATTATTTTGATATGCTTATTATATTGTTTTTCTTGGTGTATTGTTTATATTATGGTTGCCCTGCTTTGAATGTAAATTTATTATTTAAAATTTCGGATTTATACAATAACGATGTATTATTTGACAGCGTGAATGCTACCAGCAAAACATTGGTTCAATTCAGGTTATTTACCGTTAAATATTTCGACTGATTTACTTTCTTCCCTTTAGTCGTTCGTAAGAAGTGGTTACTTTGGTTTTCATATTTATTTTACAATAAACAAGATATATACAGGTATAAGTAATATTTTTAAATTTTGTATTGAAATCAAAATTATTTGCATAAGTAAGTAAGTCTAGTATTTATAAATTGGCTTTATAAAGCACCTAAAACACAAGCAGAGATTATGCTAAATACGGCAGCACTATTTTGTAATAAATATAACCTAAATAAAAACTCTGAAATATTAGGTAGGTAGTTGTTCATAATCGCTGGGATAAAAAAAATAACACTTTTGTTTTAGCTTCATTACTATCAAAGACGACTGTTTATTTCAGGGCAGACAAAAATAGAATAAATAAATGTAATAAAATAAAAATAGGAAGGTTCTAATATAATGCGTACTTTACTAAACTTGGAACTTCTTACAACAAACGTCAGATCAAGAACATAGTGGTCGAAACTGTCAAAACTTGTGAAATTTAGAACTTTTATTGAAAATAAGAGGAACTTATGAACTGGAACTTTCCATCTCCCAACTAATACACGGAGATTCTAAATTTTACTTAATATTTTAATCGTTTGTTTTCAAATTTCTCTATTACATTTTTCATATTTCTCTAGATTTTAGTATATTCTATGAAAGTTGCACGGTTATGACTATTTTTAGCTCACAGAGTCATTATTTCTGTCAAGCACACTTGCCTGTCAAAAAATAAAACAAAACACCAAACTATTTATGGTGTCCAGAAAAAATCAGATGAAAAGAAGTGATTAAAAAAAAAAAAAAAAAAATTGGTTAAGTAGGTTACGTTAGGTTAGGTTATTGGCTATTTTAAAAAATGTAATTTTTTTAGCTTTCAATGACTTTTCGAAGAGGTGTTGAGTTGAGTTGATTCTGATTTGGCATTGTACCACTGTTTTTCAACTATCTACTATCGCTTCGTTTGGTGACACAGGGGTGCCCCGGTTCATGGCGTGAGGTTTGCTTAGGGTCTTGGCGGCGAATGCGTTTTGACTTCTCGAGCCGGGCTCTCTTGACCCATCGCGTTGCACTGCAGTGGGAGGAATGGATTACGTCATTATTTTATACGATTCCTACCCACCACTCATACTTTACAACTCAACAATGTACAAATTCACCAATCCTTTGTAAAGTCAAAAAGTGATAAAAATAAAATTTAAAAAAAAAACTTGTTTAAATAGGTTACGTTAGGTTGATGGGCTATTTTTTCATCCCTTTTAGTGACTTTTAAAAAACCAGTGTTGAAATGCCACTTTGTTGATTTGTCAAAGAACCTTCTCATACCCTTTCCTTTCCTATCACTAAAAAGACCCTCCACACAGCATCCCCAAGATGACATAGGCCCTGAGGATTTTTCCTCCTGTGTGGTTCTAACATAAAAAAAAACAAAAAGGGGGGAAAACGACTAGGCTGTTTAATAAACAGTATAGCCACCTAAACAGTAATAAAATAAACCATGAAGTAGGTACTAAGGTAGGTACCTACTTCCATAATATTATCTATCACGGTATTTTATATTAAATGAACCGAGCATTTCTATATTAAAAAGTGTTACGACGAAAGTAATCCGAAACTAGCTCACAGCGCACAGTTAATGAATGGTTTATATTATTATTTAAAAGATTATTTATAATTAAATGGACAAGATTTTCAATATTAATCCAATTAATTTGGTGAATATTATTTTAATAACATTATTACCAGTCGAATGCAGTCCGAGCTGCTTATTGTGTGCAATTATTTCGAATTTATATCCGGTCCATGTGGCACAACATTACAATAATGATATCTAATAATTTCACCTGTAAATTAAAAATTAAACATTGTTAAAAATATGGTTTTAAGGTAGGTACCTACTTTGAGGCTTTAACGGAAATTACAACGCTACTTAGCTAATTAAATATCACGCCGTTACCCCGCAGGGGTAGGCAGAGAAGACGGACCGTCAAACAACTCGGTCTTGGCACACTCTTTGCCTCACTCACATTCATACATCGTCTCATACATTATCTTCTATTATTCTGACTTTTGACATGGCCCGACTCAAGTATCTGATTCACTTGATCGTGCCATGTCTTCCTCGTGCGTCCCCGACTTCTTCTACCATTCACATTTGCGTCGTATATTCTTCTTACACTACTTTCTTCGTTCATTCGCTCTACATGCCCAAACCATCTTAGGGTCCCTTTCTTAATCTTACTCACTATGCGTATATCCACATTTCTCACACGATCATACATTGTTTTACCACACATACGCCTCAGGGATCTCATTACAACACTACTTGATAAATAATAATATGAATAAAAACACCATGTATTAGGCAGGTATCGTCTATTTGAAGTGAAAATTTATTTAGCACCGTTGTTATTTGAAACTCGATGAAACGAAAAATAGCTACACTAAAAAGAGACAAACACATACATAATATGTAAGAGATTTAGCCTGTGAGAGAATGAGATAGTATAATCGGTCTCATATTTGTGCAGTGCTTCGTAGCTTTCCCACTCTTTTCTACTTTAGTTTTCTGGTGGTTTCACTTCTACCGCGTTTGAACGATATTTGTGTGTGTGGATATTTCAAAGCGCCGTTGCTCGTGATGGCAATTTCGTTCGGAGTTGAATTCAGTTGTGTTGACCTAGAAATTCACTTAAAGACGCTGTGCAAATTTTATGATACCAGAGCTCACCGTTTGACAGTTTAGCTGCTTCAGATTAGTAGCACTGCCTCCAGAGAGATAGGGGCAATTGGGACTCTTGTGCTATATTAACAAGAACAGTCCACTGTTTTTCTTTCATTTAACAATAATACTACATCATATGATCGTGTGAGAAACGTGGAGATCCGCAAAGAATGCAAGGCTGAAGTAAACGTAATGAGTAAGATCAAGAAAGGAACGCTCCAATGGTTTGGGCATGTAGATCGAATGAACGAGGAAAGGAGTTTAAGGAAAATATACGACGCAAATGTGAATGGTAGAAGAAGTCGGAGACGTCCGAGGAAGACATGGCACGATCGAGTGAATCAGATATTTGAGTCGGGCCATGTCAAAAGTCAGAATAATAGAAGAGAATGTATGAGACGATGTATGAATGTGAGTGAGGCAAAGAGTGTGTGCCAAGACCGAATTGTTTGGCGGTCCGTCCCCTGCCTAACCCTGCGGGGAAACGGCGTGATGGTTAGTTAGTTAGGTTTTTTTTAAATAATTTATACGTCTACGAGTATTTGAATTTCACTTTTGTTTTCACTTGAATTTCACTTTTGTATGTGGAAATTAACCCACTTCCCGACATCCGATCGAGCTGAAACTCTGCAGATAGACTCGATATCGCTGACAATACATTGTATCAACATTTGGTGGAAATCGTACACGCGGATATTTCTCTGAAATTCGATGATGTTACAGCTGGTAATGTACGAAATAATAATCGGTAGTACCAACCGGGATTTGACTCAGCTGGTAGCGTAGTTGAATCCTGTTCTTGGGTAGGAAGTTTCAATCCTCAATCAAACCAAAAACGTGTTTTTTTTAGTTTTAAAAGATATTTGAAAATACTAAGTTGTATTTTAGTAAAAAAAAATGTTTTTAGGGTTTGATTTTTTTAAATTATTTAAATGACGTGTATATAACAGGAAAATTGGGGCTTAGGAGTCAACTTATATAAACTGGTGACATCAGATTTTTTTTTCAAATCAATATATATCCATTATAGATCGCACTTCTTAATTTAACTGTCCAGAATTGTGCATTTTTTAAAAACATATCCTTTCACTAAGGGTATCCGGAATATGTTTATAATATCTGTATACTTATTTAAACCAAATTAAAATAACATTAACATTGTTCTTAAGAAATGGATGTACATATTTATAAATAGAAGTGACAGTATGTGAACCTACGTAACAAATCCATATTTTTTAATAACGTTAACCCAAAACCGCAAGTTTGAGGCAAGGATTTTTCATTGGTCACTTTGTTTGAAATATTTTCTGGTATTTCCCAATTGAATTCATTGATGTCAGAATGAATTTTCAAAATCATTGTTGAATTAAATAATGATTCACAAGTTCAAGTCTGCCCTTGACGAGAGTTCCTTGCTTTGTAAAGTTTCAATATTATTTGAGGGAATTTTGTCCTCGATCCTGAATCCTATTACAGTAATGCCATTTTGTTTAATAAAAACAATTTGAATTAATTATTAAATGAAATGCTAAGTTTGGCTTAACCCTTTGAAAGCCAATGCGCGAATAATTATACCGTTGATGGTAATAGCGAGAAGTGCAAAAAACGATGTGTTTTAGAAAATTTTGTTATAATTTATTATTCTTTCAGGCATTCCGAACCTTTACATTTCAGTAACATTTTTCAAAAATCTAGGTGCTCACTATATCAACTGTGATTTGGTAAAGCCCCTCAAACCACAAAATCTTTACATTTAAGTAACATTTTTCAAAAATCTAGGTGCTCGCTATATCAACTGTGATTTGGTAATCCCTTCAACCACAAAATCTTAACGTTTAAGTAATATTTTTCAAAAATCTAGGTGCTCGCTATATCAACTGTGATTTGGTAAAACCCTTCAAACCACAAAATGAAAACTTTAAAAAAATGTCGGAGTTTATATCAAAGTGGATCTGGTTTTGAAAATGTTGATGTAAAATATTGCAATGGGTTATTTCCACGTTTTTTATTGCTTAAAAAAATTAAGCAAAAAAATTACGACGCTTAAAGCATTTATATTTTATTTTTATGTTGACGAATAAATTTTCTACAGCGAGTCAAAGTTTACCAATTTTAAATTACCGCTAAAACGATATTTTGGGGTGGGGCTTTCGTGTAACGTCATGAGCGTAGACGCTCGCTGACAGTGTTTATTTATGCTGGCCCAGCTGAGCGACGCTTGTGACGTCGCAATGCGATATGCCAACCACGGGCCGTTTTGATCGTCAGTTTTAGATCGTTTTTAAAATCAATAATATTGAATGAAAACATAAAAAATATGCATTTTTAGTAGGATGATTAAAATCAGAAAAATGATCTTTAAATATTCCGTACATTTTCAACAGAATCCCCCGTTTTGTGAAATACCCCGTTCTATTTATAATTATGAAAAATTTCAGGGTTGAGTAATTTCATCTCTGATTTTTTCAAAATAACCTAAAAAAAATTGGTATTAAAATTGCCTAAATCAGCAAAAATTATTTTACCATTTTTGTACTTCGAAGACTATTTCTACATTAAACTGCAATTTGCAATTTGGGAGGCGGGAATGGGTACTGCCGCCCCGGGGATCTTTGTTGGATAACCAACACCTCTGCCATAGGTCACCCCAAGTGGTTCGTTACGTTTGGTGATTTAGCAGGGATGCCCGGGTTCATGGGGTGAGGTTTGTCTAGGTCTTGGAGGCGGATGACCAGGACACACTGAACCCTAGATTCCTACCCACCCCTTAAACCTTTTTCCTTCCCAGAACTCTCCTCTCCTTCCTTTCCTTAAAAACCCTCCACACAGCATCCCTAAAGATGACATAAGCCCCGAGGAAAATTATTATCCTCCGGGCATCCTGTGAGGAGTTCAAGTAAAAAAAAAAACTTCTCAGAAAGTAACATTCCCAAAAGAGTCCCAACGGCTCCTGCCCGGAGCCAGTGAGACTATGGCATCCCCAGTTGGGATATTTTGTGAGGCTGAAGGTAGTGGGGAGGAGATGGAAATGTGGAAGAGGGAGATGGGGAAGTACCTAGCTATTCAGATCTGGTTAACTAACACCATTTCAAGCAAAGTTTCAATTCTGAATGGTGGTTTTACACAAGAGCGATACTGAGAGTATCTTCCACTCTGAAACGTTCCGCAAATATACTACATATTATTGTAAATTAATTAATTGTCAAATAACACACATTAATCAAATAAAAATTATTTGCCAACGCCGTTTTTGAACCCGCGACCTACGCAGGGCTAGTGGAGAGCCTTACCCTTCGACCACGGAGGCGGTCAAATGATATATCTGAAATTTGTGTCTCTTTTATCGGTAAGTATCCTATATACACATTATTTACACAATAAGTCCTAGCCAGTAATATTTGTACAACGCTCTTGGGGTCATTTTCACAAAAACAAATTCATGTATAAATTACTAGCTGAAGTCCCCGGCGATGCCCGGGCTTTAAAACTCACTGTCAAATGTAGACAGTGATCTTCTTCCTCTTGTTTTGAAGGTCATATGTGCAAAATTTCATCAACCTCGGCATAAAATTGCAGATTTGCATACAAATCAAATCCACACCGCCAGGCCGCTCGTCCACCACATACAGGCATTCTCCTTTATCTGTATATATAAAAATCTCGCGTCACGATGTTTGTTCGAGATAAACTTCGAAACTGCTTAACCGTTTTTTATAAAATTTGGCTTACTGTGTGTATTTTCGTCCAACTTAAAAGATAGGATAGTTTTTATGTCGATTATTGACCTCAATATTTATTGTTGCGAATTAAATGTTAGTTATAGGACAATGCTTCGTAATTATTTGTAAATTCCATAAGTTTCTAACAGATGGCGGTGTGTGTTAATTTATTGACACAACACTTTGGTTACCTAAGTTGGATAAATATCCAGTGTATAGCGTTGTGTTTCGATTTAGAAGTATATACCTAAACCTTCCTGAATGAATCACTCCATCTATTGGTGAAAACCGCATAAAAATCCGTTCAGTAGTATTTGATTTTATCGCGAACATACAGACAGACAGGCGCGGCGGAGGATTTTAATTTATAATATAATATGTAGAGATACAATTATTATTGTAATTCGTCTGCTTGTTTGCCTGTGGAACTTTCGTCTTTGATGCCATGTGCTCTAGTGCGCATCTCAGAGACACGAAGGATGCGTGTCATGCATCCATGCACCATTTACACCGGTTGCATGATTCGCACATGTCTCTGCTTTCGCTTGTACACAGCTGTTCAGTCTGCAATGTGTTCGTTATGATCTTCAGTTTTGCTATCACAGTTCTTCTGTTAGGCTTATTTTTGTAAAACATTACCGCGTAGTCATAAAATAACTCTAGGGCTATGAGATCACATTTACCTTACTTTAGAGACAAGCCTAAAACATTGTTCTAATGATTCATCTCTTCGGTGGATTATGATTATACAATTGGAAAGAATTGAATGTCGTTAATGTGACATTAATGAAATCTGCATCATTTTATGAAAGCGTAATGCTTAGGTAAAATACAGAAGGAGATGTGTAATAACTCAATCGTAACAACTTACTAATTACAGAAAGTAATTATTTAGTACGCCAACAATTTAGGCCCGGCTTCCCGCATTTCTACCGATTTATTATATATTTTCCTTAAATACTTATTAACGTCTTTGTTATTCTTGAAGATAATAATATCTATACATTCCCCACTCCGAAATGGCGATCATGAAATTCCATCGATAGAAAAAAAACGCAAAGTATGCTCCGAAAATTATTATAAACACGTTTTTTTCAGTTATTTTTACAAGTTATGTGTATGAAAAATTCGCAGCATTTCTTTAAATGCTATTTAAACATTCCCCACGAGATTTTTGCTCTATTTTAAACGAGTTTGACGGCCGGCATAGTCCAGCGGTAAGGCTCTTGACTCCCACTCCGAAGGTCGCGGGATCGAATCCCGGCGTGGCAAATAAACTTTATTTGATAAATTTGTGTTATTTCACAATTTATTCATTTAAAATTATATGTAGTCGGTATATTTGCGGCACGTTCCAGAGTGGAAGATACTATCAGTATCGCCCTGGTGTAAAACCACCATTCAGAATTGAAACGTTGCTTGAAATGTATTTAGCCGTGTTTGGTGACGAGATCTGAATAGCCAGGTATTTCCCCACCTTCCTCTTACCTATCTCCTTCCCCTCCCCACTACATTCAGCCTCACAACATACCCCAATTGGGGATGCCACAGTCCCACTGGCTCCAGACAGGAGCAGTTGGGACTCTTGTGCGGTATTCATGTAAAAAATAAAAGTCGTGTTCTCTGTGTTTATAAACATTGTCACAATTTTCGCTTAAATATTATCGTTTTTAATCAAAGCGAACTCTCTCTAACATTCGTATTTACATATATCTCAATTTTTTTTCTGTTTGAGTGGGTGTAGGTACAGTAGGGTGCCAACGATCAATAGTTTTATCAAAGAGAAGTCAATTGTCCTCTTCCAATTGCACGTTTTTCCTTAATCTTGCATTTCGTAGTAACAACTGAAATACGGTGTTTTCTTCTTTATTTTGTCTTCATTTCGACTCGCGGCAAATCGGGTACTAGACAGTTTTCGCAAGGATTACGTAAGGATTTTGGATTTAGCAACAGGGTACAAACTTCACTCGCAATGCCTCCAAGTCAAAGAAGTACCGTTTTTTGGAAATCAGTTTTCTTTGTGTACACGTGTAACGAGCAGGGTATACGATGAGTATTGATTTCAATTTATTTTACCCAATCTAATATATGTTTTGATATTAAGATTTCACTTACTTCCATAAATATACATTTATAACAACTACTGTTCGTTTGGGTTGACTACTTGACATTACAGCTGAATTTAAAATACCGATCAGTACATTTTTAAATACTCCAACCACCTAATCTCCCTTCATAAATTTCTCACATTCCATATCCAATTTTCCTAATTTAATTACGATAAAAAATATTTTTAATTTATTATTTTTTAAATTATTATTATCAAGCATATTATGTAAAATTTCAATATTCTCACCCGTCATAACACAGAAACATCCCTGATAAAAAATATCACTTTTATTTTCGTGATCAATGCATGCATGAAAGAAGTGGAAACTTGAAAGTGAAAATTAACCCACCTACTGACATCGATCCTGACCTTCAGGTCAGAAAAAAAAATTGGTTGCAATCACGCATAAAATTGTAATTGGATGACATAATATTTAAAAAAATTACATCAGTTAATATACGAAATAAATCCCGGTCCCATCCAATTGGGATTTGGCCTAGGTGTTTGCATTTTACAAGTTTATTACAAATTAGTCTTTATTTGGAGTAGCTACAATCTATGATTGTCAAAAACTATGACAAATGGGTTAACAATAAATAACCCAAAGTAAACCATTTGTTCCTTCAAAAAGTTCCCAATATTCACTCTAGGTTAGCTGAAATAATTTTAATCCAGTCGGAGGTTTTTGTCTGAAGATGCGCGGGGAGGACCGGGAGGCAACAACCACATGACCTTATATCGGTCAGACCATCTGTGGCGTCTAACCAATATCATCCCTCGCCCCTAATTAGTAAAGGACGAAGCGTTGCGGGAAAGAAGGTTGAATGACTACCAAAATACGCTCCAAATAATAAGATAATTTTGTTACACACTGATTTTTCAGAGTTTTTTTTCATTTAGATTAGATCTCAGTTTTCTTCGACAGACCACTTCTTTTACGCACTATTTTCCAAACATCCACATAATACATAAGTCACCTACAAGGTAGCGCGCACATTCACGTTGATACAATTTAATAATAGAGTCCAGATGCAGCTTCAAGAATAGTAATTGATTTGACAGTTGGCTTTTATGAGGTCTGATGAAAAGATTGACTCAAATTGAATCATCATCTCTGCTTCCTGACAAGGTACGATTACTCTATTGCTGCAGCCACATGAGATCCGATATACACTATTTACCTATAAAGATCTATGTGTATTCATAATACCAATGCCTGCGCAGTTATCACAGAGGTAGACAGCAGTTGTTATCCAAATTGATAACATATTGCGTTTCTTAAAGTCTTAACTAGCTCTAGATGGTTGGCAGCAGTTGGCACTCTTGGGCGGTATTCATGGTACTATTACTCTATTGCTTCAGTTACTATGAGATGCGAAATACACAATTTACCAATTGTCTGTTACCCACTACATTGGGATCTAGGTGTGTTCGTAATACCAATGCAAGCACAGTTATCGCAGGGGCAGACATTTGTTATACAAATTGATAACATATTGCGTTTCTTATAGTCTTAACAAGCCCCAGATGGTTGGAAGCAGTTGGGACTCTTATGCGGTATTCACATAAAAAAATGTAGACATTGTTTCGTTAGTTTTAATTTGGTAGGCGGGTATGGGCACCGCCGCTCCGGGAAGCATTTATTGTATTACCAACCCCTCTCCTATAGTCGCTACGTTCGGAGACTTAGCAGGGGTTCCCGGATCCATGGGTTGAGGTTTGCTCGTCTTGGCGGCGGATGCATCTGCCCAATTACTGCGTTACGGGCCGGATCGGGAGATTCTGATTGAGGAAGATCGTTTTGCCTCTCCAGTTCTCGACCCACCGCTTTGCAACTTAGTGGGAGGGGTGGATTCATACTTCCGTCACTCAAGGACCCTCTGCCCCCTCCACCTTCTCAAAACTTCACCATTCCTTTAAAATACCCTCCATACAGCATCCTCAAAAATGACACAGGCCCTGAGGAAAATTATTTTACTCATGCCCTCCTGTGTGGAAATAATGTTGAAAACGCGTTTATCCAACAGATATTGAAAAAAACCTTAATTAAACATAATATATTATTCCTGTAATACATTTTAATTTCAAGTTTTTTTTAATAATAATATAGAACTTCACCATTCCTTTAAAAGACCCTCCATACGGCATCCACAAAAATGACACAGGCCCTGAGCAAAATTATTTTACTCATGCCCTCCTGTGTGGAATTAATGTTGAAAACGCGTTTATCCAACACATATTGAAAAAAACCTTAATTAAACATGATAATATATTATTCCTTTAATACATTTTAATTTCAAGTTTTTTTTTTTAATAATTATATACGATTGCACCAACAGTTTACCCATTTTCGGAGCTTACAAATTATACTTGAACTCAAGTTAAAAAAAATAAATATATTATTTGTGTAGATTTTATTTATATTACCAGCAATAAAACATATAAAAGAACATTTCTAGTATAGTCAGGTAAAGTCTGTCTAAAACTGACCTGCTGCTTAACTAATTAGTTACTTGGGTCATGGGAATTGTATTCACTTTACCATCAACCCTTACGGCTACTTCCGGCGGCATTTTAAATAATTAGGGGTCACCGAAAGAGGGTGCATTACCTGAGACCTTTGTACACCGTCCTTCTCCCCTAGTCAAACAGTTGGTCGTTGGAATTTACAGGTAACAGGTTGGCTGGCCAATTGTCTATTAGCTTGGGAACGGTATTGTCCCATACATTTATGGTTGGTTTTTGTTATTATTATTGTCATTTTTGGCAGTAACAAAAATGCTTTTGACCGGTGCTATAAATAAAACTTAGTCTGAGCAAAAGTTAACAATTTTTAATTTTTAATAAGATACCTACTTCTGTGCTTACTTATTGTGAATTTCTCTATATTAAATTTGAATATTACAAGTTTAAGGAAATACTTTGATGAACTCCGTTTTTGTGAAAAATCACCCCTTCGATCGCTGTCGAAAGTGAATGTAATATTTATTTATTTACGGACAAATAGTCCATTAACAATATAATATTATAACACGAATAAAAAAGAGAGACGACAATGAAAGGAGAGTACATATATATGAAGAGCATTGACAAAATACATATAATATAAAAGTACATATAGAAGATAGTATAATATAAATACATATAATATAAAAGTACAAAAGTAGCTTGAAAGACTGAAAAATCTCATTGCTTATCGACTGCCGAAAGTCATTTAGACTTACATAAAAAAATTCAGTTCTTTGATTTGCGTTGACAAGTCTCGACATACTGGATAAAGGAGAATGATATCCATAATTAGTAGAATGTTGATTGAGGAACAGCAATTCATTATTTCGGAGTCTACGGGAAGGGATGTTGAACTGGATTAGTTGTAACAAAGCAGGTGTGTCAGTAATACTGTTGATAATTTTGAAAATGCATATTAGACCAGAGTCCTTTTTACGTTTTTCTAAAGAAGAAATGTTTAAAGTTTGTTCAATTTCATCATATGAGTACTCGCTTCTTTCAAGTCCTAACCTCCAAGCAATTCCTTGTAGGATGCATATCTACATATGCACCAATACACACAATCCTAAGTTTGTGTCGGGTTAATTCTAATAAATCAATAATTACATGCTGTGTGGAGGGTCCTTTTAGGGAAAGTAAGGAGAGAAAGTCCTGGAATGAAAAAATTATGAAGGGTGGGTTGGAATCTGGGAGGGGGTGTGTCAGTCAGGGGGTCAGTCCAGGGTTGACGTACGTGTGAATTCATTCCTCCCACTGCCCTGCTAAGTCATCAAACGTGGCAAACCACTTGGGGCGATCTGTAGCAGGGAAGTTGGTTATCCAATAAATGGTTCCCGGGTCGGCTGTACCCATACCCGCCTACCAAATTGAGTTATAAGGATTTTATTATTTTGCTGTATTTCGGCTATTACCGAGTTACTGCCCAAGTATTTATCTTATAAACGTTAACTCGAAAATTTTTTATCGGTTTGGTACTTTTGTGTTTGATGGGATATTATTTTGGCATTATTCGAACGGTTTTTATAGGCCAATGAGTCTTACGGACCGTGTATGAACCCTATACGAACCGTATACGTTTACGTACCGTACGCATTTGCGAGCAGTTACCTTTTATGAACTCATAAACAAAACATAAACGTTTGAAATTCGATGAAGAAACACCACCAAACAAGAAAGTACTCAGCCTAACACGCATTTTATCGTGTATTTATTTCAATCGGTGTTTGTTTAATGAAATATACCTACATGTTTTAGAAACTTTACCTGAATCTATGTTAAAATATTCAACAAATGTAACGTTTATTTTTGGTATCGTTTATATAACACATACATTGTTAATAATGTACATGGTGACCAGAAACTAGTGTTACAATGAGTAAATTTGGTGAATCTGTCTTTAAATTAAATAAAAATATCACATTTAGAGTTGATTTTGTGGTAGTTATAACATTTTTTGATTTGAGCTTTCAACTTAAATCTAGTCTAAAAATGGATTTTATACCGGTCAGTGGTTGAGTGGGCATAGCGCTTGGGTCCCACCCGGGCGTCGCATGTTCGATTCCTATGCTGGATAAGTCCTCCATCACAACACAAGCAACATTTTCGGCTTTCTGTGGTGGTAGTAGGAGATTTTCAAACATTGTTGGGTTATTTGTAACCCGGGAATGTTTGTCTTTCTTTAAAAAAAAAAATAATAATAATAAGTCATATTTAAAAAAAAAAATGGTCGATACGGGGTTGCCATAATTTTTCTTCTTAAATTTCTTCGAATGTTAGACCCGGTTTAAGGCGATCCACTAGTACGGGAAAAAATCGAAATCGGAATTCACGCCCCTTTACGGGAGGAGTTTAAAAATACTTGAGAAAAATCTTTTCGAAAGGTTGCAAAAGATATTTGAGATTTTTTTTTACATTTTGATTTCGTAAAGGCCTGTAAAAAACATTAATTCCTTTTTTATGCATTGTTTATAGTAATAAAACGGAATTTTTAAATTGATTTCACGAAAACAAGCGGCGCGGAGCCTAACACGTCGTTTCTCCGCTCCGTCCGGAGGAGTAGTGACAGAAAATAAGGGCGGCTGCCGGTCGTTCTTCGGCGGACGGTATATGGTTCACTTTGATATTACAAATTCGTCGACTGCCGTATTGTCGCCGTGATGTCAAAAATAACAACGCGAAAATGCGTATTATATTTTATTATGTAAAGTTCGGGCGTAAATTTAAAATTTTTTTTTTGCGATTATCATAACAGAAACTAAATTTGCCACATTAAACAGTAAAACCATATCCGAAAAGAGGTTTATAAATAGGAGAGTTTGGACTTCAAAGTGTTTTTTATAGACCTTATAATTTTTTTTATAGACCTTATAATTTTTTTTTCTAGGCTTATTAAAAGACTTATAAAAAATGACCGATATTTTTAAGGGCCAAGATATGTTCTAAACGCAGTATTTAATTAAAGCATCTATAATACTTCTAAGCGATCAAATTCAAAACAAAAACGTATGATTTTTCCTTATTTAGTATGGCTTCATCTTAAGTTGTTTTCATCCTTTAGGTGCCGAAAAAAACAAAAAATTGGAATATTTAATTAAATGTAGACAAAAAAACAGAAAGACAGAAAAATCAAAAAAAGATATTGGCTCCACTGGGACTCGAACCGAGGACCCTTTGCTCACATGGAAAGTGCTCTACCAACTGAGCTACGAAACCTCTTCATTTAATTAAATATTATAATTTGAGATTTTACTCATAATGTATTAAAAAAAATGGGTTCCCTGTGCGATACAGATTCATCAGTTTTGATGTATTTTTTTTTACAACTTGAACATTTAAAAAAATGTATTGGACAGGTAAGATCAGGGTGAGGAGTTGGGCGGTTACTCGGCTGAGTGATAGTGGTGACACAGTTGATGATTGGTTTTGAAGAAAAAAACATCAAAGAAATAAAAAATCATCACCGGTGACTTAAATATCAATAACATTTTTTTCTCCAAATATTTTCAGGAATCACTGGTTAAAAGAAGTCATGTGAATTCTGCAACACTACCTATATATATATTATAATGTTTTAATTAAAAAAATATATAAACGGGAACTGATGTGCCAAGAATTAGATAGTCATTCAACTGCCCAATCAGTTGGATTATGGCAAAACCAAATTGTGGTGTGTTGTGCGGCTGAAGGATTACTGGAGATGAGAGATGGGAAAGAGGAAGGTGCCTGACTATTCAAATATTACAGAATATAGGTACTACTGGTCATCTCTGAAATAAAGTTTTTCTTTTCTTTATTTATTGTTATATCTAAACCACATAATTGATATTATTATCCATTTTGATAATCCTTAGGTATATCTTTTTACGACCTTAACTTAATTAAGATTTACCCGAAGATATAATTGTACTGGGCAAGTTGGACAGACTAACGCTAATGACACTGAATATATAAACCAATAGAAGTGTGATTTGGGAATGTCCGACCGAAGTAAGCTCAATTTTACCTCACTTCCGATGAATTAATTTTTTTCCAATGAATCAATTTTATCGATCTGTCAATCTAACTGTTAATAATAATAACTCATTTCTTCAGACTGATTCGCGGATGGTTCCAAAACTCGACTACAATGGAGAGCATTTGTTTCTATGTTATCGATGGTTATCCCCGTCACCAACAGCATAGACTATTTTATCTCCCGGTTTGCAGAACTAACTTGCCAATGGTCATGACAGTCGAGAGAACAGTCTTATTGTTAGATAGAATCACTTTGAATATCGATATTTTTAACGTCAGCACAATTTAGACGTCAATCTTTGTTGCTGTTAATATAAATCTGCTTATCTTATCTTATCTATTTTATATCTTTAAAAAACCCCTTGAAATGTTAATTTTAAACATACATATTTTAAATTAAATTAAATTTAAACTTAAAATGAATAAATTAATTTAATTGAATTGTAAGATGAATGAGTATTGAATAGCTCTAGACTCCAAGTAAGGAATTATTTTATTTTATTTTATTTGGGAGACCAACAGTTTACATTCATAACAGAGCATAATAGTAATTGAGTCACAATAATTGAACCATTTACAGGTTTCCACATGGGTATTGTATACAAGTGTAGTGGTTCCAGAGATATTTGCTAAAGAAAAAAAATTACATTTCAAGAGACAAGTGAATTAGGGGGGAATAGGGAGGGGGTAGGATTAGGGGGGGGGGGGAGAATGGGTTAGGTTGAGGTATAGTAATAAAAATATGAGTAAACAAAAAATTAAAAGAGAAAAAAAAAGGAATTTAATAGAATGGTGACTGGTGGTATTAGAAATTATTGTTGTTATAAAGTATCGAGAGAGTGTCTGTGTGATTATACTTTTTTTTTCAAATAAAATGTATTAGAAACCACCCTATCCCAAAGACAATTGTTTTTTCAAGCTTTATTCGGGCAGGTATTATGCAGGTACGATAATATTGATTATTCCGATTTTACAGCTCGTAAAAGGTTTCACGCCTAACTCTGGCGGAATAAAACGGCAGTATTCAATACTGCCACCATGCCCATCTTGAACCGCAAACACATTCACAGACAGACGATATGCCGAACGGTTAAGTTAAAATAGGACTTCTGTACACTCACTTAATTCGGCATTGTTTTTTGTTTTGTTTTTGGTCTAACTAGTAGAGTTAGCTAGATCGCCATTCTAGGAGTTCCCTGTTCACTGACTGTTGCGATTGTTTTCATTAAACTTAGTAAGGTAATTATGCCCAATGATGGCACCGGGGCTAATGGCGTGCAAGGGTGCCATTACATTACTGCTTTTACTGATAACTCATTTTTAGCGTCCAGCCCCACACTATAGATTTTAATCGGTGTTTGTTTAATGAAACAGAATTTCTGTTGTATAAAACCTTACCGGATTTATTATTTGTTTGTGCAAAATATTCAAATATCGTGTGTTCAATTAAAAGGGATTACTTTTTGCGATGAAAACAAACAGCTTGTAACATTTTCTCTGGCAAAATGCATGATCATGTATCAAAGAAATTTCTCAACATATAGTAAAAATGTTTTTAGTGATTATATATATATTTTTTTAATTAGCACAATGGTGTCCGACAATTTATTGGTGCTTTAAACCGAATTTAGCAATGCTTTACGTAGCAAAAAAAAAAGTTTTATGATGGGCACAATCGGCATTTTTTTTCTTTTCTAATTTTTTGACGCCAACACACTGAATTTAGCATTTTTGTGGTTGTCTTCCCATCTCCTCGGATAGTGCATTCGAAACACATAAGTGTAAGAAACACCGCACAAATTAGGAGACCGATTATTCTATCTCATTCTCTCGCAGGCTAAATCCTATAGATGTGTGTGTTTGTCTCTTTTTTGTGTTGCTATTTTTCGTTTCATCTAGTTTCAAATCACAACGGTGCTAAAGAAGTTTTCACTTCAATAATGAAATACTCGTACATACTTTTAAGTATTTCTACGCCAGTGAAAAGAACTAGCTCTTGAGTTTGGTGTAGGAGAAAAAATAATATTACAGGAAAATTAAAATAAGTTGGATTGGATGTGCTGTGTTCATTGTTTGTTATTTCCATTTCCTTTGAGAAATGTCCGTTTTCCTCAATTTGTGCCTTTAGGTGACTTCATATTCCAATGTTCATTTATTACTCATTTTACTGCTGTTTTTTGTAGAGTAAAATTTAGAATGGTAGATACGAGTGCTTTCAATATCGTCACGGTCAAAGATCGTCAAACGTTTGCTTAATAGAAATGATCGCCAAACCTCAAACGTTTGCGTGATATCGCTTTGATCATCTTTAGCGACCAGATCTGAATATCTGACATTTTAATATTGGTTCCTGTTTCTCATAACATATTATCGCCGTTGGCGTCATTATGTTATACATACTTAGTATAAACATTCTGAACCTTTCGTGTATCGTATTGTTTGTACGGTGCGAACATCTGATAAACTTATTCGTAATAACATTTTGCCGCCGGTTTTATCGAAGATTAGATATTTGTACATTAATGTTGATTCTGTTAAAGTAAGTTATCTTCATACCTTAAGTATTCATAGTAATCGTAGGTCATCCGCCTGTTGTTCATAGCCCAATGATACCCACCTCAATGTGTTTCCAAGGACGTTATGATATACATACATATTCACAGGGGAGGAGTAAACGCCACACAATGCTGTCTAACACCCACTCTTTGCTCCATCCACATTTAAATCATATCTTTCCTTACTGTTTCGTAACGTGAGTTGGATCTCGATAGGTTTGTTCTGTTTCACATGGCAAGGCCAGAATTCAAACTTATTGGTCGAATTCGCACAATGGGTGCCTGCACTGGCTAATAACTGCTCGCTGACAGTCGTCGTCAAAAAGTGTTTAGTCTTCCCATCGCGATCGTAACGCTTCTGTCAACATCTTATCGTTTTTTTTATCGTGACAAGCTAATCGACTCGCAAAGTAAAAATACCGCCGTTATTCATCTAAATCTTTATATAACTGACTGTGACTGCCTGTGGTACATCCGAGCAATAGCAGTATCGACCACGAGGGATCCCAATCCAGGCAAGATCTCCAAACTATTGTAGGTACCCTTGTGAAACTACCTTGCTATTTTGATTCGTGAAAACATACCAAATCGAGATCCACAGGCATAGCTCAAATAGAGTGGACATTCAGCTCCACTCTAACCCACGTAAGGTGGTGCCATCAATTCGCTAACCTTACACTTAATACTTTTCTGTTACTTATTCTAACTCTTGACATGACCCCACTCAAGTATTTGATCCAATTGGTCATGCCCATAGACATGTACGTCCGTGGTCATGCCATTATTTCTCCACGGTCGCCCCAAACTTCTCATTCCATCTCTTTGAATTCCATTCACCGTCCATCGGCTCTGCACAAGTCCAAACCAAGTTCTTCATATTACGCTTACATCTGACGTTGCTTTCTTCTTTGATCCCCCCATTGATAATACACACTTATGCCTCGGGGGTCTCATTTCTACTGAATTCAGCCTTATACTTACATGCGGACGCATGGAACTTCTCCGATGTTCATGCACCAAGACAAGGTTTTTGATAGAGCGTTTTCAGCGACGTCTGTATACCATTTCATGATTTCAGTATTGGGAAAGGTTTTTTCAGTAACTTCCATTCCTTTTTACATTATATTTTATTTTATTTATTTACTTATCAATATATTTTTTAAATCAAATTTAATAATTTTATCAAGTTCTGCAAGTATTTTAGTTTTTTAAATTTTCTTTACAGCTGTTTCGGTATACAAGGCTATTTTCAAACAGTTTATATTAATTGCATATTATTTAGTGCCCACTTAAGTACATTGATATCTCATTCTCGTATGTAGTACTTTTTCGGTAGGCATTTGACACGAATAAGAAGAAAACGGGTAATAGCTGTAACAAAAATAAAAATACTTTCTAAACTTCATAATAACGTTATTAAATTTAAATTAAATATTTTTTTAAAATTAAATAGACTTCTACGAATTAAACACAAAAACAATTAATAACTTCCATGACGATATTTTTAAAATACTACTCAGTTCTTTTCCCGATAATTCCTTAGAAGCAAAAATTTGATGGACTCTGTACTAATTTTTTGTTTTAATTTGTTTAACTTGACAGCTAAATAATTCAGCGGATTTTTTGTCAAAATGTAGTATTACATTTAGGTATATTTAGCTTGTCTATTTACTATACCTATTCTATTGTTTGAGTATGAAACACCATGCTCAAAATGTCAAGTTTCCACAAGTTGGGTTGCGGACCACAACACCCTTACCAAAAGTCAAATGTGGTGACCCCTGCTCCAAGGCACATACATAAGACAGTAATCTAGATGAGATGGCTATTCGATAAGCAACAATAAACAGTTTTCCTACTAAACAAGCAATCACGCGCCTTTTCCCGCTCTTTTCCCACGCAGGCGATGTTGCCAGTGATGAGAAAGCGATTACAAGCAGCAAAAGTGTTGCCATTGTTTGCTGCGGTGATGTATGAATGTGGCTATGGCATGAAAGGAATAAATTAATTCCTGTCACTGATATTGCTTATGCTAGAAGGTCCCTCAACGTTGAATTATAAAATGACTGTGAATTTTAGACTACAGCGACCGATCGACTTTTGCACATCTTATACCAGGAATATCCCAATGAGAAAGTAATTCGTATTATTATACCTACATACGGGTAATGTGAAACTTTGAATAACCAACATATTCCTGTCCTAAAAATCGGAAAATATGCATAAAATGTGCATCGTAGGCATCTACAATAGACTTTAAACTATCTGCCAACAAAGTATTTTATCAGAGGGTCAAAATATTTCCGTTTTGCAATAAAATTCAAATAAACGGAAAATTTCTGAATGTAAAACTAAAAACTGTTTTCGAAAGGTGATGAAATACGCTTTCAAATTCGAAATAGACGTATTATTTTTTAAATATAAAATTTTTGCGTGCAAACATAAAAAAGTTTTAAAAATGGGTCACTGTACAGTACACCCAGTTTTTGGGAGGCTAATTTAACTCTGGCTTCGATGGAGCTCCTATACCTAAGCTGTTCACTTATAGTTACAAGCATATCAATGGAGGGCCTGTTCTAAAGATTGCTTCCGTTGAAGGAGACAATGTGCACGGAGAAATGTAATGAATGGAGACATTAATTACAAATTATTTTATTAAAAACAATAACTTCAATGGTTACGACTCATTTTTCCGCAAAACCCAATCTTGCATTTTCTCTATCAATGGTGGTTCATAGTACTATCATTTGTATTGAAAGTTTTTTTCAAAATTTTTTTTGCAGTTTGATATTTTTACTCCAATTTTTTGTTGTTTCTATTGTTTCTTTGGTTTATTATTTTTACGCGTTGATCCAATTTACTATCAAACACACTAATCTAAATGTCGTTAAAATAATGAAAACGTTAATAAATAAAAATTGGTTAAATAAGTCACGTTAGGTGCAGGGGCGTGCACAGAGTTTTTGAACAGGGTAGGCAGTAGGAAAATACAACATGTTTCACAGGTTAATATTTCCATATTATATCAGATAATTTCAGAATTAAAGTACGACAAACGTTTTTAAACCGACAATTAGTATTTATATGACAACTATTTGATAGAAATACATAACAACAGATGTCACTGTCGTCACTAATCGCCATTTGCTGATTTGTTCTAGAAAGCACTGCTTAATACTAACAAAAAAGCCTCATAGAGGCAAATTCAAAACGATAGTTCTACTCTATGCTTTGTGCATTTCGTAAACATTGAATTATACCCTGTATGAAGTTAGCTCTGGTCAGAAATAATTCCTGCTTAGGCCGCATTTTAGTGAGGCAGTCGGACTGCGCGCGTGTAGTTTTTAGTTACAATTTATGCCGTTTGATGTGGTGCTCGCGTAGTTTCGGTTGCTCAGCTTTTTTGCGCTTGTTTTTGAAAGTGTGTATTTATTTTTAGCAATAACCTAATAAATTATAATATTATTTATATGCTTACGTTTTACAAATACGGCAGGGTAGGCAATGCTTACATATGTTCCTATATGGAGTGCACGCCCCTGGTTAGGTGTTATGGGCTATTTTTTTTTTTTTTTCATAACTTTTAATTCAATGATTTTTCAAAGGGGTTTTAAAACTACAGTTGACTTGCAACCACCAATCTCCGTTATCTTTTATGTGCATTATTCCTGTGTGAAATTATTCAAGTTCAGGGATCTCTAAATATGCTTTGAATTTAAGTGTTATTTTCAAAATTGTACAGTATGTACCTACATACACATTTTAATTGTATGTTTCAAAATTGGAATTACAATATTCCGTGATTTTTCGGGTATTTTTTTTTTACATTAGCTTTACACAGGAGGCCCTGAGGAAAATAATTTCCCTCAGGGCCTATGTTATCTTAGGGGATACTGTGTGGAGGCTTTTTTAAGGAAAGGGAGGAGAGGAAGTTTTGGGAAGGAAATAGGTATGAGGAGTGAGTAGGAATCTGGGGCTTAGTGTGTCCAGGAGTGACGGACTCCAACTGCGGTGCAAGGCGATGGGTCGAGAGATACTGGCTGGAGGCTAAAAGATCTCCCTCAACCAGTCTCTCGATCCTACCCACCACGCAGCAGGTGGGCAGACATATTGGCCACCAAAACCTGGATAAACCTCACCTCATGAACCCGGACACCTCTGCTAAGTCACCAAATGTAGTGAGCCACTTGGGGTGACCTATGGTAGAGGTGTTGGTTATCCAATAAATGGTTCCCGGGGTAGCGGTACCCATACCTGCCTCCCAAATTGTTAAAGATATTTTTTAGGTATATTACATCTGTTAATTTAATGAATCTGATATGAATTACACTCAAAAATAATTTTTAATTGCATATTATGGAGTACCCACTTAAGTACATTGAAATCTCATTCTCGTATGCAGTACTTTTTCGGTAGGCATTTGACACGAATAAGAAGAAAACGGGACACTGTGCTGTATTGGTATTCGTTACCTACGTAATTGGCGATAGTACGGTGCCTCATTGTTGCGATAAAGTGGGACGGAGACGGTCTTACATACTCAAGTGTTGCTATCTTGTTCTTTATTAGTGAGATGTTTGTCAGAACAACCAGGCCCCTAGCTAACAAGACAATTTGATGCTTCAACATAAATCGATTGATTCATTCGAAATATTGATAAAATTGGAACTTCAGCTAGTGTAAAAATAATTTAGTCATGTTTGGTGACTAGATCGAAATAGCCAGCTTCCCCTCTTCCTATTCCCCATTTCATTCCCTTCTCCAATATCTTCAACCTCACAGCGTATCCCAATTGAGGATGCCATAGTCTCACTGGCTCCAGATGTTTGAGACCTATTGGTTAGACGTTAGACTGTTGTGCGGTACTCACATTAAATAAAGTAATTTCACTGATAGCTTCCTGGTATCTGTACTGAACATCATGAAGACTTACCGTTTAAAATGTACATCTGTTCGTGACACATTACAAGTGACCTTTATTCAGGCGAAATACGATATCTGTTTATAAGTAGGGTAGGAATTATTTCTCCCCGCTAAGGGTCATTACTTTCCCAGCATTTATCATTTGCAATACGTTATTGGTAGTCTTTTCTGTACAAATAAATAATACCAATCAAAATAAATGGGAAAATATATTTAGTTTATTTTTTAACCCACTGTGCCGTTTTCGGTACTTTGCAGATATTTCAGAGACACTCGAGATACAATATTTTATTTTGTTCTCATTCTAGTCAAATAAGTGAAAATGTAATTTTCCTTTTTCTGTACTTATAACAATCTCAACATGGAACACGAGTAACGGGCGGTCCGTTTGATAGATTATCCTTGCTTAACAAACGGATTGCAATGTTTAGAGCACGGGCGTCAGTTGTATTTCAATGGAAGATGTTCCTCTGAATCGTCTGCAATTAAAACCTATGTAATAAATGTACATGGAAAGTAAAACTCTTCAAAACAAAATGCCTCTGAGTTCCCCGGTTCCATGACAACTCAGAATCGACATCCTATTTAAGGCGCCGTATCCTCGCTCAAAAAGAAGAAGTTGGACAGATATGTAATTACGAATGTTGGAGAGAGAGAGAGAGCTAATATTTAAAACGATAAAATTGAAGCGAAAACTGTGAAAATTGTTAATAAAACACGACTCGTTTAAAATAGAGCAAACATTTCTTGAGGGCTGTGTAAAACAGCATTTAAAGAAACACTGAATATTTTATACATATACTGAATATTTTATACATATAACTGAAACAAGCGTGTTTATAATAATTTTCGGAGCATACTTTGTGATTTTTTCTATCGAGGGAATTTCATATAATTTGCGTTTTGGCGTCGGGAATGTATCTATACATAGATATTATCTTAAAAAATAACATGTATTTTTTTAAGAGCTTAAAAACTTCAAATGTTTAAGAGCGATATGTAAGAAATCGGTAGAAATTCGGGTGGCGGCGGCTTAACCAATTATTTTTATATTTTTTCCATCACTTTTAATGACTTTTCAAAGGAGGTGTTGAGTTGAATTCATTCTTAGTTGTCTGGTAACCGAATTCCCTCTATCCACCCGAACCATACCAACCTGTGCCATAATCCAACTGTCTCCCAACGGAGATTCATTTCAAAATCAATTTTCACGTCGTACTAACGGCTTACGTGATATATGTAGTATGCGGGCATATATAATACATAGAATGTTTTTCTTCTGTATAAATTGCGACCGCTTTTTCCGAATACTCCAGGACCCCTATGAAAGAATACATTTCTTTTCCGCTATCGGCCCTCGGAAACATTTTGTTTGATAAACGAGTAACTGTAAAATAAACGACAGGCTGCATGGGAAAACCTATCGGAATTTTATGGGGCTGTATATGCGTCGTCAACCATGGGCACAATAATCGACTGAAACTTCTATCACTGTAGTGATATAAGCCCGATTGATGAACTCTGGATTATTTTGATTTGTTGCTATTTTCAAAATTAGACTTGATATCAAAATTTCTTTAAAATTGTACCTATTACCATCCCACTTGTGATTTTAATGTTCCTCCCGTCCTAAGATGAGTTTTGTAAGTTACCTGGATTTCCCTAGCAACAATAGAACTTTGAAATAAAACTTATTTACGCACGCTTGACTTGGGGAGTAAGCTGGTGAATGCGTGACGAGAGCGTTACGAAAGTGTGATCGTGCGAGGCGAACGGAAGTTTTTATTTTTTTATTTATTGAGTTAGTTTATACTACATAAATATAAACTAATGAGCACAATGTAACATTTCATTTGATAAATTTAAATATTTTTACAGTTAGCATAACATTTCTTTTTAAATACATTAATTCTTTCTTCATTCTTCATACTTTCAGGCATTTCATCATACGTCTTCAGTCCTCTATACATTAGGCAGTTCTGTGATTTTGATTTCTTCATTTGTGGCAATCGAACTCTGTTTATATTTCTTGTTTCATAACTATGTACATCTCTATTAAAAACAATTTCACCCTTAAAGTATTTTGGCATTTGGTTTTAGTTGAGAGGGAGATATAAGTTAGTGAAGATAGAAAGAGAGAGTTACGTTTCGCATTTACTGTAGGGGCAAGAGAGAGAGATGCGAGCACACATTTTCTTTCTCTCATAACCATTTCTTATATCTAAGACACAGTGCAGGCCTATTGTCTGTATCACACTATAGGAGCAAGAGAGAGCAGTGCGCGCGCACATTTTCTTTCTCTTTTCTTTTGTAGTGAAGTTTTACTTTAGTCGTGTGGTCTAAAGTACACTCGTTTTTTTATTTTTTTAAATGTGTAATCCCGAGGGATTTTAACCAGCGATTCCTGAGTATATTTGGAGTGAAAATGTAGATGTCATTTTGCCGTCCGATGACATTGAATCACATCGCTAGATTCCAAGTTAATAGAAAAAATACTAAGTAATATTAATTTTATACATTTTCAACGTAATGTCAGAAAAAAATTATTTTCCAATAACATGAAACAAGCGAATTGAACCGAATCCCAATAAAGTAGCAAACTCTACAAAGGCAATATTTGAGCAAGTGACCGACCCCTGCACCGAGCCTAGAGCCAATTTGTGAAAATAGGGCGGCAATAAATAGGAAATAAACGGCCGAGCCCCACAACTCAGGCAGCAATGCATAATTCATTAGGCGAATTAGTTCGGACGGAACGGCCACCGATTCTGCTAAATTCGGACAAAATACGGCCCACGGTCGGCTAAGATTCATCCAGAACTCGGACACGAAATTCGGAGCTACTTCTGGTTATCCGTTCGACTCTAGTAGCAGTTGTACATCGTGAATATACCATATACTATCAGGGGTGGATTTAGACTCTTTTTCCAAGGGGATACGCAAGTATCTAACTTGTGTACTTAATTTTTTTTATTAGTAACAAATAGATACATAAATTACAAATAAATTTTATACAGTAATTAATTACATGGTAGATATATTTGATGTACCCCATAAGTAAGCAGTGCTTGTGTGTATGGGGGGTGTTATTGTATTGTTTTTTTTACATGATTCAGTTTAAGTTTTTAGTATAATTTTTAAGATGAGTTTTAAATTCTTTTATATTAGTACTTGTATTCTGTACTCGCGTCACAAACAACTTGTCCGTGTGCGTCGCCCGCACGAGACCCGGATCGCTACCAATCATTCATAAATTACCTCCACATAGGAGGCCCTGAGGAAAATAAATCCTCTCAGGGCCTTACATTATGTTTCTCTCTAATGATAATAATTAATTTTAATAATTTTTAAATATTGTGAAAATTTGCCGCCCCCCTTAAAATGGACCCAGGGGGGGGGGGTGGCCTGCCCCGGGCGGCACTTTTAAGGGGGGCGGCAAATTTTCACAATAATGTTTAAAAATTATTAAAATTAATTATTATCATTAGAGAGAAACATAATGTAAACATCGTTGTACCTCAGTGGCGTAGCGTGGGGGGAGTAAAGTAAGTTATTTTGTTAAATGTATAATAATTATTTGAAAATGTTCTACGATACTTTCGTTAACGAATCCAACTCTTTATTTTATTATTTATTATAAATGTCGATAATTATATAAAAAAAATTGAAATTTCGGGAATTTTTTATAAATCATTTTTCTATAGAGCGACAAAAAAGTGAGGTTACATTGTATGTTTGTTATGCATTTGTCTAATAAGATATGTATGTGGTTTTATTTTTTTTATTATCAGTAATTTTAGTTAGAAAAAAAGTAAGGTGAGCCATTTTGAAAACATTTTGTATGAAAAAAATATATAATTAAAATATATATCTTTATTTCGAATTTTATAATTTGAAAGCGTATTTCATCACTTTTCTAAAACAGTTTTTAGTTTTTGAATGCGCTCAGAAATATTCCAAATATTTGCATTTTATTGTAAAGCAAAAATCTTTTGACCATCAGAAAAAAATGCCAAATTTTTGAATGCTGGGAACTCGCAAACAAATTCACTCTTAATTAAAACCAGAATTGTGTTCAGAATGTAACGATTGAATTTCAGTTGTGTATTGATCCGCTGATACATTTCGAAGGTGACCATTATTTTATTCGAAATGCATTGGAGGTTATCCACCACATACCCGCCCCTCTACTAGACCTAGAAACTAGATCTCCCTTACTCGAAGTGCAGTAATAAAATTCTCTTTGCAGACTATGTATGTGCTGCCAGAATCTAAGAGAAACCATTTTCATATTCTGTGTATAAGTTAATTCGCCACATACAGATTTAATTTAACCCGTCTAATCACAGAGACGCAAATTGTCCCCTACATTAAGAGACAGTTTTATTACAATTTTTTTAAAGTAAAGGAATCTGTATTTAAAATTTTAAGTTTATTCTATTTTAAGTACTTTAATTCGAATATTCGCAGGTGTGTATTTTTGAGCCAATTTACATTTCCAATGTGAAATTTTTTTATTTTATTTATTTTTCTTAAAACCTGCCTTGCGTTCTAAACACGGTGTTAAGTTCGAGATGCGAAATCCTTTCTCGTTCATGGATACCATTTTCGATTTCCGATAGCAGTTTTAAACTTTGTAGTAGAATTTATAAACATGATTTTCGTTGGAAGAATATTCATATGATTATTAAAAAAATCGGCTCGTATATAAGCAGGTCGTAATAAAAAAAATAAGATTTCTACATACACCTCCCCCCCCCCCACCCGGCGCTTGAAGTACCCAAAGGGGGCGGCGAAATTTTCCCCCGCCCCGGGCGGCCGTCACCCACGCTACGCCACTGGGGTCAGTGCGTCCAAGAGTGATGGCGAAAGAATATATCCCTCCCACTGCGGTGCAGATGATCCGAGTGTCCTGTTGGAGAGGTCAGTATGACTTCCTGAACTAGTATCTCCGAATCTGGACTGCCACGCAGCTGGTGTCTTCGACTATTTTTTTTTTTCGTAATATTAGCAGCTACCTTTTTTATTGGAAAAAAGTGTTCGAAGAACTGAACTGAATGTTCTTGAAACTTTCTCGGATAAATATATCCCATATTATTTCTATTGAAAACCTATTGCCTTTTTTGTAAAAGTCTAAATGAACATTTAATTTTGATTGGAACAACTCTCTTTTGATAACGTTTGAAGGTGATTAACCTAACATTATTAAATTTAGTATATTTTAATTTTTGTAAATTAAATGAAGCTCTAGGAATAATGACTATGGGGTTATTATCAAAATAGGCCCTATTATTTGTCAAGTCCGCCTCTGTATGCTATAATGTATTACGGTGCCTACTACCTAGTGCCTAGTGCCTACCCGGTCGCTGCTTATCTCCGGGGTTAGGTTTTAATAAATCTGTGAAACAGTCGCGAGTGAACGCACACCGCACCAGGCCACTAAATCAAATGGGAAATGGGCTAATTAAGTCGTTCCAGCAATTTCTATGGCGGAATGTTGTGGACAGGTTAGTGATGGCTACTTTCGAAACATTTTAATGATCGAATTATGTTTCGTTTCGAATCAAAATGCCATTAACTAAAATCAAAAATATCTTTTTGTTGCTCAATTTATTTAAAAAATATAGTAATATACACGCAAACTTTGCTTGTGAAAGCTATTTTTATTTTTTCAAGGAATTAAGTTGATTATAAACACTTTTAAAAATTTATGTATAAAATTATAAAAATTGTTGTTAGAAAACGGTTTTGTATTTGCGTTGTGTTTTTTAAAACTTCTTCAAACGATCTGTAGCTGATGGAACTATGGCATCACCAATTGGGGTATGTTCTGAGGCTGAAAAATTGGGGAATGGAAGAAAATGGAAAAGATGAATTATGTAAATAATTGGGATAGTTTTATTAATTTGATCGATAACCCGATTGATAGGACGCTCAACTAACAGTCAAGACGGATCGAGTTATAAACTGTGGATTTAAACTTACCCCCTTTCATGTTATTGTTTTTTTTTTAAATTAGCTCCACACAGGTGGCCCTGAAGAAAAAATCTCCAGGGGCCATGTCATCCTTGGGGATGCTGTGTGGCGGGTATTTTTAAGAAAAAGAAGGAGAGGAAGTTATGGGAAGGAAAAAAATATGAGTTGTGGGTAATGTATCTATGTATATGGAAATTGGGGGTCAATGTATCCAGGATTGAAAGACTTATGAATCCATCCCTTCCACTGCGATGCAAAGCGATGTGGTCGAGAAAGTCCGGTTGGAGAGGTCTAGGTTAGGTCCCCCAACGAGTCCCTCCCGATCCGTGTTGCCACGCAGTAGGTGGGCAAACAGATTCGACGTCAAAGTCTAGATAAGGGCACTCCTGCCGAGTCACCGAAAGCGAACCACTTGGGGTGACCAATGGCAGGGGTGTTGGTTATCCAAATATTAAATTAATTAACAAATAAATCCCGGGGTGGCGGTGCCCGTACCCGCCTCCCAAACTGCTCAGTGAAAGGAATTACACTTACTATAAATCGTAGGGTTTATAGCTTATTTTAAGACTTTCGACCCACCCTCTACCATTTAATATTGTTTGGGAGGTCCAATTTAGAACCAAAATAATTATAACCCTATTAGAACTGATTTCTGTAATTGAAAACCCATCAGGTACTCTCTTTAGTCTTTCGCAAACCAATTTATTTGCTTGCATATTGAATCTACATTTTAATATTGTCAAGGAATAAACAATACTGGGCAAAATTAATCCAATAATTGTATTTGTATTGAATTTATTTATTATGGGCCAATTGCAACTCCCACGCTGTCAGGTTGGAATGAAAACCTTCCCTGTAGGTATTTACCTAAATCATTCTTCAAATAGAAAATATAATTGAATAATTTTCCCCTCGATTTTACACAAATAAGGAACGTATCAACGTAAACCCATTTTTTTATAAAATGCTGCCTCCTGTAAAATGTTTATCACTCTCCATCTTTTTGTCTTTTCCATATATGTATATGGGAAAAGAATGAAGCAACGGCAAACGGCGCGAAACGTTAACACACGATAGTTGAATGACAGCTAAGCTCGTGCAAACTGGGCCTTAGACAGGTTTTCTATTGGAACTGTAATATAACACACATCATTATTAATTCACACGATTAATAATATTATTAATTCACACTAATAACAACTTTATTATTTCACAACATTTGACCCCCTCCGTGGTCGAGAGGTAAAGCTCTTGACTAGCAATCTGAAGGTCGCCGATTCAAATCTCAAACGTGTGCAAATTATTTTATTTTATTTGATTAATATGTGTTATTTCGAAATTAATTTATTTAAAAATGATATATGGTGTATTTGTCGCACGTTCCAGAGAATCTCCCTCAGTATCGCCCTATTGTAAGACCATCATTCAAAATTAAAACCCTGCTTGAAATGGCTTAAGCCATGTTTGGTGGACATATCTAAATAGCCAGGTACTTTCCCACTTTTTCTTCCCTTCCCCATTACCTTCAGCCTCATAAGTTACCAGAATTGGTGATGCCATTGTCTCATTGGCTCCAGGCGATTGGGATCAGTAGTGACTCTTGTGCGGTATTCTGATAAAAAACAACATAAATATTACCATATAAACTATAAACATATAAATTTGTTTTATACCAGATCTCTACCGGTTTCAGAAGTGCCCTTACTTCCTTCATAAGGAGAATAGTAAAAATAACATAAGATACAAATACTAACAGATTTCATAAATGGGGGGGGGGGTAAACAAGAGGGAAGGGGGTAATTAGGGGGTTTAGGGGAGAAACAAACTGATTTACTGGTGTGTTTAGAATGGGGCTTCAAGATAGATTTACTTGGTTATTCAATATACTAAAATAATAATTAAGGAATATTCTAATTTCAAGTGCTTCAGAGTTATCTAATTATTACAGTAAAGAATTTTAACTCCTTTGTCCCTATTAAAAGAATGATCGGTGGAAATGAGAGTATTAAAGAACTCTGAAAAAAATATTGTTAGCATATTTAATGTTTCGTAATTCTAATATTTACTAAAAATAAAACACCCATGTTGTGCAAAGCCATGATTTTAATTAATTTATTACCGACCGGTTTTGATTTGCTCAAGCATCATCAGGGTACAAATTAATACTGAACAAGAAATACGTAGTGTGCTGTGAGACAACAAGATAAAAATATTTAAAAAAAAACAATAGTAATGTACTTAACAATCAATTAGATGTATCTTTTCCCATTTCCTTTGTACAGATGTAAATATATCTATACTGTTTGTTATGTTTTTATCTTGTTGTCTCCCTCTGTATTTATATATAAGTATACATTATTTATTTCTTGTTTGTTTTAATTTCTACCATTATGATGAACCGGCCACGCGTGGCTAACGAAACACAACGCCATCTACTGGATGGTTACCCAACCTTTTAACTCACACCGCCATCTGTTAATTTGCACACAAATCAAATCCACACCCTCCTCCTCCTTTTTAATTATATATTTCAACCAATTTACACAAAACCTTGACAAATTATGTACCTAAACTAAACCTTCCTCATGAATCACTCTATATGTATATTGGAGAAAACCGCATGATTCAGTAGTTTTTGAGTTTATTGTGAACAGACAGACAGACGCGGCGGAGGACTTTAATTTATAATATGTAGAGATGCCAAACCACAAACTGATTGCTTTCTACAATATTATCTAATATTTACATTTCTGGTTGTCTTACGTACCTATTTAGAACGATGGACTATGACTGCATTACATAATGCATTACATAATGCAGTCATAGTTATAGAGCTTTGATGGCATATCTTCATTTCTTTTCAATTTTTTAACGAATTTTCTTAAATGAGGCATTATTAATTGGGTCAGTAATTTCAGTTTTGTCTCTCGCCTCTTTCTACAATATTATCTAATATTTACATTTCTGCCTGTCTTACGTACCTATTTAGAACGATGGACTATGACTGCATTACATATGCAGTCATATTCATAGAGCTTTGAAGGCGTATATTCATTTCTATTCAATTTTTTTTGGATTTTTTTTAAATGAGGATTTATTTATTGGGTCAGTAATTTCAGTTTTGTCTCTCGCCTTTTTCCGCCATTGCCTTCATCCTCTTCTGTTTGCCTCTTTTAATTACCCCCGCGACCTTTTATCGTACTACCCGCGATAAATACAGCCTTCCCCTCAAACTAGATTAATATCTCTTGGCTTTTCAATTGCTCTCTTTCAGTATGCTTTCAGTTTCACATTTTTAATTTATTTTATTTCCTGTGAAAAGTAATTTTCATTAATCATCTATCTTCTTCTATCTTTCTTCTATCTATATAAACAAAAATGAATCGCCGAAATGTATGTACCTACGTGCATAACTTCCGAACGATTGCATCAAATTGGATAATTTTTTTTTGCGTTCGTTATTGTCAGGACAACATTTTTATAAAACTACTGGTGAGCTCTGGCATTATGAAATTTGTATAAAAAAATTGCAATGGGTGGCACGCGAGCTGTTGAAAATGAACGCAAACGGACTGAATGTTTGGAATGCGGGAGGGGGGAGGGGAACTCGAGTAGGGTGTTCGCGGGAAGGGAGGGGGTGGGGAACTCGGGAGGGGGGTTCGCGGGACGGGGGAAGGGGGGGGAGCGGAGTGGGGAGAGGGAAGGTGGAGGAGGCGGAGTGGGAACGCGTGAGGGGAAGAGGACGCGGGGAGGAAGGGAAGGCGAAAGGGGAACGGGACGAATTGGAAAGGACACGCAGGGAAATCATCAAGAAAATCAGTATCGTATACTTGCTCATTCCTGTGGAAGAAAGGCCTTAAAGATAATACCTACTAATGATAAGCCAACCTCTGAAATAAAATTCCCAGTTGATTTAACCCCTCGAACCTCGATGAAATAATATCATTTCATCAAATATTCCCGCCTGGAATTTCACATAGATACGTTGTTTTAGGCATGGCGCTATACCTACAATAAAAGGTACTTGCGTAATAATATCTCATCGAAATGTGTTCCATTAGCGAACTGCGCATCGTAGAACGGATTTCGTAGTTTCCGGTCGGACTGCGATTGGCTTTGGACATCAAAGTAATAGGACGGACAAAGTTGGAACCTATTTTTTTATTTTAAGGCGCATTTTCGGGTATCGTGGCGTTTTGCGCTACCTCCTTCATTAGCCAACATTTCGGACAGCGTTACAGTGAATATAATCAGGACTGATGTGTAATTAATTGTATTGTATTGTATTGCAACTCTGCCCTGATGATGGACACTGTAAACCTGTCCGAAACGTTGACTAAAAAATGAGGTAGCGCAATGCGACGTAATACCCCAAAACTAAATCATAATACTTTTCCCCGTCAAAATCAAATCATATCAGGTTAGGGTATGTTTAGATTCTCTGAAAATCTGTTATTTTAAAGCTTAAAAGAATATTCCTCCATTTGACGTGTCATTCCAATTACTAAGGGCTAGTTGTTTCACAGAATTTGAAAGTAAAAGTTCTGAAAAGTTGTATTCAAGTTCTGTTATTATATCATTATTTGTCAGTTGTTTTACAGAAATCAAACAGAACTTAATTAGAACTTTAAAATTTTCTTTGAAATTGGATGAATTGTGCAAATTCTATGAAGCAACTAACACTTGGGTAATTACTGTAAACTTGATCATGAAATGGACGGAGAATTCAACTGACAAGAGCTTTTATTATATGTAAAACTTAGCAATCGTTAGTCATTTCGCAGTAGATATTCTGCCCCAATAACTGGACCACTCTACCTCTTATGTACCAGATATACATGTCCCCATATATCTAGGAGATATCCCCATCAGTTAGCAGTGCGGACTGTCCTAATACATTTACCGTCTGAACTAACTCGGTATTGCCCGGATTATTCTAAGTCCTGTAATTTGTCTCAATCTGTTTAATTTATTCCAATCAAATAATTGCACCCGGTGGTTTATCGAATTCAATGCCGTCTCTCAGTTACGTTATAGATACGTGCATATTATATGCACATTGCACATGAGTTACGTTATAGGTAGGTGCATATTATATGCAAACTCGACAAATAGATACTGTAAGTGCCGAAGATGCGTGTAAACAAGACGGTAATTGTAAAAGGCACTAGGAATTCTTTAATTTGACTTGGCGCTCATAAATTTTAATGTGCCAGCCAGAAACACAACCATGTCCAATTTCATTATACCACTTTGTACTCTATTTCATTGTACTCCTTTTAGCCTATTTTCATCCTTCCTCTTTAAATTTCGACCTTTGCCAACGTTTTACTAGCGACAACTGCATTCTGTCCTCCAATAATGGAATTTCCTGTATCCACTGCTGTTAAAGTTTATATAATTTCTATATAGGTTCTCAACGTGGGCTATAACGCCCCCTTGTGGGCGTTTGAGACTGTCAGGGGGGCGGTAGAAGACCCTGAGAAAATTAGGTGGCGTTGAGACTGTCAGAGGGCGGCAGAAGATCCAGAGAGAGAATAGGGGGCATAGAGATGGCACAGTGAGGGTGTGGGCAGGTAAAAATAATATGGTCTAAATATACAAAAAACACGCTAATCACGTACTAAAGAAGTAAATTAAACTTTAATATTGCTTAATTTTTGTTATTGTTTTGTAATCATTTTTATCACATGTGCGAAAATTCACATATTTCGGTAGTTCGGGAAGTAGATGAAAATTGAACTGAAATATTCCGTTACATTCAGATCTGCATTGAATTGGATGATATGAATTTTTTTATTAAATATTATTTTAATTTGACGTGTATTATTAAGAATAAGAATTGACACTCTATCATGAGTAAAATATTCTTTAAAAGAATAACAAATATTTTTAATCGAATTATTGATTCCGTGGTAGTTTAGCCCCCTCCTCACCCCCCCTGAAAGTAAAAAAAAATGGGTGGCTCTAGAAAAATGTATTCTCAAGTGGGCGGTGGGCAAAATAAGGTAGCGAACCTATGATCTAGGACCTAGGATATTACACGTTCTGTAACACTGCATTTCTTTATAATAAGTATGAATAAAGTGGTAGGCGATTTTTTTTATTTATTTATTCTTAGTATAATATTTACATTACAAAGGTATAGTATATTGTCCTCCACACTAGGAGTTCACCTGTATTGTAGAGGACATTTAAAACGTGTATACTTTTTAAAATGTTATACAATGTGTGTATCGCTTCTCCGAATTCTTGACAGTCACAATTTTGAAAATAACCCTCGAATTCCAATTCATTAACCAAATATCACGAAGGAATAATTTCAGCCAGCAATAACTAAAGCACACCACAGACAACTGAAATAATTAGTGCGTTTGATGTCACACCCTAATTATTCTATCAACCTCAAAGAAAGGATGCTGAAATGTATTTAACCTTAGAATTTATGTATGTACGTTTGTATGCATTTATGTACTTTCTACGTCTGTCTCGACACAGGTATACATATATATCCTAGTGAGACAGGCATCGAAAAAACGCAAAACGCTTATATTCTAACTTTTTGTGGATTCATAAATAAATAAAATAATAGTCCCCAAGTATTGCCTTCCTTTAGGAAACATCACATCACTCAGTGTAAAATATGTGCAGAAATTACGTGCAACCAGTTAATGTCACATAATATTTGAATTCAAAGCCTACCTACAGAAAGTTATCTATAAAAATTAAAAACTAAATCACCCGTAGGGAATAAAACTACACGGGTATAAAGCGTAACTTAAGAAAAGTAGAACCATGATAAGAATGGATATCTTAACTAGAATTGCAGGTTCCCATACTATTTCGCCCAGGGGGCCCCGCACGTAGTGGGATTCCCGAATTGGTCCGCATAACGGGGAAAGGTCACGAGTTCAAATCCCGTGGGGGCCCAAAGGCTTTTGCGGCAAGTACGCAAGGCGAAATTGTCAAAATAGATTTTTCACGAAGAAAATTCGCACAAATTCTCGCACGGCGTGAAATTGAAAAATACAATTGAATCTCGTGTGGTGATGAGATTATTTTCAATCTAACGATTTATCAAAATATACGAAAAGGTATTATTATTATTTTTTTGAATTTTATCTAAAATTAAATTTGATAATGTTATTATCGAGTTCTGCAAGTATTTTAGTATTACTTTTGTTACAGCTGTTTCGGTTTACAAGACCATTTTTTAAACTGTGGTTAATCCACATTAAGACGACCTATTTATATGATTTTAAATGTCATTTTTTGAAGTTGTCTAATTGATTTATTACCTACTAAACCAATTTGCTGGGCACTAATTGAGAGAGTATTAAGGGATTCGGAATCTTTCCCTTTGGTTTCCTTTGCACTAATTGTAAGGGTTTTCTTAATTGTTCTAAAATCTCGAATGACGTTATTGCTATGACTCATTTAAGTGCATTATATTTTTTAGGTTTAGTAAACAAACTAAGTAGTGGGGAATAAATAATGTTCCTTACTTTATTAATTAGCGTTATGTTGGGGTCATTCGTTTATAATATTAATTATGATATTTTTTTACATGTTTTTCTTCATTTTTCTGTTTTCCACCGTAAATTATTTATTTTTATATTGTTACTAGCGCAGACCCGTGAAAAATCACGGAGTGTCAATAATTATTAGTGTATGTCTCTCTTTTTATTCTCTCCAGAGAATGTAGTAATATGGTAAATACTGGGACCTGTATCCTCCGGTACTAACAAGTATAAAAGGATGCTTATTGAAATATTTAGGTTTATTATAACACAGTGAATGACATTTCGTAATTTATAATAATATTTCTGAGAACAAACAAACATCCTTCCAGGCTGAAGGCTAGTTTTGATCTGCCGAACTTCTGAACCATAATGACTCCGTGCATTTACCTTCGGCACAACTTGACAACGAGACCATGTGACCCGAAGAGCCCTTAACTTCTATACTAAAGTAAGAACTAGGTACTATATAGAAATAATTATGATAGGGTAAGTGTTAGTTAAAAAGCGCATAATGGTTAATACTCTGCGACTCTTTTAAATTTCTCTCAAAATCTTCAATTAAATTCCTTGGTAACATTAAAAACTCATTAAATTTTTTCTGACATTTTTCTATTCCATATGCTTTCATCTCAATTATTTCATTTCAACCCAGAACTACAATACCTAATTGGTAGTTTCCAATGGATGCAATAGCCAACTACATCTTTCACTAGATGAGCAAAATTCTCAACAAGCTTTCTATTGTTCCATTGTCATACTCGGTGGAACCCTAAGTGGCCAGCTCAGGCAGTACCGGATCATCCCTAAGGCAGAGTAGGCAACTGCCTAGGGGCCCCGCATCGGCTAGGGGCCCCGCGCCCAAGAAAAAATAACTTGCGTCAATGGTTCGACTCACAATAAGTGAGCAACTCCGGCACCCATTTTGGAAAAAGTCAGCTTTCATGATGTTTTAAATATTTTATGTTTTTATTACGAACATTTATAGGATAATAACATTACATGCATTAAAGAAAACAACAAATTATAATAATTAGGTTATATTATTGATGTGAACAGTTATTACCCAATAACTGTTCACATCACGCACAAATAATAAATAAAAAGTCAATAATTAAAAAAAATATTTAAACATAGTTGTATTTTACTTTACTTTCCTTCGTATCAATGGGGATATGATTATAGGTGCCGTGTGTGGTTTATATTGGCAATTGTTTTGTTTTTTTTTTTGCTTTTATTTCTGTTGTACAAGCTTTAGTGTACCCTACCTATCTGCTTGCTAAAATTCTTTGTTTCTCTTCATACCAAGGTTGTATGGAAGAGATCACTTTAGTGATAAAACCGCTCATTGTACTATTGTATTCGTTTCATTTTTTTATTGAATAGGGGTGAAGGCATACCTTCGAAATGTAGTAAAAAAACAGATTAATTATGAATAAAATTACGTTGTGGTAGAAAAAAAAAGTTTGGAAGTTAGAAAAGGGTAAAGTGCAGTGGCGGATTAAGCCCGTCAGAGGCCCGGGGCGGAAAAACTGAATGACCCCCCCCCCCCCCCCCCCTCCCCTAGTTTAAGAAGTTCATGTAATTTTACAAGCTTTTTCTTCAGTTCATACGGGCCCCTGACTCTGGGGGCCTCCAAACGCCTTCCTTTGATCAAATCCTAAACAAGGCTTTAAGGCACCAGGCCACTTTTTTTAAGGAAATTCGTAAAATTGAAATTTCGTATGAAACCATTTTAAACAGTTTGTATATTGAATTAACGTTCAGCAAAACATTGAACGCGTTTTTCTCGAAACTGCTTTTTTCAACACGGTTGACAACATATTAGAAAAACTATACATCCGATTTGCATGCACTAAGTCTTAAACTGTTAGTAAATCCAGTCCGTATGGCACCACTTAGGGATTTTTTTTATAAAGGGTCCTATTCTATTTTTTTTATGAACAATGAAAATTTCCCATAAAAAATCGAAATTAAAATTCGTTGGTCCGCCATTTTTCCTTATTTTAACAAAATTCACCTACGTGGTGAAATAGACACTAGATTTTCAAACAGTTTAAGACTTGTAAATCGGATGTATAGAGGTTAAAAAATGTGTTAACAAAGTTTAGAGGCCTGAAGAACCTACCTACGGTTGTAGCGAAACACGGTCGGCATATAGAATGTATAATAAAAGTGGTGTTTAATAAGTTATTGTTTCACATAAAATGCTGTATCTCCGTCAATTTTTCGAATATCTTTAAAAAATTTGGTGAGAGCATTTTTAACAAATGCATCTTTCTGAAAATGAAATAAAAAAATAAAATTACAAAATTTTTTTTTACAGAGTCCGCCTTAAGTGGGAATCACCAGACAAAACCGGAAATATGTCGTTTTTAAATCAAATTTTAGACGTATTGTCTCTTTTTCACCACAAAATAATAAATTGATTTCGAAAGACTGTTCTTTTATCTAGTAAAGCTGTGTTTTAAATTTTGAGAAAATATGTTTATTTTTAGTACAATAAGGTTTTACCGTAGGGCGTTTGCTTGTTTGATTTGTTAAATTTTCAAACAAAATTTTGTATTATACAACACACATTTCCAATTATATAATCATGGAGTAAAATGAATCAATAAATTATCTGGGAAAGATATGTTTCAGAATTTTAATTTTAGTTTAAATAAAATCATTTAAAAAAGACCCGCGCATATATTTAAAAAAAAATACATTTCAATTTTGCTTAGACATTATTGAAAAATTATAAATACATAATATCAAAAAATAATTAGAAAAAGTACATAATTTGAATAGTTTTATCATCTTTGAATTTAGGTATGTATCAAAGCAAATTGTGAATGAAATAATATCGATATTGAGCTATTATGTTAAAATGCTGGTATGGAGAATGATTAATCTTTCTCATCGGAATCGCGCTGTACAGTTGCAAGGGTACGATCGCAAGATCATCGCCCCTCCACCCCCCCCCCCCCTGTTAGTCCACCATTGGTAAAGGGGCCCCGAGACGTGCATTGCCTAGGGGCCCCGACATGGTTAATCCGGCCCTGAGCTCAGGCACGCGGGCTTCATTGATTCGGGAATTATCCAGAGATCCTCTCAAAAGCTCGGTGTACTGTACAGACCCAGCAGATACTGTAATAGTATACAACGCCGTTGATCCTGTAATGATTGCAAGTGTTCTCTATTGTTAACGGATTGCAGACGACAAATGGGAATGCTTTGTTTTGTCTGCTGATATTCAGTGCAAAGGATTAAGCTGGACGTCCACCATGCAAGTGTGGGCGCTTCTAGCCCATACTGGAGGACAGTATTCAGCTGTTGAGATAACCAATGGGCAATGCATGCCGTTCTGAGCGTGTTGTCGTCGCATCCCCAGCTAATTCCAGTTAGCTTTAACATTTATTGGATAACCAACACCTCTGCCATAGGTCAGGGGTTGGTGGTTCGCTACGTTTGGTGATTTAGCGGAGGTGCAAGGGTTTATGGGATGAGGTTTGTCTAGGTTACCTACCTACTGTACGGCGGGCCTGACCGAAATAATCTGGTTGAGCGAGACCTAACCTAGACCTCTCCAGTCGGAATCTCTCGACCCATCGCTTTGCACCGCAGTACAAGGGATATATTCATACATCCTGGACAGATTGACCCCCAGATTCTTACCGATCCCTCACACCTTTTTCCTTTTCTGAATTTCCGCTCTATGTGGAGTTAACGTAAAAAAAGTTTAGCCTTGTCCTTGTTTTTTTGCCGACTGTTCCGTATGTTGCCGATAGTTCAAGCTTTTGACCAAGTAATTCGAAGATAGCGGGGATGAGCGTCATGATAAACATTTTTTCCATCAAACTGAACACAGAATTTGGCATTTACCTGTGAATAATAAGATGCAAATTAACTAAGGGCCGATCAAAAAGCTCAGCTAAAGCCATTTCAAGCAACTTTTCGATTGTGATTGGTTTATTTCTTATAATTTTAAAACAACTGATTCGTGATGGTATTCCATTTTAATGTTAATTTCTTGAAAATTAAAAACACGTGGAAGAAAGTTACAAAGGTTTTTATCAACAAAACATGTCATATTATCAAAAGTTGGACTCTTTTGAAGTCTTTACTAAACGCTTGTAGGTTTTTTATAACTCTTAAATTATTCACCGTTTTAGTTGTAAAGGGGTGGTGCGCGGTTAGTATGCTTTCCGGGCGCCCTGGGAACTTTTTGTTACGCCTCTGGTTAAGAGTACCTGACAAACGTCCGGGTCATTTAACACTGTTAAATCCACTTTATTTAAAAGCAATTAATGCTAAAATGTAAACTTGAAATTCGTTGAAACCAAACCTATCCAAATTATTTTTTTGTATTTTGTAGAAAATTTAATTATTTTTTATCTTGGCAAGCTACCTACTTCACAGATCGTCAAAAATATTTGCTGATTAAATAGGCTGGCCGAAAAATTCACAAATTACTGGGATAAATAAAACTCTCTCTCTGGGATAAATAAAATTATGTTTATACTGGGTGTAACAGCACTTACCCGAAGGATTTTAACATGATTTTTGGAGTAAAAAATGTGGATGTCGGTTTGTTTTTTTTCAATTACCTACAACAAAATCATCCGTGGATGAGTTATAATTAATAATCTTCATATTATAAAATGAATGTTTCTTTGTTTGTCCCATATTATTAATCCGATTGTGATGAAACTTTGGTGTTTGTTGTGCGGATTTTCTATTTATAATTATGACCTCTGACTTAATGAAATTTTTCTAAATAAATAGAACAGGTGGCGCGCTAGTTGTTTGAAAAATGTGTGTATCTCATATAGTTAAGCGGCAGGAAGGTAAGGCCGAAGGGTTAGTTTAACGAAGGAGAGGGGAAGGGAACGCTGGGGGGACGGGGACGAATGGGAAAGGATCACAGGAAGAAAAAAATTCTTTCTTTGATTAGCATTGCAACACATGCCGGGTACTCGCTAGTATTTCATAATTTATATTAGCTAAAAAAACTCTCCAGTATAACAATATGGCATTTTGTATGATTTTTTTCAGTTGAATAGTCATTTTAAAGCTTGTAATGGAAGATGTGGGCTGAAAAGTGTTGCCTAGGTAAAAAAAATTGTGTGCGGTTCGCACGCGGTAGAAGTGAAACCTTTGGAAAACTAAAACAGACAAGAGTGAGGAGTATACGAAGCACCGCACGAAGAGGAGACCGATTAGTCTATCTCATTCTCGCAAGCTAAATCTTATAAATGCATGTGTTTGTCCCTCAGTGTCGCTTTTTCGTTTCATCGAGTTTGAAATCACAACGTTGCTAAAGAAGTTTTCGCTTAAAAAAACCCATACGGAAATAGGTGACCAAATTTCATGACGCCACAGCTCATCCGTTTTCCAGTTTTATTTATTTTAATTGGGACGTACAAAATAATTACTAAATATAATTATTATAAATATAATTATTATTTTTTCCAATTTTTAACATCACCTATAATAAATCCATATGTTTACAATAGACTGCATATTTCATAAAAAGTAACAATACTCCATTGGTCACCATGAAACAGGCAGCCGCCTAGTATGGTGATCCAATATATCCACACTATGTTAATAACTCAAGTATGTATCATGTATTTTATAAATAAAAAAAAATACATATGCCGCTTTTGATTTCGGGACGATCTACCATAATAACTTCTTATAAAAACTAAATCATTAGAACCCAGTGGTGGTTAACTTTTTAAAATTTACATTGTTTAGAATTTTTTAGGCCACTCTGCTGCATACGTTACAGTTATATAGGGTTTCTTTGTGTAAATCTATTCATTCCATACTCTTAACATATCTCATTATTCTTGGTACTTTATTCAACATCCTTCATCCTTAGAATATATTGTTCTTGTTGCCAGGAGCACAGAATGGGATGAGACCCAGGATCAGTTCTTCAGACTCGTGCTTCCTGTACACATTGTTCAAACCCCGGCAGATCCCATAATACCATTGTGACGGATGTGAATTATTCTCTTTTAAACGATCAACCCCGTGGGAATTTTTATCAATTAGAATCATGACAGATTTATAATTAAGATGAAGGGGATATAAAGGTGATGACACTTCAAAATTTCACTTTGTCGGTTCATTTTCATTCAAACCACAATCAGTCAATCATCATCATCCGCAATCATTCATAATTTTAAATTTTATCATTGAAACCGGCCATACATTTTATACGAATACCGGAAACTTAAAAGCGTGTAAGTGCCATTTACAAAAAAGGAGGGAGACGGTGAATTTAAAGTACACTCAAACATTAAAAGAAAGGCCTATTTTAATTTTATAAACGGACGTTTGTCTCCATCCCTTCCACTTTGTTGATTTGACATGGAAATAAAATAGGGTTTTATTTGAATGCTTGAGTGTACTTTACATTCCCGTCTACCCCCTTTTTTGTAAGTGGCACATACACCCTTTTAAGTTTCTGGTATTCATATATTATACATATTATATTATATATTATACATTATTTTGGATTTTTTCCTAATTTGGACGGCTGAATTTTTTTTTATGTGTACGATCCACAATAAATACGAAATTTTGTCTCAGTCCAAGGAAGTTTTTTTTTTCATTAGTTCCACACAGGAGGCCCTGAGGAAAATAATTCCCATCAGGACGGCATCTTTGGGGATGCTGTGTGGAGGGTCTTTTAAGGGAAGGAAGTAGAGGAAGTACTGCGAAGGAAAAAGGTATAAGGGGTGGGTAGGAATCTGAGAGTCAGTGTGTCCACAAGTGACGGATATATGAATCTGAGGGAAATTATTTTCCTCAGGGCCTCCTGTGTGGAGCTCATGTAAAAAAAACTTCCACTTTGGAATGTGCCGCATATATTCTATACATTATTTTTAATGAATTAGTCGTGAAATAACACAAATTAATCAAATAAAATTTATTTGCCCATGCCGGGATTCGATCTCGCGACCTTCGAATTGCGAGTCAAAAGCCTTACCCCTACACCACGCCGGCCGTCATTAAGGAAAATATGTAATAAATCGGTAGTGGGAAGCCGTAAAATACACGTTGTGCGAACTAGGCTTAATAAACAATAAATTAGATCAATATTTCGAATTTCATTGATTACTTTCGAACAAAGCCTATTGTATTATTTGTATTATTTTGATGGTATATAATAAACTCAAAGGAAAGGGCTTCGATCAAATTTGCTTTGATATTGCTTTCATTCAATTAATTATTATTTTGATAATTCCTTACCTAAACTCAATTATTGATATTTGATAATAGTATTTGGGAATACATCGCATAATATTCCAGTCCATTATTGTTCCAGTTTGTTCCATTAGACTCCATTTATGTTTCATAACGTATGGTCCAAATTCATGATGTACGATTTGTTTGAAAGATATGGGCAAATCATTTTGAAAATGACGCATTTGAATGTATTTGTGCACAATATTATCGAAAGTGTTTTGGACTAGTTTGAAACACCCGCAGTTCCCTCTTACCCCAAAAATACTTTATCAATTCTGTTTAAATTTAAAATTCGACAATATTATTTGGATATTTTTTTGGTTTCGTTCTTTAGCTTTCTAACAAAATCGGAATTATTACTAAACAAGCTGAAGTTCCCGGCGTTGCCCGGGATTTACACGAGAGTTTTTCGAAATTGGATGTAGACAGAGTAATTTTTCTCTTATTTTAAACGTGAAGGTGCAGAAATTCTTTTTTAAGGATTGGGAAAAGGGTGTGGAGTGGTTTTTCGAAATGTTAAATAAACAGTGACCTTCCTAATATTTTGACGGACAAGTGTGCAAAATTTCATCTATCTCGGAATATAACAGTAGATTTGTTTAAAAAACAAATCTACGCAAGGCACTCTTTATACACGGTGTCCGGAAACTCATATTACAAGCGGAAAATAGTGAATCTTCATCGCTTACATAACCCAAAAAATACTTTTTTGATCTGAGCAATTCCATTTTTTAAAAACTTTTTTCCACATATTTTGGTTACAAAATTTTTGGAAAAACGTTTTATTGCTGAGTCTATGCTTCGACGCATTTGAAGACATTAAGTAGTTGATATTAACCTCCTGTTTTTTATTTGTTTAAACATCCTAATTTAATATATTCATAAGTATTATATTATATTTCAACTAGAAAAACGTAATGACGCGAACTGCAACATTTTTTGGTGAAACTTACCTGTTTGCGTTGTAAAATATGATTTTATTTTTTATGGCGATTTTTGAAGAGACAAAAAACAATTCGCAACCGAAAAAAGATGTAAACCTAAGTATAGCCTTCATTACATCACTATTATTATCTCCTACTACTATCTCTTCCCTCTAAAAACCACGAAAATGCGGTTAACTAACCAGATATCGTGTATAATATAATTCCACAATTATGTTTTCCTGGTTCTTGGACGGGTTGTTTCACAAAATTTGAACAATTCATCAAATTTTTAAGTTGATAAATATTTAAGTCCTGTGAAAGTCCTATTTAAATTCTGTTTACACAGGAGGCCCTGAAGAAAATAATTCCCCTCAGGACCTATATCATCTTTTGCGATGCTGTGTGGAGGGTCTTTTTAGGATAGGAAGAAGAGGAAAGTTCTGGGAAGGAAAAAGGTATGAAGGGTGAATAGGAATCTGGGCAGGAGTGATAGACGTATGAATCCATCCCTCTCACCGCGGTGTAAGTCAATGGGTTGAGGGAAATCAGTTGTAAGAGGTCAGATATCCTCAAACCGGCCTTTCCCGATCTCTCTCGCACACGCATCCGTCGCCAAGACCCAAAGAAATTTTACCCCATGAACCCTTGCACCTTTGTCAGAGGTGTTGGTCATCCAATAATTGGTTACAAAGCGGTGGTATCCATAGCCCCCTCCCAAATTGGAGAATTGTACTGTGAAACCGACTCGAGATGAAATAATAATAGAACTTGAATTTTAACTTTTAAATTTTATGGATTGTTCAAATTCTGTGAAATAACCCGTCTTAATACTTCAGGGTGTTTAAATCACTGCAGTAAGTAAACATTAATTACGAAAATCAAATATTCAGATCTGAAGGGGATAGCGAGCTTTTCAACTGCATCTCAAATTGAGAGGACAACTTCACTTTAATCAAATATTTAGGAGTTGGCGACTGCTCCGACTCCCTGTTTTGTTTAGTTGTGTACACTTCCCTAGTTGAGTTCGTATTTTTGTGATTGTAGTAAAAGATTAGATCCTTGCTAATAAACGTGTTTTATATTTATCCTCACAAAGCACTCTTTTAATGATGAATTGCCTATTTTAAAAATATATATTTATCCAACTGAAAAATAACCATTAATGTAGGGCAAATGGTTGTTTATTAGTTATGTAAATTTCAAAATGAGTTTATTAGTAAAGGGGTATATATTTACTGTGAATATTTTCATGATCACTTACATATTTTATCGCCTACATATCGATCTTAAAATCATGTATAATGGCTTATGTATATATTATTATTATATATGTGGGCTTGTCTTTATTCTCTTTTTTCTTACTTTTGGTGAAATTTATCAAACATTTCAAATGTCGATTTTTTATTTTTTGAGGAAAATGTTTTCCCTCGGGGCTTATTTAATTTTTGATGATGACGTATTTTCCTATGTGAATACCGCACAAGAGTGCCAACTGCTCCCCTCTGGTGCCAGTGAGACTGTGGCATCCCCAATTGGGGTAGGTATGTTGTGAGGCTGAAGGCAGTAGGAAGGAAAGTAGATGGGGAAGAGAAAGGTGGGGAAGTACCTGTCTATTCAGATCTGGACACCAAACACAGCTAAAGCCATTTCAAGCAACGTGCGGAGGATTTATAAGGGACCTATGTTATGAAAGGAGGAAACACAGAGGTCAGCAAATTCCTTCCACAGCCGAGCTATACTCAAGAACGGGTCACGGAAATGTCAATGTAAAAATGTTGGGACACAAAGGCCGTGGGGAAAATACTTCCCTGAGGGGTTATGTCATTTTGGGAAATGCCATGCGTAGGATCTTTTTGAAAAAAACTATGTTGTAAGAGGGAAGAAACACACAGGCCGGCCAATCGCTCCAAAGGCAAGCTTTTTAACTCAAAAACGAGTCGTAGAACCGAGCTGTGTTCTCGGAAGCATTTTCCACTATCGATTTTACTTCTCAATGTCATGAGTGGAGCATCAATAGCATAAAGCACCCTTGCAAAGCCGGGTATGAACCGTTAAGAGCGCATAACCAGCCAGCGGACGAAAATCCACATTTCGTCGAAAGATGTTCTTACGATCGTACAGGGCGGTTCCAATGAGAAAGATAAGGTATTCTCCGTACCAGCTTTTTAAAATTATAACTCAATATCGTTTTTACTTCATTCCAAAGTTGCTTTAATTTATACCTGCATACAAAAATGCTGAAAGGCGTGACGATAAAACCATCAAAATTATGTACTTTTTGTAATTATTTTTTGATCATAAGTATTTATCATTTTTCAATAATGTCTTAGCAAAATTAGAATGTAAAAAAATCTGAAATATATTAGTCTGTAAGTGCGCAAATAAATGCACAAACGGACCAATTTTCGCCAAGAAACACATGTACTTATATATTTTTTAATAATTTTATCTAAACTAAAATTAAAATTCTGTTACATACGTTTACCAGATAATATATTGATTTATTTTACTGCATGATTATATGATTTGAAATGGGTGTTGTATAATACATGTACTTTTTTGAATATTTAACAAATCCGCCAACGACCTATGGTATAACCTTATTATATTAAAAATAAACATTTTTTTCTGAAAATTTATTACATACGTTTACTAGATAAAATAACAATCTTTCGAAATCAATTTATAAATTTTTGTGAAAAAGAGTCAATACGTCTAAACACTAATTTAAAAATGACATATTTCTGGTTTTCTCTGGTTATACACTCTTAATATGTTTATGGTTACTATTATTTAGATAATTACCGAAGCCGATTATCATCGTGTGTCGTGTCTGCAACGAAGTATTTTAATTATGCTCTCATTGTCCCCTATGTTCTGATTCATCTAAGTGACGTTTACGCCTACTCGCTGTACAATGTATACCAGATAATTGTTAATTAAATTATACGTGTATATAAACATGAAAGCACAGCAGCGAACTAATGTGATATTAAAACAGCATACGCCGACACGAGAATGTTGCAAATAATATTACTGCAATACTGTGACCTCTGAGCTTTTAATAAAACTTTGGTACAAAATGAGCTTTGTGTGAATTTTGATTCCTAAATGATGATGTACGGTTATCTTAGCAAATAATATCTGGGAGTTTTGCGATAGCTTTTTTATAGAAATTATTTTGATGATAACCATAAAATATAAAAAAAGAAGCCTGTAAGGAAAATAGTAGCAAATATTGGTAGCTAAACTAAAGTACCTAATTATACAAATAGAACCTTTAAGATTTATATTAACTTCATTTTTATGCAGGCTAACAGCACATACTCGAAGGATTTTAACCAACGATTCCTGAGCAACCTATTTGGAGTAAAAAACTTGGGTTCAGCCAGGGGTCACGTGACACGCATTTCGTTTCGTTCTAGCAGCACGGTAACAGATAAGAGAGAGAGAGAAAGAGAACAAATCAGGTTATCCTACCGCCACTTGTGATGATGAGATCAGTGGTGACGTATGAAATATATATTTTTTGTTTTTAATTGAAAACAAATATTATCGGGCAGCATAATGACATCTACATTTTTTACTTCAGTTATGCTCAGGCAACGCTGGTTAAAATCCTTCGGGTAGGTATGTGCTATTACACCCTGTATAAGTGATAACTATTTAGCTAGGTATGGACCTACCGATAGCTTAACAAGGAGAAAAAATTGCAACTAACCTAAACATAATTATTCAATAGACCTACAAGACTTGTTGAAGAGAAAACTTCTCTAACAGCGTTGTGATTTGAAACTCGATGAAACCAAAAATAGCGACAATAAAAAGAGACAAACACATACATCTATAGGTAACAATTATTATAAGCAATAATTATTAGCCTGAAACACTCATCAACATTAAAAAAATCTCACGAGAAAAGATAAATGCCGCCGACGGGACTTGAACCAGCGTCCTTCTGATATCCGGTCAACTGCTCTACCAACTGAGCTACGTCGGATTATCTCCCACCCGCCAAATAACTCAATATATACTAGTGTTTCATTCAACAATTACTGCTTATTACATTTTTCACCTGAAAACAACCAACTTTTATCTTTTCTCGGGAGATTTTTTCAATGTTGATGAGTGTTTCAGGCTAATAATTATTGCTTATAATAATTGTTACCCTTTGTGCTATGCATAAAAATCTTGTCTTAAACATTAGTTTACCAATTAAAAATAATACATCTATAGGATTTAACCTGCCTGAGAATGAGATAGTATATTCGCTCTCCTCTTTGTGCGGTGCTCGTAGCCTCCCCACTCTTTTCTACTTTGGTTTTCACTTCTACCGCACACTCAAATTTTTTCTTTATATTTTCGTATCATAAAAATCTTTTATATATACGTATATAAAAATCAATATTTATTTGTTCGTATTTTATGCGCTGCTATACCATTCATCCGATTGCGATGAAACTTTGGTGATTTGTTGTGCTCACGCCCGCGAAGGTTATAGGCTATATATAATGGTGAGCTCTGGCGTTATGAAATTTATATTTAAAAAATTACCACAGGTGGTGTGCGAGTGGTTTGAAAATGTGTGTATTTCATATATTTGGGGGACAGGGAGGGTAACGAAGGAGGTGGGAGTAACTAGGGAGGGGTCATGAGAGAAGGGAAGGCGGGAAAGGTAAAAGGGGAACGCGGGAGAGAACGGCGTCGCATGGAAAAGGACATGCATGGAGAAACAATTTATTTCTTTGAATGGCTTTATAACGCATGCCGGGTACGGCGGGCACCCGATAGTATTGCATAAAAATAATTTCAGCGACATCAACAAATTCGTTGAAAAATTAAAGTTTTATATTTTAAAGCCTTTAAATCTGTTTTTAAACATCATTTTTTAAACGCAGTAATTGTAAGCACGCTATTTATGGAGTAAATTAATAAACTATCCCTTGCCTAAACTCCATTCTCTAAACCTGTTCCTTATCCGGTACCTCCCTTTATATAATGTGGGACATAACGAACTAAGACTTTTATCCCCGGATTACAATTTCGTCTGAACATATTTGACAAGTTCCACCTTGAACACCTGTGTATGAATATATACATATTGTACATATATTAAAGGCTTCCTAATTTGGGAGGCTGGGTCCCGAGAACCATTTGTTGGATCAAGTGGTTCATGGGGTTAGTTTTGTCTAGGTCTTGACGGTGAATGCGGTTGTACACCTACAGCATGGCGGGCCGCATCGGGAGACAATGGGTAAGGAAGATTTTCTGACCTCTCCAGCCCGACTCCCTCGAGCCACTGCCTTGCACCTCAGTGGGAGTGATGGATTCATACGTATGTCACTCCTGGATACATTGATATATTCTTACCATATTCCTACCCACCACTCATATCTTTTTCCTTCCCAGAACTTCCTCTACTTTCTTTCCCTAAAAAGATCCTCCGCACAGCATCCCCAAAGATGAGAGACCATGCGAGAATTTTTTTTCCTCAGATTCTCCTGTGAGGAAAAAATATTTTTAATGACATTGTTTTTTTTTACACTAGCTCCACACAGGAGGCCTAGAGAAAAAGAGATCCCCTCAGAGATTACGTCATCTGAGAGTCTTTTTAGGGAAAGGAAGTTTTGGGAAGGAAAAGGGTATGGGGGGTGGGTGGGAATCTAGGGTTTAATGTGTATAGAAGTGACTGACGCACACTGGGGCAAGAGTGATGAAAAACGCCCTTTATTCACAGGGACGTTTTTTAGAGAAAATTTGAATGTGGAAAGGAAGGTTATAAAAAAACAAAAATTTTAAATACATAATATGTGTAAACTTTATTATGTACATATTATATATATACGATTTAAATAAATAAATAACAACAAAAAAAATTCAGTTCCCTTGATCTGACTTGTTTGAGCCAAAATCACTATCATCATCCCCACCATCAATACTACCATCATCACGATCATCATCATAATCGTAATCGTCACTATCATCATCATCATCCTGAGTACTTGAATAATTTTCACCTGTCGGCTGCAATGATGTAGCCTTTAGCAGTTCTACCGCTTCTTTGGGGAGTGTGGTCAACTTTTTTTTGGCATCTTCCTTTTGCTCGTTATCAGAGGATCTGATGACAACAACAACAAATTGAAAACATCAACATTGGATTTTTCACGACTTTTTTCGTGCTTCACAAATCTTATTTCGTGCTTCTTGTGCCTCTTCTGTCAATTGACCTATTGGCAATAATGCGCTTTTTATTATTTCTGGCCCGTGGATTAAAATTTTATGAAGTATGGGCGGCATGACGTACCACGGATACTTTTGTACAAAATACCTGGCCGAGTCTAGTGCATACATCGATTTCATTTCCACATGATATAACAATCAATACGGTATGCATTTAATCAATAAAATCCAAGTTTGTTATTTCTGCAGATACTGCGGCATTTTTTAAAAATTGCCGCGCGGTGTTACCATCATTGGTGTTACCAAATCCTGGTTTTGGCTTGTCCACGATCAAACCTAGTCTTTGTTTAAACTGCGCCTGAAATTGCCTGTTGATTTCTGCAACCTTTTCTTTATCCGAGCCTCGAGCCTGCCATTTTTTTAAAGGTAGTTTGTACGCCAGATGAAGGAGACATTAAAAAAACGTATCCATCCGTGCAAGACCGAAATACAAAATTTCAAATACCAATTTCGTTTTTTATTCTCCAGAAATCTTACTTCAATCCGGTGCGCTGTTACCCATCGTGAATAGTGTTCCGATTTATCCTTCTCGAAATATGTTTTCTGGGATCATCGATGCATCCTGTCCTCAATTCCATTTCCTATTGCAGCGAATTCAGCTGATCTGGATTTTTTACCTGTCCAAATTTCTTCATTATCGTGAATAATTGTTGTCTTGTCATGAATAAAGTATCAGAATTCGCACCTGTGTGAAAAAAGGAAAATGAATAAATTTCTCCGCTCAGTTCACGTAGTGCTGTATTTGTCATGAAGCATCAAAAACCGCTGATTCGAGTTGTGCTTTTATCTGTCACCAACTGACATGACTTCATGTCTCTCAGAAAACGCATTCTATCTTTTTCTATTATGACCAGACATGTGGTATAAACCGTTTTAGGATGGGGGAATCTGAAATTTTATCTCTGAGTTTAAACACTTTACCACTATACTATACCTATACCTTACGTTCAAAAATTGGAAATTGAATGTCGGTAACGATTATTTTGAAATAAATCTCTTTTCTAACAGGTTTTGTAACTAACATGATATTAAATTGTCTGATCCCGAGTTATTAAAAAAACCGTTCATTTTATTTTTAGCTACCGATCACATAAAAATAATTAATTACTTCAAAAAGTGCAAATATGTGCAAGATTTTAAAAGTGATTCGTAAATAACAATAGTAACTGGTCCTAAAAATGTTTGAATGAAAGCCCGGAGGTGCCCGGAGCTCAACTAATCTCTAAAAGAATATGATTTTTTTTAAAATCACGACTATTTTTTTGTATATATTTGATATACAAGTTTTCCTATCAAAATAATTAATTATGTTAAAAATAAAATGTAAAAAAATAAGATAAATACCTGAAAATGATGGTTCCATAATCAGTTTTGGGATTCGTAATAAGTATCTTCCGAAATAAATACTTGAACTTGAGGTTTACGCTGGCACTTGTAAACGACTTGTTTTCTGCACGAGTGTTCGCTGTCTACTGAGCGGTGTCACAGCTAGAAGGGTAGGGTGAAGGGTTTTTTCCTGCTATATAATAATGCTACAACTATCGAGGTATCTCAAAACAATTGAAGTGACATCGTATAATTGAATTTTATTTTTTTGTTTATTGTATCGACTTGTAGTATTTGGCCCCAGTGTGTGACGTGTGAATCGATTCCTTCCACTGCGGTGCAAGGCGATGTTCCGAGGGGGTTCTGCTGGAGAGGTCAAAAGGTCTTCCTCAACCAGTCTCCAGATCCGGCCCGCCACGCAGTAGGGGCAAACGCATCCGCCAAAACCTATACCAACTTCACCCCACGAACCCGGGCATCCCTGCTAAGTCATCAAAGTAGCGAAACACTTGAGGTGACCTATGGCAGGGGTGTCGGTTTTCCAATAAATGGTTCCCTGGGCGGCGGCTCCCAAATTGATACAGTTTCAATGGCCGTGATTTCAATAATATAGTAGGTACTTATTGTTTGACTCATTACCAAATTTAACTCTGCGTTAGTCTAACTCGAACATCACTTTATAAAAACATACTCATAGTGTTATATCAACATAACATAATTACTAAAATATTCTGTGTTTTTCTGTGTCTTGTTCTCTTTCATATTTTCGTTTAGGTTATTATTGTTAACTTATTCTAATATGATATATTTCACTGATGGGAATAACCTTCAAAAAAGTATAAAAAGAAAGTTTTTCTTATAAAAATTATTATTCTTATTTTTTCTGTTAAAAAGTGGTTTATACAAAGTGATTTGTTATTAATTAAATACTAAAATAATCGTTTATGAACTTGATTCAAATTCATCAACTTATCTCTGAACGAAAACGAAATGAGATCGGAGCTCCTATTAGTCGTTAGCCAAGTCTGCCCACTGCTGAGAGCTGCGAGTGAATCCAGTTTGATAACTGGGACACACATTGCCAGTCAGTTATCGATAGGTAATTGATTCAATGCCGTGAGCAAAGTACCTAATCAATTTCATGTTGATCGGTTCGTGTAATTGCCTGCTACATTCATAAATACACACATATTGACAGCTGTGGAAATTTAATGCTTTCATACAGAACGATGATGCGTATGTTTTTATTTTTTTTATGTAACACCGCTCAAGAGTGCCCTTGTCTGTACAGTGTAAAGACAGGGGGAACTATATCACCACCCGGTTGCAGTACGTCGTTATTTAGCCGGACAGCATTACTGTGCTCATCATCAGGGCAGATCGCCGGATCTGTTAAAAATTGAAAATCATTTTTCAGCTTATTTTGTTGATTTGTATGTTTCTATTTTCGGAATTTTGAATGCAATGCAAATTATCAAAACAAAAATATGTTTATTGAACTCAAAAACCCTAAAAATGCTTTAAACTAACTGCAAAACTACAAAATGGCACATCCGACATTATTCTTCGGGACCGTCGAGAAGTGTGTGCTTGTATATTTCCAATAATCTATGAACTGGTATTACAGTACAATTTAAAATGGTTTTCTGCGTTTAGTTTTGATATAGCCGTCAATTACCGGATACCAAGAACTACTGAGCTTAGTCCTGTCGTCTTTTTTAAACCTTCAGGGCGTTTAACCAGCCAGCGGCCGAAAATCCACATTTCGTCGAAAAATGTTCTTACGATCGTACAGGGCGGTTCCAATGAGAAAAAAATAATTATTCTCCGTACCAGCTTTTAAAAATTATAACTCAATATCGATTTTATTTCATTCCAAAGTAGCTTTAATTTATACCTGCGTCCAAAAATGCTGAAAGGCGTTACGATAAAACTATTAAAATTATGTACTTTTTTGAAAATTTAACAAATCCGCCAACGACCTATGGTATAACCTTATTATACTAAAAATAAACATTTTTTCTGAAAATTTAAAACTTACGTTTACTGGATAAAAGAACAATCTTTCGAAACCAATTTATAAATTTTTGTGGAAAAGAGTCAATAAGTCTAAACACTGTTTTAAAAATGACATATTTCTGGTTTTCTTTGGTTATACGCTCTTCAGGCCTCAACTATATTCTGTCGGTAGGTTAAAATATTTCCGTTTTCAAATAAAATCCAAATAAATACAGTATTTGTGAATATATCCGAAATTTAAAAACTGTTTTTGAAAGCTGAGGAAATACGCTTTCAAATTGTGTTATTAGATATAATTGTCATTTTAAATTTTAAAATTTTGAATGCAAACATTAAAAAAAAAAATTAAATGGCTCACTTTCTGTTTTTTTTTCAATTAAAATTACTATTGACGAAAAAAAAACCATAAAAACATCACTTTTTTTTTCAAATTGCGGTGTGAAACTTTGGTTTCATAAAGGTACACCCGAAATTTGTATTATTTTATGGTTATCTTTTAAATATGAATATAAAGCGTGGTGTTTTTTCTTTCCAATACCTTTTAGATCATAGTTTTCACTATGATAGTAAGGGAGACACAACGATTTCTATAAGACCTATGCTATATGAGTTGCTCCGAAAAGTGAACAAATTAGTCGAGGAGTTAATATTAATAAGATTTTTGTGGAGTTCAATTGCCTTCGGGATTAGCCATGCTCTACGTGTATGCGGTCTTTCCAGGCCAAACATTAAGATGACAATATACCCTAAAATATATTCAGAATCTTAACGTCGTAAGTAAAGAAGCCGTGTATACAAATAAAGTCTGGCGACCCGTGTATTGGACGGACCTACTGTCGAATTCGCCCTATCAAAGAAAAGAAGAAGAAGACAAATAATCTGGGAATCTTAACGACGTAAGTGAAGAAAGCGTGTAAACAAATATGCGCCCGCTGCACGACGTACTGGACGAACGTACGGTGGAATTCACCCTAGCAGGCATGGAGATTAGACCTTTTCACCGCATTCAATTTAATTAATTCTGAAGAACGTGTTACAAATATTGAAAATGTGGAATGATGTCGCACTGCCGAAGTTATTAATTTATCGTCTAGAAAAATAAAATCTGGTGCTTACCGCTAACTTAAGTTGTACAACGAATTACAAATTTTTAAAGGCGTTGTACGTAAAATATATTAATCGTAAGGTATTGTTTTTATTAATCTTAAATACAAAGAACTTACATCCCCAGGACAGCATCTGAGTAAAAAAGTTAATATAGTTACGAATTCGCCGGAAATGATTAAAAAGTGAGTTTTGAGCAAACAAAAATTATTAGGATTGTGTACCGCCTTAAGAGACCTTATTTATTATATGCAAGTCTCTTGAAACCTCCAAAACAGGCACATTATTCCTAACTTACATAAATGTATTTATTCTAAAAAACTTTTTATATCTGTTTTCTCATGTATGAAGTTATTTAATTCAGTACCGGAATCTGTTCCACTTTCAGAAGGTAAACGCGCTGAACTAATCTGTACGGCGCTGAATAAAATTTCATTTTCTACGCATTGTCTTCTCGCTACAATCGCTGGCAATAATAATACGCGCTCGTTCGGTTTCTATTTTAAATTTATTGTATTTGACGTGAAATAACAACTCAGTACGAGGTAATGTAAAGGTCGGATTTGCTCGTGGGGAAAAAGTAACGAATGGCAGGAAATTGATGGAAATTTTCATTTTAAGATTAAAAATATGTACATATAAATAAAATAAAAATATGTTTTGGATAAATGGAAGCTTTTCCTAACGTTTCCATTAAGATTACAAGAAAATTGTTAATTACTTTCTAAAAAATATAAGAGTAAACTACTAAAAATTGGGTTTTTTTTGTTAGAAACGTAAAAACACATAAGAAATAACTTTTTAAGTATTCGCTTTTATGGCCTAAAATTATTTTAGAGACCTTTCGTTGATAAAAATTATTCACAAAATAAATAAATCGTGGCCTCTAGACTCCGTTTGCCAAGCGGTTTTTATGCCTATTACCTATATTCGTGGCGAGATATAAGGCTGACTAAAAATACGGTGACCGGAGAACTCAGAATCATGCAACTTCAACACCACCTTTGAAAAGTTATTAAAAAAATAGGTTAAATAGATAACATTGGGTTAGATTATGGGCTGTTTAAAGGGGTGTTGAAATGTCTCTTTGTTGAGTGGAACCTAAAAATACATACATTTTTGGCTATTTTAAATATTATTTGCGATTTTTAAAAAGGGGGCTTTAGCATAGAAGGAAGAAACGCAACACATAATTATAACCCAAAAATTAATTACGATAAATTACATTTTAGTTTTCCTTCAACTGATACTTGGATATATATTATTTTTACTTATTCAGATTTACTCGTGATTTCAGATGACACCTGCCCGATTTTACCCAAGTTTCAACCCTCTTTTATCGTTTCTAATTACCGAACAGTTCAATATAATATGCATCGATAAATTCGGCGTCTTGTCTTATTTTTAGCATTTAAATTGATACTTCCATGCTCAATAGCTCGTGATGGGAATCGTTACGTAGTTAAGTTGAGAAATTTCAGGTAGAAAAATCTGTAAGAGGTTATTACATGAACCCGGGTACCAAATCGTTCTGAAAGTGTGACTGAAATGGGATGACAATAACGTTTGACAAAAAAGTGAGACGATAATAACGTTTATAATACATTTGTTAATTAAATATGTATGTTTTTCTTTTTCGGTTATCAATTTTTTGTTAATAAAACCGTTAAATTTTTTTGTGTTTGTATTTAAAAAAAAACTGAAAATAACATTTAAAATAGTATTTCATCACCTTTCGATACCAGTTTATTTGTAACAATAACAATTAAAAACGTATATCATCCGTCATTAATTTACGGATACTTTCATAAATATTCTTCTATTTGGATTTTATTGCAAAGCGGAAATTTTCTGTCCTGACAGAATATGCCCGAGGCCTGAGAAGAGAATTGTAACGAAACAAAAATAAATCCCTTGAAATTAATAAATCGTTTTCTGCACTGTATTTTTTTTAATAATTTAATCGTGAATGTATAGTTATCATATAAATTAAAATTATGTGCCAACTGGCTTTTGGTGTGAAGTGGCATGGTACATTTTACAAATTTCCCCAGGGCTCCGTAAATTGGTCGCAACGCCACTGATTTCTCAGTTCGTGATAATGCGAAAATACTTAAATACATACAATTACAACTTCATCATCATCACTGTTGGCTCTACAACCCCTGGTGGGTCTTGGCCTCCTCAAGAGTCTTCCTCCACTCGTCACGGTTTAGTGCCAGCTCTCTCCAGTTAACAATCTCCAAGGTGGATAAATCTTTGAGGACGTTATCGCTCCACCTTAAACATGGTTTTCCCGGGCTCCTTCGCCCTGTCGGTCTCGAGTTCAGAATGGACTTTGGTGCTTGATGTCATTCTCTCTACATGACCCAGCCACCGAAGTCTTCCCAGTTTAATAAATTTTGTGACGTTTAGATCCTTAAATAGAGTATACAGCTCATTGTTATAACGTCTGCGCCAAAATCCATTTTCTGAAACCGGTCCAAAGATACGCCTCAAAATTTTCCTTTCAAAAACATCCAGTACTCGCTCATTCCTCTTAGTTAGTACCCAAGTCTCAGCTGCGTATGTAAGTACTGGTCTGATAAGTGTTTTGTACACTAATATCTTGGTGTTTCTGGACAACAGTCTGGATTTTATTTGATTTTGTAGGCCGTAATAACAGCGTTTTGCATTCACTACGCGCTTCTGGATCTCATCTTAAATAACATCATATGTGAATTTTATATAATACAATTACAACTTACAAAGATTTAAATACCAGAAATACATAAGTTGCATTTGAAAGAAGGAAGGGTCGTGCGGAGTCCGCACAGAAATGCGTGACCTTTATCTGTAAATCTGTCCGGAAACGCGGCGGTGTGATAATCCCGTAATCTGAAAAGTAAATTAAATAAAATTGCAGGCGACCACGAAATGGTGCCTTGACCGAATGATATATTTTTTCACACCGAAGATAACAATGCCATAAACATCCACGAGTTATGTTCGTATAATTTTCATTTTAATTTATTTTTATGTTAAGCACTCCGAGGAGTTATGCCTTTTTTTTACATAATTTTAAATTACATCATTTTCCTCAGCGCCTATGTCATATTTTTGGGATATTGTATGGAGGGTCTTTTTGTAGAAAGAACGGAGTAAACCTGGGTCTAAGGAGACCCGTGTTGTAGGAAGGAGGAAATACATAGGTCAGCAAATCATTCCGCAGCCGAGCTGCTGAACTCAATAACGAGTCGTAGAAGCTGAATTTACACTGTGTTTGGCTTGTTTCCCGACTTTCCACCGGTAAAATGGGTTAAAGATTTTATTTTAACTTTAATTTATATTTTTTCTTTTACCAAAAATGACAATCATTATCGGGTTACGAATAACCTGACAATATTTGAAAATCCACTACTACCGTCATAGTAAGCGGAAAATATTGCTTGTGTCGTAATGGAGTACTTAGCCAGCCGAGAATATGAAATCACGTCGCCTGGGTGGGAACCAGGCCCTTTTTTACATGAATACCGCTCAAGAGTCCCAACTGCTCCCGTCTGGAGCCAGTGAGACTATGGCATCCCCAATTGGGGTATGTTGTGAGGCTGAAGGTAGTGGGGAGGGGAAGGAGATAGGGAAGAGGAAGGCGGGGAAGTACCTGGCTATTCAGATCTGGTCACCAAACACGGCTAAAGCCATTTCAAGAAACGTTTCAATTCTGAAAGGTGGTCTTACACCATGGCGATACTGAGAGTATCTTCCACTCTGGAACGTGCCGCAAATATATTATTTTAAATTTTTAAATTCTGAAATAACACAAATTAATCGAATAAAATTTATTTGCGGGATTCGATCCCGCGATCTTCGGAGTAAGAGTCATGAGTCTTACCGCTGGACTACGCCGGCCGTCAAGCTATCCTTTACTATCCTTTGTGAACAAACTTCCTAGCCCTGCTTCGACTTATTTTTTTATTTATATATTGTACTATTCCTAATCTACTATTTTCTAGCTTGCTTGGTAAAGTATTTTGTTTTTATGTTGTTCCGCTCATTTAAATGTTCTTTGTCTTTAAAACAATAAATATGTAAAAAGCCCAGTTGTGCGTGAAAATCAAGATAAATAAATAAATATAGACGTATGCCTGTTTGATGAACATTGAAAATATTATGATTGTGAGTTGAGGCAGTTTCGGGAATATTGATAAATATATAAAGGTTTTGAAAATGGGACAATCGTTAACAGATGGACCGTTCATGTCGATTCCACTGTTGCGTGCACTCACGACAATGCGATTTACAGTTTGTATCTTTTCACGTCACGAACGTTGAATAATGAAATTATTATTATTAAAAAATGTATATAAATTTTACTTGTCTACAATTCACTTCTTGTTTTAATCTGAATATCGCACAGGCATCCCAATTGTCTGGAGTCAGTGGGTCTGTAGCATCGACAATCGGGCGTTTAACTTTTTACATTAATATCATTGAAGAAGGTACTACTGATAAATCTAAAAGGAAATGTGAAAAAGAACAAGACACAGAAAAATTAAAGGTAACGGTTACAACTGGAACACAAACTCAGGATCTCTTGTCTTACTAATTATTTTTTTTAACTTATGTATGCATTAATGGCGAAAAACATGGTCAAATATGCGTTAACGACCAAAAAATCTCAAAATGTTTGGAGAATATATTGACTTAAATATGCATTAATTACGAAAAACGTTGTCAAATATGCAATAACCACCAAAAAGTCTCGACATGTTGGGACAATAAATTGACTTAAATATGCATAATGGCAAAAAAGGGGATCAAATATGCACAAACGACCCAAATCTCAAAATGTTTGGAGAATAAACTGACTTAAGACAAAAGGGCCCAAATATGCACAAACGACCAAAAAGACTCAAAAATGCCTACTTGTTAAAAACGGTTCTAAGCCAACTCAGAATCAAGTCAACTCAACACCTCTTTGAAAAGTCAATAAATATATGTAAAAAAATATCTTTAAAAAGCCCCTAACCTAACCTAACGTAATCTATTTACCATTTTTTTATATATTTCTTTTAATCACTTTTAATGACTTTTCAAATGAGCTGTTGAGTTGATTTCATTCCGAGTTGTCCGGTCACCATTATAAAGAATGTAAAGGGCCGTGTACTAAATTGATTGTGGGTAATTTAAACTAAAAATTAAGACATAAATATCCAAAAAAACTCTGTGAAAATCTCATTAGCGCTGGGAATTCTCTAAAAATAATAACCATATTCGGGGCACACTCGTACAAAAAAAGGTGTAATAATACAAAACCACGACTAGTGTAATTTACGTGCTCTCATGCGATTGCTAGATAGTTTGAATGATTCGTTATTTTTAACGAATCTAATTAAATCTTCGCTTGAATAGTTACAGATTCGAACGAATCGTTCAGGAATTTTCAATTTTCTAAATTATTTTCAGAATCAGTAATTTTTTTTTCTTCTTTTTACTTATTTTTATTCCAGTTAAAAGAAAATGACATTTTCACTCATTTATCTAGAAATAATTATACACATTAAGATAAACTAAATATTTCAATACAGCGCTATTCTATTTTATTATTTTTTTTATCGAGAATAATTATTAATAATTTTTTTTTAAATTTACCCAACTTATTTTCGTTTTTAATGTCATTTGGGAGGCAATTATATAAGTTGCCCCCCTCGTAACCAATGGATTGTTAACCATAGTTAGTGTGGATGGTTTTTAAATGTATGTTATCATGTTGTCGTGTAAAGTTTTTATGTACTTGAGACGTTTTAATGAATTCTGTGTTTGTGTGTACGAGATTATTTTGTATATAAGGAGACATGTATTGTATTCATATAGTTTTCTTAATGTTAATAGTTTTGTTTTCATATATAATTTTTTTGTGGATGTTCTGGGCTTGTAGTTAAATATTTTTTTGATTACCTTGTTTTGTATTACCTGTAATTCATTTATGTATGTTTCACATGCGTTTCCCCAGATTTAAAGCAGGTAATTTATGTGTGAGTGTACGAGACTATAATATAAACTTTTTTTCAATGTAATTGGTAATAGATATGATAACCGGCCAAAAACGCTAATTAAGGGTGTAATTTTATCTTTTACATTTGTATGTGTTGTTTGAAAGTTAAATACTTATCGTTGCACAGCCCAAGATATTTTTCCTGTATCAGGATTTGCAAATCGTTATTTTCAATTTTTAAAGGTACATGAGGAGGAATTATTTTACGGGTTGAGCTTAAAATCATGTATCCTGTTTTTTTTTTTACATTCTTTGTTAGGATATTTGATTGGAGCCAACTGCAAATTATTTCTAGGTCACTTTGTGCATTTTCTAGTAGTATGTTTAGATCTTTACCCCAGTAGAATATTGCAGTATCATCTGCATATAAGAAAATTTCACCGTTTAATTCTAATTGCGAAATATCATTGATATACATTTGGAACAGTAGTTTATCATTGTACTTGTTTTAAATTTATTCTGTTTTCCTTCTAACTCCAATGATAAATAATGTGTTGTATTAAGGTTCCTTCTTTTTATTATAGAAAAATAATGTTTTGGATGGAGGGTTTTCAGCGACTTATATGGTTCAACTTCATGGTTTGAATAGGATATTTTCAGTAACTTGTATAACGATGCTTAAAGACTTGTCAGTTATTTTTTCTGATAATAAAATTTATAAGCTTGTCTAGTAATTAATTGATTTTTTATACTTGATAGGAGTTTTCTGTATAACTTTAAAGTTAAACATTCAGAAATGTAAAAAAAAACTTTAATATAAAGATAATTATTAAATTAATGATATTTATGTTTCATTTTGAAGGTATTTTAAAGAATCCTGGTAAAATTCAAATTTTAATCCCAGCTTCAAAGGTTCTTTAAGGAATCACATTTAATTTTTTTTTATTAAGAGCTCGTAATAATTGATCCCAACGATTCAATTTAATTTACTTCTTCAATAATTTATTTTAAAAGTACTTGCGTTTTATGATTTGTATCATTTTAAACTATTGTTATAAATATTATTTTATTTAATATTCCTTACAGGTGCAGGAATGCGTCTCCGACGGTGTTAATTTATCAAACAAAATAGGATTAGTTCATACGTAGGTAGTATTTTTACTGAAATGTTTGCCACTCAAGGGTGTAGTCGTGTATATTTAAGTTCACAACTATGAGAGTTGGTAAAGATTGGAATTATATGGGACTTACGAGAGAATAATTTGTCATTTTTCATTTCTCGTCATCATCTATGGGCTCATTATTGTTTTATGATTTGTTGTTGCAAATGTTCATACGTGGGTAAATTGGCCACACACTGTCAGATAGGGATAGGTACATGGATGAATGAAGGGAGGTATATATAATTGCGCAAGGGAAGTAATAAATTGAATTGCAAAATCAAAATGGGTTGAATCGTAGTGAAATAAAAATGTATCGAATTAGAGGAAATTACCCAATTAATTCTGCTGAGCAATACTGGTTGAAATCATTGTTTTGTTATTCATCCTTATCGTCATAATATCTCAACTTTATATTATTTCATAAAAGTAACGAACTACAACATCGTGACCAGCGTTAGCATCCATATTATTATTTATTATACTTATTTCTCCAAGCGAAACTGTATCTTGTTCATAGACTAAGACTTTAGCATAGTCTTCTAGTTTGATCAAAGCTGGAAGGCAAACAACATGAAACCCGCATTCATGTCCCAGTATAAGTTTTCGATACAGTTCAGCTTTTAGAGCATGTAGTTTTGTTGAGAACGTGATGTCTATTTAAGCCTTATTGTAGTCCCGATAGCTTTATTGGTCCCAACAGCGCTGTTTAGCTCTTAGGTCAGATTTATCGTAAGAGCCTGCCTACGCGATATTGTTCTTTAGGGATGGAGAATAAACTTGAAATAGGTACTATCATAATAGAACATTTATTTTTACAACTATCAATACTTTGTGGAACTTCAACGTATTAATAAAGTACATAATACAATAAAACTCATTGAAAAAATATATATTCCACTTTGGACCGAACCGGTTTCGGACAATCGCGTCCATTTCAGACTGGTACATTTTTGTTTAAAACTATGGTAATTGTGTCTAATTTGTTAATGAGATAATAATGTTAGTAATGTTGTTATCTTGTTCTATCGGTATTTCAAAGGAAGATGCTCAGTGGAACTAGCATTATTTATCCATTCGACACCGGTGCATAGTCGAGAAACACGCCAAACGGGCGCCCAATATTTGTTGAAATTTGTCACGCGAGAAAGGGTCGTTTCTACGATACGCTCTTGAGTTCAACTGCTAGGTTGCTGAACGATTTGCTGGCCTCTGCGCTTACTCCCTCCTACAACATCGATCTCTTCAAGACACATGTGCAATTCTTCCTTTCCATTGAAAAGACCCTCCACACAGCGTCCCCAAAGATGACGCAGGGAAATTATTTTCCTCAGGGCCTACGTGTGGAGTTAATGTAAAAAAAATTGAAATAAAGTGTTGTTGAAGATCTGGTTAAATTGCTGATTGGGACTCTAAGGGAATATGGAAATTGCCCTTGAAAAGATGAAGAATTGTGAATTTTGCGGTAAGATGTCTAATTGTAATAACTTTTAGGACGAGTTGTTACACAGAATTTTAACAATTAGACAAAAGTTAAAATTATAGTTTTGTGAAAGTCCTATTCAAGTTCTTTTATTTTCCAAGTACTGTGCAACAACTGGCCCGTGTTGAAATAAAAATAGAACTTGAATGTAACTTTCACAGAACTTGAAATTTAACTTTGTTATTTGATGAATTGTTCAAATTCAAATAGTAATTTATAATATTAATCAATTTTTTATTGTAATATTTAATCATTGAAAACAATATTAGCGACTCTCAATCGAAAATTTGAAACAGAAAAATCAATAAAAGGTACGGTCTAAGTATATAATACATTTTTTTTTTTTAAAGAAAGACAAACATTCCCGGGTTAGGAATAACCCAACAATGTTTGAAAATCTCCTACTACCACCACAGAAAGCCGAAAATATTGCTTGTGTTGTGATGGAGGACTTAGCCAGCCGAGGAATCGAACATGCGACGCCCGGGTGAGACCCAAGCGCTATGCCCACTCAACCACTGACCGGTCTGACCATCTATTTGATTATCAAGTATACAAAACATTTATTTGATTGTGTAGATATATAATAATCAATTAGATGTATCTATTAGCCCAAAATTAGGTATGTTTCCAATAAACCATTAAAAATTTCCCACTCAATGTTTTGTCTCTGTCGTTATATTATTATAACCCATTAGTCTGCATTATTCTCTGTAGGTTTTTCCCTATTCCTTTGTACTGATTTAAATGTATCCTCACTGTTTGTCATATTTTTATTTTGTTCTGTATTTATACCTATGTAAGCACACACAATGTATTTCTTGTTTAGTATTAATTTGTACCCCGATGATGCTTGAGCAAAGCGAATCCAGTCGGTCAATAAATAAATTAAAACTCGTGGTTTTACACAAAATAAATGTTTTTAAATTCTTATCTATAAAAATTTTAACGTGTTTTCCGATGAATATTTTAACCGCTTTTAACACTAAATACCATCATGCTATAATTCCCATGCTGTGATTCACAACGTGTGATCCATTGCATATTCGGTCTATTTTCGTCTCTTAAATTTTAATTTAAGCCGTGACCCATCGAAAAAATATGTGTGAAAAATAACGCCGAAAAAAATAAACGCGGAACAATTTTTTTAGGAATTTAAAAGGTATTTCTGCCTACATTGTGTACGAGCACTATCTCTCCCACCGCATTTATTTAAATAATAAATCTCGTTCACGTCGGCTTTATGACGCATTATTTTAGGTTTTTAAATAAGTAAGTACTTGATTCGTGTTACGAATATTACATTTATACGAAACTGGTACTGAGTATCCGACTTTGCCCGAGTCTTTTTACTTTTTATACAATTTGGGCAAGGAAAATTATGGGATTATAAGTACGTAGTTTCTTACTCCGTATTAAGCTTTCAAAAATAAAAAGAAGATGGTTTGAAAGGGAGATATGTGAATTCGAATGTTAGAGGAAGCGCGCTAATATATAAAAAAAAACGATAATAATTAGTCGAAAATTTTTAAAAAATTAATAAAACACCACCCGTTGAAAACAGAGCAAAAATCTCTACAAATACCTAAAGTGCATTTAAAAATACACTATGATTTTTTCGGTTCCATGCCAACTCAGAATCAAATCAATTCAACAACTCTTTGAAAAGTCATTAAAAGCTATGACAAAAATAATTTTAAAATAGCCGTTAACGCTAACCTAACTTAACCTATTTAACCATTTTTTTATCGTCACTCTTTATGACCTTTCTATGGGTGGTTCTGAGTTGGTCGGTCACCGATTTTTTTCATTCCTGTAACCCACTGCCTTATAAGATGTCAAATAACAGATCAAAATGTGTTTTAACAATTTTCGGAGCATACCTTGCAATTTTTTCCTATCGAGGAAATTTCATATAATTATTGTTTCGGCTATATAAACGTATATATGTATATAATATCTTAAAAAATAATAATTTTTTCAAAAAACTTAAAAACTTAAATTGTTCAAGAGAATTTTTTTATAAATCAGTGGAAATTTGGAATGCGAAAATTATATAGGGTGTTAAGGGACGTACTTGACTTACTTACTTTAACAAGTGATTCCTGACATTATTTGGAGTAAAAAATGTGAATGAAATTTTGGTCTTCGGTGACTTTTTGAGACCTAAATTTTATTTACATTTTTTACTCCAAATAATTTCATGAATCATTGGGTAAGTCAAGTACGTCCCTTAACACTCTGTATTATTATTAATATGATTATATTTTTCAAAGCTGCATAGCTCATGATGTAACTGACTTGGCAGCTAAAATTATTGCGTTGGCTTAGATATTTCAAACAGAATGAGTCTTTTACTGCTGAGTTTGAAAAACTACGTTATTTTGCGAAACGGATTGTAACATTAATTTTGTAGACTGGTTAATAATACAACACTTAGTGCCACCCTGGATTGAACTAATTTTGGTAACCACCGTTCAGAATCGATACTTTGCCGATGAAATTGCATTAGCCGAGTTAAGTGATTTGATCTAATAGCCATAATAGCCTTCCTCTTTCCAATCTCGCCCCCTCCGCAAATCCTTCAATTCACCTTTCCAGCATAACACAAAGGAATGCGATAGTATCACTTGCCCCGGGCAGTTTGTCTGATGACAACCTGTAGGTATAACTGTATTGAAAAAAAAAAGAAAATCTCTCAAAATGTCAAATACTATAATGGTTTATAAGTGCCTAAAACTTTAGCCGTAGTCGTCACCACAACTTGTTCAAGATATCACACGGCAGAACAGAGCTCTAGCACAGCGTAGTATGACAAGAGGATTGGTGCTATTGAATGAAATTTCTAAAATAGTAGATTACTTTTTATATTCAAAATTCAAAAATCATTTAATGTGCAAAATACTATGGGCGTAGCTTATAGGTACATCCTACATATTTCTAATCCAATTAACAAGAAGGAAAGAAATATTACGGTGTGTAAAAATATACAAATATAAGCAGAGGTATTTAATTCGGTTCCATGCGAACTCATAAATAAACCCGAGTTGTCGGGTCACCATTTCATTCATATTAAACGTTCGTTTGGAGTTTTTTTAAATTAAAATTACCGATAAGGGAAAAAACACCCCCATTTTATAAGACAAATGTACTATAAACGTTATTTTCACATCACTTTATTGTCTTTTCATAAAATAATGAATAAAATATTCACAAAGATCATTTTTTTTTCAAATTGTTGTCTGAAACAAGATGAGATCATTTTAGTTCTTCTATGGTCAACTTTTAGATTTGAACATAAATCGTGGTGTTTTATCTTTCTAACACCGTTTAGATCATATTTGTCACCATTACAAGGAAAACAACGATTTCTATGACACGTAGCAGAGATGTTCCCAAAAGCGTAATGTATTTGTTTAATGTTACGTTACCTTTAAACTTTTTGAAGTAAAACTTCTTTACGCACGCTCGACACTTGGGGGTAAACTGGTGAATGCGTTACGAAAAAGAATATATACTTCTTTATTATGCGAACGGTAAAATCGATGCGAACGTTAATTAAATCGAACGGTGATCAATGTCACTAAAAAAGCAAACGGAGCATGTGCAACTTTTGCCCTAGCACAGGATAGGGGTAGGAAATGGGGAATGGGGAATGGGGAATGGGGAATGGGGAATGGGGAATGGGGAATGGGGAATGGGGAATGGGGAATGGGGAATGGGGAATGGGGAATGGGGAATGGGGAATGGGGAATGGGGATAGGGGATAGGGATAGGGATAGGGATAGGGATAGGGATAGGGATAGGGATAGGGATAGGGATAGGGATAGGGATAGGGATAGGGATAGGGATAGGGATAGGGATAGGGATAGGGATAGGGATAGGGATAGGGATAGGGATAGGGATAGGGATAGGGATATTTTTATTCCTGTTATTGTTATATTGTTAATGGACTACTTGTCCGTAAATAAATAAATAAATTATATACAGTGGGTACCCGGCATGCGTTGCAAGGCCACTGTAACCTCGCGGTCAACTAAACTGTTATGGTTTTCTCCCGGGAAACTACATTATATGCAAGCGCCTGCACTATATAACATTGAATACAGCGAGTACCCGGCATAAGTTAGTGAAATATTACTTCAGTCGTATGGTCTTAAGCACACTCGTTTTTTTTTTTTTTCGTATTTTCGCAAATGTAATAAAAATCTCGTAATGTAAATGGATGATTAATTAATATATCGTAGAATAATTTAAATAAATAAATTTTATATATTTTCCGTACATATTTCTTTTCCTTTTCTGGCCAACGTTTCGGACTATTTAGACTGTTTTTCGATAAAATTCTAATTTTCCGTCCAACTCAAACAATCGACCCGGGGTTTGACGATAGGGGTCAGAACACTATGCAGTAAATCTGGCAGACAAATAGTCTACGGGACCCGAGGACCACGAATGAGTATTTGTATGGGGTGTACTTACAAGGTCCAATCACGTCCCTGGGACAAATAGCATTGATTGCTCTCCCAGCTGACGAATTAACATCTGTTTTCGTCGGTCTTTCAGTTTGTTTCAGTTGATTTTTGAATAATTTAAAGACCTCTACTCGAATGCAAGCAAAGGGGATTTGGATCATAAAGGATGTAGAATTTATATGCAAGTAAACCGGTTTTGAAATAATCCTTCTTTAGTTAGGAAACTAAAATAAAATAGACAAACGTAAAATAGACGTATAACCACGTTTTTTTTTCTCTTTGGTAAGTCCTTCATCGAATTAAAAGTACGGAAATTCGACAATTGTCGTAGTATAGTGTTTGGTGAGCAGATCCGAATAGCCAGGTACTTCCCAACCTTATTCTTTCTCATTTCCTTCCGTTTTTCACTCGCTTCCTATAGCCTCACATCATGTCATTGGTCTTAGTCATAAGTCACTAGCAATAAGACTTAGATGTAAGTCACTAGTTATAATTGTAAATCTTAGTTGTAAGCCAGTAATATTATTTTTTATGTATTTATTTGTTCAGCGCCCTTGAGGTGATTTTTCACGAAAACGGCGCTATATAAATTAGCCAAATATTATTATTATTATTATTATACCCTATTTGGTAATCTTGGCACAGTGACGGCAACGGCTCGCATATGAATGAGGGAGATGTATGATAATGATTGCATTCTCCCTTGGGGAAATCAGACATACGTACATCGTTTGTCTCACTATTATTAAGTGTGTAAGAAAGAGATGCAGCATTATTGTGATAAAGAACGTGCAAACGTTCCGTCGCCGCGGGAATATTAAAAGCGCTTAATGCCTATGCTCTTTCTAATGTAGAGAACATAAGAAATGCATCCAAAAGTCTATAGTAGACATCTCTAATAAAATCCACAGCATTTAAAAACAACTTTCTTTAAATTTTTAGATTACTGGTACCCGGCATGCGTTGCAATGCCATTTAAATAAAAAAAGTTCTCCCTCATTCCCCTTCCACCTTCTTCGCCTTCCCCCTCCCTCGTCGCCTCTTCCACGAATCCTAACTTCGTTACCTCCACCTCTTTCCTTCTCGACCTGCCACAAAAATATATGAAATACACACATTTTCATTTATACAAATTTCATAACGCCAGAGCTTACCATTATATATATAAACCTACGAGGGCTTGCGCAAAACAAATCACCGACGTTACATCACAACGGATGAACGGTATTGCAGCGCATAAAGTACGAACGAACAAACAAATATTGATTTTTATATATAAGAAGATAATAACATTTGAAAGCGTATTCTATCGCCTTTTGGGTTAAAAATAACTATATTTGAATAAGTTGACAATAATTATCTAAACGAAAATATGAAAGAGAACAAGACACAGAAAAACAGAAAAAAGACAATGGTCGCAATTGGGACTCGAACCCAAACATCTCCGTCTATCTGGGACGAGCGCGTTAACCAATTTCGCTATTGCCACCTTCTGTCAACCCGTCATATTTGTCAATCTCATATTTTCAAATTTTAGTATTACATTATTATCAACTAATTATTTTTCTCCGTATTACGGGCAACTACCCTACGAGTCAACTTACTACCTTACGAGTCCCAGTTGCGACCATTGTCTTTTTTCTGTGTCTTGTTCTCTTTCATATTTTCGTTTAGATTATTATTGTTAACTTATTCTAATATGATATATTTCACTGATGGGAATAACCTTCAAAAAAGTATAAAAAGAAAGCATTTCTTATAAAAATTAAAAATAACTATTTTTGGTGCAGAACAAACTAATGTGATCTTTTAACCTTTGAACAGAAAGGTGAGACCTCTTTTACCACTTGATTCCAAAATTATCCATGTTTTTACATCGTATAATATCATCTCTTTTCCCTGCAGAAAGTGCATGTTGGCGCGATATGTGACGGGTGTGGGTGGATCAGGGTGGATGTACGTGTTACGCGGATCGCCGCCTTTTCAATTATTATATCCCGGCGTTATGTGTGTTTATTTGACATATGTAAATAAATCCTCGCAATTCGTGGGGGTGAAAATCCAGACGAAATAAATAGCAAAATTTTGTACAATATTTCTTTTTGATGTTAAAACCGCAAATTAAATGTAAACTTGTAACAAATTTAAAATGTAATAATTTTCTGTTATGAGTTATTCCTCTCGAGTACATAGATTATATGATTTTTTCCCAGCTGCTCCCGTCTGGAGCCAATTACGAAAATAAAATAAAAAAAATTCTTGCAACTCAAATTTTTTATAATTTTTTTCAGTTATTTTTTTACTTTTCCGAATTTTAGAAAATAGTTAAATTTTAATTTTTTGTTAGTTCCTACCATAGAGGGATATATAAAGAAAATTCTTGCCAATTTTTAAGAAAATCGGTCGATTAGATCTTGAGATTTTGTGACAAACGTTTCGAAAAAAGTATTTTCGACAAAAACGCGCTTAAAGTTTTGCTCTAATTTATATTCAGTCTAAACCGGTTGAACTTAAATGACTCTAAATTTTAAAATAATTCGAATTTTTAAAAATCCTTTTATGGAGATATTCTTTGGTATCTAAACCATCGAAATATGAAGAAGAAAAAAATCTAGACTAGAATACTCCTTGAGTAGAGTAGAGGTAGCTTTTGGAATAATGTAATTTTGCATTTTAAGGATAATAGTGTAGGCAAAATACCGTCTACTGTTGCCGAGTTTGATTTAATAAAAACGGCTCACTGTTGTTTATAAATCTCGACATTCTTCAGTGCTCCAACATGTTTTCTTTATTAACCTTGATAGCCATCTAAATTCCTCCTTCCCCGAGACTTGATAGGCTCAGATTCTCAAATGGTTTCCCCTGCTAATGAATATTAAACCTGACGCCTTTATATCGCGCGTCCGCAATTTGCGTAAAAGTCTGTTTACACTTAATTCGCCGTCAGATTAAATAAATTTCAGGCTCATTATTTAAATGTCGCGCGCTCTTCCCTGACCCGACCCCCCCCCCCCCCTCACTCCACACCCACCCTCACTCTCACCAATCCCTCCAATCCATCCCTCCTCAGCACTTGGCGAAGGTTGGAAATTGTTCGAGAAACTTCGTTAAAAGTCCGGCCGCTGAGAGTTCCGTGGGAATCTCTCTTTGTTACGCGTGTAGTTTGTCGGAAAGGGATAGAAGTTAGAAAGAAGTTAGTTGAGAAAATATAGATCGACGAGTTTCCGATTTTGTTTACATGCAAGAAGCCGGTTAATCGTTTAATTATTCTAAAAAGCCATATTACGTATGTAACGACGGTATGAGTGCCTTTGTGGTCGAGGGGTAAGGCTCTTGACTCGCAATCCGAAGGTCGTATATAGTATTTTTGTGGCACGTTCCGGAGTGGAAAATACTCTCAGTATGGCGTAAGTCCACCATTCGGAACCGAAACGTTGCTTGAAATGGCTTTAGCCGTGTTTTACGACCAGATCTGAATAGCCAGTTACTTCCTCTTCCCCATCTCCTTCCCCTACCGACTACCTTCAAGCTATCATACCTCAATTGGGGATTCCAGACTGGAGCAGTTTGGAATCTTGCGAGGTATTCACAAAAAAGAACAAATTAGTATTATGCTTGTTTGATGGTAAATTTTCTTGAGTTAAGAAAACTATGAAAATCTTCGCAGTCTTAAGATTTTAACGCTTTTTCGATTTTTCTTCTTGATATATCGATTACACATGACCCTTTGGCCCTTGGTAATCGAACATTTCCCTCGTGTTAGTCCTTTTTCTGCTGGTACCATACCACTGTGTAGCGTCTGAATATAAATATATAGGATTATATATATATAGTTTGAACACCCTTCAACAGATGTCGTTAGTATAGAAAGTTATATATGTAGTTTTGAGGTATCTCAACAGATGTCAGTTAAATAGTACCTTAGAAGAGTGGCGACTAACGTTCGTGTCTAATGCACGAACGGTTACGAAAACAGCCGATGATACACGATAGACAGCTGGGCTCCCTCAATGAGTTCTCTGGCTTCAGAATTACTTAATCCAATATGACGGACGTCTGGTCCATTCATTGAAAACCTAACGATGACGTAAAGAAAGCAATTTCAAGCAACGTTTTAATTCTGAATACACCAAGGTCTTACACCAAGGCTGTACTGATTCTGGCAGAACGTGCCGCAAATATTCTATATATATTATTTTTAATGAATAAATTGTGAAATTAAAATTAACCAAATAACCAAAGAGGCTACTGGAACCAAAAGGTACTAAAGTCAGTGGCGATATTGATTTTCGTTCAAATCTACACAAAGGTCGTCTTATTATATTATGAACGACGAGATTAAATTCAATTGATAGTATTTGCAGTAAAAAAAAGAACTTTGACGAATTAGTAATGCCAGTCTCACTGGATCTGAGCTGTGTAATAATCACCCTTTTTATACCGGTTTCGGTTTAAACCGATAGAGAAGCCTTGATTACAACGGAACTATCGACAGTATGCCTCACTTTACAACATCCTCCAAACTTCTTTGTTCAGCTCTGAAATTCTGGATAAGCTGTATGAGATGACTACGGATTCTTTATTAGCATGTATATTGAAGACGCGCGGCAAATACATTTTTAAATGGAATTTGATTACGCCCTGGCTGCTAAAAATTAGTTGTTTAACTTTTCTTAGTTATGAAAACTTCTGTGCGGGAACGGAACACAAAAGTCCATTGTTGTTGACAGCCTGGTCTCTACAGATTATTCTGTGGAAATTCCACAAGAATTTATTAGAAATAAGTCGAAATAGGAGTATTTGCGATATTTAATATGTCCGCATTAACTTAGTTTTCACTCCTGATGAAATTGTTTAAGTTCTCTTCCTCATCCTTTCGTAAATCTATTTCTAATTCAAATGCTTCAATTTAAGTTTGGCTTGAGTGATACTCAATGATAAAACTTATATCTTCGATGTCCTTTGATGACCTACGTGGCAGATTGATAAGGCCCTTATCTTTTGAGCACGAGAAGATCTCTGGGACTTCAAACAAAATCGATCTCCAACTGCTCAGAGCCATAATGACCTATGTTTTTCACGTTTGAAGATAGCTGAGGAGAAGTGGAAAGTTCGGAAGTTCCAGAGTAAAAGATACTTCAGTATCGTCCTGGTGAAAAGCCATCATTCAGAATCAAAACCTTGCTTGGAATGTTTTTTTTACATTAGCTCCACACAGGAGGCTCTGAGGAAAATTATTCCCTTCAGGGCCTATCTCATCTTTGGGGATGCTGTGTGGAGGGTATTTTTGGAAAACAATGAGAGGAAGTTCTGGGAAGGAAAAGGACATAAGGGTAGGGTAGGAATCTGGGAGTCTCTGTGTCCAGGAGTGACGGACGTATAAATCTATCCCTTAAACTGCGGTGCAAGGCGATGAGTCGAGGGATTCTGGCTAGAGAAGTCGAAAGACCTCCTCAACCAGTCTCTCGATCCAGCCTCACCCCATGAACCTGGGCACCCCTTCTAAGTCACCAAACGTAGCGAAACCCTTGGGGTGACCTATGGCAGAGGTGTTTATTATCCAAAAATAGTTCCAGGGGCGACGGTACCCATACCCGCCCTCCAAATTGATAAACGTATTGAGTGATCAGATCGGAATAGCCAGGTACTTCCCAACATTCCTCTTTACATTTCCTTCCCTTCCCACCAGTCTTGTAAAATACCCCAATATAGAGAATGCCATAGTCCAACTGGCTCAAGTTGACGCTATTTATATTTAAAAAATGTGAACAATACCTCTTCTTAGCCTGTTTGAATTTTTTCATACAATTAAAAACGAGTTCGATTATGTTAGACAAATTAAGAATACCAAAGACGGATTCTAATAAATATGACAGTGTAGAATGCAAAAAAAACTTACCGAAAGTCAAAGAGGTGTCACCGAATACCATAATTTTAACTTGCCGACACAAGAGAACGGGATAAATTTTAGAAACAATAGGAATAATATTCAAGGTTGGTATACAAAACAAAAGACACAGAAAATAAAACGATAAACCCATACTCGAATTCCCTATCCAAGAGTAACACATTAACCAAATGATTGTGGATTTCAAGTAATTTCAGGCACTTTTCCAGACGGGGGCAAACGTAAGCGTGGATTACCATTAATATGTAATTGGAACATGTATTAATTCACGTAACGTTATAATAACTAAACCACTTGCATTTTTGCACGTGATAACCATTGTCGCCAAACTGTACTCGTGATCGGACGTAACCGCCGCCGTCACGACATTGTCCCGTTGAACCAAATGTCAAGGCGCCCTCTTTACTGTGAACTCGGTTCAGTGCAGTGACTGCTATAGTACTACGATGATAATGCATTAAACTACCTCTGCTGACCTTTATTTATCTTGGCAGATATCAAAAATAATAATTCTTTCATTGATCAGATTTAAAACTAATATAATTGTGTAATAATATATACTATTGAAGGCAATGCACAAAAAAATCTGTGCACGATGTCATCAATTTGAACAAACGCCACAAACTTGATTAGTAAATAATTATAACAAATAGAAACTGTGGTGGGGGTGTGCATTATGCAATATTTCTATTCTTTGTTAAGGTTATTTAATATTTTCTATAATCACGTCTCCTGAGACACGGTATCTCGTCAGGCCGGCGAATCTTCGTTCGTCTTTAAACATTGCCAATATGCTGCAGTTTTCTCATGGCTAAAAGAATAATTCGATAAGCGTTATTGTATTCGATTTGCCGCTCCGTTAAGCTATTTAGGTAATGGCTTGCGATTTTTTTATTACTTTTTCTTAATTATTATATTCTGCGGGCAACTATAATATTAGATAAGATTTTTACGATTTTCCTAAAACCCCAGTTATTTTTGTGATTATAGCAAAGATTCCAGCCATCCAGCAATGTCCGGGAAAGCTGGGAGTCGGGAAATGAAGCGGTTATGATCTCTAAATGACCCGGGCCGCTGTCTAGATGGAAGCCTTCGCCGAGAGGCGGCGCAACCCTGCCTCAGGGGGGCTCCGGAGATCCCGCTCCGTCAGGGCGTCCCTACGCATGATCGGCAACCGCTGGAAGGGGCACAAACCCAACGGGGAGGTCCGCCTCAACCAGTCCCTCTCGGACCCAGACGAACCCAAAAACCCAGAGATCTTCACGCAGATCATCAAGAACGACGAACTGTACGTCAACTATAACTGGGATGCGGAATACAAAGACACAGAAGAACTAATATACACGGAATTGGAAGTTAAAAAATTGCTGAAGACCCCGGTCATGTCAAGGAAGAACTCCGAAGACAAACACAACAACGATATAAAAACGCTATTACGTAGCTCCAGTGATAAACTCAATAAGCTAGATAAGAAAGACAAGTTCAGTGATATATTCAGAGGGAAATTAAAAGAAAGCGCGACGCTGGACGACGCGGTCTTTCAAATCCCTGCTGCAGTGCCTCCCAAAGCAGCGGCTATCCTCCACATTCCAGCAAGTGCTCCTACCGATCTTGGAGAGTTCGATCTCAACAGACATCGCTATTTTGACAATAATTGTGCAGTGAACGGTTTTGTGCCAGGTAGTTGGAATCAAATGGATGCAGTGTTGAGCAGAGGTCCTCCTCTGGGTACAGAGCAGTGCTCTCCAGGGGAAGGAAGAGTGCGAAGAGGATCAGAAGGAGATCAGGGAGGAACTGTGGCTCCTCCATCCCCTAACTACTCCAAGCAGATGTTTGCCCTGTACAGCCCTCCCAAGGACAGGAAATCGACCATCTGGGGTTCTGACCATCACATACGTATGTTGCATGAATTATTTTTGATTTACCGCATTTTTATTAGTTATTTTTCATTGGATATTTGCATAACATAACGTAACACCCACACACTGCACTCGCTCGCTATGGCATCACTTGTCTCTGCGGTCCGACAAATTTCCTTATCAAATGCCAACGGAAGTACGCCAGTAGAATTATCAGAACTTGTAACCTATTTTAACTCTCGCATTCTGGAAATATTTCATTCCTATCTCTTGACAATGATGCCATGACCGAATTACATTTTAATTAAGTTTTCCGCTTATTCTTTTTTTTTCTTATTTTTTGTTGTTGTTTATAATTTACTCATTCTTTATATCATTATTATTCTTCTTTTTATATCATTATCATTCTTCTTTTTCATAATCCTTCTGAAGTCCAGCTTTGGACATTACTCAAAGTTATGAACAAAAAGACATTATTTAATTAATAACTGATTACTTTCTATAAACCACTTTTTAATAAACAATATCGACATGTTTCAATAACAATGTTATCTTCTTCGGGATATGTTAATATATAAAATATAAACACATTAAATTATTGGGGTTTTGCGAGCCTTGTGGCCGTTTTTTCAGCTTCTATGGGAGCAAATCAATCAACTGATTATTTAGATTTGTGATTATAATTATAAACGGAGTACGATTCAATATTATAAATGACATCATCGATTTTTTTAAATTTTCAATACAGGTTTTTTGTGTTTTTTCCCGCCAGCCCTTGTTATATTGTATGCTTTTATTATTATCTCCTTACATCTACTATTATTATAGTAACGTCATTGATATATATACATAGATGAGACATTAAGCGAATTAATTGGTTCAACGGAATCGTAGGTTAGTACCTCCATTTCTGTGTGACGTATCAAAGTAGGATGGAAAAGGATGAAACCATGGGCTTGAATAAAAGGAAAGGACGGTCTGACGGCCGAGCCTTTCGACGTGGTGGCTTCAGTTCCCGAAGGCCTGTTCGTGCATGATTTGAGCACGAATCTCGGAGAATAGTGTACGGGATAGCGCCTCTATAGTATATAAATTCTGTCAGGTGTGTCAATTCTGTAGATGAACTTTTTGCCGTATTACGAATGAGGTGATTCGAAAATAATGCATGTTCGATATAAGCGTGTTAAAAAAGAGCGGTTGGATCATGTGAATCGAATGAACCGAGAAAGGATTGCCAGAAGAGTACCTACAGTCCCTGGTCAAATTATTAGACGCACTGTATTTTTTTTTTAAATTTTATGTTTCTTAAGAGTTTTTATGCAATAATGGTTTATTTAAACTACAATATTATTGATTTTTTTTTAAAGAATTGTTGTAGACTACATATTTGTATTTATTTTTAACATATGGCAACACTGTGTTGACAAAGCGATACATGAACGTAAACAAGTACAAACCTGTATCAGTCGCGATCGGAATCGGTACGGACGTGTTTCTGTGGCTCTATGGACTGTGGTAGTTTGTTTAACAGTTTTATACTACTCAGTTATTAGTTTATTTTGTATGCAGTGATTTAAAAAAGTAATTGGACTATTTTCATTATGGGTAGAAAAGGCGATCTTTCACAATTTTCACTTTTCTTTAAAACTTAATATTATGCTTTTCTAAATTAATGCTGTTTTATTTATGTCAAATAAATCGGTAATTGATTGGATAATATAAAAATGAAAAAACAAATCAATCTAAAATAATAAAACGGTACAATATCACCCGGTAATTAATATTTAACATGAAATCTTGCAGTGCGTCTAATAATTTGGCCAGGGACTGTATACATGGTGTTATATACATGACTGTATACAATCTGTGATTCCTGATATTATTTGGAGTAAAAAATGCAAACGGAATATTTTTTTCCTGTAACATTTTTGTTACAACTAAAAACAATAAGAATTTGACAGTTAGGAACAGGGTGAGGGGTTAGGCGATTACTCAATTGAGTGAGCTATGACGACGTGTGGAAGATTTTTTCAAATCAAATTTGTAGAAAAAAAAGACATCGAAAAAGCCACCGGAGTCCGAAATTTTATTTACATTTTTTACTCCAAATAATGTCAGGAATCACTTGTAACGTAACGTCTAACATCTGAAGTAATGTCCCTTAACACTCTGCATATGAAGCGTAAGACAGTGGGTGGTAGAAAAAGTCGGAATCGTCCCTGCAAGGCATAGCAGGATCAGAAGTGATCTTAAAAAAATGATCAAGTCATGTCAAGAGAATTTATAAGACGATGTGCGAACAAACAGTGTGTGGCAGAACTGAAGAAAGTATGGCTTTCCATCTTATCTACCTATCCTTGTGGGAAAACGTCATGACCATGTTGGTTGGTTTTTTATCTTCTCTGATACACCAATTTAATAACTTTAAAACCCCTTTTCCCCTAGCTACCTTTCTCACTTCAAAGGCATTATTTTTCCCAAGGTTTTCTTCATCCTCAAAATTATGCACATAAATTATTCAATGAATTCCAATGATATTAACAGCCTCTCGGAAGATGGCTTAAGATCGTAACAACACGATTGACCCAATTACTCCCATCTGTTTAACCCACTCTTCACAAAAACAAATCTATCATTGAAATTAATCTTCTATGGGATAACATTTATTCATCAAGAATTAATCATTGCCAATTAGTGGGGTACCAGACTTTATTTGAATTAGTAATGTGTTTATTATTTACAGGTATGATACCCAAAAAAATTCTTACATGGATGTTTAACCCCTCAGGCCTCGAAAGGTCAAAATATTTCGGCTTTGCAATAAAATCCAAATAAATGGAGTATTTCTGAACCCATCCGAATACTAAAAACTGAGTTTGAAAGGTGATGAAATACGCTTTCTCATTTTATATTTCGAAAAACATATAATATTTCTAATGTTAATTTTTTTTCTTACTGAAATTATAAACGCGAAAGTTTGTATGGATGTATGTGTGTTTGTTACTCTTTCACGCAATTTTAATGAAATTTTATTTTTAGACAATAATTTAGCTCGTTCATCAGAATAACATATAGGCTATAATTTATAAAGCTAGCTAGGAAGGGGATGCGGGAGGGGAACGGGGACGCGCGGGAAATATGATTCAGGGAGAAACAATGTATTTCTTTGAATATGGCATTGCAACGCGTGCAGGGAACCAACTAGTGGAAACATAAAGAAGTTTTAAAAGTGGCTCACCTTCCTTTTTTCTAGCAAAAATTACTGATAACGAAAAAAAAATTTACTTAAGTATATTTTATTAGGTAAATGTTTTATGAACGTTATCGTCACCTTGCTTTTTGTCGTTTCATGTAAAAATAATTAATAAACAAATTCCGAAGTTCATACCTAGTGATGTATAAATTCCCGGGAATTTATTTTTGGGGAATATTCCCGGGAATATTCCCCTGGACGGGGAATATTGGGAATTTTGATTTTAACAACATAATACCTCAAAAAGAATAATATTTATTAACTAAAATATAAAAAATACACACATATGGTACATATTAGCAGTATAGATCCATAAAAAGTCAAATCTATTCCAATATATATGGGAATAGGATCCAAGAGAAAAAAAAAGCACCGATCAAAATTATTTTACATTGAGTAGTATCTCTATTGTATGTACAGTATTAGTAGCCTATACACTTTACGCTATTACCTATTAGTGTACGGTAGGCTACATAAAACAAAAAAATCGTAAAACTGTAAAAATGACACAACTTCACAGATCGTTACTGTTCATCTGATGATACTGATTGGACACTATCAACTTCGCTTCCACTTTCATCTTCATATTCTTCTTCTTCTTCATCCGACCCGGACGAAGTTGTTGCCGATTCAGGATTATCTACGTTTTCCTCTTCCTCGGCACAGTCAATTGGATGTTTGCGTTTGCGAGTACCAGATAAGTTTGAAACGTTATGATGCGAAGCAGACGCAATCTGCTCATCCGTGGAAGAAAGGGTTTTCTTGGAAGCAGCTTGAGAGCCACTTTCAGAGGAAAGAAGTTTCCAATTGTGTGCCACAAATGTTATTTTCCCTGCTCTTTGAGTTGTTAGACGATTCCTCCGTTTTGTATGGATGCGACTAAACGTGCTAAAAGATCTCTCCGTGGCTGCGGAAGTAATGGGAGCTGTCAATATTCTTATGGCAACCTGTGACAAATCTGAACATCCGCACATCCCCTTCCACCAGGTCACTTTAAATAAAAATAAATCGTCCTGAGATAAACATGGGACCCTGAGGAAATCCCTACATGGGATACCCTGGTCTGCAGGGACTTCTCTAAGGGGGGTGGGGGGGGGGCATAAGTGGTAGGGAAGTCCCTACATCAAGGGATGTCCCCTTAGATAACTGCCAACTCTCAATAAAGCATCCAAGAGAAGTGTAGAAACCATTTTATTAAAAATTAAATAAATTCCCCGTTTTCGGGAATTTATTTCAGGTCGGGGAATATTCCCGTTCCCGGGAATATTCCCCGGGGAATATTCCCGGGTCTACATCACTATTCATACCTAATTTATTTTTTTTCAAATTGCTGAAAGAAACTTGGATTCATAAAGGTGTACATTTTAATTATGTTAGTTTTTTGATTTGAATGTAAAGCGTGATGTTTTCTCTTTCTAACACCGTTTAGATCGTATTTCTAACTAGATTTCTATGAGATCTACATGAGTTGTTCTGAAAACCGAACAAATTAGCATGTAGGGTTTAAATTCTGCCATGGAGTTAGTTTAATTATGTTAGTTACGATAACTTTAAAATATGTACTTTTTGCAAGTCTACTATTTCCATTTTCTCCTAAACTATTATTCTTGTTTGACGTCTGATTTTAGCACATGTCATATACGTGTATTGTTAATTATTACATAACACCAACACTAAGACGACTTCCATAAATCATTAGCCTTAATATTAGCGATCGTATATCTCGCCTCAACACCTTGGGGCCCGCTCACTAATAAACTATCGGTAATTGAATCCCGCTAGTTCCCGAAACACTTTGTAATCCCGCCCCCACATTCCATAACATCCCCTGCGAGGACGCGGAGTGAAGGGGTCACCAACCTATCAATAGTAACCACGAACAGCTGATTATACAAGTAATTGCCGTAATTGGTTTTAAAAGTACGTACATGATTGAAGACTTAAATATAATGTCAAAAATAAAATATTATTTTCCGATCATTTTCTAAAGAACTTAATTTGCCACATTGTACAACAAAATCATTTCCGAAAAAGGGTTCGTAAATAGTAAATTATATGATTTAAAGCAGTAAAGGTTCGTAAATAGTAAATTATATAATCTAAAGCAGTTAGAGGTTCGTAAATAGTAAATTATATAATTTAATGCAGTTAGGGGTTTGTAAATAGTAAATTATATGATTTAAAACAGTTAGGGTTCGTAAATAGTAAATTATATAATCTAAAGCAGTTAGAGATTCGTAAATAGTAAATTATATAATCTAAAGCAGTTAGAGGTTCGTAAATAGTAAATTATATAATTTAAAGCAGTTAGGGGTTTGTAAATAGTAAATTATATGATTTAAAACAGTTAGGGTTCGTAAATAGTAAATTATATAATTTAAAGCAGTTAGGGTTCGTAAATAGTAAATTATATAATTTAAAGCAGTAGGGGGTTCGTAAAAAGTAAATTTATATAATTTAAAGTAGTAAGGGGTGCGTAAATAGTAAATGATATAATTTAAAGCAGGTTTTTTATTTAATTTAAAGCAGGTAAATAGTAAATTATATGATTTAAAGCAGGTTTTATAGACCTGATACTTAATCTTTTTCTGTTAGATTATTTCAAAAGCTATTCTAAGAATTATACTCGCAGTATTTAATTAAAGCATCTATAATATTTCTAAGCGATCAAACGTTCAAACAAAAACACATGATTTTGTATTACTTTGCAGTGCGTCGCCCGTCGCCTGAAATGGGTAACAATTTCATTATTTGGCTAAATTAAGGTCTTGTTATGGGGTATTCTTATGTGTTAACCTCGACAAATATTCTTATATGTTAACATCGACCAATATCAGTGGTGTTAACATTTCCCAATTTTCAGGAATTACAGAAATACAAAGTGGCGACATCACTTTAGCCTCGATGACACAAGGCGAGTTTACAAGCTACTACTATCTACTAAGTTAAAAAGCGGGTGAATCGGCGGGTGAGATTGTCATGATGACACACATAACTGTCCACTCGCTTAGTAGCTCGCAACATTTTTGTAGGAAACTGGGCTCGCACGTAGCTGCTAGCGCCAGTAGCGGGAATAACGTGAACTAATTCTTCAGATGTTTGACAGTGGAAATCAGCTGTTAATTGGCGCCATATTGGAAACATAAATAAACCAATCACGAGTTGGCGAGTGGCGAGTAAAGTTGACGTCCTATCAACTTTTTTCGTAGATTGTCAATAATCTGCTCGTTATCAAGTAACACGATGATACTGAGCGAGTTTACTAACAGATAGTGAATTTCCCAGATAGTAGCTTGTAAACTCGCCCTGTGTCATCGACGCTTTAGGGAAAAAACCGATACCCTTCTGCACGACCGACATCTCGATATATGTGTGGTTTTATACACTCTATGAAACTTTTCAAATTTGATAAGTTCATCTCCGAACGGCTTCATACACCTGGTGTGACGTGACGCCGCTGAAAGTTGGTCTGCACCCTGATTAAGTCTATATTTCACTTGAGGGCGGGGAATGGAGGGCGGGAGAGGTGGCATTATTCTCTTAGAACCGGCGACTGGGGCTGCGAGATGCTGGTAGCTAGTAACACAGGAGGCTTCTTTTCCAATTTCACTCTGATTTTTGGGTCGACAGTTTTGGGGCTTGACAGTAAATCAGTAATAGTGACCTAATTATTATTTACAAGTGTTTTTGGACCTCTTTCGTTCTCTCAAAAAAAATGTTTTGTATTCAAGCATCTATATAGTAAGTAATAATACACAATACACATGTAACTTAATTGTAAAAAAGAGAAATAATCTTAGATTGGAAAAGAGGTGACGTTATGTACATGTAATGGCAATTGATCCTAGTTCAGTTTCACACACTTAAAATTTATTTTATTTCCGTTAGTAATGTTTTGTTATGAGTGATTCTTGTACACCAAATAGGTTATTTTCCTTGTCACGAAAGTCGAGTTTGTCGTACCATGTATTTTACAACCGTTATTAAGTTATTACCAAATAAGAAATCCAGAAAGAGTGTATTTTTAAGAGCTGGATACTTATTAGGTATCTTGGTTGGTGAATATATTCGCTTTGCAATTAAGCCCGAATAAATGGAATATGTTTGAAGGTATATATACATATATCCGAAAACTAATAAAAGTTTTTAAAGATGATAAAATATGCTTTTAAATTTTATTATTACAAATTAAAATTTAAAAAAAAAAAAAAAAAAAACAAGGCAATAAAATTTAGATCAAATTAGTAAAATACTAATACGATGATTTAAATTATGAAAATAATAATAATGCCTGAAATAGCAAGTCAAAGAAATTACAACATAGAAAAGCAAGTGTGTGCCTATGCGCTTGTAATATTCATTATGTGTATTTCAAACCAATAAAACAGAATAAATAAGAACATATTACAATTTACTCGTAAGTTATAGAATAGCAGAGATTTGAATATAAAGCATGGTGTTTTCTCTTTCTGACACTGCTTAGATCAAATTTCTCACCATAACTGTAATGGAGATACGACGATTTCTATCAAACCATACGAACTGTTTCCATAAGCGAACCAATTGTTTCAATGGGTAATAGCCTGAGGGGTTAAATGATTTGGATAAATACAACAGTTGCGAAGTAAGGTGTGTCAAGAGTGTATGTTTAAAACTTGCATGTGGACGTAAGGAGTTGGGGAGGCCCAAGAAAAATGGTCAAGTAAATCAACTATTTGAGTCGGGTTATTTCAGAATAGTAACTATAGTATAAGACGTTGAATGAATATGGAAGGAGCAAAGTGTGTGTTCCAAGACAGAGATGTGTTGCATTGTAGGTAGGGTTGCCATACGTCCGGAATTTTCCAGACAAGTCCGGAAATATAGGCCTTTGTCCGGAATGCGGGGGGAATCCTAAACAGTCCGGAATTTCTATAATTAAGTGGAGATTAACATAAAAAATGAAGTAAACCAAATTATTTTTATTACAAATCAAAATAAAAACATCACTTCTGATATTTAATGCTCCCAGAAATATTGTTCAACACTTCCGAATCCGCGAGCGTGACAATTCGTACGGAAATTTGCTTCGTTTATTCACATGGACGATGCATAACGACATTAATATTATATTTACAAGAAAGTCCGGAATTTTTATCAAATGTCAGGAATTTTCTCCGGAATTTTGATTTTTTGATCTGGGAACCCTAATTGTAGAACATGAAGGAAATTATTTTCCTTGTAGGCCTCCTGTGTGGCGCTAATGTAAAAAAATTGTAAAATCTGAGTATTCACGTGCGAGCATGACGTCACATGCCGAACGACGAACATTTCTGTATACATATCTGCCGGACAAATCCATCCACATGTTCAGAAATGCTCCTGTGACATCATGCTAGATTAGAGAGACAGATCGCGTACTAAATGAACTAGAACTAACAGGTATTGTTGGTAGCGATATTGGTTTCTATTCAAATCTATGTGGGAGGCATTTCTAGTGCATATTGTCTATGCAGTGAGTGACGTAGACTTCGAATCCATAACGTTCGGTTAATTGGCTTCGAAAATCCCTAACTACCATCAATATTTCATCACACGTTCAACGAATCACTCTATAGGTCTCAAGTTATTCAATTTGTCGGTTCAGCTCGCGCGATATTTCATCCCCACGTTGTACGCGACTCGGTTCCTCTCAGGAACGACGCTTCCTCCGTCCTACTTAGTAAGGACCAGGAGCTCTAGCACGGTGACATCGATAAGTTTACTATATAGAATCGATAGGCGTAACTTCCGATGATTTTATATTGATGTTCCGAGCACAGTTTCACTGTTGACAGCCGAACCGTTATTAACAGAGAATAAATAATAAACCTGTACAGGCTGCCAACACTGAAGATATTTTCTATGAATTGACACTGCTAAATGTCAAAACGCCAAGCAATTACGTAAAAATATTGATTAATTGGCATTTTTAAATTGAAATACTAACCTAAATATACATCATTGGCAGTCCGCATTTATTCGTTTACAATAAACGGGAATTAATTAGAATAATTAGGTCTTTAGTCATATTTCAACTATTTTAGTTTCTCATATATAGGACTTCTTTCAATTCAAAAAGCTTTGTTAGTTGAACTCGTTCATTAATAATAACGGAATTATGCAAAATTCAGAGTCTGGGCCAAAATTTATCAATCGTCGCGTCGGTCGGAATATTTCTTACCGGTTGTTGACCGTGATCGCAAATATTGATAACTGTTTTGTTCAATATCGTATTGATATAGGGTTTTATCGAAAAACCGTGCAAGACCTCCAGGGGCTCGATTCACCAATAACATTTTTCATAATTCACATTTTGTATTTAAAAGGACATTTCAACGCCATCTATGGTCCATAGTTGTCTATTCGCAGTTCAAACGGGCACTATACATCTTAGTAACCCTGAAAGCACATAGATACCGTCAAACAACCATTTGTGACATAAATAGATTTTTATAATCGAGATTTAAAAAATAATACATTATGATGCCTAACCATGCTCCCCGCCTTGGAAGTTCGCAGAACTTTCGAAGAAAAAGCAAAAAAAAGACCGCCAAACAACCATTTGTGATATAAATAGTTTTAATTTATAATCGAGATAAAAAAAACCATAACATCTATTCTGATGCCTAACCAAACTGTTTTATTTAATTTTTCTATCTAACATACACGTTTCACTAGTCCGAACAGGTGTTGTTTTTCATTAGTTCGATTTATTAAGACTACTGTATTTATTAGGCCATTCCCAGTGCTTCCAGTATTTTCATTCGCGTGAAAAACGATATAGACATCACATAAAATATAGAGTAGCGTGCAAGAGACGCTTTTCCCGGAGACTCGGAAACATATAGTCCTATAAGTGACTACCTGCATTTCTGGCACTCGTTCAAAGTTCGCATCCGCGGAAGTGAAGATCGCTGTGGAAATGCTTTCCCGAAATGCAATGTTTAGGTAACGTTATACTTTTGATCTTTGGATAGGTATCGTCTCGTTTAGATCAGGGGTGCACACACTTTTTAAGAGATAGGTCTGCATTTTATTTTTTTTATGTGAATACCTCACAAGAGTCCCAACTGCTCCCTGCTGTAAATGTTGAGTGATTGGAGATTAATTTGCATATGAATATATATTCTAAAAGGGAATTCGATTCTTTCAAATGAATATCTTCCTCTGGTGAATATTTTAGACGATATGAAGAAATGTTTGATGAAAAATGTGAGGTAAATTTTTTTCGAAAATATTTACTTTTGTGGAGCGTGTAACTCAAAAACTGTGGGTGGTAGATAATTTTATGAGCTTTCATTTCATTTTTAGAAATTTTTCCCTTTTGACGCATCATTTTCGAGGTATAAGAGGAAACCTAAAAATTGGAACCTCTATCCCCCCCTCCCCGCCCTAGCTCACCACCTAGACGTCAGGTCTTTTTTACACCCTAAAGGCCGTTATACACGAGCCCGATTTTCAGCCCGTTTCCAATTGGAGACAAAAATCAACATTTTTCGCTTTACGCGGTCGCTGTTTTCAACTCTATTTTCATACCTACGATTTCAGTAGGCATCACAACAGACAGTATGGTTCATGTGTTGTTTGCAGTGATGACAATTGAAATCCTAGATATGAAAATAGAGGTGAAAATAGCGATCGCGTAAAGCGAAAAATGTTGACTTTTGTCTCCAATTGGAAACGGGCTGAAAATCGGGCTCGTGTATAACGGCCTTAAGCACCCTGAATAAGTTTCTGAAGGAATCGCTTAGGTACCTGCTCACGCACTCTACACCTTCTTCCTTGTCTGGACTACAAGGAAAACTGTCATAGATAACCTTAACCCTAAAATTATATCTTTTCGTTGTGGTTTATTATATGCGTTCATTAATTTCTTATGAAAAAATCCATTTTTGAGTGGCAGGCGTTGCATTGCGACTCAAAGAAAGTATTATACACTCCTTTTTCAAACAACTCGCGCCACCTATTGTACAATTTTTATACAAATTTCATAACGTCAGAGCTGTGGGTGTGCGCACAACAACTCAATAAATAAAGTTTCATCGCAATCTGACGAATGGGATAGTAAATAATTTCATAACGCAGAGCTCACCATTATACATAGAAACCACCGCGGGCGTGCGCTCAAAAAACACAAAAGTTTCGTCGTAATCGGATGAATTGGTTTAGATTTCAAATTTTATTTTAATTCTACTACCGCGAAACGATCTGCAAAGCTTCAATTTATCCAAAGCATATTTTTCATATGTACATATATCTAATGTTAACCGATTCGTAGTAAAGATCAATCTAAAATAGTTTTATTAAATTAAGCTAATTAATGAATATATTTAGTTTCATTTACGATTTTTAACGGTCTTTGATGATTTTTCTTACTTTTCCTATTCTCCTTTCACATACCATAAATTGTAATTATTTCTTCGTACATGCGTATTTTACATACCAACTGTGTTTTCCCACGTTTGATTTCCTACAATTAGTAGTACTCGTAATAATATGATCGTAGTATTTTCCTCCGATTGTATTGCGTAATATAGGGCGGAGACCCTTGGTACACTCCACAACATACACACTATATTTTATATATTATATATATATATTTATTATTTTATATTATTTAATACTTCATACATAATATTTATTTTTATAACTTTATGTGTAAAACATCAAATTGTAATATTTAATTAAATGAAGACAATATTAGCGAAACTTGATCGAAAATCTGGAAACAGAAAAATCATTGCACCTCTGGGACAGGTTCCTCCTGGAAAGCGAAAGATCCTGGGTTCGTGTCCCAGAGGTGCAAATATCTTTTTTCTGATTTTTCCTTTTCCAGATTTTCGATTGAGTTTCGCTAATATTGTCTTCATTTAATTAAATAATATTTATTATTGAAATTTGAAAATGGTGATTTCAAATGTCTAATATAATTTAAAAATTGCACTCATCTTCGATATTATCGCTTATCCAATTTGGTTTTGTTTGCATTTGTTTATTATATTTAATTTTTTTTAGTATTCAGTTCTCAAAATCATATTTTTTTTCCATTTATTTATTATTTTGTTATTTTATCATTTCCCGCCTCCCAGGGCCAGCCACAAGCGAGGGCCTCCCCTCTGTGGTGGGTGGGGACCCTGCGCCCCCTTGCCAAGGGGCCCGGGCCCCCCAGCCCGCACCCCCTGCGCCCCTCGCGGTCCCGCAGCACCCTGGGGCACACAAGATGACTAAGAAGCAGAGCAAGCAAGTGCAGCAACAGTTGGAGAAGTTGGCGCAGATCAATATACACCTGCATGGTGAGAAATGTATTCGTACGGTGGTGGTGCTACTAATAAATTGTGACTAACCGAATGCAATTTGACTTCAACATGTATTAGTTAATTGTACAACCCAACTCACCTTACCTTACCTTACCTTACCTAACCTAACCCTCTATAACTAACCTAACCTTAACTTTTCAGTGCCAATTATTGTGTCCAACTTTACCTAGTATTGTATCAATGTATCCATTTTTTGTATTTCTTTTTTCTTAAATAAATTAATTACTTTACCCAACCTAACATACCTTACCTTTTATACCCTATCCTAACCTAGCCTGACACAAACTAACCTTGCCTAATTTATTCTAACCTAACCTAACACTATTAAAAAATGTAATCTGAAGTAAGATTATCGATTTTGTTTTGTATTGTTATTTATTAAAAAAAATATTAAATTAATCCAACCTAACTTTACCTATACTAACTAAATTAAAACATTCCTTATGTAACAGAATTGGTAACAATTTTTCAGTTATTATACTTATATTAAATGCGCTGTGATATGTGAAAACCCTTTTTTAAATACGTAAGTGTCTTCAAACATAATGCCTGCATAATGCATTGTACCTACCTACAAACGTTGTAGTTTTACGACCAGTATTTTAAAGGTAAAATGGTTGAATTTGACATGTTTGAGAAAAGTGTTAGTATATGAATATTAATTCCTTTTAATGAATTGTGACGTTGAAATTTCATGTATTTGTTATTATTATATTTTCAAATGAAGCATTTATATTTACCATATATTTTTTTTATCAAAACATCAAGAACATTATTTATATATTAAATGTTGTGTTATACCCCTACGCTTTTACATACTTCTGATATAAATTTAAAAAAAATGTAGAACAGCAATCACGAAGTATAACCCATGCAGAAGAATAGTTGTATGCTAACATTGATTATTACTGTTGAGGTACCTTATTATAACCTTCTTATATCTATATTCCATGCAGTTACACATATCTACTACTTCTGAGAAAGTATTGCCTTCTACATGCAATCTAGGTATAAGCTAGTAGAAATCACGAATCAAGTTAATTAAATGTTTTACGCTAGTAAATAATATAAATTATAATGAGTGTAAAATGTGTCCAAGAAAAATAAATTAACTATAATAAGTAACAACGACAGTCAATGCTGTTAATTGTTTTTTTCCGTGAGAAACTTCAAGGGTAAAGTTGATAAAATACTAGTTTTTGCACAGTTTTTTACACTTCAGCTAGTGATTGACATTATCGAATCTTTTTAATGATAGTTATGCTTAAGGCGAAGCTTAATGCTACATCACTATTTTAGTTTAATCTTTACTACTTCTTCCTTGCACTGTCCCAACTCATTGCCTAGGTAGGCTGTTGGGGTCGGCTCTTCTCATTCTCAGGTTGTAGCTTCTTCGGTTCTGGGTATCGCTTTCATCCGAAGAGAAAGATTTTGGAACATTGAGTCATCCAGGAGTTCTTTGGTCTTCCTTGGATGACTGTCGATGAAGCTCCATAGACATTGCGTGCTTCACTGTGTGGTCTGTGGTCCTCCAGCTTACTGTTTATGTCCGTGATACCCAGGCTACCACGAATGCGTGAACTTTTAATCTTATCTTTTAGTGATACTCCTGCCGACCATCTAAGCATTCATCTAAGTTTAATCTTTACTAAATATATCTATTTACATTATAAATAATTTTTTTTGATAAATTGAAGCTTTTCCTACCATTTCTATTGAGCAGAATTAAAATAAAATCGCCAATTACTTTATTAAAAAAAAATTAAGTACCGTAAACTAGATTAAAAAAAAATCATTAGAAATGTATGAACGCATATATTATGAAACATGATTTTTTTAATATAATTTTATGGCTAAAATTATCTGTGAGTTTCTGCTGATCAACTTTTTTCTTTAGAAATTATTCACAAAATAAATAAAAACAACTTTAGTGCTTGAAATCGTGATCTCTAGACTCTTTTTGCTAAGCTATTTTATCCCTATTACCTATATTCGTGGCGATATATAGCACACTAAGAATACTTACATTTTTGGCTTGTGACTTCCTCTTGATGGATCTTTCGATTTAATCATTTTAGATGCGTGCAACCACAATTCACATTCTGTGGTTAAAAAAACGGCGATGATGATTTTTGTCTCCAAAATAGATTTCTTAAATTTACCCATGACATGTATATTATTCTCTTGGTAAGTCCCAAATTTGGTGTACATTTTGTTTAAATCTCCGACGTTTATTTTATGTGTAATGCTAGTGACAGACAAAGCCATAAAATCGCCAGCGTTTTTTGGCTTGTCCATTTCAGCATAACGCTCGCTCTACATTACCAATAGAATGGAACACAAATAATACTTACACTAGCATTAGGTATTATGTTCAGCAGATGTATGTCCATTTCTATTTTCAATAACATTATGCAGCTTTCTAACATGTATAATTATGAAATTAAATAACGCATGCCATCAATCATCCAATGTTATAAAAAACATGCATCAATCTCTAATCCAAACGTCTCTGTTGAACACTCGTACAGCAAGCCTAGCGACACTCGGCTTTTCTCTTTTTTGCTCGCAACGTAAATAGTCGTAAGCTTAGAAATTCTGGTTAGCAAATCCGAAACGAGATATTGACTATATCAGAAATAGTATCCGAGAAACCAGGGATTTCTGGAGGGCGTTGATTATATTATTTTAGTAGCGTTTTCGCAAAGTGAAATTTCTACTTATTAATAATAATATTTTTTATTCTTATTCTCTGTGTAGGTTTCTTTGAACTGGCTAATTCAGATTTTTTAAATCAATGTACGTATGTACATGCATACACCTTGTGATAAACCCCCCCCTACCATACCTCTACGAAGTAAACCCTATCTTGGTTTTCCAAATGCTGCTACAGTGCTACAGCTACAGGCGCAACCCCGCCCGGCCTTTAAAACTCGTAGCTCGCCCGTTCTCGCGTCTCTCCCCTGCATTTCTTTTGCAGCGCCTTTTCAACCCCATCACGTAATACTTTTATGCAAACGTGACGAGATGCTCTCAATTAATCAATTGTAATTAACCCCACAACGTTGTGTACTTTTTTGTTTTAGTGGTTTGGTATAGTTAATCCAATTTAATTAATAATTTGTTTGTGGTAAACCCTTGTTCTTTTAGGTATGGCGTGTTACAATTTGCAAGGCTTCGAATAACAATGACTGGGTCTAACTAACTTGAAAAATAACTAATTATCTATCTATATTCAACCAGCTTCCTCCCCTAGCACCTGTTATACACCTACGCTCATCGACGACTATTTTTATTGAAGTAATCTGCATTTTCCCTCCTAGCATCTAGTAAATAAATTTACATTCAAACGGCGAATTGAAAAGATCCTACCTTTCGATGCGATGTCGTGTACTCTCTGCAGCTCTATAAAATGCTATCATGAAAATAATTTGACATTTATTTATATTCTAACAAAAGATTTACACTCAAAGTAGTACGGAGTGCAATAATTCTACACTTACAGTGCTAGATGCAGTTTGTTAGTTAGCTAGCTTGTTTTATTTTGTTAATTTGACTCTACAGGTAGGTATTTTGGATTAACATGAGACAGAACATGTGCTGTTTAAATAATTGGACTCCTCCATAGCCCAACTGATAAGGTGATGGTCATAGACCGCCGAATCAGCTTCCAATTCCAACGCCTCCGGAGAATGTTAAGGTCGCAAGCGACGAATGAAAATCGACATGTTTTGCCTTCTGTCGGGAAAGAGTTTGATGTGTGTTTCTGGTTCATAGTGTGGTAATGGGAATAATATCGACCACTACGCCGCCAAATTATAAATGTGTTGATGATGATGATGAAAGGTCATCTCATACCGTTTGATATGAGGGTCTGCTCCGATTAATGGTGTGATAGCCGATGGCAGGAACTGTTCAGGAAATGTGTGGGTGGCACGAGGTTTTGGAACGTGACATCCTACTCTGGATTGATGATGATGTTGAAGTTCTTCAGCATGCCGATGACTTGAGTTCCATTAACTCCTAAAGCACCGGCATAAACATTAAACCGAAGTTGATTAGACAATCGGCAATGTCAGGAGATCGGTGGGGCCGCTCTCTCCTCTGATCTGGCGATGTATGAATTTAATTAAGGAAGATTTTGATGTCACCGATCCTCGCCTTGGCAGTCACTCATGTCCTCAATAGTCCCGTTCTCCGTCCAGCACGCCGCCTCGAACCAGTAGAAATAATGATTACGTTTTTCCTAGGCACGCTACAAAACATGCGCCAGCCTGCAATCGCGATGGTCATCGGTATTTGATTTGAATGAAAAATACGTCCTCTCGCATAACATACACAAGCGTAACTTGGGTCCTTCCCCTATATTTGTCACGGGCATATGCTCTACGATAGGCGTACCCCAGGCTCAAACTCAAAAATCAGCTCAAAGAAGGAATGTCAAGCTCGGTTTCCAGGGTGCTGGGTCCAAGAATGAAAGGCACCAGGTCGTGAATCTGGCTTCCTTTCCTTCTATTTCCCCGGCTGCGCTTTCGCCCAGAGTACATTTCCACCCTGATGCTGGATGATCCCTATTCCTAGTGTGAGGGAGTTAAGAAAACTTATCTGGATTCCAACAAGGAAACGTCGAACCAGTAGAAATATTGATTACGGTTTTCCTAAGCACGTTACAGGAACATGCGCCAGCCTGCAATCGCGATGGTCATCAGCGATGTTTGATTTGAATGAAAAATACATCCTCTCGCATAACATACACAAGCGTAACGTGGGACCTTCCCCGAAATGTCACGGGCATATGCTCTACGATAGGCGTACCCCAACCTCAAACTCAAATATCAGCTCAAAGAAAGGAATGTCAAGCTCGGCTTCCAGGGTGCTGGGTCCAAGAATGAAAGGCACCAGGTCGTGAATCTGGCTTCCCTCCCTTCTATTTCCCCCGCTGCGCCTTCGGCCAGAGTACAATCCCACCCTGATGCTGGATGATCCCTATTCCTAGTGTGAGGAAGTTAAGAAAACTTTTGCTACTTATGTAGGTGGATATAACGCATTACGCTTAAAATATGAATACCTACCGACGGCTTCATTCAACCGACAATGTGAAAGTTTTTGCTAAATCGAATATATCGAATGAAATATACCTACCTAAGCGTAAACCAAAAGGTGAGGATTATACGATAATTTTATGTATAGTCCTATGTAATAGACTTGTTGTGATACCTAAAATTTGGAATAAGATATGGGAAATTTGTAGGAGTGGGAATTTAATTATGTCAGATTTTGTTAGTAAGCAAAGATGCCCATGCTACGCACCATTCTATAAACTGTTAAATTACCCAATGCCTTTTCAAAAAAAACCCTTCCTGAATATAGTCCCCTAGCTACGTTTAAAATATTAATGCGAGACTCGAAAATAATAATTATCACCTCAAAGGCGCTTTACACATTAATTTATACCTACATTCTATACCTATGTATTTTGTTACCCGTTATGTATTGGAGAATACCCAGTAACCTAGTTTTCTAGATCACCAACAAAGCACTTTTAAAGGATTTTATTATTGTTTTGTGGTTTCAAAATCCCGTCTTTTAAATGAAGTCTCTCGTCTAAGATTTATTGCCCGAAAGTGTCTTTTGTGCATCAAATAGTACTTTAGTTCATTGAACCCCAAATTATTATTTTACAACGGTATTGTCTCAAGAAATTGTCGCCGGTCAACATCAGGCAGCTCCCGATCGACTTACGGAGGGAACGCTCCTTTTTTTACGATTACCGATAATTACCCGATAGCTTTTTAAATGTTACCGTTATAATTTTCCGATTAAATCATCCGACTTAGATGACATGGTTCCTTATTAAAGGCCCCATTAAGGTAGCCATAATAATAATACTAATATTTGAGCGATCCACATAGCACCGCTTTTATGGAAAATCACCTCAAGGGCGCTATATAACCTATAATACATGTTTAAATCTAGAAAACTACAAGCTAGACGAACAATTATAAACAATTAAAATACTCGGGGAGTAATGATGATTCTATTGTTTTAACCCTGCTTTGTACGAAATCCAAACATCAATGTTGTTAATAATTAATTCAATTTTTCAAACTTACCAAATTCGCCATGTTGCACAAAATAATTTCACAAATCAATTCACTACTCTAATATTTAACTCAAACAAGCATTTCTAAACCACAACCCGTCATGCAGTTATTTATTCCAAGATGCAGCCGTCAAACACAATTCTCGAGTCGATTCGTTGTAAAATCTTTCCTGACCCTGATAAACGCCCCAGAAAGCACGTCCCGTATTGATAATTGACCGCTCCAATTTACAAATTATATAATTTAACGTCACAGATATGAACTCTCAAGCCGCAATCTCTGACTCCCTTATTCGCGTGGACTCCTTCCAAATCTTGACTCCCCTCAATCGCGTGAACTATTATCCTTTAATTTTATGAATTATTCCCGGTTTACGCGCACAGAGTTATTATTCTATCGTGTATTCAACCTCGATGATTTTTCGCTAGCCCGTGCGTCTCCAGAATCTCTCCCCGACTGCCTTTATTATTATATATTACTATCTGAATTATTCCCGGTTTACGCGCACCAAATTATTACTCTGCCGTTTATCAAAACTCGATGATTTTTTTATCCCGTCCGCGCGCCTCCAGGTTCCTTCCCTGACTGTCCTTTCTTATTATATATTACTATCTGAATTATTCCCGGTTTACGCGCACCAAATTATTATTCTCTCGTCTATCAAAACTCGATGATTTTTATCCCGTCTGCGCGGCCCTAGGTTCCTTCCCTGACTGTCTTGTTCCAACTCTCTGCCCCCCGACTCCCACCCATCTACTTGTGTGGTTTCAATAATATATTAGCCACTTCTTCAAATCTTAAGTGATAAACACATCTCCCAATATGCATATTTCAATCGTTTTAATAGTGTTCTGTCACATTACATCCCAAATTCCAAGAAATCAGTGCAACTTTCATGTTTGCTATTTTTTTGTGTGTAACCTTTAGATAACAGAATACAAACTAATTTTGTCTGCGCCGAAGTCATAAATTATCCCAATAGCGCTTAAAAGAAGAGCTCAGTGGCGCACTTCAATTCACTACGCAAACACATGTGGTTATTTAGTGGTAAGGACCCATAAATCACCCCCATGAATTGGAAACAGAGAATCGTATGCTGAAAACATTCCATGTTACAAAATTGAATATATTTCTAAATCGATCTCTCAATTTTAAAGGAATTATTTCGTAGGCCCAAAGGCGAGATCATCACAACCTTATCTGTAATAGAAAATGATGAATTTTCACAATGTTAAAGATCCACTTAGGTACCTCTTTTTTACATTAGCTCCACACAGGACGCCATGAGAAAAAAAGTTTAAGTTCTATGTCATCTTTGGGAATGCTGTGAGTAGAGTCTTTTTTGAGAAAAGAAGGATAAGAAGTTCTGCGATGGAAAAATGTATGAGGGGTAGGTAGGTATGTGGAGATCAAAGTGTCCAGGAGTGACGGACGTATGTATTCATCCATCCCATTACGGCGCAAAGAATGCCCGGGTTCTTGGTGTGAGGTTGGTTTAGGTCTTGGCGGCGAATGCTTTGGCCCACCTAGTGCGTGGCGGGCCGGATCGGCGGAGACTAGTTGACAAATACACCTAACCTAGAAATCTCTAGCCGGACCCCCTCGACCCGTCGCCTTGCACCGCATTGAGAGGGATAGGTTCAAACGTTCGTCACTCCTGAATGCTATGACTTCCTACCCACCCCTGATAGCTTTTTGTTTCCCAGAACTTCCTCTTCTCCATTTCCCTTAAAAGAACCTTTACGCAGCATCCCCAAATATGACATAGGTACTGAGAGAATTTTTTTTCCTCAGCGCCTCCTGTGTAGTGATAATGAAAAATAAACTTGCAATGTTTCGATTTTTTCGACGATCAATCAGTAGAGACAAGTGGATTCGATTTCTGCCTAATATTGTGTATGTTTTATGAAATTAGACCAACTTGTTTATGTACGATATACATAAAATCTCTGCCATCCATCTTGTTTTATTTAGAGTTATATTTTACGAGCAGCCAAGGCCCTTATAACAATGTGTTATTCTCTTTGTTTTTCTTCCCCGTCAGCTTCTCCGCTTTTATGTCTTGTTCGTCTCTGTCTATATCTAAATAATAACGCCCTGACGTCACTGGAGCCCGTAAAAAGGGGAATTTGGGATGCTGGGCCTGTGGGAAATTACAAGAATACATTCATCTCAATACTGTATTCAAAGCCACTCTCAGTTGTTTTGGTCTGATATGTTGTTATACTGTTTGAAGTTGAAAACAATGGAAAAATCTAGGTTAACTGCTCTTGAAGATTGTACGTACGTTGTAAACCTGAAACCCTAGTGACTGCTGCGGCAACCATTAGGTTGTAAGTTGACGACCTCTGTGGTCGAGGGGTAAGGCTCTTGACTTGCATTCCGAAGGTCACGGGGTCATAGGCTTGAGCAAGAAATTTTTTATTTGATTGATTTGTGTTATTTCACAATTCAATAATATACGGTATATTTGCGGCACGTTCCACGGGGGATGACGCTCTCAGGAATTGCCCTCGCATAAGGCCACCATTAAGAATTGAAATGTTGCTTGAAATGGCTTTAGCCGTGTTTGGTGACCTGATCTGAATAGTCAGATTTTTTTTACATGAGCTCCACACAGGAGGCCCTGAGGAAAATAATTTCCCCCGGAGCCTATGTCATCTTTGTGGATGCTGTGTGGATGGTTTTTTTAAGAGAAGGAGAGGAGAGTTCTGGGAAGGAAAAAGGTTTAAGGGGTGGGTAGGAATCTGGGGTTCAGTGTGTCCTGGTCATCCGCCTCCAAGACGTAGACAAACCTTACCCCATGAACCCGGGCACCCCTGCTAAATCACCAAACGTGGCGAACTACTTGGGGTGACCATGGCAGAGGTGTTGGTTATCCAATAAAGGTTCCCGGGGCGGTGGTACCCATTCCCGCCTCCCAAATTGAAGATGCTCCCCCCCTTCCTCTTCCCCATCTCCTTTTCCTCCTCCCCACTATCTTCAGCCTCATAACATACCCCAATTAGGAATGCCATTGTCTCACTTGCTGCAGACGGTTGGGAATAGTTGATACTCTTGTGCGGTATCCACATACAATTTTTTTTATTTTTTTTTTTATTATTATTTATTAACCAATACATATAGTATACAATTAAACAAAATATATATAATATATAATATTGGTGGTAACAATACCTCCCTATCTCCCTAATTGAGAAATTCTCGTGTTTAGAGAGGGGGCATTTTATAATGATAAAGATCATTTGATTTGCTTTTTGTTTTTTTTTTGTTCATTGGCGTTTAGTCACCATGCGACTATAAGAAAAACATTTTACAATGCTATCCTATACTATTCCGTAGAACTGTTTTTCGAATTTACTGATAACTCGAGTACGATAGATTCTCTATTTTTAACGAATTTTCGTAAACAACGACTTGAATCGAACTAATCGTCCCAAAAGATTCGTTTGTGAATAATGGTCGCTGTAAGTAATACGTTCTCGTTCATCATTCTCGCATATTCAACCTTGACCCTTAGTGTCAAATTAAGGGCTATTTGTTCGTATAACTATAACAGTGGTACCTTATACCTATACTTCAATCCAGATTGAAATTGTTACCCGCCACTCAATATAGACGTTTAATCCCCAGGCTAATTTATTCGCTTTTGGGAACAGCTCACATAGGTCTCATATTAATCGTTGTGTCTCCCTTACTGTCATAGTGAGAAATATAATCTGGTCTAAACGGTGTTAGAAAGAGAAAACACCTCGCTTTATATTCATATCAAAAAGTTTATGACGGAGAATTAAAATCTACACATTTTAATTCTCCGTATAAGAAACCTTAGTTTCCAACTGCAATTGGAGAAAAAATATGAAATTTTGTGAATTTTTTCATCAATTGTTTTTACATGAAACGATAAAAGGTGAGGTGACAATAACGTTTATAATACATTTGTATGATAAAATATGTGTGTGTATTTTTTTCGTTTTCAGAAATTTTATTTGAATAAACGTAAATACTTTTTATGTTTGCATTAAAAATTTTATATTTTAAAAATTATATGTTTATTTCTAATAACAAATCTGTAAAGCGTTTTTTACACCTTTCAAAACAGTTTTTAGTTTTCTGATTCAGAAATATTCCATTTATTTGGATTTTATTGCAAAGCGGAAAATATGCTCGAGGCCTGAGGGATTAAACTTTCTTAATTGATATTAGAAAATAATTGTTTTCTCAGAATGCCATTTTTTACAACGATGTAGACTACTTTAAATTAATGCACTAAGATTTTTTTTAAGTAGTAGAATTTGTAGTTTTTTTCTTTTATATACTCCACAAAGGAGGCCCTGGGGAAAATAAATTCATTTGATGCATGTCTTCAGGATATTTTTGAAGAAAGGAAGTAATGCACCTGGGCCTTGCAGAGACCCGTGTTGTAGGAAGTAAGAAACACAGATGCCTGCAAGTCATTCCACACCCTGGATCTTAAACTCAAGAACGAGTCGTAGAAACGATAGTTCTTAAGTAACAAAAATCAACTGTATAAATGTTAGGCGTACGTTTAGCGTGTTTCGCGTCGCCGATTAACCGAATGCATCTATGTCGCTATTTCCTCGGAGCATCTTCCATTGACATACAGGTAAAACAAGGACAGCATTCTCACACCACGCTTAGGCTCTAAAGATTGCAATCCTTGTGTTAAGATAGGAGAATCTTTCAAAAGAACCTCCCGTTTCTGCATCGTCAATTTCAACCACCGTTTTTATCTATAACATTTGAACAACCGGCTCCGACTCTACTTGTTTCACAGAATGTGCACAATTCACCAGCTTTCAAAGCCAATTTTCACTAAACTTGAAAATTAACTTTGAAATTTGATGAATTGTTCAATTTCTGTTAAACAACTAGCCCTATGTGATTTACTGCTTCCAAATCTCAGGTGTTCTGCAGATTCTTGATGCAATTCACTTACATGTAAGACACGATTCTAAAACGGTGATGGGAGTGAAGACGATGGAAGGCGGGTTCCACCCCTTAACCCCACTCCCGGCTCTACCGCTCTATCACGAATCATATTGTTCGTTCCGTATAATAAAATGAGACGATCTATTTTCATTCAATATCAATCTACTACAAAGAGTAGAACTTCATACCATAAGTAGGGCTGGCATACGTTGTACCCGTTTTTACGAGACTTTTTCAATTCTGTCCCATACTTTCATATTGGCTGCAATTTTCTGCGTATGTCCGGTCTGTTAACAGTAAGATGGTGTAAGTCTGGCGATCCTTTTTTTTTAAATAAATCCCTCTAGTGAGCGTAGTAAAAGAAGCAGAAGATGGTTTAAAAGGGAGATATGTGTATACGAATGAGGGAGCGCGCTATTGTTAAAAAACATTTATAACTAAACGAAATTTAGGAAAATATTTAATTTAACATGGCTCGTTGAAATAGAGCAAAAATCTCTCGTCAAATGTCTAAAGTAGTAAAGATACACTGTGATTTTTTTCATAATGTGTTTTTAACGATTTTCGGAGAATACTTTCCGATTTTTTTTCCGATCTCGGCTCGGCAAATTTAACCCTCGTGCTAATTTCTCGGTTTTTGGAACAACTCATATATTTAAAGGTCTCGTAGAAATCATTGTGTCTCCCTTACTTTAATGTTTAGAAATATGATCGTTGTTACAGAGAGAAAACACTACGCTTTATATTCAAATCAATCAAATTAATTAAAAAAATTAAAATGTGTATACATTTTTGAATCCAGATATATGAAATTATGATACTTTGGGAATTTTTTATTCATTATTTTATATGAAACGACAAAAAGATGAGATAATTTAAACGTTTATAATACATTTGCCTAATACTATATGTGTACGCTTTTATTTTTTTCGTTATCGTTATGTTATACGCGCATACGCGCACGCGTTATACGCGCATGCGAATTCTACCGGAGTAAAAAGGTTACGGTTACCATATTTTTTTTACATTAGCTCCAAACAGGAGGCCCTGAGGAAAATAAAATTCCCCTCTGGGTCTACGTCATCTTTAGAAAAGTCTTTTTAAAGAAAGGAAGTAGAAGAGAAGTTCTGGGAAGGAATAAAATATTAGGGGTGGGTATGAATCTGAGATTCAACATGTCTAGGAATGACGGATGACGGATCTTGATGGGATTGAGCGGACACGGAACACACGAACAAAAATGCAAAGCGCTCGAGTTAAACCAGGACTTTGCTAGACTCAGTCAATTAAAAAATGAATTACATATAATTTTTAATGACTTTATTAAAAACCTTGAAAACTTTTTACACTTGCGTGCGAAGGTTTTTCATCTTGAATTACTTGACTGTTTGAAATTTTTACCCCGGATATATTACAAAGACAATACATTTTAATATCTACGCACACGAAATATGATGGTCCATATGGAAACTGCCTTTAGAGAATTTGATACTCAATCAATTAATAGACATCTCGAATTCCAGATATTAATTATTGACTAACGTGTAGCATCACTCCCAGCACCCATTATATCCCCAGAGTTAACTATCTCATACCATAGACACACTCCCGGTACTGATCAATCACCCAGAGTTAGCGAGCAAATACTGATAGCCATAGACATTCTAATTAATAGACCAGTCAATCATGGAAAGGGGAACTAATCAAGTTGCGCGGAGAGGGGAGACGGTCACGCCGCACAGTGATTTGTTGATGAATGAATCTGACAGTATACAGGCAACTCGCATTGGATTTATAATCACTCTTTAATCCTCGAAAATAAAATGTGCTTACGAATTACGATGTTGCGCAAATTGTTGGCTGCGTAAAATACTTAACCACAAATCTAAAATCGGGTAAACAAAATTTCGGGCTTTTTTCCAAAATTGAATAATATGTTATACTATTTAGTTAGACACTTATAAATGTGTTAAAGTTTAATTATATGTAAGGAGTATATTAGAACTCAGTTCAGAACTTCAGTTCTAATATTCTCCTAACCAAGGAAGGGTTCTTCTGTAATCAGTAGTGTGAATAAAATAAATTAAAGTGGTCTGGTATGTTTTTAGATTTTTACGGCCAAAAGGATTTTCGTTTTTTGTTTTTGAGGTGTTATGCAGTGTTGCGCTTCCTCCTTTAGCCAACGTTTCGGACAGCATTACAGTGTCCATCATCAGGGCAGACACATCTGCCGACATAACGAAAATATAGTAGTCTGTAACGGATTTCTTAAATTAAATGTTTTTATTGTAAATTATGGCGATCCACAAAGTTGTTGCTTTTTATAAATATGTGATATCAATCAGTTTAAAGGAGTGTTTCTTTACCGTATTGAAATTGCCCCCTTTACTACAGTAAAATTCCCCCCCCCCCCCCCCGAAACGAAAACGAAACGCAGTCTCCCATCCCATCCCATTACGCCCCCCCCCCCCCCCCCGCCGTTGTGGCGAATATAATTGTGACCAGTGGTGAATCTGAAACAGCCATAGTCGCATAGGGGGGGGGGCGTAATGGGATATGTTGGGGCGGGGTGGGATAGGGTGGTATGATCATTTATTTAACAGAATTTTCAAATCGCTGCACCTAGAGAAAGTGCGGAAGTCACAATTTCCACTCGAAATTCTGCAGCGCCCCCTAAATGCATTAAAGGGACTTAATGTTAAAAATGTAAATAAATATTAAACAAATAAAAATATTTCAATCCATTATTTGCATTAGTGTTTATTTCTAAACTATTTAAATTAGCGCCATGCGTGAACGCTTAGATTACAACGTATTTTCCGCTTAACCTCAAAGTAACCTCGAACCCTCCTGGTGCCAAAAATATGGTCACGTGTTTTGCTTCCAGCTCGTCGAAATGATAACCAGATTTTATGACTGCAAGTCTGTTAATATGGATGTCTGCATAATTTGGATGCCAATTAATTTTGTGTGCTGACCCAAGGCATAACCGTTCAACGCTTCCACCCTGTGTCGACATGTTACTCCTTCCACTTCACGCCTGTGGATAATCCTTCTGCGCTGGATTGGCCTTAAAATGTTATGTGTGCAGGCGGCCAAAAGAGAAAATAACGATTTAAAAAAAAAAATAATGTTTTATTATCTTCCTTTTTACCTTACAGGTTCAGATAATGATATCCTCACAGGTAGAGATCTCCCGTTTTCCGGATTTCATTTACGTATTAAAATTTAATAATGTGGAGTTACTGAAAAAATCTTCTAACATTTAAATATTAGAGGATTCTTTATTCTAATAAATAAAGGAGAGTGTCTGTTTGTAGCGGGCGGGCGGCGTGGATTCGACTTGTATACAAACCTACAGTTTTATTATTCAGAGATTGATGAAATTTAGCATACATGATTATCAAATCAAGAGGAACATCTCTGTCTTAGTCTGATTTTGAGAAACTCTGTGTAAAGCCCGAGCAACGTCGTGGAGTTCAACTGGTTATAAATATAATATCATGCAGTGTTTTTTAATGCGTTGCTTTATTTCTGTTTCAGTCTGTATTTGTTGTCAGTATGTTTTCTATTTCTAATCTTCCTGTGTTTTGTATCCATTTTTTTAATATGAGTTTATGAATGTTGTTGTGATGTTTGTATGAGAGTGGAATTTTGTTGTAGAGATTGTTTCTGTAGTAGCGACGCTTCTGACAACATGTAAATTTTTCCTTCTGATAATGTTGTAAATCCGTATGTTTATTCTCGAATAGCTTTGCTACCGGCTTCGCCCTTGTTATTTAAGTAGATACTACAGATGAAATTATATATTTTGGTGTTCCGTCAATATTATGTTTAAGACATATATTATGTATTCAGCGTCCGCGAAAGGGTTAAGTACAATACAACTTTAAAGGAGTAGTAGTCATTGATGGTTGCGTGTTCAGAATGAACAGTTTTTTCCTACAAATCATTAATGATTTATAAGTTGATAACTTTATCTCTTTTTATGCCTACCTACCTTCACCGATGACAAAGGGCGTCTTAAGATGAAGCCATACTAAATAATGCAAAATCATACAAAATCGTATGTTTTAGTTTTGAAAATTTGACCGCTTAGAAGTATTATAGATGCTTCAATTAAATACTACGTGTAGAACATACCTTGGCCCTTAAAAATATCGGTCATTTTTTTTAATAAGTCTTTTAATAAGCTTAGAAAAAAATAAAGTATTAGGTCTATAAAAAACATTTTTAACTGAAAACTCTCCTACTTATAAACACTTTTTCGGATATGGTTTTATTGCATAATGTGGCAAATTCAGTTTCTTATATAATTATCGCGAAAAAAAATGATATTTCCGCCCGAACCTCACAAAATAAAATATAATATGCATTTTCGCGTTGGTATTTTTGACATCACGGCGACAATACGGCAGTCGACGAATTTGTTATATCAAAGTGAACCTTATACCGTCCACCGAAGAACGACTGGCAGCCGCCCCGATTTTCTGTCATTACTCCTCCGAACGGAGCGGAGAGAAGACGTGTTATGCTCCGCGCCGCTTATTTTCGTGAAATCAATTTAAAAATTCTGTTTTATTACAATAAACAATGCATAAAAAAGGAATTAATGTTTTTTACAGGCCTTTACAAAATCAACAAGTAAAAAAAAATCTCAAATATCTTTTCCAACCTTTCCAAAAGCTTTTTCTCAAGTATTTTTAAACTCCTCCCATAAAAGGGCGTGAATTCCGATTTCGATTTTTTCCCGTACTAGTGGATCGCCTTAACATATATTATACAGTTTAAGTTTTTATACAATTAAACACAACTGCAACCTTTCCATTGTATTAAAATTCATTTTTAATTCCGCCAAAATTGTATCTATACAGTTTAATTTGTTGTTGCAGTTGTGTTTAATTGTATAGATACAAGATACCAATTGAAGAATGATTTATAACCTCCCGTCCTCTTAAGCTAACCTTTACCAGTAACAAAATATAATATAACCTTCGTGTTGCATTTAAAAAAATCTAGTGTTCCGCCAATATTATATATACACAGTTGAATTGTTCCACGGCCCCGAAAGGGTTGAACATCCACTACAACAACAATCAATGAATGATTTAGAACCTCTCGTCTTCTTATGCCAACTACGTGTGAAAAAATGACATCTAATCTTTGCGTTGAATTTTTAAAAAATCTAGTATATATTATATATAGTTGAAAAGATTAAACATCACTATAGCAACAACTGGTGAATGATTTAGAAACTACTGTCTTATTATGCCAACTACCAGTGACAAAATGTTAAAATCTAACCTTTGTGTTGCATTAAAAAAAAAACTAATGTTCCGCCAATATTATACACACTTGAAGTGATACGCGGCCCGAAAGGGTTAAGCACAATACAACATTAATAAAGTAGCAATCGATGATAGCGTGTTCAGAATTAATAGTTTTTTTTCCCTTTGACAACAGCTGACTGATTCCCATCCATAATACACAACTTATGAATGATTTATAACCTTTCTATGTCCTCGTGTCTTCATCGTGCGTGGTCGACTACGTCAGTATAATTTCCTAGTGGTAGCAGGGAAATTATTTCGTTTGTCTTTCGAAGAGATAAGAAGTTTCGCTATTTTGAGTGTCCACGTCATTAGTTGAAAGTGGTTCATCACTTTATTTTGTTATTTTTAGGTGATTTCGTCATAAAATTATCAATGCGGTGTGTTTGACCTAATTACATAAATAATATATTACCGATGTTTAATTTGCAGTCTATTTTCTGGGAATCGCTTTTTGTCGTCGTGTTTTTTTTGTTTGTCATTCGCTTATTATTACCTATGTTTAATTTGCAGTCTATTTTCTGGGAATCGCTTTTTGTCGTCGTGTTTTTTTTGTTTGTCATTCGCTTCTGCAAATTATTTGCTATTGTTTCTACGAACATATTAATTGGTTCATACACGCATGCATTATGCCTATCGCGTGACTTTATTTCCCAATTTTCGCGATTTTCCCCAGAAAAATATTTTGATTGTAAATGTTTTCTTGTTTCTGGATAAGTAATGGGGTATTTTCACAAATTATGAATACCGTTAAAAATGGCGAAGATTTCAATTTTATTTTCCTGATTCTGATCGTCATATTTAAAATGTGTAATTTTAATATTTTCATTCACAAATATTGATTTGAAAAACCCACACTTCGAAACGTGGAACCGAATGGTCAAAACTTCACCATCATTGTCCAGCGTGACGTCATCGCCGCCGAATTCACGAATAAAATCGAACATGTCATTTTGGCGGCAAATCGAAAATAGCACCTTTTAAAAAACTTTAGAAAAATACCTTCATTACCGTATTTTTTTAGAGAATAAAAGAAAACTGTGAAAATACCCTATTCAGGCAGTTTTTTTCATACGAGTGAGATGGGTGTAAAAAGCCGGTGATGCCCAGATATTTTAAGAAAGCAGTATGAGCCATAATAGAGAATTGGGTGGCTTTTATTCTAAATTTACGATAAAATAATGTTTTAATGAATTTGTTTGTGAATATTTTTAATTTCGTATTCTATATACCTTTGTTTATGTGAAAAATTACCTAAAAGTAGAATGAATCAAATGAACTAAACATTTTAAATGCGAAACCTTTTCGGAGAACCACCGCTTGGTGGTTATAAAGTAAATAAAATAACTCTTACATATAAATATTTTATTACATGCATTTCACTATTTCACAGCATAGTTGCCATTTAAAAAAAAATATTTTAATTAATTAATTTTAATTAAAGCACTTGTCACAGCGATTCACTAATAGGCATTGACGTATGATATCTGGTCGAAGCTAATAAGGGATTTTCACTGCTTTTGCTCTTGAAAAAAAGTTGATGATGATGTAATTTTTATTTTGACAAATAGGTACACTTTCTGTAACGATTTAAATTGTGTCATTTTCTATCTACCGTCAAAACGATATGTTCGTTTTCATTCGTGAATTCGGCGTCCTTGACGTCAGGCCGGGCAACATTAGTGGCGGTTGACGTTTTCTCTGTCATAATGACGTTGAAGCCAGTTGCAGCCGTTTCAGAATGAGCGGTTTTTCAAATCAAGATTTGTGAAAGAAAATATAAAAATCACACATATTTAGCAAATATCAGATTCAATAAAACAAACCTTAGATATTCCACACCTTTTTAACGGTATTCATAGTTTTTTTTTAAATACCCCATTTGCAAATTCCTTCTGCATTAAACTCAGCTGCCTGGGAAAGTAGGCAACCTAATCTTTCAAGTTGAAGTAACAAAAAATGACAAATTATCGAAGAACGATAAACGCACAAAGGTCTTTGTATGCTACATGCTAAATTTGAATCGTTTTTTAGAATCGGTACTAAATACACAATAGTTGTATACCTAGGTTCGTGTCATTTCAATTTAAATTCTGCATAATTATTGATGATTAATATCATGATACTACTAAGTAAGTAAGGATGAATCACGAATGAAGGGATGCTAAAACAATGCAAGGCCGATATAAACTCAATGAATAAGATTAGAAAAGGGGCGCTTATATAGTTCGGACACGTACAACGAATTAACGTAGAAAGGAGGATCAAGAAAATATTTTATGCTAAGTAGATGGAAGAAGTGACAGACATCCCAGAAAGGCATGAATCTGATTCATAGAAGATTATGTTTATTTATTTATCAATCTTCCTTACGACGCAACGGCGTAGGTATAATTTTAAAGCCATTTTTAAAAGTTCATCGACCCAGTGTTCTTAAGAGGAACGGCTGCACGGCCTTTTTAATACTAAACTTAATTAAATTTGGATTTGAGGCCAAATTTAAAAATTTAGTTTTTTATCAAAAGGTATGGCAAGTATCTATGTGCTACATTATTTATTTGTGATTAAATTATAAGGTATATGCCGTCGAAGGATTCTATTTTTCATGATTTTAGAGGCAATTTAAAAAAAAGTTATGAATGCGAATTAAGTAAGGAGTGTAGGCTAGGACAGAATTGGCGGTCCGTCCTCTCTGCCTACCCCTGCGGAGAAACGGCGTGATGATTAGTTAGTTAGTTTCTGGCACTCGGACACGCCCACAACACACTGCCATCGGTTTATTCTGTAGTGTTTTTTTTACCTTTATAGCCAAACACCATTTTATTTCTTTTTCCATTGGGATTCTTTAAATCTAAACTTAACCTAGTTTACGTCAGAAAGTAAAACCCCTTATCCCAGTCTTAAGTCGTGGATTACGTCAAACCCTTAGTTAGAAGCGTCGGTAGTTGGTTTACTTTATATTCTGTGAGGATCCGCTTGTTATTATAAATAAACTTAATTCTAAGACACCGACGTCGTGGTCTTGAAATTCGGGGTAGTGCCCACATAATAATAGAGCTGGTTGAAATTGCTTCGACACGCCATTCTCAAATAAATATATATTTTTTAATTCTCTCAGTGGTATTTACATAGTGTAGACAACTAAACAACTCTGTATGTATTTCGTTTGTCTTAAAATATTATAATCTCTGTAATAAATGTGTAATATTAGGTAGGTGTATTTATTTAAATAATGGTATTAAACCAAGGTAGGGTGTTTTTTTTACACTTTGTTAGCTCCATACAGGAGGCTCTGAGGAAAAAAATCTTCTCAGGGCCTATGTCATCTTTGTGATGCTCTGTGGAGGGTATTTTTAGGAAAGGAAGGCCTGGGAAAGAAAAAGGTACAAGGGGTGGGCAGGAATCTAGGGGTCAGTGTGTTAGGAGAGACGGATGCATGAATCCATCCCTTCCACTGCGGTGCAAAGCGACGTTTCGACTGCTCGCCAAGCGGTAGGTAGGCAAACGCATCCGCCGCCAAGACCTAGACAAACCTCACCTCTTGAACCCTCTGCTAAGCCACCGAACCAGCGGGGGTGACTGGGGTTGTTGGTTATCCAATAAATGGTTCCCAAGTGGCGGTACCCATACCCGCCTCCCAAATTTTGCAGGGGCTGTTAAATCGAGTGTTTGATAGAATTTGATTGATGATTTGATGCAATTTGAAACAGTGTTTATTTTTAGTAGATATATATTATTTTTATCTATATATAATTTGAATTTAAAAATACAGCATGGGGCAAATTTGTCAAAAATGAATTGCTATTCATGTTTAAAACTATAATTCGGTACTAAACACCATTTTTTAATAAATACATATTTCTTCTTCAATTATGAACTTATTTTATTTGCCAAGTTAAAAAAAACATTTAGTTGTATTTAAAGGGAAAAAAAGATATGAAACAATATTTTTAAATCGACATAAAACATGTTTTGTATGAAATGACATACCCGAAATATGACAAGAACAAAATGAAAATCTTAAAAATTAAGTGCACAATTCGCATTCTTTTTTTCAGCAGTCACCGCAAAATTCCCAATGATCAGAAAACAATACATTTTAGCCAATATACTCCTGGCTTCGAATGCCAATAAAATGATATTTTATATCTGGTCATACTTGTCATTTTCTACATATTTCCCCTACCTATAAGCATTATAAACATTCCTATTTTTCGATTAAATGTTTATTGAAAACTTTTCAATATCGTAAATGGAATGTTTTTCTTCGTCTAGCGCATCAACGACCCAACAGAGCCAATTGTCAGACCATTCGGAATTCCCTACCAGCAATTCAAACTTTCCACCTCTATTCTTTCCACCGCCTTTCCTTTCAGATTCACCTCCACAAACCTGCCTCCAATATTCTGTAGCCAGCTGATTCTGTTCCCCGTGGCGGCGCAGGTTTACCCCGCCATTTGAATAATATGTTTGAAGAAGAGTGATAAACACGGGAAGGAAACGCGAGGAAACGAATCGAAATAATGCCCCTTAACCCCTTGGCAGATATTGAAACAAATAACCTAACATCCACATACTACCCCTCCGATGCAAATAAATCAAGTCATGTCAATCAATTGTTTCTTGATTCTGTGCGGATGTAGCGTACAAAAAAATTTCTAATTTCAGTTAAGTAAAAATTCAACCTTAAAGGCGTTTAACCAGCCAGCTGCCGAAAAACCAAATTTCGTCGATTTCAACTGTACAGGGCAGTTCCGATAAGAAAGATTAATTATTTTCCGTGACAGCTTTTTAAAATTATAACTCAATATCGATTTTATTTAATTCCAAATTTGCTTTAATTTTATACCTATGTACATCCAAAAATGTTCAAAGGCGTGATGATAAAACTGCATATCTATATTTTTTTATCATAATTACCTATTTATCATTTTTCAATAATGTCTAAGCAAAATAAGAATGTAAAAAAATCTTAAATATATTAGTTTGTAAGTGCGCAAATAAATACACAAACGCACCAATTTTTGTCAAGAAACACATGTTCGTATATATTTTATATGATTTCATTTAAACTAAAATTAAAATTCTGAAACATACGTTTACCAGATATTGTATTGATTTATTTTACTGCATAATTAGATATATGATTTGAAATGGGTGTTGTATAATCTTTTTTGAAAATTTAACAAATCTGCCAACGACCTATGGACCCTATGGTATAACCTTATTATACTAAAAATTAAAAAAAAATCTCAAAATTTAAAACATACCTTTACTAGATAAAATAACAATCTTTCGAAAACAATTTTTTGTGGAAAAGAGTCAATACGTCTAAAATCTGATTTAAAAATGACATATTTCTGGTTTTCTCTGGTTATATATACCCTCTTTGTGCTAAATCAGTATTTTAGATTAATCTTTAACACGAATACTCTATAAATATTAAAAAATATGATTTGGATAAATTGAAGCTTTTCCTACCGTTTCCATTGAGTATGATTAGAATAAAATTGTTAATTAGGTGCTTTATGTATATAAAATATATTCGTAAGTTACTGAAAAACATATTTTTCATTAGAAATGTATGAATGCATTTAAGAAACAATTTTTAAAATATACAATTTATGCTAAAATTATTCACAAAATAAATAAAAACCGCCTTTGCACTTAAAGTCGTGACCTCTAGACTCCGTTTGCCAAGCGATTTTCATGTCTATTATATATATGCGTGGCGATATTATAAGGATTATTTTTAACATGTCTCAGCCGATTGTGATATTAGTCCCGAGAGAAGTTTTACGTGACTTCATCGTCATTTTCGTTTTCATACAAGCTGCGTAAGAAGGAAGATGACAATCGTCGATGACGAACGTAGAAGCTCTCGCAGAGACAACTTTAGAGGAAATGATTAATTATGTAAAATTAGTAACTTGTTAGAATCACTATTATTTTATTATTTTTTTTTACATGAGCCCACACAGGAGGCCCTGAGGAAAATAATTCCCTCAGGGCCTATGTCATCTTTGGGGATACTGTGTGGAGGGTTTATTTAAGGAAAGGAAGGGGAGGAGAGTTCTGGGAAGGAAGAGGGATTTAGAGGTGGATAGGAATCTGGAGTTCAGTGTGTCCTGGTCATCCGCCTCCAAGACCTAGACAAACCTCACCCCATGAACCCGGGCACCCCTGCTAAATCACCAAACGTAGCGAACCACTTGCGGCGACCTATGGCAGAGGTTTTGATTATCCAATAAAGAGATAATAAAGAACACAATAAATACCATGTGGGGGTGTATTATGAGCAAAAAATCTGACCGTTCTTTGCTTAAATCGTATGCAAATTTGTGCCTCCCCATTATTATTAAATTCAATTGATGGTACATGCGATGTCAGGCAAGTGTAAGAGAGACAGAAAGTTTGGCTAGGTTAGAGAAATGGGTCAGAATCAAAAGGTAGTATGTTTGTGTAAGGGAGACAGAAAATTAGGTTAGGTTAAAAAAATATGTCAGAATCAAAAGTTACTATGTTTGTAAAAGCATGAATTAGTTAAGTAAAGGTAATGAATAGTTTTGAAGTTAGTTTAGTGTATATGTTAGTCATGTAATTTCAGCACCCTTCAATAAATGACGTAGTTGGTTTTCATTGAAGCCCAAATGGAAGGCATTTTAAGTCTTCTTTAATTCGATGTGATTATATATTATACGAGTATATACTCCTACTTCCAGAGTGATTTTTTCCGTTCCAGATTCCATTTAAAATCGAAACGTTTCTTGAAATGTTTTGAACTGTGTTTAATCACCTGATCTAAACACAATAACCCAATAATTCCCAACCACACTCTTCCCCATCTTCTTACACTCTATACTTTCTTCAACATCACAACATTCCTCAAAAGTGTACACACAGTCCCACTGACTCTGGGCGTTTAGTACTTTGATCTCTTAGATTCAGAATCACTTTAAAAACTTAGTCAATATATGTAATATGATTTTGCTAATTTTCACATTTATCTTCCTACCCCCTCTCACTCCCTTTAGTCCACCCCCTCCAGAAAACAACCCACAACCCCATCCCTTATTATTTATCACCGTCCTGTTTCCTTGCTTGACATTTATGACTACCCTATGTAAATGTGTACCTATGTACATACAAAAATAGCGAGACAGTACACAAGATTTAATTAAAATAATTTTACACAATAATTTGATATTACCCTTCATAACTGTATTCATTACGTATTCATAAGAGCCATTAATTCAGTATTCTAAAGATCAAGGTTCATTCGATGAATATTTACTTCAGAGTTGTTTAACCCTTCTTATTTTTATTTCATGAAAAACATTACATTTTTATAAGCGGAGGTTAGGTTACAATAAGCTTACATTTAATTTACTATTTGCTAACTTGTAAATTTGCTTATCCCTATAAAATATTAAATTCAGGATTGATTGACCGCTTCTTATTTTTATTTCATGAAAAACACAACATTTTGATGAGCGCTGGTTAGGTTACAAGAAGGTTACAATAAGCTTACATTTTATTAACTATTTGGTTACTTGTAGATTATAGTGAGGTTGGCTTATCCCAATAATATTAAATTCAGGGTTGATTGAACCCTTCTTATTGTATTTCATTAAAAAAATAACACTTTGATTAGCGATGATTGGGTTACAAGAAGGTTAAAATAAGCTTACATTTAACTTAATATTTGGTTACTTGTGGATTGCAGTGAGGCTGGTTTATCCCAATAATATTAAATTCAGGTTGTTTGCACCCTTCTTATTTTATTTCATGAAAAACAACATTTTATCGAGCGGTGGTTAGTTTACAAGTAGGTTACAATAAGCTTACATTTAACTTACTATTTGGTTACTTACAATTGTAGTGAGGTTGACTTATCCCAAAAATATTAAATTCGGGGTTGATTGAACCCTTCTTATTTCTATTTCATGGAACATAAAATTTTGATGATCGAAGTTGGGTTAGAAGAAGGTTAAAAGAAGCTCATATTTAACTTCCTATTTGGTTACTTATATATTGTAGTGAGGTTGGCTTATCCCAATAATATTAATTCAAAGTTGATTGAATGCTTCTTATTTTTATTTTATGAAAAACGTGACATTTTGATGAGCGGTGGTTAAGTTACAATAAGCCTACATTTAATTTACTATTTGGTTACTTGTAGATTATAGTGAGGTTGGCTTATCCCAATAATATTAAATTCAGGGTTAATTGAACCCTTCTTATTATATTTCATGGAAAACATAATATTTTGAGAGATGGTTGGGTCACAAGTAGGTAATAAGCTTACATTTAATTTACTTTGTGGTACTTGTAGATTGCAGTGAAGTTGGCTATCCCAAAAACCTTAAATTTGGGGTTGATTGAACTCTTCTCATTTTAATTTCATGAAAAACATAACATTTTGTGAGATAATATTAGGTTACAATAAGCTTACATTTAGTTTACTATTTGGTAACTTTACGTTGCGGTGTGGTTGACTCAAGTTAGGAATGTTAATTGCGGGCTTGATTAACAATGATTAAACCCTTCTTATTTATTTTCAATAAACCCAACAAGTTTTTATTATAATAAATAACGAGGTTATTTTGTAATTAGGTTCGTTTATATTTAGCTTACGTTTTTATGCGTAGTTAGGTTGGCTTACATTTAACTTACGTTTTGATGCGAGAAGCTTATTTTGCAATTAGGTTGGTTCACATTTGGCTCACAATTTGGTTACTCTTAGTTTGCATTGGGTTTAAACCTCGTTTTTTGTTAGGTAACAGGTTTTTTTAAAGGATAACGACTGTGAGACAACGGTAGTGTTAAAAAACACGTTTTTCACCTTTTATTTCTCAATGTTTAACAATTGTTTATTTATATCACTTGATTCGAATAATAATATAATGTTTTTTCGAATAAAGCAAATACTCCGGGGTGTGACATTATTATATTAAATGAAGATCACATTTTGTAATTCACCACTTTTAATATTAAAAGTTTTATATTTACTCTTTTTGTTTAGGACAACACAGCAATTTTCAGCTCGCAGAGTCATTGCCTTCATGAGCTGTAAAGTTTTAAAAATTTGTTTATTTTTCAAATGACCAATAAGAAGACAAAATGTTTTGAAACTCTAGCAACGCCGGGTAATATACTTTATATTAAATTTTAACTCTATAACGCGTTTATTCACCACACCGCCATGGGGTTAAACAAAATCTAACGTAGGTATGTAAATTCCATTTCTCCATACATAATGCAAAGCTAGATACGATTTTACATTGCGAAGAAGCGAAGAAAATTATGAATGTATGATGTTGGAATTTTCCCTTCGTGAATGAAAAGTGTCGGATTTAAGCGATAAAAATTCAAAGGAAAATTTATTAAACTAATACATTTTAATAAAGTATAGTTTCCTGTTTATTCCTTCTCGTATGAAATACCACTTTGTTTTTTTATGCGCATGAATTTACGTTTTATTAGTTGCTTGCGTGGCAAAATCGTGACACGTGTCTGAAGCTGGGGGATTTAATGTGCACGTGTGACTCCCACTATCTTTCAATGTGCGAATGTTTCAGAATGATTTTTTTTGCCTTTTCTGCTTTCTGGTAGATATTCGTTTTATGTATAATATTGTATATAATATTTTATGTATAATATCCTAAACACAAGCACTTGCTTTATTAGGAGAGTGTATAAAATATGTAATGCTATATTATGTTATATTGTGTAAATGTAAAATAAATAAATATATATTAAAAATAAAAAAAATTAAAAATAAAATATTTATGGTGATCCGACAGTTCATTGTATATAATATTTTATATATAATATCCTAAACACAAGCACTTGCACATTAGGAGAGTGTATAAAATATGTAATGCTATATTATGTTACTGTAAAAGCCCTCTGGGCGTTAAATAAATAAAATAAAATATTGTGTAAATGTAAAATAAATAAATATATATTAAAAAAATAAAAATAAAATATTTATGGTGATCCGACAGTTCATCCCCGGACAGCTGATTATATTCCCCGAAATTATAATAATTGTAAAATTATTAATTTTAGTCCATTACCAATTGCAAACTTAAAATCGACCCCAAAAATACGATCATTCAGCATTCGTTCAATTTCCTTGCTGCAATAAATCAAAAGATCAATTTCATTTCCTCGATTGCAGCATTCGTTCGATCCTTGAGAAACTGTAGTGGTTGAAAAATGATTAAAGACCTCATTAACTAATTAACTCCCGTTTAGTGTCAAAAAGTAAATGCGGGCTGCCAATGCATGTTTACGTAACGGTGCTCCAGATTTTATGTCCGGGTTGAATCTTTCCCAAATGAAAGACTAAACCCTTCCACACACTTTTCCACAAATGAATATCTAGTAAATTAACGCAATGTAAGTGCATTATATAAGAATAAAACAGTACAAGAACAATACGTCAATCCACCAGAAACATAATGGGAAAATATTTCACCGACTCCAGATATTTTCATATCAGAGGGTTCGGCTCTGATGAAATCCTAACTGGTCCGATAAATCCTACTGATCCCTCAATATAAATATTTAAAAAATCTTTCGTAATCCTACATGTATTTAAAATGACCGACTTTTGCATTTTTATGTACAAATTTTTTGACAAATCTAATACGCCTAAATTTTGAATGGGAGAGCTAGGTATAATGCCAGTAGCCGAAATAACAAATGGTAATATTTTTATAGTCTGAGAATGCCAAATTCTTTTAATTTCATTTCCTAAATCTGTATATTTTCTTATTTTTTCAGAAACAGTTTTCTGAATATTACAAGAATTTGGAATAGCGACATCAATGATATAAGTTATTTTCTTAATTTTGTCATGTAAAACTATATCGGGTCTATTATGACTAATTGTTCTGTCTGTCAGAATAGTTTTATCATAATAAATTTTATAAAATTCATTTTCTAAAAATGAATTTGGTTCATATTCATAATATGGTACATTACGGCAGTCAATCAAGTTATGTTTAGTTACCAAACTTTGGTGAATTATTTTTAAAACTTGATTGTGCTTAAATGTATACTCGGACGGCGCTAATACAGAACATCCCGATATAATATGTTCTATAGTTTCCGGAAAAGCCAAACATTTTCTACATAAATCATCAATTTGATTTGCATCTTTGATGATATGCTTCCTATAATTTTTAGTATTAATGACTCTATCTTGTATGGCAAGCATAAAGCCTTCTATTTCTGCGCTCAACTCTCCAATACTCAACCATTTGTTTGACGAAAATTTGTCAACATATGTATTTAGTATTTATTAGTATTTAGTATTATTTAGTATTTAGTATTTAGTATTTCAATTCAACATTACCACTTTATTAATATTTTTTCGCAATTATTTGACGTTTGACATTTCCGTGTGTCAATTCATAGAAAATACCTTTCAGTGTTTTTTTTTTAAACTTTTTATGTGAATATCTCACGAGAGTCTCAGCTGCTCCCGTCGAGAGTCAATGAGACTATGGCATTCCCAAATGTAGTATTTATGTTGTGAGGCTGAAGGTAGTGGGTAGAGGAAGAAGATGGGGGAGAGGAAGGTGGGTAAGTACCTGGCTATTCAGATCTGGTCACCAAATTAAAACCATTTTGTGAGTGTCTTCCACTGTGTTGCCAGCGTACATCGATTTCTTTATTTATTCCCTGTCAATATTGATTCGGCTGTCAACGTGAAACCGTGCTCGGGACATATTCATTCATCGGAAGTTACCTATCGATCCGATATTGTAAACTTATCGATTTCTTTGTGCTAGAGGTCTGAGAGTGCTCTCACAAGTCGCCTATGGTGTTAAAAAAATATTGTTCACAGTTTATCACGTTCACCTTCAATAGAAAGTGTACCAATTGAACGAAATGGAAATTGAGACCTATTCCATGTGCCTAGACATAATACGCAATTACCTTCTTATTGTGGGAAAATCTTCAACAGTTGGTATTAAAGTGGGTTACCACCTTCATAGATTATCAGCACACAATAATACTGTCACACAGCACTTACTTGTTACTTCCTATCTGTGCGTTTCTTTTCCTTCCAACTGTTCAACTAAGTGGCATATTGTCGTATCTACTTTACTAATTCTATGTTACTTTCGCCAAGTGTCGTTTTGAAGACAATGCGTGTGATTTTTTCGTTTCCTGCTTTTGTCCAAGTTGCGTTGTTAGAAAGAAGTACCTAGTCCAAACGATGTTTGGACAAAGAAATACGCAATATTTCTCTACAAGATTATTTGATATCCTCTCTTTTGCGATAAAAACCACTAAAAACATAATCGACTTCAAAATAAGTATTCAGATATGGATTATGGACACGGTAAAGAAGAATATAGGTATAATGTTGCAACCTAACAAAGATTAACGCTTATTTTATGTTTTCTTCCAGATATTGCTTTATAATCGTCTCGTAATATTTTGCATACTTACACAAACTTACTTAAAAAAATTAACGTACTTACAAAAAAAAACTTCTAATTTTTTATAATTCATACACAAAAGCGTGTACAATGTGAAATTAGAACGGGGTACTCCAGTAAGGTCACATTCTTTTCGACTTTTATAAAAAAATGATTTTAAAATAATACTAATAAATAATGAATTTCTTATCCTTCTACTTTGGACCGCCACACATTTCTCTCTCTCTCTCTTGGCACACATTATTTTTCTTTCATTCACAGTCATACATCGTTTCATTCATGCTCTTCTGTTGTTCAGAGTCTTGACGTGACTGTATTTGATTTCCTTGACCATGTCTTCCTCGCGCGTCCCCGACGTCTCCTACCATTCTTGTTTGCGTCATATATTATCCTTACACTCCTTTCTCCGTTCATTCTCTCTACATAACGAACCCGAACTCGTAATAACGATCAACTGTAAGATACAAACAAAATAGAAAGTGTAAATGATGTTAGAACCTTGTAAAATAAATGGTTCTTTAAAATGCTTGATGTTAGAACTTTATCTACGAAAATACAACACAGATGGTTCTAAAAATTATTTTGGTATAGAAATGAGCAAAAGAAATGCTTTGATATTTAAAGGTCATTTAAAAAAAAAATGACAGTTAAAACTTTGTCTAAATGAATCGAACTCGCGTATTATATTTTTTAAAACGTGTCCATTTTTTTGCGAAGATAAATATTTGATTGTTGACTAACTACAACAAGGAAATAAACATGGACCAAACCGGGTACAAAAGTTACTTTAAAATAAAGGTTTCCACGTGTATTATACTTCCTCGACTCAACAAACACGAAATATTTTTACATTTGATCATTGCTTTAAATTGATATAAAAGCTCCTTAATCCTTATCAATGGAATATAAGCACCCATTGTACAATGTACGCTGTTCTGGCAAACAAAAGTACTTTAAACATATTTAAAAACCAAATTATGTTCTGATCGCATCTCTATGGGAGAAATGGCAACCATTGTAGAAAAACGCTTTCCCTTTTTTAAATGATCCCGTCTTTTAATTTGTATATAAAAGGTTTAATTACATTGTCTGCGGGTCCATTACCGCTATACGACAAACAATGTCTACTTAACTCTGTGCTTTACTCTAAGTCAACAATCAGTTGACGGGGAAAGTTATTTTGAGATTTCGATCAAATTTTCTAATCCCGAAAGAAACCAATATTGGTGTGGATATGGTAAAATTCGCAGAGTTGATGGAGTTTTTTGTTTTGTTTTCAAAGGTGATGGAGTTTTTTTGTATTAAAATTTCGAACTAATAAATTGAATAATTGTACAGATATGGCGGCTATTGCTCTATGGCCAAAGGTAGGCTGTGTAGTATAAGTTCGGGTGTAATTAATAAATTTATTGTGCATTGCATATTTGAAAATTATCATTTTTCTATCGACTTCCCCTGACTGTTGTGGTCAACTGAATAAATGTTCGTACAAGCTCCAAAACAAATTCATGGATGAAAAGTAAATTTTGATTTTTTTTATTTTCATGTTATTATTATTTTTAATTTATCTTTTCGAAATAACTTTTAGACATTCCTGACAGAGCATGATTAGTGTCATTTGATATTGTTATTTTGAGTATTCCAATCATTGAAGATCTTTTATTTTCATCGACTATATCTAATGACTTATTTCAGGATTTAAATTTATTATTTAATGTAGTTTTAAACCGAATTATTTTGAATCAAAAAACATTATCTTTAAACAGAAATATTGCGCGACGTTGGAGGATAGTAGGTACAAGTACTTTGGTCGCGGATATATTTATAACTTACTTAGATTTTAACCGTTGCGCCTTATTATTAAATCATTTACATTGTTGGAGGAGATATGTGGACGATGTTTTTTTGTGTTTGGACTGGTACAGAGCGAACTTAATGTATTTCCTAATTTTTTAAACAAGCTTCATCCATAAAATTTACTGTAGAGATCGGACATATTGTCAGGTTATTCGTAACTCGGGAATGTATCTTCCTTTTGAAAGAAATATATTATTGATAATTAATTTGAATTTAATATTTTTCGCGAAGATACATACACAGGCATAATAAATAATCCACATTAAATGTCGTTTTGGAGAAAAGGAAGAAGTGAACCTGGGCCTTGAAGAGGCCTTAGTTATTTGTATAGAAGGTAGGAAACAAGAGGCCAGCAAGTCATTTCATACCCGAGCTGTTGAAAATAAGAACTAGTTTTGAACTAAATTTTCGGCTGCGCACCGATGCCTAGGGTATCAATGACCATGCTAATTATCGTGGACCTTATTAAGCGATGGCATAGATGTGGTTAATTTTACTTTCTTTTGTTTGTCTTGAACTTATAACCTTGTTAAATTATAACGAGCGCATTATGTTATTTTCCGGCGTGGGCCATTTCCTTGATCATTTGTTTTATCTCTGGCTCACATCTTAAAAACAATAGCCCATTTGTAACGATCGCTTAACTTGTCGTGGACTGTGATAAAATGGGCAATTAACGTGCCTAAACCCGCTAGAAAATAGTGATTTGTTGATTTTCTCAGCTAATTTTATTCAAATTATTTAGGCACTTATATTTCAATACAAAAAAAGCAAATTAAGCAGTCAATTATCTCACCTGTGTAAGTACCAGCCCGACACTGAAGATATAAACTGTTAGAAGTGTTTTGTGTCTCTGTGGCATAGTAATCGTCTTATGTAAATAATAATAATACTTGTAAGATTTCTTATACCGCCTTTTTTGTGAAAAATCACCTCAAGGGCGCTTTATGATATATATTTTATAAAAGTGTGATATATTTATTTAATTCTGTCTTACTACTAACTACAGACGAGATAAACTTTTATAACAGCTTATGGCTAACATATTGCATCCATGGTTTCGTAGATCACTAATACAAAACTGTAAGTGATCAGCTCAGATATGGGGGCTCCATCGAAGCCAGAGTAAAGTTAGCCTCCCTAAAACTGGGCGTACTGTACAGGGCCCGCAGATACTTTAATAGTACACAACTGCTAACCTTGTACAAATCACAAGTGCGCTCCAAAATACCTGAAAAATACCCTCGACTCTGTCCAGAAACGGGCGTTCCGTTTGATAGATTCTCCCATCTTAACAGACGGATTGTAATCTTTAGAGCACAGGCGTCGGGTGGGAATGCTATCCTTGTTCTACCGGTATTACAATGATAGATGCTCCGAGGAACTAGCGTCATTGATTCCTTCGGCACCGGTGCATAGTCGGGAAAAACGCCAAACGGTTGACATTTGTCACATGAGAACTGGTCGCTTCTTCGACTTGTTCTTGTGTTCAATAGCTTGGCTGTGGAATGATTTGCCGGCCTCTGTGTTTCCTCCTTCCTACAACATGGGTCTCTTCGAGGGAAAATATTTTCCTCAGGGTCTCCCATGTGGAGTTAATGTAAAAAATATATTTATTGTATATCTATAGCGGAAATTTGAAATGTTATAAAGGACAATAAATCCAAAAATGATTTAAATATGTCATTTTTCTCCAATTTTCATTACGATTATTTTTCTGAAAAATTAAACACTGTTATTGAAGAAAATTACAAAATGTATTAAGTAGTCTTAAGATCTATTCAATTTTAATTAATATTTTATATCGGTCTTTAAAAAGAGGAGATATAATTTTTTGAAAAAATAAAACAAACTTTCGTTTCGCTCTCCTGAACAATTAACATTAGGTCATTTTCGGCATTTCAAATTTCCGTGATCGATTGTACAATACATTTGAACAATGAACAATGAACATGATGTCGTTTCTGTTTTCTTTCAAATCTGTGAAGATCACACTTCTAGGGAATGAACTATTCATTGCTTGAACCCACTAGAAAATAGTAATTTGTTCGTTTTCTCAACTAATTTTATTCAAATTCTGTAATACCCACTTGAATTTAAGAATAATTGTAAATTATATTAATTTAGTGCTCAATTATCTCACTTGAAGTACAAGTAGGTACCTGCCCGCCAATTAAGTTTTTTTTTTTAAACTTGATTATATTTGGCCTACCACCGAAATAGAAAATACTTTTCAGATTAACCTCAGTCATCTCCCAAAAATCTAAAATTTGAGCAGATTATGCAGTTATATGTAGAAGTGTAACCTTTATCTGGTTCAATACTCAGATTACGCATAAATACCATCAAATCAATTATAATGCACAAAAGCTTGTAGTGAATTAAACAATAAATTGATGTTTTTTTGGGACACTAGTAAAAAATTTCAAAATGTTACACTAGGCGTCGTAGTTAATATCATCTATCTTTTTATCTTAGGGTATAGTTAGTTAGGGAGAGGAACTCGGGAGGGGGGTTCGTGGGACGGAAGAAGGGGGAAAGTGGATTGAGAGAGGGAAGGTGAAGGAATCGGAGTGGGACCGCGAGAGGGGAAGGGGACGCGGGAGAGGAAGCGGGTGAATGGGAAAAGACACGCAGGGAGAAACAATTCGCTGTTTAGTATTGAAGTGAGTTATATGTTTTTTTCTTCATTTAATAAAAACTGCTTTTTTCTATGGCTACTTACTGTAAAAACCTAAACTTTCAAATAAATAAGTTAATTTTTCAATGGTGTTTTATATTGCCGTGTCGTGACAGCCCTAACAGTCCAGCAGTAGTGGAGAGACATTCCTTGCTAGGTGGGCATGCACATGTCTTTTTGTGTTGGAAGCCCTTAGAAAAATTCCCAGAATTTATGGAAAATTGTGTATATATTGTAATGTGCGAATATTAGTATGCTTGTAAAATTAATCAATACACCTCCAATATCAATGTTATATTGAGACGATTTAGATTTTTAAAGAATTTGGTTAACTTTTTGTCGTTTATATGTTTTAAATTAAAAATAAACATAGATTGTAGTGTTAAAACCCTATAAACATTTCTCAATTTACTTTTAAAATCATACTATTTGAATCGTGAATATTTGTCAGTTTTTAAAAAGCTGTTCATTTTACTTTTTAAAATTATTTTTCATCATAATAAGGAATCCTAAGGGAAATTTCCCCACATTATAGGGAAAATCGAAATCTAGCGATCCGCGAAATCGGTAAAGATGTATTTATATTTTTTAATTTGTGTTCGGGAATGATCGTTGTAACTTCGGGTTTTTACGAGCAGATACTAGAGTCAAATCCATGTTAAGTAACAAAGTACAACATTTTGCGAAATCGACTTAAAAATGCGACGAGGGCGACACTAGCGACAATTTTTTTAACTATTTTGGTCAATTTCGGCAAAGTCGATTGCCCTGCTTGGCTCTTAAGCCTCCCTGTAGTGAGCTAAACAGGTATGGAGAGCTCTGATCTAGTAATCAAGATACATTATTAACAGTATGTTTTTGTTCTTCCACAGCTTTGTTCGCCGCAGTGGAACATGGACACCTGGAGAAGGCGAGAACTATCTTAGAATCAACTGACGTCGACGCCAACAGGTATGTTGAAACCTTTATTCTATTCACATTCATACATTGTCTCTTACGAACCCTTCTGTTTTTCTGACTCTCGGCATAGCCCGTCGCAAGTTTAATTCACTTAATCGTGCCATGTCTTATTGCTAACCCTGTACAAATCGCAAGCGCGCCCCACGTTTGAACGTGGCAACCACCCCTTGGAGCCTCAAAATACCTGAACAAAACCCCCGACTCTGCAAAAACGGGCATTCCGTTTGATAGATTCTCATATTTTACTAACATTTTTTTTATATACCTATTAGCTCCACACAGGAGGCCCTTTCGAAAATAATTCCCCTCAGGACCTATGTCATCTTTGTGTTTTTAGGGAAAGGAAAGAGATATGAGGGATGGGTAGGAATCTGGGATCATTGTGTTCAGGAGTGACGTATGCATTAATCTATCCCTTCCACTGCGGTGCAAAGCAAGATTTCGAAATAATAAGGAAACTTTCTTTTATGAATACGATTTGTTGAAATGCGGGAGGGGAACGGGGGAGGAAACGGGACGAATGTGAAAGGACACGCAGGGACAAACAATTTCTTTATTTAGGTGGCATTGCAACACATGCCGGGATTTCCCTAGTTTATTATTTATATTATATTTACGTCATTTTGTAACGTTAGTGCGTTTACTTTGTGTAATATCATATCAAAAATACGTATTAAAATTTTAATAACCTGTTTCTGTTCTGATTAAATTTCCTTAACATTGTTAAAGTAAGCTTAATCTCTACATTTCCGCTTAACGGTTAAAAAAATCTAAAGCGAGCTTAAAAATTTAAATTAAACTCGTTTAAAAAAACTGGAGGAGAAATAGAGAAAATGTGCATTTCTGTCGCCTCCTTTGTGAGTCCTTTAATCAGAGACGTGCTCTTTAATTAAATACAGTCGGCACGCGGTAAAAGGTGACTAATTCAGTTACGAAGTAAAGTGTGAAAATATTTTATCCCTTTCCACAAATGTTTTCGTTGGAATTTCTTATTTTCGTCTAATATTTTCGATTTGAAAGTTTGTATTCATTATTCGGAATTAGCGAATAATTAATATCCGTTTTTGACGCCCTTTGAATGAATATTTCTAAAACAAATGTAATTTATCATTGAAGGAAAAGAGAATACAAATAAATCTAAATGAATATATGAAAAAGAACAAGACACCAAAAAATGAAATGCTAACTGTCGCAACTGGGACTTGAACCCAGGATCTCTCCCCTTACCGGGACAAACGCCTAAACGAAATCAGCCATTGGGGACCTCTTATTTTTAAGTCATTTTTATCGATCTCATATTTGAAATTCAGAATTAATTCGACATTTTTTCCCACGTTGTTTAATAATTAGTTTACAATCGAGATACCCAACTCCTAATAATCGATTATTTATAAAATCGAAATACTTAAGATTTTTTAAAAACTCCATGATCGACGCTTTTGATATTGGATTAAGTATGGTTAGGAATGGATGCTAACAGATACAGCAATACACATATATGTATATTAAATTGAATTATATAATTTTAAACTGCTATAATTTTTTGTGCCGAGACAGAGTTGATAGCGGTTCATCTTCTCTTCTTCAAATTTTAACAAAATATCCAAAACATAACTCAAATTGATAAAACTCTTATAACTAAGTACATTAGAAGAACATTTTTTATTTGTATAATAATGGTATTCTGAATTTAAATTATACCAAAGGCCCGGCCAAAGTTTAAAAATGGCGTTGAAGGTCGAAACAGCTGTCACAGTAAAAAAAAACTAAAATATTTTGAGAACCTAATAATAACATTGTTAAATTTGATTTAGGTAGATTATTTTATTTTTAAATCATAAACAATTGAAAATTCTCATGCATGTCATAAATTAAGACTCATTTCTAAAATATTTGTTCTAGCACATTAGTCAAATGTTATTTTTGTCTCTGAATATAATTAATTTTCAACTCGTGATTACATTCCAAAATTCTCTCCCGGTGAACCACATTCCGAATTTTATTCACTAAATAAATTCGTCACCTGAAAAATTCCATTCGGGTTATATAAATTAAACCTTCCCGGATGTTTCGATGAAAGGAAAAGTTTGACAAAGCACCAATTGCTTCCCACCGAGTTTTAAATGGGAAAGAGAGTTCTAGTGGAAATTCTCTTCACGGTTTGTTTTCTACTAATATAAACCTCTCGGGTCCCTATTATCCCTAGTAGCGCAGTTGTTGTAATTGAATGCACTCTGCACATATTTTTGTGAATTTCAATGATGGCTGATGACTTTGGTTGCACTATACTAATGCTATTAAGAATTTTATTGAATATTTTTGTAATTAATCATCATAATCATCACCATCTTCTTCCCCTTGTCCTATTCGGGTCGGGGACCCATTGCATCGACAAGGCTCCTCCATACGTCCCTGTCTTGTGCTGATTGTTCGGCCTCCGTCCATGGTAGACCCATCCTCTCCTCACACAGTTTCTGGAGTTGCCTCGCTCCTGTGTCTGGGGCGGCCCACTGGACGTCTGCCCTCTGGAATCGCACTCAGTATCTTCCTCGGAATTTGGTCATCAGACATTCTTAGTTCATGCCTAAGACACCTCAGTTGCGATTTTTCTATGAAGAGTAGCAGTGGTTCAATGTTTAGATCATATCGGATCGTCGAGTTTCTTATATAATCCCATTTCGTAACCCCTGCCACTCCTCTCAAGTACCTCATTTCGGCAGCTTGGACTCTGGAGTTTCATTTAGCATCCATGTCTGGTGGCCGTAAGTGAACGTCGGGCGGTAGGTATACCGTTTTAAACACTGCCATCTTTGTCTTGATGCTTGATGATTTTTGTAATTAATATTAATTTAAATATTTGTATTTGTGTACAATGCACAATTTGAGGGCAGGTATGGGTAAAACCGCCCCGGGAACTATGTGTAGGATAACCAACATCCCATATGCCATAGTTCACCCCGAGTGGTTCGTTACGTTTGGGCAGGGGTGCCCGGGTTCATGGAATAGTTTGTCTAGGTCTAGGCGGCGAATGCGTTTGCCCATCTACTGCGTAGGGGATCGTATCGGGAGAGACAGTTTGAGGGAGACCTAACCTGGTCCTCTCCAGCTGGACTCTCGGGAGGGATGGATTCATGCGTCCGTCACCCCTGTATACATTTATCCTCAGATTCCTACCCTTCATATCTTTTTCTTTCGCAGAAATTCCTTTCCTTCCTTTCCCTCAAACAGTATCCCAAAAGGCGGTGATGATGTATTTCCCTCAGGACCTCCTGCGTGCATCTGATGTGCATCGGTTTCTACGCAACTAAGTTAACATTTAATAAAGTCATAATCTCAAAAAACATGCTTCACAAAAAAAAAACTTACACTATGAATAAGTTGACTGAGCGTAGCGATGTCCGGTTGTAACTTGTTGTAATGTGTTCCGTTTCCGGTTCCAGTGGCCGTTTTGGATACTTACTCTTTTTGATATCATAGATAATAGTATAACTCATAGATGACACTAAAGCTGTCGATTATAATTACGGTGGAAATTTTGGTTTTGATTTAGGTATTAAAAAATATATATAGAAACATACTTTTTTTGACGCGAGTTCTTCTGTTCTCAGAACTATCACGTAATCCTTACGTCCGTAAAAATCAGTAGCGTTCAAGTACAAAAAAATACCTTCGGTTTTCTGGTTTATTTTTCACGCACAGTCAGGCGTGGCCAACTCGAGCGAGCGCGGACCGCAATACGGAATTACTATTTCCAGGGGTCGAAAAAGGTTAACAGGTGAAGCGTGTAGCCTTTCAATGGACTCGATTGGTAATATTGATGTACAGTGAGCTGCAAAAAATATTATATATTTTGAACGCTGGCTTATATGCCAATTTTTTTTTTTCGCATAGATTAAATGAAAGTAAAAAATTTAAAAAAAAAAAAATTTGCGTTAAATCTTCAATATCTTCGTTTATCTAGGCAACTTTATATATTTTTTAAATTTATTTTTATTTCTTACTTAATTTATTAAATAGCGTTACATTGGGGTCATTGGGGAAAATTATTTATTCCCCGCTCCTTACTCTCTCTCTCTCTGGTTTCAATCCTGGGTTTGGTTTTTGCTCCTTACTATGTTTACAAAATCTAAACAATATAACGCACTTAAATATATCATAGCAATAACGACATTATTAAACAATTAAGAAAAAGTTTGTCTATCTCATTTATCTTCTCAAAAATTGGTTTAACCGATAATAAATCAATTTAGACAGCTTCAAAAATTGAAATTTAGAATCCTATAAATAAGTCGTCTCAAAATGGTTTAACCACAGTTTGAAAATGGCCTTGTAAGCCGAAACAGATGTCACAAAAATAAAAACTAAAATACTTGCATAACTTGATACTTTCATTATTAAGTAAATTTAATTAAAATGAAATTAAAAAAAAAAATTATTGGAGTTATTATAAAGTATGTTTTATTATTACTTCCAGCTTCACAAATTCTACAATTATAATATCCCGTGATTATTCATTTATACATATTGAGGTGTTTTCTGTATCATTGAAGAAAGGGATTATACTAATAAATCTAAACGAATCATGAAACAGAACAAGACATAGAAAAATAAAAAGGTAACGGTTACAACTGGTACTCGAACCCAGGATCTTTTCTCTAAACCGGGATACAGCGCTTTAACCAACTCGGTCATTGGGACCTATATTTTATCTGTCATTTTTGTCGATCTCCTATTTCAAATTCAGAATTAACAGTAATATCCTCAACTAATTTTACACATATTTATTTATATGAATTTTGAACTGTTTCATGTTTCGTTTATAATTATTAATATTATCTTCTTCAATGATATGTTACATTGATGGGTATAATCTTTAAAAGTTATTAAGAAGTTCGAAAACAGTGTGCAATATAGTTGTGAATGATGAATACTTGGAGCAGGTGTAAGAGTTTGTGTAACTGACGAGTATATTTACGAGAGATGGGAAGGCTGATAGAGAAATTGGAAGAAAGGTAAATGTGAGTAACTTCATTAATGGAGGACTGAATGCCATTGGTGCTATTAAAAACTGTCAAAAGAAGCAAAGATAGCAGTCCACAATGGAGTGTTAGTATCTACCTTGGTGTATGGCAGTGAGCCATGGAACTAGCAGAGGAAGGATGAAAATAGACTGAATGCTGTTGAAATGAGATCCCTGAGGCGAATGTGTGGTAAAAACCGTGTATTATTGTCTGAGAAATGTAATGAGTAAGATTAAGAAAGGGACCCTCAGATGGTTTGGACGTGTAGAGCGAATGAACGAAAAAAATAGTGTAAGAAGAATATATTATGATGCAAATGTGAATGGTAGAAGAAGTTGGTCACGATCAAACGAATCAGATAGGCACTGAGTCCAGCCATGTCAAGAGTCAGAATAGTATATATGAGACGATGTATGATTGTGAATGAGGCAAAGAATGTGTGCCAAGACCGAGTTTTTTGGCGATCCGTCCTCTCTGCCTACCTCTGTTAGTTAGTTATTAAAAAGTTATTCCAATTAAAAAATGTATGTAGATATATTTTTAATGGAAACTTTAAAATTGTGGCAACACATTTTCTTGACTATACGAGTAGATTATTTGGCGCTTTACACACTATACAGTAATTTAGGGTTCTCCCTCATAAAGAAATTTCCGATGGTGATGAGAATCGCTGAAGTTTACTTTAAACGAAGGCTTTTACCTTTATACCCGGCTTCGGCAGGGGTTATTGAAGCGTCCTTATTGGAAAAGGTAAATAGATATTGTGTTTACCTAAACCTTATCTTTCCAAATGATATTCCTGCATAAAGGCTCCGTATGTTCAATGTTTCGTTATCTGAATGTTGATTGGCATTTTTTTCTTCGATGTTTTAGAATTATTTAAAATTTAGCTGAAGGTTCCTGGCGTTGCGTTGATTTTTAATATTTTATTTTTGAAGTAAAACTTCTTTACGCACGCTTGACTTGGGGAGTAAGCTGGTGAATGCTTGACGAGAGCGTTACGAAAAGTGTGATCGGGAGAGGCGAACGGAAGTTAAAAGGGAGATATAAGTTAATGATGATAGAAAGAGAGAAAGTTACGTTTCGTATGTTACTGTAGGGCAAGAGAGAGAGGTGCGAGCACACATTTTCATTCTCTCTTTCTCTCATAGCCAGTTACTTTTCGTATATCTAAGCCACAGTGCAGGCCTATTGTCTGTATCACACTGTAGGAGCAAGAGAGAGCAGTGCGCGCGCACATTTTCTTTCTCTCTTCTTTTATAAGTTAGTGAAGTTTTACTTCAGTCGTGTGGTCTAAAGCACACCCGTTTTTTTACTTTATTTTTTCCCATTATATCTTGATATTTTTCAAAAAATTTTTTTTTTACATAATTTCTAAATATATATAACATAACATAAAATACAATTAATGTAAAATATAGAAAATATAAAAAAAAAAAAAAACAAAACAAAACAAAAGTAGGTAATACCAACCCACTAAGGCGCTGCCTTTGCGTTGGTAATATCTATAAACTAAAGTTCTAAATTACATCAATGTAAAAAATGTTAATTTTAAGATGAAAGTTAGTATAAATATATAATATAAATAGGTATAAAATATAGAAAATATTGTAGTAAAAAAGTGACACATAAAAGTTAGTTGATTTTTTGTTGTAGTTTCGAGAAGGTAAATAAAGTTAGTCTTGATGTTACAGTAGAATTGTATTGAAAAGTGAAGCATGAAGGTTTACATAGAATTTATAGGAAAAGTGTTTCAACATCTACATCATCATTTAGCCATAATTTGAATTATTTTATGTTAAGTGATATTTTATTTGTCATTCAAATGTGTTTTGGTAGAAGATTAAATGAACGAGGACCAATTAAACTGCTGTGTTTGCATTAATTTGGTTTTGATTTGGGGAGTGTAAAACACATTATTAGTCCTTTTGATAATTCTATATTTTTTACGAAACAATTTTTGTTTTTAAATACATATTTCATGGTGACCCGACAATTCGTCCGGCGACAGTTCGTCCGGCGACAGTTGGTCCGGCGACAGTTCGTCCGGCCGACGGTTCGTCCGGCCGACAGTTCGTCCGGTGGACAATTGGTCCGGCGACAATTCGTCCGGCCTGATCCTTTAGAAGATTTTTTCTTCAAGTAAGTATGCAAAGAGGATAAACGGCCATACAACCAAAGTCGAAATACTTATATCTGAAGGCATTTTGAGTGAAAATCCGCTGTAAAAATATTTTTACTAACAATAATTTCGACTTTCCGAAGAAGCATTTTCTTTTTTAAGCTAGCCCCACACAGGAGGCCCTGTGTGGGGCTAACAATTTCCCTCAGGGCCTATATCATCTTAGGGGATGCTATGTGGAGGGTCTTTTTAAGGAGAGGAAGGATAGGAAGATCTGGGAAGGAAAAAGGTATAAGGGGTGAATAGGAATCTGGGGGTCAGTGTGTGAAGAAGTGACTGACGTATGAATCCATCCCTCCAATTGCGGTGCAAGGCGATGGGTGGAGAGAGTCGCGCTAGCGAGGTCAAAAGGCCTTCCTGAACCAGCCTCTCTCAATTCGGTCCGCCACGAGGACATCATCCGCGGCCAAGACCTAGACAAACCTCACTGAACCCGGGTAAAACCTCACCAAACGTAGCGGACTACTTGGGCCACCAATAAATAGTTTCCGGGGTGGCCGTACCCATACCCGCCTCGCAAATTGATTATCTAAATTCAATGGTTTTAAATAAGTGATGTATTATATATATTACGCGGATTAATTTGATCCTTTCAATTGTCGAATTGTTTTTAGATCTAAATATGGTTTTATCTTTATATTTAGTGAAACAACCGTCAGAATTGTAGAGAGGTCAGACGAAAACGAGCAATGTAGCAGGTGAAACGTTTCAGGGAAGGTTCCGGTCTGAATAATGGAGAGATTACGGTAAGGGAGATTTAAAAACGTTTCGTTACGAAAGCCTTCAGCCCCTAAACTATTTACGAGTACCACGGTGTTCCTAGAGCCTTTTGAAAAATCCACCACTTTATTTTTTTTTTTTTTTAAATAGAGTCGAACATACAGTAGACCAAATGTAAAAAAAACTTTCAATGCAATTTTTTTTTACTTACATTACCTACATTTCAATATATCAGCATGGCATCAGAATAAAATCCCAAAATTTAATACCAAGCGCATTCAAAACTTATTTTGACATCCTTCCACTAAATATAAAAATTATCGGAATTATTCATAAATTTCAACTTTGATTGAAACATTACCTCTTCTTTGAGAGGAGTGTCTCTTTATGGTGAGGAAAGACTATTTCTATTTTCCTTTAAAGTCTGTAAACATGTAAAAATTTTATACTTAAGTATTGTTAAAAAAAATACAAATATTTAATTTAAAAAATAAATAAGTTTAAAAAAAAAACTAATTAATTAAATTTATATAACGCCGTTTACTTACACGATCACCTCTAGAGCGATTTAATTCCTTTTTTATGTGAATACCTCACAAGGGTCCCACAGCTGCTCCCGTCTGAAGCCAGTGAAACCATGGCAACCCCAATTGGGGTATGTTTTGAGGCTGAAGGTGTAATACATTTCAAGTAACTTATCAATTCTGAATGGTGGTCTTACACCAGGGCTATACTGAGAGTATCTTCCACTCTGGAACGTGCTACCTACAAATATACTATATATTATTTTTAATTTATTAATTGTGTAATAACACAAATTAATCAAATACAATTTATTGGCGCACGCCGGAATTTGATTCCGCAACCTTCAGATTACGAGTCAAGAACCTTACCCCTAGACTACGGAGGGTTTTTCACATAATATGAAATGTTTTTCAAGTTAAAATATTGTGCATTTGTACCTCGTTCCAGACAGGGAGATATCCTCAAGTTATTACTCTGTTGAAATATCACTATTCAGAATCGAAAAGCTTCTTGAAAATAATTTTCACTTTTGTTAAAACCAAAAACCAGCTATCATTGCCCATTGTGGAATAAAAAAATACTTTGGTTCGGTACTTAGCTGGAAACCTACCTTCTTTTTTATGAACTAATTACTATACGGTCAAGCAGATTTGTTGCATTATTTTTTTTTTAATTAATGAAGACAATATTAGCGAATTTAAATCAAAAATCTGAAACAGAACAATAAGAAAAAGATTCATCTAGGAACCGAATCCAGGCCTCGCTCTATTTGCAGTGACATACTTTTGATAGTTGTGTTTTTTGTTTTCATTAATGTGAGTTTTTTTACTCTGTGTTTATAAATACGATAGGATTCTTTAATCCTTCTCTTTTCCAAATGAGTCGACAAAGTCAGCAGATAACTACAGAAATGCAGGGGACCAAGCCGTGTAATTTTTTTACATTTCATAATCAGCATGTGTTTAAAACGGTGACCCGACAATTGGCCCGGCGATTCGGCGACAATTGATCCTGCGACAGTTGGTCCGCCGACAGTTGATCCTTCCGACAGTTGATCCTTCCGACAATTGATCCTTTAGAAGACTTTTTCTTCAAGTAAGTATGCAAAGAGGATCTACGGCCATACAACCAAAGTCGATATACTTATATGTATGAAGTAAAAATCCGCTGTAAAAATATTTTTACTACCAATAATCTCGACTCTTCGAAGAAGCATGCGGCAATAACAAAATATATCAAAGTATATCGACTTTTGTTGTGCGGCCTTATATCCTATTTGCATACTTACTTAAGAAAAAATCTTCTAAAGAATCAATTGTCCCAAGGATCAACTGTCGGCGGACCAACTGTCGCAGGATCAATTGTCGCCGGACCAAATGTCATGGAACCATTTAATAATAATAATAAAAACGTTTATTCATCAATAGATTTTTTACAGTATTATACATTTTGTTCTTGGATCATTGGAGTCTATTGATGGAAAGGTCGCTGCTCAGCTACAATTTAGCATTTCTTCTGGAATGCAATATAAAATGCAATACTTATGAAAAACAGAAAAAAAAAAATTAAAAATATTAAACTGAGATAAAATAAATACAAAAATTAAATTACATAAAAAAATAAATCAAACCCCTAATTCAATACACGCAGTTTAATACAATATAAATAAATAATAGAAGTTAAAATAAAAATAAATTAATAATTTAAATCGGAATTCAAAGTAATTCTTAATATTAAAACTCAAATACAAAATAAAATAAAATATAATATAATAAAATCAGTTTAAATTCGAAATAAAATAAAAATCAATACCAGAATAAAATATAATCAAAAACATAATCAAAAATATCAAAAATTAAAGCAACTATGTTTATTAAATAGATCTGAACTGAACAACTAAATACTTTCTTGACATCCCTACTTCTTTTAACCTTTCTACACTCCTCGTAGAGGGGATTTTATATCAGTTCAAATGATTCCAATAACACATCCAAAAAATAAAAGTTTACCATTTAAAACATTTCACGACAGAAATCGTGCACGGGGTCTATTTATTTTGTTTTAATATTTTCCCACTGATTTAAATGTATTTTTCTATCCCTGTAGCGTGATACAAGCTACTGAAATAACGTCACTCAAAAACCACTCGACAGAATACGTGAATACGTCAAAGTTTGACGTCGTTAAAACTTTCATAAACAAATAAGTACGCGAGCTTTTTGTAAGCTCCCTCACAACCGCTAACTGATACGCCTGCCAAGAGCACTGAACTGAAAATCTCTAGAAATACGATCTATACCAATTTGACACAAAACCCACTTCCCCGCTTTTCCCAAGTTAATTTGTCATTGAAGTAAAATCATGTATGGTTTCATAGTGCTTTCACACAAATGAAAGTATTGTATTCCGTAAGTCTAAACTTAAACTTTAGGTCGCACAGTTTACACCCGCGCTGTGCAAGCGGGTTCCTACAGAGCGTCGGACCATCCCATTCATTCCCCCCTTTCTTCTTTTTTTGTTAAAGAAGAAGAAAAGTAACCTAAAAATTTGTTTTAATAAGAAATTATATGTATTAAGAGTGCGGCGAAGTACGGAATATTTATCAAGATCTGTTCAGTCAGGTAACCTTCCTCTTTCTCATCTTCTTCCCCTCCCATCCCTTTCGGCCTCTCAATATACCACAATAATTGAGGATACCATAGTCCCACAAAGTAATGATAGCCGGGAGCAGTTGTAACTCTTGTGAGGTACTCACATTAAAAAAAAATTACTTACGAGTCCTAGAGCACAGAACAATGAATTTGATTATCTGCTCAACGATTTTTATACCGGTATTTCAATGTAAGATGGTACTAGGTAGCGTCATTGATCCCCTCGGCACCGTTGTTTAGTCGAGAAACATGCCAAACGTACTCAACACATGGACACGGGGTTCACATTTGTCACATGAAAATGGGTCGCTTCTCCGACTCGTTTTTGAGTCTCTTCAAGACCCGTGTTCACTCCTTCTTCTCCTCAAAAAGACCCTCCACACGTCTTCTTCAAAGATGAATTAGGCCACGAGGGAAATTATTTTCCTCACAACCTCTTGTGTAAAGTTAATGAAAAGAAAAAAGAAACGAAGAATTTCGATTTTTTAATTTTTCAAATTCATAAGGTGTAATGAAAAATTGAGCTTTATTTGGGCACACGGAACGCCCGCAACACTTCTGTCGATTTCTCTAATCTGAGCCTTCCAAACTAACTTCTACCTCTTATATTGAAGGCGTATCTGAAAGTTGGTGACGACAGCATGCGCTCGATTACAGTTTGGATTGCGTAATCGTCCGTGTTCAAATATACCCCTGCAGGTTGTTCGGAAAATCGGAAAAAAATATTATTTGCTTCTCGCGAATTTCCATTAAAGTTTTATTGTTATTATTCACTAGAATTGATGCAGCAAGAACTGGATTCAGTTAATTGAAATCCATCTCCCGCAATGACAATATCAATTTAAAACTAAGGCAGAGAATATAATGTTATGTGTGGTCGGTCTTGCTGTATGGATGTGAGATATGGACTTTGAAAGTAAATACCATGAACAGCTTAGAGGCTTTTGAAATGTGGCTTCACCGGAGAATGCTCCAAAGTCCCATGGACCGACATGATCACCAACACAGAAATTCTCAGGCGGGCTAGAGCAGATAGAGAACTGCTCACATTAGTAAGTCAGGAAAATGTCATATCTCGGTAAGGTACTTCGAGGGGATAAATATCACTTGCTCCAATTAATATTAAATGGTAAGACTTTTTGTTTGCGTGCAAAATTTGATAGAGTCGCCGAGGGTCTGGCACCCTGGTAGGAAACAAATTTCTTGGCTGCGAAAAGTCCTAGAGTGGACCGGTATTGGAAGTGTGGAGGAGCTTCATTTATCAGAGATACATTTACCAGAGTGATCGCCAACGTCGGGGGACCTGATAGGACACACGAAGAAGACAATTCACTAGGAGTGTCTGGCTAGTTAGGAAATATGCTCTTATCGCATCTGCAATCTCTATTTATATGAAGAAGAGTGTCTGTGGCAGGTGGGAGTCGTGGCGGCGTAGATTTGATTTTTTAAACTACAGTTTTATTCCAATATTGATGAAATTTTGCTTACTTTACCTTCAAAATCACGTCTACGTGAGATTTCAGTCGAAGTGTTTTCTAAGTCGATTTTAGGTTTGAAATTGATTACCTAATAATCTTAAAAAAACGAGTGTGCTTTAGACCACACGACTAAAGTAAAACTTCACTAACTTATTAAAGAACATATGACATTGGGGTGACATTGACATTCCAGACAATATGGTTTGTTGCATTTCGCACAGTAGTACTCGTACGCACTCATGCGTCTGTTTTTCACTGGGCAAAAGTTGCACATGCTTCGTTTCCTTTTTTAATGACATTGATCACCGTTCGCATCGATTACCGTTCGCATCACACTTTTCTTAATATCACACTTTTCGTAACGCATTCACCAGCTTACCCCCCAAGTCGAGCGTGCGTAAAGAAGTTTTACTTCAAAAATTATAATTTCAAAGGTCAACTGTCGGGTATATGTAACAGCGTTGCTATCAGCGGTACGCTTTTATTAGCCAGTGCTTACTTTCCCATAGTCTAATAATCATGGTGCGACCGTAGTTGCAAAACTAATAACGCTGCTAATTTTCCTGCAGCGCGTGACGTCATTAAGGACGTGGTCTGGACTTCGACACGATTTTAGTGGCCCCGCCACGTGGATCCCAAAAGGGAAATCAATCCCTTGGAACAACGAGGATCCATCTGACGTTTTGTCCAAAATTGACTTTTTTGTATTCAATTCTTACTTTTTTTCCTCTTTAAAACCCTAAAATATATCCATCTTCTACGTACGTTTGAAGATAATTATGCAAAAAATTTCTATTTAAAATACTTACATTTATTTTTTGCAACAACAATGTTTCATTTTAGAAATTTACGGCTTAGTTCTGTCAGCAATATGGTTTAATTTGCATTGTACTTCGAGCCCATTCCCTTAATAAAACTAGGTTCCATCCGGCAATTGCGTGGATGTAATAAACTAATTGCGTTTATAGAACATATTGTAACTAAATTATCCTGTTTAAGAACATTATACCCAAAAACGTTATTTATAAAAATAATTAAAAATTCAGATAAAACTCTATTGCTTTGAATTTAGCTGATTTTCAAAGCAACAAGGTTTTTTCGGGTTCAAAACAATCTGGGTTTTTGCGTATGTTTTGGCTTAGTGCGACGTTTTTGTGGAATCTTCTGAAACGTATAGAGAGTTCACATTGTACTTTTTCGTAAATATCATTTTTTTATTGGTTATTCAATCTTCGAACTCGGTTTAATGTAAGTGGCGGATTTAATCTTGTTGTTCCAAGGGAACGAAATGTTGACGACTTTTCCGTAGATAGTTGGCTTTTCCAGTCGAGTTTAAAGTAGAATATAATATTAAAAAATAATTATTTAATTTAATAAGTTGAACATTAAACTTATTTTTACACGATAACTGTCATAACTGCCCAAAACCAGTGGAACTATAGCATCCATACCTTGGTATGTTTTGATCTGTGGTATAACTATCTAAAGTTTATCTAAAGATCTAAAAGTTTCTGAACCTGTCACATAGAGGGCAGTGCTAATAGCTTTCCCGAAAGTCCGCTAGATGGCAGTTAGTTTAGTTCGGAGTTTGGGCACCAGGGGGAGGCAACGACCGGGGTGCCGTCTGCAGGAACTCACTCAACTCAGATCTCATTTAGCCATCTTCCAGTTAGGCCGACTATGGTAGTCACCATTTGTATACGCGAAGTTTTAAATAAATCCCAGATTAACGTAAAAGAATTCTTTTCTTTCCCAATAAGTATTGTCCTCCCAAGACAAGTTGAAGAACTGTTTGTGTGAACACAAAACTATTGCACCCTCAATCGGGCTATGTTGTGAGGTTTAAGGTAGTGGTGATGGGAAGGAAATGGGGAGGAGGAAAAGATCTGGTCACCAAACATGGCTAACGCCATTTTAAGCAATGTTTTATTCTGAATGGTGGTCTTAAACCAGGGCAATACTGAGATTATCTTCCTCCCTGGAACGTGCGGCAAATGTATCCAACACTCCGTTGTAGCTTTTACTTTTCTCTATATAACACAATATGTAGAGGGTGTTAATATATACAAAATGGATAACTAATTTGCATAACCTAACTTTCGATGTTACTGTTGACACCTTCAGATGCATTTTATCTGACCGCAAACCACAAGAACGGAAGACCAGTCTAGTATTAGTGCCTATGTATATTCCTTAGAATAATAAACAATCTAGCAGTTGTTATTTCTATGCGAGTCTAGTTGCATTATCTAGGCGGTTTGAACTATATAATGTAACAAATGTCTAGTTTAAATAAGCCCAGGTGAGTGGATAATCATTTTCGCAAATCCGTTTATTTCATTTTTTGTTATTACTTAGCATGGCATCTCTTTGGCCTTCTGAACACATTGTGGAATCATATTGGATGTACACTTATCAGCAGACTATTGTAGCTATATCGTCAGGGTTCAGTTATGAAATCATCAACACGTTTGATGTCATTGAAATACAAAATAGTAAAAAAATAGGGGCCCTAAATGGGAACCTTGAGGTACCCCCGCCGGAACAGTTATTTTTTTAAATTTAAGATGGGAATACATTAATTTATGAAACTTTGGAAATTTTTTATTAATTATTTTTAAGTGAGGTGAAAATAACGTTTATAGGTAATACATTTGTCTAAAAAATAAGTATGTTTTTTTTTGTTAACAGTAATTTTAGTTAGAAAAAACGTAAGGTTAGCTATTTTTAAAACTTTTTTTGTTTGCTTGCAAAATATTAATATTTTAAGAATTATATGTTTATTTCAAATTAAAAATTTGAAAGCGTATTTCATCACCTTCCCAAAACAGTTTTTAGTTTTCGTATACGTTCCGAAATATTCCCTTTATTTGAGTTTTATTGTAAAGCGGAAATATTTTTACGCTCTGAAATAATACGTTCGAGGCCTGAGGTTAACCTCTCCGACCCACAAGCTTGTTTTCACGATAATACAACATTATCAGACATATGTATGACGTATAAGGCGCACCTGACTCATTTTTAGAGCGAGTTAATTTAAAAATCAGTATACATAGCGACAACTTGATTATTTTTGTCCATAGAATTAAGAATATAATTGGTGAACTGCTTTAAGTTCGGCTCAACAGATCTGCCTTGAAAAACCCGTGTTTTTTGGGATTCATAATTGTGTTTTTATTGCAAATACAAATACAAATAAAATAGACATAATGCAAATAAAATGATTTCTTTAGTTCCTCTGTTGGCCGCCTGTTCCTAAAAGTGTGTACATCTAGTTAATTTCCGTTTTACATTCATTTCTGAATGTTCGTGTCCGCTGCGCGCCTATGAAGAAAAAATCATTAAAACCGACGTCCGTAAACCGTCCATCGCCCGCCTGTCAAACAGCATGCAACCGCGGAACATTTCCTCTTCACATAAATAAATCTTTGCTTTTCCTCGTTTCCCGTACAAAAACAGGCAAGACCAAGTACAACCAAGCGGCATAAATCAACTGCAAAGTTAATGCTGACCAGTGCCGGTGATAAAGTCATTTCATGTAAAAGAGTAGATAAATAATAATGTAGCACACATAAATACGTCAATCTCGTATTTATGGAAACCAGGACACCAAAGACTAAACTATATTATATTGACGCGAAAATAGAAGCCTTTGAAATGTTCGTATTTAGATGCGTCCTCAAAATAGCCTAAACCAATAGGAACAAATAATTTAAAGTTGTTTGTCGAATTCTGAAATTTGAGATTAATAATATTATAATAAATAAGATTGACCTGTAATTCAGCGGCCTCCGTGGTCGACGGGTAAGATCTTGAATATCAGTCCGAAGGTCGCTGTTTCAAATCTGATTTATTTCAAATCAAATCAATTTTGATTAATTTGTGTTATTTCACAATTAATTACTCTCATTGTCGCTCTGGTGTAAGACCACCATTCAGAATTGAAACGTTGCTTGAAGTGGCTTAGCCGTGTTTGGTGACCAATTCTGAATAGACAGCTACCCCACCTTCCTCTTTACCATCTCCTTCCCCTCCCTGCTGCCTTCAAACTCAGATCACACCCCAATTGGGAATGCCATGGTCTCGCTGGCTCCAGACGGGAGCAGCTGAGACTCTTGTGTGGTATTCACGAAAAAAAAGCAAATAAGGAATTCCAGTCAAATTTGTTTTTTATGAATATTATTCCTTCTAACTTAAATATCAGTTTTTTTTATTTGTTTTAAATATCGTTTCAAAACTATCGCAATCTGGAGAGGTATGCCTGACGTCACACGTTACCCAGTAAGGCCATTCCCAAACGGGTCGGTATAAAATCAACAAATTAATTCTAAAAATCGCAAGCATTCAAAATCACGTGAATACTCCTTAAAATAATAACATTAGATAACAATTTTAAATTATTTAATCAAGTTAAATAAAACACGTCGTGTTGAAGGTCTGCGGGGGTCAGTGCGCCCCTGTGTGACGTACGTGTGAAACCATCCCTCCAACTGCGGTGCAAGTCGATGGGTCGAGAGAGTCCGACTGCAGAGGTCAAACTGTATTCCTTAGACAGTCTCTCACGATCCGGCACCCCACGCAGTAGATAGACAGACGCATCCGCCGCCAATACCTATACAAACCTAACCTAATTTACCCGGGAACCCCTGCTTAGTCACCAAACGTGGATAATCACTTTCACTAGATAGGCAGACGCATCAGCCGCTAATACCTAGACGAACCTCACCCCATGAACCCGGGCACCCTTGCTAAGTCACCAAACGTAGATAATCACTTTTACGTAAACGAAGTGTCTAAGGAGTCTTGAAAAATACAAAACATCCAAATATTATTATTATTAAATTGAGCTTGTTCATAAAATTCGGTCCCTAGGATACGACCAACTACAATAGCATAGCAGTGCAGTAAAATCATGACTACCTACCTACACCTACAAATGCACTGCAATATGTGGGTATAGAGCTAGGTTTTAGAAGTTTTTAACGCAATTTGTAACTGTACATGAAAATTCGAAAGCAAAAAAGTTCATTTTGTAGAAGCTTGTGAATTATTTCAAATATAATTTTCAGTATTATATTTGGTTTTCAGATATTTACAAAATACTACCCGTCTTCTAGGGGTTATTAAATATTAAGTAGGTAAAACCGCTTATCGCTGATGGATCCGTCGCAACCTCTCCCTCTTTCTCATAAACAGCGCATGTTACAGAAAGGTAGGTTACAACGGGACTCTTAGTGACAGGACCATGTGTAAGAATTCTGGGTAAAATTTTAAAACCCATTATGAAGGGATTGTCAGTGACATTTAAATCAGTGGCGTAGCTAGGGAAGGGCGGTGGGGGCGGTCCGCTCCGGGTGCCACCCAACGGGGGGTAACACCCGACCGTGGAAAAAAAATAAGAAGGTAGAATATTGTCACAAAAATATTTTACACATGAACACGGTCTGTTATTTATATTTTCGTAACCCGCACGGTCGGTCAGGGATTCCCCAAAAATTCTGTTGTTTTATTTTCGTTCCTAGCTCCTAGATTCCCCTGAAATATTCCTCGCTTTTCACCTGTCTCATTCTCATTTCTTTCGTACATTGTGATTGACATGGACTCGTGAAGGGAATCATTACCTATTGGTTGTTGAAAAAGTTGTTACTCTGTTAGTGTTTTAAAAGTGTTGAAAGACATCTTTCAAAAAAACAAGGTGCCTAAGTAGATTGGATAGTTCATTTTTTGTAATAAACGGTAACTGATAAACGCAAAATCCGCTTACAAATAAAACAGAATCGATCGATAACTCACCGAAATCGAACCGAAATGATCGAAAAATGATCAATAATCTGATATTTTTTACACATTTGACTAGCTAGTAATGTTTTTATTTTTTATGTAGTCGAAATTTGCGTTTTGAATTTCTCAAAGCCAACTTTAATTGGAGGCGGAGCACCAGTTCTTTCTTGGGTTGACACCAACACCACGTTATCCGCCCCGGTGCCACCCATGCTAGCTACGCCATTGATTTAATTAACTAAATACCTTGAGTTCTCGGAACCACCCTAATTATTAGAATAGCCGATACTTAAAATATTAGCCATCATGCCTACATAATATGTTACGGATTTTGAAGCATTTGTTGATAACAGTTGACACAGTTAAGACGTGTTATTTTTTTTGTGTTGTTGACAGTGAAATTTTTTTGATTTATATTTAATAAGTGTTATTCAATGATTTATTCTAACTGTTTGTTGTTCTTGTCATGTGAAACCGTTCTTTTATTCACATCTTTTTGACAATGTTTTTTTCCCGACAAAATGTCTATTGTGTAAATGGAAAAATAAATAGGTGAGTGTAAATCACACTTTGATACGAATATCAATTTAAATTCAACCTAACCTAAATAAAATAATATAATCCTGTCAAACCTAACTTTCGTAACTAATTATTATTAGGGTAGGGTTATACTCGTAAGTTTTTTCCTGTAAATCGCTCTTGTAAGCGATTTATGGTCAAATTACCAATGTAAACGACACTAAAAGTCACTTGACGTAATTTATAGCAAGTTACAGAACTCATTCTTTCGGAAGCTTTTTGACAGGTCTAATTACGCCCGCGCGAATTTCCAGCCTTCTTACAGCTTATAAAATCAGTTTGATAAGCTAAGAGGCTTACCGCAAGAAATAGTTCCGAAATGCGCCGTTGCCGCCGTAGCGAAATGTCAAAAATTAAAAGACAATTGTTTTCATAGGATTTTTTTCCTACAAAACTAGTATTTATTTCCACTTATTTAAGTTTTTTTGGAAAACGAGCATCCTTCTATTCAATTATCGGTCCAATCCTTTCCAATCTTGATGTTTCTGTTTTTAACATTTACGTATTTGAATTTTTGAATTCGAAGTCGGTTGCTGTCAGGTAGCTGTCATTCGGATAAAACGAAATTAATTGCCGCCTTTGACGGCACAAAAGCGCGTGGAGAATTGTTGAATTAAAGCCACAATTATTTCAACACTTTATTTGGACCTTTTCGTTTTTATTGACAAAATCGCGTAAATTTGACAGTAGCAGGTTTTTGTTGACAGGAAGCCATCTTACCGCAAATAAATTTACAGATGTAAACGGTCGCATGAGCATTTATACAGGTCGAACTTCCGAACAACTTCCGTGATCATTAATTACCACAAGTCGGATGCATATGTAAACGCTCCTGTGAGTGATCTGTCAAAATCTTATGTAATCCGTAAATTTTAATTAAGAGTGTAACCCTAGGCTTATAATATCTATTTTACTCAATATTTTCTTTCTAAATAAATATAATTATTTTTTAGGATTACCTACACTTCGTATTACCTTACTTTTTGTTTTTATTGGAAGATGATTATATCAACCACCTAGTATTTATGTATGTATGTTTATATACCGCCCACGTCTGTCTCGTCACCGATACAAATCCAGTTAGAGGTCTCGAAAAAACACCTGTAATCAAAGTTTATATAGATAAATAAATTACAATTATCCTTTTTTAATTCGTATCATCTGTGGAACATGATACAATGATAAAATCAAATAAACCCAGGCAGAGGTCGTATCCACGTCATCATGGAGCATTCGAAAGGAATCGTGACTCACTCACGTGAAAACAATCTAGTTTTAAAATAAGATGGGTATAAACAATCTAATCAGACAAATTTTACATAAGTATAAATAAAGATTAAAAATAATTAACGAATAAGTACTTTAAATGTCTACCTCATCCTGTACTAATTTTATTACCAGTGTTTTATGAAACAAAGCATTTATTTTTTGTTAATATTTATTATTGCCAATACCATTATAATTCTGCAATCCGAAAGAAACATACGTTTGTGAAATGTCTATAGGAATATGATTAAAGACCTTCGACATTCTTGTTATTTTTCTTTTAAATATATTTTATTTCGCTATAATTTTTTATGTATATATATATATATATGTTATGGTTAAGGTTTTCACGGGTGTAAGATGTAGAACAATTTTCTCGGTTTACCCGCGTAACGTAGTCCTTACTTGAGTCTTAGCTTCTGGACCGAACAGATATGCGAAAGCTATCAGTTTGAGACAAAAACTCAAGACATAAGGCCTCTGAAGATGGACAGTGTGATCTGTCCGAAACGTCAGGAGTTAAAAAGTCCTTTTAAGGAATACGTTACGCGGGTAAACCGAGAAAATTGTTCTATATATATATATATATATATATATTCTAAAACTATAATATTCTATGACCATAATAAAATTTGGACTTTTAGAATACATTTACAGAGAGTTCATCGATCATTAACCATGTTTTGTGTTCCCGATAAATTTGTTTTAGGAAGCCTAAAATTGTTGACGTTTCTCCTAAGATAGCAATGAACTATTCTTTTAATACATACTAATATTATTCGGCATAATATATGGTCTGGTAACATTTCATTTATAGTTTTTACTTCAAATAATTTCAGGAATCGCCGGTTAAAGTAAGTCAAGTACGTCTCTTAACATACTGAATAAAAACATTGTGGTAAAACGGTACAATTTACAAAAAAATATTTTGCAAATAATAAATCAATAGTTCACTTGCATGGATTTCATAACGAATTGGAAAAAATCGTGTGGATAGATTTTTTTACTAAGATTACGAAAATGTTAGTAAAAATTTTTAGAAATGTATAGTTTTTCTTATTTTTAAATAAATAAATCCATTATTTGAGCTCGTGACATCACTACATAAAAATGTCCCGTCTCCGATTATGTTCCCTTAATTTTGTAAAATTCCACACTGATTAATTTTTTTTATGTGGCAACACTATGATTTCCGGCGAATTTTTGAATTTATGTTTAACGTTCACTAGATTTATTGTTTTTTCTATGCGAACTTATCCTTTGGTTTGATTTTTTTGATAAAGATGGCGGTGTTTTTACAGATGTTACCAAGAGAACCCCGTACAATTTATTGCTATTCGTGTGGAAAATGTTCTTTTTTTAAATGATTTTCGGATATGTAATTATCGTTTTTTCGCACACATTAAATTATGTCCCGTATTTCCGGTTTATAAAAAATGGTCTGAATTTTTGGATAGAAATTTTCAAAAAATCGCCAGGGTTTCAAAAATACGATAAAAAATAAAAAAATAAATACAGAATGTCTTAGAATATTTGCCTTAACCGGAAATTTTTTTTAAAAAATGTGATGCAAGTGGCCTATTATTACGATAATAGTGTCAACCAGCGGCGCATGGTGGGCCGCTCGACGTTTTAGCTTACACGCTGAGGGTTAAACAGCCATTAATGTTAATTTTTTACTAATTTAAATTCTTCATCGCCATATTGTATTTTCAGATTTAAATCGGACCATTCAAAAGCGAACTAAAAATCGGTCTATCGACCAGTATAACTTACTATCAATCATTCGACATGCGATGACCAACAACAAAATATCAATTTCCTCATTTACATTCTTTGCCTTTCATTTTCTCAATTTCCTGTTCACAGTTTAGTGGAGCCCACTGTCTCGAGTAATACAGTGGCGAACAGAGCCGCGGAGCAAAAGATTAATCGTCTATTTTACTGTCAACGTTAAGCTGTTTTGACTGTCAACCATAAGCTATTTTGCTAACAACACTATTAACAAGAAACTGTTTTCTAGGTAACAGTTTTAAATAGTGCGCTGAGTTGATTTATTTTGAGTGACCTTGTTGGAAACCAATTGGATTGTTGTTTTTTTAAGTGAAAACTTCTTTAGCACCGTTATGATTTGAAAATCGATGAAACGAAAAATAGTGACTCTAAAAAGAGGCGAACATATATATCCATAGGGTTTAGCGTTCGAGATAATGAGTTAGTATCATCGGTCTCCTCTTTTTGCGGTGCTTCGTAGCCTGTCGGTCTCATCTTTCTGCGGTGCTTCGTAGTCTATCGGTCTCCTCTTTGTACGGTGCTTCGTAGCCTCCCCACTCTTGTCTACTTTAGTTTTCTGAAGGTCTCACTTCTACCGCGTGTGAAATGCACACTCTGTTTTCGAAGTAAAAACTTCTTTGGCACCGTTGTGATTTGAAACTCGATGACACGAAAAATAGTGACACTAAAAGAGACAAACATATGCATCTATGGGATTTAGCCTGCGAGAGAATGAAATAGACTAATCGGTGTCCTCTTAGTGCGGTGCTTCATAGAATAGAATTAATTAAAAATAATTTTTAAACATGGTAACAATATTATAATAAATAAACCCTACAATTATCCTACTCCTGTTACTCTGCATTCGTCTCATTCTCTCGAATCTTATTAGTTTTCTGAAGATACCACTTCTACCGCGTGTGAATTGCACACTCTGTGTTTTTTTTTTAAACAAAGGGTTTGTATGTCAATTTTAGATTGTTTTGACTGTCAACCTGAAGCTGTTTTTAAACGACTTCGAAAAGGAGGAGGTTATCAATTCAACGGTTTTTTTTTATTTTTATGTTTGTTACCTCAGAACTTTCGATTGGGTGAACCGATATTGATGATTCTTTTTTTATTAGAAAGCTGGTGCTTCCCGTGTAGTCCCATTTTAATTTGGTCCAGTTCTGACAACGGGATCCATGAGAAAACCATATATGTCTTAAATTTGCAATTAGCATGTGCGCGACAAATGGACGAATAACTCAATATTACGCCAACAGATTTCTATGATTCTTTTTTTAAAGTAAAACTTCTTTACGCACGCTCGTCACTAAAAATTAAAAAATAAACAAAAATTTTAACAAAACAAAAAACGACTTCAAAAAAAGCACTAAAAAGTAAAAAAAACAATTTCGTACGATTGTTATTTTTGGAGTCGGTGTGAGCCAAGATCTCCACATCTCACCTAAATAAATTTAAATCAGTGCCAAGTGTTGATTAATTTCGAGCGACATTCTGGGACTAGGAATACATTTTGTTGGGAATAAATTATTTTGTTGTTTTTATAAGCTGTTTTGTCTGTAATGTTTTTAGATTGTTTTGATTATCAACCCGAAAAGGTCCCGTTTGAAGTTTGGATCAGTGCATTGTGTTGACCCATTTCGTGCAACTTTGTGGGGAGGCGATTTTTTGGGAACTAATTATTCTGTCGTTGTTTAACATAGGCTGTTTTGTCTGTCAACAGTTTGAATGCGGATGGCCTCTCACCTCTGGACGTGGCGGTGTTGAGTAACAACAGGCCGCTGGCTAAAATGCTGCTCGGTTTCGGAGCTCAGGAAGGGAACCAACGTGAGTACCTACCCTTTTTAATTGGCTAAAATCATCAATTATTGATTTTTGCGTGATTTTTTTGTACTCACATGCTTATCAACAGATAATACTTATATTACGTCTCTTTCGTTGAACAGGGTCCTAACTGCACTTTACCTAGTTCGGAGATATGAGGTCTCAAAATTTGCAAAGATAATTTTTTTTAAAATCTATTTACCGATTTATGATTTTGAGGTTGAATCTTGTGTAAAGTAGTGTAGTTTAACATATTTTATATGAAATTATTTAAATGGTACTTGTATTTAATATACAAAATGTCCAGATAGAATCATATGTAACCAGATAGGGCATAATAATTCATTGTATAAAAAATATATTTAAGTAAAATAGGTACTTAACACAAGATTAAATCTCAAAATCTGAAATTGTTAAATAGATTATGAAAAATCGTCTTTACAAAACTTTGACACCTCAAAATATGGTAAGGCGAAGTTAGAACCCTATCCAACTAAAGCAGTGGTTCTTAACCTCTTTTTGACCAGGGACCACAAGGTACAATAATGATAAACTGTTAATCGCGTAATTAAACGCGTCCTTGCAATTACTATCATTTTGCAATTCAATGTGCTCTCTTGTACTTCTTCAGCGACTTCTCCATCATTAATACCAAAAGGGTTACGAATCGGCTTTTGGATTCCTTTCGATTCGAATTTTGTAGTAAATGAATAAATGTTTCGTGGACCACATTTTAGATCTCGTGGACCACCTGTGGTCCACGGACCACCGGTTGGGAACCACTGAATGACTGAACTAAAGTGAAAAACTACACTGCACCTCGTAAGAACGATTAACAGCCAGATGTACAAACAAAATGACAATTGAAAAAGTTCAAAGTGAAGTTAGATCATTGTAAAATAAACAGAAGTTTTCAAAAATTGATGAGAGTAAATGATAAATTTTAGGAATAATTATACTCTACTCTTAGGAATAATTATATCTACGAAAATACAACACGAATGGCTCTGAAAATTATTTTGGTTAGATAAATGAGCAAAAGAAATGGTTTTGCATTCAAGGGTCATATTTTAAAATAATGTCAGCTGAACCCTTATGAGGTGAAGATTATGTATATTACTCAAAATATTTCCTAAAGTTTATCGATTGATAAATGAATTAATTTATTTCCAGTAAAATCCTCGGAAGCTTTGGGCTCGCATCTCCGGCGGCTGAGCGCGGAGGCCGAGTGCCGCCTGCAGGAGCTGTCTTCCTTCCGCCACACCCTGGGGCCCGCCGGGTACGGGGGCACGGGGTACGGGAGCACCGGGGGCGCACCCGCCGCGCCTGTGCCCCGCGCGCAGGGCGGAGCACCCGCCGCCAACACGGGCTGCGCCGGTCAGGGGGCGGATCAGGAGAAGCAGCTGCACCATTGGGAGAGGCGTACCAAGGCTCTGAGGTATTTTATTGTGGTGTTGTGTAAACATAATTATATATGTTGTATTTAGGTGAATTTATTCTTATCGTGCCTTGATGGAAGCTGGGCCTTTATGGAATGCCTTGAAGCTAAGCCTTCGCGGGAAGGAGTAATGTCTTGATGGAATGCCGCGAAGCTAAACCTTTATGGATGCTGCAAAGTTATGTCTTGATGAAATGCTGCATAGCTAAACCTTTATGGAATGCTGCGAAGTTTTGTCTTGATGGAATGCTACAAAGTTCAACCTTTATGGAATGCTGCGAAGTTATATCTTGATAGAATGCCGCGAAGCTATGCCTTTGTGAAATGTCTTGATGTAATGCCTCGAAGCTATAGAATAAATAATAACACAAGTTGTGTCTTGTGGGCATGTTTCGTGATCCAATTAGGCCTGATTTTGGCCTATATTTCCATACAAAACTGTGTTTCACCATGATTACAAAATTTAAATAGGATGGCGATATATAATTTCAGGCAAGTCTAAGAGATACAGACCGCATGCTAAATGGTCTAAAACCAAAAGGTACTATGTCAGTGGCATATTTGTTTCCTTTCAAATTTTGTGCAAAAGGCACTCTTTATTATATTCTTTATTCTATGTTCGAAGCCATGCCCTGATGGAATGTCTTGAAGCTATGTCTCGATGGAATTTTGCAAACCTTGCTACAATGGAATGCTGCAAAGATATGTCTTCTTGGACTGCCTCAAATTCATGCTTCATTGAAATACTGCGAAGTTATGTCTTGATGAATTGCAGTAAAGCCAGGCTTCGATGGAATGCCGCTAAGCTGTGCTTCCATGGAATACTACGAAGCTATGCCTTAATGCCGATTGCCGCGAATCCTCGCTTAAATGGATTGTTGTAAAGCCATACCTCACAATGAAACGATCTGTGAAACTATGCCTCTATGAAATGATGCGAAAACGTGTCTTTGTGGAATGCCCCAAAGCCAAACCTCGTGTGACAACACATTGAACTGCCAGTGTTTTTGAGATGTTTAATGTTATTTTTTTTAATCCTTGTAGGCGTATGCTGCTAGGCTGGCAACAAATGAGGGCCCCTGGCCTGCCTTGCAGCCCCGAGCTAGACGTTACCTCCCCCACCAGCGTGACTGTCAGGATAAGGGAAAACGTGGCCCACCATCAGACCCACCCCATAATCACCAAATATAGAGGTGAGTCAGACAGAAACATACTGATCATACTCCTGGGCTGGCAGTAGGTGAACACTCAGATGTGGCCTCTTCAATCGGAGAGAAATTAAATTTGGAGACTTGACTAACATCATCAAAGCTGTAACCAAAGTGTATCATTTGAAAAAGGTTGCAAAATTATATCCACTGGTGCACCAAGTTGTACTCAGTAGACGAAAGTGGAACACAAGTTCATAGTTAATATTCACAGCATAATAATGAATCAATTTTCTAAATTCAGAGTGGAAGATACTCTCAGTATCGCCCTGGTATAAGACCACCATTCAGAATTGAAACATCGCTTGAAATGGCATTAGCCGTGTTTGGTGACCAGATCTGAATAGCCAGGTACTTCCCCACCTTCCTCTTCCCTATCTCCTTCCCATCCCCACTACCTTCAGCTTCACAACATACCCCAATTGGGGATGCCATGGTCTCACTGGCTTCAGACGGGAGCAGATGGGACTCTTGTGCGGTATTCATATAAAAGATCTCACTTTTATGTAAAACAAGCTTTCGGCATAATATATCTTTTCTTTCTCATTTAATTGTGGCCTCTTTACGAAGCGCATTAAAAATCCCTTCCCGTTATTTCCCGTCTCGCATCGTCACCTAATTCTATTTTGTTATTCACTTATTTTATAAACGGGCTGTAAAAAAAGATCTGATGATGGAGGTCTTCAAGAGGCTCTTGTTAAATTATGTAAGAAAGACGAATATTGACTCATCCCAAGTGCGTGTCGTTTTATGTTTGTGGTGTATAGGATTAGTGATGTAGTTTCAAAACCCTTCGACAGATGTCATTAGTGTAGTTATTGGTACGTAGTTTTTAAGTAAGTTATCCAATGTAATGTAAGAAATTATTTTTATTATTCATTGTTTATTACTAAAAAGAAAAAGGAGAGTAAATAAATAATATTACTAATGTTTTTCCAACTCATTCCACTGATGACATCAACTATGCAATGGGTATATAAGGGTATTCCACTCTTGTCGTCTGAGTTTCTTTCTGGTTTTTCTTAATTTTTTTTTAAAAGTATCTAAAACATTGTAATCTCATATTATATCTTTACAAATTTCCAGTGCAATGGTCATCGCGAGCGGATTTCTCCAATGTGTGTGGAGAGCGAGAGGTGCGAGCAAGCCTGCCGTCCTGCTCCTGCGTGGCCGTGGGGCTCACCCGGGGGCGTCGCTACTTCTTCAGGGCGCACGGGGGCAACCTCAAGGGCTGGGGACCCCACAACACCTCTACACCTAATAGCGTGCTACCAAGCAGTGAGTGTTTTATTATTGATGTTGTATTTTATCAGATCCAAAGATCTCACTATGTGAACAAGGACTTGAATTAAGCTCAGAAGTCAGAAAATCATTCTACAATGAGCTAATGAGAACAAGAATGGGTCGTTTTGGTATTTTAAAAATGGTGAACCTTGCAATAGAGTTGGTCCTACATTTGGTATTGTAAATTTTTTTTTTACATTAGCTCTGCACAGGAGGCTCTGAGGAAAATAATTTCCTTCAGGATCTATGTCATCTTTGGAGATTCTGCATGGAGGGTTATTTTTAGGGAAAAGAAGGAGATGAAGTTATGAGCATGAAAAAGATATGAGGGGTGGGTAGAAATCTGAGGGTCAATGTGTCCAGGAGTGATGGACTTGTGAATCTGTCCCTCCCACTACGGTCAAGGCCATGGTGGGTCGAGAGAGTCTGGCTGGAGAGTTCTAGGTTAACTGCTCCGATCTATCGCGAATATGCAAGTTTTTCGTCTTAAATGAAATGTTAGATTTACCAAAACTTTGTGTTATTTCCGCTTCACAGTTAAAGCTCTATAAATGAAACATTTCTGAATGTAGCCGAATACTAAAAACTGTTTTTGAAAGGTTCGAATCTGAATAGTGAGGTGCTTCCCTACCTTTCTCTTCCGAACTCCTTCAGCCTCACAACATACCTCAATTCGGAATGCAATATTCTCACTACCTCCAGACAGTGAGGCTAAATCTTGTGGTGCGGTATTAACATTAAAAAAAGACTCGACATTTCCAAACCTTCCATTTTCTGCTACCCATTACAGTGAAACCCTCTTAAGAAGTTCTCTCTTAAGAAGTTTCGTGGCTTAATAAGTTTCTTTTTTCTGGTCCCTTGGAAAGCTTCTTAAGAGGGTTCCACTGTATTAACGTTGCTCTAATTTCAGGTTGGCGCGATGTAGAAGGCCGGCGAGCTCGCTGGGACGGGCGCACGGCCGCCGCTCTGGAGCGGGTGGCGGCGTCGGCCCGCCTGGCGCGCCCCCCGCGCCCCGCACCCCCGCCGCCCCGCCGGGCTATGCGTGGCCGACACGCCATACGACACCTCTTCACGCAGGCCAGCAAGTTCCACAAGAACCTTCGCAGGTACGACACATATTACCTAACGTTATGACATGCCTTTGGCCATGATATAAAAAAAACTCATGAATCTCTGCAAAAATTGCAGTCAATTTGATATATTCCCCCGTCTTTAAATTTTTTATTGAAGAGATGAAGATGAATTGAGAAGAATTGCTTGGGCAGTAAAAAAGTAAGAAACATAATCTTTTTACAATAAAAACATATAAATTTGTTACAGACCACTTTAATTTATTTTATTCACACTCTACCGGTTTCGAAAGAACCCTTCCTTCGTCAGGAGAATAGTAGAACTAACCTACGGTACAGAATATTTTATATTAATACTCATTTTAGGACAGGAGGAACATACAATTCATGGGTGGGAGGAAATAGTTACAATTTTATATACGAATTTAGATATTAAAAATATAACTTTCACATACAATATAGACGAAAAATAAAAGACAGGTTAAGTAGAACAAACAACAATAGAAAACAATTAAATTTAATGCTTTTTACAAATATTATATTAATTTTTTTCATATTCAGCAGCAAGTTTATGCGTCAAGTGATCGCATGTGATTAAACTTTTCACAATCATATTTTGTCACCCGCCGCATTCAATCAATTCAATTTTGACGACCTCCGTAGTCCAGTGGCTAAGACTCACAATCCGGAGGTCGCGGGTTCGAACCCGGCGTGCGCAAATAAATTTTATTTGATTAATTTGTGTTATTTCACAATTGATTCATTTAAAATAATATATAGTATATTTGCGGCACGTTCCAGAGTGGAAGATACTATCAGTATCGCCCTGGTGTAAGACCACCATTCAGAATTGAAACTTTGCTTGAAAATGGCTTTAGCCGTGTTTGGTGACCAGATCTGAATAGCCAGGTACTTCCCAACCTTCCTCTTCCCCACCTCCTTCCCCTCCCAACTACCTTCAGCCTCACAACATACCCCAATATGGGGATGCCATAGTCTCACTCGCTCCAGACGGGAGCAGTTGAGATTCTTGTGCTGTATTCACTGTAAAAAAAAAAAAAAAAAAATCTGTCGCTGCAAGCAAAAAGTCGCATTTTTCAAGTGTTCTAAAAATTCCAATATAAATAATTGGGCGGTCACCTCACCATTACATTACATTTGAATTTAAAGTGTTACAAATCTAAAAAATAAGTAATTCCATGCCTTATAATGATAATATCACATTTTTATTAGGGGAAAATTATTACTTATAAATAAGTATGTACTGCGTTAATGCATATTTTAGCCTTTTTTCCCAATCGTGCATATTTAGCATTTGAAGACGCATCAATTAAACAGAATATCGCCCTCATCTCAACACATTTCCACAAGTTACCAGATGCCACACAAAAATTAGAAACAAAAAACCTTACACTATAAATCAATAGAAATACTGGAAACAATGATTGAACTTGCCAACGCCCTACCCAATTCAATATCAGAAAAGTTTCGTGAAAAGTTTGACGCCATTTTGTTTAAAATCCGAGTCTTGAAGACATGAAGAACTTTAATGCCTACATCAACAGGTCATACATACACTGCCTCAACAGGTATCTCCAGAAATGGCACCAAATTTTTAAAATTTTGTCGGATGACGTCAGTTGACGTAGAGAAGTCAGTTTCGGCATTTTGGGTGACAAATATCAAAAAATTTTGCTCGAAAATTTGGAAAAATACTTAATTGTAGGTATATAATATATTATATTTATATTGTCGCAAAAACAATGCATAATTTTAAGAATATTTCGTTGTTTTTGTATCGTCTTTAACAAAAATATACAAAAAAAATGGTTTTTTGATGTTGCATTGTGCATATTTAGGGCATATCAAGAGTTTTTAGTGCATATATCGGCCTTTTTTAGTGCATATTTGCATGCATATTTTGGCACTTTGTTAGTGCATATAATCCGATGTCTAGTAATTATTGTTAAATAACAATGTGCCACGTTTCATGAAATAAAGCATTTAAATTTTTTTTCTTCTTTTTATATCTGGCAATACCATAATAATAGGCCACTTGCATCACATTTTTTTAAATTTTTTTCCGGTTTAGGCAAATATTCTAAGACATTCTGTATTTTTTATTTTTTTTATCGTATTTTTGATACCTGGCGATTTTTTCAAAATTTCAATCCGAAAAATCAGACCTTTTTTTATAAACCGGAAAGACGGGACATAATTTTATAGGTGCGAAAAAACGATAATTACATAGCCGAAAATCATTTTAAAAAAAGAACGTTTTCCACACGAATAGCAATAAATTGTACGGGGTTCTCTTCGTAACATCTGTAAAAACACCGCCATCTTTATCAAAAAATGAAACCAAAGGATAAGTTCGCATTGAACAAACAATAAATCTAGTGAACGTTAAACGCGAATTCAAAAACTCGCCAGAAATCAAAGTGTTGCCATATAAAAAAATGTGGAATTTTACCAAATTAAGGGAACATAATCGGAGACGGGACATTTTCATGTAGTGACGTCACGAGCTCAAATAATGGATTTATTTGAAAAAAAAAAAAAATTTACTAACATTTTCGTAATTCTAGTAAAAAAATCTATCCACACGATTTTTCCAAGTCGTTATGAAATCCATGCAAGTGGCCTATTCTACAATTCAAAAGAAATATAAATTTACTATTTTCTGTAGGAATTTGACTAAAGGCATTCGACACTCTAGTACCTTCTGTCTTTTTTGTTTTCACATAAGACATGTGGGAAGGAAGATTTTTATGAACGGCTTTTAAGATGATCGTCGATGACATGCATACGATCTCTCCTTGGAACCAATGTAACGTGTTAACATTATTATTTTTCCAGAGGGGTGTACCTGGCTTGTATCATCTACCATGAGGACAAGGTGCTGGTCACCAATGAGGACTTTCTTCCGGTCATAGAGATTGATGAAACTTATCCTGCTTGCATCTACACCGACTATCACTGGCTGATGAAGGTAAACATTTAAAATAATATATATATTTTCGAATAGATCCACCAAACTAGGCGAATGCCCGTATTAATAATAATAATAATAATATATCTTTATTAAACAAAATTTGCAAGATTTATAACTAGAAGGGAAAAAAACATACATATTCAGTGTTAATATTTACAATGGTTTATGTAAGTACAAAAGATTAACCACTCTAAACTTGCCATTGTGCAAGTTTTTTGTCTTAAACGAACTGTCAGATTATAAAAACTTTGTGTTGTTACCGCTTCACAATTAAAGCTCTATAAATGAAACATTTCTGAACGTAGCCGAATACTAAAAACTGTTTTTGAAAGGTTATGAAATAACCTTTAAAATTGTTATATTACAAATAAATATTTGTAAATATTAAAATTTAGAATGCAAACATAAAAAAATTGTAAAAATGACTCATGTGATGTTTTATGTGAAAACGGTACTAAAATCACAGATTACGTAAAAAAAAAACACTTATTCTATCGTATAAATGTATAAGAAACACTTTTTTCACCTCACTTTTTTACCATTTCATACAAAAATATTTTAATAAAAAACTAACAATGCCTTAGACAAATGACAATCAAACAAGATGGAGGTTCCATTCGGCTCAGATAATTAATCTCTACGTTCCATAGATATTTTTGAATACAGAAAATAATATAAATATGAACAGTAGGTACCTACTTGAAGAATAGAAAATAGTTATAAATTTAGGTTTTTCGTAATCCGCCTCACTAGGCTAGCCTGTGTTGAGACAGTAAAATTTAAGTCAATTAATGTTTCTTATTAACATACCTACACTTATATAATCATGCAATAGATTGGTTGCATCAACAATAAATTTTGAATAATAACAATCAGTACATTGGTTTAATTTCGAATTTTGTATTGTTTTGGTAACTTAATAAAAATTGGGATAAATTATTAAAACTTTTTTCTGTTTGGATTCAAAATGTTTATATTTAAAAAAATTACATGTTCATTACTCAATTTGGGAGGCGGAATGGGTACCGCCACCCCGGGAACCAACACCTCTCCAAGTGGTTCGCTACGTTTGGTGACTTAGCAGGGGAGCCCGGGTTCATTGGGTGAGGTTTGTCCGGGTCTTGGCAGCGGATGCATATGCCCACCAGTTGCATGGCAGGCCGGATCGGGTGAGAGTGTTTAAGGGAGTTCCTTTGACTTCTCCAGCTGTACTCTCTTGGAACATCGCCTTGCACTGCAGTGGGAATGATGAATTCATATGTCCGTCACTCCTGGACACACTGACTCCCAGAATCCTTCCCACCCCTAATATTATTTTCCTTCCCAGAACTTCCTCTCCTTCCTTCCCTAAAAAGACCCTCCACACAGCATCCCCAAAGATGACATAGGCCCTGAGGGAAATTATTTTCCTCAGGGAGCTAATGTAAAAAACAAAAAAGTTAATTTCTAATGAAAGCGTATTTATCACCTTTCAAAAACAATTTTTACTTTTCAGATACATCTGAATATTCCATCTATTTGGATTTTATTGCAAAGCGGAAATATTCTGACCTTCTGAGGCCTGAGGGGTTAAATAACAGCAGAATCCATGTGTGTCTTAATGTATGCAATTAAAAAAACTTGTGTTATTTCAGGTTGCTTGCACTTGGGAAGAAGTGAAAGGTCTCCGAAGCGACATGGAGAAGAATTCCTCATCAGCTATTCATTTCCGAACCAAGTTACTGGCAGCTGCAGCCCAGATGCAGTCAGCCCTCTGCATACAGGATCTAGGTAAATCATTGTTATTACATATATGCTAGTACAGATTCGTGAAAATCTGTAAATGGTGTAATTTTAGTTATTTTCCATTCTCTAGGAAGTTTCCTATTTATAAAAGATTGGTGCATAACCAGAACTATAGGATGACTGAGAGTAGCTGTACACTTTTTAAATCAATAGAAGTAAAGCTAGCAGCACTATCTACTAGCAACCCCTTCAAAATATTCTCAACTGCTGATTGAGTGAATTCGATTTCGCGTAGTGAGCGATCTACGAGGGTAGGCTAAAAAGAAATGCACACATGCTTGTAAAATATGAACAAAAACAAAGAGCAAGATTGGGCAAAAATTAAAGTAAAGTAAATTTTAGTGTCAAAATCATATATTTATTTTTTAATATAGTCACCGTTAAGGCTAACACATTTCTCCCAATATGTAACAAATTTTTTCATTCCGTTACATTATTTCGTTACGTTATTATTTATTTATTTATTTCTATATACATATTACAGTTTTTACCTTAAATTTAATATTTTTACATAATATATTTTGAAAACATTTTTACATATTAATATTACATTTTATTATGTTGGGCGTGTAAGGTAGGTTTGAGAAGGTGAAACTGTTAGTTGATAATGTTGTATGTTTCGTGAACACCTCACTAGGAAAACCTGTGCTGAGGTGTTTACGTGGTTATGATTCAGTGTGACAAGTATAGGTATTTATGTGTTGTAGTAGAAAGTTAGTTTTTTTTTTCTTTATTTTTTATTTACATTTAATGGCTATTGTACATGGATTATTTGGAAAAAAAATATATATACCTAAAGTATATATGTATACATGAATAGTTGGTAAATTCTTGAAAGACATGTTTATTTATTTTACTAGATGATGTTAGATGATATAAGTGCCAATATTATAAAAAGAGTTATGCACTATTAATTAATTTTGTAGATCTAGTGGTTTAATTTAAATACCAAGTGAATTTTTATGTTTGGTTTGGAGTAAATAGGTTTTGGAAAAATAGTGTTCCTTTAGTTTTTATCCAGTCTGTGATTTGTTTTTTTAGTTTATTTTTTGGTGAATAATCAGCAAGATGTTTCAGAGAAGGTGGCATGCAGTTATATAGTTTAATGGAATATATGTAGTAGTTTAAGGATCTTTGTCCGTGGGTCGTGTGCTTTAGCGGGATGTTGAGTGTTAGGTTTGTTGAAGACCGGCTTGTTATTGAGGACTGAGAAAGTAAAGGGATATGTAGTTTGAATTTGAAGAGGTGAAGAATAGACGATTTAGCGTAGAGTTGTCTGATTGACAAAACGTCGAGCATCTTGTAAATTTTTAGAGAGTCTGTGTCATATGGTACTTGAAGAATTAGTTTGATTGTTGCCTTTTGTGCCTTTTCTAATGGATCTAGATAAATATTACTTGCACTTCCCCAAGATAGAAGACCATACATGATTATGGATTGGGAAAGAGCAAAGTAAATAGATCGTAGTATTGAGCGTGGGAAGATGTTTTTTATGTTATTTAGGAGATACATGATTTTTTTAAGCTTGGATGTAATTAAGTTAATGTGGTCATTCCAGCGTAGGTTTTCGTCAAATATGACGCCTAGATATTTTATTTGTTTGACATTTTCTATGATTTCGCAATTGCATGTTGAGGAGAGTTGGGAGCAGTCATGTAATTTCAGAGCGAAGGTTGGAGGAGGTTGACCTCTTTGAGTTATACTATGTGTAATGAATTTAGTTTTTTTTGTATTTAGAGTAAGTTTGTTTTCATTGAGCCATTGTTTGATGACAGCAAGACTTTTCTCAGCTTTAAGGAATGCCTTGATCCATGAGTCAGCTTGACAAAGTATTACAGTGTCATCAGCGAATGTCACAATATTGCCTTCTGTAATTAGTTCACAGATATCATTGATGTAGATAAGAAACATTATGGGACCTAGAACACTACCCTGGGGCACTCCGTAACTGATCGGAAGGGTTTCACTTTTCACTTTGTTGATAATGACTTGTTGAGTTCTCTCTGACATAAAACTTTTCAGTAAGTTAAGTTCATTTCCAGTTATGCCGAGTTTAATAAGTTTCTTAAAAAGTATATTGTGCGATATTGTATCGAAGGCTTTACATAAGTCTAGGTATATTGAAATTACTTTTTTCTTTGAGTCAAGGTTAGAGTTAATAAAGTCAGTTACTGAGGTTATAGCGTGTTGTGTATTTCTGTTCTTTCTAAAGCCATGCTGGTTCTTCGAGAGTAGATGGTTTGTTTCTAGGTAGTGGTAGAGCTGTTCGTTAATAGCTTTTTCCAGAATTTTGGACATAGTATTTAGAAGAGTGATAGGTCTGTAGTTGTTGATGTCATTTTTCGGTCCTGACTTATAGATAGGAATTACTAGTCCATTTTTTAAGCAGCTAGGGAAAATACCTTCATTTAGGCTACGGTTTATCAGGTATGTAAGCGGATTGAGGAGTTGGTCACTTAGAGTTTTAACGGTTTTAGCGTCTATGTTGTCAGTACCTGCAGCTGAGCTATTCTTTAATGATTGTATTATTTTAATTGTCTTATCACATGAGATGGTTTGGAGTTTAAATTGTATAGCATTATTGGAGTTAGGAGGAGTATCTTGTTGGATAGATGAATGTGGATTCTCTGATTGACAGCTGGCTTCACCTCATTGTCCGAAGTGATTATCGATTACCCTTGAGGTCTATCTTGAGTAGAGGAAAAATATAAAAATTGCAAGGTGTAAGATTGGGGGAGTAAGAGTAAGTAAGTGTGTGCAATCGGTTCAAACATCGGGTTTCGCAGAGACTCTGCAGTTGCGAGGTGTGTGGACGAGTGATGTCATGTTGCAACCCATCGTGCACAGATTTTACGGTGTCCCAATTGTTCAATAATGAAGCCGACACATTCCTTGGATATTAAAATATGGTTTGTGATACGCTTTTGAGTGATTTGCTGGTCATTTTGAATCAGATCATCGACTAGTTTGCGATGTTTATCGTCCGTGGCAGTGATCGGACGTCCACTGCACGCTTCAACAACAATTATGGCTTTTCCAGGTTCACAATCACGAAATTTTACTACCCACTGGTTTACAGTAGATCTATCATCAGCATCGTCACCATAAACGTCCTTTAAACAATGATGAATCTCAGTAGGAGTCACTTTTTCAGCAGTTAAAACTCGATAACAGCACGTTGTTTAACTTGCATTGATGTAGCACTAGAACACGTCTCCATACTTTCGCTTCTCAAAATACACTGGATGAATTCAACGATCTCAAACCTGTGCATGTGTATAGAGGGGTCAAATCACTGATCAGGAAATGTCACTTCCACATCCCACCTGGCACACTTCTGAAGGTCATTTTATTTGCGCTGTACAAACATGTGTACATTACTTATTAGGCTACCCTCGTACGTACAATACTTCGTATACTGGTGTCTGGTTCATTAACAAAGGTTTTTCAAATTGGTGGTAACTGTTTCATTGGAGAAGTTATAGTAGGATTGGAGTAGACACTAGAAGCAATCTATTTCCATATAAAACTATAAATGATATCTGATCGCTGAATATCAATTTTTGCTCAAAATCTTGTCTGATGTTTCTTAGTTGAGACACAGGGTAGTTATTTTTCCATTTGTATTCAGTAAGTTTGTTGATTTGTTCCAGGTCAACTTTACCATAAGCCCCTCCGTGACAGTCACGGCACCCTCGTCATTTCCTGCATCAACTCGGTGAAGTCGGTCAAGAGTGTCTCCGTTCTCAACTCCAGGTGGCTGCCTCTCAGCAAGGTGCACAAGCGGCTCACAGCTCTCTCCGAGGACAACACCATCGGAGACCTGCTCATGGCCACTGTGCACGATCAGATCAATTACCATCAGGTAAGACAACTTACCCAGATTGAACTGAATTGGCTCCATCTAGCAATCACATTTTAGAAGAAATCTTGAAAGAGTTCTAACTACCCAAGCCAGTTACCAGGACCCTGTTATTTTAGAAGACACATGCAGCTGTAGAAAGTTGAAATCACTGATAGCTGTAAGGAAGTATGAAGAGGGTGAAACACTTCCAATTGTGGCAATAGAGTGGGTCGCTCATCACTGCTTTAGGAGGTGAATACCATGTTGTGGAGTCAAGATACATGGCCAAACACAAATTGAACACAACTGCTTACCCTGTACAAATCTCAAGTGCACCCCACCGTTGAATTCGACAGCCATCTCTGAAGTCTGAAACCCTAAAATACCTGAAATACCTGAAAAATCCTTGGCTCCATGAAGAAACAGGCGGTCCGTTTGATAGATTCCCATACTTTAACAAGCGAATTTGCAATCTTTAGAGCACAGGCGTCAGGTAGGTTGTTGTCCTTGTTCTACCGGTATCACAATAAAAGATTCTCCAAGGAACTAGCATCATTGATCACTTCGGCACTGGTGCATAGTCGGGAAACACGCCAAGCGCGGGTCCAACATGTGTACACCGGTGACGTTTGTCACATGAGAATGGGTCGCTTCTACGACTGCTGGTTTTTGAGTTAACAGCTCGGCTTTTAACAAATGGGGTTAAAGTTCAAATAAATATCTCGGAATCAATAATAGTAAGACAATTTATGTTAGTGATTATTTCCGTCATTATCCTGATTCCTACCCACACCTGATCCCTACCTACACCTGTAAAGTCACAAGTTCAGTGCCTTGACAGTCTTCTATGATCAGTATTTTACTTCTTTGATAAATTACGAATTCCTTCGAAAACTTCAAAATTACAGCTGTGTTAACTGTGCAATGTAAAAAGTGGAAATTGGATAAGAGACACAATTATCCTGCTGCAGTGAGTTTATGCTATCCTTTTTTCCTACCTTCCAGACAATTTAAAACAATTAATGTTTATTCTGCAGTTATCATCAGTGAAGCTGCCTCGAGGGCTCTACCTCGGCTACCTGAAGCTGCAGTCCTCGGTGGATCTGATCCAGGTGGTGGTGCCGGCCCGCGCACCCAATGTCCTGCCCCACTGCAAGATGAGGGACAACTCTCATGTCTCAGCGTGAGTACACTCTCCCGCCTCTACCTGGGTCTTTCTTACATTCTCAACTCTTGTCCTGTCCGAAGTTCAATGATCTTGTTAGAGGTGTCAAGGGAACCATTTATTGGATAACCAACACCTCTGCCATAGGTCACCCCAAGTGGTTTGCTACGTTTAATAACTTTTTACGTTTGGTAACTTAGCAGAAGTGCCCATGTTCGTGGGGTGAGGTTTGTCCGGGTTTTTGCAGTGGATAAATTTGTCCATTTATTGCGTGGTGGTCTGGATCGAGAGATACTGGTTGAGGGAGACTCTTTGACTTCTCAAGCCAGACTCTGTCGACCTGTAACCTTGCATTGCAGTTGGACGGATGGATTCATACTTTACATACCTTCCCAGAACTTTCTCTCCTTCCTTTCCTTGAAAAGACCCTCCTTGACATATGCCCAGAAGAAAATTATTTTCCTCAGAGTCTCCTGTGTTGTGATAGTATCATATTTTTTTTATGAAAATCAAATCAATTTTGAAAATGAAAAGTTCATTGAAGTTGAATAATGTTCCGCAATATGCAGGAATATCTCACATTACTTACTTGCCCGTGCACCAACAACCAAAATTAGTAACTTTAGTATTTACATTCAGTCAATAACCTAGCATCATTTTTTGTCCTTTCAGGGAAGAGTGGGACTATCTTAAACTGCAGCAGGGAAAAACCAACGGCACCGTAGAACACACGTCCAAAACTGCCCGAAGAATGTCAATTACCAGCATCCAATCCCAGGCCCCCACTGAGTGCCAGCAGATGTTCCTGGACCTCGTCACCTCCACCGCCAAGAAACTCTTCAAGTACATGGACATCCCGCTGGAAAAGGCTCTCACCCACAGATTGTATGACCTAGAAGTCATAGACTTAAGTAACGAGGTTAGTTTCATCATCATCTGCCCGCCGGCCGAGCAGGCTTGCTCCGTACCTGGTCAGAGAGAGATCCTACTCCAACGCGGAGATCTCCTCAGTCTGCCTATTCAAGCTTTCGAAATGATCCATCTAAACACATATCAAAACAGTATTATAAACAAGTACGCTAAACTTAGTTGCACGCTCGAATTGGATACGGTCTTAGCGAACCATTCGCACAGAGAAGCTTTCTCTAACACCGAACTCCAAACTGCTAAAGACAGACTCGTCAAACTCCAAGAACTGCAAAACAGTCTTAATTCTGTCTGGAAAGATTGCCGGTGGCTTATGGATGTCATTAGCTTCGCTCGGGATAAAGACAAACTCCAAGGAGGCACTGGCAACAATAACATTGGCATTCAGATGAAGAATTTGATCAGTCGCATTCCCACCACTCTCATCAGCACGGATAACAACCCCTCTGCTGATAATCTGATGGTCACTTCTAATTCCAACTCCAATCTTAAGAGAACTCTGCTTCAAATACCTCCCAGGGATCAGAAGTTGGCTAAAAGTTCTCCAGGACGAGGGTCCTGGCCCGGACCCAATGCTCAAAGTCCATTAGGAACTCCAGGAAGTAATTTATTATCCACTGAATTCAGCAAATCAGAGCAACATCTCAGCATAACTCCTCGTGAAGATTCCGGTTCAACACTCAACCTGAGTGGCTCCCAATACCTCAGTGCTCACTCTGATGCTTTGAGTGCTCTGGATCCTTATTCGAGAAAGAGCAGTGCCGATTCTCAGTTTACTCATTCGAGTATAGCAAGCAATAACTTCTTCCCCAGTCAACAAATTCAGAGTAAAACCTTTGAGGAAACTACCATCAATAATAGGCTACCACCCTCCAGAAGTCAAGATACACTTTTATCCCAACCTAATTCATCAACCCAGAGGAGAAAAAGCATCACCCTGAATGCCAGTCTCTCAGCTACCTCCAGTCCATTACTCCACGCTAAACCTTTCTATGCTGGAAGCATGATGAGCGTTCATACTGTGAACACCACTACCACATCCGACTCTATGCACAGCATCTCCAGTGATTCTGAAGGACAAAGTTTTCCTATTTCCACATCAACACCCAACAAGGTGAAAAGTAAGAAACCACACAAAGTGAGGAAGCCAGAAGTAGGAGGCATAGCATCGTCCAAAAGCATGTCCAACGTTAAGTGTTCGCTAGATTTCGGCGAACCGGGACAAAGCAACGTATTTCTGAAGCCGACCACGTACTTGAAACCAACCCTCAATGCGATACAGTCTGAATCACAGTTCAGTACCGATCCAGAAGCGACGGAAATAGTTTCCAAGACCCCAAGCGAAGGCAAGCAGTTTTTTCGTGACAAGGCTCGCACCACCATCAGCCCGGAAGTCAGGACTGTCAACCCTCTCGGCAGATGCGATGGTAGAGCTCATGATGAAAGAGTTGACAATCCTCAAAAAGATCTCAAACTGTCTGAAAAACAAGCACCCCTCTCACCGAAAAATAAAATTCTCCAACAGCAGAATAACGAAGCATCCGATGTAGCGAGCTCCAGCGATGGCAGCCGGTACTCCTCACATGGGAGCCTCTCTCAACAAGCCACGGAGCAGATGACCGTGAAGAACACTTCACCGGGAATACTACAAGTCTACGCCGCTTACGATACAGGTCTAGCTAGCGGCACATCGCTCAAACTCCACGTCACCCCTCGAACATCAGCGCGAGAAGTCGTAGACTTGGTCGTCAAACAGCTCAACATGGCCGTGGTATTGAAAGGAAAAGACGGCCCAATCTACACAAACGATAAACTCCACAACTTCTGTCTCGTGGCGGTGATCGGCGCTCGCGAGAGATGCCTCCGAGACGACTTCAAACCACTCCAGCTGCAGAACCCGTGGAGAAAGGGAAGGCTTTACGTCCGACAAAAGCACGAAGTCCTCGCCGCCCTCGAACATTCCAGCAAGCGAGCCGCGTTCATATAAATTAATTAATAGTTAAAATTCGCATTCCTAGGCTGCTCTCAATTTTTTCCATTAGAAATACTAATAATTTAATTGCAATTGTACTTTACCATAAACCTTGCCATATAATTATGTTGCGACTGATCACGATTTACTTTTTTAAATTTAAATATTAAGTTTTAAGTATTTGATTGGAACGGTGGGATGATGATAGAGATTGAATATAGGTGCTCGGGCAATTCTTAACTAGTTGCCCGTCGTAGTTGAGATATTGCAATTTAATATTCTAGACTGGGGATGTAAAGTGTTGACAGTATTTTAGTAGCGTGTGTACATAAGGAAAAAAGTATTTTATAGATTAATAATGATAATAGATATCACCGAATTTTAAGATTATTCAATTCTGATAATAGGCCGCCCTAGGCGGCTTGTCATATGGTAAAATGCTTTATTTTACTTGCATTAAAAATACCGCCGTACGATTAATTATTTTGAATAATATTATACTCGGTAGAGCACAATTACTGAAGCTTTGAACCCACAATATTGATAAGACTTTTTATTGTGCTCAAATTACTCGTAATTTATTTAATTTGCAATATATTTTTACTAATTTATAATTTTAGCGTGGAGATTTTCGGCTAATGTTATCATTTAAAAATTTTATGGTAAAACCATAATATTTAAATTAGTTAAATGAGCTTTACGAACTATGAATTATTTTCATGTTTAGTGTAATGATATTATATTGAATGTGTGGATGTTGGATGAAGTATATTCTATAAATGTCTAATTGCTAAACTGAAATCAAACTCCAATATAAACTAAGGCATGTAATGAATTAAATGTTTATTTTTGTAGATATTCTAAGAATTGATATTTTCGTTTTACCTGATTTTGAAAGAAACCTGTTGTTAGCGCATGGCCATATTAATTGATATTTATGTATTGAATGTTTATGGAATATGTCACGTTAAAGATGTTAGGGAAATGAAAAATATTTAATTGTTGATTATTAGATTGTTGAATTGAGGGAGAAAGAATGTAACAAAATGTACACCGGAGATGCATTATTCAACAAATTACACTACAGGCGTGCTTTGAAATAACGACAGCTAACTAACCATTTGATGACAATGTTACATTTAAATTTCTGAGAAACAACCTGACGAGCTATTCTATATATTTTGTGGGAACGAGATAGTTATCGACGAGATCTCTTGTCAGATTTGTGTGATTTTCTAATGCTGTTAAACGAATAAATAATCATGCATATTTGTATGAATTCGTGTTTAAAAGGACCTAAACTAAAATACGTTCACAGCTGAAATTTTTACATCGGCCCATAGAAAAAGCAAATAACAGCCATATAAAATCACACAAATCTGACAGCAGATCTCGGCCGAGAACTATCTCGTTCCCACAAAAGATATAGAATAGCTCGTCTGTCCTTAGAATTTTAAAACTATATTTGCACATCGTTCGAAAAAAGGTATTCTTCAGATATCTTCTTACCGCACCTCAGATATTTTCTTACCGCCTTGCTCTTTTATTATGAAACTAGCTGACCCGGCGAACTACATACCGCCTCAGAATCAATAACTGTTTAATTACATTCAGTTTGTTAAAAATTACACAATGAAGCAATCATCAATGCGCAATTGTCCGTGTTTTTTTTTTGTCAGTATCAGAGATGGAGTTGTGTACGGATTTATATTTTTATGAATAATAACCATTTATTGGATAACTAACACCTCTGTCATACGTCACCCATGGGACACCCCAAGTGGTTCGCTATGTTTGGTGATTTAGCAGGGGTGCCCGGGTTCATGGGGTGAAGTTTGTCCGGGTCTTGCGGATGCGTCTGCCTACCTGTTGCGTGGCGGGACGGATCGAGGGATACTGGTTGAGGGAGGCCTTTTGACCTTTCCAGCCCGACTCTCTCGACCCATTGCCTTGCACCGCAGTTGGAGGGATGGATTCATACGTCCGTCACTCCCGGACACACTGACCCCCAGATTCCTACCCACCCCTCATACCTTTTTCCTTCCCAGAACTTCCTATCCTCCCCTTCCTTAAAAAGACTCTCCACACAGCATCCCCTAAGATGACATAGGTCCTGAGAGAAATTATTTTCCTCGGGGCCTCCTGTGTGGAGCTTATGTAAAAAAAATTCGTTTCATTTCAGAGATTTTTATTATAATTATTATTGTATTTTTCCTTTGGAGGGGTTGCAGACACACGTTCACTGTTTGTCTCATTTCCGACTATTAACATTTAGTGTGTAAGAAAGAGGGGCAGCATTATATGATTAAGAACAAATGCAAAACAATCAGCGCACTGACATTTAACGTTTTTGAATTTTTGGAATTCACGCACAGTTCAATATTATAGGTACTTATCACAAAATGCCCGCATCTTTTTTAAATATAAGAATTCGTTCCATACAAAATGTATGGGGAAAAGAATCTTCTTAAAAACTATATTTTTCGTTAATTTTTGTGATTTTTTTATAGTTATTATCCTATCCGAGGCGGAGACAAATCCAACAAATCAAAGATCATCAAAATCGGCCCGGCCGTTCTCGAGTTATAAATAGTGTAACTAACCCGACTTTGTTTTATATATTAAGATTACTTTATTTGCTTATTGGAATAAAAATATATTTTATGAAATTCAGAAAATTACAACAATATTATCGTTGAGCTGCAGAAAGCTATCAATATAAATATCTCGTCGAAACAACATGTACAATTATAAGCATGCAAGAAACAGTGCACAGGGACCAGGTTTGATAGTTTCCAGTCGTTCGATGTTAGAGCTTTGGAGGACAATTTGATGGTCAAAAAGGGGAACCAATTTTTCCGCTTCATGTCTCATCTAAATATAATACGTCAATGTAAAGAGGCCTGCTATAACAATTAAAATGCCCGTAACGAGGGGGGGAGGGTATGTTAGTAATGTAAAAGAGACCTGCTATAACAGTTAAAGGGGCCGTAATGGGAAAGTATGTAAGTAGGAAATAATGTAAAGAGATTACCTGCTATAACAATTAAAGCGGCCATTATGGTGGAGTTTGTTGGTAACGAAAAGAGACCTACTATAGCAATTAGAGGGGCCATAACGGGGGAGTATGTTGGTAATGTAAAGAGACTTACTACATATATCAGTTAAAGGGGCCGTAATGGAAAAGTATGTTGGTAAGATAAGGAGACCTTCTATGACAAGGGGCCATAATAGGGGAGTGTGTTAGTAATTCAAATAGACCTGTTATAGCAATTAAAAGGGCAGTAATGGGGAGAGTATGTAAAAACACGAGAATTTCTCAATTAGGGAGGTATTGTTACCACCAATATTATATATATTTTGTTTAATTGTATATTATATGTATTGGTTAATAAATAAATCAACCCAACACCAAAAAAAAAAAAAGATCTATTATAACAATTAAAGGGGCTGTAATGGGGGAGTGTGGTGATAAAAAAAGGGAGCCAGTAAAGGGGCCGTAATTAGGAAGTATGTTAGTAATACAAAGTGACCTGCTATAGCAATCAAAAGGGCAGTAGTAATGGGGGAGTATGGTGGTATTGTAAACGTAATCTCCGCAAGGAGTTGCCAGTAATCAGTTTGTCGTTATTCAAAGCACGCCATGTATTTAAAATGATTTATTAAACTATCAATGCAATTACATGTTATTAATATTACAACAGAAGATATTTTTAAAAATGTGGATCTCTTTCCAACTTTATTATGTTTGGTTCAAATTAGTGATACATATTTTGGTTATTTATGGTTTTGGATCCCTTGAACGACGAAATGAAAAAGATATTATGTGTATACAATGAATTTTAGAATCTATAAAGAATTAACGCATTTTATTGATTGAATTTTATCTGTCTCAATAATAAAATAAAGCATTTTTATTTGCATCTTTTTCAGTCCTTTATACACTAAACTATTTAAGGCATATATAACAAACAAAAATGATTTTTTTTTTTGCAAAATAACTCGTCCAAATTTTAATGTATGTAATGTTAAGTGAAAAATAATTATGATTGTATGAAAGCCTATTAAATGTCTTATGATTGATTAATTGCTAGGAAAATAAAGACATTCTAGTAACGTTAAGTGGGAGAGATTTTAATTATTTGATTAAAATTTTAAATTTTGTTTTGATTGCACATCAAGGGTGTTTCTCTGCTGGCACATAATAAAATACATAATATATGTGACTAAACTATGTTTGTTTTTATATTTTTACCTTTTTTATCCATAGCATAATATTTTATACGGTAAAAGTTAGGGACGTCCGAGGAAGACGTGCCACGGTCCAGTGAATCAAATACTTGAATGGGTCACATCAATTCAATTTGGGGTATGGGTAGTGCCGTCCCGGGAACCATTTATTGGATAACCAACCACCTCAAGGTGTATTCAGGTCTTGGCAGCAGATGCGCCTGTCGCATCAGCTGCAGGGTGAGCCAGATCGGGAGAAGCCAGTTTAGGTTAACCCTCTGACCTCATCAGCTGGTCCTCTCTCGACCTATTGTTTTGACCGACTGCAAGGGATGGATTCACACGTCCGTCACTCAGATTACACTAACCCCCAGATTCTTACCCACCCCTCGTACCTTTATCCTTAGAATTTCCTCTCCTTTTCTTAAGCATCCCCAAAAAATCACATAGGCCCTGGAGGGGAGTTATTTTCTACAGGCCCCCCTGTAAGCAAAGTTTAAGGTAGGTACATAAAAAAAGAAAATTATTTATTCATTGAGCTATTTTATATTTATAAATATGTACATATTACATTTATTTAAGTTCTCTCGACTGTGTTTTAAATTTTTTTTTTAAATATTTTTAATTAAAGAAAAATAATTGTACTGCATAGAAAAATAACTGTAATTTTAAAAAATGATGAACACACAATGGAAATTTCCACAAACGAGGGATTCTGTTGAAAATGTATGGAATATTTGAAGACCATTTTTCTGATTTTAATCATCCTACTAAAAATGTTTGTTTTTTATGTTTTCATTCAATATTATTGATTTTAAAAACGCTCGAAAACTGACAAAATCAAAACGGCCTGTTTTTTCAAATGGGTTTGTGATGTCGCAAGCTACGCCCGGCTAAACCAGCATAAATAAACACTGTCAGGGAGCATCCGCACTCACGACGTCACACGATAGCCACGCCCCAAAATATCGTTTTAGCGGTGATTCAAAAATGGTAAACTTTACCTCGCTCTAGAAAATTTATTCGTCAACATAAAAATAAAAATGCTGTAATCATCGTAATTTTTTGCTTAATTTTTTTAAGCAATAAAAAAATACGTGGAAATACCCCATTATGTACGTGTTATAATAACACCTACCCAAAAAAATAACAACCAAACAACTTTACATTGACGAATGTCGGCCGGCGTGGGCAAATTCTACCAAATTACTGCCGAATGAACTCGGAACTCCAGAAATTTGTCCCAAGTAAACGGAATACTCCCAGATAACCGAATTAAATTAGTATTAGTTTCTTTATTTGGTTTCTATTCCTTGGGTTTTGTCTCAAAATCGGCTGTCTAAATAAAACGGCGTACCAATTAATCAGAATCGACTTATTAATATTTCTGGTCGACACGGCTATTAATAGGTCTGTGTTTAAAAAGGCGATGCAACAGTTGATCCCTCTACAGTGCCCCCCCCGAAATTATAATCATTATAAAATTATAATTTTTCGTGCATTTTTTACCAATTTCAAACCTAAAATGGACTTCAAAAATACCGAATTGTCAATTTTTTGTACTATATGCTGGTATATACAGTATAGTATAGGGTGTCCGGGGGTAAAGTGCATTAACTTCGGGAGGTGATTCTACATGATATTATAAGTAAAAAAGATAAATAACTTTTTTCGAAATTCCAACTTTTAGGGCTTGTTTTGTGGTAAAAAGATAAAAATAGACCGGCGTGTGCCGCTAGCTTTATTATTTTCCGATGTTACGATACGGGCCAGTCACAAACATGCTATGTTGCCACAATAGTGCCCGGCGGGCGCTCAGCAAGTAAGATCGTACCTCACACTAAGGATTTTTAGTAGGTACGTCTTTTTGTATTGGAAAAAAAATGTTGGAATTTCGAAAAACGTTATTTTTCTTTTTTACTCCTACCATCATGTAGAATCACCTCCCGAAGTTAATGCACTTTACCCCCGGACACCCTGTACAGACAAAAAAAAATTCTTGATACATTTTAATGAAAACATGTTTCATACTTTTGTAACTTTTGTTATTTGGTGGTACATCCTCTCTGCACACAACTTCGGAGACCCTTAGTTGTATGCTGTGTTAAGTAGGTATACAGTATTTTCCCCAAGCTGACTGGTTAGGCATTATAATATGTTTTTTTGTTGTTTGTTCGAAAAATAATTAAATATATGTATTTGTATCACAGGAATGGTAGTTACTCACTCTTTGGAATTAACAGAGACACCTGAAATGGATTGTTTTTAAAAATAGAACAAGTGAATACATAACTGTCATGTGTTTGTTTTGAATATTGTTTTATTTTTCATTGTGAAATTAAAAATGTTGTAAGTTTGACAACAGATTACTTGTGCAAAGTTTCAAGCCACAAAGGATTGAATTTTCGATTTACTGTGTGAAATACGGAGGCCTCCGAGCTGCGAATAACTGCATTCAAGGTAGGTCAATCTGTTATTTTCCCTGGAGTTGTAAAATTGCTATTCTTTTGTGATACATTGTCGCGCAGGTAGAATTTTCATAATCATATCTCTGAGCATTGAGCTCAGAGAGTCTGGGGAACTTACATACCCAAGGCTTACATAATTATAATGCACTGACTTCATATTGTTTTGTATATAAGTATGCTGGGGAACCAACCTTCGGGGGAACAACTCCCGGGAGGTCATAGAATCGTTTAAAAAATATGTTCAGGATCGACAGGAGGGCCTATAAGGACCATTGACAGGAGATAAAAATCGATATTAACATATTTTTATTCACAACTAAAACATTTTAAGTACAGGAATATGAAAATAAAAAAAATGTGGTGATAGGGACAATAAAATTATACTGTCCTAAATGGAATCTTAAAATCATGCATTGCAAATGTTTTTGCAATGGGAATGGTTACGTAGATTTGTATAAATGGGTATGGGGAGGTTAACTTTGGTTTTACAGTTTAAAACGCAAGGTAAAAAATATATTGTTTTAATTCATAATATTCACAATATACAACCTACCTAAATTATTACTGTACTTTTGACAGGTATTTGTTGTTGATTTAAAATTATAAATACTTAGAAAAGTACTCATAATAAATAAGTAAAAAAACATCAAACAAAAAAAGATAAAATTTTACGACATGAATATCAAAATTATTGCACAGATGGATTATGCATCAAATGCAAGAATATAACAGATGTATAATATAAACATGTGTACACTACGCAGACACACGCACTTTATTTAAATTTAAATTTGAACTTTCACTTGTCATATAAGTGTTTGATTTACTCTTTGCTTTATACATATAACTAAGTAAACAATCTCATTAATTTGTAATGTATCAGAAAATATACTACTCATGAGAATACATTACGTATTATAAATGAAGTCCTGCTGAAGATCTGCTGTATATATAATATATATATATATTATAATATATATATATATTATTACTATGTATTAGAAAATGAACTTGTGTTTCCATAATGTAGCAGAAAATATACTCACGAGAATATTTTATGTATTAAAAATAAAGTCCGTAGATCTGCTGTACATAATATTATGTATTAGAAAATGAACTTTGATTTCCATAATGTATTAGAAAATATACTCATGAGAATATGTTACGTATTAAAAATAAAGTCCATAGATCTGCTGTATAATATTATTGTGTATTAGAAAATGAACTTATGTTTCCATATTGTATAAGAAAATTAATACATTTATATCGATCTTCAAGCTGCAGAACATCAAAAATGAACTTACAAAACTTGCTTTAGAAGTTGAGCTTATGAATACTTGTACCAGTCTTTACATAGAAAGTTGTAGTAATTGCTGTTGGTTTAGTAGCCAAGAGTTGGCTAAAATGTAATTTGATGTGATCACAGTTTAGACTTGAGCGATGACATGAGCTTCTCTAGTTTCATGGCCTTCTGCATGTCTCCACCGATCTTCAGCTTGCCCATCATGAAGGCGTTGGCTGGCTTCAGTTTTCCTGTAACAAATCACATATTATTGTAAAAATCTAGCTGCAAGTGTGCTGTCAGTTTACAGTTTGGCATTACACTTTTTATTAGGTACTAGAGAGCAGACCTATGAAAAATCACGGATAGTCTGAATTCTCAATCAGTTCAATTTGGAAAATGGCCATTAAAAAATATATTTCATTTAGGTAGGTACTTTATTGCTTCTCTGAATTATCCAAACAAACACTTCCAATCTTAATATATAAAACAAAGTCGGGTTAGTTACAGATCTTTGATTTGTTGGATTTGTCTCCGCCCCGGATAACATAATAACTATTAAAACATCACAATAATTAACAAAAAAAATATTTATTAAGAAAATTCTTTTCCCATACATTTTGTATGGAACGAATTCTCATATTTTTAAAGAGCTGCGGGCATTTTGTGATAAGTACCTAATACTCCCAAAATAATGTGGCAAGTAAGCAACACTCTTTTGTTTTCAGCGGTTTTCAATAATTTCTTAATTCAAAAGTTATTCATGGATTAAAAAGATATGCTACTTCCACACCGAAGACAAACTTCCAACGCATGAGCTACTCTTCTACACAATCGTCCGAAAGTTTGAAGTTGGAATTTGGCCTCAGTGTGGTCGTACCATAAGACAATCAAAGAATGTGTGTTTCTTCTCTAATGACGCATAAAATTGTCGGATGGGAAACATTAAAATTAATTGTATTGCTTATAATAATCGATAAATAATAAGTAATTTGTGTGTACATATGTATAACTGAAATGTTATTTCTTCACTTTTACAACTGTTTGCTGTGTAATGGAAACATTTTCTCATCACACAGGAGGGCATTTTAGCACTTTTTAAATGCAATTTTCCTACAACTAAGACACGACCTTACTTGACGAGTGACTGTTTAGTACTAAAGTACTAGAAATTGAGACAAGTGCAATTGTCTTGCTTTTGGCTTCCCACTTTGAGATTTCTACCCCGCGTCTAAAGTATATACGGTCATTGTAAGTACCTATAATATTGAGTAGTGAGTGAGTTCCAAAAATTCAAAAACATCAAATGTCAATGCGCTGATTGCATTAGCATTTTTTTTTTATATCAGCTCCACAACACATGAGGCCCCGAAGAAAATTATTTTCCTCAGGACCTATGTCATCTTAGGGGATGCTGTGTGGAGGGTCTTTTTAAGGAAGGGAAGGATAGGAAGTTCTGAGAAGGAAAAAGGTATGAGGGGTGTGTAGGAATCTGTATAGTGTATCCGGGAGTGACAAACGTATGAATCCATCCCTCCAACTGCAGTGCAAGGTGATGGGTCGAGAGAGTCCAGCTGGAAAGGTTAAAAGGCCTCCCTCAACCAGTCTCTCTCGATCCGGTCCGCCACGCAGCGGGTGGGCAGACGCATCCGCCGCCAAGACCCGGACAAACGTCACCCCATGAACCCGGGCACCCCTGCTAAATCACCAAACGTAGCGAATCACTTGGGGTGACGTATGACAGAGGTGTTGGTTATCCAATAGATGGTTCCCGGGGCGGCGGCACCCATACCCGCCTCCCAAATTCTCGTAAGTAAGTGGAAAAATAAGAAAATCATAAAAAATATAAATCTGTACACAATGCCATCTCCGATACTGACAAAAACAAAACACGGACAGTGATTGCTTCATTGTGTAATTTTTAACTTGATAAAAGAAATGAATTTAATTCAACAGTTATTGATTCTGAGGCGGTATGAAGTTCGTCGGGTCAGCTAGTTAAAAAATATAATATACTACCGGTTAGTACTTTATTGCTTGTCTGAATTCTCCAAATAAATGCTTCTAATTTTGAAAATGGCAATTAAAAATATAATATGCAGGTAGGTTCTATATCGCCTCGGTGAATTCTGCGAACAAACGCTTCCAATTTTGAAAATAGCAATTAAAAAATATATTATACTATAGGTAGGTACTTTATCGCTTGTCTGAATTCTCCAAACAAATACATACTTCCAATTTTGAAAATGGGAATCAAAAATATATTATCTATAGGAAGGTATTATATCACTTGTCTGAATTGCCCAAACAAACACTTTAAATTTGGAAATAGCAGTTAACCTCTTGTACACCAGCGTGAACGTTTAAAAAATCATTTCTCTGTATATAACTAGCTATTCTGGGAAAACTACTTATCGTAGATTATATATATACTACTTTTATATATTTACATATTTAAACACATTATCTGGTAAGACAGTACAATTTAAAAAAAAAACATAATTTTTCAAAGAAGTTATTACGAAAATAGAATCAGCTGAGAAAATTTTGCATCGGCCATCATTCAAAACGAAAGTTCTAAAGTTAATTGAACCAGAGTTACAGACAGGCAGATGGAATCACAACCGTAATATAATTGTAAAATATTTTTAATTTGTTTCATTTCAAATGAAATTTTCAGAAGTTTTTTTGTTCGCAATCTTGAAGTCAACCACTTTTTTCAACTCATATTATTATTTCTAACATAAGCTACAAAAAGGCATACCGCTGATTAGATCCATTGTAATTCTCGTATATGACAACATGTTACAAAAACAAAAGGGAATTCTAAAATATACAGAGGCAGTACATAGTCATACATTCCCACTAAATTTAAACACAAAACTATCACAGAAATATGTAGTTTAAAATTTGTTTTAAATTAAAGTTATAATAATGTAGATTAATTACCACTGAACATGTCGAAGAAGTTTTTGCTGTCCATTGTGAGGGTGGCATCAGCTGGCACTGGGGACTCGCCCTTTCCACAGGATCCATCTCCGTTCTTCAGGTCCAGGAACCACACTCCTTCTTCCTTGCCTGGCAACACAACACTCATCAATTATTTGCTTATTCATGCAGCGAGTTGAAACACCAGGTTTGTGATTGACCAAACATTGGGCAGGTGTTTGACATTTTCTCCCGACTGACCATCAGTAACCAGAGAGAACAATCACGCTACTTCTTCCAAGTACATTCCCTCAGGGCGTATGTCATCACTGAAGACTTTTTAGGGAAAAGAAGGTGAGGATATTCTGGGAAGAAAAAAAGGTATGATGGTGGTTGGGAATCTGGGGGTCAGTGTGTCCAGGAATGACGGAAGTATGAATCTATTCTTTCCACTGCGGTGCAAGGCGATGGGTTGAGAGAGAATCCCGATCGTGCAGGAGGTGGGCAAAGCATCTGCTGCCAAGACCTAGACAAACCTCACCCCATGAATCCAGGCACTCCTGCTAAGTCACCAAACATAGCGAACTACTCAGGGTCAGTGGCGACTCGTGACTTTTGGGTGTGCTAGAGTGCTGATATTAAAAAAGTGGCATATTGATGTTGTAGCTGAAAAAAAAAAATTTGTTGTATGAAAAATTTCAGGAAGCTTTAGTTTGGCCGTGCGCCGCACGGATTTCCTGAAAAATCTTCATACAAAACACCGATTTTTGAAAAAAAAAATATATTTCACATACGACAACATCCATGATGCCATTTTTTAAATATTAGCACCCTAGCACACCCAAAAGTCACGAGCCGCCACTGCTCAGGGTGACCTGTGGCTCATGTGTTGGTTAAACGCGCTAACCTACACAAAAGCGAGTCGAAAAATGACCCGTTCTTATGAAGCTAACATCAACTGTGAACGGGTGTTCTGCTCGTTTCCATCGAGTTTCACGCATGTGCACTACTGCACCAGGCATCAATGCTGCTAGCTCCTTAAAGCAGGCTCCATTAAAATACCAGTAGAACAGATTCAGCATTCCTCCTACATTGCGTCTGTGCATTAGAGATGCCAATCGGTGTGCTGACAACCTAGTGAGTTAGGACATATATTATCATAGCACATATTATGTGTAACTACCATAGACATGTGAAAAATCACAGAATAGTTATACAGAAGCTATGGCATTCTAATATCTCGTTGAAATGTATTCCACTATAATGAAACACACGAGGGTGTGCGGGGACCGGATTCAGTAGTTTCCGGTCATTTGACGTTAGAGCATCGGAAGTAAAAAATTAAACTGATTTTTTTCACTTTGTAACATAATACATACATAAATAGTCTGAATTCCTGACAAATCAGTTCCAATTTTGAAAATGGCAATTAAAATAATTTTCTGTTAAAAACATTACTCGTAATACCATAGGTAGGCACTTTTGCTTGTCTGATTGACTGTCATTTTGAAGAGACAGATTCATGACTGGAATGAGTATTTAGAATGAAGTAGTGTGTTTGTTACCTTTGACATTGAACTGGAAGACGGCTTGTGTCTTCTTGACCAGCTCCGGGCTGATGCTTTTCTGGATGGAGCTGAAGAGTCCCGCCACCTGGCCGCCTTCTACTGCCTCAACCTACGGGAATACAGACACATTTATATGGGCCAATAATAATCCCACAATCTTCTAAGAGCGCCTTTAATAAAAACGTCTTTTCAGGGGCACTCAACATCTGAGGGGTATAGAAGCAAACCCGGCACTTTATATTTCTACAAATTATTCACAGGAGGTGACATATAATTCTCCTCAGGGCCTATGTCATCTTAGGAGATGGATGGTGAGAGGTTTGAGATGAGTAAATTATAACACATTTGTAATAGTGTCTCAACTAAATACTGTAACGAAATATTCGATTTTGGACACAAATCCAACCTTTTTCGCCCGACATGGGGTTCTTTATTAGTTTATTACAAAGTGAAATGCGTGCGCCCCATTGTAAAAAGCACTAGTAAGTAGATTTTGTTTTCGAACACTAAATAATGATAGTATAATGTGAGTCGTCTGTAAACTGCCAGATACATTTATTGACAAATCATCGAAAGAGAGTCGTACACCCTTATAGGTTCATCTATGGTTTTCTTGGTCTTGAGATATTTAGATATTTATAAAATTTTAGATAGGCTTTGAGATATTTATAAAATTTTACTGGTCTTATGGGGGTTGAACTTTCTTTAGCTAATATAAAAAATGAAGTATGTAGGTATATATAAAAACAAGAACATAATTTCAAAATGATTGTAAAAACTGATAAAAAGTATAACATTTGCTCAATACGGAACGTGTGATGGTCCCATCAAGACATAATGTGTAATTATTCTACAGAAAGGCCGTTCCAAGCCCAACACACGGAAGTACACCCAAAGAAGATTGCAGCCTTATTTGCAAAGCACATTTCCAGTATTTTTTCTGCCCCAGCAACAGCGTTAAATTAATTTTATAATATATATGTATGTAATGCATAATGGGCATGTATCAATTTCCACACCTTTGGTTTGGCCTCTGTGCTCACTTTGGGGTAGGACTTTGCAATGAGTGCTGGGTCCACGTCCAGGAAAAAGTCCGGCATCAAAGAGTTGGCATTCTCTGCAAAATACAATACAAAACACTGTGACGGCGTTCACTACACACTACGAAAGATGGGGGTCATGGGTGACAGCACATTCGACAACGGAAAAGAGTCATTTGAACATTTTGTAAACTGCTTTTTTCCTTAACTTTGTATAAAGCTTTTCTGTGTTCAAACGGCTCTTTGCTCAGATGCCACGCTCGTTCAACCTGAAAAAATCACAGGAATGATTGATGGCAATTAGGCGGTTGGACAAACCTTTTTGCCATCATCACTTGAGGAAGAGACGGAGGTGGTGTGCACCTTCCTTGCTTGCTGCTGCTCCACCTGGTAGGCCGCCTTCATTATGTTCAATTTGCCCACGGTGGTGGTGTCCTCGTCGATGAAACCATCCATCAATAAATCATTGGCGTTGGCTGCAAGTTAATCATTTGATTTGAAATGGTATTCTAAATAAGTACACGCTAAGTGATCAAGCAATCGAAACTGTTCCACCACAGTAAGCGGAAAATGTTGTTTGTGTTGTGATGGAGGGTTTAGCCAGCTGAGGAATTGAACTCACAATGCCTGGGTGTGACTCAAACGCGATGCCAAAGCCACTGACCAGTCACCTCTATCTGCTCAGTGTTTGGGATGCATTCAAAATTGTTTAAATTGTACCTATTAGTAAATTATACCTAGAGATACCTATTACATAGTCCCAATAAATAATAATAATAATAACGTAATATTTGTATAGCGCAGTTTTGTGTCATTTCACTTCAAGTGCGCTTAACTATAATAAATTTAAAAATAATCCTACAGTGTTCCTTACGAGATCATTACAAAATATTTATAAAATAATACCTATGAAATAAAGAATATACAGTATTTACAAAACAATGACAAGAGAACAAAGATTAACAAAACAGTGCTGTTATAGCACAGAGGAAAATAATAATATACAAAAACAGTGTTATTGTAGCACAGGACAAAACAAGAACTTTTAAACTAAAATATAATACACTAACTTCTTACAAAAAATTCAGATATTAAACATAAAAGTACAATTAGGAGGAAACCGAAACCAAACGATTACCAGATACTTGAGAACATGACTTATTACTTGTATTGAAAAGATGTTAGGATTCATGAATGGTACGATTTTTTAAATAATTTTGTTTTTAAAGCCCGTTTAAATTCTGCCAAATTCTGGATATTAGTAAGAGCTGAGGGAAGTTTATTCCAAATGAGAGGGCCAGTTACACGAAAAGAGCGATCATAGTAAACGGCTCGATTTGACCGAGAAAGTTCGATTAAACGATTAGTAACATCCAGATCTGCTGACCTTAGAGTAAGCTGTCTCTCGCTTAAGTTTTGTCGGACACATAGTTCCGATATATAGGCAGGCGCCATTCCTTGCAATGCTTTGAAGGTCATTAAGCAGATCTTGAACTCTATTCTTTCAGGACATCTAAGCCAATGAAGACGATCCCTTAGAAGCGGGGTTATATGACAGTACTTAGATTCACCAAAAATCATTCTCGCCGCAGCATTGAAGACGGACTGTATTCTATTTAATTGTGTTTTAGGTAGGCCAGCATATGCACTATTACAATAGTCCATACGTGAGACAACGAACGAATTTATGAGGGACTTTGCTCCATCAGAAGGAAGGCATCTCCTGATTGACTTTATCTGCCGTAGATGGAAAAAGCCAGAACTCACAGCTTTTGAAATTTGCGACTCAAGAGAAAGACTATTGTCTAGAGTGAAACCAAGAAATTTTATTTCTGTAGAAGGAATTATATCTGTGTCCTGAATACGGATTGGACTGAAATCTATGAGGGCTTGCCTTCCAGGAGAAGCTATCCAAATAAATTCCGTCTTTGTCGGGTTAAGTTTGAGTTTATTGACAGACATCCAACTTGAGACTGTGTTAATGAAACTAACCACCTCGTTTTTAAGGACGTCTTTTTCGTCCGGGGAGCAAAACTTGAAAATAAAAAAATCATCCGCGTAGCCTTGTGATTCAAAGCCAGCTGAGTGAATGAGTCGTTCGAGACGATTCGTATAGAGAATGAAAAGAATGGGACCCAGGACAGAACCCTGGGGAACTCCGAATTCGATGGGAGTTTCAGGTGATGTACATTTATTGAAAGTTACTGAAGCTACTCGTCCAGACAGGTACGATGTCATCCATTGGAGAACATCACCTCGAACGCCAAATTCGGTTTCAAGCACATTTAATAAAATACTATGATCTACCGTGTCAAAAGCCGCACTCATGTCCAGAACAGATACCAAACCCAACTTACCTGCTTCCATCCCGATGATCAGATCTGAAATTACCCGCAAAAGAACAGTTTCTGTTGAATGAAACTGTCGATAAGCGGATTGATTTTTGGCAAATAAACCAGCGGAGTTCAAGTACCCCACCAATTGTTTGGCAACGATTTTCTCAAGCAGTTTTGATAGAAATGGTAGGTTGGATATAGGCCTGTAATTATCCGAATTGTCAGTATCAAGGTTTGGTTTTTTTAGAATCGGAGTTATAATTGATTTTTTAAGTATTCCCGGTACAAGTGAATTTACTAGTGACTTCTGGATAATTGCGGTAATTACAGGCGCTATATCCGGGAGACATTGTTTTAAAAGCCAGGTAGGTATGGGGTCTTGTGTGCATTGTTTGTTTGGACAAGACTTCACAGCACGCGTCACATCTTCTTCTGTTATTGCTGCGAAAGTAGTGAAGTCTCCAGAGAGCGGACTTGGTGATGTGACAGAAGGCGATCCTTCCACACTGAGGTCCCGAATTTTCTCAACCTTACTTCGAAAGTGTGTTGCAAAGCTGTTCGCTTCAAGGGAGGAATCGACCTTGATGTTGTTCTCTCCAGACAAAGTCTTTATATTCTGCCAGAGTTTTCGAGGGTCCTTTTCTGATTCAATTTGGTCACACCAAAAGTTCGATTTTTTCTGTGTGATTTCTTCTTTGTACACGTTTTGCTGGGCAATCCAGAGCTGCCGATTGCTGAGAGTCGGATTTCGTCTATACATCCGGTTCGTGTTCGCGCTTAGGAGCTGCAGACACGTATCTACATAAGCTCCCGGATTTTAATTCTCTTAACGGGGTAGTTTTTATACTAGTTTTCTGAAAGTGCGTCCTTATAAGTGAAATAACAAAATTGTTGTGTTTTTTATGTTAAAATAGTTGTATAGTGTAAATTCTAATAGATATGATAGTTTTAAATATCGAAAGTTATAGTTTCATTCAAAAACATTTTAACAGACTTAACTTTCTGTAACAGTGCAGTGTGCAGTGTGGTTTGACAGATGTATGCCACATGTTTTGCTGCCGGGGTGGACCGATGACCGAAGGTTACCTCTTGTTTTTTTTGTGAGAACTGTTTCGAGATGGGTCGTAAGGTCGTAAATCATGATAAGGTATACTTTGGACGAACTGTACGCTTTACGACCCTTGCCGTTAACAAACAATAATATTAGTGACAATGGTATTAATAATGAAAATAACAATAGAGTGCTTCTTCCTCAACGGAAAGGAAGAAAAAGAGGCTGTAGAGCCGGGAGAAAGGTTAGATTGGTTAAAAATCTGCGGTTAGCACAAACCAGGAACTTGCGCCTGCCAAAGTCTCTAACTGTTGCTGCTTGGAATGCGAGATCGATTGCCAAGAAACACGAAGATATTGTGGATTTGATAAGAGACAAAGGTATTCACATTTTGGCGCTATCGGAGACTTGGCATGAGAATGCTGACTCCTACTCCATCAAAACCCTTCGGTCAAGTGGGTTCTCGGTGTATGAAGCTGCAAGGCCGATCAAAACCGACTCAACTAATATTAATTTTACAAATCACGGGGGGGTTGCAATTGTAGCGCAAAGTGGTATTCGCTTAGGCAGTATAGGGATACGTCAGGTTTATACCACTTTTGAGTTTGTCGGCTGCAAGGCTTCTGCTAATGGCGCTTCCCTCGTGATAATTTCCATCTACCGTCCCGGGTCAGTTATAGCCACTGCAACTTTTTTCAATGAATTTCGATCTCTCCTAGAGTGCACCTCCAACTATAATTGCGACGTTATCATTCTGGGAGATATAAATATTCACTTGGAAAAGAAAACCAATCCCTTGACAATAAAATTTAACAAAATTCTACGTGACTTCGGCTGCGACCAGTGGGTGAACTCACCTACTCATGACGCGGGAGGTACACTGGACGTTATAATTTCTCGGGTCGGGTTTCCCCCGAATAGCGTGGATGTTACTGACATTGGACTCTCGGATCATCGTCTCGTGACATCCGTGTTTGCCTTCGATCCTCCAAAATTGGAGTTCAAATCCGTAATCTCAAGAAATTGGAGAGAATTCGATTTCGAGGCTTTTTGCAACGAATTAAAAGCGTCGCCTCTCTGTGATAAGAAAAAGTATAGCGAGAGCCAAGTTGAAGAGTTAGTAACACTATATAATTCTACGCTAAGGGCATTACTCGATAAAAATGCTCCTTTCACAGAGAAGGTCTGCCGCATTAGGAATTGCAGCAAATGGTTCGATGCTGAATGTCTTCAAAAGAAGAGGGAAATGCGGAAACTTGAGTTAGAAAACCCTAAAACTGTCTACAGTACTAAAAAATAAATATTTAATCATCACTAGGTTAATATCATTGAGATTTAGTTAAAAGTTACATATTTCAATTCAATAAATAAACTTGTAAAATTATTTTTTTAATTAAATTTTAAATATAAAAAAATTGGGATGAAAATTTGTTTCTTCGTTCACAGGAACTAAACGAACCAATATATTAAATATTTACAAATGAAAAGAAATTGAGCACAAGATAAGAGAAACAGTGTAAACTCCAGTAAATAAGAGGTAATCAAATAAGATTAAAAAATATACTTTGAACTTGACTGAGTACATCTTTATCTATGAATAACATTACGTGTCCTGATTGTTACTGGGGATAATTAGCAATCAATTATGTTTTGTATAGAATTAAAAATACACCAGAGAAAACATAATGCAATATCAAAAAAAAAAAAAAAATTACATTCACAGGTACCTAAATATTATTAACCATAATTTCAATATTAATTCACTATACATTCCAAATGACAAATTTTTTCGCAAAACTATGGCCGCCAGTATCATTTTTACACTTACATACTACAAAATACATTGGGAATCTTTTAGGGAATGTGTACCATAGTGAGCAGAAAATTGTATTGGTGAGCTCTGGTATCCATGTATCATTTCCATCTTCACTCGAGTGATAGCTACCCAAATTTAAACATCACCGCTCGTGTCCTTGAGCGATAGCCACCCAAATTTGGATAGCACCTCTCAGGCCCTTGAGCGATAGCTACCCAAATTTGGATAGCATCGCTCAGGCCCTTGAGCGATAACTACCCAAATTTGGATAGCATCAATCAGGCCCTTGGGCGATAGCTACCCAAATTTGGATAGTATCGCTCAGGCCCTTTGAGTAAATTTGGGTAGCTGTAATTAGGTAATTACAGCAGGAGGAATTCATATAGTTGCGGGGTGATTTGTAACTTGGTAATATTTGAAAAAAAAATAAGAAAACTCACCAGGGTTGCAGGCATAGGGGACCAGGTCGGTGACTCCAGCCCTGGTGACCACGTCCTCATCGATGAAGAAGTTGCCGGTGGTGGTCTTGGGATCCTCGCTCAGGATGACGTAGGCTGCGTCGGAGATGATGTCGGGCTTCCGGCTGTTCTCTCCGGTGCCGGTCAGCATGCGGATAGCGGCCGTGTCAATTGCTGGAAACAACAACAAGATAATAAGTCACCTACAACCACTCGAGCGATATCGTATTTAAAAAAACATCTTGAGCAATAGAGATTTCTGGTTTTAGATTCAGTCACGTTCATTCCAAAAATCAGAGCTCTGAATATTATATGGAAACATGTGAACTGCTTACTTTGGTTTAAAGCCAATGAATCCACCTATTTCCGCCGTTTATTTCATATTTTTAGGTTTTATCAAATTAATTTTAATTCAAAAAGCTACCTAAATTTGGGTAGCTATCGCTCAAGGACATCAGCGGTGCTACCCAAATTTGGGTAGCTAATGCTTGAGTGGTTAACAACTACATACAGCTCTGCTGGCCTGGAACATATTTTATAAAGAATGAAAGAAAGCTGATCACCGAAAAGACTTCTTTTGAATAAACCTGCATGACGAAGGAGTATTGGAAGGTCTAAACTTAGGTGGCTGGCTAGCTATTCTCCAAGGCAGGTCACTCGCAATCGTCGTCGAAAGTACGTACATCGATCGACTTGATTATTCTCGAGCTCCGTCGAAGCTACATACTTAGATGCCACACATCAAAAGTCATTCCACACAACGAGTGGGTCGAACCAGTCGAAATAGAATAGCGAGTGGGGAGTTGTTTGCGTATCAGTGCAATTGGCTGTCAATCTAGCATTGTTTTCCCGCGCTAACTTTTGCACCCGCAAAGACATTGTATATTTTTATAAAGTCGTTTCAAGGTTCAATGGCTGATTTACCAGCGATGTTTTGGTTGCTCAGCTATGTTGAATATTGTCAACTCATAGAAGTTATACGCGGTAAAAATATGGGTATCAACTGTTTGACATTTCAAATTTACACCATAGAAATCTCAAAAACATCAAGAACATAGACAATATTCACAGGGCTGCCAATATAATTATCTCTTCGAAAGTTTGACGTTCAAGAATACATAAAAATGAAACATTCGACAAAGTTCGTCGTAACGACTAGTAATTTTTCGCTCATAGATGGCGCATAACGAGTTACGATTGATCGTTGCTCGGGAATAGCTATCCTGAAAAGTGTGGAGGCCAGTACTGCAGCCTCGGTTATAAGTGATTGAAAGTAAACAGTAGGAGGTGGCCAAAACTCTTCAAGGGTTTTATTGTCAATGATGTACGATGAAAGCCTGTGATGGGGAAATGTTTTATTTAAAGTAGGTAGAGAAATTAGTAACCTGTTCGGGGCCACAGGGCGTTGACAGAGATGTTGAAAGCTTTGAATTCTTCGGCCATTCCCAGGACACACATAGACATTCCGTATTTGGCCATTGTGTACGCTACATGATTAGCAAACCTGAAAAGAGAATAGAGTTGTGAAAAAATCTAAGATGAGTAATCTCTTAGCAGGTTTACTCCATACATGTTTACAGAGTATTAAACAACAACAAAAAATGAGTTGCATTAACACATTCATGGACGCAATGTCTATTGACGTCGTTTTAGAGGAGATGTGATATTGTGAGGTTTTTACTATAACTAGGTAACTCCGAAATCAGCATTTTTGAATTACATGCTTTTTAAGCATAACTCTATTTCCTCATATATGAATGTTGCAAACAGAAAAGTCGTAACGCATTAGAATCATTAAGTTATTTGAATATGTTTTTTGTGGGTATCTCCAAAAACGGTTTCATTTAATATTATAATTAGGTAACTCTAGTTACCACAAGTGTTTTGCCGTGTTTCAATTAGGCAACTAGACTTGTAGCTGGTTACAGCACAAAAATTTGTGGAATTGATTAAGTTGCGTTTGTTGCATTTTTATATGGAACAATCAGATATGTCATTCCATTTTTGTAAATAAATACATAAGAAAAGGATTAGTCATTTTGTTACTTTCAAAATATAAGTATTACAGATCCCAACACATCAATCTGCGATTTAAAAATACTTATCAGCATAAATATACAACAATCGATTTATCAGATTGATTACCATCTTATAATTCAATTTCCCAACAAAGCTGATTCCAGAGTTACCTAGTTGTAGTAATTACCCCAAGATATGACACACCGTCTATTGATGTGGTTTTAAAAGAGATGTGATATGACACAAACTTTGTTGATGTAGTTTTAGAGGAGATGAGATGTGACACAACGTCCATTGATGTAATTTTAAAGGTGATGTGATATGACACAAGATCTATTACAATGTCATTTTAGAGGAGATGTGATGTGACATAATATCTATTGATGTCATTTTAGAGGAGAAGTGATGTGACACAGCATCTATTGACGTCATTTTAGAGGAGACATGATATGACATAGCAACCATTGATGTCATTTTAGAGGAGATGTAATGTGACACAGCATCTATTGACATCATTTTAGAGGAGGTGTGATGTGACACAGCATCTATTGATATCGTTTTAGAGGAGATGCGATATGACACAACTTCCATGTATGTAGTTTTAGGGGAGATGTGATATGACACAATGTATATTATTGACATTTTAGAGGAGATGTGATATGGCACAATGTCTATTAAATGTCATTTTAGAGGAGATATGAAGTGACACAATATATATTAACATCGCTTTAGAGGGGATGTGTTATGACACAGCATCTATCGACGTTGTTTAAGAGGAGATGTGATATAACACAATGTCTATTGACGTCATTTTCGAGGAGATGTGATACGACACAGCATCTATTGACTTCATTTTAGATTGAAGAAGTGTATGACACAAAATTCTATTTTTATCAAACAGTACACAACAGATTACGAAGATTCAGACAATAATTATTTAAACTATTGGGTTAAACATACGAGAAATTCGGTAAACCGAAGATTGTTTATTTAAAAATGAACATAAAAGTGTGGTGACAACAAAACAATTAAAATAAATTAAAGTGACACGGTTGTCATTCATAAAACAACCACAAACAAAATAATAAAAGTATCAAAGGTCAACTATTAAAAAATAAGAAAAGTACATATTACGTAAATAGCGCTTACCAATGCTTGTTCATGTTCAGTGGGGGGGAAAGGTTGAGAATGTGAGCATGTGGACTTGCCTTCAAGTGAGGAAGGCACAATTTGGATCTGAAAAATAAACAAAACACTTCTTTATACCTTCTGTGTTCCTGATACTTGCTTATTTTTTTATAAAGACTATTTTTCATACATTTTTGGCATTCTATCCTCAATTCTTACCCTAATTTATATAAATGTTATTGTTAATTTCATTCGAGAACAACCACATCAAATCGATTCTTGTTCAATTGCTTCAATGTATACATATTAGTAATGAATTTTTTTTTTTTTTTTTAATGCCAGCAACCCGGGCGTTTATTGTTTTAAATTATCATATACAAACAAATAAGTAACCCGCCTCACTAGACTATGTCTGTTCTGAGACGGGTACATGTTAATGTATTTGAATGTAGCTGATAAAGGAAAATTGGGAAGCGGGTACGGGTACCGACACACCTCTGTCATAGGTCACCCAAAGGGGCAAGCTAGTTGGGTGACTTAGCAGAGTTGCCCGACTCCATGGGGTGAAGTTTGTCCAGGTCTCGGAGGTGGATGTGTCTGCCCATAAATTGCGAAACGGGCCGGATTGGGAGAGGCCGGTTGAGGAAGACCCATTGACCTCTCCAGCAGGACTATCTCGACCCATCGCCTTGCAACGCAGTGGGGGAATGGAGTCACAATTCCGTCACTCCTGGACACACAGATTCCACCCCTCATACTTTTTCCCTTCAAAGTTTAATTTCCTTAAAAAAAACCTTTACACAGCATCCCCAAAGATTTAAAAAAAAACATCAAGAGGTTATCCACTTAATAATTGTAAGAAGGAATTTCTGTTTGCGAGCAGTTGTAGTAACACACTAGCTGTATATGTAGGAATTAACTTCAAGGTCCAAAAACATTATATATGGTCATAAATTTAAAGATAAGCAAACTAAAAACGATACAGATTATGTTGGATACAGAGATAATATATAATGTTAAAAAATTTGGAAAACATGATTTTAATGTATATTGAAAAATAGAACCTGAATGAAAATAATAAGTACTCCAAATTCATAATATTATCCATTTTTATAAAAATTTATAGATTATGTAAGCTTTATTTTTAAAAAGTTGTTTTGAACAAATATCGCAGGTTGTAGGACTTAATTTTTTTTATCAATGTGAATGGAATTTATTTGTAGAAAAATTTGTATGGACGAAAAATATAAACGATTGTAAGAAAAAACACAACTAATATGTATTATGCATTATGCATATTTAAAATGTTAATAAATAAACCAACACGCCATTACCCAAGGGGCTTTACAGAGGATGCACTCATATACCTCCCAAAGCATCTGACGTTATTATTAGGCTAGGGACTGTACAGTTGAAATTTAAGAACCCGACTTCAAATACAACTCTGACGCCACGCCTTTATGCAAAACCATCTTCGTACTTGAAGTTTGTTAAAAAGTTAATTTTGTAATAGAACCGAATTCAAACAAGTAGCCAATAATGCCAAAAGATGGGGCCACTTACAATTAACAGCTTGCATGAGAATCATTGGCTGGCAGGCGTAAGTACTATTGGATTTGTAGTTTCGTGAATCTCTCCGGGTATTGATCCCGTAGAGATTGATGATAATATGATTATTATTGTAACTGACGGTTGTGAATAATAATACCACGCGTCTACATATTATATACAATGTCATTGCCTGTCGCGGTTACTTTGTCCGGTGACTAGCTGTCACTGGATCGCCTGAGGTTATTTTTCCGAGGAACCGGCTATTTTTGGAACCAGTTCCTACTGGATATATAAAATGGTCACCGCCACTTAAACTGGGCGAAGCCGAACCAAAGCCGCCCGCAGGGCCTAGCAGCTAAAATCTGCTGTGCGAGTTTTAAACTGATAGTATTACTCTGACTCTGGACATGACCAAACACAGATATTTGTTTCAATTGATCATACAACGCATTCTTGCGACATCACACTTTTTTCCCCTTTCAATTTTAGTCTCTTCTGTATCTTGTCAATTTGCAAGTACAAATATTCAAATTGCATAATGTACAATAACTTTATACTCTCTCTTTCAAACACCAAATCTGGAATAATTTGGATTCATGCCAATTGCATTGGGGACAAGAATCAATGGCACAGAATTAAAGTGTTACTATGTATAAAGAATAAGTTACAGAAAAGGCATCTTACACTAAGTATGTTCCCCTGGTGTTGATGCTGTGCATGAGATCGTATCTCTTCATGTCTAGGTCAGCAGTTCCCAAAAGTGCAATAGCGGAGGCATTGTTCACAAGGATATCAATACCGCCAAACTGAAAAACAAATAAATAAATTAAGACCCGTCAAAACGACCGAAGAAGCATCCATTGCTACAAATAGACTCCTTTAATAAGTTGTGTTATCATTATAATTAATATTTCTATCAGTGTTAGGAAACTGAAAATCAATCAATCATAACAATCAATTTTAATTTAATGAAATAACTTTTAACTCTTGTTGCGCTGATGCAAAATTTTTCACCGTGCGCCATCTGATACTATTTTCATCACAACTTACTTGATTTTTGCAAGATTATGTTTTTGTAAATTGTAAAGTCTTAAGAGTGTATAACCAGAGAAACCAGAAATATGTCATTTTTAAATCAGTGGTTAGACGTATTGACTCTTTTCCACAAAAAACTATAAATGGATTTCAAAAGATTGTTCTTTTATCTAGTAAACTTATGTTTTAGATTTTGAGAAAAAAAAAAATATTTTTAGTATAATAAGGTTATACCATAGGTCGTTCGCAGATTTGTTCAATTTTCAAAAAAGTACATTTCTTATACAACACCCATTTCAAATCATATAATCATGCAGTAAAATAAATCAATACATTATCTGGTAAACGTATGTTTCAGAATTTTAATTTTAGTTTAAATAAAATTATTAAAAAAATTATACGGACATGTGTTTCTTGACGAAAATTGGTCGGTTTGTGCATTTATTTGTGCACTTACAAACAAATATATTTCGGATTTTTTTACATACTTATTTTGCTAAGACGTTATTGACAAATCACAAATAATTTGATCGTAAAATAATTTCAGGAAGTATTTAATTTTAAATAATTTTGAACATCGCATTTTACCATTTTTATCGCAGCCCGTAAACACAAATTTCAGATTTCATTACGGGCCCAAACGCGGCCAGGAGAGCACGTCTTCGCGACGCTTTGAATAATAATATTTGGAAATGAAATTTGAAAACGAAATTTGAAATAAACACGAATTCCTTGATTCATGTTTGTTAAATCTACAGGGTTGCCCGAACGCAATTTTTCATGTTCATTGAATATTTTTATGCAAAAATTTTTATAATTTCGAATATTTTTTTTATTTTAAATTATTCTTGTGTGAATACCGCACAAGAGTCCCAACTGCTCCAAAATATTTTTTGGGGTAAATCTTTTTTACGCACGCTCGACACTTGGGGGTAAACTGGTGAATGGGTTACGAAAAGTGGTGATAGTTACGAAAAATGACATGCGAACGGTAATCAATGCGAACGGTGATCGATTGCTCGGCGGGTCGGGCCTTTACGCACGCTTGTTTTTCGTGTTATTGTTATATTGTTAATGGACTATTTGTCCGTAAATAAATAAATAAAATATATACAGCGGGTACCCGGCATGCGTTTCATGGGCACTGTAACCTCGCGGTCAACTAAACTGTTATGGTTCCATCACAAGTCCCGGGAATTATAATGCAAGCGCCTGCACTATATAACATTATATACAGCGGGTACCCGGCATGCGTTGCAAGGCCACTCAAAAAAATAAAGGGTTTGTGCGCTTTAATTCTGTTTGTTGAAGTGCTTATTATTAATTATGCACACGAATAAATATTTCAAAATGCGACATTTTTTACAATCCAACTGAATATTACTCGTTTTTTTTCATGAATACCGCACAAGTCTGGAGCCAGTGGGACTATTGCATCCCCAATTTGGAGTATGTTGTAAGACTGAAGGTAGTGGGGAGGGGAAGGATATAGGGAAGAGGAAGGTGGGGAAGTACCTGGCTATTCAGATCTGACCACTAAACACGGCTAAAGCCATTTCAAGCAACGTTTCAATTCTTAATGGTGGTCTTACACCAGGGCGATACTGAGAGTATCTTCCACTCTAATGGCCGTAAAATACAATTGAAAAACAAAATATTAAAAAGAACATGAAAACGGTTTTAAAATTTTTCATACTAACGTTAGTGGTTTTCAATTAGATCTTTTAGAAATATTAGAAATTAGAAAAATGTCAATAGAAATTTAAATATTATTAATAACCAAATTAATTTTGTGAATAACCCTATTTTAAACATATTTCCATTGTAATTTTGTCTATGATCTTCTAAGCAACCCCCTCCCCCCTGTCTATCTTCTAAGCTCCTCCTCTTTCCGCCCCTCTCCCCCCCCCCTCCAACTAATTCCATTTCCACCCACGCCTGTCTTTCTATGCTTGATAATTTAGTTTTAGTACATATAATGTCCTGATGAAGAGAACATCGTTCTCGAAACATGTCGACTTTTTAAATAAAGATTATTGTGGTAAAAACAAAGTGTTTTAATAATTTAATTATTAAAAAGAATATAACAAATTATTTATTCATGTAGGTATCTACTTAATACCTACTGTGTTTACGCATTTCACTTGTATCTATTTATGTTTATGCACTTCAATATAAAAATTACAAATAACTACTACTAATTAAAATTCTGGAAGCGAGAATAGTAATAGTAGCGGGTAGCCCTAGCTCGAGTGAACAAAACCCTCAAAACTCGGATTGCCGCGGATCGAAATTTAGTTCTGAAAACGCCCGCTCGCGAGCCCTGATGTGTTAGCGCTAGTGTCGGAATCGAAGTTGTCATGTGCTGGTTATTCACTCTTAAGTACCATAAATGTGTAAGATTATATAATAAAAACCTAGAAAATTGTTTATTTCGTGTGCTTTGTTGTTGGACTATGTATTTTATGTAATACATTCTCCAGTATAGCTAGTTATATTCAGTATAGCTAGTTATATTTTTTTAAACATATCCCAAAGGATAAGCTGGCATTTAAAGTGTAAATGCATTATTTTCTGTATCCGGTGACTTAAATAGTTGCTTCTCATGGTTATTAAACCAATACAAAGTGTTTTCAAAATAAGTTAAACCATGTCCAGTAGTAATTCTGGATATTTATCAAAGATTAGAGCAGGATGTGAAGGTGTGAAGACTAAATAAGAATGGCTAGAGATTGGATTCGGAGAAGAGTAGGCCAAGTCCTACCCTGAGATAAATCAATGTGATGATGATTATTATAATATCATGTTTTCATCACCTTCTTCACGGCTTGATCGATAGCATCCTGGACCTGCTTTTCATCCCGGATGTCCACCACACATGGCAAGGCCTTTCCTCCTGCTGCCTCAACTGCAACAAAATCCATTATTATTAATTGTATTATGTAGTGATAAAATTACTATTTACCCTAGAATATTAATGATATGTCCAACTCCAGTAAAATATTGGCAGTATTTACTTATATTGGCTGGCAACTCTGGCCGCTAGAGGCGCTAGTGTAGAATGGCATACTCATGCATAAAATCCAATAAAATGTATGAAAGAAAACCAAGCCTCACAACTCGTACCGCTATGGTAAATGTCAGAAGTTGAAGGTATTATAACTATTCTACACTACTTGAAATTGCTCCGCAATAATCTTTGTTTCTAGTCAGGAATATTTCATAGTTCCTACACAGAATAATATTTTATATAAATAGAGTAGGTAGGTACCAAAATTTTTCTATTTACAAAAAAATCATATAAGCTAATTTGATCAAAAAGGAATGGAGGAAAATTTTGTGCTAGCTACTTTATAAACTTGGTGTGATTTTTAATTTGGTTATAATTTAGGTCACTCATTATGATATTTGTACATAAACAAGCTGAGAAATGAAATGAGACAATTTTGTAATTTTTGCAAAGGTAAACCTAAAAACATGACAAACAAATTTGATAGTAATAATCAGGGCCATAGATAGGGGTGGCATTATGGGGCAATACCCTACCTTAAAATACCTGTGCCCTACCTTAAGAAATACCATCGACTATGATAATATACTAGTAAACCTTTGGTTCATTGTTTGATATAATAGAAAAAAAAAAAAAAACTACCTATTAGTGTAGCGTAGCAACATCTAACTAAACAGTTCGAATTAACCAAGGAATCATATCATACTAATTCTTTATTCTGCCCATAGATGGCATTGAAGTAAGTGGTGGGAGGCTGTGCGCGTATTGCAATCACTGCTTACGGGGAATTCCCAAACAGTTTGGGGATGCTATTAAACGGTAGAGTCATAAATAAACCAATCCCTAGATCGATATCTTCGGGCTTTCTCCATACTAAACGGTTTGTCATCAGTGTCATCAACTTAACCACGAAAAACGACCCGATATTTTTTAAAAGTTCAAGGCCATTTGTCTATCTGGCACTCGACCCACTCCGTTAACTCATTAGCCCAATAAATTATTAAAAAAATATAAAAATGCTCTTAAGCAGACATATTAACGAATTAAAACTTAAATGAAAATCCATTGATGCTGCAGTTACTTTTCTGAAGTTCATTGTTAGCAATATAGCAATGATCAAGAATTACCTTGTGTATAAATACTTATTATCTACCTGGTGAAAGAACAAAAGATAATCCTTTATCATTGTTAAATAACTAAATGTTTTGATCATCCAATTAAGTACTCGTCTCGCTTACTTAAAAAAGCAAATTAACAATAGACTAACCTAACAAGTAATTGAGAATTGAAAATACTTATATTTGATCTTGAACTTGAATGTGAATAGCTGTTTCTTACTCTATTTTACCTTACTTTTTTTTGTTTTTCTGTTTTTTATCTTTGTCATCTCTATATTTTATCATCACTATTTTTGTTATCTCTTTTTATACCTCTGTTTATATTTTGCTATTTCTAATTTCTGTTAACTTCTATGTATACATAGTGAAAAACAACTATTAAACTGTGCATTCTGTGAACATTTTTAAGTGGGCTATTAACATCTACGCTTTTTACAATGCTAATCTAATGACTTTTTTATGTTAATACTCTGTAAATGTTCCAAAACAATAAATAAATAAAGTATTGCCTCACACATGTACGACGAAAACGAAAATCGAATCACCAGATCAGATCAAGTTATATTTTTACTTGCGCCCTACCTGTAATTACCGCTGCCCTATCAACTCTGGCTACGGCCCTGCTAATAATGCAAAAGAAAACTTGACAGCCTACGTCAAAATGGATATGTGTGCAAATTTCATCAATAGCAAATTCTAACATAATAACATTCTGAAAGTAATGGCAGTAAAAAAATAGTTTTTTTTTATTACTTATTTGCCATTTACCAACTATATTAGTAAAACAGCAAAGTCAATTTCATATTTGAAAAACAACAATTTAATACAATATAAGATTGAGTTAAAGTTTAATGGGGGACACAAAATGTATTAGCATAACAAATATGAATAAATTAATACAAATATTTATTTGAAACCCGTTTAGTGCGAGTGTTTTAAATAATTTTATAGATATATTATACCCATTGTATCCTGACATCTACAAAATTCAGAACTAGAAAATAAATCTCAAAATTTTTCATTCATGAAGTAGGAATTTTCCACTTGACGGAATGCCAAAATAAAATAGGCCATTGTAATACATAGGTAATAGTCAAAACTATTGTTTCAAAATTATGAGACATATTTTCAGTACCTTCTTCAGCGGCTGTGTAGATGGTTCCCGGCAATTTGGGATGAGCCGTGACTGTTTTAGCGGCAATTACAACATTGGCTCCATCTTTTGCTGCTTTGAGGGCAATGGCCTTTCCGATACCCCTGGAGGCACCAGTGATAAAGAGCGTCTTCCCCGCGAGTTTCCTGAATGAAAAAAACACAACTCTAAATTATTTAATACTTTATAACTTCACCGGACTTATGTTCCGTGAAAGTGCTGACCTAGAACCTAGAATTGTAACACTGACCTAGAATAATTAAAAATAATAGAGAAATTCCACAAACTATCTGATGGAAGTATTTACCCGGTATTTGCGATCATTGTTGATGTGCGGCTGGGCGGACAATATGCACTTTAGATTATTAATTATTATGTGCGAAAAAAACACTAAGTAACCGAACTCGCGGTATATTATGTATTAATAATTATTATCTTGCGGCTGACAGGTACAAAGTCCATCACACGGGGCAAAGTTTTCCTCGGGAAAGAACAGTTGTTTATAAAATATTATGACAGTTGTGACTACAAAATAACCACGCAACAAAATATTTCTGTATACAACTATAGGCTTTATTACAGATTGCATATGATTTATTTTCATATACGTAAAACTTTCGCAGAAATAGTATGCAAAAGGTATTATTATATTATTATTTTCCGTAGGGATTTTCACAGGATAGAATGCCCAACCGTGAGTCGACCAACAATAATTTCTACCAATCGTATTATTTGAATCATATCTAATATAAAGCTTTTACAATTTGGTGAATTATTTTTGGGGCATTATGTGGTGTAGAGCTACCTACAACACTTGAAAATCTCAAATTATATCTAGCTTTCACGTGTTTTCCATTACCTTTCTGAGGCCATACAAAAAAAAACGAGTGTGCTTTTCGAGTTCACTTGTGGCCCGCGGAGCAGCGGCGTAGCAAGGGGGGGCGGTCCGCCCCGGGTGCCACCCGATTGGGGGGTGCCCCTCGACCGAGTGTCACCCCCCCCCCCTCCCCCAGGACGGACCTATTGTTTACGAAGTTGAAATTTGCGTCTGTCACCTTTAATGGGGGGGGGGGGGGGGTGACACCACGTTTTCCGCCCCGGGTGCCACCCATGCTAGCTACGCCACTGCCGCGGAGCATATGCACACATTTTTTCTTTTACTGTATGTAAAACCGGATTTTTCAAAAATAATCCTATCTCGACAGACTACTACTAGGCGTGTCGACGACATTGGAAAACATATTAAAGATGTCAGTTCCAAGAGTTTCTCAAGTCTTTGGATTCAATGACGTTAAATTTTATACAAATGTAAGATCAAAAGTACCTAAGTCAAAAAGTATCCCAGAATTGGAAGACGAGGAGTGAATTAGCTGCTTTCCATTTCAGTTCGATATAGTTAGCCACTTAAATGTTGTTAATAATACTCCTCTATAAGGGAAAGATAAAAACATATTTGGACATGGAGAAATATCCCGCATTCTACAAACATCCTCTATCGATGATTTCGCTGTTTGGAAACACTTAAATGTGTGAACAAATTTTTAGTCGAATGAAGCATATAAAATTTCAATTGAGAACACGAATCACTGATGAACATTTGTAAAACTGTTCGTGTGTAGCAACAACTTCAATCGTTATCAATATTGGTGCACTTAGTTCTGACAAATAAAATCAGGGGTCTCACTAAAATTTATTATATTTTATTTATGTTTTATTATTATTTTTTGTATTTCCTAACTCTAATCTAATAAATATGTTTGATTCTCATTTATGTTATATCTTCTTAAAAAAACAATATATTTCTTGTTTGCTTTGTATAATAAAAGAAATTTTGTTGTCCGGCCCGGTAGGCAATCTCATTTCTAAAATTTGGCCCGGCTGTTAAAAAGGTTGGCCACCCATGCTTTAGACCATACGACTGAAGTAAAACTACACTGAAGAGAGAAAGAAAATGTGCGCGCGCACTGCTCTCTCTTGCTCCTACAGTGATACAGACAACAGGCCTGAACTCTGTTGATATACGAAACGTAACTGAGAGAAAGAAAGAAAGAAAATGTGTGCTCGCACCTCTCTCTCTCTTACCCCTACAGTAATATGAAACGTAACTATCTCTCTTTCTATCTTCACTAACTTATATCTCCCTCTCAACTTCCATTCGCCTCGCCCGATCACACTCACCAGCTTACTCCAAGTCAAGCGTGCGTAAAGAAGTTTTACTTCAATAACCACGCTACTACCATCTTGTTTATTCCTTCGTAATTTTTTCGTCATGGGATGTCCCTAAAGGAGAAGAGTGAGTAAAAAATTGAAGTATCGATCTTGTTGGACCCCTCCGTTTTGAAAGTTGTTGTTTTTATTTCAATAATGATATCCATAACTTATTTCTAAAAAAATGTCCCTACTAAATCATTTTTGAATCCGCCCAGGGTGCCACCCATGCTAGCTACGCCACTGCATATATGGATAAATATATACCTTCCTATGTTTTGAATTTTATAAAATAATATTTTACTTTTCCAATTAAGAAGGGTTCGGAGAATGCGAATATGAAATTGGTGTGGGTCACCTGACCACCAACAACAAGGTTAAGAACCGCTGAACTAGAATCTATGTTATTTTGAGTACATGTGCAAAATAAAAGAAAATAATTATCAACCAACCAGTACAGGCAAATAATTACGCTCTGCAGTAGTGACCATTATGTGATAATTTATAACGGATTTGTAAGTAGGTTCTCTCCTACAAAACTTATTATTTTTTGGTACAAAATTACAAACATTTTTTTCTTGTTGATGACCGGAAATATTATATTGTCTATTGTTGGGTGGATTAGAAAAAATTGACACTTCGTTGTTGACGAAAGGCCTAAATTACAATAGGATTATTATTTATAATTATCATTAATTTAAGCAACTCCATAATTTATACCGTATACAATAGAGACAAGACTGATTTCTGCTTATTTGAGTGACATCGTATGAGTTCTGACATTGACTAACGAATTTATAAATGCATAAATAAAACATCTCATACTTTGTCTAATCTAAACGAAGCAGTCTGTTATAATTATCACTGTTCCTTGATTTGATCATTTCATCAGTATTCAATATGAATAAACATTGGTAAGTAAATGTATTTTGTATAAAGACCATAGTTTGTGTCATAATTCATTCCTGAATGAGATTTGAAATGAATTTTAGCAGTGTTCAAATTTTGGTATTTAGTGGATGGGCAGTCATTAAAATTTCATTAGTTAATACGTGTTATACTACGTATTTTGTGTCATGTCATCTACCGTTACTGATATTTATTTATTATTGACGCCTTGAAGCTTAAAGGCTTTTACATGTAGTCACATTGCTCAGTACCTAAGTTGTACAAAGGAGTATAATAAGATAGTAGGTACAATACATTTAAAAGAAGTAAGTAGGTACAATGCAAGTAAGCAGCTTCAGCGTTATGCACAGGTAGACGTAGTTACATGTAACAGTAAATTGAACAAAGGAGTATAATAAATAAGTACGTAACATAGTTACAGCGCCATAAGTGAGGTAGTAGGTTTATTATTATTATCACATTTTAAAATATGATTTTTTTTTCTAAAGGCAGAAACATACTTGTGTGTCCTGACCATAAATAAACCAATCATCGTCGTGGCATGTCGGCACGCCACGACCTACAAATATGTCTCTAACCATAATAAATGTATGAAACCGATGTGCTTCTGGCGCGTCACGACATGCAAGTATGTTTCTGCCTTTTAGCATGTTTTGTAATACAGCAAACCTAGCAGGTGCACACGAGAAGTTTATTTTATAAATCTTTTTAGTTTAGGCAGTGTCATTATGATATTTTGGTATTTTTAGACTACAGAATTTAAAAATTGTGTTTTTAATTACGTACCACTGATAAAAATGTATTCATAAAATTGTACCATAAATTGTTAATCCGTTATCTCTTTTTAAATGTGCACTCTTCTTCTATCTTCTAATGGAGGATGAATACAAATTACAAAGTTCAAAATTGTCATAAAATAAAAAAAATATGCATTTCAACGATTTCTGATCAACGTCAGGCCGGTATTACTCCCTCAGGCCTCAACCATATTTTGTCAGAGGGTCATAATATTTTCTTAGAAACACAACGCCACACCATTACCCAACCTTTATAACCAACGCCATTTGTTAAATCAAATCCACACCGCCCATTTGCCAGCCCGCTGCCTGCGCCGCTTGGCCAGATACATTATATATTTCAACCAATTTACACAAAACTGCATGATAATCCGTTGTGTAGTTTAAAAGATCTAAGCGCACAGTAGCGGCTTCAATTTATACTATAGTGTAAAGATGAATTGTAAACGTTATTCTCACCTCACTCTTTTGTCGTTACATGTGAAAATAATTAATAAAAAAATCACAAGGTTTTATAATTTTTTTTCAAATGTGATCATAAACTTTGGTTAGATAAAGGTGTACACTTTACTTCTTTTGTAATTAACTTTTGGATTTGAAGATAAAGTGTGGTTTTTTCTCTTTCTAACACCGTTTATATCATATTTATCACTATGATAGTAAGGCAGACACAACAATTTCTATAAGACCTATATGAGTTGTTCTGAAAAGCGAACAAATTAGCTTGAGAGGTTATAATTTGGTGTGTTATATACTCCTCTTAATTTGGCCAATCATGGTGAACACTCCGCATTAATGAATTAATCTTAACAAAATTAAAATATTATAAAATGCATATTGTTTTGTCTCCCCTTACAGCTACAGCTAAATCTAACCCTTTACATAAGAAATATTCTGTATTAACAGTGAGGCAGTGTAAGACAAGTTTATCAAATATTTTTATAAATGTAGATTATCATGATGTAATGTTTGCCTTATCCACGGGCAAACACTAATTGTTGTGTTGGAGCTCTTCAAGAATAAATAGGTCCTTGTCACAATGAGGTTTATTATTGTTTTCATGTGTTTAATATATTATACTTCTGGGTCACACAACCTATCTTAACTGGCTACGAATTGTATCTGAGGCTGCCTGGCGAGCTTTAACTGGTCCCAGCGACAATGGCCGGCCAGGCAACCCCGGTGGCATCTGTCGGAACTTGAGAGAAGCTTTAAGCCTAATGACATCTATTGGTCAAAAACTAAGTGTCATTTCAAAACACACAGTTTTATACTTTTTATTTTAGGTTCGTAAGCCATGATGCCTACAGGACACATCTTCAGCAGCTTCAGGTAAGTCATTAGTTATTATCAAACATTGCAAGACTCCCAAAAAGTCAACCTCAATCTAAGGTTTCCTAAGGAACTGAGACCACCTACCTAATGGCTACTGAGGGCTGCCAGCATTTACAATGGGCTGATGGGGTCGAACATTCAACAGCCCTAAGCAAAATATAGTACTTTAAAAACAACAAATTGCACTCTTTGACCAGTTATATCTTTTTGCGTTCACACAAATTGCTCTACGAACCAGGCTCGTTCACTCCTCACGAACCCGTGTTTTTTTTTACATTAGCTCCACACAGGAGGCCCTGAGGAAAATAATTTCCCTCTGGGCCCTTCCCTTCCCTTTGGGGATGCTTCGTGAAGTGTCGTTTTACGGAAAGAAAGGAGACGGAGGTCTTGGAAGGTAAAAGGTATGAAGGGTGGGTAGGAATCTAAGATTCAGTGTTTCCAAGAGTGACGGACATATGAATCCATCTTTCCCACTGCAGTGCAAGTCAATGGTTCGAGAAAGTCTGGCTGGAGAGGTTAAACGGTCTCGCTCAACCAGTTTCTCCCGATCTGACCTGCCGTGCGGTAGGTGGGCAGACGCATCTGTCGCCAAGATCTAAACACCAAACGTAGAGAACTATTTCGGGTGATCTTTAGCAGAGGGTTATTCAATAAATGATTCCTGGGGTGGAGGTACCCATTCTCGCCTCCCACATTTAACAACGAAAAGCAGATATCATACATTCATGAAACTTAACTCATACATTTTTCTTGTGAATATAAATAAAGATCTGGAGAGTCTGCCCAAGAAAGTGGCAGAAAACCTCTTTAGAGGGAGGAGGTGATTTTAGAAAAATTCATGTAGTGAAGCATTATTTACTAAGTTTTCATTTGCGCCGAATCAAAAGAAACGACTCCTCAGTCAATACATCAAGATTTGGTGAGATAAGACAGGTTATCTAGTAAAGAAGAACGAAAATAAGAAGTGTTAACCCAAAGTTAACTGCCTAGAGGGGTGTTCCATCACTTTATTTTGAGCGGACTCTGCAGATTGTGATTTCTACTGCCAAGAAGAATGTATGAGCACATTTTCGAATTTTGCAATTTATCGAACCCTATTTTACCTGCACTAATTCCGGAGCTCTCTGCTTCTCCTATCTTCCACTTTGCCAGTGTTCAAGAATTTAAATGTAATTGGTACAAAAATGATTGCTTGTGAAGTTTAACATTCTCCGATAAAAGGATCGTTAAGAAAATAAATTGTGGGTTAGCTAGTACTAGTACCATGTTTAATTTACACTTGAATGCCCGTATTTCGCCATTCTGCTTTATATGTGACTATGTATCTTGCAAGAAACCTCAATTCAAAATAAAAATATTTATTCTTTTATTTTTCAGCCTCAAGTTGAATGCGTGAAAGAAATATTTACTTCAGTTCAACAGACAAGTAGCATCGGAGGGACCAAGACAACTGTTATTCAAACATATACCAAAGGTAATAATAATCAAACATTATTAAAACTTTTGTCAGTTCCTCATCACTGAATTGCATTTGCTTGCAATATCAGCTCTACAGCCCCTGGAGGGTCTTTGCCACCTCTAGGAGATACCTCCATCCAAGGATATGGATTTGGTTTTCACTCTGTCCAACCATCTAACTTCAGGTGTCCGAATACTCCTTCATCCGGCAGGCTTATTATAAAGATACCTCTTTGTTTTTAGGTTTTCTTTCATCCTTGCTATGCACATATCCATCGGATATGCATAATCCTGTTATCGATGGTTCTGTAATCAATTGAAATAGCTTTTGGTTATATCTTGTCTGACAAACGCCATTTTCTTGGATGTCTCCAAAGATTCGAAAAAGTGGTTCAAATAAATGTGTAGTGCAGTATGAATTTTTTTGTTATAAAATATTAGGACACTCAAGAAATATGCATTATTATACTGTATATATTTTCTAAATACTACCTACATAATTTATTTGACAATATGTTTTTTTAAATTTCTGATCAGAAACATTGATAAGTCTGCAACAAATCGAGATTAAAATTCCTCTATACCACCCAGCGGCAATTTTGTGATTAATAAAGCGGCAAATAAAGATGTTTTTCTTATGTGAATAAATCTTGAAAATAAATATTAATATTTTGTCTCTTTAAGTTCAATGCTGTGTATGAGTCAATAATTTCAAAATACATTTTATTTTGGTGCTTTCAGTTGAACAGCACAAGCTGCATTGATTGGTACTTAAATTTTGAAATTGACCAATGGACCGCTTGAACTCAGTTAAAGTCAATACCACAGTACAAAAGGAAGCTAGAGAGTGTACATCGCTAGATTTTGTCCCTCCTGAACATTTTTTCTGGGGTATTGGAATCACACCGACGATTACATAATATATCCCAACAGAAAGAAGTGTAATGAAATTACATGACACAAAATTGAATGATGAACATGTCACGATCAAGTGAATAAAGTACCTAAGTCGTGTCATGTTAAGAGTCAGAATAACAGATAGTTGGTTCAAAATTATGCAGGAAAACATGATCATGGTTAATTATGTTTATTGGAAGAAATTAGTATGAAAGTTACAGCGATAGCTCAACGACTAGAACAGTTGCCGATTAGTGCAAGATCCCAGGAGTGATTTTTCTTGTTTCTTTTTTTCGTTTATAATATTTTCAAATTTGGGAGGTGGGAATGGGTACCGCCATTTATTAGATAACCCATACCCCTGCCATAAGTAAACCCAAAAGGTTCACTATGTTTAATGGCTTAGCATTGGTGCTTGGGTTCACGGTTTGACGCTTATCTGAGTCTTGCCGACAGTGTGTCTGCCCTCCTACTGTATGATAGGCCGGATATGGAGAGGATGGTTGAGGGAGACCTTTTGATCTCTCCACCAGGATTCTCTCGGAACATCGCCTTGTACCACAGTGGGAGGGACAGATTCATACGTCCATCTCTCCGGGATATGCTGACCCCTAGATTCATGCCCACTCCTCATACCTTTTTCCTTTGAACAACTTCCTTTCCAAAAAATACCTCCTATACAGCATCCCCAAAGATCACATAGGCCCTGAGGGGAATTATTTTCCTTAGAGACCCCTGTGTAAAAAACAATGTAAAATTGAGCTAATGTAAAAACAAAATGATTGTTTCAACATTATTTAACACAATCATTTTTATTTATTTTTATCTCTGTTAATTTAGTGTGTTTGAATTGTTTTGCAGACTATAATACTCCGTCCCAAAGCTACATTCTGGAGCAGCAGAAGAGAGAACTTGACTTCCTTAATTCCAAGTGTAAACTTTAACAACTTTATTTTGTTTACTTATTTGTAAGCTTGTTTTAATACTCATTTTTAAAAATTTTTTTAAGTAAAGAAAATAATATGAACCTACATTTTTAAAAGTTTTATTTATGTACTATTCCCGTAACCCAACAGTTGGTCTCCCGACATTACGATTATGATAAAATTGTAATTTTTTGTGGATTATTTCTCCATTTCAAACCTAAAATCAACAAAAATACCTTTAATAATAAGGGTATGGATAACAAACGAATTTATTTACATTGTCGATTTTTTGTACATGCAGTAAACAAACAATTTTTTTTTCCTCGATGCATTTGAATGACAATATGTTTTACACTTTTCTTATTCGCCGGTACATCCTCTTTGTACACCCCTTCGGCGACACTTAGTTATATTTTGTGTAGTTTTATGTAGGTATACCTTTTTTCCCGAAACCAATGGCATATCGTATTTAAGTATGATTTTTTTGTTCTCCAACTTCCTTATAAAAACAAAATTATTATTAAATAAAATTTTTGATCCTGATTGATTGAAAAAATATATTGTATGGTACTGACACAAACTCTCATAATGGTTCTGACGCTCAATTTGCTCATAATGGTACTGACAGACATGCTCATTAGTCGTATGCTGTCATATCAACAGCCGGTTCATTTGTGAGCATACTTATTTGAGCGTGACACACATGCTACTAGGTATCATTTGTTCATAGTAGCAAGAGAGCATGTGTGTCCGTAGCTTAAAGCATACTCATGAATAAGCATGCCCAAAGCCAATAATTGAACACATGTGATCTTTAAGAGCATGCTCTTGTCAAATAGATATCAACACATAGTCAGTTCCATTCGCCCAGAACTAAACAAAATAATCTTATTGCTTGCAATGCAATTACATATTTAAGAATCTTTTGACAAAAGAAAATAAAACGGTGGATTTGGTTCCAAGATGTCAACTTTTGTACAGTTACAACCACTTAATAGAATCATTTTTACAGTTAAAACTTGGGTCGCACTCATATTATTTAATTTTCTAAGTTTCATAAGCGTTATTTCGCACAATGTTATTTTATATGCAGGTGACCCTGTATTGCAGATACACATAAATAAATCACAAAAAACAAAGTTTTCGAGTCTCCCCAACGGGCCATTCCCGATAATTTTGCAAAGAATGCACAAACACAGCTGCCACGAACTGAGTTTGGATCTAAATGAACAAGCCTGTTCACACATGCTTAAAGCACTTCCCCTTCCTTCCACCTACGAATCCAGTAGCATGCTCACAAAACAACTGGCTGTTTATTTGTTAGCATGATCAATACTAGCAACGTCACTGACACTCATGCCACTAAGTAGCGTTTGCTCATTAGTAGTGCGCTCTCAAGCCGTGTTCTCTCATCATGTCTGTCAGTACCATTAAGCAGTGTTTCGATTCTGAACGATGGTTTGTCACTAGGGCGGAGTGTATCTTTCATTCTAGCAATTATATTGTAAAATAATACATTGGAATTTGACATTGCATAGGCCCACTTTCTGAAAATAGGATAATTTGGCATCCTAATAATTTTCTATGGGAAAACGAGACAGAGTTCTGGAAAATAGAATGGTCACATTGAAAAAAGGATTTATAATAATATTTAAATGATTTTTGTAGCGCAGTTTTAATCAAACCACCTCGAGGGCGCTGTTAAGCCGGGTTCAGACTGCTGAAACGTAACATGCAATGTAACATGAAAAGACCATTTCATAAGTGTGGACGCAGCGCGCGCACGAACCGAGCATGTACTTTCTCACATCTGTTTCCGGCATGCACGCGGTGAACATAGCTCAGTCTGCCGAGAACACTTCGCGCCTTCTTCCTCCATTGTTCGCGCGTGTTCTGCAGTATAGACACACACAACCTGTCCACATTGACGCTCCGTGCACACTTTCCGTGCGCACCAAGAACTTCAAATTAATTTTGGTTAGAAATTTTGTTATTGCAGAGTTATTTATTTTTAAGCAGGACAATCATTTTGCTCTTCCGAGCTGTTTATGGCATACAATTTTTGACACAAAACATATCGTTTGATAATGCCCGAAGAGTGAAAAGTCTGTCACAGTAAATACCTAACCTTTAGAACTTCAATTGCAAAGAATTGATTATTGAAATAAATTCAAAAAGGATTAAGTGTCTAAGAATTTGATAAGATTTTTTCATGACAAAAAAACCAAAGTTTTAAAACAGCATCCCAAGATTATAAAATCAAATGGGACTAAACCATCGGTTCCCAACCGGTGGTCCGTGGTCCGCGAGATCTAAAATGTGGTCCAAGAAACATTTATTAATTTACTACAAAAACTGAATCGAAAAGTATCCAAAAGCTGATTCGTAACTCTTTTGGTATGAATGATGGAGAGGTAGCTGAAGAAGTACAAGAGAGCACATTGAATCGCAAGGAGGCGTTTAATTACGTGATTAAAAGTTTATCATTATTGTACCTTGTGGTCCCTGGTCAAAAAAATCTTGGGAACCACTGGTCTAAAGCACTAAAACTAACTTATTTGATGGTTCTAAAAAGAAGGAAATTCTTAACAATCCCTTTTATTACTTATCTCAAATAATGTAATACCTAGGTCCCTATTTTAAAAAAAAGATACTGTACAAAACAAAGTTTTGGTTTGCAAGATTTTCCTATTTCTTCCAGTCTAGAAAATCACATACCTACTCACAATAGATTAAAATCACATTCGATCTTTCATTTCATGCATCACTCTCGCATCAGAAATAATATAACAAAACAATTTGTTTGTTAAATTATTTTACGGCCCAATGCCTATCCAACGCCAGATACGCTCTGAGGTCTGAGGTGAAATGTCAAGTCAGATTGATCTGATCTGATATTAGCTGTTGTGCTGGTTTCTTGAAGTAAACTTATTGGAGGTTTTTCATCTTGAATAGTATTAGTTTTCTGCTGTATCGTGTAAAATAATCATCTCGTTTGCAGTTCTCAAAGTTAGCGCAAATTTTCGCCGAAAATCGCAGTAAAAACAGTGAAAATGTCGTTCATTGACGCACCGGTCGATTTGCAAAACACCGAGTTTTGTAATTATCGATCTCCCCTGAGCACCCGTTATGCATCCAAGGAGATGCAGTACAACTTCAGCGACCAGAAGAAGTTTTCCACGTGGAGAAAACTCTGGGTTTATCTGGCCAAGGCGCAGAAGGTGAGTGAATTTTTGAGGTTATATCAGCTGTCAACGCAATTATGATTTTTTCACGCCGTAAAACGCTACCTTGATTGAAGTAAATACCTTGCAATTATGGAGGCAAATCATTAAGTTGTGTATCATTCTTATTTCTTATCTTATCATTATGAATAAATATTATCAACATCAACCATGAATTTTAGGGATGATGGTTGTGTTTCTGTCCCGGTGACTTTGATGTCGCTGGAACCGTTGATATTATTTTCTGAATATTCTTTTTCATCGATTTTTTTACTCTCTGTGAAACCGACTTATTTTTTCTCAGAATTTCTTAAGTCCCCGTCATGATTTTTTTTGAGGTACGGTTTTCAAAAGTTTCTGGATATCAAACCGGGTCCACATCGGTCTCCGATAACTGGAACCTGTTGGAACCGCAGTGTCATCAACATAGAAACATCTCTATTTTATTTTCAAATAGTAGTAGGCATGTAGTAGGTAGGTACCTAGTACCTACCGGTGACTCCAGGTACTAATATCTACAGCCTGTATGTCGGACGAATATCTACAGCTCATATGTTGGACAAATATCTATGAACTTCAGAGTGAGGACTAATATCTACAGAGCTAAGGTCGGACTAATATCTATGACGGTCCCAGTGGTGACTAATATCTATGCAGTGTAGGTGGGACTAATATCTACAGAGGGCAGCTTAATAATCAGCTAAATGTGTCCAATAGTCCGATATTAGGGATTTTTACATACATAAATTAAGTTTTTCAAACTGCATACGCAATATTACGTTATTCTAATATGCTACACATTTGCAAATCCAACCTCTGCCAGTGCTGTAGATATTCGTCCTCACTTTGGTTCTCATAGATATTAGTCAGCAGTTTGAGCTGTAAATATTCGTCTTCACTTTGGTTCTCATAGATATTAGTCCGATTTGTTCAGTTTTTGGAATTTCTGTAGATATTAGTAGACGCCTCCCTTACCGGTTAGCGACTAGACTTTTTCTCGAAACGTAATTTTTTTTTTATTTTCCGATTATTGAACACGATGAGAATTAAAATAAGGTAAGTAGGCACCTACTAACTTTCATTTTTTGTACGCTTTAGTTTTTTATTATGCTGAAATAAATTTTAAATCACGTTGACAGAATATTGATTTGATTTTTTGTCTTCTGTTTCATATGTACCTATTCCTTGAATATTATTTATATTTTTTCAGTAATTAGTATAGCAATGAAGCGAAAAGCGAAAAAAAAAAATTGAAAAACAAGTAGTTTTTATTATGGTTTCCGATTATTGTTTTCGATTTTTTTATACCTACCATTATCACATGTTTTAGTACCTACGTGATGGTGCGTGAAACTAAATGGGAGGTCATTTTTGACTTCCAAATCTGACGTGTTGACTGAACGGGAAAAATAGCATAGGTAACACAATTTCTCTTAACGTTTTTTATTTATTTTTTAAACGCTTAAAAGTGTGCATTTAAAGTCAAGTCTATTTTCGATCCCTTATCTTATCCCTTCCCACGTGTTTTCAAACGATAGATAAACTACTGGCCAAAACAGTCGTCTACAACGGCCTTTAGTGCTGCCATTTTATCATAGTTTCAAAATTTAAATGATTGCAGCTGCCTCCATTTTTATATACTTTTTTTAAAGATTTTGACAAGGGCATTACTAATAAACATGTTTTAAATTTTACATAACTTATAAACAACTATAAATAATAAATATAGGAAAAGTGGATGTTTAGCAGTAGTTGTGTAAAATTTAAAAAAAAGTTTATTAGTAAGGGGGTTTTAATACACACCTTGTCTATGTTATTATTTTATTGATTCACTAACTTCTGAAATTATAGTCCAAATAGATGATAATCAATAAATTAAATTTAAAATTTAAAATGCCGGCAACCCGGGCGTTTATTGAATAAATAGTTATGTTATTTGAATAGCTTCCTACGAATTTACCTCTTTTGAAATTAATTCTTGTTTATTATCTAATATTAGCCAAAAAATATTCTAATCTCCGCCTACTTATGCATACTAATTATTAATTATTAATAATTATATTCTGTTTCAGAAATCACTTTGTGATGATTTTTTCATAAAACATAAATGATAATACTATAAATACATAATCTATTTTTGGGAAGGTCCCTTCTTTACAATTTTGTAATCACTATTGACACCAACTCACACTTTAGGACAACTTGTAGATATAATCATCTGAATATTTGTCTTCACTATTTTTCTGCGTACAGTTGTTCATGTTCCTATAAAACTTTCTTCTCTACAATTCCGCATACTCTAGAACAACATGTATAATCATCTGAATATTTGTCTTCACTCATTTTCGGTACTTTCTTCCATCTACCTAATCTTCAGTTTATAAAATAAAACTTATTAAAAATAAGTATTATTTTATATTTATATACATATAATACTTATTTTATGATTTTTCAATCCAAATATAAAAATAAATAATATATATATATATATATATATATATATATATATATATATATATTGTAATAATTTTGGTGTAAGAACGCCTTTTAGAATTGAAACGTTGCCTGAAATGGCTTTAGTCGTGTTTGCTGACCAGATCTAAATGAACCCTACCGTCCTCTTCCCCATCTCTCGTCCCCTCACCTCTACCTTCAGCCTCACAACATATCCCAATTAGGGATGTCATAGTCTAGTTGGCTCCAGACGGGAGCAGATGGGACTGTTGTGAAGTATTCACATAAAAAAATTTACTTACCCCATTTATGGAAATATTGAACATAAAACTTACTGAAGAGACCACCGTTATTGTGGGCTTTTTGGTGTCCCAAAATAAGCTCAATATTTCTTAATTCTGCTGAAATTGGTTACATTTTTTAATATTTTGAATTTTTGCTTGAGCTGTCAATCAAATTCATATGGCGCCTAGGAGCTGAACGACTTATGCAAATTATCGCCATCAATTTCTTTCTAATCGGCGAAGATTACACTTCTAGGAAGATTATCTGTTCAAGGGGTTCAAAGATAAAAATAAATAGGGACATATGTATTTACTCTTCGAATTGAAAGATGTTTTGTGTATGTATTAACAAATATTTAATCCATCCATTTAAAAAATATATTATTATTTATTTACAAAAGGCAAGGGCGTACAAACATTTCATTATACTTATTATTTAGCCATAAATGATAATAAAAAAAAACACCGAAGGCCACCTGGGTGTTAAATAAAATCGATGGTTCTCAGAATTTTCACTTTTATCACTCTCAGTCTCACAAAACATAACATGAATATAATATTTTTTCTTATCACATAGTATTCCATTCATTCGCTGATAACTATGCTTGTTTGTAAATTAACTGACAAACAAAAGAACGAAATGGAGAACGTTCTCTCATGCAATACCAGCGAAATAATTGAGCGCTTTTATTATTACCGTGACTATCCACGTTTACGATACCATGACGGCAAAAAAGGCAATAAACATTATCGCTATAATGCTGCAGCTCTTTCTTATACATTAAATAATAATGGAAAAGATGAGACGCGTGTCTGTTTCCTCTAAAGTACCTACTACTTTTTTTCTTTGGAGGAAACATATATATCTTATTACGGATCAGCCACGGCGACGGGAATTGCGTTTCATTTTCTTTATACGTTTGAGGGCGATTTATGATAATGATTGTATGTTTCCTTTGGAGGCAGACATACATTAAAGGCCTCGTCAAACAGAAAGCGTGATTCACGCGGCGTTAATAACGCTGCGTTGTGTTGTACTGAACATTACTAGACCAGTCAAACAGAGCGTGGGCGTTAGCATCACGCGATACTCTAACGCTTAGGACGTCGCGTTGTATTTTTTTACAAAATTTTGTTTAAGGCTCAGTTCCCGGCCCCAAAAAGAAGAAGATGGAGAGATATGAAATTACGAATGTTAGAAGAGCGCGCTAACATTTACAGCGATAAAATTGATGCAAAAATCATGAAAATCTTTAATAAAACACGACTCGTTAAAAATAGAGCAAAAATCTCGCGATAATTTTCTTTAGTTTTATTTAAAGAAACGCTGTTAATTTTTTCATACATATAACTTATAAAATAACCGAAACAAACGTGTTTTTAATCATTTTTGGAGCATACTTTGCGATTTTTTTCTATCGAGGGAATTTTATATAATTTGCGTTTCGGCGCGATAAATGTCTAGATATTATCTTCAAAAATAACATATATTTTTTTAAGGGCTTAAAAATTTCAAATTTTTAAGGGAGGTTTGCAAGAAATCGGTTGAAATTCGGAGAACCGCCTCTTAACGCCGGACGTTATTGCTTGACAGTGGTAAAAACGAATATTGAAAATCTGAACTATTCTTGAACATACACATTATAGATTATTACATAGATAATAAGTTTAGTAATAAGAATTAGGCCTTTACCGTTTGTCTCATTTTCGACTGTTGTTATTTAGTATGTTAGAAAGAGCTGCAGCATTATAATATCTTTAAGAATAAAGTCAAAAACATCAACGCATTGACATTTGACATTTTTGGAATTCACTCACATTTCAATATTATCCTTGTTAAAATATTTTCCACACTTTCAAAATTTTCATCACGGCTAAGTACCTACGAGGGTAGGCTGAAAATTAATGCACACATGCTTGTACAGCGCAAACAAATGACCTTCAGAAGTGCGCCAGGTGGAATATGGAAGTGACATTCCTCCTCTATACGTTAAAAATTTTGACGTTTTTGAATCTTTGGAATAACTCGCACTTCAAGTAACTATATTCCATACTTTCAAAATTATCGTCACGGCTAGTAGTATTGTAGGGGTCTACGGAGACGACACGGTGCGGTTGTGAGAGAGATGCAAGCAAATTTTTACTTCTTTCCTTTGGATGAAACAGACCTACGTACATTGTGTATCTCATCTTTTGAAAGAGCTGCTTCATTATTGTGATAATGGACATATGTTTATTGCCTTTCTTATGCCGTCACGGTACCGTAATAGTGAATAGTCATGGTAATATTAAAGCGCTCAATAACAACATGGTCCGATTTTCGGAGCGAGTTAAAAGGTAATGGCTTTTAACAAACAGCTCAAAACTTAATTATTAAACTATATAAGTCAATTTTAACATTAGGTTCTAATGACTAGGAGGTCTTTGTGTATCACTTCATAACCAAACTTTTGCAATCAAAGTTTGGCGAGTTTGTACAATGATAAATTAATGATAACAGGTCTTTTTACGACGCCATCTTGAATGGCTTTTTTGCCGTTATTATTTCAGTTTCGGCAAAAAGAGATTCGAAAATGTCACACGTATTTACACATAGCCGCAAAAGCATCAGGGGGTCTTTTTCAAGCTAACGCCAACTTAAAAAGTGTCGCTTCAGCAACAAATTGAAACAGATGTTTTTTGTGGTTGACATTTGCTAGAAAAAGACGCCGGATGTTTTTTTTACTTCCAATCTGAATAAGGCAGCACGGTTAAATATTAAATAATTAAATAATGAAACAAACACCAATTGCACCATTCGATCGTCCCTTAAAAACTATCACTGTTAGAATACTAAAAATAAATATGCAGATACGCTGGACATCCAATACGTACCAATTATTTAAAAAAAAACACTTAACACATCAACAAAATAATGCAATCTCGTTAAAAAATTGTAATGTATATGTCGGCGGCCGATCACGACGTGGCTAGGCGCATCATGATCCGCCTGATTTTACGATCGGCCGCCGACATATATAAAACTATTTTATACCAAGTGAACACGACGAATTTGTCCATTTTAACTTTAACAAAATATCTATTAAAATGCAGTATTTTTGTTTTTTCCGGATACTGAAATAGATGCTTCTCATTGTAATTGAACTGATGCGTGTTTTTAAAATGTTTTTGGCGTATTGAGGACGCTCTGCGTATCCGGATATTTACCCTAAAACTTAAATTTTAGTAAATTATCACTTCGTATTGGACTGGATTCGTTTTCGTCGCCATCTTGTTGCATCTCTAGCTTGAATGGTGCCCTATTTGCTTTGAACAATTCTTGTTTGTTAATACCTATAGGTATGGCGTATTTGAACCATCTTCAAGAAGAACTGACGTGAAGTAATGGTCGGCTGATTAAAATATTTTCCAACATTTGAAAATGGCAAGGTTTGCCGCCATCTTGTTTAAAATAAATTCAATTCCCTTTTCCGTGTTCATCAGTCCCTGCTGTCAAACTTTTTCCCCATTCTGGAGCCAAATCTGCGAGAATCGCAGTAATGTCACTGGTTATCGCTTTAGTTATCTCTTACGTAAATCAGAATGATTAACTCATTTTTGAAATTATCGTCGCCATCTTGTATCGTTTTCAAATTACAAACAATTTCGTGCAATTTCCCTCGCACTATCACATTCATCTATCAGCTTCATTGATGTGTTTACGTCAATAGACAGACCTGCGGTATCTTCTTCTCTTTGCTTGGATCGTAGCCATCTGTATTAATAAAATGTCTTGCATTTCGCTCTTCTAGTTTTATAAACTAGATTTATAAAACTGGGACGACTCCACTGGGACACCAAGACATTGTAGCTATAATGATATCATACAAACAGACCACCAAAGTGGCTCCTCAATGATATGCCTGCAGGATGAAGGAGTGTTGGGAATCCAAATTTGTGTGACAGTAGTGTGGAGGCAAAACCACAATCTTTAGGCATGAAGGACTTGGCGAGAGACGGCAGTAAATTGGCAGGATTGCAGGCATTTCTCCAAGAGTTATAGATGATTAGGTATGTATTTGTATCAAATTCACTGAATTCAGTGTCTGTTGACTGCATTCAAGGAATTAAGACTGAGGGCCAGGTCAGCCAGGTACACCAGGGCGGCCAGGAAGCTGAAGACGGTTTGGATGACGATTCCAATCGCCTCCCAGTAGTAGTAAGCCCTCACCTTGCTGCCGAGCGCGAGGTACACGCTCATAACCACTCCTCCAGAAGCGAACAGAAGCAGGACTGCGAGGGATTGATAGATGACAGCCTGGAAATGGAAAATAGAATATGTTATTCATGGAAATCAATTGTCAGGGAGTTGCTAAAGGTATAGATTGGTCAGTTTTTTTGGTCTGTGTTTATTGCTACTTGGAGGAACTATCAGCATTGATCCCCTGAGCACCAGCATGAATGAAAACGAGTCATTTCAACAATGAAATGTTAATAATCAGTAACTGTGTGTAAATAGGTTAGTAGTAGGTAGTGTTTAGTGAACTCCTCACTAGGAGAACCTGTGCTGAGGTGTTCGCATGTTTTAGTTCTGCCGTCATAAGTAAAAATACAATACCCTCCTTCAGACTTAAGGAAGACTGTGTATTAGGAAGAACATCATAATTACTACATAGACACAATGTAATGAGAAGAAAAGAAAGGGATACTACATGAAGTAAAAATTATTATTATTCCCAGTATTTTAAAACATTTCCAAACAATTACAAAAAAATACTATTATTATTATTACTATTCAAAATTTATTACTATTCAAAATTACTATTATTATTATTTTACCCGTCTCAGAACAGACATAGTCTAGTGAGGCGGGTTACTTACTTGTTTGTAAACGATAATTTAAAACAATAAACGACCGGGTTGCCGGCATTGAAAAAAAAAATCATTCCGTATACTGATTAGATGTAATTATAAAAACCGATTATACAAACTAACAGTTTGATGTTTCACTGAATTTGGGGTTTTTTCTACAATTTACCTAATGTCTAAAAAAACTAAACGGTCATACAACGGGATTCTGGCGTCTTTGTTTTTATTTAATTTTTAAACATTTCAACAGCTAAACAAATGCTAGTGATACTGAAATAAGTGCGTATATCCCTTATTTGGTGCCTTGGTTAAGTCTATGGTCTTGAACATTTAACATTTTTTTCTTCCAAATCTTATTGAATTATTCAATTTTTATAAGAATAACTTTCTTTTTATACTTTATTGAAGGTTATTTCCATCAGTGAAATATATCATATTAGAATAAGTTAACAATAATAATCTAAACTAAAATATGAAAGAGAACAAGAAACAGAAAAACAGAAAAAGACAATGGTCGCAACTGGGACTCGAACCCAGACCTCTCCGTCTAACCGGGACGAGTTCGTTAACCAATTTCGCTATTGCCACCTTCTGTCAAAACGTCATAATTGTCAATCTCATATTTTAAAATTTTAGAATTCCATTATTATCAACTAATTATTTTTCTTCATATTATTTTATTCCATTATTATTATTGACTTTTATGAAAGTCTAAATATTCATTTAGACTAAATATTCATTGACTTTTATGAAAGTCTAAATATTCATTTAGACTTTCATAAAAGTCAATTGTTCCATATAAATAAATTCGGATATATCTATCCGAGATGCTATCCAGGTCACAAACCAATTCTTAGAATGATTGTTTCCAATAAAAAGGGTAGTTGCCCGTAATATGGAGAAAAGTAATTAGTTGATAATAATGGAATTCTAAAATTTGAAAATATGGGATTGACAATTATGACGTTTTGACAGAAGGTGGCAATAGCGAAATTGGTTAACGCACTCGTCCCGGTTAGACGGAGAGGTCTGGGTTCGAGTCCCAGTTGCGACCATTGTCTTTTTCTGTTTTTCTGTGTCTTGTTCTCTTTCATATTTTCGTTTAGATTATTATTGTTAACTTATTGAATTACTTTACTTAAATTGTACACATCTCTACTTCTTTGATGAACATTATCAATGCCAATTACCCACCTCATTATTTTTTTAAATCTTTTTACGTTAATTTATGTATTTTTAAAATCATCCATTAGCAACATAAAGTAACATCATAATCTATTAGCGTAGATGACGCACCATTACTGATGATTAACACCACATTGATGCAATATTATATCAGAAAATATAGATAATACATTTATATTATGTATGTATGTAAATAAATTTACAATACCTAGATATTTCATTTACCCACACTGAAATGTCGCATCGATAACCTTACAATCTTACATCCGCTGAAAACCTTTATCAAAACATACCTAATTTTATATTATTTTTATAACGACACATTTCTGACTCACTGTGTAAACCGCGGTATGCGATAGGGTGCATTTTAACAGAAATATTTGAAGTTTTATCAAGTACCAAAGGGAAGTCCGTAATGCAATATTATGACGCATAACGCGTAGTGCATTTTATTCTTTATTAAAGTACATTGTAATAAAAAATAAGCTGTATTTTTAAGCCTCCAGGAATTGTTTAGTTTGGGTTTTCTATTGTCCATATTTTTTCACGGTATGTTTTCCTTATTGCCTACTCAAAAAGCACGTAATTCTTTTTATAAAGTCTGTTTCTCGTTTTCTTTGTTGTTTGTGTGTTGTTATTTAGTCATTAATTCTATTCTCATTGTTTTACTTAAATTTTTCTTTTTCCTACGGTTGGGGATGGCTGGTGGAGGTTTTTTTTAAATTTTATTTTATTATTTGAAATACATACATATGACAGATTTACAGAAGAAAAATACAAGGGACTAATAACAATAAAGTAATTTTTTTGTTAATGAAATTACCCAATTTAATAAATAAAAACATTTCTCGTGTTTAAATTGGGGGGTCGTGTCATTACATTAAAAGATAAAGAAAAAATAATACTTTTTTTTTGTTTTATGTAATGATAACAAATATAGAAATTTACTGACTTAACAGTTAATAAAATAGATGTACGGTACATAGATAAATAAAAGTTAGGATATAGGTGTACTAGTAAAATAAAAATATTATTACATTTCAATTAATAGGTAGTTGGTAGGTGGTAAGTACATAAATATGATTCAGTTACAATGGAATTACCTGATAATATTGTAAGACTAGGTACATAATAATATTTTGCGACAATAATCTTACAGGTCAAAGTGGAATGCGTGGATTATTCAGCCAGTCGATGGTATCAGGTTCATATGGTTCAGCACAGATGTGCCTCCGGGGAACATTTTTCTTTGATGTGTTCTGGTGTTAAATGTTTGTAATATGTCCAAATTCACGCAATTCAGAGTCTCGTTTTTAGGCTCCATTTATGCGTCGTAAAACGGTTGTGACGGCATTGTAGGCGGTTTAGCTAGCTCCACTTCTTCAGAGGGAGAGAGAACCCTGGTAGTTTAATAGGTCCACAACAAGATGTTCCTTTTTCACCACGACTCGACTGTTCAGGGGAATGTTGTGATATAGAAGCAGAGTTTCGCCTTCTGTCCAAAGGGGTCCCCTGAAGGTTGATTTTGTATCTTTTGCGTTAAGTCATTGTTACAAGACAAAAAAGCAAGATCTGTCAGATATCGGAAGACGTCCGTCGTGTGTTATCGGCTGTCAAATTTATGTGATTTTCTACGGCGTTCGATGGCTTGTCTATGCCTGACGTGTGATGATATCATAATTACCTACTTCAAAACACGAATTACTATTTATTATAACTACTTCCATATAAGCCTAAAAGGTGTTCATAAATAATTATCTGTTTTCGAATTATTTTGATGTTTGTACGCGATGACATTCGATTCGCAATTTTTTCCGCAACAAACATATCTTAACGAGGATTACTTGCAAACGCGCCGTCATCTCTGGCGTTAGACTAACTACTTGACACAAGCGTAGTAGCGCGATACGGAATACCACCGCATGAAACCTATTAAAATTTGCCGTACACGGCCAATTCACTTGTTTACTCAAAACATACAGAATCACCCTTCTCTGGACGTGAGACGTGAGGCTGCTAACTGGGCTCGGAGGTTCAAAGTCATCTTGAAATGAAATTTTGCTATTCATAATTCATGACCTTTTTGTATTTCCTGAACGGCCTTTTATTTATTCACATTCATACATCTTTTAATTTCTTACACATACTGCTCTGTTATTCCGACTCGTGACATGACCTGACTCAAGCATTTATTCATTAGAACGCGCCAACTCTTCCTGGGGCGTTTCCGACCTCTTTTTACATTCACTTATGCATTATAATATATTAATTCTCCTGGCATTCCTTTCTCCGTCCATCCGCTCTAAATTACCAACTGGTTTATAAAACGCACACAGCCGATAAATATTGGTTTATCTTATGTCTTATCATCTACCAAAGGGAAATGTTATGGTGCATTATAATGTAGATGTAATGTTATTTACCTATAACCAACCGACACTACAAAGTACTTAAACTACATACCACGTCAACACAAAGACAATTCATCTACCTAGCTTCTAAAATCTTCAACCTTCACCCTAATAACTTAAAAATCGAAACACAACTCCATATTTCAAAACACAAATAACGCTATGGATCCTTACACCTGGAATACATTTCAATTATATTACCCATACATTCTATACACTCTTACTATTTTAGGCGAAGCTTAATACTAAATCGCAATATTAGATTAACTTTACTACGAATCGGTTAACATTATAAATGCAAAAAGAATATGCTTCGGATAAATTGAAACTTTTACCAACGATTCCATTGAGTACCTAGTATTAAAGTTAAAAAATAATTACTTTACAAAAAAATACAAGCGTAAACTACTAAAAAATGTATTTTTTCATTAGAAATGTAAGAAACAATTTTTAACAATATGATTTTATGGCTTATGTTAGGTATATGGTATATGTGATAGTTTCCATTGATTATTTTTTTTCTTTCTTATAAAATTATTCACAAAATAAATATAAACCATTTTTGCGTTTGAAACCGTGATTTCTAGACTCCATTATTTGCCAAGCAATTTTTTATGTCTATTGGCAATACCATAGTAATTCAACAATTTTGAAGTAACGTACGTTCGCAAAATGTCTAGGTATACGAATATGTTTAAAGGCATTTGACGTTCTAGTATCTTCTGTCTTTTTCGTTTTCATACATTCTCATATATGAGAAGGAAGATTTTTATGAACTACTTTTGGGATGATCGTCGATAGCCTGCATACGATCTCTCCCTGGGACTAGTAAATCTACTAATTGGTAGCAACACCATTTTATCGGTGTTTACTTCGTGATTTTGTATGAGTCATGTTTGAAAAAGAATTCGCGCAGTTTTGGATGATGCACACAATTCATAGTGGGATCCTCCCCACCCACTACTTCCCTCGGCGAGTTTAAAACAAAACATTAAAGATGTTGATGTCTGCATTTGAGATTTAATTAAGCGTGAATAGATGTGCTAAGCCGCTGGATATCGTTTCTTCATTTTATTGGATAAAATAATTATATTATTTTCTGTGACGTAAATATGTTGTAGACACTGACTCATGCAATATTGCGATGTACTTTGTTCGTGTTGTATTGAAATTTCTTCATTCGATTTGAAGCATTGTTTGCAGAAGACTGCATGCAGAACCCTCAACCGAACTGTTACCGTTGTGATTTGAAACTCGTTGAAACGAAAAATAGCGACACTAAAAAGAGACAAACACATACTTAGGATTTAGTCTGGGAGAGAATAAGATAGACTAATCGGTCCCCTCTTAGTGCGGTGATTCGTGGCCTCCCACTCTTGTCTACTTTAGTTTTCTGAAGGTTTCACTTCTACCGCGTGTGAACTGCACTCTCTGATTTTTTTTATTTATTTAAGTATTTATTTTATGCTGGCTGGGATACCCGGTTTCACTCAGGGAGTTGATATGAGATTGAACTGACATGACGTTCGAATCCACGACGGATCATGCTTTATATACCAACTCTCCTACCAATAGTAGAGGAGGTGTACCGAATATGGAATAGCTTAGGTAAAAAAAATGTGATTAATTATAATTGAATCGTTTATTAAGTATTATACATTGAAATCTTTTTTTTTTTTTTTTTAGATTTAAATTTGATATGTTAATATCGAGTTCTGCAAGTATTTAAATTTGATATTAACTTATCAAATTTAAATTTAATTAAATTTCTAAAAATTAAAATGGAGTTCTACGAATTAAACACAAAAACAATTAATATTGAAATCTTTGGAAATATAGTTACGGAACTTAAAATGTCAACGAAGTATTAAAAGAAATACTAAATCGTCTTCATTTTAAACGAAAGGTAAAACAATAGAAAAAACGATTATTTAAAAAAGTGCTCCTATTATGGGATACACTGACTTTTTAAATTTTGCTTGCAATAATCACATAAAAAATCAATATTATCGGCTCCCGAACACTCCAAATGGCATCAATGGCGGCAGACAAAACATTGGATCTACTCCTCGCCTCTGATATCCCACGGTCTTCGATTTTACAGTTTCCATGACTTTTATTTTTTTTTTGTCCCACGTCTTCCGCTGTTTCTTCTACGACATTGTTTCACACTGTTTCGACTACGACAGGCCAAAATATAACCTGAAATAGCAAAAAAATGAGTTCTACTAGAATTCCATATTGGAAACACTCTTCTTAACATGAGATAGATAGTATTCCATATTAGGGTCATCAAAAAATGCCATATTAGGAACAAGATTAATACAAAAAAATATATTCGTAGAATAAAATCTGCTTGAATTTTACTTTAAATTATTACGAAAACATAAAATTTAAATAATAGTATTGTCTATCAGTGAAAGATTGACAATTTTGTGGAGAAAATTTTTTGAGAAAGAATTAAGTGAAACTTACGTAAAAAAACAATCAATTTTTTTTAAACTTAATCACTCTCTCAGTTGAGTGTGGTGTGTTCGGCGTCCGGACGAGTACTTACCTTTTCAAGGTAAGTCGATGGGGAATCGGGAACGCTGGTTTTTATAGAGGTTTTTCCTACATAAATTTTGAGAAACACCACTATCTCATATTAGGGACGTATGCCATATTCGGAACATCTCCTCTATATCTATAGAAAAAAAGGCTTCGAATGGTCCAATGGCTCTCGAATATCTTGAATGTTCTAGAAATTTCTAGAGGGCGAAACTTCTAGCCCTTATATCTTCAATAGCACGCCCTTCAGGTAAAAACGGGAACCTTCTTCATGGATGGGGGATAGAGTCCTCCGTGGGGCTACCACACCATATAAATCAAAATATGGAATGTATTGCATTGCACTACCCCTGCATACATTCTGGAATAAAATACTATTATTATTATTACCTATTATTAAATCCCCTGACCTTACCGGGACTCGTTTCTGAATTTTAGCGGCACGAACATTGTATACTTTCTTTTATAAAATATATTGATTGTAAAAACAAACATTAAATTCATTACAGCGATAAAAAAACTGTAAAAAATTTCACCGGAGACCAAAATTTCATACATACAGTTTTTACTTCAAATAATGTCAGGAATCACTGTTTAAAGTAATCCTATAACAACCTGTATATAACAGAAACACAGAAAATTTAATCATGACATGTCAGAAAAACGCACTAATGAAGTTTTCATATATAACTAGCTCGCAATTTATTTTTAAAATATCTTCTCAGTTACAACATAAGATACATGTAGGTATTACAATACCTACTGTATGGCTGTGATTTATCTTGTGAAATCTTCCAGTCAGGTAATACGAGACGATGTGTCAGGTAGTTTTATCGCCATCTTGTATTTGACACCATATAAGGTACTTACTCATTTCACAACCTACTCACTTTCTGATTCTCAGGTTATAATCACTAAAACTCTCATACTTAGTTGAATAAAATATTCAATTAATTTGTTATTTATCCTTGTTTACATTTAGTAGCAAATTTGTATTCATAAAATGGGAAACAGAATTAATTAGCAAGTACTTGAGAGGAAACCTGGTCGCCGAGGAATTTGAACAATCGGCATTTTACCAAACTGTTGCTGTCACGTTCGCTCTTACTTCCCTGTATACTTAGCGAAAGGGACAACCGCACATCTGGCTGATAATATCTAAATAAAATGATCAAAATCGAGGTTTTGCATTCCCCCTTTCCTCCTCCAAAACTGGACCTTTTTTTTAGATTTTTTTTACTAATCGTAGATATTAGAAGAAATTACTCTATGTCATTACGTTTTGCTTTAAAAAAAAAAAAACACTGTTTAGTTTGTGTACTGAACGTCTGTTGATGGCGTTCAAACGAGGCGTTTTTAACTTATTTTTAGAATTACCTTTATCAAAAATGTAAAATACAGATACGCTAGTGGTACCTACACCTACATTAAGTTATATTTGCAGTAGTGTCAAAATCCAGAGAGGGAATAATGGAATACCTCTCTATGGACAAAACGCCGTCCAGTTTCCTATTAACCCCTCTAGATTGAAGATTAATTATTGATACCACTCATAAAAAAATAGTTGTCTATGGCCGGAGAATTCTTGAGTATTTCCGCATTCCAAAATTAAAATAATTTGAATATTTCTGAACGTATCCAAAAACTAAAAACTGTTATTGAAAGGCGATTAAATACGCTTTCAAATTGTATTATTAGAAGTAAGCATATTATATTTGAAATATTAAAATTTTGGATGTAAACATTATAAAGTTTCACCTTACATTCTGGTGGAAGTTTGACGTCATAAATCCGAATAATTTTATCTTTTTTGCGGATATCTATGAAACTCAAATCGTAGTGTAGTGTTTTCTCTTTCTAACACTGTTTAGATCATATACCTCGTAATTAGAGTAAGGGAGATAAAACGATTTTTATGAGACCATATGAGCTGACCCCTAAATGTGTCAAATTTACTTTGTGTCAAATGGTTGTTTAATTTTCCCAAGAGTTATATACGGTGCCCGACAGTTGATCTCCCTGCACTTGGCCCCCAGATTTTTTTTCATTAGCTATACATAGGAGGCTTGAGGAAAATAATTCCACTCAAGACCTTTGTCATCTTTGGGGATGCTGTGTGGAGGGTCTTTTTTTGGAAAGGAAGGAGAGGAAGTTCTGGAATGAAAAGGGTATTGGAGTCGGGTAGGAATCTGGGTGTCAATGTGTCCAGGAGTGACAGACCTATGAATCCATTTCTCCCTCTGCGGTGCAAGGTGATTTTCCGAGAGAGTACGGCTGGAGAAGTCAACGGGACTCCCTCAACCATTCTCTCCAGATTCCAGATCCGCCCTGCCAGGCAGCCGGTGGGCAGTTTATAATTATAATTAAATCGCGTGAGGATGATGATAGTAAAATCAGCGAAAAATTCCGGCCCTCTGGTAGAAACAGGCAAGAATAACATTGATTAAAAATATAACTAACTAACTAACTAACTAACCATCACGCCGTTTCCCCGCAGGGGTAGGCAGAGAGGACGGACCGCCAAACAACTCGGTCTTGGCACACAGTCTTTGCTTCACTCACATTCATACATCGTCTCATACATACTCTTCTATTATTCCGACTTTTGACATGGCCCGACTCAAGTATCTGATTCACTTGATCGTGCCATGTCTCCCCTACTTCTTCTTCCATTCACATTTGCGTCATATATTCTTCTCACATTATTTTCTTCTTTCATTCGCTCTACATGTCCAAACCATCTGAGGGTCCCTTTCTTAATCTTACTCATTATGCTTACATCAGCCTTGCATTCTTTGCGGATATCCACATTTCTCACACGATCATACATGGTTTTGCCACACATTCGCCTCAGGGATCTCATTTCGACAGCATTCAGTTTACTTTCATCCTTCCTCTGCCAACTCCATGCCTCACTGCCATACATCAAGGTAGGTACCAGGACTCCATTGTGGACTGCTAGCTTCGCGTCTTTTGACAGTGTTTTATTAGCGCCAACGGCATTCAGTCCTCCATTAATGGAGTTACCTGCATTTACTCTTCTTTCAATATCTCTATCAGCCTTCCCATCTCTCGTAAACATACTACCCAGGTACACAAACTCATCCACCTGCTCCAAGTATTCATCATTCACAACTATATTGCACACTGTTTTCGTACTCTCCCTTTCAAATACCATGACTTTAGACTTACTTACATTCATCATTAACTCATTTTGCATACACACTTCGTTCATCCTAGACACGAGAGACTGTAGATCTTCCATAGTGTTAGAAATCAGCACCGCATCATCAGCATACAACAGGCAACATATTTTCAGATCACTCAAATTCGCGCCCAATCCCATCTCTTTCAATTCTTGCATACAATTATCCATGTATAAATTGAATAACCATGGTGACATTACGCAGCCTTGCTTAACACCTTTTGTGATGTCAAACCACCCCGTAAAACCACCGTTCACCCTAACACATGCAACGCTTCCCTCGTACAGAGACGCAATTGCCTGTATGAGATTTGTATTCACTCCATACTTGGACAACACCTTCCATAGCTTTTTCCTGTCGACTCGGTCGTATGCTTTTTGTAGATCTACAAAGGCACAAAAAAGTTTTTGGTTTTTTGCCAGAAACTTCTCAGTGAGCATACGCAAGGAGAAAATCTGGTCCATGCATCCCCTTCCACTCATAAAGGCACCTTGCACATCCCATATTTTATCCTTTGTTTCCATTCTTACCCTTTCAATCAATATTCTTCCGTACAACTTGCCGACTGAACTTAGCAGGCTAATAGCTCTATGATTCCCACATTCCATACGTGACCCTTTACCTTTGTATAATGGCATGATTACAGCCCTTCTCCAATCTAATGGCGTGTAACCCTCCTCTAAACACTGGTTAAAAAGTTTGCACAACCATGTGAGAATAATATGGCTATCTCCTTTAAAGTATTCGGCCGCAATATTGTCGAAACCTACAGCCTTACCATTCTTCATGCATTTTATCGAATTTTTAATTTCATCCATGCTGATTTTGATAACATTCACTCCGTCATCGTTCATACCCGATTCGCCGCTGGCCTCACTATCACTCGGGTTGCTTTCGAAGACTTCCTCAAAATATTTCATCCATCTCTCATTTATTTCTTCCTCATTCGTCAACATTCTTCCATCTTTCGATTTTATCACTTTAATTAAAAATATATATGGTAGGAAAATACTTACAAATAGATCAGTCAAGCCCCTCTTGGCCGCGTAGCAGATGGTGATGCAGAAGGTGATGATGAGGAAGGATATGTAGATGGCGATGGGGAAGATCATGGTTCCAGAAGTGTTGCGGATCTTGTGGATCTCGTCCGTGTAGAGGCCGGCGCATATCGACAGAAGAGTCTGAAAATAAATGGATGAATTCATTAATTAAGCGCTTTCGATTAATCTTCACTACAAATACTACAATCACTGCAAATAAGATCGTATTATGAATATCAAAAAAATTGCTATTGATAAATTCAAGCTTTTCCTATCGTTTCGCTTGGGTAGAATTAAAATATTTTTTTAAATTACGTTATAAAAAATAGAAGCATAACTACTATACTACTAAAAAATGTATTTTATTATTTGAAATCTACGAACGCGTATAAGAACGAACTTAAAAATGTAATATTGTTTTTTTTTCTTTGTTTTTTAGTTTTTTTTTAGTTTTTTTTTTTTAGAAATTTAATTAAAATTATTATCGAGTTCTGCAAGTATTTTAGGATGTTTTTTTAGTTACAGCTGTTTCGACTTGTAAGGTCATTTTCAAACTGTGGTGAAGCCACGTACGGAATACTTGAATACGCCTAAAATACTTGCAGAACTCGATAATAACATTATCATATTTAATTTTAATTAAATTTCTAAAAATTAAAATGGAGTTCTACGAATTAAACACAAAAACAATTAATAAATGTAATATTGTGACTAAGATTATCTTTGACAGTTTCCCTTGATTAAACTTTTTACTTTCTTATAAAATTATTCACAAAATAAATAAAAACCACCTTTGCTCTGCAGTCGACCGATTCTCTAGATTTCGTTTGCCAAGCGATTGTTATGCCTATGTTCGTAGTTGATATACTCGTATATCAGAATACACACCATATATTTTGCCGTGCGTATTAATCTTAGTTTTATTTTATTTTTACATAAGCTCCACACAGGAGGCCCCGAGGAAAATAATTCACTCAAAGACTACGTTATCTTTGGAGATGCTGCGTGGAGGGTATTAAGGAAATAAGGAGAGGAAAGAGGTCTCTCTCAACCGCCCCCTTCAGATCCAGCGTGCCACGAAGCTGCTTGGTAGAGGCAATCAAACAAACAAATCAAACAGACAAACCTCATCCCATGAACACGGGCACCCCTGATAAGTCGCCAATTCAACAATTGTAATAATTTAATTATAATGTTACCGTTATGCTTCACTACACCTGTTACTGAGCCACTTAGTCGCACGGATCAAGGCGTTAAGTATTTTATTTGGCAAACAGATAGAGCATTATCTCGCAAAAAGGGGCCCAGGAGCTTACTGCTCAGTTTTTCCAATAAGCCCTTCGGATTGTGTAGGTTGATAAGCGTAGATTGACACCCATATCGCTTACTCTACGCATCTAGCGTAATTTATGACACTCTATTAATCTATTCCCCATCATCAGAACCGACGTATAGAGTGTAAAGTAGAAATGTTTGTTACTTCGTATAGCAGAGTGTGAACCATTAGAAGTTGTTTGGATTCTGAAAGGAGATCTTTCACCAAAGTGAAGTAAGTATGTCGCAATCATTTTCTTTATATTTTTAAACCACAATGACATAGAAAAGGCGTCTAAGGTTTCACAAACAAGAGTAAACATACTTTATTGATAAGAAACTCGGACAAAGTGGTTTCAATTTCAGAAAGAATAAAATACAACCTGAATCAGATGTGACGTCAGAGTTAAATTTAGGAAGGCTTTCGTTTACACGCGTGACACCTTGACTGATTTATTGCTGCTAGCGTCATATTTTTACAGAGGAATCCTCAGAACCTAATCTTGGAAAAGCGTAATTTAAGCCGCATTCAGACAAGAGCAAAAAGATACAGCGGTGAGACTTTTGACGTGGGAGTCAAAGCTCGTTATTCTGCTGCTTTGTACTAGTCAGTGTTCATTTCTTTGCCGTTTTACATTTTGAGTTCGATAAACACCTTACAATATTAGGAACAGGTACATTATCGTGGACTTTGGACAGACGAAGAGTTAATGTGCAAAGATGGACAATTTCATGTTCGTCTACTTTCAAACACAAATAGTTACAAACATAAAATAGTAAAGGGTCCGCCAAATAACTTTTTTTTTTTGAAAATGCTATAAAAAAAAAACTACTGAATATTTTCTCAAATTTCTTTTTTTATTTATAAGTACAATCCTTCCGGTTAATAATGGAAAATAATTTCATTCAAATGGCTGCCTCGGCTGGCCATGCAGTAGCCTACACGATCGGTCCAATTTTTAAGCACATTATCGATTGTGTGCAGCTGTATTTCACCAATGGCTTCACGAATATTGTCCTTTAAAGCGTCAATTGGCCCACTTCACGAATATTGTCCTTTAAAGCGTCAAAAGCCGGTACACCCAAAACGAGTCACTGTTTGGTGCGGATTTTGGTCCAGAGGCATAATTGGGCCATTTTTCTTTGAAAATGAGCAAGGAGTGGCCGTTACAGTCAATGGCGATCGTTATCGGGCCATGTTGAACGAATTTTTGTTCACAAAAATTGAAGAGGAGGATATTGACAACATTTGGTTTCAACAGGACGGCGCTACGTGCCACACAGCCAAAGCTACACTCGATGTTTTGCGCCCTGTTTTTGAAGATCGCATTATCAGCCGCAGAGCTGATGTCGTTTGGCCACCTCGGAGCTGCGATTTGACACCGTTGGACTATTATTTGTGGGGTGCCCTCAAAGATAAATGTTACGCCGACAAGCCAGAGACAATTGACGCTTTAAAGGACAATATTCGTGAAGCCATTGGTGAAATACAGCTGCACACAATCGATAATGTGCTTAAAAATTGGACCGATCGTGTAGGCTACTGCATGGCCAGCCGAGGCAGCCATTTGAATGAAATTATTTTTCATTATTAACCGGAAGGATTGTACTTATAAATAAAAAAAGAAATTTGAGAAAATATTCAGTAGTTTTTTTTTTATAGCATTTTCAAAAAAAAAAAGTTATTTGGCGGACCCTTTAGATGGCAGCACTTCTGTTTGCGGCTAGCAGTACAACGAGTATGTACGGCAGACGTAATAAATTAAATAATTAAATAATGTCTTCAGATTTTGCCGCGTACAAAATATAGTCGACGAAAAATGCATCACCCGAAAAAACTCATTTCATAATGAAACACATTTAATATCCCTATTATTATCATTTTAGTTTAAATCCCTACTATTACGTTTTGGTAGAATCTAATTTATTTCAATTTATTCACCAACCAGTTTCGCTTGGCTTAAGCTGCATCAAGGAAATAGTTTTTTTTTTGAGGAAAACCTCAAATTTTAATGTATAATCTTTTAATTATTTAGCCTCAGAAAATTCAATAGATTACGCACATTAAATAAAAATTGATAAATTTATCCAAGGTGTTATCTAGATAGCATTTAGTTCTAGAAGAATCTTGCAATCATATACAAAGATAGCAGCCAATGAAATATGCGCTAAGCCGCCGCTACCCGAATTTCTACCGATTTCTTACATAGGCATCTCCCTTAAACATTTGAAGTTTTTAAGCTCTTAAAAAAAAAAGTTTTTTTTAAGATAATATCTAGACGCGTTACACGCCGAAACGCAAATTATATCAAATTCCCTCGATAGAATAAAATAGCAAAGTATGCTCCGAATTTTTTTATAAACACGTTTGTTTCAGTTATTTTACAAGTTATAGCTGTGAAAAAATTCACAATGTTTCTTTAAATGATAGTTAAGATATGTTCCACGAGATTTGTGCTCTATTCTAAACGAGTTGTGTTTTATTAAACATTTTCGCTTCGATTTTATCGCTTCAAATATTAGCGCGCTCCTCTAACATTCGTAATTTCAGTTTTATTTTTATTTTTTATTATTAAATAAAACGTACAACGAAGTTGCACTCCCATGAGTTATCAAAACTCATTAAGGGATCGCCAATTGGTACTTTTGAAAAGTTAAACTCAACCCATCCCAATATGCAGACACAATATATGAAGAAAAATATTACAAAATATTTCACAGAAGCAACATACAGACACAACATATGAAGAATCACTTTACAAATATTTCACAGAAACATGTCTTATAAGATTTTATGAATTATTATAACCACTCATTTGATGTATGCACTGTTGGGACTGTTGGTGTCAAAAAGTTTAAATAAAGTATCCTCCATGATGGACTATAGAAATGCATAAAAAAATATCTCTCCATCTTCTTCTTTTTGAGCTCGGATGTGAGAATTAAGATAATTTTGGTAGTTCCTAGTCGAAATATGTTAACATTCAGTTAAACGTGACCGAAGGGGATAGAGTTCCATTAGCTCAGTGGTAGAGCAGCGCTCCGCCAAATTGGGCCTGGACTCAATTCCTAGATACGACCTATCTTTTCTGATTTTTCTGTTTCAAATTTTCGTCTTCAGTGATAAAAAGTTTTTTTTCCCTGACGACGTTTTTGCCTAGTGAAAAGCGTTTAGTGAATAAATTTAATTGAAACAGATAAATAGCGGTTATAAACAAACAAATTGTTTGTTGTATTATATACTAGCTGAAGTCCCCGGCGAAGCCCAGACTTTACACAGTGTTTTCGAAATCAAATGCAGTGAGTAACCTTCGTTTGCATATAAATCAAATCCACACCGCCCGCTTGCCAGCCCGCTCGTCCTTCACAAACAGACATTCTCCTTTATATTTTAACCAATTTTCACAAGACTTTGACAAATTATATACCTAAAACTTCCTTATGAATCACTCTATATATTGGTGAAAACCACATGAAAATCCGTTCAGAGAGAAGTTTTTGAGTTTATCGCGAACAGACAGATAGACGCAGCGGAGGACTTTAATTTATAATATGTAGAGATGCTATTAATTCCTTTTGATTTATTTTAGTTTTAGTCATCCTGAGATTAATTGGTTTCGGTTCGGCAACTTTGTTATTATTTTTTAATAAAACTGTGGGTTATTTTATTTTCACACATATTATATTTCAAACAGCGATCGTTTGCATTTTGTTTAAAATCTCTCATGCAAATTATGTTTTAATGGAGGGAAAAAAATGATCGAACAATAATTATCAGAATCGGCGCTGTTCAGAGCCGTGGGATTAAGTCAGCTTAGTCACACTTCCCTCGCTAATTAAAACACCTATAAAACCTCAATTTCTTTTTAAATTGGCAGAACATTGGTTTAATGGCGGAGACCTGCCAGATGTGAGAATATTAATCAGAATAATTGATTAATGGGTGTTTTATCAGTAGCGTAGGTAGGTACTGATAAATTTAAAAAAATGTTACGATTTTGACTTTTGATTTCTTTTAAATAGCAGTAAATGAATATTATGAAAATAACAATAAACAAAAACTAAAACAAGAACAGCAACATAAAACAACAATAATAGTAAAAAAACGTTATTAATGACAAAGCATCGGGAAAATAATTTCCCTCGGGGCCTATAACATCTTTCGGAATGCTGTTTGAAGGGTATTTTTAAGGAAGGGAAGGAGAGGAAGTTCTGGGAAGGGAAATGGCATGAGGGGTGGGTAGGAATCTGGGGGTCAGTATCTCCAGGAGAAAGTCCATCCCTCTCACTGCTATGCAAGGTGACGGGTCGAGAGAGTCGGGCTGAAGAGGTCAAAAGGCCTCCCCAAACCAGAGCCTCTCTTGATCTGGACCGCCGTGCAGTAAATGGACAGACGCATTCGGCGCCAAGACTTATGAACTCTTCACCCCATAAACCTGGACACTCCTGCTAAGTCACCAAACGTAGCGAACCACTTGGGGTGACCTACGGCAGAGGTGTTATCCAATACCCAATAAATGATTCCCGGGGCGGCGGTATCCATACCCGCCTCCCAAATTGAAACTTTTACTCTGTACCGATTATTACTAGGTATGTATATAAATAGGTATTACTAAAATGTTAATTCATTAAATAAAATTGATAATTGCGATTGTTTCAAAAGTTTCATAACTCGATAAAATAAATTTAATTCATTAAAGAAATACCCTGTATTAACTTGATTTTGTTTAATGACCGTTTTCTTTCGAAAAAAATATAAACCATACATCATAAACACCTGTTACGTCCATTGCAATCTAAGTAAAATGGGAACTATGTAAGTGCCGAAGGTGAAATTTTATGTGAATTTGTGTAGGCATCCCGCCGTATTCAACCGAAACAAACGCAGTTTACTTTGTGATGGAATAATTCTGAGTAGAATCTAACACAATTTAATATTTGTTTGAATAACGTTATTGTATGTATTATTGTAAGCAGCGGGTATTACGTAAGTACTCGGTATTATGCGTGATGCATCGCGTGTGTAAATAAATTATAAACTCTACCTACAACGTAACTTAAGAGAAAATAGGGTCGCCGAGTAATTTGAATAATAGGTATTTTACCAAACTGTTGCTGTCATTATCTTATACCGAGCAAAAGAGACAACTGCACTTCAGGCTGATAGGTAATACAATTAAGGTTTTGTATTTCCTGTACCTATACTAAACATATGTTGACGGTGTTCAAATCAGGCAATTATAACGGTTGGGAGGGTCGTAACTCCTATAAGAAGCAACTTATTAAAAAAAGGAAAAGGGTACCGACATGCTAGTGGTCGATTTCTATAGTACATTAAAAATATTTGCACTAGTATCAAAATCCAAAGAGGATTTTTGGGGAAAATTTTTTTATGGACAAAACGCCGCCCGGTTTCTTCTTAAATGCTATAATATACAAAGGTCTAGTGGTCTTTATCTATAGTACCTATATTAAAACTATTTGCAGTAGTGTAAAAATCCAGAGAGGATGAGGAATATGTTTGTACAGACAAAACGTCGCCCGGTTTCCTCTTAAATGCTATAACATACAAAGGTCTAGTGGTCTTTTTCTATAGTATATTAAAAATATTTGCAGTAGTGTAAAAAACCAGAGAGGAAATTGAGGAATACGTTTGTACGGACAAATGCCGTCCAGTTATATATCTGCCCAGTATTGACAGAGCATACAGATGTCCTATTTTAACTCAACCGTTTTACATTTCATCTGTCTGTGAATTTGTTTGTACGTCCTGTTGATAGTGCATGTTTCAATGGTATATAGATTCTTTTTTCAAATGTGAAATCATCGTGTTTATTTGGACCTTCTTATATTCGCCATGAAAAGAAAGAAGAAAGATTGAAAAAAAAATGTTATTGAGATGGTGCCGTTTCTTCGGAAAAAATGTACAATTACTCATTTGAAATATTAAATAAATTTTTCGAAGAAAACTTCTTCGGAAAGGTTTTCACTTTGTGATGGCATTATTTATTTTAATAAAAAGACAAATGACAAAAACCATGGACTTAAAATATTACATACAGGCTATAAGGCATCACAGATAAATAATTTAGAGATTTTAGAAATTAGGAAAAATGTAAATAAGAAAGCAGACATAATTAATAAGCAGCAAATTTTTATAAACCCTCTTTTTAACCTCTTCCCACTTAACCGGTCTTTCCCTGCTAATGGCTTTGAAATCCCTAATTGATAAACTTTCCCCACTCTTACCCCCCCCCCCTCCCTCCTACCCTTTCCTTCCATGTGTCATCTATATTTAATTTTTAGTTTAGTATACGTTTGATCCTGATGAAGTAAACATTGTTTACGAAACATGTTGATTGTGTACCAATAAAAGTGATGTAAACAAAGTTATTTGTCTTTTTATTAAATTTAAATAAATACATGGTTTATAATTAAGTCGGTAGATATTTAAGTATCTAACTACTTATATATACTATAATTTGGGAGGAAATTTTGGTATTAATCACGGACGTACAAAATATATGGACATGCCCTTACGTGATAAAAGGCGTGTTATTTCCCCCTCCCATTGGAACCATTTTTCGGAACCGGCTGGGCTTGCGAGAGCCCCGCGTTAATCTAAAAAATGTGACGTCATCATTCTTGTCCGGACTAGTGTCGAGCTCTTATCGTACATTTTACGCACGGACATTGTATGTCTATGGAACACATACTATCTATGACATCGAGATACATGGCGAAGCGAAACACAAAGCCGCTGTTTACTGGGGTAAGTAAATCATGAAACATTTGTAAAAGTGTCTACGGAAACAAAATATTCGACTATGAAAATACTCAGAACCTTACTTTGCGAATTTGGACTTGACATATTTGTTCATAACGTGGCATGCAATTCGCGCTCCCATATAAAAAGGTCTATTGATTCAAAGGCAGATTTTACTTTCAAGAACTAAATGGTGATATTATAGTGCGAGGTGCCTATATACTGTTAGATTGATTTATTGGCGAATCACAAGTCTCTTTCCTCTCTTCGTCCCGCCATAGTTGGTTTTTACCCCTCATCTGTAAGTTCTCGTCTAGATATTTGTATGTCTATGGTATTAATATATTAAATAAGGAAAATAAATTCACATTATCATACAAGTGTTTTCTTTATATATCTAATACTTGTAAATAAATTAGTTTATAGGATAAAATAGTTACCTATTTTTATCGTGGAGCTAATACTAAAACATTTTTTTTAAATTACGTTAAAAAATAATAACGAACCATTTGAATCGGTGTGTTCGATTGAAGTCAAGTTTTGTAAGTCAATAGTAAATAATTTAAAGTCAAACAGAACCAGTTGCTACTGAATGCCGTACGCCCCTGCTGTTTAACGTATCTCTAATGAGAAATGTTGTTTTTTTTTTCAAATATGGCTAAGCAACCATTGAACACTGAATCACTTGAATTTAGGAACCTGTTTTATAAATAGCTCCATCATTTTTGAGAAACTGCTAAATACAAAATACCAACCGACCAAATCAACCAATGCATTCATTATAAACATCATGTAATTTATTTGTGGGTAAGTGTGCGTAGTTACGAGTGTGAACTTTTCAAAATTGAAAATGATGGATGTGTTAAGGGGAACGTATTTGTATGCGCGGCCTATTTCGGCGCGTTTCATCACCGCCATCTTTGTTTCATACATAATTTAAAGCAAAAAATAAATAAAGTAGCTCACATCCGTACTAGGTATTCGATATACCTTTTGATTACAAAAATAATTTTTCAGTTTGGTTGGGAATTTTGACTCAAATCCAAATCTAAGATTTGAATGAAACGCGCCGAAATGGGCCGCGCATACGTTCCCCTTAAAACACAGCCGACTTGAAAAATAATCTTAAATCCAGTCAAGCGGATTGCAAATAGATATTTCCTTAGAGCAGGTAGGAATGCTGTTTTTTATCTACTGTTATTTCTTTGGAATATGCTCCGAGAAACTATTGTCATTGATCCTTTTGACACTAGTGATTTTTATAATATGGTGACCCCGACAGTTGGCTCCCTATATCGAAATTATAATTATTATTGTAAAATTATGATTTTGTTATGCATTATTTACCAATTTCAAACCGTTTTGCTCTATCTATTGGTGAAAACCGCATGAAAATCCGTTCAGTAGTCTTATCGCGAACAGACAGACAGACGCGGCGGAGGACTTTAATTTATAATATGTAGAGAAGGTTTTTTGCAGGCTTATTTGTATATCGATTATTCTGTATTTATAAATCATTGTCGTCGTTTATTAAGGTGAAGCCCACTGAAGAGATAGAACCGATAGAAGTGTGTTATGGGCGTATCCGTGTGCACGAAGTAAGGTCAAATTTCCCTTAATTCGAGTGAAATTGATAAAAAATTTCAAATATTTATTTATTTTAGATAAAATCGATTTATCGACCAGTCTAGGGCCTGGGACCAGAAATATCTTTTGTAAATTAAAATCGCTAGGTATATAATACATTATCACACTTCTAGTGATTATATTATGTTCAGTGCAGCAGGCATTATCGTAATCTATTTGCATGCATTACAAGTTCCACAGTAAAATGGCCACCATTGCGAAATCAGGTGGCGTCACTCACATAATATAAGTTATTGGACATGTAAAGGCATTGTTAAACGTATTTATCCGGCAAATAATCATGCACGTTACATATTTACATAATTTAATGTCAGCGTGTCCGTCAATGGGCAATGAGCAATGGGCAACGGACGGTGCGTGTCTCAGATACGTAACTTCAAAGTGGTTTTATAATATCTTCTAAAGACGCTTCCGGGACAAATAACACGACAGGGTAATATGCCCTGATATCATGTACAACCTCTGTGTGTTTAACCCTTGGAATGGCATCCTCTCGTGACCTAGTACGCCTACCGTAGGCCGGCTGACACTATTTTCGTAATAACTTACTTGTTTTTTTACAAAATTGTGTTCTTGTAAACTGCTCGTCTTACGAGAAAAATATGTTTAAATATATTTTTTAAATTTTACACGAAGAAAAATGTATTGCTAATTTATTAATAACGAACTGGTACCCGGCATGCCTTGCAATGCCTTTCAAATAAATACGTTTTTTCTCCCTTCATTTTCTTTCCCATGCGTCCGCGTCCCCCTACCGCGTCCCCTTCCCCTCCCACGTTCCCCTTCCATCTTCCCCGCCTTCCCACTCCCTCATCACCCCTCCCGTTAACCCCACCTCCTTCGTTACCCTCCCCCTCCTTCCTTCCCTCCCCGCTAATAAAATATATGAAATTCACAAATTTTATAATGCCATAGCTTACCATTATATACATATAGCGTATAACCTTTACGGGCGTGCGCACAGATTCCCTTCAAATTAATTGTGATTCTGGTTAAAAACGGGATGGCAGGCCTTACGAACGAATTTAAAGGACGAGGTGGCCTAATAAACGTTAATAAGCGAATTATCAGGATTTCCTAATAAACCATTATGAATTTACGAATATTTTATCGTGACGACAAAACGCGTCTGCATGAAATTTCCAATATATTTGCATTACAATACGAATCTTCCTCACAATTCCACGGTAAACTATTCACATTTTATTCGCTTTCCTAATATTTTATCAGTACCTAGTTCCTAACCTACTGTTGGATGATTTACTTTAAAAAAAAAACCTCCACACAGCATCCACAAAGATGATATAGGCCCTGAGGAAAATTATTTTCCTCGGGGCCTCCTGTGTGGAGCTCATGTAAAAAAGGGAATATATTCAATAATAATCTACGAGGACTCGCTCATAATTTTACCTGTATACATATACAAGTACCAGCATACTCGCTACCCGCCATTCATTCATTTCCAATTTTTTTTAATTTTATGTTTTATCATCAAATTATATTACAATAAAAATGCTGATAAGAACATATTCATGTCCAGACCGGAGAACACCGGAGAGTTTCATGAAAATACGAATACAAATACAAATCAGATAGTACTTACGCCTGGTAGCCGATTTCCACGTGCTAGTCTTCACAGGTGTTTACAGATTAAAACTTTATAAATTAACAGGACGCTAAGACATTCTGTTATTGATGTTTTATTCAGAAAACATGTCATTTTTTCGTGAAAGCCAAAATCGTTCTCTCTCCGTGTATATATATAGCAACAGCACGTTCCCCGAAGGATTTTAAATAGCGGCGGGTCACGTGATAAGCACTCCGTTTTGTTTTAGAAGCAGACGAAACAGCGTTAACACGTGATCCCGTCGCGAAGTGTATATTTGTTTTTGTTTTTTATAGCAAAGCAAATAACATCGGATAGCAAAATGAGATTTTTTTTGTACTTAACATATGCTTAGGATCGCTTGTTAAAATCCTTCGAGTACATGCTATTTCACCCTGTATATAATGATTAAAAACAAAAAATATTCTTGGGTTTTATTATATTTTCCAGTTAAATAAGAATTTTTTCAATAGAAATAAGTCATAAGCCTTTCCTGTAAATAAATACAGTACTAACATGACATGGGAATCGAAATTACGACATTTGAAATGGAATTTTGCGATGCACCTTTACACAGATAAAATAAGCACATTTGCTAGTGACGAAATAAACATAATTCTTTGCCACATTCTACTACTAGCAAATCCATGTTTGATTCGCCGGCACACGATGGGTAAGGTACAAACGTCAGAAATCCACTGTGGATTTCATGGCACGCTAGAGGTTACTTCGATCTTCAATAGGCCCAAGGGATAAATAACAAATCAGGAATAAAACTTGATGTAACCTGGACCTTGGATGGTTTAAGTTTAAAGGCTGGATTTCTTATGGTTGAATACGCTGTCGCCAAATAAATACTAGTCAAATGATAGACGCCTCACTGTTATCGATAGTCATTTAGAGAAGTTAGATTTAGGTAGGTTAGATTATGTTAGGTTGTTAGAGAGTGCCTACTCAATTCAGAAATCATTTAGACATTTTGTCATCAGCTCGTCAAGATACGGGCGCGTTCCAAGGGTGGTAGACGCTTTCAGTATTGCCCAGGTGAAATACCACAATTCAGAACAGAAACGTTGCTTGTAGTTGCTTTAGCTGCGTCTGGTGGCCAGATCTAAATAGCCAGGTTCCTCCCCACTTTCCTCTCCCCCATCTCCTTCCCCTCCTCACTACCTTCAACCTTACTACCAATATATTTTTTAATGTGAATTCCGAACAAGCGTCCCAACTGCTCTAAACTATCTGGAGCCAGTGAGACTATGGCTTCCCCAATTTAGGTATGTTGTGAGACTGAAGGTACTTTGGCAGGGGAATGAGAAAGGGAAGATGAAGGTGTGGAGTACCTGGCTATTCAGATCTGGTCAAAATACACAGACTAAAACCATTGGAGGCAACGTTTTAATTATGGATGGTGGTCTTACACCAGAGCGGTATTGAGAGTATGTTCCATTTTGGAACTTGCCACAAATATAACTCAAATTTTTTTTAAATGAATAAATTGTGAAATAACACAAATCAATCAAATAAAATTTACTAGAGCCTTACCCCTCGACCACTACAGTCGCACTGTCTTCTGACGGTAGGTACCTGTAAAGTATTAGTCTTTCAAGTGTCCCGTCAGCGGCATTTATCTTTTCTCGGGAGATTTTTTCAATGTTGATGAGTGTTTCAGGCTAATAATTATTGCTTATAATAATTGTTACCTGTAAAGTATATTAGCGGCACGTTCCAGAGTGGAAGATATCTACTCCCAATATCGCCATGGTGTAAGACCACCATTCAGAATTGAAAAGTTGCTTGAAACGGCTTTAGCCGTGTTTTGTGAACAGATTTGAATAACCAGGTACTCCCTACCTTCATCTTCCCCTTCTTCTTCACCTCCCCACTACCTTCAACCTCACATAACAGCCTCACAGTTAACGTACTCCTTATTACATTACCAGGTACATACTGACATAAAAAAGTTAGTGAATTATTTAAAATGAATTTTCCGTTTTCGCACGAGTCGAGGCTTTTTCAGATTTGTTTTCAATTTTGCTCCGGACCAGAGGTAGCTATCAAACTCAACAATGGAGAGCAAACGTAATCTACGACAGATCTAAAGCCATTTTTGTAAGTTCCATCACACTATTACCAGACGGTCAGCTCTGCATGAAAACATCCTTGTCAATTTTGTTTGCGTTGGTGCAGGAATCGAACCCGCAACCTCCCTACCCAAATATTCAAGACATAGAGCGTCGACAATTACTCTGCGGAGACCGGAAAACCATCATTTCAGAAGACGACAAAACGACAGGAAAGCAAATGTCTTCCATGTCCGAACTATAATATATTAAGAGTGTCTATATCCTCTCTGCCTAGGCTTTCGGGAACACGGAGCGACGGTATGAATTATGAATGTACAATTATACCTAGTAATTGTTGCAACGCACGTTTTCCACAGACCAGCGGTGACGGTGCGTCTGATATCGTTGAATGGACAGCCTTGAAAGCGATACCGGCAAAATAAACTACTGCGTTTTAACTGAAATTTTTAAAATACAGTAAAATAAAGCCATTTGCTTCGTGTAATGTGGTAAAGGGATTTGTACCTGCAGAGTAATTGAATGGAAGGTCAAATTTCCATCGTTGTTAGTTCAAATAAACGATTTGTTGATTTATCATTGAAGAATATGATAATACTAAATAAAAATGTTTAAAGAACAAGACACAGAAAAATAAAATCGTAACAATCACAACTTTGACAATTGTCCCGTTGACAGTTGTCCCGTTGACAGTTGTCCCGTTGACAGTTGTCCCAGTTGCGACCGTTACCTTTGTTATTTTTCTGTCTCTTATTATTTTTTCATATTTTTTGTTTAGATTTATTAGTATTAATTCCTTCTTCAATGATATATTACATATATATGGGAGCATACTTCGAAAGTTATTATGAAAAGAGTTATTCTAAAAAAAAAGGAATTATTTAGACAAATCCTCAAATAATGCAATTTATTTAGACTTTTAGAAAAGGACAGATCCGCAAATAATGCAAGGCTGATGCAAGTGTGATGTGTAAGATTAAGAAAGGGACTCTCCGATGGTTCGGGCATTTAGAACGAATGAACGAGGAAAGGAGTGTAAGGAGAATATATGTCGCAAATGTGAATAGTAGAAGAAGTCGAGGACGCCCAAGAAAGACATGGCACGACCAAGTGAATCAGATACTTAAGTCGGGCGATGACAAGAGTCAGAATAATAGTAGAGCATGTATGAGACGTTGTATGAATGTAAACGAGGCAAGGAATGTGTGCCAAGACCGAGTTGTTTGGCGGTCCGTCCTCTCTGCCTACCCCTGCAGCGAAACGGCGTGATGGTTAGTTAGTTAGTCAATAGGTGTCCCAAATACACCCCGATACAGGCGAACCTTAGTTGGGTTAATAATTACATGCTAAAAATGTACTTAAATTGTGAAGAAGCGATAAATAAATATAAATAATCCCAAATATTATAATCAATAATTATCAGCCTGAAACACTCATCTACATTGAAAAAATCTTCCGAGAAAAGATACTGGCCGCCAACGGGAATTGAACCCGTGGGCTGATAATTATTGATTATAATATTTGTTATATACCCTTTGTGCTATGCATAAAAATCTTGTTTAAACGTTAGTTTATCAATTAAAAATAATAATTAATATTTGACAAGTTAAAGTATTTCAGCAATAAATGCAGACATAATTAGTCTCGACGCCACCTAGCGGGAGATTTAGTATTAAGAATACCTCTCTCACAAAAATAAAGTTGGTTGTTTTCAGTTGGAAAAATGTAATAATAAGTAATTGTCGAATGAAACACTAGTATATATTGAATTATTTGGCGGGTATTAGATAAGCCGCCATAGCTCAGTGGTCAAGAGCACCTGACCGGCAATCAGAAGGTCACGGGTTCAATTCCCGTTGGCGGCCAGTATCTTTTCTCGGAAGATTTTTTCAATGTAGATGAGTGTTTCAGGCTGATAATTATTGATTATAATATTTGTTATATACCCTTTGTGCTATGCATAAAAATCTTGTTTAAACGTTAGTTTATCAATTAAAAATAATAAATAATCCCATTTAATTTTCATAATTTTTACTGTTTTTTTCTTGTACCTTATTTATATTTCGTTCTAAAAATACAATCCTTCAAGCCCCCCTCTGTAGAGTTATGTAATGTTGAATAAAGTTTCGTTAATCTGGAAAATGCATTGACCAAACTCTACAATTTTCATGGCGTTGTTCCCAATCTTTCAATCGATCAATCTGTCTCCGATCAGCTAAGTGATTTGTTTAGTAACGCTCGATTCACTGTTGATCAGAGTGTTGCGTTGGGAAGAACGTGTGTGCATGTGCATTTGAGGCACCCGTTAAGCCAAAACTTCGGCTCAACAATTGATCAGAGGGATTGGGAGCAACGGCCGTAAAAGACAATAACTATTTTGTCCACTCACCCAGCAATGTCTTGGCGCCTTTTTTGGAATATTCTATTACATGTCAGTTAGGTTTCACTTCCTTATTATTCGGATGTTGGAATCATCTTCCCATCCCACGTTTATTACTTTCAGTTTTAAGTCCCCATTAGTATGTTGTGCGAACGTTTCGCTCATGTCCATAAACGGGAATCATATAATTTTGTCGGTAACTTCAGACTGATATAATGATGTGATAGTGTAAATTTGAGTTGCAAACAATGTGTTTGGCGTGTATTTTTATTCTCTCTATTTGAGCTAACTAAACACTAAGATAAACATTGAGGCCACCTCGCCGTAGTAAAGTAAAATTATGGAAACTAAAAGATTAAAAATGTGTTTCCTCTGTCATAATAAATATATTAAGTATTACTTGTATAAAGGATAATAACCCACAAATAAATCACGATAACGTAACACATAATTATTTGCTTAGTAAATTTAGTTAAATTTAATTTTACGACTATATCTGTCGGTAATGCGCTGTTCAATCCTTTCTTCTTCTTCTGATTGTTCTCTCCTATTTGAAATATATATTTCTTTTGTTTAATCTTGACAAATCAGATTTCGTGATTTTTCAGAGGCCTGCGCTTTGTTCCATTTTAAAGAATGCGTTATTTACTAACTAACTAAATTTACTAACATATTTTTTTATTTATTTCATTTTATTCAGAGAAAGATACATAAATTACAATAAATTCAATATAATAATTAATTACATAATATGTGTACATATTTGATTTATCCCCATAAAAAAGCAGGGCTTGTGTGTATGGGGGTGTTATTATATTGGTTTAATTGTTTTATTTTTTATACTCAGTTCAAATTTTCGGTATAATTTTTAAGGTGAGTTTTAATTTTTTTGATATTACTGTTCATGTTTCTGATTTTTTCAGGAAGTGAATTAAAAAATTTTACTCCGAGATATTTATGACTTAACCGTCCTAGTGTTTTTTTACATTTTGGAGTAGGAAGTATTGATGTTTGTCTAAGATTTCTGTTGTTTTTAAATGGTGCAACTTTATTTTGAATATTATCTTTATAAATTTGTAATGTTGCATGATAAAAATATATTGCACTTAATTTTCTGACTTTAAATTGTTGGAATAAAAGTGGTAAATAATTAATGGTAATGCGCGTTTTCATCCCACGACAAAATATCCCCTACAAAATATCCTACGGACAAAACATCCCCCAACAAAATATCTACTTAAACCTAACCTAACCTAATTTTACAGGATGTCTGTTATTTTTGTCCCATTTTACTATTCTTGAACAATAATTTATTGTCTTTATAGGATGTCTGTATTATTTTTGTCCCATGTTTTGGTTAGGTTAGGTTTTTGTAGATATTTTGAAGGGGGATGTTTTGTCCGTAGGATATTTTGTCGGGGATATTTTGTCGCGGGTTGAAAAGTCGTGGAACTCATATTAATACTCTACGCTATACTAGTATTACATATTTTTTAAAGACAACAAAAGACATACACAGGTTACGAAACAACAGGAAAAATTCCTACTACCATCATTATGAGCGGATAAATTAATTGTTCCTACAATTATTGAGAACTTACAGCGAGTTGAACCTGCGACGCGACGTCATGAAGGAAAACCAACGGATTTGCCCATTCTGCTATAAACCGGTCGATACAATATAATGCTCATATTATTAATAAAATAACAATGCTATCAAACGAAACGCTTACAATTTATCGTGATTTGAAATGAGTTTAAGCACCCAATGTAATGAAATATCAATACAATTCGCATAACGACATGCATTAAATTCCCAGATTACTTTCTCATACTGAAATATTACAATAATAATTACGACAAACACTTTTATTACAAATCATTATTATTTGGGCCATGTTTGTGTTGAATTTCGCACACTTTACGATAAGCGTTAGGTACGATTAAACATCTTAAAATAACAATATTGTGATAAATTTTTTGTTTGAGGTCTCAAGTGTGTCGAGCTCTGCGGTCAAGTGAGACTTTTACTTAGGTTATTCGAAACTAAATGTGCATTTCTTAGTTGAACTATGCCTGATTATGTTATCAATTTTAATATTTAGGTTTATTTCCTTTTGTGTGTATGCCAATCAGAATGCAGTTGAATAAATAAAAATATGGTCACCCGTCAGTTGACCTCTAGAGAGTTGGCCCTACGAAGTTATAATTATTATAAAATTATAATTTTTTATGCATTATTTACCAATTTCAAACCTAAAATCGACTTCAAAAATGCCTTTAATAATAAGTTGGTATGGATATCGAACGAATTTATTTACAGTGTCGTTTTTTGTACTTATATGCTGGTTGGTATATGTACACTGTACAGTATATAGACAAGTAGTTTTATCTTTGATGTATTTGAATTAAAATATGTTTTATATTTTGTTATTTAGCGGTACAATCTCTCTGCATATGCGGAATTTTCCGTAAACCGATTGCATATTGTATATAAGTATGCCGGTGGGCCAAATGTCGGGGAATCATCTTTCAGCAGTTTACAATGAAGTGAACTGGCAGAGGAAAGTTGAAAGTAGACTGCTGAGTGTCGTAGAAATGAGATTCCTGAGGTGTATTTGTGAATGAAAGGCTGAAGATGAAGCTTGGTTAACAAACTAAAGAAAGGGACGTTTAGACGGTTTGAACATGTGGAGCGAATGTTCGAAGATAGGAGTGACAGGAGAAAGATATATATCTCAAAATTTAATAGTAGAACAAGTCGGGGATGCCCGAAGACATGGCCACGACCAAGTGAATCAATACTTGAATTGTGTCATGTCAGGATTCTGAATAATGGAAAAGTATATAGGTTTGAAACGATGTATGAATGTGAATGATGAAAGAAGTGTGTGTGTCAAAACAGAGTTGTGTGGCGGTCTATTCTTTCTGCCTACCCCTCTGGAGAAACGACATGATGTAGTTATTTGCGCACGTAAGGATTCGGTCCGTGTTCTACCTGTATTTGGGAGTTATCGTCATCGATTTCTTCGGCACCGGATCAAAATCGGGAAACAAGCTTTCAATTTGGGAGACGGGTATGGGTACCGCCGCCTCGGAAACCATTTATTGGATAACTAATACCTCTGCCACAGGTCACACCAGGTGGTTCGCTACGTTTTGCGACTTAGCAGGGGTGCCAGGGTTCAGGGGGTGAGGTTTGTCTGAGGAGCTGCATGCCAGGCCGGATCGGGAGAGAATGGTTGGGGGACCTTTCCTTTGACTTCTCCAGCTGTACTCTCTAAAAACACCCCTTACACCGCAGTGGGAAGGATGGATACGGTACGGTATTAGGAACGTTCGTCACTCCTAGACACACTGACCCCCAGATTCCTATCCACCCCTAACACCCTTTTCCTTCCCAGAACTTCCTCTCCTTCCTTTCAAAACACTCTCCTTAAAAAGACTCTCCACACAGCATCCCCAAAGATGGCATAGACTCTGAGGCCAATTATTTTCCTCGGGGCCTCCTGTGTGGAGCTAATGTAAAAAAAACGACGTTCGCCCAACATTTGTGCACAGTTGACATTTGTTGCGGGTCGTTCTTCAGTTCAACATCTCGGCAATTGAACGATTTACCGGCAGCTGTGTTTCCTCCCTCCTACAACATGAATTACAAGACCTATGTTCACTCCTTCATCTCCTCAAAAAGACCCTCCACACAGAGTTCCCTGAGGGAAATTACAAATGCACACGAGCCTAATAAATTGCATCACTTTTTACTTACAATTTCTAAAATCTTCAATATAAATTCCCACTTGCCCAGATGGGCAACCTTTTTTTTCCACCCCCCTCCAGGAGGGCGCCACTCCATACTCCCCACCGTGTGGGGCAGGTACCCCGAGGAGGAGGCCATCTTGGAGTACTCCGCCCTCGTCTGCATCCCTCTGTCACTGGCACCAGTGGCCACACTGCCCGTCAGAGGGTCGATGTTTGAATACACGTTTTCAACTCGATCTGTCATCACTTCTTATTATTATTTTAAAAGAAAATCAATCAAAAACTACACATTTTAGATGTTTTCTTCACATGTTTACACAGCTAAATCAATTAGCTATTTTGGGAAATGAACAAAAAATCGCAATGAAATTCTATGTTAATATTTAAAACACAATGTTTTTCAACAGCTTGGGTTTGTTTTTCATCAAAATATATCACAAAAACAACACTTATTTGTATTATTCACAAGCTAAATCAATGAAATGTTTAATTTCATTAAACGAATATTGATTCGCTGTGAAATTAACATCTAAACAAACACTTTTAAAATATTATTTTATAAATTTAAAACTCAAATAAATCGAGTGTGTTATTTTATGCAGCTAAAATAGCTTGACAACAAAATTCTGCATTAAAATACAGCTGTTTTTGACAGTTTCAGTTCGGTTTTCATTGTAATATCACAAATGCATCACTCTCTAGTATTATTTTCATACAAATATTGATTCACCATGAAATTCTGTATTAAAATAATCTCTTTGTGTAAGTTTTTTTTATTAAAATATCACAAAAACAACACTTTTAAAGTATTATTTCCGAGTGTGTTATTTTATACAGCTAAAATAGTTTGACAACAAAATTCTGCATTAAAATACAGTTTTTTTGACCGTTTTAGTTAGTTTTTCATTGAAATATCACAAAAACATCACTTTCTTGTATTATTTTCACACAGATATAATCACAAAGTAAACACTTGGTAACCGAAATTCCAAACAAACTCCGCAAAACTTAAACTCAACTGTCTGTCTGACAGTAGTTTGTCGGCGTTCTGTTTTCCCGGCACGTTTCGTTATGTTTTCGTTCGCACTTTATAAACCCGTTTGCAGCTGATCTTTCGACGATATTCTATCAATAACCTCACGGTACAACTGTGAACCGTGTCTCCCGCATTCTGCACATCGTCAGCCGGTTGATTATAAGGTGTAAACGCGTGTCATGGCAGATTAACGAAATATCTAGAATGTTTTTTAGACTGACATTATTAAACCAGCGCAGCGGAGGTGTGTTGGTTGGTAATTGGTAAGACCGATGATGCACTCGGTGTCGGGACCGACTGAGCTGTGCTGAGTTCGGAGTACGATCGCGAAGTGATTTTATAACTCGTATTAGAAATATTCAGCTGGCGGCGGAGTTAGTCATAACGTCATAACAGCATGTTGAGATAAACACAATCTTGCGGGGCAGCGGTCGCCAACCGATGATTTTGTGATTTTATTACAATATTTTTTATAGTACTTTTCATAAGAACTTAGACGTCGTACAATACATTTTATAATACTTTTATAGACTAAGTGATGGTGGTCGAACAATCTGAAAAACGAATATATAATTAGTTTTTTTATTTTTTTTTATTTTAGCGACTATATAAAATAATTGTTTCATACAAGATATAATGGTGAAATTAAGTATAAATTATTGTATTTCTTAGTCCTCCTCACTAGGGGGTCCTGTGCCGAGGCGGACTAAAGTTATTTAAATATGGTTTATTTGTCTTCTATGTCGTTTTTAATGTCTTCATTAGGGTTTTTTCATTGACCTCTTTTAGCCATATTTTTATTCTTGATTTGTATTCATTAGGATTTTTTATTAGTTTTATGTCTTGGGGAAGGATGTTATGGAGTTTTGTTGCAAAGTATGTATAGTTTCTTTGTCCGAAAGTGGTTTTATAACTTGGAATATTTTTTATATCGTTTTTATTCGATCTTGTGTTATGCATACATGGTCTAGTAGAGGATTCATTATTTTTGAAAAGCTTCAATAATATATTTTTGGCATATATTTGCTGTACATTTGGTACGTCGAAGCTATTGAAAATTTCAATTGAAGGCGTTCTAATTGGTACTTTCAATATGGTCTTTATGATTCCTTTTTGAATCGTATTCAGGTTGTGGAGGTACGTATGTGTAGCAGATCCCCATCCTACATCTACATCTACATCTTCTTCCCCTTGTCCTATTCGGGTCGGGGACCCATTGCATCGACAAGGCTCCTCCATAAGTCCCTGTCTTGTGCTGATTGTTCGGCTTCTGTCCATGGTAGACCCATCCTCTCCTCACACAGTTTCAGGAGTTGCCTCGCCCAACTGTGTCTAGGGCGGCCCACTGGACGTCTTAGATCCCCATCCTATGATTCCATATTCAATTCGAGAATGACACAACGCGTAGTAGACCGTTTTCATATCATTTTTATTTACCACGTTTCTTAGATTTTTAAAGAAATATATAAGGCTTGTGAGTTTTTCCGTAATACCTTTAATATGTAGGTCCCATCTAAGATTTTCGTCAATTATTACTCCGAGATATTTTATGTTTTGCGTTTTTTCTATGACGGCGCAGTTACATTGTATATTATTTCCATGGCATTCGTGTGGTTTTAGTTCTAGTGATTTTATTGGTTGGCTCCGTGCGTTTATTGAAAATAAATTTAGTTTAGTTATATATGTATATATAGATAAGTTGCTTGTATGCAAAGTCAACATTGCAGTCACCCTCGAAAATGTATTTTTATCGAGGGAGGTACAAAAGCACATGTTTGTATAAATATATTAATAAACCAACAGTACTAGCTGGTACCCGGTATGCGTTGCAATGCCATTTAAAGAAATAAATTGATTCCCCCTGCATGTCCTTTCCCGTGCATCCCCGTTCACCTCCCGAGTCCCCTTTCCCTCCCACGTTTCCCGTTCACCTTCCCCGCCTTCCCCCTCCCTCGTCGCCCCTCCCCTGAATCCTCCCTGTTGCTAAAATATATGAAATACACACATTTTCATTTACACAAATTTCATAACGCCAGAGCTTACCATTATTATATCGAATAATCTTCGCCGGCGTGCGCACAATATATCACCAAAGTTTCTTCGTAATCGGATGAACGGTATAGCAGCACATAAAATACGAACAAACAAATATTGATTTTTATGTATAAGATTCATGTCTACAAGATTTAAACAGTTTTTATTTATTTATTTTTAGCATTCTCGGGAGATTCCAACTGGAATCCAATGAGCATATTTTTATTGATATTTTTGGGTAATATTTTAGAATCGCTGGACATGCTTAATACGAATATATATTTTTAAAAATTACATTTCTAATTCAACGTAATTACCATGAAAAGACAATTACTTGCTTCGGGTGAGATGGAAAATATTGTATTAAATTTCCTTTTTTTTCGATCAACGTTCAAAGTTTTGCGTGCTTTGTCAATTTCGACCACTTTCAGCCAGTGGCGGCTCGTGACTTTTGGGTGTGCAAGAGTGCTAAGATTTAAAAAAATGGCATTATTACTGTAGTCGTGGGCAAAAAAAAATTTCAGGAAATCCGTGCACCGCACGACCAAACTGCAATTTCCTGAAATTTTTCTTACTAAAAACTGAGTTTCGATTTTTTTTTATTAGATTGGTTTTTATTGCAATTGGGAGTTTATTAAATAATTTTATAGAGAAATATTGCTTATTTCTTTGTCCAAAAGTCGTTTTAGTTATAGTTTGGTAGAAAGTATGTTGTAATGTAGATCTTGTGAATCGGCCTTATTAATCCTTTGTTTATCAAAGTTTAGGTTATCAAAGCAACCATATTAAAATATTTTCATCGTGATGCACTTAACGTATTAACAAATTCTTTACTGAAAAAAATAGAATTAATTAAAAATAAAATAAAATTCTAATATGTTGCGTACCCCTTCGTAGTGTCTTGCAACTTTATTATGGCGATGCACGTACCGATGTTTGCATCTGCTCAGCGCAGCGACGCCTTTTTATTTTCTCGTCTTTCATTTTAAACTAGTTAGGTACTTACACCAACAGTTGTTGACCCCTGTGCGGTGATAAGAGGTCGCGGTGTATAGGTCACTCAGTCCGACAGTATGGGGAGGGGAAGGGAAGGATGAGGAGAAGGAGTATATCCACCATACATTATGTCACTTCACAGTTCACAGCGACAAAGTACAACTTGTCTTCTAATAGCCATTGTGAATTGTGAAGACACCGTTACCTTCTATTACTCGTATATTTTAAGGCGATGCACTGCTAAGTAGTGCTAAATCATGTGTTTATGGTTTGAAAATTAGATGGCTTAGAATTATTTTAGTTATATTTTAGTAGAATATATATTATGTGAAATAATCGAATATTTCTTTGATTAGTCTTTTTTTAAGCTCAGAAAAAAATAAAGTACCAGGTGTGTAAAAAATATTTTAAATTTAAAAATCTCCTACCTACGAACCCCTTTTCGGTTGTATTTTTATTGTGTAATGTGGAAAATTAAACGCTTTTGAAAATGATCGGAAAACATTTTTAAATATGTGTGCCAAAAATAAAACACGTTTCATGGCGAAGTTTTTTTGAAGTAACTTCTTAAGCAACGTTGTGATTTTAAACTCGATGAAACGCAAAATAGCGACACTAAAAACAGACAAACACATACACATCTATATGATTTAGCCTGCGAGAGAATGAGATAGTATGATCGGCCTCCTCTTTGTGCGGTGCTTCGTAGTCTTCCCACTCTTGTCTACTTTAATTTTCTGAAGGTTTCACTTCTACCGCGTGTAAATTGCACATTTGTTTTAAAAAAAACACGAGTGTGCTTTGGACCACACACTGAAGTATAACTTCACTAACTTATAAAAGAAGAGAGAAAGAAAATGTGCGCACGTACTGCTCTCTCTTGCTCCTACAGTGAAACAGAAAATAGGTCTGCACTGTGTCGATATACGAAACGTAACTGGCTATGAGAGAAAGAGAGAAAGAAAATGTGTGCTCGCACCTCTCTCTCTTGCCCCTACAGTAATATACGAAACGTTTCTTCCTTTCTTCAATAAATTATATCTCCCTCTCAACTCCCGTACGCCTCGCCCGATCACAGTTTTCGTAACGCTCTCGTCACGCATTCACCAGCTTACTCCCCAAGTCAAGCGTTCCGAAAGAAGTTTTACTTTAAAAAAAAACAAAGCTGGTAAACAGGAATTTAAACTTTATCGCCATCTACATAAGGAGTGTTATTGTTGGCGGCCTGATCCTGAATTTTACACGACATGGTGCATCGCCTTTATAAATAATTTGATTATTTATCTGTTTTTTGCTGATATTTGCATATTTTTACACAAACTTTGTATTTTTTTTCGTGAAGCGTGACATTTTTAGTATTTATTTAAAACAAATCGACAACTGTTGACTGTAACCTTGTAACCTTGTGACAAATTTGTATTGGGGGTAAAAAATCTCGTCACGTAGAAAAAATTCTAGTCAATACAATGACAGACTCAGAACACGTCATTGTTGCCACGGTAAAAAGTCTAGTAGTTTTTTTTTACATTAACAATATAGGTACCGTAAGCTTTTTTAAGGGGTCTCCACACGGTGCTGCCGCAGTAACAACTGCCGAAGAACTGACTAAAAATCGTATAGTCTGTAGTCAAAAGCGCCAGCCGTATTGTTATTATAATAACAATACGGCTGGCGCTTTTGACTACAGTCAACCAAAGTTCTTCAGCAGTTGGTGCTGCGGCAGCACCGTGTGGAGACCGTCTTACTGCATTGGTTTATAAGAACAAGGTTATAATCTTACTAATCTTACTAATATTATAAATGCGAAAGTTTGTATGGATGGTCCTTACTCTTTCACGCAATAAATATCGAATGGAATTTAAAAATTCTTTCACTAATCGAAAGCTACATTATTTGCGAGTAACAACGGCTTTATATATTGGTAAGCTCTGGCGTTATGAATGAACTGTGGCGTTATGAAGTTATGTATCATACGTTTTCTGTCCCTAACAAAATCGAGTTATTGCAAACGTCAAACAAATTGTTACCTTGGAAACAATTTTTTTTTAATTTTAGGCTTAAAAAGAGTGCTTTGTTGTGATTAAAAAGAGTACTTTTTTATCTACATATCTCTAAAAATGTTTATTCTCCGAACAAAAAGCATAACGTTGCTAAAAAGCATAACGTTTGAAGTGGACTGTCATTTTCTTATTTTTTTAGGTCACTCTGGATTCAAATATGAATAAAATACTAATAAAGGGAGTAGGTATTTAAAATAAATTTCTATTTCTATAATTCAAATATTTTCTAAAATAGAATTTTTATTTGCGAAATGCCATTCTCAAATTTTGAAATTTTCTATTAAACAATAATTATTTTCTATTAGACAAAATAGCAAGAATAATAACAATTATGCCAATAATTATTTTCCAACTAATACTATGCGAGCGAAGCCGTGGGTAAAAGCTAGTTTATAATAAATTCTTGAGAGTTTGTTTTTTAAAGGCATTAATATTTGAGTATCAAACGACAAATTATTTTGATTTCTTAAAGAGCTGCTAAAAAATTTACCAACTTTTAACCGATCCTTCGATCGATTATTTAGACCCTGTTCAGATTGGTAGTCAAAAATCACCCAATGCATTGCTATTGGACAGAAAAATCTTCTTTAAAAAATTTCATAACGACTAAGGTAAAAATCATTTGGCATCATGGAACTATGATAATATCTATACTTTTAGCTTGGCATACTCACAACTACGGAACCTACGCCTACCATCCCAAAACAGTCCGTTGTTTCACAGAAGTTAATTTTTGAAGTAAAACTTCTTTACGCACGCTCATATTATTTTGAGTTGTTATGAGTTGTTATGAGTAGTTATGAGTTGTTATGAGTTGTTATGAGTTGTTATGAGTTGTTATGAGTTGTTATGAGTTGTTATGAGTTGTTATGAGTTGTTATGAGTTGTTATGAGTTGTTATGAGTTGTTATGAGTTGTTATGAGTTGTTATTAGTTGTTACGAGTTGTTATGAGTTGTTATGAGTTGTTACGAGTTGTTATGAGTTGAGTTGAGTTGAGTTGAGTTGATGGGGGTGTTGAGGGGATGGGGATATGTTTATTCCTGTTATTGTTATATTGTTAATGACGGCCTAAGTTAGTGAAGTTTTACTTTAGTCGTTTGGTCTAAAGCACACTCGTTTTTTTTTTAAATTGTGTTTATTGATTTTTAATTTTACAATATTTTATCTTACGAATCTTACGAAACTGATCAACCAGTTTGATTGTAAGAAATCTCGCATTTTTCTAATTAATTAATACTATATACTTTTCAGTTTTACATACTAAATACTAAATATAATGCTTAATATTAAAATACTAATTATTTAAAAATACTAATTATTATAATGTTTATGAATTGATAATGTTTACACGGTGAGTAAAAAAAAAAAAGTATCTACATTATTTGATTTCATGTTCAACGGAGGTTTTAATTTTTAGAAAGATTTAATTTTTGTTTTGATTTTTGAATAAGATGTCTCATTTTTCATATTTTCAGGTAATGCGTTAATATTTCCGGAATTAAATATGCCTTTTTGTTCTATCAGCGTATACATTTTGAGATTTATTAATAATAAACATTTGTGCTTCTCTATGCCTAGTAAGGTAATTGTGGTTTACAAGTTTTTTGAATTCTGTATTCCAGAATTCATATAGCGTTAATTGGTAATTACCTTACTATGTATAGAGAGGACATTACACAAGGAGAAATTTTTTTATAATCGCCTTCACATAATTGAACTTTTTTTTTGCCTGATATCAATTTTAGGAAACTATCAGCTTATTGCTAATTTAAAAGGAACATTTCAAATGTCATAAAACAAAATGGCGCTGAATTTTGTATTGTTTGAAAGTACCACCCAAAATAGAGAATCTATTTTCACAATTATTAATTATCAATCAATTTAACCGGTAATAAATCAAATTAGGCTACTTTAAAATTGAGATTTAGAATCATATAAAAAAGTCGTCTCAAAGTGGTCTAAGCAGAATTCGAAAATGGACTTGTAAGCCAAAACAGCTCTCACAATAATAAAATAAAAACTAAAATACTTTAGACATTTTTAATAATACAGAATTTAGTAATAGCATTATTAAATTTAATATAAATTATTTAAAAAATAAATAAATGGAGTTCTACGAATTGAACACAAAACAATTAATAAATTGAATTTGTTCACAACTTAGGACCAAAACTTACTATGTAACTTAAATTTCTACAAAACTACACAACTTGTGTCAGGCAGAACGCAGAACCTGTGTAAAAGATAAAATCGAAACTCCGTAGAAATGCTGTAATTTTTCTCGGTAGTTTGTTTGCAACCGATTGACTTTTCCGCAAGTTACTTCGTGAATAAAATACATTATTAAAAATTACTCATTTTTAGTTTCCACCAGAAACACGTCATACGAGTATGAATGGAAAAATACAAAATAAATTTTCAGGAATTCTTCTACATTTTCACGATAGATCAATAAATCGCAGTCATTCGATCAGTCAGCGTCACCCAATAGATGCTTTTATAATTACCGTGACGATTCACGGTAACGGTACCGTAGCGGCATAAAACAGGCAATAAACATTCGTCCCTTAACACAATAATGCTGCAGCTCTTTCAAAAGGTGAGATTCACAATTTTCTTATATCTCACATCTTCACACACCGCTCCGTGACGTCTCCGTAGACCACTACAATACTATTTGGCGTGACGATAACTTTGAAAGTATGGAATATAGTTAAAACGATAAAATTGAAGTGTGAGTGAATTCCAAAAACTCGAAAATGTCAATTGTCAATGTGCTGATGATTTTGCTTTTGTTATTTAACATAATATAATGCTGCAGCTCTTTCTTAGAGACACATTCTTACAGAGTACGACTGGAGAGGTTGAAAGATCTCCCTCAACCAGTTTCTCCCAACCCGGCCCGCCAAGCAGTAAGCGGCAAACGCATTCGCCACCAAGACCTAGGCAAACTATACAACATGAACCAGGGCACCCCTGCTAAGTTATCAAACGTAGTGCAACTCTTTTTTACACGCTAAATAACAACAGTCGAAAATGAGACAAACGGTAAACGTGTGTCTGCACCCCCCCCCAAAGGAAACTTACAATAATTTTCATACATCTCCCTCACACTTTAGAAATGAAACGCGTCGTAGCCGAGCTGTGATAAGATAGATCTGTTTCCTCCAAAAGAAAAAAAATAGTACTTTGGAAGAAACAGACACACGTATTTTGTATTGTATATGTCATCTTTGTCTCACCATTATTTAATGTGTAAGAAAGTGCTGCAGCATTATAACGATAAGGAACATGTTTTTTTGCCTTCACGTTACCGTAATCGTGAGTCGTCACGGTAATTATAAAAGCGCTCATTGTCTGTGTCATAAATGTACACATTGTAATCGTTTTCGCTTCAAAAAGTAAAGGAAAAAATGTAAGTTTTGAGTCTCGCTTCACTTTCGGTGACGAAGAACTAATCGGTCTGCTGCGCGAGATTATTGCGTTGTGTGAGTAACTTATTAATTTAATTCAACACGCCATGTCGCGGTCACGTAAGGTTTATGCAGAGAGGTTGTGCTGGTTCATGACCTCGAATGAGTATGCCCGTTTTTGGTTGCACGGAATTCTTTTTGCAGACACCGACAGTAAATAGTAATAATAAAAGGTAAAGAAGGCCACTACTTCTCAGAATTAAAGATGCTTAACATTTTTGAAGTAAAAATTATTTACGCACGATTAACTTGGGGGGTAAGCTGGTGAATGCGTTACGAAAAGCGTGTTGCGAACGGCAATCGATGCGAACGTTGATCGATGCGAACGATGATCGGGCGAGGCGTACATGCTGCACAACTAAGATAAGGCGTACATACTAACCCAATGTCGTAGGTCACCCAAAGGTCGTAGGTCACCCCACGGTCGTAGGTCACCCCAAGGTCGTAGGTCACCCCACGGTCGTAGGTCACCTCACGGTCGTAGGTCACCCCAGGGTCGTAGGTCACCCCAGGGTCGTAGGTCACTCCATGGTCGTATGTCTTCCCAATGTCATATGTTCTTTTATAAGTTAGTGAAGTTTAAGTTCAGTCGTGTGGTCTAAAGCACACTTGTTTTTTTTTTATAAATGTTTTTGCTACGTTCAGTTATCTTATCAGATTCTTCCAATCATCCTAGATCTTCAAATAATGGTACATATTGTATATGAAGATTACTTAGTACGTAATGTGAATCATCTCTCAAGGTTTCTATGTATACTGGTGAGCTCTGGCGTTATGAAATTTGCATAAAAATGTACAGTAGCGGCAGGGAGGGAGAAGGGAGGGGAATGAAGCAGGGGATTCGCGGGAAGGGGGAAGCAAGGCGAAGTGGAAGAGGAACTCGGGAGGGGAACGAGGACGGGACCGGGGACGCATGGGAAAAGACATGCAGGGAAAAACAATTTCTTGTTTTATGTGGCTACGTATGCCGGGTACTCGCTAGTATGCTATAAAATAACACCGGGAAGCATAACGGCCCGGAAGCATGACATTTTGAAATTTCCTACTAGTGACCCAGAAAATATTATTTTTTTGATATTGTTTATTTTAATACAAATGTTTCTGCATTATAATTAATTTGGTGGTGTTTATGAGTAATCTGAGTATTGTTCTAGATATAGGGTACACTTTTTCATCCAACTGCATACTCTAATATCTGACTAATCAACTGGATGATCGATATGTGTGGACATAAAGTATCACATTACATAGTAATCTGCACACAAACTGGATAATAATATTGTACACAGATCTGGAATATCAAATTAAAATTTAATAATATCTTTGAACATGACGTATCTCAGGAAATTTTCAAATTTAGGCTTAACAATCTAAAATCCCGTAGAACTTTTTGTCATTTCTGAAACTGGACAGCATCATGGATAATATACCGACCCCAAGTGTTACAAAGCACCCGTAAAAACTATGAGTTTTCTAAAAATTGTTCTTTTAGAAGATTTTTTGGTTGATTCGTGTATAGACCATGCTTTTAGTAAGAATCCAAAATTTCAGGTGGTTTGGTGCCATAGTGCCTAAGTTGTGACCGACCCCAAGTGTTATAAAGCCCTGTAAAAACTATGAGGTTTCTGAAAATTGTTCTTTTGTAAGATTTTTTTATTGTTTCGTGTACAGACAATGCTTTTTATATTACTATTACGATAAACATCTGGAAACTTAAACGGACAATCCATCTGTTACGTAGAAAGAATCTCTAGAAGAATATGGGAACAAAATGAAGGATTGAATCTCAACTATACTTGTAAAGGAACTGGACAATCTTGGTGGTACGAGTATTTGGAATTAACCTGGACATAAAACCCATCCGGAATATTTAGGGTAATTGTTAATTTCATTCTAACTATGTGAGTCAAAGAGAGGAAAGACTCCATTCGGAGTAAATAACTCATATCCCGTTATTTTACGCATACGAGAACATTTTTGTGCTGAACACAAAAGTGCTTTTGAAACAATTATTGGATTTCGTGAATTTTTTTGTTGATTTTTCTGACATTGTGGAAGACAGCTATCTACATCCTTGCTTTATGGCCTGGTACATCAACCAGTCCATATCCTTGCTATGTACGACATTCCTCGCTCCAATTTAAGCGTGCTGATTATAGTGGGGAACTTTAAAAACTGAATTGTAAATTAAACCCACCTAAAAATTAACTGCTGTTTTTTTAATGATCGCGATTTCGATGCGGACAGTAGAGAGCATAGATATACCTTTCATATAGACATAGATTTGTTTTTTAAAGAAAAAAGAAACATATTCCTCTATTAAAAAGATAGACAATACACTTAATATTGGTGACATCTTTCGACCTATATACGAATTTCGTTCAAAACTGTGCTAAGCTCGATATTCCACCAAGCCGAGCTTATAATCAACTGATATACCGGGCAAATGTGCTGCCCAGCAAAATTCACAATTTAATGAATCTTTTTATTGACCGGTCTTCGAACAATTTTCATAACTCTTGGTTGTCGTTGAACCTCGTCTAAAAATAAAATGTTTAAAAAATCTCAGTTACTCGCCTTATTTACAATAATAACCTGTAATTTACTTGCTGCCTGTTTGACCTCTGAACAGAAATGTTGCTACCTAAGGTAATTATGTAAATGAAATCATAAAAAAATATCCGTTGGTCTTCCGAGGTGATTCGATTATTTTAAAATAAAAATAACTAGTTTTTTCCGCAATTATATTATTAAATAAAATATTTTTTTATTATCACAGCAGGCACGTAGAATGAGTGATTATGTCACATGAAAAGAATTTATTGTGAAACTTAACAATAAAACAAATGAATTTGTTGTTTATTGTCACGATACATTAAAATAAACGTTGTGTTATTATCAAGGCACGGGTTTTCAGTAATAACAATATGTTTTATTTTGAAATTTTGTATAATAATTGTAGTGGATGTATCGTCTGCTCCATGGATGATGGAAATAAGTTACATTGGCTCATTTTGAAAATCAAAAGTTGGGTACCGCCGCCCGGAAACCATTTCGTTATTTATGTCTTACTCCGCTTACTGGTATTTCTTAATCAAATAGTTAAATTTAGCTTTATTATCACGAAAAGTGAGCATTTATGTCGGGTGAGCCGAAAAAATATTCATGTTACATTTTAATTTTAATTCTTGTTAAAATTTATTCACTTCCTCGGTATACGCCATTTTTATAATATCATTTTTATATTAAATTTCATAGACAATCAATCAATGCTGCCAATCATAGAAAAATATTATTACCTGAAGGGCTAGCGAGACTATCAAACCGCTTGGCTAGAGTGGCTAGAGTTTTGACCAAAGATATTAGAAACCCAAGATATGCTATAGGCAGTTTGAACCCTTTAGAACTGCATTACCTCGTGTCGCCGATATTGCTAACCAATACTATTACACACCTTCGCTTACGCTAAAGTATCCGCCCCTTTTCGAACTCACACTTGAAACTTGTCGTTTTCGTTGGCACTAATACTTAGGACAGATTTCTATGCGTACACGTCTCGACTGCATTCGCAATTAGCAATACATTCAAATGACAACGAATAAAGATTGCAACAATATGAATCGACAGCAATCGGTATTTTAATTTTAAAATTATTCCAGTTGAGATTTGGATGAAAAATTCTTATTCTCAGAACCGATAAATCGGAATAAGTGTGATCTATTCTCAGAACCGATAAATCGTAATGAGTGTGTCCAAATCGTAACGTGTCCCATTCGTAACAAATCCACATCAATTGTTTCTAATTTATTTAGAATTTTAACAGTTTTTGGTTTTGTTCAATAATATTAATCACAATAAAATAACACTCAAATTGTGCTTTTGTTGTAAAAATCCATAAAAAGAAATTCTAATTTTTTAGTAATGTTAATTTATTTTGTATTTGAGTACTTCACAAGAGTCCCATGCATCTGTGTACCATCCCACTCTGAATGCTGTCTAACAGCCATCTCATCTTAAATATGCTTTGTAAAAACTAAATAGAAAACACATCGAATCATAGTATGACCGGACAGTGGTTGAGTGGGCATCGCGTTTGGGTCCCACCCAGGCGTTCCGTGTTCGATTCCTCGGCTGGCTAAGTCCTCCATCACGACTCAAGCAACATTTTCTGCTTACTGAGGTGGTGGTAGGAGATTTTCAAATATTGTCGGGTTATTCGTTACCCGGGAATGTTTGTCTTTCATTTAAAAAAAAATGAGTGTGCTTTAGACCACACGACTGAAGTAAAACTTCACTAACTTATAAAAGAACACATGACATTGGGGTGACATTGACATTGAGATTGGGGTGACATATAACATTGGGGTGACATATGACTATGGGGTGACCTGTGACGACCTAAAACTGTGGGGTGACCTATGACCTTGGGGTGACCTACTACCTCGGGGTGACCTACGACCTTGGGGAGACCTACGACCTTGGGTTAACCTATGACATGGTTATTCAACAAATGATTCCTTATGCTCGTACCTCTCCATAACACTTCGTAACGCATTTACCAGCTTACTCCCTAAGTCAAGCGTGCATCAAGGCCCGACCGTTCACCTCGCCCTATCACCGTTCGCATCGATTACCGTTCGCATCACACTTTTCGTAACATCACTCTTTTCGTAACATCACTCTTTTCGTAACGCATTCACCAGCTTACCCCCCAAGTCGAGCGTGCGTAAAGAAGTTTTACTTCAACTTCTTGGGGAGTAAGCTGGCGAATGCGTTACGAAAAATGTTATGGAGAGGTGCAAGCAAAATGAATCATTTGTTGACTAACCATGCCATAGGTCACCCCAAGGTCATAGGTCACCCCACGGTCGTAGGTCACATCAGGGTCATAGGTCATCCCATGGTCATATGTCACCCCAATTTCATATGTCACCCCAATGATTTTTTTGTTAAGCTTCTCCCCGTCCCGCGAACCCCCCCCCCCCCCCCCCTTCATCCCTCTCTCACCCCTGCCAACCCCCCCACCCCCTTCGTTTCCCTCCCCCACCCCCGTTATCCTCTCCCTATCGGATCAGTCGTCCCGGATTCCCTTCCCCTACTCCTTCCCTTCCTGCCGCTTAACTTTATGAATTGCACACATTTTTCAAACTGATCACGCGTCAAAAAATATACAAATTTCATAACGCCAGTGGTTACCGTTAAATGTATATAAACCTTCACGGACGTGCCCACACCAAAATACCAAAGTTTCATCCCATTCGGATGTATGGTAAAGGAAATAATTTCATAATGCTAGAGCCCACCGTTATACTCCTATATATAGAAACCTCCGCGGGTTCGGGCACAAAAAATCAGCAAAGTTTCATTGAAAATTGAATAAATGGTACACATGCGAAACAAACAATTAATTTTTTTATAAAAAATAAAGATTTGAAAAGAAAAGCATGGCATTTTTTTCTACCACAAATCAGCATTGACACCAAATTATCTACAAAAAAAAAATTCAAAAGAAATAATATGTTTGTATATATATTTTTTTTTACATAGCCCTGCTAATTTTACGAAATATCGATAGTCGGTTTTTAAAAGAATTCGCGTCCTCCTCACTAGCTTCGTCATGGCGGCGATGTTTGCTTTACCGGGGCCTTACGTCAATTATAACTTTGAATAATCATTAAAAAATGATAACTCACTTTAATTTTGTACTTAGCGGTGAAATAAAACTCAATTTATCTTGAAGTTCCCATTGCTTGTCGTATTTTTACATAGTTGCATTGAACAAGACGGCATTTTGAATAAAACGGGCACAAACCGTGCTCGGTTACGACACAAAATCAAATAAATGAACGAATTCTTTCCGTATTCATACTACGCGTATTACGCCGTAGTCCGCCCACGGTCTGGCGGCCAACGTAGCATATCTCCCTTTGTTTCTATTATCTGTGGTTTTGACCGTCCCCAGAGGAAGCTTGTCGCTTGCTTCAAACATTGCGCAATAATTTTTATTTTTATTTTATTTTTATTAATCATTAACGCCCTTATGGGCTTTTACATACATTTACATTTTTTTATATTTTAGTGCATACAGGTGTGTTCAGATGACAAAGAAAACATAATAGGTTTCAGACATGGTACACAGAAGTAAAGATGGTAGGTAAAGAGTATAGCATTATACAATAAAGAGACAGAAAAAAAAATCAGTTTAAGAGATACAGATAGCATAATAAGTATATAACAAATAATAATAATGTGTGGGTACTTAATATATGTATAATTTTTACGTGTTGAATACATGGCGAAGTTGATTTATTAAACAAAAATACACACTACCGACTTGCACCGCACTAGAATTATTATTCAAAGCGATTCCATTTTAACCAATTACATTTACGACAGAGTTTCTGCTTAAAGAATTCAATTTCAGAAGACCAAAAACTTTATATTTATAATGCTACCACAGAATACTTAAGGTATAAACAAATAATGTCAGATTGTTGGGTATACAATCACGGAAAGTAGAAATGAATTCGATAATAAAATATAACAGAGTATCTTATTTTAATCAAATTAAAATATTAATTAAAGTTTAAGTAGTTAAGGTAATTTTGTTATTAATATTACAACGATAAATACGAATAGTTAATGTAAAATTTGTTTATAAATTACTAACCTTTATTAAGCACTATATGGTAGGTGTTTTTCGGAATATAATTATGTTGGGTTAAGTGCACTATTGTACTTATTATTCTATTGTAAATATTCTAATATGCTACATTTAAATTTCGACACTTACTGATGGCGATAAACATCGATTGAGTTATATTTATTTCCGAGTCTATGAAGCCTTTCGATTGGTGAGTTTTCGAAATAGTTATTAGTAGACGCATGGACAAAATACGGCGCAATCAATCTTGTATCACGGGTAGGTACTCGCAGCTGGATTAGATTGGTTAAATCAGGGGCGTCCAGTCTGCCATTTGATATATTGAAAAGACAAATTAAATCACTCATTGTTCGTCTCGAAGTTAATTCATTTAATTTCAGTAAGTCCTTAAGAAATGTGTAGTTAAGTTCTTCGATTGGAATTCCTAATTTGTAGTTTATAAATCTCAGAAACTTGTGTTGCACCCTCTCAATTTTTTGTTGGTGAGTTTTGTAAAAAGGAGCCCAGATGGTTGAATTGTACTCTAAATGGCTTCTCACCAACCCAGTGTACAACAATTTAAAAGAATTAATTATTTTAAAATCTTTTACCGTCCTCAATATAAATCCCAAGCTTTTCATTGCCTTGTTAGTTATTTCGTTAATATGAGAAACAAAAGATAATTGACTGTCAAAAATAATTCCTAGGTCCTTAATTTGTTCAACTCTTTTTAGAAAGATGTTGTTGATGCTGTATTCATATTTAACAGGATTTTTAATTCGGGCAAAAGTTATTGTTTGGCATTTTTCAATATTGAGGAACAGTTCATTATGGATGCACCACTCTTGTAGCCTCACAAGATTTGTTTGTAATACGCAACAGTCATTGAGATTAGTAATTGTTTTGTAAATTTTAAGATCATCTGCAAATAAAAGTATCATAACTCCATCAAAGATTGTGGTTATGTCGTTGATGAACAAAGAAAACAGCACTGGTCCTAGATGTGACCCTTGGGGAACTCCGGTGAAGATTTCGAATTGATGTGAAAAGTGCGAGTTGAGTTTGACTGACATTTTTCTGTTGTATAGATAACTTTCAAACCATCTCAAAATATGCCCCGTTATTCCAAGGGATTTTAATTTGCGTATAAGTATTTTGTGTGAGACTTTGTCGAAAGCCTTACTAAAGTCAGTGTATACTACGTCTGTTTGAAGATGATTGTGCATATTATTAAATAAGTATTCCTGATAGATCATTAAATTTGTTAGAGTAGACCTTTTTGCCATGAAACCGTGTTGTCGATGTGAAATTACTTTATTAATCTCAGGAGTGAGTTTAGAGAGCAGAGCAGATTCGAATATTTTTGGGATTGACGACTGGATACATATAGGTCTATAGTTGGATATATCGGATTTATCACCCTTCTTGAAAATTGGAGACAGAAAGCTTGTTTTCCATTTATTCGGAAATGTGCCGGTTTTTATTGACAAGTTAAAAAGTTTAGTAAGAGGATAAGTTAAGACTGATAAGCATTTCGATAAGAAGATTGTAGGAATGTTATCAGGACCAGCGGATTTTTTCAGGTCTAGAGATTTTAATTTATTTCTAATATCACTTTCTTCAAATATGCATTGATTGAAATCGATCTGGTTATTATTAGATGTTGTGGCTTTGAATAATGGAGAGTTGTTTGCAGAATCGTAGACTTTGCTGAAGAATTCAGCAAATAGATTAACGATTTCTTGGGGATTATCGGCCATTTTGTTATCTAAATACATATTAGTAGGTACACCGGAGTCATTATTGTTAAGTAGGTTTGAAAATTTATAAATGTTTTGAGGGTTAGCAATAGCCAATTGTTCGCAGTTATCGATGCACTTTTTGTAACACAATTTGGACATTTTTTTGGTGGTCGTTCTTAGTTCACAAAATTTAGCGTAATCAATAGGATCGCGTGATGATTTGTAAACTTTATGAGCGATTTTTTTGTCTCTAATTAATTTGATGAGATCGTTACTAAACCATTTTGGGTAGTTATGCACATTAATTTTTGAAACGGGTACAAATAAATCAATAGCATTGTTTAGAATTAAGTAAAATTTGTCAACCATTTCATTGATGTTCTCGTCAGTGTCCAAAAATTTCCAGTCAGTTGAAGATAAAAGATTAATAATTTTAATAATTACGTGATAATCTACGTGATTGAAGCGAATTTATATTTTTTGGGCGTATCATAGACAAATAAGTACCTGAGTGGTGACTTTAGATATTACGTATCACGTAAAACGTTTATAAAATTATATTAAATTATTACAAAACAGGTATTAATTGTTTTTGTGTTTAATTTGTAGAAATCCATCTGATTTTTCTTTTAAATTGATGTAAATATAATTTAATAATGTTATTATGTTAATGTTATATTATTAATATATAACATTTATTATAACATAACACATACTTATTTTTCTTTACTAGATTCCATCTCGCACAAAAATCACTTTCGACTACTGAAAATGACAGGAAGCCAACATCTAGGCATAGACTAGGTTTGGCTCAACGGTTTGAAGCGCCCGTCAAGCTGTTTGAGCCAAACATAAATAGACAATAACGGAAAATAAATTTACGCGTTTGCCGTCAAACCGTTTGATAGTCTACAAGCGTTCTGGCAAACATTTGTCTATGCCTAGATGCAAGGGCGGATTTAGGGGGGGGGGCACGGGGGCACGTGCCCCCCCCAGGACGGTATTTTTGTGTACTGTGGAGATTCCATCACAGTACATTTTTGGAAGCAAATCAAATTATCAGAGTTGTTAAAATATATGAATAAAATAACAGAAAAAACATGAGACAAACTCTTGTCTATTTCTGGCCGGAATTTAGAATTTCGTTCGTTGCATCCCTTTCATGCACTTGCAAATGAAATATGATAATCAACGATTGCGAGAGCGGTACGGTCGGGGAAAAGCGCGGTCGGAAAATCCCCCCCCTTGATTAAAGTTGACAAAGGGGCCGTTCAAGTATTATGTAATGCACTTGAGGGGGGGGGGGGGGGGGGGGGGTCGAACAACGCGTTACGTAACATGTTTTTTCTATTTAAACAAGAAATAGGAATTAGAAACTTAATGCACACTCTTAAGGCTACGTCAATGTTTGGGTTAATTGTTTTAAGTTCTTTATGTCTTAGAACCTAAAATGTAAAACCGCTTTGGTTTTTCGGGGCAGTTCTCCATCTCAAGCTATCGCTGTTAAATAAGATTGTAGATGGATACATTTATCAAAAAAGCACTTTTCTAATTGCTTAAAATTATGTCGTTACTAACATACTTACTCGCAATATTTCGAACTTCTTCAGTGATCAAATTATGATGGATTAAAATTTTCTGATAAAGGGTTTTCTCCTCTGTTGGTAAATATAAGATTTTTTAGATATCCCTTAGTGAATCAGCGAGCGCGTTCTTGTACGTCCCTTTTGAGAACATGATTAGTTGCAGTCGGGACACGAAAAAGGTTTTTGTCCACTGTGGGTTAAGACGTGATTCGATGTCCCTTGCGATAAAATGAATAGTGGCAATCGGGACATGAAAAAGATTTTTCTCCTCTGTGGGTAAATATGTGACGTTTCGTTTGTTATTTTGTAAAACATGTATATTTGCAGCGAAAAGGGTTTTTATCCACTACGGGAAAACATGCGATTTTTTTAATTTCTTTTCGTATAAGCATAGTTACACTCACAACATGAAAAGGGTTTTTTTTTCACTATGAATCGCGCTGTGGATTTTTAAATCTCCCTGTCGAGAACTTGAATAACTGCATTCGGGACATGAAAATGGTTTTGTCCGCTATGTATAAACATGTGATTTTCTTGGTACTTCTTTGAAGAACGTGAATACTCGCAGTAGAAACATGTAAAAGGTTTTATGTCAATGTGAGTCAGAAAATGAATTGTCAGAAGTTCCTTTGTACAACATGAATACTTGCAGTTGGGAGATGAAAAAGGTTTTTGTCCAGTGTGGATATGTGAATTTTTAGATACCGTTTTGTAGCGCATGAATAGTCGCCGTCGAGACATAAAAAAGGTTTTTCATCACTGTGAGTCAGCAATTGCCGTTTTAGTTTTTTTTCGAGAAAAATAATAGTTGCAATCAGGACATGAAATAGGTTTTTCTCCACTGTGGTTAAACATGTGAATTTTAGATTTTCGTTTACTTCGAAGTACATGAATAGTTGTAATTACTTCGTAGTACATAAATAGTTGCAGTAGGAGAATTTTCTCCACTACGAGTCAGCAAGTGACTTCTTAGGTATCTCTTTTGAGAACACGAGTAGTTGCAGTCAGGACATGAAAAAGGTTTTTCTCTTCTGTGAATCATACTGTAGATTTTTAAATCTTCCTTTTGAGAACTTGTAAAACTGCATTTGGAACATGAGGAAAGACTGTTAAATTGTGGAGATCCGGAAGGAATACAAGGCGGATAATAATAATAATAATTCCCAATTTTTTTATAAATAGCAACTTGAATAAATAAAATAAACAATATACGCATGTATCGCGAGTTAAAAATCTCTTCTTTTATTTATTACCGCAAACGCGATTAAAACAAGAAAAAAGGTATTTAAGCGACTTTACAGTACTTTGCGCAACTTAATTGTGACTTTCAGGTAAAATCACTTGGGCGTAACGTAACGTTTAGGGGGGGGGGGGGTGTATAAGAAAACGTTACTGCGCGTTACATGGGGGGAGGGGGGGGTCAAAAATCTTCAAAAATTCGGGCCCCCCCTCCGCCCCTTGTGCCCCCCCCAGAAAAAAATCCTGGATCCGCCCTTGCCTAGATGTGATTTTCGATAATTGGTTTGGTTTATTTATGGTTGACAGCGAATTTTGTGCGGCTGAAATAAAATGGAATCTGACGGAGACAAAGCATTATTAGCTCTTGGGTTAGCTTTGTATTTTAATAAAAATAAACGAATTTGGTGTCAAGAATGGTACAATTTGAGATCCCGCTTTACTAATAAGCATTTACAAAGCGTATTACAGGCAACAGCACCAAATGATTACATTATTTTTTCCAAATAGATGGCCGTACTTACGAAGCATTGTTGTATATTTCAATTGATATTATGCATAAATGTTATAATTAATATTTTGATATAACATTAATTGATAAAGTTGGAAAATTATTTATTCCCCATTTTTCAGATGTTCACAAGACCTAAAAATAATTGTCTACCAATAACCATGATGATAGGTAATACTGTATGCACCAATAAAACCGGTTATGAAAATGTAGGTAATTTATTTTCAATGTTTATACTGCACGCTGCACACGACAATATTTTTTGATAAGTAATATATTATAATTTATATTGAAAGATACAAACGTGTAGATTCTTATAAGTTAGATTTTAAAATATTTTTTTAGCGTTAAAATAAATAGGTAGTGATATGGCAAAGGGTTATAAGTATATGCAGTTTTGATCATTTAAAAGTTTTTTTCCATAAAAATCATCGAATATAGAATTTTTATTTGGTAATTGATATAAAAGTTCTAACTGGTATATTCTTTAATGTGTTTTTTTATTACTTTTTTAAAATTTTTGTTATTACTTTGAAAATGTATTCTTAATGTAAAACTTTTGAAACTACTAAGGCAGTGTTTCTTAAGCGTATTGAAAGAATCGCCCCCTTTGCCGCAGTAAAATTATCCAGCGCCCCCCCCGCGACACGAAATTTAAAAAGTTCACATTGTAGTAGGAAGACCATTTACGCAATGTGTTTCCTGCTACAAATAAAAAATTATGAAGTATAAATAAAACACATTATTATTACCTTGACATTGAGTATTATGCCTCTGTTTAAATTTTTGTACGTGAAAGTGTAGTTTGTAATAAAACTTATCAAATCATTGCACCTAAAGAAAGTGTGTCAGTGCATCTGTGTGCATAGCTCGTGAGTGAGCTTATTTTCTATATTGAGAAAATGCCCACTCGAACTTCTGCAGCGCCCCCTAAATGCTAAAAATTTAGAAACGCCCCCCCAAACCTCCAAAGCGTCCACAGGGGGGCGCTGGCGCCCCCGTTAAGAATCACTGTACTAAGGCATAACAGACTGAAATTTTATTGTTTTGAAGTTTTGACAAGATTTTACTTAATGCCATCTGAAAAATGTATCGAACGTGGTGTGTAAAATGACATAAGTGCAAATGAAGCTTTTCGCCAAAAAATATATTCATAATGGTTCTGACAGATAAACATAGCTGTCATAAATTATCTTCTAATATTATTACAAAACCATATTGTAGCAAAAACTAGTACAACAATAATACTCTTAATAACATTGCCAACTCATTACACTTTTGGGGTAACATTACGTGACTTGTGGAAAAGTTATATATGTCAAAAAGATGTATCGACTTAAATTGTCAAATAACGGGTAAAATTAAAAGAATTCATAATTTCCCTTTTCATAGATGGCGTTAATTTAATTATTCTAGGGAAAAACACCGCTTTCATGTTATGCTTTTAAATATTACGATGAATTATTGTTTGCGCCCGTACAAATGCATTATGAATGTGAATAAATAGTTTTGATGGTATTCAAATTCCTTTCTTCTAAAATAGGCTTACAAATACAATATAGTGTGATTCAATCTAATATTGTATATGTATGCCTTTCTCGAAAGAATTAAGCATGTTTATGGATAAAACCATTTATTCATATTCATATTGCGTATATACAGCACAAACAATTAATTCATCTGAATATTTTGAAGCATAACTTGAAAAAAGTTTCTTTTTCCTAATATATTGTATGCCCCAAACTAAACACTTCTTTTGCCCAACACCATTATACACACCAAGGAAAATATTTCTTTAATAACCTACCAGTAGAAATTAGAAGCATTAATAACAAGGTACAATTGTTGAATTCTATTAAAAAGTATTTTAGCGAAATAATCAATGGGAAAACTGCTGCTTCCCCTATTTCCACATGAATGTCACATTAAAACTATACCTGTTTTTCTTTTACTGAGTACATGGATGTTTATGTTTTTTAGTTTAAGGGTCTTGATTATGTGATTTATGTATATTAACTATGTATTAACTGTATCTAACTATATATGTGACACACGTGACTGCATTAACTGTACATATGTGAAAAATGCTTTTAATGGAAGATAAGTATTATTATAATATGTTCCATTTTTTTAAGATCAATAAATAAATAAAAAAAAATAAAAAATTAAACTCACGCCATCAATGAAAGAGCAGAACATGAATTCTTTAAAGTATCACCTTAAAACTTAAATACGATTGAGAAAAATAAAAAGTAGGTTATGTCGGGCTGCTAATTACCCAATTTTATATAGGAAGCTTGAAAATAACTTCAATAATACCCTGCCCAAGTGTCCGACCGATTTAAAAACATTATTTTTGCTCTACTGTTAAATTGTATCAACGGCAGATATAACCTTTTGCCATATCACTACCAAGAAATTGAATAATATGAAAATATATATCTCTAAATCACGCCCATTCACTAAAAACAGCATGCCTATTATTTACATGTAACAAAAATTTAAATTATTTTCTTGGTACGCCCTCTGTAGAGTAATTGTGTAAAGACGTTTAGTATTACTTCTCTGCCTCTAGATTGCGATGAATACAAACACTTTTCTTGAAGGTAACTTTGCTTTGAATTGATTCCAACAGGTGTCGCTAGTTGCTGTTCTTCCACTACGTGATAATATTTTTTATTCTGATTTTCGGATTTTAAACAATTTTATTATTTTAATTCATTGTAATGTAATTGATTTTAATTATTTAGAATGCAATCTAAAATGAACTTAATCGTTGAATAATTAATAGTTTATTTGATATCTACTAAAGTCTAAAGTACCTACCATAATGTTAAAATGACATTTTATATATCTACATCATGTTGTAAACTTTCTTTATTTGCTAGTTCCCAAAAGAAAATTATCCAGGTTTTCCAAAACCGTATTGTTTTTGTAACCGTTCGCGATAGTTTGGTGATTCTAACCATTTTTCTTTTTTACACAAACCAGCCGAAGTTCCCGGCGTTGCCAGAGCTTTACACAGAGTTTTTCGAAATCTAATAACAGTGAACTTCCTCTTGTTTTGAAGGTCAAGTATGCAAAATTTCATTAATCTTTGAATAAAACTGTAGATTTTCATACAAATCAAATCCACCCCGCCCGCCTCACTACAGATTTTCTTCTTTATTTATTTATATTTACTAAACTACCCGGCGTTGCTCGAGTTTTACGCAAAGTTTTTCAAAATTATACTTGATGACGTTACTTATTTTTTACATTATCTCCACACTGAAAGCCCGAGGAAAATAATTTTATATTATACTAGCTGACCCAACCACGCGTTACTGTGGCTAACGAAATACAAAGCCATCTACTGGATGCTTACGTAACCTTTATAACGACCTCCATCTGTTAGTTTGCATACAAATTAAATCATCACCGCCCGCTGCAATATATTATGTATTTCAACCAATTAACACAAAACTTTGACAAATTATATACCTAAACCTTCCTCATGAATCACTCTATCTATAGGTAAAAACCGCATGAAAAAATGGTAAGTAGTTTTTGAGTTTATCGCGAACAGACACACAGACAGACGCGGCCGAGAAGTTTAATTTATAATATGTAGAGATAAATAATTTCCCTCCGTTAAAATTTTACTACGTACCTACGTATTACGGATTGTAATTTTTTTAATTAAATTTTTTTTTTTAATGGTAAAATTAGGATTGTTTCAAAGTGTATTCTGTTATCTTTGGTTTCAAACAATTATTTGCTTATGTATGTAGATATGCAAGACATGCATAGTAGGTGTGTCAATTATTTCAACTTTTGAATTCAGAAACGCCTGGGATCTCAAAAGTTGCGTCTTACAAAGAAAATGAGAAGTGGATTTAAATTTAAAAGTGGTTATTAGCCCTCTAAAATGCATTGAAAATCAGAAAAAAACCTAAAAACATTTAAAAAAATATATATATAAATTATATCTCTCTCTATTGAAAAAATCAAGTTTATGAATACAAGTAAGTCAACAAGAATACTGATTTTATTCGGAAAAAGTGTTATTTTCCCCTTTTATATTTTTAACAAACACATCACATGTTTAAAAAAAAAAATTTGCGTTCTTCTTAGTGCAGTTATGGAATAAAAATTCAGTTTGGTACAAAATATATAGTACGGACCCTTTGTTTTATTTTATTTACAAATAACCAAATCTATTTTTTTTTCAAAAATTACGGCCATTTTTGCGGGCTAATAGTGAACAACAATTTAATTTATTTTTACGTTTTGGAATAGTTACAGATCATACGCAACTTTTGAAACCCCGGGCGTTTAAAAATAAAGCCATTTTTTTTTTCTCTAATGCCTATTGCATATTATACAATATACATATATAGCTAAACATTGGTATTTATTTTCGTGTTCTACGGAGCGGAGGTAGGATGATTGACCTGACTTACGTTTTTTTTTTATTTTCAAAATGTATGTCTCTTTTTCATTTCTTTGGATAATTTGTTAAAAGTTTTAAGGAATTTGTCTCTTTTTTCTGTCTCTAGTCTATGCAATTCAAAGCCACTCAAAGAAAGAAAATGTTTGTGTTTTTTTTTTGAAGTGAAGCGTATGTGTAGTGTGTATGAAGTGTATAACAAATATTTTTTGTTTTTCCGTCTAGTGCGTACACGAATAAATCAGAAGGTTTTCTGATGCGTGAGCTCTCTACATACAGCTGTCAGTGCTAGAAAAATGGATTTTCCAAAATTTCCCCCTGCTGTCTCCTACCGCTATTATGTCTCCTTTATCACTCCCTCCGCAATCACTCCATCTATACCTTCCTCTTCCCTCACTCCTCTGTCACCTCTCCCCTTTGTGTCCTTTCCCATGCGGACAATTTCGTAACACCAGAGCTCACCATTATATGTAGAAACCTTCTCAGACGTGCGCACAACAAATCTCCAAAGTTTCATCGCAATCGGATAGTAAAGGAACGCATACGGGACACATAAAGAAACATGCATTTTTATTACAAAATATAAACAATGTTAATTAATAACTCGACAACATATTAAATAAAATTTATTCATACAATAAAACATACATTTGGTAATCTTAATTAAATATAACACAAAGTTTGATTTTCGTCTTGAAACATACATTATTTATTAAAAACTAAACATCGTAATTATTTATTTAAATAATAATAATATTGAATTTGTCTCCAAACACTCTCTTATTAATAAAGTTATTATACATAATTTATTATTCGAATACTTATATTATTATTTGTTATAAAATATTCCTAATGTTTGGCAAATAAATTCAGTTCCTCTCCAGTCAAACAATGGGAATTTTAGATACGTACTTAATATTTTGGCATTGATTTTAATTGTCGTTTCAAAACAAATTAAGAATCACAATCATTGTTCTCAAAATGTATTTATTGATTCTGTTTCCTATGGATATGTTGTTTTGTTTGTCTGGGTCCAACGGGATGTTTAATTATCTATAAATATTGCAAATATGGGTCAGATAGTAATGAGGAAATCAAATAAAACTAATCAAATAGTTTTAATGTTGTTTGTACTCCGATTGAGCTCTTTTATAATTACTGCGACGATTCATGTTTACGGTAGGTACCGTGACGGCAAAAAACGGCGTGGTCCTTGTGGCTATAATGCTGCAGCTGTTTCTTACACATTAAATAATGGTGAGACACACAAAATACGTTTAACTTTTTCCTTAAAGTACTACTTTTCCTTTGCGTTTCATTTTCTTTATACGTGTGAGGGAGACGTATGATAATTATTGTATGTTTCCTTTAGGGGGGTGCAGACATACGTTCACCTTTTGTCTCATTTTCGACTGTTGTTATTTAGTGTGTAAGAAAGAGCTGCTGCATTTTATGTTTAAAATAAAAAGCAAAACCATAAGCGCATTAACATTTTTAAAACTTTGCACAAACACTCACACTTCCAATATTTTCCTTGTAACTATGTACCATACTTTATTTTTATAAAGATAGCAGCCAATAATATGTGCGTTAAGAAAATGAAGGTAATATTGGTAGTTCTTAGTCGAAGTGTGATACAGTTAAAAGTGACCGCATTGGATATAGACACCTTAGCTCAGTTGGTAGAGCTGTTGCCATCTAAGCAAAGGGTCCTGGGTTCGAGTCCCAGAGGTGCCGGTATCTTTTTCTGATTTTTCTGTCTCCAGATTTTCGATCGAGTTTCGCTAATATTGTCTTCATTTAATTAATTATATATTCCATGCTTTCAAAATTATCGTTACGACTAATATTAATAGTATTGTAGGAGTCTACGGAGACGACATGGTTCTATGTGTGAGAGAGATGTAAGAAAATTATTACTTTTTACATACCTTCGTACATTGTGGTGTATCTCATCTTTTGAAATAACTGCAGCATTATAGCGATAAAGAACGTATGTTTATTCCCTTTTTTTGCCGTCGCGGTACCGTAACCGTGAATCATCACTGCAATTATAAAAGCGTTCGTTGGATGAAGCATTCGTGTGGAACGAAGCAATTTAGAGTCTTGTGATTATTCAAAGATATGGCAAAATGCTGTGATACATCTGCGGGATAATTTGATTATTTGGGTTCTTAATCAATTTACAAGATTATTTACTAATTACCAATTACCGATAGGATTTTGGTAGACCTCGTTTTTCTCGATAAAGACTAATTGCTTCCTTGTTGCGGATTCAAAAGCTTGGAATCCATTTATTTGATCATGAAAAGTAAGACTTAAAACGATGCACCACGTCGTGTAGCATTTGGAATCGGGTCGCTAACAATAACACTCCCTATGTTGATGGCGATAAGGTTTAAAGTCACTTAAATTTAAGGAAAAAAGTTGATTTATTTAGCATAGCTCATGTTTTATTTGAAATTAACATTGTTTAATTTATCTAAAATACATTAACATCCATATTTATCTTAATTATGTATCGTTAATTCTTTCATTAAAGTATTCTACAGATTTTTTTCACACATTCACATTTAATTCACACTTCATTCATTTGTATACCGTGCCATCAATACTGTGAGTCTTATTCCGAAAAAATAAATTGCATTAATTATTTATAATATTACGTCCTGAAAATATTATCTTAAAACTAGGTTTTTCTCACTGAGATTCTAAACGAAGTTTTCCACAAACTTTTGGCGAGGAGTTTATATAAACCTTTTCGACACATAGATAATAGAAACGGGGGACATGGGCCATGAACCGTTATAAGGTCACTGAAAGGTCAGTGGAAATACGCAACACCGCTCCCGCGCCGCACCGACCCGTGTACAGTCCCTAATATCGCAAGCAAACGGAGCGCTTTCAGAATCACGATGTCTTACTGCAGTTCCGCTGTTTTGATAGTTCGTACAATTTGATAGTGGCTCACTTCAATGCCATAGCTCTTTCTCTATCTCTATCTATATCAGCGTCTGTGTCATCTTTGGGGATGCTGTGTGGAGCGTCTTTTAAAAAAAAGATATGAGAGTAGGTTCTTAGAAGGTGTTAGGAGGGGTTGGAATCTGAGTGTCAGTGTGTCCAAGATTGATGAATGTATGTCTCCATACCTTCCACTGCGGTGCAAGGCTATGGGTCAAGAGATTCCGGTTGTAGATGTTAAAGGGTCTCCCTCAAACGGCCTCTCTCGATGTTGTCTGCCAAACCTGGACAAATATCACACCATGAACCCGGGCATCACCAAACGTAGCGAAACATTTTGGGTGGTCCATGGAAGAGGTGTTGATTATCCAATAAATTAATGATCCCCATATCGCCTCCCAAATTGTATCCCTTTGTTTCTATTATCTATTATTCTGCAACACTTCTGGTGTTGTGACGTCCTCAGTGAGGGTTCGATTTAGATGATGATGGAGTATTTGTACGAGTTGATGGCTGATGAAGATGATGGTTGAGGGGTGACTGGTGCCATTACGGTTCCTCTCGATACGTCAGGAGGGCGTCCAGCAAGAAGATGCAGGCGTTGAAGATGGCGAACACTCCCGAGGAGCAGAACATATCCATGTACTGCTTGCTGGGGTGGAAGATGTGGTTGTACATATATTTGGACCAGTCTGGAATTTAAAAAAATGAATTAGCTGGTTTGAAGAATATCAATTGCATCATTGCTTCAGTTCGCATTTATAATTGTCTTTAATGAGGACTTTACCCCAAATTTTTTCTAACCTGATCTATTCAGGTATTTTTCTGATCTAACCTATTCAAACCATAGGCATAGGTCTTTTTCTAACCTATCCAGAGATTTTATAATGCCAAGTGCCCTTGAGGTGATTTTATCACAGAACGGCGCTGTATACAGTTGGTCATTTTTATTACACATATATAGGGCACATCAGCACGTTGCCGAAGTCCTTTTCTAATTTAACCAATTCTTCCCGTGAAACAGTAAAAAAATATAATGAAGAATTTGGTGACGGCCACTTCACCTTTGAAAGCAGAAACAGACTGGATGCTGAGTAGTAAAATAAATTTACCCAATATTGGAAGAGCATTTTTTTTATTGACTACCCAATGCTAGTAATAAGCATTGAACATTTAGACAAAGTTATCGGTTTTTGTACAGTCTTTCGTAAATTTGATTAACCAAAGCCACTAAAGGAATCAATCTAACAAAAAATCTATTTATACTATCTTGGTCAGAATAATTTATTTTTTAAATAGACTACTGAAATTAAAAAGTCTGTTTTCTGAATTTGGCTATGCTGGTAGTTTGACTAAAAACAAAAGAGCATTTTTTTTTTTTACAGTGAATACCGCACAAGAATCTCAACTGCTCCTATCTGGAGCCAGTGAGACTATGGCATCCCCAATTCGGGGTATGTTGTGAGGCTGAAGGTAGTGGGGAGGGGAAGGAGGTGGGGAAGAGGAAGGTTGGGAAGTACCTGGCTATTCAGATCTGGTCACCAAACACGGCTAAAGCCATTTTCAAGCAACGTTTCAATTCTGAATGGTGGTCTTACACCAGGGCGATACTGATAGTATCTTCCACTCTGGAACGTGCCGCAAATATACTATATATTATTTTTTAATTAATTAATTGTGAAATAACACAAATAAAATTTATTTGCGCACGCCGGGTTCGAACCCGCGACCTCCGGATTGTGAGTCAAGAGTCTTAGCCACTACACTACGGAGGTCGTCAGGCATGCGGATGGCATCAGATGTGAATCTGCGAACCTTCTTTTACTTGCAATCTATCTAGAGTTTCACCGCTGAATATAGTTAAAGTATAAGAGATGAAGATGTCTTTACCATAGATAATAACACCTCCAGCGGCAGCAAAGACGATGGCACCCACCAGGGAGAAGAGCACAGCTGTCTTGTAGCCCAGTCTCTCTCCAGCCATGTGACCCAGGATGACCACGGAGTTGATTATGATGTACCCTGAAACATAGACGTATAATTTCTTATATTTACTTAGTCATAGCTTATGACGTAATGACTTACGACTATTACTCATAAGTCATAAGTCATCATATCCACAATAATATTGGCAAAAACGATGAATTATTTGCAGATAAGATATGAGAGTACATGGATTTGTGGAAACATCTTGAAGTCTCTATTGTCTCAGATGTTCAATACACAGTTTCCCCTCTTTTCTCTATGACTTTAAAAATAATATATATATATATATATTTTTCAATATTTTATTGTCTGAAAGTGTTGTTTCCATCGACGTTCAATTTTAATTTAATTATTTCTGCTGTGGAAACATGGACACTTAGAGCCAGCGAAAGAAAGCGGATAGACGCCCCCGAAATGTGGTGCTGGTGGAGAAAAATGTTCAGGATTCCGTGGACAGTCAGACGCAAAAATGTGTTCATTCTGGAAGAGTTAGGCATCCACAGTAGGGTCTCAACTATCTGCCTACAACGCATTTTAACTTTGGACACGTTGCTCACCCAACTGAGGAATCCAACTTGTCACTGGCAAAGTGGAAGGGAGAAGAAGCAGAGCAAGGTCATCAACGTGCTGAAGTGACCATGTATCAATCGCGTCTGGCATTAGGGTGTCCTTGGATCTTCACGCAGCGCAGAACCGTGAGGAGTGAAAGAGCCTTGTCCATCATGGAAAATAGAGTAGGGGTCACGATCCTCAACAATGAGGAACGGAATTAAGAAGAAGATTGATGCAGAATGACTATGCAATACAAATTATAAATTTATTTTACTTTTGAAATAACTCTTGATCGATTTGCAGGGCAAATAACTATCTTTAAGAATTGGGTATTTTAATTGCATTATATTCCAACGTAGGTATACGTGTAAATTCAACGAATGCCCTTGCAAACCGGAGAACTATAATTATATTTGGTTGTTGTGTAAAGTACTATATGACCTATTATATTCCACATTGACGTATGTGCATGACCTCTAAGGAAACAAAATTACGTTGGCGCATTATAATTTAGTAATTCTGTGGTCATCGACCAAGTATTATCATCATCTAGACAGAACGGTGAATCTTAAAATTAACATCTGAACTAAATATATTGGTTTAAGAACATATTCATAAGAAAGAAAGTGCAGACATTATCTCGCAGTCGAAAGATCGGAAGAAGCATTGATTTTTACCTTTTGTTGGTCTGCACGGAGCAAATTTTATATTGCGTAGAACTTGCATTTATTTCTAGGTTTTCCAAACGAGGCATTGAAATTCGATGGGGGGTTGTGTTATGAAATTAATCCTAAGTGGTGTTATTTTTAGATTTTAATTAATACAATAGGGTTAATCTGTTGATACTTATATCGATGATTGTGATGTCTTCGTATTTGACGGGATAAAAAAAGAAATATATACATAACTAGCTGACCCGACGAACTTCGTACCGCTTCAGAATCAATTATTGTTGAATTAAATTCAGTTTTTTTATTAAGTAAAAAATTACACAATGAAGCATTCATCAATGCGCAACTGTCCTTGTTTGTCCTTGTTACGGAATTATATTTTTTGTGATTTTTCTTATTTTTCCACTTACTTACGGGAATTTGGGAGGCGGGTATCGGTGCCGCCGCCCCGGGAACCATTTATTGGATAACCAACACTGTCATACGCCACCCATAAGTCACCAAAAGTGGTTCGCTACTTTGGTGACGTAGCAGGGGCGCCCGGGTTCATGAGGTGACGTTTGTCCGGGTCTTGGCAGCGGATGCGTCTGCCCACCTGCTGCGTGGCGGACGGGACCGAGAGAGACTGGTTAAGGGAAGCCTTTTGACCTTTCCAGCTGGACTCTCTATACCCATCGCCTTGCACCGCAGTTGGAGGGATGGATTCATACGTCCGCCACTCCCGGACATACTGCCCCCAGAATCCCTCCCACTTCTCATACCTTTTTCCTTCCCAGAACTTCCTATTCTTCCCTTCCTTAAAAAGACCCTTCACACAGCATCCCTTAAGATGACATAGGTCCTGAGGAAAATAATTTTCTTCGGGAACTCATGTGTTGTGGAGCTGATGTAAAAAAAAATGCTTTTCATTTTCTTTATAAGTCTGAGGGATTTTTATTATAATTATTGTATCTTTCCTTTGGATGGATGGAGAGATACGTCCACTGATTGTCTCATTTTCAACTATTGACATTTATTTTGTAAGAAAGAGAGGCAGCATTATGTGTTTAAGAATAAAAACAAAACAATCAGCGCATTTATATTTGAGGTTTTTAAATTTTTGGAACTCACTCACTACTCAATATTACAAAATGCCCGCAGCTCTTTCAAATATGAGAATTCGTTCCATACAAAATGTATGGGGAAAAGAATTTTCTTAATAACTATATTTTACGTTAATTTTTGCAATATTTTAATAGTTATTATCCTTTCCGGGGCGGAGACAAATCCAAAAAATCAAAGATCTTCAAAATCGGCCCGGCCGTTCTCGAGTTATAAATAGTGTAACTAACCCGACTTTGTTTTATATATTAAGATTTATAATTTCCATCAAAAATATTAATTTCGGTTGTGTCTGTTCGTAACTCTGGTCCAATTAACTCTGCAACTCGGATTTGATTTGAATTTGATTGTGTGAAAAATTCAGACAAACAATAAAGTAGGTAACTACCTATAATATAGTATTTTAATTATCGTTTTCAGAATATAAATTATAATATCCCGTGATTTTTCACGAGTCTGCGCCAATAGGAATATTAATAGGGAATCATTCTAATAAATCTTTTATGTGATAGTTCGGAGGTTTGGAAGCCTGTTCTTTCGGTATCATTACATCAAAAATAAAATATTAATTTGGGTCTGTCTGTGATTATAACTCGGATATGGTTTGAATTCAATTGTCATTTTAAAAATGTAACTAATTGTGTCAAGAATTTTCAGACAAGCGATACAGTAGGTGCCAACAATATTTTTATAGAAAATAATTTTATCTGTCATTTTAAAAATTGGAACTAATGGGTCAATAATATAGACTATCCCGAAATTTTCACGGGTCTGCGCTTGTTTTTGTTATAACATCGATCAACTTTTGCTTTACGAATGTTCACTAGTTTTTCCTTACTCCGTTTATAATATTATTCAGTCCGTGATTCATGTGATTGACAGATCACAATAAAATGCGTAGTTTTTTCTGCATGACTGCAATAGGTCACTCTTGATGAACAATGACTGTTGATTGTAATTTGTAATGTACTTAGGTACTACCTACTGTACCAGAGCCGCACCTCTGCCTGCTTAGGTACCTACGTACATCTCCATACTATACATCAGATTATAATGGGCGTGCAGCAATAAATATTTAAATTGTTTATAACAAATAGCAATCGCAATACTTTATGGCATCTGTAAGACAAAACGATTCATTCGGATAATTAGCTTCCTCTGACAGTCGTAGACAAACTACGTGCCATAGATCAGGGCTGGATTTAGCGATTTATTTTCATTGCAATTATAATTGGCAATTAACATAAATTAAGTGTGTAAGGTGGAGGCGTGACTAGGGATTAGTAAAGATTGGAGGGACGGTAAAAGGGAGTATATCTAAGATTGGGCTACAGGATAGTATTTTTTGTTTGTTAATAATCGACTTATTGAGACTCCACTATCAAAAAAACCTTTGCTGTAGGTATCATTTTTTATAATATGTATGCCATTCGTTCTTGACTGTTTTTTTTTCATAGCATTGATCAAAATCTTATTTTTTTAATACCATTTAAAGTCTCGACGACTTGAGTGGGAATATACTCGCACGACTGGTCGCGAGAGATTGGCGTCGCCAGGAGAGTATAAATCCGATGCATATTTGCAACCGAATAAAAAGATACAATATCCATGTGACGTTAAATAATCGCGTCCAATAGAAAACTCTGAATGTTCATGGAAAAGCTGTTGGGTGGTATTTCGGTTTTATTAATAGGATTGTCTATGGTCGGGCCTTTTTTTGGGTTTCTTGGTGATTCGATGGTGTGTGAAGTCATATAACTGATTTATTGCCATATTTATGGTTAAATAGTGCCGAAACGTTCCCCATACAAAAAAACGTATATTTGGTGGTCGCCGACGAGTTTATAAAATGTCGGCAATGTCCTCTAACTTCCGCGCAGATGTATGGCGATAGTCGCCAAGACACACGAATCGTTGAGTATCGGATATTTGCGTATCCCTTTGGGAGCAGGGCCTTAGTTGTGCAAATATCATCTTTCGCTTATAATTACAAAAGTAGTAGGAATTTGAATAATACAAAATTATTCGTAATACGGTACTGTAAAATCAATCGTTTACAAAAAAATGATTGCTGCACTGTACCTGTAGGTATTATAATATTATACGTAGTTGGCCTTGTACCTTCTGCTCTTAGACACGAAGATTACCTGGGAATGTTATTTTTTACAACGTTACTAGATTCCTGATCATGTACAGACTACAGAGATGTTTTGTAATATCATGTGCGTGTTGGGATTTTTACATGTAAAACGATAGTACACGCAGCCCTTATTTCAAGCATATTCTCACCATCAACAAGGTTATGCAATGTAAGATAAACAATCAACTGCACACCTGCAATGAAGTTATACATAATATATAGTCGTAGCATGGTAGAAATCTCAAAGTAGTAAGCCAAAAACAAGGCAATTGCATTGTACTCGATTTCGTAGTTTTAGTACTAAACTGCCGCGCGTCGATTAAGGTGGTGTCTCCTACATGTTATAAGTAAACATATGGTTTCCTCCTTCACCGCACACGTCATGACTCTATTTTTTATTGAAACACTTTATTACATTATTTAACTACTCTAGACCCTCCATTGTCCATGCATACGGGGTTAGTAAGCAGTATGCAACTTATGTACATTAACATTATTCAAAAGAGAAATAGAAGTAGCAGTCTGTGGAATAATTCTTTTGAAATAGGTAAATAAAAATAGAGATAAAACTGTTGTAAAAGAAAAAGAAAAATAAGAGTTGTATGTAACCAGTCGAAGAAACCTTCTGAAAGTAAAAGAAGTAACGAGGAAAAAAACAGTTATAATAAAATCATAATACATATAATGTAAGTAATTGCTATAATAGCAGAAAGAAAATAAAATATATCAAAAGAATAGAATAGCCAGAGAAGGTAGGTATTTCAAAAACGTCTCCTGCCAGTAAGTAAATTGGATTAAAAAAAATGCAAAATGCCTTCGTGTGTGATGAGAAAATGTTTCCATTACACTACAAACACTAGAAAAACCAATTAATAATTCATAGATAAATACAAGCAATTATTTATTATTGTTAAAAAATACTATTATTTCGATTGTTTCCCAAGTATTTTTAGCACCCTTAGAGAATAATTGAGTAGCGACAATTATATATAAGAAGGACAACTTAGGACAGTAGGTCGTCTCATACAGCATTCTGTGTTGGTCTTAGTGTTAGCGAATAAGCGTATCTTGTCATCTCAGTCATACCCGTGATGAAGAATGTAGTATTCGGCGCAAATACAAAAACGTTGCCTGTCCTAGTGTCCTATATCCACGTCGTTCACACACACACACATTCTTTGAATGTCATAGGTACATGAATAACCTTTAAATGAAGAAGTTATTCTATCTTGAGTTTGTGAGACAATGATGAATCTATATTTTATATGTAGTTGTCATTGCACACCTGCAATAGTTTTTTTGTTTTGACACGTGCTCGTTTAATACAATTGAATTTAATACATTTTAATTATCAATTGATATGCTTTGTTCTCAGTTGGATCATACCATTTATTGACAGTGCTTTTTTTATTAATCATTTTCATCTACCAGAACACAAATGACGTGTTTTGGACGCTCCTCGGGTGCAACATGATTTCTCAAAAGTACCCGATCTTTGTTGACCTAGACCAGTGATTCCCAAAGTGGTCCAGGTGGACCCCCAGGAGTCCACGGGAGGCTCGACGGGGTCTACGTTGGCGTGATAAAAAAAATGGGGGTCCACGAGTAATTGTAATTGGGGGTCCACGAAAATTTATCTGGTTTCGATAATAAAGAACAAAAATGTTGGCTTGGCTTTATCTATTAGTGTATTCCAGTGGTTCCCAAAGTGGTCCGTATGGACCCCAGGGGTCCCCAGGATCATTCAGGGGGTCCGTTGAAAATAAAAATTGATTTCAAGGTTCCCTGAATGACGTCAGGGGTTCCGCGGCAAGGTTTAGTTTTGACACATATTTTTATTCATATGGAAGTTTCGTCGGGGGAGGGGCGTAATGGGATAGGGTAGAACGGCAAGACTGGGCGTCTCAAGTCTTAGTTTTGCGGCACAGAAATAGTGATGGTTAATCTGAAATATTTGAAAATGGATCCAGTCTGGAACCACGATGACAGTTTATTTCAATTTTCAGGTATCTACATCTCTATTTCTTAATCGCGAGATCGAGATCCGAGACGCTCGGTCTTAAAAAAAATATATAGGGCTATGGACACTCGCCACGCTCATCACGGGTGCTAATAGATAAATTTATAATAATCAAATCTTTTTTGAAAAAGTGGCCCGATAGATTATTGGTGGTCCGTGATCGGGTCAAAATGATCAGATCACGATCGATGGGAACGACATTGTGAGCTGAAAATAATTATGTTTATTTGATCTCTGAAAATCCTTAAAAGCATTTGAAAAAGAAACTTAAACATAGTTTTTTGTAAAGGTTTTTTTTATTACTGTTTTTTCTTTATATAGTTGATGAGTAGTTATGAATTTAAATGTAGAAAATAAGGGTTGTTACCTGCGAAGGCTGTGAAGATCATGGCTACGTGGTGGATGTTGTTGTTGGGCAGGCGGCCATAGTTCAGAGGGTCCACCGTCAGGCCGATGCAGAATATGGCGAAGATCTAGAAAAGGGAAAATACGTAATTAGTATAAATTAGTCAAACTGTAAATTAGTTGCAATCATCGAAATACTGCTACATTTTCAATCCTTCATATTGGACTAAAACATTATTTTAAGTATATCTTACTCAAGATCGTCAACCATAAAAATATCACATTGAAGACACAATAAACTAAACAAAGATCTAACTAAAGAAATATAATAGATAATTAATCTATTCAAGGGAACCTGCTGTGCCTCAATACAAAGGACTATCCGTGGTTTCAACAATTCATTTCTCCAAAAATAAAATTCCTCACTTGTTCTAATGAGAATTGGACGTTATTCCGTTTTTTCTCGTCTTTTTAAAATTTACGTGCTTGACTCCCCAGAGTGTTTTTTTTTGTAGTCTAGAAGTAGCAACCATAGATCACATAATTTTTGGTTATCCCTCTCTAAACTTTTTTGGTTATCCCTCTCTTGACTTTTCTATCAAGCCTTATCTAAAATTGCCTCCCCTGCTTTCAACATCTCATCTCTTCTAAGTCTGAAATCTACTCCAATTTTTCGTATAATTATGTTTATTTTTTATTTTTTTATTTTTTTTTATTTCCAAATAAGTAATTTGAGCATTTAAATCAAATCTAACACACTATATAAAAAGGAAAGATTTGTTTGTTTGTTTGTTTGTGTGTTTGTTTGCATCGAATAGGCTCCGAAACTACTGAACCGATTTGAAAAATTCTTTCACTGTTGGGAAGCTACACTATCCCCGGGTGACATAGGCTATATTATATTTTCAAAAAAATTAGGGATCCTTACTAAAACTTCAATAATGTAACCCAGGGTGTAAAAAAATTACCTAAAATATTCTTTAAATCGCGTGCGCTGTGAAAACTATTGATGATAGAATAAAATAATGTAGTACAACTTTATAGAACACATCATTATTTACAAAAAAGGTCGCGACAGCATATGTCTAACTATTATGGTTATGCCACAATAAGTATTCTTTTATTTTAAAAATTTAAATTAAATGTCGCCGCTTGAAAAGGCTCTTTATTTGTATCTTGGTTTTAATCCTTATCAAAATAAATTACTTCATATTCAAGACAGCTTCAATACCTTTATTTAACTTTTTGAATTTTTCAATTCGGATATTTAATTAGAAAGATATCACGAGTTTAAAATTGTTAGTATTAGAAAAAAGTTTCGGCTTCGGGCCGGGCGTGAGAGGAGTCAAGAAATGCAGTGCCAGGGGGGTTGGCGGGTCGGGAGAGCGGGATAGCGGTGGTGGGGAAGGTGGAAGTGGAACGCTGGAGGGGAACGCACGGGAAAGGACATGTAAGGAGTAACATTTTATTTATTTGAATATGGCATATATTATAAAAGAAAGTCCAAAACAACGTGCAGCTCGCAAAAACTCAGAAACGAGTCCCGGTTCGATCAAGGGAGTTATATGGTGTAATAGATCTCTATCCCCCCTAGGGAATAAGGGTAATAATATTTTAAAGATATAAGGGCTGAAAGTTTCGCCCTCTAGAAATTTCTAGAACAGTCTTCCGGAAAGTTCTAGAAGGTTCCATAGAGCTGTAGAAAGTTGTGGAAATAGTGGCGGAGTATGTCGTGGAATGATCAGGAATAGGGAATCGGGAACATCATTGTGCAACATTCCAGAACACTATCTTATTGTCCTGAGCGAAGCCGGGTAACCCAGCTAGTGAATATATAATTTCACCTTTCCTCTCTCCATAATTTGAAAAGATGGCCTGGAACACCCTTAAAGGGTGAAATCCTAAAAAATTTGAAAAAAGAAACATTATTTTCTTCTATAAGATGTTTTAAAATAAAATATAGGAGATGTTCTTTATCAAGTCTTTGCAGACTACAGCTATCACGGACACCTCTTTCCCTTGGAATATAAATTAATTTGTATAGCATCACCAACTATCAGCTGTAAAAGTTTAAGTTGATAATTAGTAGAGAACACAGTAAAATATTTGTGCAAAGTAATCGGTTGATTTCGAATCCTGGTGAACTAAATTCGCAGTAATAATTTGATAATGTGAAACAGGTATCTCAAAATGAAAAAACACTATTTCACACCTAAAGGTTTGCCTTATTTTATTGCAATACTCAATAGTAAAATTATCTTATACATCTGATGGCAAATCTGAGCATTAGCATTATCATCTATTATGGATTTTGTAAACCTTCCAATTTTCTCCATCGCTAAACATTTGGGTACTTACTTGAATTCAATGCAGCACAGTTTTCCTCGGGTTACCTTGGTAACTTTTCATGTGTAAATAATGGAATTTCTATGCTAATGCGTAAACAAGGTGTCAAGAAACTCGCGTTACAATAATGATTATTTCTGGTGAAGCACTACTAAGTGATGCAAAATCATGTGATGTTGATTTAAAATTTTGATTTTGAAAGATTTTAGATGCTTTAATTAAATACTGCAAGCAGAACGCATGTGTGTATGCGAGTAGAACACGTATTTTTTTAATTAGTCTTTTTATAAGCCCAGAAAAATAATGCATCAGGCGTATAGAAACTGCGTTAAAGTTCAAAATCTCCTAATTCATAACCCATTTTCGGTTACGGTTTTATTGTATAATGTGGAAAATTCAATTCTTAGAAAATGGTCGTAAAACATTTAAATATTTGTGCCTTAGCTTCCCTTTTCTCCTTGAATAAATCAATTATTATTGTCATTGTTGGCGGCCTGATTTTACACGCGTGGTAATGTTTTCTTGTAACTGACTCAAAACTACTCGGCCACGTAGGACTGTATATGTCACGAGACATCAAAAGCCGAGTCACTTTGTCAATGATATAGCACAAAGTGCTATAACTGCCACCAACTGACACGTCCTCACGTCCTCATAAGACTCGTTCTATCTTGTCTATTGTGGCCAGACATAACATGCTATAAGCAGTTTTAGAAAAAGAGAACACCAAGCCCTCTCTTTGCATTCAGAAGTTTACAATATAAGTTTTTAAAATATGATTTAGTATTCCCACGGCTAAAATTATCTACCTAAATCGTCTTTGATTTTTGGGGTTTTATGCCATGTTGCGCTTCCTCCTTCTCCTCGGGCTAATTTGTTCACTTTTTGGAATATTTCATATAAGTCTCATAGAAATCGTTATGTCTCCCTTATTATCATAGTAAGAAAAATGATCCAAGCGGTGTTAGAAAGAGAAAAAAACCACGCTTTATATTCGAATGAAAAAGTTAGCCACAAACATATTAAAATGTACCTATCCCTTTATGAAACCAAAGTTTCCGACCGCAATTTGAAAAAGATTTATGAAACTTTATGAATATTTTATTAATTATTTTTACATAAACGACTAAAAAGTGAGGCTATAATTAAATTTAGAATACATTAGTCTAATAAAATGGGTGTTTTTATTTTTATGTTGTCAGTAAATTTAGTTCGAAAAAACATTAGGTGAGCCATTTAAAAAAAAAATTACATTTGCATTCAAAATTTTTAATATAAAAAAAAATATATTTCTAAAAGCAGGCCCGGCCACACATTGCTGTGGCTAACGAAACACAACGCCATTACCCTACCTTTATAAAATCCACAACACCCGCTGGCCAGCTGCCCGCTATCACTCTATCTATTGGTGAAAACCGCATAAAAATCCGTTGCGTAGTTTGAATGATCTAAGCGCACAAACATTTTGAGCGACTTCATTTTATACTATGTAATGATGCCTGAATTGAATATTTGAATTTCTCGGCTTTTCTTTACTATAATAGCATGTATTATACATATTAACCTTCCTCTTAAATGACCCTATCTATTGGTGTAAACCGCATGAAATAAACCGTATTTAAAAAACTGTATTTAGTTTTCGGATACGCTCAGAAATATTCCAATTTTATGGATTTTATTGGACAGAATATGCCCAAGGAGTTGTTTTTCTGATTTGTGTGCGATTTTCTAGACCCCATGTTAATGTCGACTAATAGTTCAATGATTATCATTGCAGTACCTGCCATCTTGTCAAACGTGACAGTCAGGTAAGTTAGCAGGTAAACTAGCAGGTAGTGTGGTGTGTAGTTGGCATATTGATTTGACTGAGAAGTAGAACAAGCACGCGCCTGATTTTTTGGTTGAAAGCAGATATTTTTTTGTCAATGTGTTTATGTGTTCACTTGTTATCAAAAGAACTGCTATAACATACAGGGCCGGATTTAGTATACCGGTCCAAGGGCGGATCCAGGATTTTTTTCTGGGGTGGGCACAAGGGGCGGAGGGTGGGGGGGGTGCCCCTCAAGAGCATAATTCCATTTTGTTATCAAGTCGAAATTTGTGTTTGTCAACTTTAGTGGGGGGGGGGCGGGGGGGCTTTTCCGACCGCGCTTTCCCCCGACCGTACCGCTCTCACAAACGCTGATTATCATATTTCATTTGCAAGTGCATGAATGGGATGCAACGAACAAAATTCGCAGTTCCAGCCAGAAATGGACAAGAGTTTGACTCATGTTCTTTCTGTTATTTTATTCATATATTTTAACAACTCTGATAATTTGATTTGCTTCTAAGTATGTACTGTGATGGAATCTCCACAGTACACAAAAATACCATCCTGGGTAAAAATACCCCCCCCCTAAATCCGCCCTTACACCGGTCGGTATATCAGTTGATTTTTATGCTTGCCAAGTTTGTGAATCCTCGCTTAAATTTGTGTAATTATTTTTATGTGAATCCTCACAAGAGAGCCACTATCATATTATAAACTTTAATACTACTTACACTTAACCTTTCACCAAACAGTCAATTACAATTTAATGACCATATAATTCTTGCCTTTAACAATGTCTTTTTATCTCCTCCCTCCTACCCTTTTCTTTCTTTTTATTATTATTGGTTCAATCTCTAATTAAGTTTTAAAAGCCGTTATTACACATGTCAGGCGTAACTACCAAATGACATTCTATGACTTACCTACGTAACCATGTAAAAATTTAACATCTTATAACTTGTATTATAATGTACTGTGTATGTCTTATAAACTAATATAATATAATCTGTACAGTGTAAAGACAGGGGAACTATGTCGCCTCCCGAAAGGGGCTGTAAGAAAGAATTAGTAGAAGTTAATGCGGGTCTTGAAGAGACCCGGGTTATTTGAAGGATGAAAACAGATGCCGTTAGCTTGTTTCATACACGAGCCGAAACGAGTCAAAGAAACGACCCGTTCTCATGAAGCCAACATCAACTGTGAACGGGTGTTCCGCTCGTGTCCGTCGAGTTCACGCACGTGCACCGGGGATCAATGCTGCTAGTTCCTTAGATCAGGCTCCATTAAAATATCTGTAAGAGAGACCCAGCATGCCTACAATTGTTTCTGTGGGTTAACAAGGAATTGTCAATGAGACTGACCGCTCCCCTTTACTCAGAATCAAGTATTTTGGGGCTCCAGCCCAGACGCAGCTCCCCAATTCATTAGGTGTAGGTACCATCTTAAGATTTGTACAGGTTTAACAGCTGGTCACTATTAAAAAATCTGCTAGCCTTGTACAAGAAGCCCGGTATCTTAGAGGAAGATCTAGATCCTGATCTATTTATTTCATGATTATCTTTTCACTAAGACTAAAATATTCAGAGTAAGTCTAAAATTTATATTTATCGTGGAAGGTAAAGCCTGTAGTAGTCCAGTGTAGTCTAGTAGACAAACGCAAGGTGTTTCCACTCAGGCGTCGCGTGTTCAAAGACCTCCGTCATTAACATCATCAACATTTTCTGCGTACGATACGCTGCGTAGACGAGGGATTGAAATATTTTGAGGCTATTCGTAACCAGGGATGAATCTTTGTCTTAAAAAAATAATTCACTCCACTCTAGGCCTAATAATACATTTTATAATTTCCACCCTGAAAAGTAATTCCGCATCTCATTGCACGAACGAAGTGTTCGAGCATGTCTAAGCACTTTCAATTTATTTCAATATTAACCAATATTTTATTTTTATGATACTGTACAAATAATAGACAATATAAAAAGGTCATCGGACACTTTTTAACACTCATTTTGGACTTTAGCGATTACCGCACAAGATTAATGTTGTATGAAAGACGAACAAAGTTCCTTTCTCGAGCGTATCTGCAAAACTTATAATGCCCTAAGAAATATTGACATTTTCCATTGTACCCTTAAATCGTTAAAAATCAAACTAACCGTACAATGTACTTAAACGAAAACTATTATTTTCTTTTTAATAACTTTTTACTTAACACTATGTACTATTATTTTTAAACAACTACTTGAAATATATTTTCTGTATTTATTATATTATCACCTTTTTAATATTTTTTTACAACCTGCTTAGACCATATACCTACTATAATTGTTTAATAACCACATGATTCATAATCACATAATCATTAATCACAACTAAATATTATAAATGGAACTTAACTGGTTTAAATTACAATTACTTTATACACAAACTGTATGCTTCCTAAATAAACATAAATAAAAATATTCCCCAAATGAACATAGTTTTTCCACTGGTCCATACATATGCAAACTCTCTCTTATATCTGTTAAGAGAATACCATTACCACAATTCATATTACTAATAAAATGCATCATCAGTTTGTGTTGCAAAATAGAGAAACGCAGCCATTAATGTTACAAAGTAAAACATTTACTGAATGAAACTGTTTAGCATTATCTTTTGTCTCTTGCATTTCTTCTTCTCCTTCTATGATGGAAAAGAGAGAAATCTTCTTTCTAACGATTGCGAATTTCTGTTTCGTTAATATTTTCTTTTGTACATTGTTTAGTAATATTAATATATAGTCTATGTGAAGAGATGTCACTTGTGTGTTTTTGTTTGTTAGGTGCTGATTATATTACGGAGAAATATTGATACAGCTTGAGGCTTTTTCGTCAGTAATAAGCTGAAAATAATTGTGCATTAGGATTGGAATATTTATGATGCACAGTTATACTATTTTTGTTATATTTTTTGTATACATTCGTCGATTTTGTCTGAATTGATATTAAAATCACACTATACAATAGGAATGTATCTGGAACCCATACCAGAATCTATAAATAGTCCAATCGACATGTTTATTTTATTGATAATGATAACAGACAGAAAGTTAACATAAAAAATTTCGGATAAATAACAAAGAATAAATTAAATAATACCAACCGTCCAATAAAACGGTGTACAACAATATGTAAGAATGAAACAATAAATGCCAATGTGAAACAACAACAAGATACGATAAAGTTTAGATCGAGTGAAGTTAGGTGAAAAAAAGAGATTCGAGAAATTTAGTAAAGTTCTGAGAGCTAATCTTGCCACCATATCGGATCTTATATTGTCGACACATTCGCATGAGATGTTGGGAAAGGAATATGGAAAGTTTCTTAGTGAATCGTGATTAAATTTTTTTTTATTGTTGCCTAGAGGAAGGATTTGACCTGGTTATTTATAATTGTAAATAGATATTTTATGTCATCTTTATCAGGACCTCCATAATTTGAAATATTCTAGGCGTTTTTTATAGTAGGTATGCAATGTGGATAACATTAAATTGTAATGGCTAATGAGTGTCAACTTACCAGTTCCAATATCTTCAGTCCAATGGACCAGTTGTTCTTCAAGTACGATACCTTGGAGGACCCGGGGTAGTCCCCATTCTCTCCCTTTTTCCCCTCCTGAGGTCCTGTCTCTGCCTCTGCAGACATGTTCCAGTGGATGGATCTGGGTTCTTTCTCTGAATGCGCCACCTGGAAGAACAGAGAAGAATAGTATTAGAATCAGCTGTCGACGTGAAGTGATATGATGGCGAGTAAAAATAATAAATACGACTGGCCACCCTGCGGGCCCTGAGGAAATCCCCAATTATTTTTTTTATTCTTAAACTTTTGCTTTTGAATAGAGATTTTGCTGCGTACCACAATATACAAGTTTTACTTTAACAACTGATTTTACACTGGTCCTAAATGCGATCCTTTTGTAACGCCAACTTTAGTAAATAAACTCTTTTACGCATTCGTCCTAAACTCATTTCCTTGTTTTAGTAAAAAAACTGCTTTTACAGTTTGGTCCTTAAAGCGATACTTGCTTAACGCCAACCTTAGCAAATAAAGGTTTTTAACTTCGGTCCGAAATGCGATCCTTGTTTAACGCCAGACTTCGTAAACCAAGGCTTTTATTTCCACAAAATATTTAACTTAACTTTCAATAATAATATTTAACCGTCAACCAAATTCGTGCCCCATTTGTCACCGGTTCCATTTCCTGGTATTGTTACGTCAACTCCAGAACCTTTAACTCAAGAAAGTTAACACCTGCTGTATTGTGAAGTTTAGTCTTTACCTTTGAACCTTGGAGGAATATTTTTAACCTTTTATTATTCCCCCGCAGTTACCAGGGAGATTTATCGTCGAGCTGAACGAAAGGGAACTTATTGTGGCGTGACCGCGTGACTGGCCAATACAAAAGTCAGTTACTGAGCCATGTGCTCCCAGCATTGTTTTAGGGTTCACCTACATTTCACTGCTGCTTCTTGGATGGTCATTTTTTCTCCTCGTAATATAATATTATCTATTTATGACTTAAGACAATGAAAACTCACATGATCAGATAATATGTTAAGAAAATAAGCTTTATGCGGCCAACGACTGTGAGAAGAAGGCAGATGGTGAATATTGCATATTTAACTTCTTCTTCCATTTACATTTGCGTCATATATTCTTCTTAAACTTCTTTCTTTCTTCATGCCCAAATCATCTGAAGGTTCCTTTCTTAATCTTACTCATTACGCTTACATGCATTATTTGCGGATCTCCAGATTTCTCACACGATCATACACAGTTTTACCACACAAGAGCCTCAGAGATGTCATTTCAACGGCATTTAGTCTACCTTCACCTTTCCTCTGCCAGTTCCATGACTTATTGCCATAAATCAGGGTAGGTTCCAGCACTCCACTGTGGACTGCTAGCTTAGCTTCTTTTGACGGTTTTTTGGTAGCGTTAACGGCATTCATTAACGGAGTTAACATTAATAGAGTTACATACCTGTCATTTACCCTTCATTATTATCTCTATCAGCCTTCCCATTTCTCGTAAACACTAACTAACTAACTAACTAACCATCACGCCGTTTCCCCGCAGGGTTAGGCAGAGAGGACGGACCGCCAAACAACTCGGTCTTGGCACACACTCCTTGCCTCGTTCACATTTATACACCGTCTCATACATGCTCTTCTGTTATTCTGACTCCTGACATGGCCCGACTCAAGTATCTGATTCACTTGGTCGTGCCATGTCTTTCTCGGGCGTCCCCGACTTCTTCTACCATTCAAATTTGCGTCATATATTCTCCTTACACTCCTTTTCTCGTTCATTCTCTCTACATGCCCGAACCATCGGAGCGTTCCTTTCTTGATCTTACTCATTACGCTTACATCAGCCTTGCATTGTTTGCGGATCTCCGCGTTTCTCACACGATCATAGATGGTTTTACTACACATACGCCTCAGGGATCTCATTTCTACAGCATTCAGTCTACTTTCATCCTTCCTCTGCCAGTTCCATGCCTCACTGCCATACATCAGGGAAGGTACCAGTACTCCATTATGGACGGCTAGTTTCGCGTCTTTGGACAGTTTTTTGTTGGTGCCAACGGCGTTCAGTCCTCCATTAATAGAGTTACCTGCATTCACCCTTCTTTCAATATCTCTTTCAGCCTTCCCATCTCTCGTAAACATACTTCCCAAATAAACAAACTCATCCACCTGCTCCAAGTATTCATCGTTCACAAATATATTGCATACTGTTTTCGTACTCTCTCTTTCAAACACCATGACTTTAGACTTACTTACATTCATCATTAACTCATTCTTCATACATACTTCGTTCATCCTTGACACGAGAGACTGTAGATCTTCCATACTGTTAGATATCAGCACCGCATCATCAGCATACAAAAGGCAACATACTTTCAGATTACTCAATTTCGCGCCCAATCCCATCTCTTTCAATTCTTGCGTACAATTATCCATGTATAGATTGAATAACCACTCGTAAACACACTACCCAGATACATAAACCCATCCACCTGCTCCAAGTTTTCATCATTCAACTCATTGTCATTCAAATATACGTTTTCGTACTCTCTCTTTCAAACATCATGACTTTAGATTTACATACTTTTTAACTCATTCTTCGTACATACTTCGTTCATCCTAGACACGAGACACTGTAGATATTCCATAATGTTAGAAATCAGCACAACAGGCAACATACTTTCAGATTACTCAATTTCGCGCCCAATCTCACCTTTTTCAATTCTTGGATACAATCATCCAATGTAGAAGTAAAGTAAATAACATCCTAGCACCAATTACAAATGTAATTCATAAGTTCGGTGTGACAGCTGCTGATCGCTATGGGCATTCGTCAAAAAAATGTTATGGATAAATGGTTCCAACCGCTTTTTTTAATTTTCCTCTAATATCGCGAGGGTTATATCAAAACGAACGTAACGTAATGTTACTAACTTCGGGGTTAAATCACTATAGATGCATTATATTCAACGCAATAACTCCCAATGTGATTAATTAACCACTTCGCCGTTTCTCCGCAGGAGTAGGCAGAGAGAGAGAGAGTTGATGGACCGCCATTTAACTCTGTTTGGCAGACCCTTCTTGCTTTTGTGACATTGCAGCAAAAAGCATTGTCCTTTTTTCTTATCGGAATTCAATTGGTTTTATTTATTGCAATGTTATCAAACGTACTGATGTGTGTTGTGTTTCTGTTAAATTGTAAACTTTGGTTCAATTATCTCAAATTTGTTTTGAATGTAAGTATCATTTTCAAAATTGGAGCTATTTGTGTCAAGAATTCAGAAAAGCGATAGTAAAATTATTTTAATTGTTTTTTTTTCAAAATTGGAGCTGGTCAATATAATAATTCAGCCAAGCGATAAAGAGAAAAAAAATATATTTGGAATTTATTTTGTTTAAATTTCTTCTTATTGACTATGTTAAATTTTGTGATCTTTCAAGGGTCTGCGCTTTTGCCATTTTCAAGAAAGCGTTATTTTATGACTATCTGGATTTTATATTAATTCATCTTTATTAATTCTAGACTTAAATTTGTGACGTCCTAGGTCTGTCTCACTTGGTAAACCCTTTGTTGAGAGCAGGCGCTATAAAACACGAGCAGTTTATAGTAAAAATAGTAACACACACAATAAAAATACAAATAATAAACAATATTACATTTATTTAATGTAACAATCATCATCGTACGTATTGAAAGTACACATACTTGTACACTAGTGGACTTATGTATGGACACTTTTTATAAATTTCTTGTATTTTATGTTCATTCGCTTTTTTTTAAATCACGTTGGTGTTTAACAGTAATTTTGTTAGCTAATTTATTCAACCACATATCATACTGTTATATTTTGAACATATTTAAAAGTTTTGTTTAGAAAAATAATAAAAATGCTGAATAAAACAACGTCATGGCTAAACACAAATTATTAATTAATTACGAAGATTTTGCATAATATTTCAAATTAACATTTTAATGTTACTATTTCGTTGGAAATCCTTTAAGTTTAATAACTTCCTCAATTTTTCTACACATGGGATCCACCAAACGTCACTAGTTTTCAGGTTTGATTACATGGAACCATGCTTGAATAATCACTTCAATTATTTCTCTTTTATTTCTGGGTTTGTGACGAGAAACCAGTATTTTCAATCTATAGACCAGAGATTTTCAATAGGATTCGAGTCCAGGTGGTTCCCTGGCCAAGGTAGAACAACAATATGGTGGTTCTGTAAACATTTAATGTTCGTTTTGATATGTGGCATGGGGGTCCATGCTGCTGGAAATTGCATTTACCACGGTTACACTCGAACAAATCATTCGTCTGGGCAATAATTTTGGCTCCAGAATCACATATCGAGGTCTGTTAGCCTTAATTGTGCCTTCTACCACTTCCAGACATTGAAAACTGTCCCTTATCATGCAAGCCCGCACCATGACACTCAGAGGAAGTTTCATTGTCGCAGTAGTGCATTCTGGTATCAAATCTTCAACTTGATGGCAACGAACAAATCTGATTTCATAATGAAAATTTGGTCTCATCACTCCATATCACCTTTGCCCAGTCTTCTGAAGTCCATTCCTTATGTTTTACTGCCCATTTCAGTTGTTTATACCTCTGTTTCATGTTATGGTTAGACTTTTATTATTCTTGCCTAATTTCTTCCTAAATGTTATATCTGTAATATCGAGTCCAGCAGCTTTAATGACCTTGTTAATATCTTTGGATGTTTGACGATGGTTCTGCAGGGTAAGGCAATATATGCTTCTTTCATATTGTGGCATAAACTTTGGGTTTTGGACGATTTTCGGTCTGTTTTTGTAGTTTTAGTCTCCTTGCAGCGTTGGCAAACCTTTCTTACTCCAGACTTGGTAGCTTCTCCACCCAATATTTTTGCAATTTCTTTGTATGGGTAGCCTTTTACATAAAGTGCAACACCTCTGCTTTTCTTTGGGTGACCAATCGGCACGTTTTGGCACCTAAGGAGTCATTTTAATAATATTTATTAAAAAATATACATATAACTTTTCTTCAATGGATGGCTGACTAACACGGGTGTAGAACTTATTCGTGTTGCATCGTAAAGTGTTCTGATTGGAGCCCACGACGATCATCTGCACTTTGTGGTTGGTTAAGATAGAACACAAGACATTGTAGAGTTGCCAAAACTCAAAAAGGTTATTCTCAAAAATTGGTTGTTTTAAAGGTGTTTGCTCCCATTTCTCATAAAGAGTGATAGGAATTTCGAATCACCATATGGCATATCGTATGGTATGTTTTTTAATCAACAATAGCATAAGAAACACGAAAAAAAAATTAGAAGGGTTCCGTAACAAAATAAGTCATTTTTTTATAAGGCAAACGACAAGATACAAGAAATCTCGAAAAGTGTCCATACTTAAGTCCACTAGTGTAAGTTGGTGTTGATAATATCTATGAAGTTGGATCTGTTTTGGCTGGTAATCCAGGACTTGGTGTCAGATTTATATTTAAGATACATTGTGTTTTGCCTAGTAAGATTAACTAACATACATATAATCCCTTGATTTTTCATGCGTCTGCGCTAATTGGATAATAATGATTTTGTTACGAAAATGCTAATCTAAATATTTCATTATGTGAATCGTAATTTTTTTCTAAATCTAATATTTACCACTTTTATGTGTTTATTGACCTTGCAACCTTTTGAATGGTTTTGCAATAAATTAATGTTGTCGTAATAACAAGTTTATTAACATTATTTTCACTGCTTCATATTTCTATAGATACGGTAGAAAAATTCGTCAGGTCCAGTAAACAGGAAGACCTTGCGAGTTTTGTTGGTTGGTCCAAGTGCTAATTGAGTTAGCGATGAAGCTAATTTCCATCTCTGAAGACGCATTTCTTGGTTCATTAAATAATGATTTTCCTGCTTAATCAATCAAGACCTTTTTGAATTACATATTATATTGACTTAAAGAAATAAACAACTAAAAACTTACGATTAAAACCTATCCAATCATAAAATTTTAATAGATTTTTGACGAAACATTTCGAGAAATCAATAAACCTTATGATCCATCTACCTATTCATATAAAGATGAGTGTCTCGGTGTGGATTTGTTTTTAAAACAAATCTACATTTTTATTCCGAAATTGATGAAATTTTGCACACTTGACCTTCAAAACAGGAGGAAGGTCATCGACCACACGATATTTCGAAAAAACCACCCCTTCCTCCTCTTACCACCCTTGCTGTTGGAAATTAGAGGAAAATTACTTTCTACATCTGATTTCGAAAAACTCTGTGTGACACTCAGACAACGCCCGGGACTTCAGCTAGTTTTACTATAAAGTCTAACAAGCCCATCTACAATACCTATGTATAATTTATGTTGAATATATATATTAGGTATATATTTTTTTGAAACAACTATCAAATCAACAATGGTAACGTAATGAATCATTACCATTTTTTTTCTGAAACTTATTATTTATGTAAACCAATGTAACAATCTATAAAGTGTAGGTATGTTGAGAATAGAAATAAATAAAACGTTTTCAATGCTTTTTTTGGAATTTTATCTTCTCTCTGTAACTAAGATTTAGTTATGTTGACTTCCATTTACACGAACATTCGGTAAATACTAATTTTTAATTAGTTGAATTCCATTTCGACGGCCACCGTGGTTGAGGGGTAAAGCTCTTGACTAGCAATCCAAAAATCGCGGGTTTATACGTGAACTTTATTTGATTGATTTGTTTTTCACAATTTAATCATTTAAAATAATCTGAAGTATATTTGCGGTACGTTCCAGAGCGGAAGATGCTCTCAGTATCACCCTGATATAAGACCAACATTCAGAATTAAAACTTTTCATAGAATGGCTATAGCCGTGTTTAGTAACCAGATTTGAATAGTTAGGAACTTTCCCACCATCTCCTTCCCATCTCCCCTACATTCAGCCCCCCAACATACTTGAATTGGAGATGCCGTGGTCTCACTGATTCCAGGCTGTTGGGAGCAGTTGGGACTATTGTAATTATTATAAGATGTTACTATTTAAAAATAGACCATATATAAAAAATAAGATTTAATAATTTTAGGACCTTTACAATAACATCACAATATGTTGTGATATAAAGTTGAACGTGCATTGAATATAAATTCAATTCACAGGTAGCCACACTGCATTTTCCCTAGAATTAACCAGGTGAACAACACAATATAACAAGGCCCTAACTGGGTGATCCGAGGTCACTGCTCCCTGGGAATTAGGGATAGGCTGCTATGGTCGCCCTAGATAACACAATACTGCCTAGAGTGCCCTATAATACACAGGCTGGCCCTACAATAGTAGGTACACAATATACCATATTAGTTCCCTAGTGCAGGGGTCCGCAACGCCCGTTAATAACGACTTACGCTTCTTTATTTCAGTATTAAAAAAATCGTTGTTTAAAACGGCTTCTTGACATCCCAGAATCATGCAATTTCAACACCCCTTGGAATAGTCATTAAAAGTTATGAAAAAATAAAAAATAGCTCATAATCTAACTTGTCCGTTCACCATTTAGATAGAACATACCTAAACAAATCTTTCACGTCAAAATATTGTTTCTGGAAAAGTTTAGATTATTATATATATTTTTTAATTTATACAATTGTTTACTATATTATTTGTTACTATATGAAACCATCGTTTATTACTAATCCCCATGTAAAAAATGTAACCATATATACCCAATATAAAAACCCTACGGGAGTATAAAAGAGTAATCTTTATATATAAAACAAAGTCTGGTTAGTTACACTATTTATAACTCGAGAACGGCTAGGCCGATTTTGATGATCTTTGATTTGTTGGATTTGTCTCCGCCCCGGATAACATAATAACTATTAACACATCACAAAAATTAACGAAAAAATAGTTATTAAGAAAATTCTTTTCCCCATACATTTTGTATGGAACGAATTCTCATATTTTGAAAGAGCTGCAGCTATATTGTGATAGGTTTAATATTGAACTCTGCGTGAATTACAAAAATTCAAAAACGTCAAATGTCAATGCGCTGATTGTTTTGCATTTGTTCTTAAACATATAATGCTGCCTCTCTTTCTTATACACATATGTCAATAGTAAAAAATGAGACAAACGGTGAACGTGTGTCTCCACCCATCCAAAGGAAAGATACAATAATTATAATAAAAATCACTCACACGTATAAAGAAAATGAAAAGCAATTTTCAACACATGAGGCCCCGAAGAAAATTATTTTCCTCAGGACCTAAGTCATCTTAGTGGATGCTGTGTAGGGTCTTTTTAAGGAAGGGAAGGATAGGAAGTTCTGTGAAGGAAAAAGGTATGAGGGGTGGGTAGGTATCTGGGGTCAGTATCCGGGAGTGACGGACGTATGAATCCATCCCTCCAACTGCGGAGCAAGGCAATGGGTCGAGAGAGTCCAGCTGGAAAGGTCAAAAGGCCTTCCTCAACCAGTCTCTCTCAATCCGGCCCGCCACGCAGCAGGTGGCTTCATTGTGTAATTTTTTTAAAGTTAATAAAAAACTGAATTTAATTCAACAGTTATTGATTCTGAGGCGATACGAAGTTCTTCGGCTCAGCTCGTAAATACATAAATAATATTGGGGTAGCCAAAAAGTCAACATGGTTTGTGCTAATCGAATTTTATTACAAGACGGTTCGGAAAACAATGGATGATCAATTATAATTATAATAAAATAACTTTGTTTGAGTACCACTTACGTGAAACCTGTAAATTTTACGATTTTTTTCATCCGTGTCTGAAAAAACCTTTGATTTTGGGGTCGCAGCTCCAAAAGGTTTCGGATCACGGATCACGGCCTGGGCCGGCCCTACAATGGCCTATATTGGTGCTAAGTTCACAAGAATTACAGATGGCATTTTGGTAGCAGTAGGGCGGAACATTAGATGATTACGTAACCGTCAAAATGCAACCAATAGTCATATTTGGAGATATCTAACGGTTTTAGGCACATGTATATTATTTGGTACCTATGCAATTAAGTGCATTACTCCACCCCAATTCCGGTTATAGGCAAGAAATTAAAATGCCCTAAAATAAGACATCCTGAACTCCATTAATGTCGTTAGTTAGCTTTTTTTACATGAGCTCCACACAGGAGGCCCTGAGGAAAATAATTTTCCTCAGGGCCTGTCATATTTGGGGATGCTGTGTGGGGGTTTTTTTTAATGAAAGGAAGGAGAGGAGAGTTTTGGGAAAAGGGTTTAAGGGGTGGGTAGGAATCTGGGGTTCAGTGTGTCCTGGTCATCCGCCTCTAAAATCTAGACAAACCTCACCCCATGAACCCGGGCACTCCTGCTAAATCACCAAACGTAGCGAACCACTTGGCAGAGGTTTTGATTATCCAATAAAGGTTCCCGGGGGACGGTACCCATTCCCGCCTCTAAAATTGAAAGCTGTTGTTTTATTTTATAATGTCTTGCCTTATTTTTATAATTTGTGGTATGGGTACCGCCGCACCGGGAACCATTTATTGGATAACCAACACCTCTGCCGTAGGTCACCCCAAGTGGTTCGCTACGTTTGGTGATTTAGCAGGGGTGCCCGGATTCATGGAGTCAAGATTGTCTGGATCTTGGCGGTGGATGCGTCTGCCCACCAATTGCGTGGCTGGCCGGATCGGGAGAGACTGGTTAAGGGAGTTTTGACCTAGCCAGCAGGACTCTCTCGGAATATTGTCTTGCATCGCAGTGGGAGGGTTAGATTCATACGTCCGTCACTTCTGGATACGCTGACCCCAGATTTCTACCCACCCCCCTCATACCTTTTTCCTTCCCAGAACTTCCTCCCCTTCCTTATCCCTGAAAAGACCCTCCACATAGCATCCCCAAAGATGACATAGGCCCTGAGGGGAATTATTTTTCTCAGGGTCTCCTGTGTGGAGCTCATGTAAAAAAAAAATATTAAAAAAAAAAAAAATGATATTTTTCAATTACCTACACCAGAATAATTAGCTGAAATATAAAATATTATAATTAATTAGCTGAAATATAAAATATTATAATTAATTAGAAATTTGTAACCTTAAATGTACAAATTACTAAAATAAAATTCAAATAAAAAAAATAAAAAAAAGAATATCTTACTTATCTTAGGGCTCGTCCATTAATCACGTTAGGCTCGAAAGGGGGGGGGGGGTGGAAAAAAAATCACGAAACATCACGAGGGGGGGGGGGGGGGTAAAATGAGATATCACGTGTATTTATTTTTCATTGAACTCACGATTTCTAAAGGTGAACGTCCTATACTTTGTACTAAAAAAAATACACGTATTTTGGGGGGGGGGGTGGGGGGGGGGGGAAGTTGGCCTAAAACCTCACCACATATCACCAGGGGGGGGGGGAGGGGGTCAAAAAGTTGAAGCAACAAAGAATGGATGCAATGTTTGTAGGATGTATGGATGTATGTGTTTTATTTGAATATGGCATCTCAACGCATGCCGGGAACCAGCTAGTACTCCATAAATGATTTTTTTTTATACTAGTAAGATAATGCTGTCAGTTTCAATTAAAAACAAACTTATAAAACTTAGTAAAAAAAATAAAAATAGTAATAAGAATATATTATATCGCCCCATTCGAGTCCTCATAGTACCTACGTCAATGTATTGAGTAGGCAGTTTATATGAATGGTAACACTGTTAAAACATTGTGCATCTGAGGAATGCGTTAGATTGACACATCACTGGACTGTCTTCTGTCATTCCTGCATGTCCCACTAGTCACTAGTGGGTACTGGGTACGTGTAAAGTGCCAATAATTACATACAGACTTGAACTGTATCGAAGTAATATTCACTCTTGCCACGGTCAATTGTTATAAACAGCGTATAACAATAAGTACCTATTTGTGATGTAGTATAATATTATTTTGAAATGTATCACAATAAACTTAAAAATTTTCACCAAAGAAAGTAATCTCTTTGTGACTTCATTTAAATGAAAAGTAATTTTTATATTAGGTCAACTAGTTTCGGTTGTATCAAAATTTTCAGGACATTATTCTTATAAATTATAAACCTTTAACAATGAAACTACTGCTACCTCCTTCTTTAGCCAACGTACCGGAAAACGATGCAGTGTCCACCAGGGCAGATGTGTAATCTGGATGAAAATTATTCTACGAGCTGAAATTGTTTACGTTAAATTAGAAATTCTTCAATAAAGAAGAAGAAGAAAGTTTTTGCTGTTTCAGACAAACACAGATTGTTAACCTGTTGAATAGCACGAGACCATATTTGTCCCAGCTCACGTAGGTCTCATATAAATCGCTGTAACTCCCTTACTATCAGGGTGAGAAATATGTTCTAAACGGTGTTTTGATTGATTTTGTTTTGATTTTTTTTTTAATGCATTTCTTAGTCCATCTCATTAGTCCATCATGGAGGAAACTTTATTTTAACTTTTTGAAACCAAAAGTACATAAATCAAATGAGTCGGTTATACAAATTCATAAAATCGACATGTTTCTGTGAAATATTTGTAAAGTGATTCTTCATATGTTTGTGTCTGTATGTTGCTTCTGTGAAATGTTTTGTAAATTTTTTATTCATACATTGTGTCTATACATATATTGGGTTGAGTTGGGTTTAACTTCTCAAAAGTACCAATTGGCGATCCCTTAATGAGTTTTGATAACTCATGGGAATGCAACTTCGTTGTATGTTTTTTTTTAATAAAAAAAAAAAGGCAAAACACCACGTTTTATAGTCAAATCTAAAAAATAAACACCAAAAAAGTAAAACTTACACCTTTATGAAACCAAAGTTTTGAATCACAATTTGAAAAAAAAATTTTAACATTTGGGATTTTTTTATTATTTTTTTCATATGAAAAGACAAAAAAATGAAGTGATAATATCGTTTTTAAAACTTTTTTGTCTGATAAAATATGTACGTGTTTTTATTTTATTTCATTTTCAGTAATTTTAGTTAGAAAAAACGTAAGGTGAGCCATTTTTAAAACTTTTTTATGTTTGAATGCAAAAATTTTATATTTCAAAACTTATACTTTTATTCAGAATTATACAATTTGAAAAAGCATATCTCATCACCTTTCAAAAACCGTTTTTAGTTTTGGCATATGATAAAAATATTCCATTTATTTCCATTTTATTGTAAATCGGAAATATTTTGACCACCTGGAACGTACGCCAAATTTCGTAAGGGAAAATACATGGATTACATGTCATACTGTGGACATTTACCACAAGTTCATTCTTACACAGAACTAGAACACTTGCGTAGAATAATAATGACGAAACAAGTATCGGAATTCGGTCACACTTGTGCAAACTTCTAATACATGCGTTAGTAGGTTCCTTGCCTTTATTCAGAGATGTTGTCAGAGGAAACAAATTGACATGTAACTGTGTAATGTGGGGTGACTTCGATCTATACTTTGCCCACCTACTGCGTTGCGGGCTGGATCGGGAGAGACTGGTTTGTCAGAACGTCTTCTCCTTATTTTCCCCAAAAAGACCCTCCACAGAGTATCTCCAAAGGTGACCTAGGACCTGAAGAATTTTTTCTTCGGGGCCTTTTGTGTGGAGCTAATGTAAAAAAATTGTATATTTATGTTTAAACTATATTTATTGCACATGGAGATACGAGTATATGTAATAAAAAGTATATGCGTTTGGGAAGTCAGAAATAAACGTGGTGATCACAGTAACCTTTCATAGTGGGGTGACTTTGAAATACATTTTTTACAACGCTTATTGCAACGATACGCCAATCCCAATATTTTGTAAAAAAGTTCGAATATGACAATAGTCATTATTCGATTGTCACTGATGTATTTTACAACAAATAAGAATTTATAAAAATGTAATACCACTATTCGGTGTATGACAATATCTAAAATTTCAACCATGTTCACATGTTTGAAATATATATGTATAGATACCAACTAATTTTTGAAGCGTTATTGTATGCAGCTATTCGCGATGACAAAGTTGCCCCATATTACGGTAGTGAATGTAATATTACGACCACGTTTCCATCTAACTGTAATTTAGTTAGAAATCTCTGTAAAATGTATTTTGATTATTTTTGAAGCAATCTTAAATATATTTTTAATAGTTGTAATAATTACAATTGGTTTGTAAATCATTAGAGAGGCCCGAGCAAAGTACACATTTGACCGGACGCGGGCGCCTGGTTTACGGTCAGTCAGTTTTCCTCGGGCCCTTGGTGACACAATTGTGACGTTCTAAGTCTAAGGTTGTTCGTACTTGACATTATTTTGATTTAATTGTTCACAGATTACTTTAATTAAACTACTTTATAGTTTGCGATCACTCTTATGGTAATATGGACTGTTGAAAATTAGAAGGGAATTAATAGCCCAGATCTTTTCCGAAAATCAGTTCTGGTAAGCGAAGGGTTCGCAAAAATTTAATGAAATTCGTAGTAAAATAGGATAATAAATATAACTTAATTTTAAATAAACTTATCCTTGAATAATGTCCCTATCACCATTTTTCTGAAATCCTAAAAATCTTAAACAAATTGAATTTAAGTTAAGTGTTTAGTCTAGAAAATGTGTAGATTTGTGTGATAATCTCCAAACAATAAAAAATGGAGATTCAAAAACTAACAATGAATCTGAATTTAGCATAAATCCTTCGTTGAGTATCCCAGTAAATCAAAATAAACTCCTGATGTAATTGCACTAACTTATGTATGTAATTGCACGCATCCTCGCGTATGTAATTGCACTAACTTAGAACGGGTGACTAAAATCAAATACTGATTAGTAATTTAAAGTGGAAAGAACATTTTATTACTACAGCAAAAAAACTTAGAAAATCAATACACTTCTTTAGTCACACTCGCCACTTTTGACACAACTTGAATCAACTCAAAACAATTTACTATGCACTGTGTCATTCTTTAATCGAGTACGGGAAGAGCTAACGCTGCCGCCATTGATCCGGTTTTTAAAGCTCAGTAACTAATTATACAGATTATATTAAAACTACCGATCACAAGCTGTTTCGGATGAAATCTTCAGGAGAATCTGTGTCTTGGACTTTAGGCAACTTTATGCAAAAAACATACTAGCATACCTAAAAAGGGCTAGGGCGTAAATAAATAAATAAATACCTCTTCAAACACAGAACTACATTTGAAAATGTCCAAACTGCTCGAGATACTAGAACCAAAGGGCATAATCTTTCACTTATACCCTTTGTTAGAACAACTTTTGACCAAAGAAATTTTAGATACTGGCTATTAGACAAAACATATCATAAATATAAATATGACATCGAGTCCTGGATTACCAGTCAAAACTTATAAGTATGTATTTTTTAAATGGTACGATGATGGTTGTCTGTTACTTTAAATGTAATATTGTGTTATTTTTTGTATTTTTATTATATGTATTATTATTTTTATTATATGTATTATTATTTTTATTATATGTATTATTATTTTTATTATAAAGTGCTCACGTTTTAAAGTGCCTGCTCTCAACACAGGTTTTTCTAGTGAGACAGGCATAGGACATCACAAATTGTAAGTCTAGAATTAATAAAGATTAATTAATTTAAAAAAAAAACTTTTTAAACTTATTTCCGAAAAAGAATTTTGAAATTTCGGACGGAGTCTAATAGTAAAACTAAATAACTGTTTGGCGAAAATACAGACCTGTTAATCTAGCCGTTTTTAGTGTTAAAATCAGATGAAACACCTGTGTGACTGATTGAATGACAAAAAGTGAAGGCAGAGACGAGTTTGCCGGTTGTGGGCCAGATTAGTATGGAAGGAAGACGGAGGAGGGTGTACGTACAGGTATAGAGAACATCGTAGATAATTTCTCCAACCAAAACCGGTTCTCCGGCATTCATTCTTCTTAATTATTCTATTTCTTACGCTCACTACAACTCGTACCTCTATGCATTATTACTATCAGTCCACCGACGAGCCCATTCATGAGAAATGACGACCTTCAATTGGAGTAAATATGAAATACAATAATCGATTGAGCGCAGCGAGATCCTCTTTTAAATCGACCATTTGATCTATCTTTAAATTTGTTTGTTACGTTACAGTTCATGATGGTGGCCGTGTTGGATACCACATTTTTATCCCGCCAGAGTTCGCATGATCGTGATTCCTAGTGTGTGCTGTCCATAGTTTCCATAGATTTATACATATAATACTGTCATATCGGAATAATCAATATTATGGTACCTACCGGCCTGAAGAAAGCTTTAAAAAGAATTGTGATAGGTTGGTGATATTCTTTGGACTAATTGTATAATTACTTTTATGAAATTTTTAAAAATGTTTCCTAAAATATTTACGGTTTATAATATTAAGTTGGTAGGTGTTTAAGTACCTGCTATTTTAGAAGAAATTTTGGTTTTGATTTATTAAATCAGAAAATTGGAAACATTTTTATTTGGACTAGTATTATATCGAATAAAGAATCATTATTTATCTATTAAGCCTCGGCAATTCGAATTTCTACCGATTTTTTTACATATCTCCCATTTGAAGTTTTTAAGCTCTTAAAAAAATATGTTATTTTTTAGGATAATGTCTAGATGCTGCCCACGCCGAAACGCAAATTATATGAAATTCCCTCGATAGAAAAAAATCGCAAAGTATGCTCCAAAAATTATTAAAAAGAAGTCTGTTTCTATTATCTTATAAATTAAATTTGTGAAAATATTCTCAATGTTTCTTTAAATGATACTTAAGATGATACTTAAGATGCTTAAATTTTAGACATTCCTTCCAGAAGGAATGTCTAAAATTTAATACTGTTGTTGTATACGCTAACAGAGATACTAAATTCGATTATGAGTCTGTCTGTAAACCACTGTAACTATGGCTCAATGAACTTGGATTTGTTTAGAAATTGAAGTGTCATTTTCAAAATTGCAACTTATATGTCAAGAATTCAGACAAGTGATAAAGTACCTATCTATTATATAATATTTTAATGAAAAAAATATTTTTATCTCAATTTTCAAAATTGGAACTGATGTGTCAAAAATTCAGCGAAAATGTATCTTTTTAACCACAAAATCATTATTTTAAATGTGTATTTCTTTTGTTTCAACTTATCATAAAGTTGAGTAGGTAACTTTTGCCTTTTATTGCTGAAGTCGTGGGTGATTCATAAATGTCTTATGCTGAATGCGCAGTGATTCAGATGGTGAATTCTTGACTAAGTAAAAACAATTTCATTATGTAATTCCTAACCTAGACAAAGTTTCATCAATGATAAAACTTTTATCGATTCTTAGCAAATGAATCAAATTTTCAAGGAATTAAATACGAGTGTTAGATACATAGGCAACTTTTTATAATCCCCTTACTATGTATAACGTTCTCTATTATACTATCTAATCTATTTATTAGAAAAACTTTAATTTTTGTCAATTTTGATGCAAAAATCCTCGTTATTATTATAACTGGAGTATATAACTGAAGTACCTGGCGTTACCCGGGCTGCACACAAGGTTTTTCATGATCAGATGACAATAATTTTAATCTTATTTTGAACGTCAAGTGTTTTCAAAATTGCCCCCATCAGCCTATGTGGCCGCTGCCACAGTCACTCTTCTTTATACAGGGTGTAACAGCACGTACCCGAAGGATTTTTACCAGCGATTCCTGAGAATATTTGGATTAAAAAATATAGATGTCATTTTGCTCTCCGATGATATTTTTTTCAATTAAAAATATTTTTCCATCACAAGTCGCAACTGTGTAGTCGGGGATAGTTAAGCGATTCACGTGATAATCACTCCGTCTCATTACAGCAGTACAGTAACACACGAAACAGCGTAAGTATCACGTGATCCCGTCGCTACGTGTATAGTTGAGCTCAGTGCCGACGTGTGATTGAAAAATATATTTTTTATTTTTAATAGAAAAAAAATGTCATCACACAGCAAAATTATATGTACATTTTTTACAAACATGCTCAGGAATCGCTGGTAAAAATCCTTCCGGTAGGTATGTGCTGTCACCCTGTATATTAGATATTGATAGATGGTATATCAGAAGATTGTTTTTACTAGTATTACATACAAAAAAGGTTCGGAAATTAGTTTTATCTTCAATAATGCCTATAAATTTGAAAACCTTTTTATTTATTGAGAAAAAGTTATTTTGTACATTTATCTGATTATCACTGGCAGTTATTTTCCATTGTTATATTTGTCCCCATCTGACAGCTGAAAAACGTATTCATTCCCTCCACAAAAGAGATTTCCCGCGCGAACTCCACCGTCGATAAAAACAGTATTGCCAGTAAGCCACGGCTCTACTATAATAATTATATGGCCAGGTACCTGCTCACCGGCCAAACAAGTACTTATCTGGTTCTTGTCTAACGAGTACTTAACTGGCCTTTTATATGGGGCAATCAACACGCCTTCAATGGAAAAATAGAGTGATAGAAAAAGAAAATTTCACAACTGGAAACGTGATATTGAAGTTTTCAATGAATGGTTGGAATTTATCAAAGATTTTCACAAAAAGAAGAGACCGAACGATAATGCATTGAATGCTAACTTGTTAAATCTGGAAAGAAAATAAGGTTGATTGTATATTTGGTGTGGGAGCTAATTTAATATTAGATAGATATTCTTGCATGCATTAAATTTTGAACGTGAATTGAAATAAACGCATTTATAGAATGACCGTATTATCATTAGAGTTTTTTAAAGAAATTCAAATCGTGTAAGAAAAGTGCTGCTTTATTTACTTTGAGAAACGGGTACCTATTCTCCAAGTGTGCGTGACATATACCTAGGTATATTTTAAATTTTTGCTACTGGTAATAAAAGTACTTTCGGTAATGAATGCCAATAAAATTGAATCCATAGACAAATGTATTTTTTATGTGAACGTGTGTAATGCACATCAAATTTTGGGAAGCATGTTTTTAGTGTAGGTACCTTTCTATCTCTAATAGTGTATATTTAGAATTTTATTTTGTATCGATTTTTAAAACTACATTATATATTTATAGGAAGTTCTTAAAAATGTGTGCAATTCTATTTATTTTTTTAATCGCAGGTTGCACGTAACATAAGTATTTGAATATTTTTTCTCATTGGAATAAGATGAGGATTATATTAATCCGAAGCTTTCATATTGAGTAAGAAAAGATTATAAACCCAGTGTGAGAAAGACTTCAAACGTATTGGGTATAGAATTTCACAATCCCTTATATTTTGCAATACATGAAATGCGTTTTTCATAAACACCATATTAACAAACTCTCTCCTTTTATCACTGATTACAATAATTGTTATCCTCGGTGACAGAATAGTAACATTTGGGCCATTTTTAAAGATTCGTTTTTTTATGTGACGAAGGTGGTTCGTAGAGAAAGAATAAAAAATCTTTTATAATACGAACGTACTATTTTTTTTACTAGAATCTCAAGTGCTCTCAACCATCTGGAACCAGTGAGACTATGGCGTCCTCAATTGGGGTATGTTATGTGGTTGAAGGTAGTAATGAAGGGAAGGAGATGGGGAAGAGGAATGCTATATAGTACCTGGCTATTCAGATATGATCACCAAACACGGCTAAGACCATTTCAACATTTCGATTCTAAATGGTGGTCTTACAAAAGGGCGATACTAAGAGTATCCACAGCTCTGGATCGTGCCGCAAATATACTTTTATTTTCATTTAATAAATTTTGAAATAACGCAAATTTGCACTCGCGACCTCCGGATTAATAGCCAACGATCGAAACCACGGAGGCCGTCAATAATATAGATTTAAATTGAAAAATGCGAAAAAATGATAAATTTTTACTTAATGTCTTATTTTTTAAATTCTTAATAACACATAAAAGAAACGACGCTGTCAGCTTCAAAATTCATGCAAATTTCACGAAGCTAGTACTCGTCGTTTGATAGTTTTTTCTGGAACCGTGAATACATTTTGACAAATCAACACCTATAGGTACATATAAATTATCTAAAAACAGTTACAGTCCATTGCACATTGATTTTTTTTTACATTACTCTAATAAACCGTCAGGGACAAAATAAAAAGTGTTGAATTTTAAATTGCAATAAACCTATGTAAAATGTACCTGTAAGTCTGTGTGTACATGCGCAGTGCATCGGATGCAGTCGTGCGCATAGTTCTCAATCAATGTAGAAGGTTACCCCATTCGTCATTCATCTCGGAGGAAACACTTTTCGGTCAAATCGATAACAATCGATCCATCTGACTGCTAGTATTTATTGAATTCATTTAATTTAACAAGTTATTAGGGTCGAATTGTGTTTCTAGTCTACGGTTTCCGTTCTTGGAACGTGCAGAATCGTATCCAACGAAACATTTATCTACGTTTTTAGAAGCAACCTTGTTAAAACTCTAAAACTTTAATATATTTAGATAAATAATTTACCACTTTGCTTGTGAATATTTGCAGATTTAAAAAAAAAACAATCAAACTATTATTTTCGGTTATCTGTGCGTCCTACATGAATGGGGTATTTTCACAAACCATGTATATTTTTAAAAATGTTATTTCAGAGATTCAAAATTTGTTTGTGTTGATTCTGATCATTGTACAGAAAATGGGTAATTTTAATATTTTCATTCAAAATTATTGATTTAAAAAACCGCTCATTCCGAAACGGTTTCGACTGGCTACAACGTCATTATGACATGAAAACGCCACTGGCTGGTAAGACGGCTGCCACCAACGTTGTCCGGCGTGACGTCAACACCGCCGAATTCATGATTAAAAACTAACATGATGTTTTGGCGGCAAATCGAAAATGCCACATTTTAAATGATAATAGAAGATTTATTTGTCAACATAAAAATAAAATAAAAATACCTTCTTTTCCGTAAATGTTTTTTTTTTCATTAATAAAAAACAATTAAAATACCCTGTTCTGGGGTTAATTAACTCAAATTTGCTTTGAAATTATGTGTCATTTTCAAAATTGGAACGGACTGTGTGAAGAATTCAGATAAGTGATAAAGCAGGACTTACCTATGATATAATATTTTAACAAGAAATTATTTTATCATCATCAAACTGAACTAATTTCATTTGTCTTTGCGTTCTGCATGAAATCTGGTTCAATGAACTCAAATTTCCTTTGAATTAAAGTGTATTTTTCAACATCCGATTTTCAATCATAAAATTTTCGTCGATCCACATAGTTCGTTTTTCAGCTAAAAACAATATCCAGGCGTAAACATGAAAAAATGCTGTTTCTCGCTGACGCTCTTTAAGGACATCTAACTGTCTAAAGGGCAAACAAATGCTTCAATACACAGAATCCTAAGAATGTTTCTGTTGTTCGCATCAACTATAAATGCATGACTTGTGCGTCATAATTACGTGTATTTTTACACGTGCGCCTTAGGGATCTCATTAAATCGATAATTTATTAAAACTGGTACTTATTTACTCATTTATTTCAAAATTAATAAAACCCATTTTAAAAAATCGCAAAATATATATTGTGTTATTTTTAGGGAATTATTATTTTTATTTCTCTGATGTTGTTTTTCAAAATGTCTGCACAAATTATCCAATTCGAGAGGAATTTGAAAGTTGATAATAATTAGAAAATATTTAGAAACGTTAAAACACCACAGCGACTAGCGGATCAGTGAATGTCAACTTTACTACGTCTGTTTGTGTTTATAGTCCACTTCTAAACAAGTTTTTAATTCAAAACAGTATTATCATTATAGGTTTACATCGGCTAACACGCGATATGGAAAGCTATTACTAGAAAATTAAAAAAATAATGTCCGCGCACATACCTTCAAATATTATGTTCTCTTATCATTAACAAATCGTTTCTTCTAATATTTTCCTAAAAAGCAAGGAAGATTGTTTAAACTATGTTATTATTATTAAAAACAATGCTAATTTCATCTGTCTGTCTGTGACTCCGGTTCAACGAGCTCTTGAACTTTTGCTTTGGATTTAGTGTTTGTTTGTAGAAATAAGGCAAGCGATAAAGTAGATTATAAAGTAGCTTATTATTTATAAAAATTTACAGATAATTATTTAAGCTAACTAATTTTAATCATCCCTTTTCTCGCTGGGGTAGGCAAAGAGGATGGACACACACTTGCTTCACTCACATTTATACACCGTCTCCTTCTTACCCTTCTGTTATTGACTGACTGAGGTCTGTGCTAGTAAAAATACTAATTTCGGTCTGTTACTCCGATTTAAGGAACTTTTGTTTTGACTTTAAGTGTCATTTTCAAATTTGCTAGTGCTATGAGAATTCATAAAAGTAATAAAGTACCTGCGTATAATAGATATATATATATTTTTTTAACAGAAACTTATTTTAATTGAATTTTCAAAATTGGAACTGATTTGTCGAGTATTCAGCCTATCCATGATATTTATATAAGTAAGTTATGATAACCTACATTCTCCCATCAATATAGTTGATTATTTTAAGTTTGAAAAGCACCCCTAAGAATTAATTTATTTTTGGGGTATTATGCCGTGTTGCGCTACTTCCTCCTTTAGCCAACGTTTCGAGAGCCCATCATCAGGGCAGATGTGTAATCATTACACATTATACCATTACATATCTGCCCTGATGATGGACACTACAATGCTTTCCAAAACGTTAGCTAAAGAAAGGGGTAGCGCAACACAGCATAATACCCCAAAAATATATCACGTAAATACTTTTGTTATCTCAGTTATATCCACCCCTAAGAAGATTATTTCATTTTGTATTAATTATTATCGATAAATGTTTACTTGGAGCGAAATATCGAACTGAATTCGCCTTCATATTCAATAATCACGCTTTTGTAAATTTATAACAAAAAGTTCTTATTTTGCTATTTTAAAACACAACAATTTCACTGCTTTACTTAACACCCATCGAAGATTATAATCTTTAAGCATCTATCAATCCTATTAAACAGTTTTTTGTTTAAATATTACAGCGGATAGGCTTCTAACACGTACATAGTATTAATGTTTTTATTGCCATTGCAGAATTAATGTAGATACCTATCCCATTAATTAATAAATAATTATTGAACTATTCCGTAAAAAATCTGATTATAAAGTGATTATTACGTGTAATTATAAGACTGTACCAATCATTTTATACCCAAGAATCCTATTTAAATATTTCAATAATGAGAAAATCATAATTATCGTAAAAAATAGAATATTTTTAGATTATATGTCCTGCCCACCTCAATTTGAGTTTTCTCATTTGTGATGATTTTTTTTGTCAAAGGTATTTTAAAAGTATTTCAATAATATTATAAAGATATGTAGACACGAAAACGTTATTAAATAAAATTACCTTGTCAGTCAAGTCCCTCTTTGAGTTTTTCACAGAACAAAACACAACAACACTGAAATAATAAAATTTAAAAAACGTAAATATAACTGTGTTTAAAATTCGAAATGTGTACGTATTTCGCGCGCGCGCCAAACTTGTTTGACAGAGCTGTCAGTGTCAGAACTCCCGCGCTTTGTGGCACTCGGGCGAGGAATGATGTTGGCTACTGACTGGGAAAAGAGGAAGGTGGGTTTAGAGTTTGCCACGGCTAACCTAACCTAACCTCACACGTGCGGCTGTTTGCTGTTCGTCCATTGCACGCATTCTGTATTGGTGCTGGTATACTAGGCCCAGTGATAGGTCGGGTGTTACGAGGGTTTTATGTTGTTTTTTTATCAAGCATATGATCGAAAGTGAAATGTTAAGGAAAATATTATTACTGTCAGTCTGTGCTCTATCTTAAATGATCGGTCATGATGGATATTGTCTCTTTTTTATTTATTTGTTGCGGTCATTTTTGTTCTAACACTATGGAAGATCGACAGCCTCTCGTGTCTGTAGGATAAACGAATGGTGTGCTTTTACGTTATTTGTTTTTGAGGTGTTATGCCGTGTTGCACTACCTCCTTCTTTAGCCGATGTTTCGGACAGCGTTGCAGTGTCCATCATCAGGGCAGATCTGGCAGATCCGACATACAAAATCTAAAAACGTATCTGTGTGCTTTTAGTTTTTATAATTTGGAAAATCAACAGTTTACAATACATATTTATAAATTATGGTAAATATACAGGGTGAACGTGCTGACGTACCCGAAGGATTTTAGCCAGGGATTCCTGAGAAAAATTTAGAATAAAAATATACATGTCATTTTGCTGTCTATGATTTTTTTTCTATGAAAAACAAAAATATACTTTTCAATCACGCCAAAGTCGCCACTGATGCATGCATCGCGACGGGATCAAGTGATATGCGCGTTGTCTCGTGTGTTACTTTGCTGCAGGAACGAGACGGAGTGCTTATCACGTGACCCATCGCTATGGTGTACCTGACAACTCAGTTGCGACGTGTGATGGAAAAAAGTCTTGCCTACATTGATGGGATGCTGGGATATAGGGGAAGGGGTTGGACCGAGTGTGTGTAGGTAATACGTATTGTGTGAATTTGTCTGGTTTGTCCAATGAGCACTCTTAATTGAATTCGTGCAAGTGATTCACAGCAATCTTTTACAGAGATTGCTATTTTTTGTAAAAAATAATACGCGTGCGAATTTTTATGGCTTTATAGTGTCGAAATCCCGAAAAACGGATTATGTGAAAAGTTTGGATAAGTCGTTTGCAGCTTACTGAAGCTTACTTAACGACAGAGAACGAAAACGATGTGTAATGGTGAATGGTTGAATGGTTGACGGCCTCAATAATCGAGGGGTAAGGCTCTTTACTCGCAATCCGAAGGTCGCGGGATATAATTCAAGCGTAGGCAAATACATTTTATTTGATTAATTGGTGTTATTTCATAATTAATTCACTTAAAATAATATATAGTATATTTGCTGAACGTTCCAGAGTGGAAGATACTCTCAGTATCGCCCTGATGTAAGACCATAATTCAGAATTCAAAGGTTGCTTAAAACATTTTAATTCTGAATTAATTAACTGAATTAATTAATTAACCAGATCTGAATAGCCAGGTATTTTCCCGCCTCCATTTTCCTCATCTCCTTCCCATCCCCATTACCTTCAGCCTCACAAAATACCCCAATTGGGGATGCCATAGTCTCACTGGTTCCAGACGGGAGCAACTAGGACTTTTGTGGGGTATTCTGGGGTATATAGAAAAAAAATGGATGAGTTATTTTGGAAGATTGAAATGATTGCGGACAGACTGCGGTAGTCTAATTAAACATTGTCTATTGAAGCGAGGTTAGCATTTCAAAATGCAGTGCTGATACAAATTCTGATTATGTATAAGAATTCCTTCCTTAGAAGATATATAAAAGCCCTTTGGGCGTTAAATAAATAAAATATATTCAGTTAATTTAAAAAAAAATCATGTTAGACTTCATCTCTCGTCTGGGGACTATACATATAGTTCGCTGCACAATACGCTGTTTGTCAACGAACGGGCGTGCAGTCCGCTCCCGAAGACTGGAGTCGTCGTTTCATTAGAACGCACTATACGCTACACTCCGTCCCACGACACTGGACCCTAAACACATCGTAAAATTGGAACTACTAATTCCATATACCTAAGGAAAGATAGGCAAGGACTTAGCCAAATCTTCCAAGTCCTTGCCTATTCGAAGGAATTTCCATCGAAATACGCTTGTTATACGAGGACGTTAATTAATACGAGGACCCTTAACAAATATACTAACTTCAGTTGTTTTTGTGATTGTAACTCCGATTCAATTAACTCGGCTTAAGTTTAATTTATTTGTCATTTTCAAAATTGGCACTGATTCATGAATTCAGACAGCCTTAAAGAACCTACCTGGAATGATGTGTCAATAATTCAGACTATCCCGTGATTTTTAACTGGTCTGTGCTGATGCAAATTATTCCTTACCTTATCTTATTCACACTTAATAGCTGTTTTTATAAATCCAACGGCAAAGACACGCGGCATCCAATTTCTTTAATACGAGTGAGGGAGATGCAAGAAAATTATTACTCTTTTTTCCTTGCAAGAAGCAGACATGCGTACATCGTTTGTCTCACTATTATTTAGTATGTAAGAAAGAAATGCAGCATTAATATGAAAAATGATAAATAACGTGGTTCCTTGACAACTCAGAATCACGCAATTTCAACACCCCTTTCAAGCGCCCTTGAGGTGATTTTTCACAAAAACGGCGTTCTACAAATTGTCCAAATATTATTATTATTATTAAAGGTAATCAAAAGTTATGAATAAAAAACTAATGTGCTTTAGACCACACTACTGAAGTAAAACTTTACTAACTTATAAAAGAAGCGTCTTAGATATACGAAACGTAACTGGCTATGAGAGAAAGAGAGAAAGAAAATGTGTGCTCGCACCTCTCTCTCTTGCCCCTACAGTAATATACGAAACGTAACTATCCCTCTTTCTATCTTCACTAACTTATATCTCCCTCTTAACTTCCGTTCATCTCGCCCGATTACACTTTTCGGAACGCTCTCGTCACGCATTCACCAGCTTACTCCCCAAGTAAAGCGTGCTTAAAGAAGTTTTATCTCAAAAAAAATTGAGAAATAGCACATACCCTTTCGTAACCTATTTAACCAATTTTTTGTATTTTTTTTCGTCACTTTTAATAACTTTTCAAAGGAGTTGTTGAAGTTGTATGATTCTGAGTTGTCTGGTCACCAAATAAGGAATGTTTTATACGTACCGTTGTCGTGCCGTAACCGTCAAAAGTTATAAAAGCGTACATTATCGTCTCCGGAGATATTATTTTCTCTGAAGATAAACAGGCACTTTATTAAACTTGCCTCACTCATTGGCCTGAACACAAAACGTAAAAAAATACATTGTACTTTGGTTCATTAGTACGAGCAATTGGGCACATCGGGTAAAATGTCGACAACTTGCGGTAAATAATAAATAATATTATAATGTTGGATATTTCATGGTGCTGGGCTCAAATTTCCCCTAGAAGGCTTTCACTTACTTTTGCCTTTCAAAAGTACAAAGTATTCGGCCAACAATCGAAACGCCTGCAGTGAAATGAATAATTTTAGTGATCATTGAGCCAACCACAAAACAACTAAATCTTAATTTGCGGTTAAAACTAAATATGTAGATAATGCTAGATACATTGTATGGGAATTTTTCGGTTTACTTCGCCTAAAAAGTTGTATAAAGTCAAAGAACTGTGAAAACCACCGCCGCAGGCGAAATTTTTGCGCATACCTAAGTATTTATGTCAATTATTTTTTTTTTATTGTTTTTTTTTGCATTAGTCCCACGCAAGAGGCCCTGAGGAGAATAATTTCACACCCCTTTGTCATCTTTGGGGATACTGTGTTGAAGGCCTTTTGAGGAAAGGAAGGCGATGAAGTTCTAAGAAGGAAAAAAGGTTTGAGGGGTGGGTAACTGGTGGTCAGTGTATCCAGGAGTGACGAACGTATGAATCCATCCGTCCCACTGCGGTGCAAGTCGATATTCTAAGAGAGTCGTGAGTCAAAACAATTTGACCTCTCTCTCTTCCGATCCGGCATGTTACGGAGCTGGTGGGCAGATGCGTCCACCACCAAGATCCGGACAAACCTCACCTTTTGCAACCCTTCTAAGTCACCAAACGTGGCGAACCTCTCGGAGTGATCTATGGCAGAGGTGTTGATTCCGTTAAATTCTTCCCGGGGCGGCGGTACCCATATTCACCTCCCAATTTCATTTATTATTTTTTAATATTATTCAAAATACCTACGAAGGACATAATGATGTCTTGTTTTTAATAATAAAATATTTAATTGATTTATTTATTGTTCTTGTGTTTAATTCGTAGAAATCCACTAATTTAAAAAAAAATCTAATTTATAAAAGTTTTATTAAGTTTTGCAAGTATTTTAGTTTAAATTGTATTATTATGTCAGTTTGATAAAGGATTTGAACTCCGAAATAAGTAGGTATAATAATAATAATTAAAAAAAAACTAAAATACTTGCAGAACTTAGGTAATAGTAATAGTATTTTAACAAAAATTAAATATCGATTTGAATTATTTCGGAACATTTGGAAAAATTTAATTATTATATTTAGAAGAAATTTAATTATTATATTTAGAAGTTGACCACAACTGTCAATGTAGATAGGTACTTACTATTGGACTTCAAATTACCCCATAACTGCACCTGGCAGGATCTACCCCAGAGTCGTAGATACTCTCAGTATCCCCCTGGTAATAGACCACCATTCAGAATCAAAATGTTACTTGAAGTGGCTTGCCGTGTACTATAATCACACTTGTTCTGGACAGTTTAAACAGTTGCGACTTTTGTTCGGTATTCACATAAAAATTAAATGACTAAACAAAGTGTCCAAGAGAAGGACTTGGCACACCGATCCAAATACAAACCGACATTCTGTCCAAACGGTTGTACAAAAATGGCGGCCAAGTTTCCATAGCCACTTAATAATATCTATTGGTAACCATGTAAACGATGTATGTCGGCAGCCACTATAGCCGTCATTTTTGTAATATTGTTTGGACCGAATGTTTTATTGGTATGCCAAGTCCTCTCTTAGGGTATATATTACATTTAGTTATTGAAAAATGTTTATAAATTCTATACGAGATTATTCAGATCAAAAATATAGAAATAGCTTGCCTAAACTAGTTTATCATAATTTATTTTTGGGGTATTATGCCGTGCTGCTCTGCCTCCTTCTTTAGCCAACTTTTCTGGCAGCATTACACATCTGCCCTGAAGATGGACACTCCAATGCTGTCCGAAACGTTTACTAAATAAAGAGGCATAATACCCCAAAAATAAATCACGATAAACGTTTTGGCCGTAAAAATCTCAAATCTTATCTGCATAAACTACCTATAAAAACTGCTTTTGTAATGTATACGATAGTAAAATGAAGTACCAGCAAATATTTAGAAAATGCGAGATAACTTTAAATAACTGCGGTTCAGAGATGTCTGACTGGTTTTAATAACTTCGGTTTTAAAACTAGTTTCACTATTATTGCTGTCAATTAATTGTTCGATATTATTTTACCCAGATTGATATGACTATAGGCATTATAATTGCCTTGAATTTTTAGTGAAAACATGTAGAAAAAATGGGTGAAATAGTGTTAATTTTCTTATTTATCTAAAGCACTTTATCCAAATGTGTTCTACAGCAAACTTGACAAAAATATAATATTATGATTATATCTACTTAATTTCTTGTAAATGTTACAATATTCAATTTGGGAAGCGGGTATGGATGACGCCGCCCCGGGAATCATTGATTAGATAACCAATACCCCTTCCATGGGTCACCCCAAGTGGTTTGCTACGTTTGGTGACTTAGCAGGGGTACCCGGATTCATGGGGTGAGGTTTGTCGCTTGACGGAGGATGCGTCTGCTCTTCTGCCGCGTGGCGGGCCAGATCGGTAGAAACTGGTTGAGGGAACTTTTGAACTCTCCAGCCAGATTCTCGACCCATCGCCTTTCACCAGAGTGGGAGGGACGAATTCATACGTCCGTTACTCCTGGAGACTGTCTCCCAGATTCCTACCCACTCATAAAAAACGTTTAAAAAAACTAGCTACAGCTGGTGTTGGTGAACTTTACCCTGAGTTTTCGAAATCTGACTCTGATCTCTTATTTTGAAATTCAAATGTGCAAAATGTCATCAATCTCAGAATAAAATTATAGATTTGTTTAAAAAAATACCGGGACACCCTTATTTATGGTTCCACGACAACTCAACAAAGTGGCATTTCAACACCTCTTTGAAAGGTCATCAAAAGTGATGCAATTTTTTTTATCAAGTTTTTTTCTCATCACTTTTAATTTTCAAAAGAGTGATGGAAGTTGTACATTGTTGAGTTGTTCAGTCACCGATTTTTTAACCTACTATTTTAACCTACAATAAATAACGATAGTGACGTTATCTTTATTGCATTTCTGCATCCTCTATTTAAAAGGTGCATTCGGGTTTAGGAATTTTTCTAAAGAGATAACGTCAACTAATGCATTGTTTAGAGTTTATGTAATTACCTTAATTTATATTACCGAGGACAAACGACCTTCCTTAGGGGCCCTGGCATTCGTTACACCACTGACTTCATCCTTAATAGTTGAATGCTTATAAATTGTAACTATGTATGTGACAATTGAGTGTTCTTCTTCTTCTTCTTCCTTGCACTGTCCCAACTCATTGCCTAGGTAGGCTGTTGGGGTCGGCTCTTCTCGTTCTCAGGTTATACAGCTTCTTCGATCCTGGGTATCGCCTTCATCCAGGCCGTTTCTCTGTAGTATTTTGGAGCATTGAGTCATCCGGGAGTTGTTTGGTCTTTCTCTGAATGACTGTCGATAAAGCTCCGTAGACATTGCCTGCTTCACTGTGTGGTCTGGTGGTCTTCATCTTATGTGCGCATACCATCTGTTGTTCCTCCAGCTTACTGTTTATGTCCGTGACACCCAGGCTACCACGAATGCGTGAACTTTTCATCATATCTTTTAGTGATACTCCTGATGACCATCTAAGCATTCGCATTTCTGCTGTTTAACAATTGAATATTATGTTTTATTATAAACATTCAATAAAATCATTAAAAAGTTCTCCATTCCATGTGAACAATGAATTCCCGGGGTCGCCAATTATGACAATAATTGTTCCCCTTTTAAATTACATCATAATGACTTCACCATCATAAATATTTTATTCATTTTCATGGAAGACTCCATAAATTACATAAAGTAAATAAAAAAAGTCACTCTGTGGTCATGTTCTATTTGAGTATGAACCATAAAAGTTACAATTAGTTAGTTCCATAAATTAATGGTACCTAAAAAGCAAGCATCAGATGAATATATAATATACCTATATATATATATATATTTTTTTTTTTACATTAGCTCCACACAGTAGTCCGAAAAGGAGGAGGAGGAAAAAAGTCATCTTTGGGGATGCTGTGTGCAGGGTTTTTAAAGGGAAAGAAAGAAGATGAAATTCTTAAAGGAAAAGGGTATGATGGGTGGGTACGAAACTTAGTGTCAATGATTTCAGAAGTGATTTAAGTATTTTTCATTTTAAATATAATGTCAAGTCACAAAAATATTGCTTTCTTCGATAATCACATAAATAAATAATATATTCCTCCATAACTTATGGACAAACGTGACACTATTCTGACCATTTTAATGATTTTTTAAGGATATTTAAATTTAACTTTTTTATTAATCCCACAAAGGAGGCAAGGAAATCCGTTTCCCTCGGGGTCTATGTCATCTTTCAGGACACTTTGTGGAGTGTTTATTTTAGGGAAGGAAGAAGTGAACCTGGATCTTGAAATGATGAGTGTTGTTATTGCTGATGCAGCAGCCGGCCATTTTGCAGCTGACCCAGCTCTTTCCATATACCAATCTTAGATATCCATAGAAGAAAATAACTGAATTAGTAAAATTCCCGTAAAGTACGTAAATCTATAATAAAAAGACATCGCTGCTTTAGTGAGGGAAATTTATTATTTTATTAAAATTATTTAAATAAATAAAACCTGACCGGTTATCAAAAACACTGATAAAATTAGTGTCCAATTATGTTCGAATTTCTCTTGGAGACCCACCTGAAAAACATAGTTTACGTTAGCAAGAAGTAGAAATGCTGATAGCTCGTTCCACATGCGTCTTTTTTTACAAAATAACAACTATTCCCCCATTTCTTCTCTTTATTTTGACACCAGTGCATATATTTTTTAAATGTAATATAGACCAACAGAAGCGACCAAATTACTAGTCAATTCGTATGTTGTTTCACGTTTAGATTATTGCAACGGAATATATGCAAGTCTTCCAAAATATCAAATCAACAAATTACAATCCGTTTTCAACGCTGCGGCAAGACTTATCACCGGCGTATCTAAATATTCCCATATTTCAGAGCATCTCAAAAATCTTCACTGGCTCAAATGTCCTGAAAGAATCCAGTTCAAGCTCTGCTGGATGGTATTTAAGTCCCTTAACGGAATGGCTCCGGCATACTTATCGGAATTGTGTATTCCAGAAAATTCAAATTCTCGACAGTCAACCCTAAGGTCAGCAGCGTCATCAGCTGTTGGAAGGTTAAAGGAACCAAAGCGCACACCAGATACTAAGTTCGGTGAGCGCGCTTTCGTAGTGTCGGGACCTAAAGCCTGGAATGGACTGCCACATGACTTAAGAACGATCACAGACTCGGCAGAATTTAGAGCTAAACTTAAAACCCACCTTTTCAGACAGTCGTATCCATAAACTCAAATTCTTTCACCTTCACATTCAATGCCCGCGACACTGTAAATAACTAACCTAAAAATGTAGAGAAAAAAAAAAAAAAGTAAAAAATAACTATTTGTAAGCTTTTTTAGAGGTCATTTCAGTAACATTCTCCAGCCCTAAAGAGTCCTAAATTCTCCAGTCTTTTAAAATACATATTTTGATATTATCAACTCCACTTTTGCCACTAATCTTTTAAAATGTAAAACTTATAGTGATGGGGTAGCAATGCAATGTCCAGTGTTTTAAATATAATACCCTCCGCGTGCAAAGCCGTATCTTCTCCAAGCACAAACTTTTTAATTAAAGTGTTTATCGGAAGTGACCTGCAGATAAGTATGTTTCTGTATCCATTTGTAAATATTAAAATTAGATAGAACCTAAGAATTATGAATAAATTGTACAGCGCCCTTGAGGTGATTTTTCACAAAAACGGCGCTCTATAAATTATCCAATTATTATTATTATTATTATAGATGTTAACCTTAAGCATGTCCCTACGTTTTTCCTTTTTTTTGATAAGTTACTTCTTACAAGAGTTAGGACCGTCCAAACATCCTTAAAATTGCATAGTTTGAACGCTATCAAACATCGGTTGTCTAGCATATAAATTTTTCAAAATATGTTTTGAAAATAAAAACAGAGTGTGCAATTCACGCGCGGTACAAGTGAAACCTTCAGAAAACTAAAGTAGACAGGAGTGGGGAGACTACGAAGCACTTTTTTTATCTATGAGATGGATGATTTTTTCCATATTTTTTCATCGAATTCCAGTGCACTTTTTCCTACACATTTGATAATTTTATTAGTATTTGTGGTTTCTTCTTCGGAGTCGCTAGATGTCTCTTTCTTTTGTGTTTCCTTTTGCCTGTTCATTTTCAGTGGTTTGAAGATTGGATATTGATTTTACAAAAATAAAAATATGTTTTATTCAAGTCGACTGAATATCTGCAAAGGTTCTTCAGACGCTCTATACCACCACACTAAAGGGGACTTGTATTCAAATACAAAACCTCTACTTGGACGACATAAAAAAAAATTAAAGCACAGTTATCTAGAGGAGTTCCTTCACGAGCAATCAGCACGTAGGTGCTATTTCAAAGGTTTACAATGTCAATTAACATACAACGTCTACTAAAATGCTTTGCATTACTTAGAATAGAGACATGTAGTGTAGGTCTCTGTATACGAATATATGCATAACACTGTACTGTGTTTTGCTTGTCAAAATCCTGTTCCGTCGATTAACAACAACTGCGTTACAGCTAATGTCTGTTTGAAATTAAATCACATTTATCATAACTCGACTGGTCTCCTTGACCTGTATTTGAACAAAGCTTCTATCTTATTATCACATTGACTATTATATCCAGTTGAACAAGCAAAGCAAGAACTAAATTGTGCGCCAGGACAGTATTGTGGCGTTTCATCCTCTTTGCCTACCCCTGCTAGAAATTTGTCTAAGCGTAGTGAAGTCCTATTTTAACTGGAACGTTTGGCATTTCATCTGTGTTTGAATTTGTTTGTATGTTTTGTTTCCGGTTCGAAATGGTCGTGTCGGATCCACTTCGAGCTGTCAAATCGGAATAATCAATATTATGGTACCATGCTGGTCTGTTTGAATTTTGAAAAAAAGAGTTATTGAGATTGTGAAGTTCGTTTGGACAAATTGTAGCCTTACATATTAAATAAAATATGTAACGTTTATAAGTGCCCTGATTAAAGATATTTAAGAATCTATTTACAAATCTTATGATTTCAGACGAAATTTTGGTTTTGATTTGTTAAATTAGAGAAGGTTAAAAACACTATTTTTTACCAGAGGTTTACTGTTCATTGAACTGCTAGTATTCTTCTTCTTCTTTGTGTGCCCTATCAGGTCTCCCTGACGTTGGCGATGACTCTGGTAAATGTATTTCTATCGTGCACTGCCCGGAATAGCTCCTCCACACTTCTAATACCGGTCCACTGTTGTACATCTCGCAGCTCGTACATTGCTAGTATTTAGTTAGTTAAAATAAAGATGAAACGCATTGATTTGACATTTTGGCTCATTTTGATGGGACCCCTCAAATATCAAACCACAGTTCTTGCGAGTAATTGTGTCAGGAAACCCTATTTGAGGTGAAGGAGCAAATCTACTTCAGTGTTCCTCTGAAGATTCGTGGAGAACTCAATGGAAAGAATTTACAAATATGTAACAGATCTTCGATCCCACTTTTAAAATACTACAGTTCTCTATTTATCTCTCTAGGAATACATGTAGCACAAATGATGGCTTAAAACTTTGAATTGTGTGATGTACGGACATATGTATGGAAACTTACAAACTTAAACCACATAGTGCAAAGTTAAAGATCTACTAAGTACTACACTGTCAACTCCATCAGTTTCTCCGGGTAAATAGATAATGCAACACACGATGCCAGATGCCATTGAAAGACCAGAACACATGAAGAACTTCATAATATTTTCTTTATAACCATCAACAACTCTCTAAGGATAGGAATATTTATGATTGAATGGTAATTAAAGCGATACTCACACATAGCAGCAGTTCTTATAATTCCTGCAACCCACGTAGCACAGCGCGTCTCCTAGATGCGATGCTATCAGCACAGCCAGGATCCAGGCAATTTGTAAGTAACTTTCCGCTTGCGAGTCTTTTTTCCCCTTGTACGCGTTCATGATCATAGCCAGACAGGTGGACTGGGTGACCATCTCGAAGAGTGCGAAGCACACCTCCATAAAGGGCGGGGCCGGCTTGCCCACCATGTAGCCGCTGACCAGCAGAGTGGAGATCACGGGGCTGGAGCCGGCTGTGGAGGTCAAGATGAAGTGCTCCCAGTGACGGAGAGTTAGTCGGGCGTTCAACACGATTACCAGCAGGATGATGGATAGAATCTGTTGAAAGAGATATCAATGGCGCGTGTTCTACCAATCACACAAATCTTTTGCCGGACTTCCGTTCTGACCGAAATTGGCTAACAAAAGGGCAATAGGCTGCAGCTCGGAATAACTCTCGACTCTTATCTTCCCAAAGGAAGTGGTTCTATGAAGACACTCCTAATAGGTGAAACATAGAATTTGAAAGATATAGATAAATGAAACAATGTTACTTTGTTTGAACCACTTATATATTTGTTTAAAGCCGACCGGTTTCGGAACGACCGTTCCTTCCTCAGGTATATTTGTTTAAAGCCGACCGGTTTCGGAACGACCGTTCCTTCCTCAGGGCAAACCTGAGGAAGAAACGGTCGTTCCGAAACCGGTCGGCTTTAAACAAATATACAAGTGGTTCAAACAAAGTAACATTGTTTCATTTATCTATAATGGATAACCACAAAGTTACTACATTCAAAAGTTGAAAGATATAACTTGACTACTCTGACATATTTTTTCTACTGTTGCTTATCGGAATTTGGCAATCCTTTAGTCTACAGGTTGTAACCATGTTGTAACCTGGAACAACTGACTTTTAACTTCCCGAAACGAGCGGGACCATTAGACAATATTTGTGATGTCGTAAAGCGTTGAGTGTGGAAAGATAGGGGTATGACGGAAGAACCTGGATTACTTTCAGGGCAATCTTCTGTTTCTACTCTGGGGAATCATTTATTGGATAACCAACACCTCTGCCATAGATCGCTCCAAGTAGTTCGCTACGTTTGGTGTCTTAGAAGGGGTGCCTGGGTTCATGGGGTGAGGTTTGTCCAGGTCTTGGTGGCGAATGCATCTGCCCGCCGATTACGTGGCGGGTCGTGTTGGGAGAGGCCAGCCGGTTGAAGGAGACCTCTTCACCTCTCCAGCCGGACTCTCGACCAATCGCCTTGCACCACAGTGGGACGGATGGATTCATACTTCCGTCACTTCTGGACACATGAAAACCAGACTCCTAAGCACCACTCATATTTTTCCTTCCTAGAACTTCCTCTCCTCACTTTCCCTAATATTATCCATCCTTACAGCATCTCCAAAGATAATGTACGTTCTGAAGGAAATTATTTTTGTCAAGGCATCCTGTGAACCCCAAAAAAACTCTCGCTTCTCAATTTCTGGAGCAAAGAGGACTATGTCCACTTCCGATATTGGAGAATTTTTTTGGCGACAGGAGTGGAAGATTCTAGACGAAGATCGGAAGAATCTGACTTAATTAGTTTATTCTTCTGGTACCATCTCTTATCGGATGATTTCTATCATCAAATAAGGGCAAATGATGTCTTTGACCTTTCTTCCGTGAATTATCTATTATAATCTTATATTTGTCGCTCCTCATGATGTTAGAAAGACGATGGATTTTTTTTTACATTTTCTCCACACTTGATGCCCTCAGGGCCTATGTCATCTTAGGGGATGCTGTGTGGAGGGTCTTTTTTAAAGAAAGGGAGGAGAGGACTTTCTGGAAAGTAAAAGGTATGAGGGAAGGGTAGGAGTGATGGGCGTATGAATCCATCCAACTGTGGTGCAAGGGGATGGGTCGAGAGAGTCCGGCTGGAGAGATTGTAAGGTCTCCCACAATCAGCCTCTCTCGATCTGGCCCGCCACGCAGTAGGTGGGCAGATACATCCGCTGCCAAGACCTAGACAAACCTCACCCCATGAACCCAGGCACCCTTGCTGAGTCACCCAACATAGCGAACCACTTGGGGTGACCTATGGCAAAGGGTTGGTTATCCAATAAATAGTTCCCGGGTTGGCGGTACCCAAATCTTAATATCTTAAATGTTAATATCTACCATAATTTCGAAAGTTTCAGCCATCCGAAGGAAAACTTCTACGTTAGTTGGAGAAATCCCGGGGTTTTTTAAGGATGTTTCCAAAAAAACAACCATTTTTACCATTTGACAGAGTCTGAAGAGGGCCGAGTTGGTACACCAGAACAGGAAGATATCTCCACTTCTAATGATGGTCTTCAGCTCTACTGACGTGAATGAGCTTTCGCGCTCCATGGGTCCGACGATGAAGATTTATACCACGATAAACGAAAGCTCTGCACTTTATACCAAACCCTACATATATACGTCAACACAACTTGACACGTTGATTACTGTGTTTTCTTTAAATTTCAAAATTGCACAATTTATTTTGACAGATTCAAAAGTGTTCTTAAATCAATTGGTATTCTATAGGTCAAGCAAAAATTACGTAAATACTTATTTAAGGAATAAAAAAATGAAAACATAATTTATTTTAGTATGTTATTTTATTATTTTTAGTGTAATGCAAACATTTTTTCTAGCAGTATAAAAAAAAAGATGAAAACTTAAACTAAATGAACAAATTAAAATTTTTTAAACACCTTTCCTAATATTTAAACTTCTTTTTCTGTAAGGGATAATTTGGTCCCTACCTAGAGTTTTCCAAAATAAATGCAAAATGAAAAAGTTTAATAGTTTTTCTTCAAAACTTCCTAAAAATATTTGTACGCAGTCATAATAATATTATTAGTATAGGTAATTAAAATAAGAGGTCCTTAATGAAATATTTGTAATTAATTTCAGAAAGAATTTTCGTAATTTTGGTTTTGGACGTTAAAGATGTCGATTATATTAAAAGTTAAAATACCGAATGAGGATGTGATATACATAATTGTAATTATATTTGTCTTCAACAATTTAAATTGTGATTTATTGAAATTAAACTTCCTTAAACAACATAATTGATTTAACCCGTTAACCGATTTTGGAAGAATCGTCTTGACCGAAAACCGGTCTGCACTTCAATTTAAATCCAGTGATCGTTTCAAAGTATTTGTTTAAATTAATCAATATTTAAAAGTATTGTCAATAAACACGATAAAAACTAAGAAATATGTATGATTAATTTGTTTTGCGGCCTATCTAATCTGGTATAGATAAGATAAACCCGATGGTTGGTGATGAAATGATGTCATTCTGCGTCTCCTGTGATTCTCTGCCTCCTCACATTTCCTTGGAGAAGTGAATGAGGGCCAGCACCGTGTCCAGAAGATATAGAGCACCTTGGAAGACGCACAGGGACCCGAGGGCCAGACCCACCTGAAAATTAAATTCATTGAATAATGAGATACATTTATATCATTGAAAAAGCGAAGAAATTCCATGCAAGATGGAAAGAAAAACCAGTGAATAAGGAGGAAGTCTAAGGTCTAATAATTGGAAGAAGAAGAATATTTTGTTGATAAAGATACTCCTACACATCTGAACGCATGTATTTAACAAATTAATGTATTTACTGGACTCTAACCAAGAACTTTATGATGAAAATGGCTACAAAACAAAGAGCCATGGAAAAAGTCATGCTAAGTATCTACTTTTGAGATAGAAAGAAGAATACGGAACAAGTCTAAGGTGGTCGATATTACCATGACTATCTTGGGAACACAATGGAACTATGCTGGGCATATGGGATGACTTGCAACAGATGACCGTTGACGTTACCGTACTATGGGAAGTTGTCCTTTATAGGAAAAGAGAAGCCTAGGTCGGTGATAACAGAAGATATTGGCTGACTATTTAAAGATAAGTTTAGGAAGATCATAGATGCGTTGGGGTGATAAAATATTTCAGTCCTACGGAACGTTGCATCGTTGTCCTTGGCTCTCCAGTAATGGATTGGCTCTCCAGGGGTTGTTGGAGTGGAGCTACGATCCTCAACAATTATGAAACGTCAAAATAAGAAATAGGATTCGGATGGACGAAATTTGAGGGAGACCTATGTCCAGAGCTGGAAGCCATCCAAAAGGCTCGATAAGAATAAACGGTACTAACCTGACGCTCTGTGTAGACAGATTTGAAGTGCTGCTCGCCCTGGTATCCATGCCAGTAGTGAAGGGCTGTTCCTCCGACTGCGATCCACATGAAGATTCCAACGAAGTTCATGATAACCTCAGTCAGTTGCCTAAAAATTATTAAAGAAATTCGTTGATTTTCGACAAATTTAATGATTTCCTGGGGGGAGTTGGTGGAGGTCAAAGTGAGATGGAATTCAGATTGGAATTGGAATTGACATTAATAATAATTGTTGCTGATACAGATGGGACTCCAGGAAACCGGAGGAGATTTATTTATTTCATGGACGGCCTCCGTGGTCGAGGGGTAAGGCTCTGGACTACGAATCAAATCTCAGCGTACGCGAGTAATTTTGTTTAATTAAATTGTGTCATTTCACAATTAATTAACTGAAAGCTTTCTATTTTTATCATTATCATGATAATAATATTGGGAAAAATCACCTCAATAACGCTGTATATTATCTTTAACATTCTCCATAAAATCTATCATATCTACGATGTGTTCGATGGAATATCCATCATATGCTCGGATTTCTTCTCACAAATTTGTTCGTTTTCCTAGGATCTTTTACGATCTTACATTGTTTCCAAGCTATCTGAGGCATCTTCATCAGCATCTTACAATTTATGAGATCTCTAAAATTGATGAAGGATACTTACTTTTTGCCCGCTGTGGTTCCGAAACAGAATCCCACTAGCTGCACGCCGGTGTAGATGAAGTACCCCACGAACACTCCAGAAGCGACTATCTCTGCATCAGGGTTCTTCTCCTCGTTGAGGTTCCATGTTCCGCCCACGCCGAGGAACTGGCCGGAGTAACCGGTGCGGTAGAGGATGAGGATGATTAGATTGAGGACCTGGAATTTGAAGATTTTTTTTATTAATACCATGCCGAAAGTTTCGACAGAACATACAAGAAGAAAACCAATTACTCTTTCTTTAGCCAACGTTTCGGACAACATTACAGTGTCCATCATCAAGAACTAGATAGGTAATAATTTTATTTGTGGACGATTTCTGCTTCTCCCCGATCAGGAACACTACTACACAACACTACACAACGCAAAAATGCGTTATTTCAACGTTTATAAAATGATTTCCATACATTCCACATTCATTCTTTACTTTTTATAAAACGTTACAATACGTTACATTACGTATTGTAACGTTTTGCTATTTATTGTAACGTATTGTAATGTTTATAACATCCAATATGTTTTTCTACTAATGTGAATATCTATCAGTTCACAGTGATTACTCCCAAATGAGCGGACCCAGATTTTCTGTGGAATCCCTAATAGGGGTACGTTGTGAAGCTAAAAGGAAAGAGGAGGAATAAAGATGAGCTAGGGGAAGGATGTTAAGTACATGGCTAGTCAGATCTGGTCACAAAACTCGGTTAAAGACATTTCAATCAATGAACTACATATTCTGAATGGTGGTCTTTCGAGAGGGCGAGTTTTCTTTTCGCGAGTTAAAAAAATATTTTTATACTAGCGAGTTGCCGGCATGCGTTGCAATGCCACTTGATAAAGAAATAATTTCTCCCTGCGTGCCCTTTCCTATTCGTCCCGTTCCTTTTCCCCTCCCGCGTTCATTCAGTTTTCGTTTCAGTTTGCGTGCCACCTATTGCAATTTTTTTTTACAAAATCATAATGGCAGAGCTCACCAGTATATATAGAAACATTCGCGGGCATGCGCACAACAACTCACCAAAGATTCATCGCAATCAGATGAATAGTACAGGAAATAGTTTCATAACGCCAGAGCTCATCACTATATATATACAACAACTATCTAAAATTTTATCGCAATCGGATGAATGGTTTAGGGACCGCATAAGGGACAAACAAGAAACATTCATTTTTATATGTTAAGATTATGTATATCTTCGACAGTTTATTAAACCATTTACAGTATAAGATTTCTTTAAAAGATTATTTAATGAAATTAATATATTATCTATTTGTAAAAAGCATTAACTTTGTGGCTCGCCATAATTTACAATAAAAACACATATAAATTTGTTGTAGACCACTTTTATTTTTTAAACACTCTACCGGTTTCGGAAGCGCCCTTCCTTCATCAGGAGAATATTATAAATCTCCTGACGAAGGAAGGGTGCTTCCGAAACCAGTAGTGTTTAAAAAATAAAAGTGGTCTACAACAAATTTATATGTGTTTTTATTGTAATATATTATTATCTGTTTTAAAAATACCATTCAATAGCACCATTCCTATTGTCATGCTGTGCTGTGCTAGAGCACTGTTCTGCCGTGTGGTATCTTGAACAAGTCGTGTTAGCAAATATTACGGTAAATATCACTCGAATATGCATTGGAAATCCACAAACAAGACATTTAGCTACCTATTCACGATCATCAACATAACAAATTGGTGATATTGATGGTACTCCCTGAGTCATCTCATTAGACTAATTGGAGACAGCCACCGGCTGCCAAGTCGCCCACGCCTGCACAGTCTGTAAGGGAATTCTGAGGAAGTTCTTAGTTAACTTGTTCAATCTTCGCTTATTCGATGACAGTTTGAACCCGAATTTAAAACTAACCCGCATTATTGAATTAACCACATTAGTGATAATCACTGAAGAGACAAATCGATGGAAGTGCACTGTTGGCAGGTCCGTGTGCAAGAAGTAAGATCAATTTTACCTAACTTATGAAAAATTGATTAAAAAATTTGCAACATCGATTTTTTTTAATGAAAAGATAACCAACTTCATTAGCCTGTCTGAAGACTAGGAGTCAAAATGTCTTATGTAAATTGGTGAAATCACATTTTTTCAAATAGGTTTCGTTCACACTTCTAGGAATTATCTGCTCAGTGGTAACAATAGTAACCCGATATGTCGTACGTTTGGTGACTTATAACATACTTGGTCGAAGCTTAGTACCTAATTATAACAAATTAAGGATTGTGTCATAATGTGTAATGTCGTAATTAGATTCATCAGTAGTTGTAGTTATCTACTTCCAGTTTCGCCCTGGTGAATGACCACCGTTCACAATCGAGACATTGTTTGAAATGGTTTTAGCCTTATTTAGTGACCAGGTTTGAATAGCCAGGTAGGTACTTTCCAACCTTTCGTTTTTACATCTCCTTTCATCCTCACTCTCTTCAGCCTAACAATATACCCGAAATCGGGGGAGCCATAGTCCCACTAGCTCTGAATAGTTTGTACTCTTGTTAGACTTTCGCATTTTTTTAAATATATATTTTTTATGTGAATCCCAACTGCTCCCTTCTGGAGCCAGTGAGATTACAACATCCCCAATTGGTGTATGTTGTGAGGCTGAAGGTGGTGGGCAGGGGAAGGAAATGGGTATTAGGAAGATGGGGAAGTATCTGGCTATTCAAATCTGATCACCAAACACGGCTAAAGACATTTCAAGCAACGTTTCAATTCTGAACGGTGGTCTTACGCCAGGGCGATACTGAGGGTACCTTCCACTCTGAAACGTGCTGCAAACATAATGTGTATTATTTTTAATGAATTGTGATATAAAACAAATTAATCAAATAAAATTTATTTCACTTTATTGGAATTTTAACTCGCCACTTTCGGATTGCTAGTCGACAACACGGAAGCCGTCGGTACATAAAAGTGATATAAAGAATTTTATCATTTTTCGTAATAAAAAGTAAATTCTTTTTTTTTTTTAATTTCGTCATGTCATTCAATGTCTATGATTAAATATTTCGATTAAGTATATAAATTTATATGTTGATTAAATAAATATTTGGCTAAATATTTGAATAATGTAACCGTAAATATTGTATTATTTGTTTGTCGATTTCAGTGTATAAGAAAAACGGATTCCAGTAACGGAATAAATTAATTACAACAACAGTTTAAGTGGAAAAATTACGGATTGAATGTGTAACAATAACGGTATAATCTTAAAAACAATAACAACTGTTGAAATGTAAAACAATAACAGTATAAATATAAAACAATAACAGTTTAAATGTAAAACAATTACAGTTTAAGTTTAAAACAACAACAGTTAAAATGTTGCAAAAAATATTTAAACATAATCATATAACTGGTAAAATTTATAAATATACATTTTTTTCCTTGATATCTTTAAAACTCATTTACTCTATTGTGAATATATTTTTATTTAATCATTTGCTTTTATCGTTTTATCAGACTTAAGGGTATTTTATCCTAAAAGAGGAAATCAATATGTTGTGATATCGTTATCTGTTGCCTTATCTTATGATTCTTATGTATGTCTGATGTTCGTGAAATGTGTATTGTGTTACCTGATAATAATTGCACAAAGTTTTCCCATGGACCTCTCCGAAGTCAGCCTAGTCGTTTTTCGTACAATTTTTCCACGTCCATCAATATTTCAATTAGTCCATCATCCATATCCATCGCTTTCCTACATCCGTACTAACCAATGATCTCGGTACCTACCGTACAAACCGTCGAAATGATAGAAAGAAAAGAAAACAATTTTGCTCTATGCATTTTGCAGCTTTCACAATAACAAAAATGGTTTTTAATTTAAGTTGATTTTCTCTGACCACATTGTTTGTCCATTGGGGTTGGGCAAATGTTCCAATTTAGCTAAGGGTTAATTTTAACTTTACTCAGGATTAGCTCAGTTTTGATTGGTGCAGACGGCCATAAGAATTGAAATAACATGCATTACTGAGTATAATTTCACTTAATTTTAACGAATACATCTACCAATAGGACCAAATAAATGGCAATGCTGAAAAAGGTTGGCTTGTTGGTATAAATAAAGTGATATTTAAAACAATTGGTTACAGTACTCCCAATTGGGGTATTATGTTATAACGCTGAAGGTTGTAATATAGAAGGGAAGGAGATGTGGTAGAGGAGGGTTGGGAAGTAGGTACGTGGATGTTCAGATCTAAACGTAAATTAATTCAACTTTAAATGGAATTCAGCAATATTTTATGTAAACAAAATATGGTGACGGAAACGAAAAAATAATTACAACAACATTTTAAGTAGAAAATAATGTGGTGAATGTGTAAAAGTAACGGTTAAAATTAAAAGCAATAACAACTGTTTAAATTTAAAACAATAACAGCATAAATTAAAAACACTAACAGCATAAATTAAAAACAAAGATATTAAATGAAAAAACACACTTTGTAAAACACCACTTTATTTGAATTAATAATTATTTAACAGCCAACCAGGTTTCGCTTAGCTTAAACTTCATCAGGGCTTAACGTTAAGTTAATATAGGTAATAGCCCTGATGAAGCTTGAGCTAAGCGAAACCTGGTTGGCTGTTAAATAATTATTAATTCAAATAAAGTGGTGTTTTACAAAGTGTGTTTTTTCATTTAACATATAATGTCACACCACAAAGTATTTGCTTCCTTCGATAAAATAAAAACAGAGTTTAAGTGTAAAACAACAACAGCTTAAATGCAAAAATAACAATTAAAATGTAAAAAAAAAAAAACATTTTAAAGTAATCGAATAACGCGTATTGTAAAATTTCAAAAACATATTATTGGTATCCGCTATGCAATCATATTATGTGTAATATTCCATTTTGTTTCTATAATATAAACAAATTAAAAATGACATTCACAGAGCTACGTTATTTTGTTTAATGTTTCATCGTGAAGTAGCATTTTCAGAGACATTAGAAAAATAAGTGTCCAATTTTTTTTTGCAATTTGACACTAGCTTCTAAAATCCCACACAAATCTTTACTGTCATTTTTCGCGTTCTTTCATTTTCGTCGATTGAAATCTGTGAGGAATTTAAAATATTTGATGTAGATAAGACGCGTTGTTAGTGGAGATGTATTAATGAATTACCTCGCCCGTATACGAATAAGAATAAGACAGAGCCACTTGATCCCTGACCCGGCCTAACCCGCGCCCTAATGGATGTGATCATCACGCCTATAAATATGGCCTCAGTGCATCGCTAGTGAGGCGACTAATTAATTAACTCTAGCGTCGGGGAATTAAGAGGAAACACGGTCCCCGACAAAATTCAATAGGTATTTTACCAAACTGCAGCTGTCTCTGTCGCTGTTACCCCCCTGAATCCTGAGCGAAGGGGACAACTGTACCTCGTGCTGATAATATAATCTCTACATATTCTAAATTAAAGTCCTTCTTAAAAACTTCTGAACGTATTTTCATGCTGTTTTTACCAATAGATTCACGAGGAAGGTTTAGGTATATAATTTGTCAAGGTTTTGTGTAAATTGGTTGAAATATAAAGGAGAATGTCTGTATGTGGTGGACGAGCAGGCTGGCAAGCAGGTGGTGTGGATTTGATTTGTATGCAAATTAACAGATGGGTGTGGTTATAAAGGTTGGGTAACTATCCAGTAGATGGCGTTGAGTTTTGTTAACCACAGAAACGCGTTCCGGGTCAGCTAGTTCTTACATAAAGACGTCAAAATCGATATTTTGTATTTCCCATTTTTCTCCTCTAAAACTGGTACGATTTTTATTATTTTTTTACCAACTGTAGGTATTAGAAGAAAATATTCTATATCTGTGCTTTTTGATTAAAAAAAATACATTGTCTAGTTTGTATACTGAAAGTCTGTTGATAATAATAATATATTTATATTATATATATATTGGTTAATTGTATATTATATGTATTGGTTAATAAATAAAACTAAAATTATAACGTAGTATTTATATAGCGCAGTTTTGTGATATTTCACTTCAAGTACGGTTGTTGATTGTGTTCAAACCAGACTATTTTAACGATTTTTGGAGGGTCCTAACTTCTGTAAGAAGTAACTAAGCAAAAAAGCGTATCGGGCCGACATGCTAGTGGTCGATTCCTATATTATACTTAAAAAATTGCACTAGCGTCCTAGCGTGTCAAAACCCATAGAGGAAATTGGTTATGATACGTTTGTATGGACAAAATGCCTCACAGTTCCCTCTTAATGTACTGTCTAGCAGTGGTTTCGTGTAAATGATAATAAAAAAAATCTTTGACAGAAAAAAAAACATTGATCGCTTAATCTGTACAGGAGGCAACTTTCGAATTAACGAACGTTGTTTTTACACTGGCATTAAAAATATATATATTTGTTAATTATGACATTGGGGTACGTTGTGAAGGGATAGAGTATAGGAGGAAGAAGGGCTAGAGAAGGGTTAGGAAGTACTTAAATATTCAGATTTAGTCCAATTCGGTTAAAGGCATTTGCGGTTACATCTCGTTTTTTGTTTATTATAGCGACATTAGGGTATCTTCCGCTTTAATAAGTTGCTTAAATAACTGACCTAAGATAACATTCATGTTATTGTTTTGTTTATAAACATTATAATGTAAAAAGACCCGTGAAAAATCACGAAGTGGCATGTTAGCTAAAAAGCACATACTTTTGAAAAATCACTAAATTCGACTTTACCTTGTGATAAACTCTAAGAAAATTAAATAAAAGAAATGCACATTTCAAATATATAATTAAAATAATGTTCTGGCATAAAAAACATTATATCACAGAGAGGCACTTTGTCGCTTGTCTGAATTTTGAAAATTACAGTTAATATCAATTTCTGTATTAAAGGTAGGCACTAATGACATCTAAATTCAAAACATATCCTTATTCATTGAACCTGAGTTACAATCATAGATCCACAACCGAAATCAATATTTTTGATGATTGTTTTTTTTCGTTATATACGTACACCAAATATATAACTGCCTACCTACATTGTTCTTGGTAATCTTGATTCTAATTTACTGAAAAATAGTTTATATATAATGAATGTTTATTTTTGAAAATATTTTTCACGTATGCGTGCAGGCTTTCATTTTGACTTTAATATGATTACACCAACATTACATAAATATACACTATTTTGGAAATACATAATTTTTTATTGTTTCATTTTCCACGTCCATTTTACCAAGTGGACTTCGTTTAGTCAAGGTTTAGTGCTCTAATACTTTATGTTTTTATACATATTTTCAGGTATTCAATCACTCACGCGTCTACCTATAAACAAAGCTTTTTATCATTACGATTTGTGACTCACAAATATTATGAATATGAATGCAAAGTGTTGCCCATAATCGTACTAGTGTAGTCATTACATACTTGTTTCTATCATTATATTCCGAGTAATTGAACCAAATTATTCATCAATTTATGTGTAGACAATACTATTTTTTTTAAATTGTTAGATTCAAAATAAATTTTAGTATTTAGGGGACCTAGATGCAGTGGCAGTCCGTGAGTTTTCAGTGAGCTAGAGTGCTAAGATTGAAAGATACGACATTGCTGATGTTGTTGCAGCTGTTTTAAAAAATTCAACTTTTTTTATGAAGATCTTTCAGTATTTTGATGCGGCTCATTCCTTGACTGAAAGAATCCTGAAAATTTTCATACTAAAAGTTGAAATTAATTTAACAAAAAAAAATAATTTTCAGCCACAACAACGTCAATAACGAGATATTTTTTAATCTTAACGCTCCAGCTCTCTGAAAATTCACGGATCGCCACTGCTAGATAGCCCTTTGAATTACTGAAGCCAAATGCACTACGAAGTAATACAAAACCTTGTGTTTTTAATTACAAAATTTGACAGCTTTTAAATATTTTCGATGCTTCAATTAAGTACTACGTGTAGAACACATATCTGCCTTTGAAAAATTCTAGTGTTTTTTGATAAATATTTTTATAAGCTCAGAAAATAATATAGTATCAGGCCTATAAAACGGATTTAAAGTTCAAAATATCCTACTTACGAAACCCTTTTTGGTTACGATTTTATTGTATAATGTTGCAAATTAAGTTATTTTGAAAATTATCGAAAAATATTTAAATATTTGTGCCTTAACTTCACAAAATAAAATTTAAAAAAACGTATTTTGGCGATGTTTTTTATCTTGCATAAATAAAAACATGCGGCTCGTGTGACGCGGGAATTGAAACCTAATCGTCATCTACATAAGGAGTGTTATTGTTAGCTGCACGATTTAGAATGATACACGACGTGTTGCATCGCCTTAAATATTAATGTTTAAAGAATTACTCATTGATAACTAACTCTTCACGGTTTGATAAGTTTTATTTTGGATAACCAAAACATTACTCTTGCAATTCCTTAACGCTAGAAACTAATATTCTAAGTAAATTTAACTACGAGTTTTTTCTCTACTCCAAACTATAAACGTTTTGATTTAATTAAGATTCTCACGGTATTGCATTATTATTATAGTGGTCGACTTTTGGGATACTGAGTCTTGTTTTTAGGCCAAATTAACGAGGATTATTTATTGTGACACAATAATAACATATCTGACCGAATGATCCAATTAAATTCAATTTATTTGTTGGTTTTAAAGCATTTCAAAATTTTACATTCTATTGCGTTTTTAAAACACATTTGTGAGAGTATTACATAAAATAAAGGCAGTAAATATATCGACTATAATAGCATTAAGAGCGTATAACCAGAGAAAACCAGAAATATGACATTTTTAAATCAGTGTTTAGACGGATTGACTCTTTTCCACAAAAATTTATAAAATGGTTTCTAAAGATTGTTCTTTTATCTAGTAAACGTTTTTTTTTTATTTTCAGAAAAAATGTTAATTTTTAGTATAACAAGGTTATACTATAGGTCGTTAGCGGATTTGTTAAATTTTCAAAAAAGTACATGTATTATTCAACACCCATTTCAAATCATATAATCATGCAGTAAAATAAATCAATACATTATCTGGTAAACGTATGTTTCAGAATTTTATTTTTGTTTAAATAAAATCATTAAAAAATATATAGGTACATGTGTTTCTTGACGAAAATTAGTCCTTTTGTGTATTTATTTACAAACTAATATATTTCAGATTTTTTTACATTCTTATTTTGCTTAGACATTATTGAAAAATGATAAATAGATACTTATGATAAAAAATAATTACAAAAAGTACGTAATTTTAATAGTTTTATCGTCACGCCTTTAAGAATTTTTGGATGCAGGTATAAATTAAAGCAACTTTGGAATGAAATAAAATCGATATTGAGTTATAATTTTAAAAAGCTGGTACGGAGAATAATTAATCTTTCTCATTGGAACCGCCCTGTACGATCGTAAGAACATTTTTCGACGAAATATGGATTTTCGGCCGCTGGCTATTTAAACGCCCTTAATAGAGGTTGCCTTTTGAAGGCAGCTTCACTGACGCTAAAAATGTCGATTCTGTTCAACAGCAAGATTGATTCCCGACCGACTTGACCATTGGCAAATTAGTCCTGCAGGCTGGAAGATAGAACAGTCTATGCTGTCGGTAAAGGAGATAACCATCGGGAACATAGAAATGAATGCTCTCCATGATAACCGAGTTTTCGAACTATCCAGGAATCAGTCTGAAGTAATGTGTAGCAATGTGTACATCCCTTCTGACTCCTAAATGGTTCATTCTAAGCATACCCAAAAGGAAGTCGGTGGGATTGAGCCACAGGTAGTAGCCATACTCCCTCATGTGGAGAAATCTCAGAAATTTATGAAAATTATAAGGCTATCCCATAAATTGTCTCTAGAAGGAAGAGGAAGTGCGTATTGTAGTATTTACTGCATTTTTTTTTAAGCCAAGCTAGTAATAGAATTTTATCGAGAACTTATCGGTTATCGGTATTCGTTATCAAAAATGAAGCTATTGGATATCAATAATTAGTCATCGATACTTTAAAAAAATAATAACTGATTATTCGATTTCATGACACGTGATCCCCCGAAAGTAAGCCTTCCGACATATTTATAAACAGCTAACTGGTTCCCGGTATGCGTTGCAATACCATATTCAAAGAAATACATTGTTTTTCCTTGAATTACCTTTCCCGTGCGTCCCCGTTCCCCTCCCGCGTCCCCTTCCTAGCTAACTTCATAAATTATTATAGCCTATACGTTATTCTGATGTATGCGCTATATTATTGTAAAGTTTTATTAAAATCCATTCAGTAGTTTTTGCATGAAAGAGTAACAAACATACATATCACATCTGTACAAACTTTCGCGTTTATAATATTAGTAAGATGTGCAATCGGTTTACGGAAAATACGGTATACCTACTTACACAAAATATAACTCAGTGTCCCCGAAGGGGTGTGTATGTGAGAGAGGACGTACCACCGAACAACAAAAGGTTACTGGGACGATGATTATAATGGATATAACCTTTAAATGTTATAAAATAGTTATTCCCATAAAATTTAAATAGTCGAAGGTAACAAACTTAGCAGTATACAACTGTGTTTTAATACCCACCCTAATAACTTTGATAATATACATAAGATCCCTAAAAAACCCTTTGGTGAAACTGTTTGAATACAAATGACAGATTTCCAAATGAGGATTTTTGTAATTAGTGCTTTAACGCTGTAAGCTCAATATTGAATAGTATAAAGTTGTAGATAAAAACGGGGAAGTTTCGGGTAGACCTTGTAAAATCAAGATAATCAAGTAAACATAATATTAAGGTTAGTATTTTTGTACTCTTAAGAGGAACCTATTCTTAGTGTGCCTTATATTGCCACCAATACAGGTAATAGGCATACAAATCGCTTGGCAAACGGAATCAGGAGGTCACGATTTCAAGCGCAAATGTGGTTTTTAACCCCCGACGCAAGGAGCGGTGTTATAAGTATAACTTTCTGTGTGTCTATCTGTCTGTCTATAGCATCGAAGCTCCTAAACGAATTGACCGATTATGATGCGTTTTGTTTGTTTGTTTGAAAGCTGACGCGATCGAAATGGTTCTTAGCTACAATCCATGAAAATCTGTTGAGCAGTTTCAAGGTCATCAGCTCTTTTTTGTGTCGTGGGTTGCTTAAAAGTTTGAAAATTGTACTTATTATTTATTTTGTGAATAATTTTATTAGAAAAAAAGTTGATCAACGTAAACTGTCACAGATAATTTTAGCCATAAAATTGTATTTTTAAAAAGTTGTTTCTTACATGCGTCCATACATTTCTAATGAAACAATGCATTTTTTAGTGGTTTACGCTTATATTTTTTATAAAGTTAATAAATACTTTATTTTAATTCTACTCTACGAAAACGGTCGGAAAAGCTTTAATTTATCTGAAGCATTTTTTTTTGTATTTATAATGTAAACCAATTCATAGTAAAGATTAATCTAAAATGGTGATTTAGCGTAAAGTTTCGCCTGTTAGTCACTATTTTTAGACTTTCAGTTGAACACACAGGGAATTCGATTAACATGTACTATGAGGAACAGGTACTTATAATAATAATGCTTCTATCAATTCTCTTTATTTTCTAATTAATGTTTGCCATATAAATCTAGCATGAGTTTAACCAAGAAAGTCTTATCTCGATGCAGCCTCAAAGCTTTTAAATTTCGTTTTCATTCAGACTTCAGAGCAACAAACTTAGTTAATTCAACAATGGAATTAAGCACTTAATGTTGTCAGCCGTCAGCATTGTTGCTTCTAAAGAAATTATGCAAATTATCCCACGTAAAATTAGACTTCTTTATGAAGTATTACCTACTGAGTTACTATTAGTTACTCAGGTCCTCCATTGTTAATGGCCTAGTCATACTCTGAGTATGGACTTAGCGTTAATCATGTTGTTTTTAAAATACTACTGGAATGTAGGTAAGTAGTGGCTGAACCGTGCTTAACATAAGTGATTCATTAATAGAAGTAGATATATTTCGTATCCATACTAGAGCTTATTTTAGATTTGGGTGTCATTGATTTTAAATCCTTGGAGAAAGTGGATGAGTTTGTCTATTAGGGAAAAATGTTTGCGAGAGGCTGCGAATTCACTAGAGCTTCTTTTCGCAAATTTTTTAAATATCTATAAAATTTTTGGTATCCTTGGAAAAAATGGATGAGTTCCTGTATATGGCAATTACTATGTCTGCGAAAAGCTGAGAGACTTACTGGAGCTTCTTTCCGTGAAGTTTATAAAAAGCCTATAATGTTTTTTTGTATCTTGCATAAAGTGGATGAGTTCCTGTATTTGGTAAATACTATGTTTGCGAGAAGCTGAGAGACTTGAAGTTTTAAAAAAAATCTATTATTGTTTATATCCTTGGATAAAGTGGATAAGTTTGTGTATTTGGGAAACATGTTCACCAAAGACTGAGAGATTAGAGCAACTAATCTGACAGACTACTAAAGCTTCTTTTCTTGAACTATTCTAATTGGTTAAATCTTTTTTATCCTTGGAAAAAGTGGATGATTTTATGTGGATGGGAATAATGTTCACGAGATACTCCAGAGCATCTTTTCATTAAGCTTTTATTTATTCATTAAATTTTTGGTATGATTCGAGAATCCTTGAAGAAAGTGGATAAGTTTGTGTAATTGGGAAATATGTTTCAGAGGGACTGCAAGGCTGATGAGAACATTGTCAAACGGCATTTAGCAAGAAAAAAAAATAATAAAGGACTCACATTTTAGCCGCCAATGATACATTGTCAAAAGAAACCAAAAAATTCTGCTGTCTCTTTATAATTTATGTTGATCACTGATTGTTATGTAGAACCGTATAATTTATATGTACGAACTTTGCACAGTTTCAACAATTATGTCAAATGCTTAACTTATGAAAAACTGCATTTTAATTTTGAATTCGCCACGTCCTGTAGTCTTGTCTCATAAACACACAATTTTCTTCCTTCTTGCTCATAGAAAGCAATTCAAATTTGAGTCACAGCAAGCTGGAAGTAGGCACCCAATGTTGCAAGTGTTTCAATTTTGCAATTTCTTTACTTGTTCGCCAAGAATGTTTCCATATCTCTCAGCAATATCTGTTTGTTCCTTGCTTTTATGGTCATCAGAAAGTTGGCTCCGAGATTAGAACCCACGCAGAGTTATTATCTATTGACTTTCTAAGGTATCGAATCCCTTTTCAGACTACCACCACAAGCTAACAGTATCTGTCCTTTGTTTTAATTAGACAGTATGATTCCTTGATAAGGTTACTGCTGTATCAAATACCTTATTTATTATCTATCTATTATATCTAAGAGTATCCAGGTGTGGGTTTGTTTTTTAAACAAATCTAAAGTTTTATTCGGAGATTAATGAAATTTTGCACAATTGACTTTTAAAATAGGAAGAAGGTCACTGTCTATACGAGTTTTCGAAAAACGTCTCCCACCCATTTTCCCCCTATTAAAGCAGAATTTTGATACCGCTTGACGGAATTTTGCATACTACACGTTCAAAATAAGAGGAAATTTAATGACTACATATGATTTTGAAAAACTCTGTGTAATCCGGGCAACGCCGGCAACTTTAGCTGGTTTACTATGATGCATTAACGATTGGTATTTTTATGTTTGTTTTAAGTATTGTGGCATCATCCAAGATCCAACGGTCAGTTCCCTCCATTGTTTAAAATAAAAAGTGAATTCTGCACAAGAGTCCCAACTGTGACTGAAGGTAGTGGGAAAGGGAAGGACATGGGAAAGAGGAAAGTATCTGGCTTTTCAGACATGGTTACCAAACATGGCTAAAGCCATTTCAAGCATCGTTAATATGACGACAGAGCGGCAAACTCTTTGACTTTGAACCAAAAGATCACAGGTTCGAAACCGTCAGCAAATATAAAAAAGCAGTCATGAATACACTTGTTAAGTGTCTATATCATTTTTCAAAGATAGTGTTATTGGGTAGGTACACAGTCGTCCTTATCTTTCCAGCATATATGACATAAAACTCACAATATTTAAATAAAGCACGCGTTCTTTCAGATGTTTGTAAAACCCTTTAAATTTTCAAAAGCTGTTTTTTGCAGTTCATTTTGATAAGCATAACAATTTTATGCACTCATATTTTTCATTGATACTCAACAGACAGAAATGTTACAAACCTATCAACTTTACTAAGCATTTAAACTTACGCTTTATTTTATGCAAATTTGGCATTTAATGGAAATATAAAATTAGTTGCTTTTGCTCCACTGTCAATTATTATTAATTGCCTTTGTATTTTTCTATTGATTTCTCGGAAGCATCGAGCTCAGTCCTATCTAATCGCGAAATGGATTCCAACACCGCACCTAGCAATTTGTTAATCATCAATTCTGTTTGCACACATTTCACGTCATTTTGATAACACACGATAAATTCGCTTTTTTTAAAGTCAATACCTACGTAACTTGATCCAACAACCATTAAATAACCACGATAATGGATATAGAAGGAACTAAAAATGAAAGGAAAAGATGCGACGAATCAGTTAAATTGTAAAGTTTTTAAATTCGAACTAATCAACATGACCAGGAATATCATCTTAATATGGTACTAATCCAAGCTTTGATAATGAGAATATAACAGTAGATACGGAGACCTATATCAGAAATAGAAGAATATGTTTTAAAACAACCAAAATCATTGAATTACAACTTACCAGTTTTAGAATTTTGATCACGACTGATCCTATCGTTTGAACGGACACCATTTTGACGAAGTTTTTTTCACAACTCTTCACTTAGAACTCTGTTCGTTTCGTTGGGATTGTTTCCCTTTTCGTTTCTTGCTAAGGTTGTCTACTAGGATTGACTATGTGGATCACCAGAACTGAGTATCTCTTACGGCACCTGTTCGTTTGGGAACTAAGGCCTATTACGATGATAGCACCATACACTCCTTGGCTTATCAGAGAGATACGAGAGGAGATAAGAGATAAGTTTCGTCACCCTGGGTAAAGTAGGTTGTTCCGTGATTCAGTGCCAAAAATGCTACAGTCAAACTATGAACAATGGATTATATTATCGTGATTATTTTTTAGGTTATTATGTTAATATTTTAGGACAGCGTTACAGTATCCACCACCAGAGCTCATGTGCCGATTGTGGTGATGTGGCAATTGTCGAGCATTTAATTGAAACTGGTCATTACTTTGGATCTGTTCCTGAAGTTCTGGGAAGATCCAAAACGCATAGAGCACTCCTAATTACGGAAGCAAATGAAATACACAAAAATGGAGACGACGGGGCTAAGCTTAACAGTTCTTGGTACTTGACGGCTAAATCAAAACTAATCGCCGATAACAACTAATTATTATTCTAAACACCGGCTCTAAGATAAAGCGCGCAATACTGTATCACTTCTATGTACATAAACACACTTCATCCCAATCTATTCATCTTCGCTGATTTTGAACACTGTAACGCTGTCAAGAAAGTGTTTAAAAAGAAGAAGGATGCGCAACACGACACAATGACCCAAAAATTAATCATGATAATACGTTTGATCGTGAAAATCTCAAATCATACAATTAAAAAAATGTTTTTTTGCCATAAATGAACGGATATAAATTACAATATAAAACTTTTTTGTATACAGTAAAAATAAAGAAAAATACAATTATACACATAAGAGATTTAAAGAAAAAAAAATTACATACATATTCGTACATGCATATGTATGATACCAAAAAAATCTCATCTACGCAACGCTAGTTCGTGGGTATACTTGTGTTTTTAAGACAGTTAAAATTTACTCATTACATTATCTTTACAGAAAAAAAAATTAAATCAGTTTTTATGGAATTACAATTCAAAATACATGTTAATAAATATTGAGAATTTGTTAAGATACAGCAGGTCAGATGTCACAGCAGGTCAGATGTTACAGCACGTAAATGTTTGTATCAATGGTATATAATCAAATGTTTTACTTGTTTAAACCAATTTATTTGGGGTAATTGAGACGACCTCCGTAGTCCAGTGGGTAAGACTCTTGACTCGCAATCCGGAGTTCGCGGGTTCGAACCCGGCGTGCGCAAATAAATTTTATTTGATTTGTGTTATTTCACAATTAATTCATTTAAAATAATATATAGTATATTTGCGGCACGTTCCAGAGTGGAAGATACTATCAGTATCGCCCTGGTGTAAGACCACCATTCAGAATTGAAACGTTGCTTGAAAATGGCTTTAGCTGTGTTTGGTGACCAGATCTGAATAGCCAGGTACTTCCCAACCTTCCTCTTCCCCACCTCCTTCCCCTCCCCACTACCTTCAGCCTCACAACATACCCCAATTGGGGATGCCATAGTCTCACTGGCTCCAGACGGGAGCAGTTGAGATTCTTGTGCGGTATTCACTGTAAAAAAAAAAAAAAAGCGTTTGACGTTTAGTCAATGAAGCCAATTTTGTCATTTTTATAAGCTACGAGGTATAACGATGCGGCTGAGAACTTTAGGAGATTGAAAATTGGTTGGTCATAATGTCACAAGAAGAAACGGTGAAGATTGGTTCCTACATCGTCAGGTGAAACAAAATCAAAAGAGTAACAGAGAACGGAAAAAGCAGAAGACTTTGGAGTCAAGCTGGACCCACTGTGACAAGAGACCAAGTTATTTGGGACAAACTTAATTTTTAGATTTGTAGAAGTAGAACGGTTCGTCATGACTTCACTTCTTCACTATCAAGCTGAAGAGGAATGAACAAGACAGAAGATCGGCGGCTTTTTAGAAGAAGAAGCAAATATTACACTACCAGAATTTATTCAAAGTTCCATCTCCCTCTGTTGAACCCGAATACTTTTTCGGCTATATTGGGAAGTTCCTCCATTTAGGTGATATCCAACCGTCGCGTCGGTCATCAGCACAGAGAATTCTTATATTTAATTTAAAAAAAAAACAGAATACTATAAATACTCAGAATATTTGTGGATACTGGCTTCTTGAGTTCGCTGCAGGGCGCATGGACGATACTTGTATATTGACCTCCTCAGATTCAAAGGTTTCTGCGACTTTTCATCCCGCGAAAAAATATCCGTGACAAAATATCCTACGGACAAAAACATCCCCTAAGAAAATAACTACTAAAACCTGACCTATTCTCACCTAACATAACCTAACCTAACCTAGCCTAACCCAACCTAACACAAAAATTGGACAAAAATAATACAGACATCCTATAAAGAGATTTTTTTTTTTAAATAGTAAAATAGGGCAAAAATAATATAGACATCCTGTAAAGTTATCGATTACCGATTCAAAGTGTTTAAATTAGTACCAAAAGACCAGTAGATCCAGGGTTTTAGTTTCTGTGTTAGTCACTATTAGTTCCCTAGTATAAGCTGAACCAAATGTCTGCATTGGCCCATAATAAAATAAATGATAACCTGATAACGTGGGCACGTATCACCCAAATTTGATCGAGAATGTTCAACATGAAGATTTCTGACCTAGTTGTTACTTTTACTAGTCACCTACAAAAGTATTTATATTTCTTTCTACGCCTATTTTATTTTAATGCGTGTAAACAGGGGATAATAACATTTTTTTTAAATCCAATTTTTCTTTTTTAATTTCGTCTTTATTGATAATAAATAGTTTTATCAAATGAGAAGTCCTGTTGGAAAACTTTAAAATGATGATCAAACATTCATAATATTTAAGTTTGGTTGTGTGTATGTCTGTGAGTGAATGTAACGCTGGTTTAATGAACTCAGATTTGTTTAGAATTTAGGTGTCATTTTCAAAATTGGAAGTAATAAAATATTTTTTTACCAGAAAATTATTTTAATTGTATAATTAATTTATACTAGTTATTTCCATTTTGGACACATCTTTCGGAGAGAGGTATATAAAATTTCGCGTTACGAAACTATACATATCCTAAAGCTCTACCAAATCAAACAAAAAATCCGAAATGAATAATATTTAAAATATTACGAAGACAATGTAAAGAAAACTAGAGACTAAATTCAAAAATATAAAAACTAAAGGCCGCCTCGGAACAGGAAACCCTAGTGAGGAGGACTGTGAAAAATGTGGCATTATTCGTATATTGTGCTTTGTACTTACATCAAGTACAAACTTTGCTATAGAAATTAAAAAAACAAAAAAATTATTCAATATTTATTTAAGTTGAATTACATCTTCTCTTGCCTTATTGAATCATACTGCATAATTTCTTCTCACATCGGTTCCCCATTGCTGAGGTTCATGACCCCTACTAGAATTTCTATGATGGAAAAGGCTCCTCCACTTCTCGCAGTTCTGCGCTGCATGAAGAGCCAAGAACACCGACCTACCAGACGCCAGTGATACTTGGTAACTCCAGCGCATTGCTGACCTTCCTCTGCTTCTTCTGCCAAACACTTTGCCAGTGACTACGAGTATCTCCAAGTTGGGGTCCTCAGCTTGGCGAGCAACGTGTCCAAAGCATCTTAACCCTAGATCACTAACTTATTTTACAACGCTTATTACTAACCGTCGTCGTTTCGGCTACGCCGTAAAAAAGGGAGGCTTCCTAGGGTTTATGGAATAAAATATTTATATGTGTTTTACTTATTTATTACAATAATCATTTGTTAACATGTTTAAAAGTTTTTTATTTACTAAAATCAATTGAGACCAGGGTTTTTTACTCATTTGAACATTTTTATTTTTTTAAATGCTTAAATCTTATTAACTAAAAAAAACAAAGACTTAAAATTAAGTAATAAAATCACCAAAAGAAAGAAACGTTTCAGAAAACAAAGATTAATTAATACATTTGTGACAAACCAGCCACCATGAGTCGTCGATTCGACGACTCTGGTGGCTGGAACGGCGCACACAGGGCCCCTACACAAAAAAACACACCCGTGCGCCGCGCGAGCTGCGGGTCGATCATGGGGTCGACTGAGATTAGCCGGAATCTGGAATGCGTACGACGACGCACTAAAAATTTATACCGCTTTTTTGACGAAGGTTAGTGATCTAGGGTTAAAATACGTTTTAGGAAAATAGTTTAAAGTCTACTGTGGATGCCTAGCTCTTCCAGAATGGATACATTTGTGTGTCTGGCTGTCCACGGAATCTTGAGCATTTTTCTCCAGCACCACATTTCGTGGACTTCTATCCACTTTCTTTCGCTGGCTCCATGTGTTCATGTTTCCACACCTTCTAGAAATATGGATAAAATCAACGCCTGTACAAGTCTCATCTTGGTGGTCTTCGTTTTGCCCCTGAATCTGTGTCATAATAATAATAATGTAATTTTGTATAAGTTACAATTTACAACTTAAAAGTAAATAATACGCATAATACGCCATTGCACAGCCTTATCTACGTTACATAGATACTAGATGAGTGTACACACACAGCTCGAGTGTTGCCTGTTGCCTGTAATAAAATATATTAGCTACTATCATTAGTAGGTAAGCTATAATACCTGTAATGAACACCATACATACAAAGCCTACATTGATAAGGGCTCTGGCAGACTTACCTGTATGTGTGAACCACGCCTTGTTATTCTCATTGGCGTGAGTCATGACTATTATTTTATTATCTATGGAGGTATTTTTTCTGCGAATACGCACCAACCTATGATGAATAATTTTTTATTAATTATAAGTCAGGGTGAGACAACGTAATATGGAAGAGTGGATATGTTGATTCCACGACAGTTTGTCCCCCGAAAGTGGGCCCCCGGCATACTTATATACTACATATATGCAGTCGGTTTAGGGAGAACACGGTATACCTTCTAACACAAAATATAACTAAGTGTTTCCGAAAGGGTTTGCAGAGAGGATGTACCGCCGAATAATCAATATATATATTATAAAAGAAAGTCCAAAAACGTGCGGCTCGCAAAAACTCAGAAACGAGTCCCGGTATGATCAAGCGAGTTATATGGTAATGTAGATCTTTATCCCCCTAGGGAATAGGGGTATCCGTTTTTACCTAAAGGGCGTGCTTTTGAAGATATAAGGCTGAAAGTTTCGCCCTCTTGGAATTTCTAGAACAGTTTTCCGGAAAGTTTTAGAAGGTTCCATAGAGCTCTAGAAATTTCTGGAAGGAGTGGCGGAGTGTGTCGTGGAATGTTCGGGAATAGGGAATCGGGAACATCATTGTGGAACATTTCAGAACACTTTTGAATTGTCCTGAGCGAAGCTGGGTAACCCAGCTAGTAAAAAATAAAACATTTTTTCAATCAAATGCATCAAAGATAAAACTACATGTCTATGCAATGTATATGCCAGCGTATAAGTACAAAAATCGACACTGTAAATAAAATCGTTTGTTATTCATATCAACTTATTATTAAAGGTATTTTTGAAGTCGATTTTAGGTTTAAAAATGGAAAGTAATGCACAAAAAATTATAATCTACTACACTATATAAAGAGGTAATATTTGTTTGTTTGTTTGTTTGTGTGTTTGTTTGCATCGAATAGGCTCCGTAACTACTGAACCGATTTGAAATATTCTTTCGCTGTTGGGAAGCTACACTATCTCTGGGTGACATAGGCTATATTATATTTTTTTTTAAATATATGGATCCTTACTAAAACTTCAATAATGTAACCCGGGTGTAAAAAAATTACCTAAAATATTCTTTAAATCGCGTGCGCTGCGAAAAATATTGATGATAGAATAAAATAATGTACTATGACTTTATAGAACACATCATTATTTACAAAAAAGGTCGCGACAGCATATGTCTAACTATTATGGTTATGCCACAATAAGTATTCTTTTATTTTAAAAATTTAATTTAAATGTCGCCTCTTGAAAAGGCTCTTTATTTGTATCTTGGTTTTAATCCTTATCAAAATAAATTACTTCATATTCAAGAAAGCTTCAATACCTTTATTTAACTTTTTGAATTTTTCAATTCGGATATTTAATTAGAAAGATATCACGAGTTTAAAATTGTTAGTATTAGAAAAAAGTTTCGGCTACGGGCCGGGCGGGAGAGGAGTCAAGAAATGCAGTGCCAGGGGGGTTGGCGGGACGGGGGAGCGGGAGAGCGGTGGTGGGGAAGGTGGAAGTGGAACGCTGGAGGGGAATGCACGGGAAAGGACATGTAAGGAGTATCATTTTATTTATTTGAATATGGCATATATTATAAAAGAAAGTCCAAAAAAACGTCAACAAACAAAGAACGTCCCGGTTCGATCAAGAGAGTTATATGGTGTGGTAGATTTCTATCCCCCCTAGGGAATAAGGGTATCCGTTTTTACCTAAAGGGCCTGCTTTTAAAGATATAAACTCTCTTGAAATTTCTAGAACAGTCTTCCGGAAAGTTCTAGAAGGTTCCATAGAGCTGTAGAAAGTTGTGGAAGGAGTGGCGGAGTATGTCCTGGAATGATCAGGAATAGGGAATCGGGAACATCATTGTGCAACATTCCAGAACACTATCTTACTGTCCTGAGCGAAGCCGGGTAACCCAGCTATTTCTTATAATAATTACAATTTCGGGGGTCAAACTGTCGGGGGATCAACGGTCGGGTCACCGAATATCTTATACACATAATAGTTAGGGTGACTGGACAACTAAAAATGAAATCAACTCAGAACCTCCTTTAAATGTGATGAAAAAAATGGTTAAAAATAGGTTAACTTTTCAAAGAGGTGTTGAATTGACTTGATTCTGAGTTGGCATGGAACAAATAGTTACTTATTTCGTTATTTGCAAAACATTCCACACCCTATGAGATGCAGATATATGTTTAACTGTTCTTTAAATATATAAAATCAGACTGATTCTATCTTTTTAATAAAAAAAAAATCAATACGTAGGTAGTTATTTTAACTTTTTTTTACCTGTTCTTATTGTTTATTTGTTTTATTACTTAGGTACTTTTTGTTTTTTTTTTTGTTAGTATTGTAGTAGGTATATACATCGACCAAATATCAATAAGTACCTACCTATGTATAATTTATTTGTTTGTATATTTAGAAAATTAAAGAAACTTAATTGTTTTTTTTTTTTAAATTTGTTATTACAGTTGCACACAGAAGGCCATGAGGACTAAAATCTCGGGCCTATGTCATATTTGGGAATGCTTTGTGGAGGGAAGCTGTGTGGAGCTTCTTAGGGAAAGTAAGGAGAGGAAGTTCTGGGAAGGAAAAGGTATGAGGCGTGGCTAGGAATCTGGGGGTCAGGAGGTTTAGGGGTTTGATCTGGGGGGGGGGGGGAGGCTCAGTATTGCCTAGAAAAAAAGAGAATAGTATTCGTAGATTACATCTATATATATAAAAATCAAAATATGCTTGTGTAGATGTGAGTTGGCTATGTATTGCTTTATTAAGCATAGGAAATTTTTGAAACTTTCAAAATACCTTATTTTCACCCTCACGAAGGTTTCTGGATTACTACAACCAAATGGTAATATGCACCTGAAAAGTTTTTTAATCATTACAAAAACTCTTACCAAACTGTTAAACATGACACAATTTGAGGATGACATTTTGCAAACCATCGATTAATTAATCAAAATTCAATTTTCGAATAAACTCTTCAAATTAATTAATATTTTAAGAATAGGCCACTTGCATAACATTTAAAAAAAATCCAGTTTAGGCAAATATTCTAAGACTTTTTGTATTTTTTTAAATCGTATTTTTGAAACCCTGGCGATTTTTTATAAACCGGAAAGACGGGACATAATTTTATGGGTGCCAAAAAGCGATAATTACATAGCCGAAAATCATTTAAAAAAAGAACGTTTTCCACATGAATAGCAATAAATTGTACGGGGTTCTCTTCGTAACATCTGTAAAAACACCGCCATCTTTATCAAAAAATCAAACCAAAGTATAAGTTCGCATAGAACAAACAATAAATCTAGTGAACGTTAAACGCAAATTCAAAAATTCGCCGGAAATCAAAGCGTTGCCATATAAAAAAAAATAATCAGTGTGGAATTTTACAAAAGGGAACATAATTGGAGATGGGACATTTTCATGTAGTGACGTCACGAGCTCAAATAATGGATTTATTTATAAAAAAAAACTATACATTTCTAAAAATCTTTACTAACATTTTCGTAATCTTAGTAAAAAAATCAATCCACACGGTTTTTTTTTAAGTCGTTATGAAATCCATACAAGTGGCCTATTATAGGCATTTTAAATAGGTATCTATGTTATGTTAGGTACCAAATTTGATTGATTGTTCTTATAATATTAAAAAAATGTTTGTAATGTATGTAAATGAAAATTTGAATAAAAACATTGTAATAGGTGGCAGGCGAGCGGTTTGAAAACTGAATGAACTGAGACTGAATATAATGAACGCGGGAGGAGGGTTGGCGGGAGAGGGGAGCGGGAGAGGGGAGAGGGAGACCGGGAAAGTTAAGGGGTCTCCACACGGTGCTGCCGCAGTAACAACTGCCGAAGAACTGACTAAAAATCGTATAGTCTGTAGTCAAAAGCGCCAGCCGTATTGTTATTATAATAACAATACGGCTGGCGCTTTTGACTACAGTCAACTAAAGTTCTGCAGCAGTTGGTGCTGCGGCAGCACCGTGTGGAGACCGTCTTAAGTGGGAATGCGTGAGAGCAAGGGGACATGTGAGGGGAAAGGGCGGCGGCAGGGGCAGCGGAAGGGGAACGGGACGAATGGAAAGGACACGCAGAGAGAAACAATTTCTTTATTAAGTGGCCTTGCAACGCATGCCGGGAAATCGCTAGTTCAAAATAAAACAATATTATTCGCACCACTTCTATTAACAATGTGATGAAAATAATAAATTGTGGTAAGCAGAAGTTCCAAAAAATTTTCTAATAAATTTTCGCACCTTTCTCCCCTGTAATTCCCAGGATAGTACGCCCCTTAGGGTTGAATCCCCCCTGCGTCCTTACTGCCGCGTTAAAATAACATGTAAATCAGCAGTAGCGATTATCAACAACAATCGCCGCCATTTGCAAAATTTCGTTGCTCGATGGCGCTGACTTGCGTGACTGGCGTTGTCGTTGTCTTTAGGAGAGTTGAAGCAGACTTTTGCCTTCAGTCCAAAAGGGTTTCCTGGATGTGATTCGGTTGAGATTACTTATTTAATATTAATCCTCGACATTTTTCTTTTCCAGGAGCTCGGCCTGCCCATCACCGACGCCCAGATCCAAGAACTCCAGTCGCGCGTGCACGACATTGACTTCCTGGAGGCGGCCAAGCACGAGCGCGAGACCCGGCACGACGTGATGGCGCACGTGCATACGCTGTCCGCGCAGTGCCCGCTGGCCGCGCCCGTCGTGCACCTGGGGGCCACCTCGTGCTACGTGGGGGACAACACCGACCTGATCCAGCTGAGGGATGGGCTGGATCTGCTGCTGCCGAGGGTTGCCGGGTGCATTCAGAGTCTCTCCAAGTTTGCGGTGCAGTACAAGTGGGTTTTATTTATATCTTTGGGAATGCTGTGTGGAGGGTCTTTTTGAGGAAAGTAAGGAGATGAAGTTCTTGGAAGGAAAAGGTTCGAGGGGTGGATTGGAATCTGGAATTTAGTGTGCTGCCAGGCGATTTTTCGGGAGACTCCGGCTGGAGAGGTCAAAGTCTTAACCGGAATCTCCCGATCCTGCTCGCCACGCAGCTGGTGGGCAAAAGCACCCGCCATCATTACCTGGACAAACCTTATACCATGAACTCAGGCATCCCTGCTATATCCTATATCAACAAAATTAGTGAACCACTTGGGGTGACCTATGGCAGAGGTGTTGATTTTTCAATGAATAGTTTGTGGGGTGGTGGTACCCATACCCACCTCCAAAAATGAAAAAAAGACGTAGGTGAAAGACCACCATTCATAATAAATACCCGAATTGAGGATGCCATGGTCTAACTTGCTCCGGACGATTGGGAGCAGTTGGTACTCTTGTACGGTATTCACACTAAAAAGAAAAAATTAACAACCAACACACATTAGAAATGCCTTCCAAGTAGATTTTAATGGAAACCAATATCGCCATTGACTTACTTTGTGTTGTAGCCAATTTAGCAAGCGCTTCGTTTTTCACACTTGCCTCCTTGCCTGACATCTCGCCATCCCAATTGAATTTCATTATTTACACTCATTATTATACTCCTGAACAACTTACCTAAAGTAAAGTATTTATGTAAAAGCCTTTAAGGCAAGAATAAATAAACAAACTAATAGTTTTATGTACAGTAGATTTCGCGTAATGTTGATTTTTCCAACTCGACAGCTCGCTCGCTCTGGCGGAATAAAAAGTATTATCAAACAAAGCTACAAACCACAAACAAATTTACAGACAGACGAAATGCATAATGGTCGAGTTAAAATAGGGCTTCACTAGGCAATAATACAGAAATCTGTACATAATATATGTTTGAGGTTAATTAAGGTGCCAAAAAATGATCTGGTGCTAAAGATGTTTAGAGATGAGAGTTTTATTATGTACCTATTAAAAATAATTAGTAGGTAAAGGGGAAAGGAGGAGGAATGTAGGATAAGGATAGGCGATGCTTCCGATACTTTCAATCAAGTATTGATTTATTTATTTATTAATTTTCAACGCCCTGGTGGGCTTTTACATTACATGTTTATAATACAGAGTTTTAATACAGAGACAGGTTTTTAAAAATAAAAGATAAACTATAAAAAATAACTAGTACACGTCATAAAGAGTATACAGATAAATGAAGGAATTTATGATCGAATGCGTTTCTTTCTATTCGATATTTCTGAAGGTTATTGCTAAGAATGTCTACATTATGAAATTTGTATGTCTGCATAATGATATAACTGGGCAATTTTTGTCTTTTTCCAGGGATCTGCCCACCTTGGGTTTCACCCATCTGCAGCCAGCCCAGCTCACCACAGTAGGGAAGCGCGCCACTCTCTGGATCCAGGACCTACTGATGGATGAGAGGGCCATGAGCCGTGCCAGAGCTGATCTGCGCTTCCGCGGCCTCAAGGGAACCACTGGCACCCAGGCCTCCTTCATGACACTCTTCGAGGGAGACAGCACTAAGGTCAAGAAGCTAGACAAACGAGTCGCTGAACTGGCCGGCTTCAACAAGTGTTATCCTGTTACTGGACAAACCTACTCCAGAAAGGTGGATATTGAAGTAGTCTCCACGCTGTCAAGTCTCGGAGCAACTGTTCACAAGATGTGTTCTGATCTGCGTTTGCTCGCATCACGTAAAGAGATCGAAGAACCATTTGAATCTACGCAGATCGGTTCAAGTGCCATGGCTTATAAGCGCAACCCCATGCGTTCGGAACGCTGCTGCGCTCTTTCTCGCCATTTGATAACATTGTTTTCCAACGCAGCTAATACTCATGCTACGCAATGGTTGGAGAGAACGCTCGACGATTCCGCCAACAGGCGTTTGACACTTGCGGAAGCTTTTCTAACTGCTGACGCTGTTCTGTTGACATTGCTTAACATCACTCAAGGTTTGATCGTTTATCCTAAAGTCATCGAGCGTCACATCGCTCAAGAGTTACCGTTTATGGCGACTGAAAATGTCATCATGGAGATGGTCAAAGCAGGGGGCGATCGTCAAGTTTGTCACGAGAAGATTCGAGTTCTTTCTCACGAAGCCGCTGCTGAGGTTAAGCAGAAGGGATTGGATAACGACCTGATGTCTCGCATCAAGAAGGATCCCTACTTTGCACCAATTCTGAACCACATTGATTCAATCATGGATGCTTCTACGTTCATCGGTCGTGCTCCGGAGCAGGTCACAGAGTTCGTTGAAGAGGAAGTTGAACCCATTCTTTTAGCTTATGGAGATAAGCTCAAGAATCAAGTTCCTTCTATTTTGAAAATTTAAAAAATAACTTACTTCTTGCAGTGAAGAAAGTGATTTTCATTAATTATTTTAAGATCTTTTAAAAGGTAATGCTTAGATTTTTTTTGTAAAATTTCTGTGCTCTAGTTGTTTTGCAGAAATTCAAATGTAACATTTTCATCATAATGCCCTAAGCACCATTTTCTTTTTTTTTTACATTTGAAAGGTCACTGTTAAACGCTGATTCTAATTTTGTTTCAGGTTTCTATCAAATAGTAATAAGCTGACAAGCTTAACAACATGATATTTGTCCTCTTCTGCTGATCACAATTTGTGCAAAAGACTTAAAACCGGTGTTTTAAACCTCCCAAATCAATAAAATAAAATGATGCTGATTGGCTATTTGATGACTTTGTTACAAATTAATTTCTGCCAAACAACTTGGCTTTAGTTCTTAATTCGCACAAATTTTTTAAATAACATTAGTAATTACTTAATTACTAAAAGAAACAACTATTCACATCGATGATAAAAGGTTCATTAAAATGATTTTTTTTTCCAAAGTTTCCTCTGTTTTTCTGATCTTGTTCATATGATGTAATGTCTGCCTGAAAATTTCACTTCAATCTAAATATCGATCATCCAGTTGATTAGTGAAACATCTGCAAAAAATCAAAATTTGAGTTGAGTGTTCAGTTATGTATATGTAAAAGTGTATCCTCTATCTGGTACTACAATACTCAGATTACTCATAAAAACCACCAAATCTTATCTGCCCTGATGTTGGACAATATAACGCTGTCCGAAACGTTGGCTAAAGAAGGAGGTAGCGCAACACGGCATAACACCCCAAAAATAAATAATGATAATACTTTTGGCCGTGGAAGTCTAAAATCATACACCATCAAATAAATCTATTTTAATGCAGACACACTTGGATCGAATTAAACAAAATTTTGATGTTTTTTGTTTTGAACGTATAGCACCATTATGCCTTCCGGTGTTATTTTATAGCATATTTAATATGTAAAACCCAAATACGTGTAATAATATTTGATTTATGGCGAGCATTAGAATATTTCTCTCTTCATCATCTCAAAACTTAGTATTTGGAGATGTCTGGTTAATCAACCGGACGAACGATATGCACAAATTATTTAAATAACCTAAACTAAGAACCTAATAATGTCCCATAACATAAATAGTCATTTCTTACGAATTAAGTTGAAACAAAGTGTTATTTCAATGATTTGGACAGGTAGGAGTGAGTCGAGTATGGACATTTTACCAATTTTTTTATACTCATGATTTTGCAACCTTTTTTGATGACGTCATTATATTTTTTAGTTCTTTATCATATATGCAGAATCTTATTTTGTTAACCTTTATGGGAATCAAATAATTAAACAATTATATTTACAAAATAACTTTTATTCATTAATGATCACAAATACATAATATTTAAAAACTAGATGATATTTTGAATAAATACATGAACATACAACAATAATAATTAAATAGTGTTTATAAAAAATGAGGAGTGTAAATGGAGAACATAAATTTAAACCCTGAAAAATCATGATTACACCAAAAATATGAATAAAGCTTATTAAATAAATAAAATACATTATTACAATATATATGATGATAAATATAAGCAGGTGAAATAATAAATTAATGATAGCAATGATTTTGCAAGCAAATTATTATCATTCATGACAGAATGAAATCATTACTTTCTCCACTCGATGCTACCCAAATGTAGGTAAATGATTTTTAAAATTTTTGTTAAGATTTTAAGATTCGTTTGATTTTTTTTTTAATACATCTTAAAAGTATGGGATAAGCGGTGAAATCTGGGTGAATTCATTGGCTTTAAACCGCAGTAAGCAGTTCATATGTTTCCATATTAATATTTGGAGGTATGATGTTAATGAAATTATACCTCCAAATGCTAATAAATAAGACTTCATCGGGTGTTGATTTTTCCCATGTTTCTACACGCTTAAGTGTCCATGTGGAAACATGGACGCATGGGGCAAGAAAGTGGATAGACATCTTCGAAATGTGCTGCTGGATTTCATGGACATCTAGATACTTTGGACAAGTTGTTTGCAATGTGAGGATTTCAACTTGGAGAAACTCATAGACTCTGGCCGCAGTGTTTGGCAGAAGAAGCAGAGGAAGGTCACCAATGCGCTAGAGTGACCAAGTATCACTGGTAATGAGGTATCGACTTAGAAGAAGTCAAATGAATCGAATGGCCAATTCAAAAACTGAACACCTTGAAAATCTGCATCACTAGAGTGGTTATATAAGTATTTTATAAGATTGAAAGGAATTAATAATTTTAAAGTTATGATAATATGAATATGTAAAGAAGAATAGAGAGAAAAGGAAAAAGAAGAAATAATACTTTAAATATATAGAAAGTGAAGTAGAAATCTGTGTAGAAAGATAATAATATAATATAATATAATAATCTGATAAATTAAAGTTTACTAATGAATAAAACAACTAGACACTTATATCAGCTTTTGGCACTGAAGGAGAGGATAAATATATGTATTGTAAATTAAAGAGGAATATTAAAATTTAAATAAATAATTAATATATTAAGCAAATAAATAGGTACTCATATTGCGATAACAGAATACAATAACAAATTAATAATAGAGTATATAAATATTACTTGAAAATGATTTACAGAAGGAGCTAGATGTATTTTTATCTCGTTCAATTTTGTAATGGAGAACGTTTTACAAAGATTAACGTTGTCGAACTTAAAAACTAAAATGAAGTAATAATTTATTGATTCAAATGATTATAAAAAATATGGCATAAATAGAAACGTGAAACAGAAACATTAAGTGCGAGCGGTGACAGCTTCCTTGTTTACAAATAATTTCTTAAAAATACTTTGACTGGTAAATGAAAAATGGTAAAACTATTCTTTACACTAGCAAATTTAATTTATAATATTCACATAATATTATTTATGGTAACTTCTTATAAGGAAAGGAAATTAGTTTTAGTAATTTCTTCATGGTAACTTTTAATTAACTTTAAAACAATATTTTTGTCTCTCGTTAAAATATTACTGTCATGTACGTGCTTTTTGCCTTTCACACAATTTTTTTTCTTTCAATTAAGGCGTATCAACTTATTTATTGTGTTTAAATAGAATTTTTTCCTAACCTAACCTATCTGACTTAATAATAATTAATTTATCAATTTGCAAAAGAAGCTGTCACTATTCAAAAACATGTAAAGTTTCATTTGATTGTATCAGGTTTAGAATCCTGATGGTAAGAGAGTGTCTCCTTGGCAGGCAGGTCCCTGGCTGGGCCAGTTGCAAGCCCCCATACTGGAGTCAAAACTGAGTTGAATTGGACAACTGAATGTGTGCAGAGTGAACTTGTTCTTGCTGCAGTCCCATCTGCACGAGTAGAACTTGTTACAATTATTTGGATGTCTGAACAAGCCTTCTCTCTTGCATTCAACTCCTAGACCGTATCTGTCGTATGTCTTCTCTGCTTTAACAGCAACTGGACTCTGGTTCCTGGGGATTAAGATGGTCTCAACTGTCGGAGCCAAAGATTTAGCTCTTGATTTAAGTCTCAGCCTTCTTGAAGGTGCTTGGGAGCTGCTACTAATGACGTCATACTTTTGTTCATCGTTTACTATGATCGTTCCAAATTCAGGTTTAACTTCTTCATCATAAGAGTTGGAATAGTCCGGAACGACAATGGGACTCAGCGTTGAAGAGACAACGGTTATTTTGGGCTTTCTTATTACGATGGGAGATGTCGATCTCTCTGGCACGTATGCGACCACTGTTGGGCTGGCAGACTTGACGGGAGCCGCTGAGGGAGTGTATGTGCTGTATGCTTCATTCTTATAAGTCCATTCTTCATCATCTTCACCGTTCACTGGCACCTCATAATCGTATTCAACTTCGTATTGTTGCTCTGGTTGGTTTCTCAGCTTCAAAACATTTGATCTGCAACTGCACACAGCTCCTAGCTTCCTGATAAGAAGAGGATTGAAGTCATTTACTTTAGTAACGACGGCTACCTTTGGCCTAGACTTTCTGATGACAGGGGGAGTCACTTCTACTAATCTCTGTGATTCTGTGACTGTGGCATACGACGGTCTTACTATTTTCTTCACTTTGATAATCCTTTGAGTTGCGGGTGTTACATACGCTTCTTCTTCGCTGTGGTATGATCCGGTGGAAGTAACTAAACCAGCGTTGGGACCGACAGTACCGAATCCTAGTAAGTTAACCTGATTCTGTTCATTATGATTTGTATAGTCTACTGTAAGTTGTGGCTTTTGGTAAGTGGTTACTGGTCTTTGGCTGGTTACTACAACTGGTCTGTAAGTTTGCTGAATCACAGCGGGCTGCTTGTAAATCACTTTTGGTTTAGAAGTTACGGCTAACTTTTCAAAGGCAAATTCTTGGATAGGATTTACATTGTACGATACATCCTCTTGGTAGGACGGAGCCGGGGTAGATACATATTTCACTGGCGAATATCTGATGTCAATCTTTGCTGGGCCTGTTGGGGGCAAATACTCAGGTCCCGTGTATTCATAAGACTCGGTGGGCTTGACAGTTGAGAATTTAGCCTGAGTGTACTTATAAGTCGATGGCTGGTATGTTGTCGGTTGGTATTGCACCTTGGGAGTCTCGTAAGTTTGAACATTTTCATACTGTTGGTATTTCTGTCCCTCGGTTGTGGACGATACGTAAGCAGGCTGTTCATATTTGATTTCAAATGATGAGATTACCTTGGGAGCTTTGTACTCGACTGGCTTTTGATACTGGACGAATGGTGTTGGGGTCGATACCTGTATATTTGGCTGTTGAGAGTAATACTGAGAGCTTTCATACGATTGAACCTTAGGAGCTTGATAGGTGTAAGTTTGTTGATATGTAATTGGGGCAGGAGTTGAAGAGACAGTTATGGCGGGTTGGACGTATTGAGATTTGGCGGTGTTGTATTCCTGAGAGTTGTAACTGTAGGATTGCTGTACAACAGGCTTTTTATACTGCACATAAGCAGGTGTTGAAGAAACCACGGGGGCAACAAATTTAGGAGCATCGTAAGTGTGAACTACTGTTTCTTGTTGGTATTTGATAGGAGCAGGAGTGGAAGAAACGTATGCAGGCTGAACATAGTTAACAGTGGGTGCCACATACTCTTTCTGTTGGTAAGTATATGACTTCTGTGGTTGAACATATTCTAGGAAAGATTTAGGGGTTGAAGACACAACGGGTGTGTAAACTTTAGGAGCCTCGTATGTATGGACAATGCTTTGTTGTTTATATTCTACAGAAGACGGTGTTGAAGAAACGTATGAAGCTTGAGGATAAGTCACCTTTGGAGCCACATATTGCTGCTTGTAGGTGTAAGTGTTTTGAGGTTGAGTATGTTGATAATCTGATTGGCTGTATGCCTCATAAGATGGGGTGGATGATACTACAACTTTAGGAGCTACATAAGTATGAACTGACTGCTGAGAGTATTTAATAGGAGCGGGAGTCTGAACTGTGCTGATGGGAGGCAGATATTCTGGTCCCTTGAATGTTTCCACATTGTCTTGTTGGCTGTAACCAACAACATTTGTCTGCTCGTATGCCACAGGTCTCTGCGTTGACACAACTGGATGGATATATTTACCAGTGTTGTATTGTTGAGAACTGGTAGATTGGTGGAATTCCTGCTTGGAAACGGCAGGTTGAACGTATGTGTTTTGTTGTTGCACAGTGTATTCTTGTACAACAGGTTTCTGTACGTATTTCTCCTGGACTTGATGGACGTAGTGATTATCCTGACTTGGTGTTACATCTTGGTTATACGTGTAAGTGGATAAAGCAGGCTTGGTGAATGTAGATACAGTAGATTGCTGAACATAGGTTGGTTGTTGAACGTATGTCGGTACAGCTGATACTGTTGGTCCTGTGCTTATGCTCTGGTATGAGACATCAGCTGCGTTCTGATAGCTTATGACAGATTTAGGAGTAGAAGAAACGTAGCTTTGAGATTCGTAGTGTGTGACTGGAGTTTGTGGAACACTTACAACAGATGGACGAGTTTCGTATTTCTGATATTCATTCTGGCCATGATAAGTCTGTTGGTTGTGCACACTGACAGATGGCTTGCTGTAGCTTGAGATGGCGATAGCAGGCTGTTGTACTACGTAGGATTGCTTTTCATAAACTACTGGTTTAGGTGTGGAAGAGACTGACACAATAGGTTGTACATAAGAAACTGCGGGCTTTTGGTATCCAAAGACTTGAGTGATTTCAGTTTTGGGTTGTGACACAACAAGCGCAGGTCTGTAAGTGCTGACAGATATTGGCTGCTGATAGCTAACAATAGGAGTTGGGGTAACTGATGGTTGGTAAGTTTGGTAAGTGTTTGCATTTGAAACAGATTTCACTGAAGAATAAGACTGTCCGGTTGGTGCATATGATACACTCTCAGGTTGATGGTAGACCACTGGAGCAGCTGTAACTGTTGAGTATTGTTGATTGTTGTAACCTGATCCAGTATTTCCGAATGATTGTACAGTGGCTCCTGCTGAATGAGAGTAGGCATTGTGCTGCAATAACTCAGCATCAACCAAAGTTGTCTTTCCAACCAAACCGGAGTTGATAGCTCCAGCTGTCAGAGTGTGAGCAGCTCCTGTGGCGGCGTATCCATTATACTGATTTGAACCACGAATGTAAGCTGAACCTTGATCTGAATAATCATTAGTTGATCCATGGTCGACGTACACATTGTTTCCACTAGTGCTCTGGTATCCTTGACCTTGTTGGACTCCTGCATACTGATATGTGGATTTATACGCGCCTGAATTGTCATGTTGATACCCAGCACTGTTGGTAACTCCAGCGTATGAGTTTGAATCTCCAGCATATTGTCCTTGCTTATAGGCTCCGGAGTCTTGACCTTGGCTGTAAACACCTGAATCCTGTCCCTGTTTATATACACTTGAATATTTTCCTTGTGAATAAACGCCTGAGTTAAGTCCTTGTTTGTAGGCTCCGAAGTCCTTTCCTTGGTTGTAGGCACCGGAATCTGATCCTTGGCTATAAACACTTGAATATTGTCCTTGCTTATAAGAACCAGAATCCCCATCTATGTAAACTCCCGAGGACTCGGCGTATTTACCAGCGGCTCCTTCGACATGGTTGTATGGTATAGCTGGCTGGTCATCGTGCTGGTAAGGAACAGCAGAATCTCCTGTAGCATCGTGGACATATTTTCCGGAGTGATCATCGCCTCCTGCACCTCCCAGAGTAAAACTAGAGGTGGAAATTCCCCCTCCAACTGAATATGATTTACCGTAATTTCCTCCTCCGTTGATTATACCTCCTTGAGATTGATGACTATAGCTTCCATCCCTTGAAACTCCGAGCAATACTTCTCCACTAGTGTGGCCTTCTCCAGCTACTGCATAAGCCCCAGAAGATCCATGATTGACTGGATAAGAGTTGCGACTGATGGAAGACGATCCGTAATTGATCGAAGATGATCCTTGTCCATTGGAAGATAATCCATGACCAAAGGAAGATCCCTGATTTATTGAACCTGATCCATGATCGAAGGAAGATCCCTGGTTGAATGAAGCTGATCCGTGACCAATAGAAGATCCCTGATTGATCAAGAGCGCTCCCTGATTAATTGAACCTCCTCCATGAGCAAGAGAAGATCCGCGGTTGAAAGATGCTGATCCGTGACCAAAGGAAGATCCCTGGTTGACCAAAAGTGCTCCCTGGTTAACTAAACCTGCTCCGTGACTAATGGAAGATCCCTGATCTACCAAAAGTGCTCCCTGGTTAATCAAACCTCCCCCATGAGCAAGAGAAGCTCCGTGGTTGATAGAGGCTGATCCGTGACTGATAGAAGAAGCTCCATCTCCATTGTATTTTCCAGAGAAGCCGCCAAGGATCTCAGCCCCGGAATTATATTCCCCATTGGAATAAACTCCGACTTGTCCAGTGTGATAGATTTGTCCATTGTCCTGACCTCCCTCAGCAGAGTATTGTTGCGATATTCCTTGAAGGTTGAGGTTGTGGTCTTGTGTGACGTATCCTGGAAACCATATTAAATTGTTTGAAATAAAAATTAGTACAGGTTGTCAGCTTGTGACTTGCCACTCCTTTGCAATCAGCCATATTAACTTAAGGGTATTCTCAAAATATTTTTAGAAACTTTATGCCGATAGATGGTGCTATTTTCAATATCGTCTAATAAAACACTTTTAACACGTTATGCTTTTTAATATTGAGATGAATTATTGGTTCGCGAACGTATATTAGTAATATTAATCTATATAAAAAAAAAAATTGTACCTATAATTACATAATCGTAGAAAACGGGTGAAAAATACACAATTTCATTGCAAAAAATATGCACAAAAGAGATTTTCCACAGCTCCGCGCGCGTTGGTAAAGAACATTTTTATTTACCCAATCAAAAAACATTCGCGAAAGAGATGTATTTCAAAAAATTTACGTTGTTTCGCATGCGTGGAAGAGAGACGCGGGATAGAGGTTTGTTGTATTCAGTAAATTAAATCAACGCCTGGGAAGATTGAATAAATTTATAAAAGGAACCGGCTGGGAACAACGGCATGTGTGGCGGGAGCTGATGTTAACTGGACCTTTTTTTAGAGGCCGCTTTTGCTAAACGGGCTCATTCATAACAAGCGATGTAGGTACATACCTACTCATTAACCATGCATTCTCTCGGTTGCTTGCTCGCTAATATTGTTGACACTCAAACTGGCAGAGGAAGGGGTACAAGTAGAAATGAGATCCTTGAGGGGTATGAGTGGTAAATCCGTGTATGATTGTTCTACAAGCGTCAAATAGATAATATAATATGTGTACTGTATCAAGAAAGAATGCAAGGCTAAAACTGGGATTCCACATGATCTATTTCATAGAATCTATGAAAAATATCGGTGAGAACCCGATTTCTGTACAATAGAAACACAAAATCGACTTCAACTTTCGTTCTGCGAAATCTAACAAATTTTTTTTCTGTTTTTGTGATACCAACTAACATTATAGTATTGTGTCTCTTGAGATCATTTTTCGCAAAAATCGGCGCAATCAAGCGAATTAATTATTTGGGAACAGTCAGTCGGAATAATAGAAGAGATGTGTATGAATGTGAATAATCGTATTCTTCACATTCTCTTTCAACTCTTAGTTGTGACCCATCCTCTCAGCGAGAAAACGGGGATAGATAATTAGTAAAAATTACACAATTGTTACAGAATGTAATAATCACTGCAGAATAAAATAATTTAATTATTAAAATTAAAATAGTAATTAAAATATTTATTAGTAATTAAAATATTTATTATTTAATTTTAATTTTATATAAATTACTACAGAATGTACCTAGAAAATGTGGATATAGAGCGAATCAATGAAGAAAAGATCTAGGTACCTAGTATAAGAAGAATATATGACGCAAATATGAATGGTAGAAGAAGTTGGGGACGCACGAGGTAGACATGGCACGATCAAATGAATCAGATACTTGAGTCGGGTCATGTCAAGAGTCAGAATAATAGAAGACTATTTATGAGACGATGTATGAATGTGAGTGAGGCAAATAGTGTGTGCCAAGACCGAGTTGTTTGGCGGTCCGTCCTCTCTGCCTTCCCCTGCGAGGAACCGGCGTTATGGTTAGTTAGGTAGTTACCGAGAAAATATTTGTAAAAAATTTGTAACTTAGTCTTGGATCCACTCTCTACCTTCGACCAAGTATGCTCTCTAATAATACTTTTGATTCTTATAAAGAGCACGCCTCATTTTTATGGAATAACAATAATGCGTTGTACAAAGTCGAAAAAAGCTTCAACTTCTAAAACTCGTGGCAGACAGACGAGAATCGGACAGAATGTAGGTACCCAGCTCGATCTATGCATTTTATTGTTTAGCAAGTCTCAATAACAAAATAACTAGGCGGGCGTCTAGTGATGGTTGGGAGATTTAAGAAAGTTCTAAATAATTACAGTCGTTCTCACTATAATTATATAGTTAATTTGTCCTTTTTTACTGCGTGCCAAAACCGCAAATGTTCCTTGCGCCGAGTAATACTGGAACATTCATAAAAAAGCAAAACGAACATTCTATCAGAATAACAAATCGCGCCACGCAAATTGACATATTTACTACAAATATACTGACCACTTTAACACCATAAGAATGGCTTGAAAGCGTGCACGTGAAACGTATGGCTCGCACATAGGTTTGTCTCCTTCTAACGCAGATTAGGGCATTTTGGCTAGCAGTTTCTGCACAAAATAATTAATTTTGTTAATTTAATTACTGGGTTATTATAAGTGATAGAACTGTGAAATTTTCGTTCGCGAATATTTCATTATGAGTTTTATTTTTCGACATTAAAATAAATAAAATATTATCTGTAGTTTTCAAATGCGGTTGAAAAATAGATTGTATGGGAATGGTCACATCTGTTTCACCTTAATGAACTTATTATTTTGATCTAATAATGATCAAGAGCTTTTAGAGTTTCAACTCATTAAGTAATCGTGATATTTATCTGTTCATCTTTGTAATCTTACCTTGTCCCGCGGCATGTTGCCTGGCTCCATATCCGTTCTGTATTCCCAGCAAGTTGCTAGAAGAAGCTCCAGAAACGAGGCTCTGGTGGGCAGCCACATTCACGGCATCAGCTGAAGTGCCGATATAAGCCGATGCTCCTGGAAAACAAGGGTACAATGATACATTTTCTGTAATCAAGCAGGGAATCTGAATATTGAAGTTTGCATGCAAAGCCATAGGATTATCGAACATTTGCCTTACCCGTGAGTACAGAAGAAGAGTGTCCATGATGACTGGATTCATACTTTCCCAGGTTCCCGCAGCCGGGTACCAGCCAGGGCCAGTCGCAAATCAGTTTGGACTCATCGAATCCCAGACCGAAGGGGCAGCGGAACTCGTAGGCGGAGAAGGGGGACTTGCCGTGGTCGAGACAGGCGAAGAACCAGCGGCAATTGGCGGGGTCGGCGTAGTATCCTGGAAGATGAAGATGCGATGGAAATGAGATAAAGGATAATATTGTAATTTTAGATTAGATAGATTACCTGCTTCTTTAGCTAACATTTCGGACTGCCTTACAGTGTCTATCATCAGGGCAGAATCGAAGTCAGTAATCGAAGATTGTGGTGGAGGGTGTGCTTTTATCCTTACTGTCATTCTGATTGGTCTCATCAAATAAATCTATATCTCGTGATACTCGGATATTATCACATGTTGAAGAGTGGGTCGCTTTATCCATCACGAAAGCAGGTGATGAATCCGGTGAGGTTCTGCGAAAAGTTAACCCAGGAAGAAGGATAATCAATTATTTGGGAGGCGGGTATGGGTTCCGTCGCCCTGGAAACCATAATGGATTAATGGATAACCAACACATCTGCCAAAGGTCAACCCAAGTGGTGAAAAATGTGAATTAGCATGGTTATCCCAGTTCATGGGGTGAGGTTAGTCCAGGTCTTGGTGATGGATGCGTCTCCCCTTCAGCTGTGTAGCGTGCCGGATCGGGAGAGGCTAGTAGAGGGAGACCCTTTGACCTTTACAGTTTGACTCTCTCGAACCATCGCCTTGCACCGCTGTGGGAGGGATTTACATTTCACTCCTGGACACATTAACCCCCCAGATTCCTACCCACCTCTCATATCCTTTTCCTTTCCAGAAATTCCTCTCCTTCCTTTACTTAAAACATCACTTCTCCCAACATCCTCCATACAACATCGTCAAAGATGACACAGGCCTCGAGGGAAATTATTCTCCTTAGGGCCTCCTGTGTGGAGTTAACGTAAAAAATAAACCGAGTAGGTACCTAACTATATATATACCCGATTAAATAAATCTTCTACAGGACTTCGAAAATTGTCAGAACTTTACTTTATTGTCACAATGCTTCATAATAACGAATCTCATGAAACCTACCAACACCTCACTGATGACCTGCCGCCGTGATACACGTGAGGGATGATGAAAATCATGTAGCTGATGACGATTGATATCTCAAATGATGAATTATTGTGTGATCTAACCTGGTTTATCTGGACACACGAATCTGGTAGGTGGTACCGGCGCAATCTCAGAGCTTCCAGGACAAGCCTGTCCCTCGTGCAGGCTTCCAGGCCAAACACACACCTCGTAGCGGGAGTCAAAGGCCAGACCAGCCGGGCAGTCAAACTCGAACACTGTGAACTCGTCTGAGAGCTGGTCGAACTTCACGCAACGGTAGAACCTGTTACAGGAGCGAGGGTGCACGAAATAGCCTTGGCGTTGGCACTCGAATTCGGTTCTGGTATCCTGGGAAAGAAAGATAAAAATACATAAAAATATTAAAGAACAGTTGGAAAGGCATCAAAGTCCCAAAACTTGACATTTTTAACGGAAGGGAAATAAAAACTTTCTATTGGAAAGGGTGTAGAGTTAATTTCAATAGATCTAGTTTTGCGATGTCTTCTTATTTTTATGGTTGAAGAGGTGATTATTGATGGTTATTGGAGGATGTATAGTATGGGAATGATGAGATTCTTCAATTATTTAATCTTGGTAAGAAACTAACTTCTCTTATAGCGTGGATGACGCCATCGGAATCCACAATTCTGGAGATCCTGTAGGGAGAGAGCTGGACAGAATCCACGTTGCGAGTAGAGCGAGGAACTGACAGAATCTCATTCTCCAAGTAACTGGAAGAATAAAGCAGATGATATTTTACAAGAGTACAATGAATTAGCGATCATTCAAGGTATTCACAAAATAGAAAAACGCGACAAACGAAAACTAAACACTCAGACGGTACCTATTATTTCTATGGTTGAATGTATGGAGAATGTATAATGGTTTACTGTCTCCAGAATATCAAATGGGACTTCATCCAGAAATGATATAAACCGTTATATTTTGCCTTTGTTAGAAGTCAACCTGATTACAATTCTTCCATCTGGAACCCACGATACAATATTCATGTACAAACTATTGAAAGAATACAAAATAAATTCTTATGTTTTCTAAGATTTAAAATGGGAATTCGGGTAATAGTCAGGATTTATTTCAGTGCATTCATTATGTGATTAACTTCTTAAAGCCTATTCCACTTTGCCCAGATTACTGATGGAGGGAAATAATTATGCCGAGTCAGTGGACATCGTCAATTTATCACTAAACAAACATATTTAATATAAAACACCGTTTACTGAGAGAGATGAGTTATGTGTATTTTTCACTATTTCTACGCAAAAGCTCCTAAAGAGGGCGTGTGATGAATCGCAGTGGATACGAAAATATAGTAGCTTCCACCTTACGAATGAATAAATAATAATTCAGAATTATAACGAAATCAACACACTAGCGACACCTAGCGGATTAAGTTTGATTGGGCCATGGAGACTGCAGAGATCTATAATTATTAAATTAATGTCAAGTTTTGATAAATAGAACACAGAGGGATCCAATTATAAACACTTAAGATTGATCAACCAATCAGAGAAGGGGGAGGTTACCTTTTTTCAAGACAAAGAGATGGACTTTGGACTAGACCATTAGTCTGAGATTTATGGGGTAAAAATCATCATCAACCCGAGAGATCAATACGCTTTAAGATAAACACAATCCCACGTTCGGTGCATTTGGTACAATGACCCTAATTGTAAAGGTAAATATTGAGTGCAACAGAGGAATCGACAACCGCAGTTAACGAACAAATAAATCCATATTATTTTGAAAAAATGATGCAATAAAATAGCAAGGAAATATAATGAACGGAAGATTGAAGAAAAGACCTGGAAAACGTGGGAAAAGCTACTGTAGGGATACTCAATTGCATAACGAGAACGTGAAGAACAAAAGGAGGCCAGATTCAGAGGAAAACGTACGTTTGATATTTAAAAGAAAGAAAAACGATGGAAATTAGGAATGTCACTTTTAAATGAAGCAATACGGTCAGGGAAAACGATTTGAAAAGAAAATCTAATGAAAAAAAACGGACATTTAAACGGAAGAATTTATTGAACAATATAAGATTTCGGCTTAATTTTGCGTTTTCAGACGAGTTTAAATAGATATCGTTATATATTTGAAATAGGATGGTTATTCTAGTTATATTACGTTAGATTAATTCAAAGGAAGGGATCGTTTTTACGTCGTTTGCTATGAGAAAATACTATAGACGATAGAACAAATTGCTGAGGCAATTGATGTAAAAAAAGGTTGTCGAGCTCACACACTATTTTGTTGTTTAAACAATGAGATTTCCGACATGGTTTTGGGTGATTATGATAGTCTTTATTGCTTTTGGGGCAATAAAAGTTAACATGGAACTTATGCAATATTTGGATAAGATAAAAGAGATTAAATTTAACGAGTTAATATTAATTTTTTTATTTACGATCCAGTACGTAGAAATCGAAAATATCAACATATGTCAACGATGATACTTTATGGGTTTTTGAGATGAAACGAGACACAATTTTATACGTTTTTATACGAAGCAATTAACCTGACACATATCCCAGAGTCAAATTGGAATTTTCTTCTATGAAAATTATGAAAAAATAGCAGATTGAATATTTATGACTAGAAGGTGAAGTTTTCTAAGAGAAGATAAGCATTGGAAATTATACAAATGATGGTAAAGAATGAAGTAAAGACAGTTTAAAGACGATTCCGTAAGGAAAACTCATGAAAATTCAGAAGTATTGATGAAAACAGTAAATTTGGCTTGGAATATAACTAATCATATAGTTATGGACAATGACATAAGAATGAAGCAGAGAAATCATAAAAATAACGTAGTATATAAAATATAATTGAAGAAAAATAAGAAAATTCAAGTCTACGACGTAAGTAGAGACAATACAGTTTAAAAATTGAATTGATTCATATAAGAAACATGAAAATGTGGGGAAATTTAGGAAAATGAATGTTGGGAAAAGCATAGTGAAGATTTCGACATGAGTTTGTTCGTGTTCTGGTAGCGATAAACCAAATTGAGAATTATATACAGTTTATTGAAGACGTACCTATTATATATTGAGAGAAAAAAGGACACGAAAATCATGATATTTTAGTTAAATTCGTAAGACCAGAAGACAAAGGAACGACGGGGCAAAATTTGACATAATGGTAGGTTCGACTCTGGAACAATTTACGTAAGAGATAGAAGATTTCGAAAATCTAGGGGGCCGGACTTAACACGTTGATACGAAAATGACAGAATTGATATATGAAATCTCGAGTTGTTAGAGTTTAAATTAGAAAATCAATGAACGCGTAATTAAGATGTTCTAATCCTGGAGGTACATATAAAACTTAGGACTTAGAAGAATCGAGATCAGTTTTCGGAGTGAGTTGTCGTGAAGGAGTCGTCGGGGACCAATCGTCGGATTAAAATCGTGGAAGTTACGTGACGTAGTGTCTAATACGGTTATTAGTTGAAAATTTTCTAAGTGTTGTAAAAATTTTGGGACTTAGAAAAATTGGGAGTGGGAATTCTGGGACTTATAAAAAAAAAAAAATTACAGTCAGTGTTAGTGATTAAATCTGTGAAGTGTTGAAAATTAAATAAAGTGTTTTATATAGTTTTACAATAAATTTAACTTGTCATTAAAATAAAAAGTTTATATAGTGTAGCGAATTTAAAGAAAATCAACAGTGTTTAAAGAATTTTATAACAGCATTGAATAATAATATATCTATCTATAAATTCAACTTATCATTAAAATAAAAAGTTTATATAGTGTAGCGAATTTAAAGAAAATCAACAGTGTTTAAAGAATTTTATAACAGCATTGAATAATAATATATCTATCTATAAATTCAACTTATCATTAAAATAAAAAGTTTATATAGTGTAGCGAATTTAAAAAGAAACAACAGTGTTTAAAGAATTTTATAACAGCAGTGAATAATAATATATTTATTTATAAATTCAACTTGTCATTAAAATAAAAAGTTTATATAGTGTAGCGAATTTAAAAAGAAACAACAGTGTTTAAAGAATTTTATAACAGCAGTGAATAATAATATATTTATTTATAAATTCAACTTGTCATTAAAATAAAAAATTTATAAAGTGTAGCGAATTTAAATAAAATCAACAGTGTTTAAAGAATTTTATAACAGCAGTGAATAATAATATATTTATTTATAAATTCAACTTATCATTAAAATAAAAAGGTTATAATATAGTGTAACGATTTAAAAAAAATTAATAGTGTTTAGAGAATAATTGTCGAACCTCATTAATCTAAAAAAAATTAACATCGAATTAATTCGGCTAGATAACGTACGATTGAACGGAACATTTCTATCACAAAGTATTAATCTATTGTTAGATTAAATAATAATAAATCTATTATTTCGTAAATAATCGTGAAGTGGTTATTGCTTAAAAATTATAATTTAAGCAGAATGTTATTCTAATAATGGAATAACTATAATAATAAATCTGGAAGTTAAGATAAATAATAAATACAATAAATGATAAAAATCTATTCGGTATTTAATTGTATAGTACTTTGTTGCTAGGTAAAAGTTCGGTGAAAAAAGAGAACACGAAATAAATAATGATAATATTACTCCGGATAATAATTATGAATTAATTTGTTAAACTTAATTTAACAAAGTGTTAGGTTAATCAACGAGTTTTGAAAATAAAATACATTTTGATTAATAAAGATTAGTCGTCAATTAATTCAGTTTAGATTCAACAAAATAGCGGAATAATAAATCGAAAGGATTAATTTAGATTTAGTTAGACAATAGCTGAATTAGTTAGAAAAAAATATATATAAACAAAAATGGTGGTCGTGTAGAACCCGACTGGAATCGACATGTAGGGGTGAGTTTTTCATAAGTATAAATATTTTCAGAATCATGGACGAGGAGAGAACAGCTGATCATCGGTATAAAAATTTATATTATTACGACAAAATATTACTTGATTCAAATCTGTGCTATATATGTATATTAAAAATAATGTATAAAAATATGTATTTCGAATTATACTTGTATGTATGTATATGTATTTCTATATATTATATTCCGTAAATAAAATATCTCAGAGAGATATTGCACAATTATGATTAAATGTTTATTACATATATATCTTTTATATTGATATGTTATCCATATATGGGTAATTAAATATATATATTTACATTCCCAGAAAAAAGAGGTTAATTAAACAAAACATCTTTTATATTGAAATTGAGTGATATCTATCTCAGATACCTACCTTTTAAATATATCTACACTTGAATAATTTCCGTGTTCCTATAGAGTCATATATCTTATATTTAATTTATTAAAAATATGTAGTTTATGTAAATTTATTCTATGCGAAATTATCTCTTATAAGTAATATATGTATATGTGTATTTAGAATATAAACCACATTTATTTACGTATAAAGCCTATATAAATATAGTTATATATATATACTGAATAATAAATTAGCAGACGGGGCTTCGATCAGATATAAAGTGAAACCAATACAATGAAATAAAGAAATTTAATTAGGGCAAATTGTTTTGGAATGCATAGTGTAAACAAAAACACGTGTCATTTCATGTACTTATTCGAGAGTATGTTATTGGGTTAGTGGGTCACGAAGTCAGTGACGGTTTTGTTTATAAATTTAAAGGTAAAATAAACAATTGACATTCTTTAATTGCTTCGGGCTAACATTACTACGATATTAAAATACAAAGGGATTAAAAAACCAATTTATATAAAATGAAATTAGTATTTATTTTACAAAAAAAAAAGTATAAATCATCTATTTGAAACATTTGGAAAGTTCACGGGATAGCAACGAAATATGATTTGAAAAAGTAACAAGAAGATTAAATTACAGTTTATATTTACATTTGACATTTGAAAAATCACGGGATAGTAGTATAAAAATGAATTGAGGAATTACATGAAAACATTTGAAGTTATGGGAATAAAAAAACCTCACACGTATCAATCATTTACATGAGACTTTTGAAAAATCACGGGATAATAAAAGTCTATATCAAAGAGTTGAATCTGGGGAGGGGGAAAATCTAGAATAACAGTTCAACAAAACAAATCAAGAAACCAATAGAGATGGCAATCTCTTAAATAAAATTGTCAACCAAACAAATCAAGAAATCAATAGAGATGGCAATCTCTTAAATAAAATTGTCAACCAAACAAACAAAAGCCTGGAGTTATTAGCTCTCCATTAATAAAACTAATAAATATTCTTAGTTTATTCTTATATATTGATATTTCCTACTCTTAATATGTATATATTCGGTCATCGGCTAAGGTTTTTCGCAGAATTCCTTTTCACGAAATCCGAGCTTGGAATGCGAGGCTAGCTAGCTTCACATTGCGAGTTATAATCCTTCCCAAACGTATGTATACATATATATCTTCTTATGTACTGTGCATTGGATGATGTGGACTCGCTTACAGCTAGCGCTTTAGTCTCGACAGGGGCATCCTCACATCGTCTCTTGCATGCGAGAAATTAGAATTCACGACTCGAACTCTTGCAAAGACCGTGAGTATATGATTGTGTATAGAACGAAACCGGTTCGCTCTAAGTAAATAGTAGACTTCGGAGGAGTTGGAATTTGGAGATTTCGGGGCTTAGAGAAAGACCTGAGTAACGTACACGACGACATGGAAGATTGACAGAACAAGGTATAACGGCCCTCTGGAAAATCGCGTCGGCTGACTGTGCGAAGTTCTAGTTGATCTTTGACCACCCTGTTTATCTGCAGGAGGAATGGAGCCAAATTATGCAAGCAAAAGAGCATTTCTGAGTTCGTTCTAAAAGACAATCAATAAATAACAATAATCTACTAAAACAATGTCATATGTACGTTATAGCATCAGGACCAAAATAGGGGAGAGCCAAGCAGTAAATAAATCTTGAGTAACAAAAGACTTCACTAACAAGTAACCATTTGAGTCATTCTTAATTATACAAACAATTGAACAGGTAAATGTCATTAATTACAGGTATATTACGAATTCATTAGAGGTAGGAAGTCGAAATAGTGTTTAGGGAAAGTTTAGTTCATAAAGAAAATAAAATAAAATTTAGAATTGCAAGAAATAGACCAATCAAATTCGATGCTCAACGCTCCTTTCAGAATCAAAGGGTACCACAAAACCAAAGTAATTAAGTTCCCACACCATAAATCAAAAAAATAACACAACGTTTGGTGGAATTTATTTACAACATAAATACGAAAATTTACGTTCAAGGTCGTAGATAACGTATTAATTAATTAAGTACTTATATCTATAAAGATATGTAGTACAAGGGAGTTTTAAATAGCTTCCTGTAGTAATCAAAGAAAATAAGGGTCACATTTTCATGAAGGCTTGTGTGTCATACATATAAAGCCTTTGAGAAAATTAAATATCGATCAGAGCCAAAAGAAAAGTTCAAGAAAACTTGAAAGGATGAAAGAATTCAAAAATAGTAAATATTAAAAAAAAAAAAGAATTCAAAAGAAGAGACGAGAGAAAACGAGAATATCACAGGCGTTAATAAATATATAAATAATATGTTTTTTTTTGGATTAGCTTCATCTTTCTTCCTCTTTGGATTTTGTTTTCTGTAGGAATATTTTCCTTCTTTTTGTCTCTATCTGTTCACTAATAGGTTTTATTTAGTTTGGCATCATTCTTTAGTATTATTCTTACCTCAGCACGGCTCCTCTTGGAGCCCTAGCCTGAGTGCCCAGTCCCTTCAACATGCTCCTCAGTAGGCTGGGGCCACACTTCGTCTCTTGGTCATCATCAATAGCCACCAGCGCAAGTCCTGCCAGTCCTCTGATGCGAGCGTACTTGCCCTTTACGTCCAGGGAAGATGCGTCCTCGAAGGCCAGCCATTGTTTGTCCCTACGAAAAAATATCAATGAATTTTGGTTAATGGGTATTTTAAAATCCAAGAGACAAACAGGTAATGGAGCTAATATTTCATCCAAAGTGCAGGGCATAAAAGACACATTATAATTTACAAAGGGAACAAATTTAACAACGGGTCTTTTATAAAGATTTTTTGGCAATTGATAATATATTTAAACTCCTCTTTAAATTCTTTTAATTTCATTAACATAACTTTTTTTCAAACCATACATTGGTTTTTTTAAACAATGAAAGTGATTATTTGTATTTATTAGTTTTGAATTGATTTTGTCATTTTCGTGGTCTTCTATCAACAATATCTATGAACGATAAAATAGTGTAAATCCTACTCCTCCTATTCTATATTCCTCTTCCTGTTTCCGCGACATTCTTAGTAGTTTTAAGGCAAAAAAAACCCACCTCTAACCAACATTAGCATAAGAAACTCCAGTCCATAGTCCAGGAAAAAATCGAAATCGGAATTCATGCCCTTTATGGGAGGAGTTTAAAAGGTTAGAAAAAGTATTTGAGAATTTTTTTTACAGGTTGATTTCGTAAAGGCCTGTACAAAACATTAATTCCTTTTTTACGTATTATTTAAAATTGATTTAAATGAATTCAATTTTAAACGGAAATTTAAAATTGATTTCACGGAACCAAGCGGCGCGGAGCCTAACGTCTGTTTTCCCCGCTCTGTCTGGGGCTGAACTGATAAAAAATGGGCGTGACAAGCATTTACTCCTTCGGTGGACGGCGAAGGGTTCACTTAGAAATTCCAAAAACATCGACTGCCAGCCGCATTGTAAAATAACAACGCGAAAATGCATATTTTATTTAAATTTTGGAAGTCCGGGCGTAAATATAATTTTTTTTAGCGATTGTTATAAAAGAAACTGAATTGTTAAACCTTATTATTATTATTATTAAACCATATCCGAAAAGGGGTTTATAAATAGGAGAGTTTGGACTTGAACGTGTTGCAGAGTGGTAGTTATTCTCAGTATCGCCCTGATGAAAGACCACCATTCAGAACCGACGCGTTGTTTTAAATGGCTTTAGTCGTGCTTGGTGAATCGTGGCGTCTGGATAGCCAGATACTTCCATGCCTTCCTCCTCTCCATTCTCCCTCCCTTCCCCAAACCCTTCAGCCTCATAAAACACCCCAATCGCAGATGCCACAGTTTAACTGGCTAAACTATTGGGACCAGAGTCAGTTCTAGGGGTCCAGAAACGAAAAGTCGATGCACCGAACTATCACAACACTTCGATTAATAATTTATTTATTGTGTATTGCGCGATGTAAATTTAATTCTGACAATTGTTTTCTAACAAATAATTCTTTAAATAAATAATAAAATTATATTGTCTTCCGTTTTTAGGCGGTCATTGACTAGATGACCCCGAGGGTAAACCGCTACTGATTAGGACTCTTTGAAAGATCGTACCTATAGGTACCGAAATATTCAAAAGTTCTTGCTAAAATCAGGCGTGTCTTATTACTGTCGGTTTTTATACTCACTTGAAAGCATAAGGCGCGGATAGATCCTGGTCTCTCTCAAGCGTCCATTTATCCTTGCCCATCTCCTCGCAAAGCTCTTTCTGGCTCAGGGCGCGGGGCTTCAGGCCCTCTGCAGGGCTTCCAGGTGTGCTGAGGGTGGAGTTGGCCAGTTGGAAGGCGTACGCCCTGGCGGGGGCTGTCACCACAATCTTGGCTGCGGGTACTCCGAGGCCTATCGCCAGATCGACGACGGAATCCTATATGATATAAGATAAACAAGTTAATGTTAGACAGTCATACATTGCTCCTGAAGCAAATGTGGCCCCACCACAAAGAGCTCAATTGAGACATGCCTATTAAAAAACTAGTACATAATAATATATGTAGTTCGCGTGTAAAAAATATGTTTGTATTTTTTTTGATAAATCAAAAAAAAATTAATCTGAAACCGTAAAGACCTGGACAAACCTTATCCCAAGAACCCGGGTAGCCCTGCAAATTAATAAAACTTATCCAATGAATGTCTAGATGACCCCGAACGTACGACGGCCGGCGTAGTCCAGCGGTAAGGTTCTTGTCTCGCTCACCGAAGGTCGCGGGATCGAATCCCGGCGTGGCAAAATTTTTTTATTTCAATAATTTGTGTTATTCACAATTTACTGATTACTCTCGTGGAAGATACTCTCAGTATCGCCCTGGTGTAAGACCACCCTTCAGAATTGAAACGTCACTTGAAATGACTTCTGCATGACTGTGAACAAACTGTATCCATTCAAACAAAGTACCTAGGGGTTATTATTGATACACACTTACGCTGGACTGACCACATAAACTTCATCACATAAAACTAAAACGAGTCATGCACCTCATAAAATCCATTAAAAACATTTTCCCACTAACAATACTCAGATCCATATACTTCGCACTTTGTCAATCCATTGCCACATATGGAATACTGGCTTGGGGAAGTGCTACAAATATAGCAATTTACAAAACATTAGAAGTCATGTCAATAAAACAACTTTATGCTAAATCTGCTCTGCTACACCTCCTCCAAAACAAACTCCATATTCCAATGCAACCGAAAACAATAAAAAAAACAAGGTCCTTAATAAATGTAACCCTGAACATACCGATAACACACACGGACAAAGACATTTTTAGTATTACGCAACCAAACTTTTTAATTATATGCCCATTACTCTAAAACAACTACTAACTACACATACATACACAAACATTCACAAAAAACATATCACAGCCTGGATCAAAAATCAAGATATTCACTTTATACAAAATTTCCTAATCCCTAACCAAACATAACAAAACTATAAAAAAACTAAAATAAATAAACATATCTTGCAAGAATTTTACAACTATTCGTACATACATATATATTTATGTATACTTTATATATATATATATATATATATTTTTTTTTCTTCTAAATAATCCATTACCCAAATTCCATTATAAATGTAAAAAAAAAAACCAACTTTCTACTACAATACATAAATACCTGTACTTGTCACACTGAATCATAAACACGTAAACACCTCAGCACAGGTTCTCCTAGTGAGGTGTTCACGAAACATACAACATTATAAACCAATAGTTTCACCTTTTCAAACCTACCTTACACCCAACATAATAAAATGTTATATTAATTAATATGTAAAAAAATTTTACAAAATATATTATGTTAAAATATTAAATATATAAGATAAAAACTGTAATATATAGAAATAAATAAATAAAAAATAAAATAAAATAAAGTGTTGAATAACCACATCTGAATAGCCAGGTACTTCCCCCACCTCCCTCTCCCCCATCTCCTTCCCACCCTTCTACCTTCAGCCTCGCAACATGCCTCAATTGGGGATTCCATAGTTTCACAAGCTCCATACGGGAGCAGCTGGAACTCTTATGTAATTTTCACTTAAAAAATAAATATATATTTATGTCGGGTCATGTCAAGTGTCAAGAATAACAGAAGATTATGTATGTGATAATGTATGAACGTGACTGAAGCAAAGAAATGGCAGAGAAATAACGCGATCGTTAGCTAGTTAGTAAAGTTTTTTTTTTAAATATCTTACCGTGTTCATCATATCCCAAACGCCGCTCAATCGACTCGGGTGGAAGGTCTCACTTTCCACTTCTCCCAGAAAGTGAGTTTCCACGCTGAACATCGTGACGGGTTTCACCAGGCTCTTCAGGTCGTAGTACTTGGCCAGGAGCTCTGCCTGCGGCGGGACGGTCAGCATGAGCACGGCCTCGGACCCGATGAGGGCCCGAAGAGCCTCGACGCTCTCGGTGATCCTGGTGCGGTTGAGGTCTCGGTGGGCGTCGTAAAGGTCGACTCCGTGGATGGTGGAGGCTTTGATCAAGGAGGCGAGATCCTGGGGAAGAAAAATATAAATTAGAGGTGATTTTATGATATTAGTCCCAGTTGCGACCGTTAACGTTTTTTTTTATTTTCAGAGTCTTTATCTCGTGATAGATGTTGGTATATATTATCTTCTTCGATTGTTGAATATGTATATACTTCTCTCATGGATGAGAATCCATCAATATATTTTGGAAGCTCTTAATTAGCTAGCATGGTAGTCAAAATCCCCAAATTATATAAACATCAAAGCAATAAATAAAGAAAAACGTTAAAACAAAAAATCGTTCCGGAAATATTTTTTGTCAAAAAACTTGACAATAATAATGTTTGGATGACTTGTATAGCGCCGTTTTTGTGAAAAATCACCCCAAGGGCGATTTTTACAATCTAGAACTAATTTTTTTTTACTAAAGAAAGACAAACATTCCCGGGTTACGATCATTTGAAAATCTCCTACTACCACCATAGGAAACGGAAAATATTACTTGTGTCGTAATGGAGGGCTTAGCCAGCCGAGGAATTGCACACATGACGCCTGTGAGTCCCAAACACGATGCCAATTCAGTCACTGACCGGCTAACATGATTGTCACATAGGTATTAACGGTGTCTAGAAACTCGTTGTACCAGCAAAAATTTTTTTTTCAGTAACAGTTATATATGCATTGAATATTTTTGAATTTTCTCGTTAGCCTAGTTATAAATCCCAACATTTGTAAGCCTTTATTAGAGATTTCAGTTACGTGGTTAAAAAATGAATGAATTATTATAATTAATTGAAAGGTAGGCATTTTCATTTGATTGAAATGGGAATATGAATTATCCACACCTCTAATTAGTGTGTTTCAAGTTTGATTGCGTAAAAAATAGTTATATTGCCAATTACCTACCAATGGCATTTTATTTAAATCCATGGCAAGTAAGCAATTATTATCACTTTGATTAAACTTATAATTAGATAGATATACGAGATCTGGTTTACTGGGATTACCGGTGGATTAGAGTTTATCACTAATCTTGTGCGTTGGGAAATCTAAAAGATTTTAATAACAAATTGGACATGTCTACATTCTGGTTGAGAATTGCTTCAGATGTTTATTTGCTATTAGTGTAATTAGAATTAGAATATATGAGATAGGCCCAAATCTATCGAAATGTGCCCACGAATGTTTTGACACTTCGGGCCAGGGCGAAAAAATATTATGTCACCAAATATAACTAATACTCGTACCCAAACGATCTTTGCGGATCTCAACTGCCGTTTTACCATACATACGTCTCAGAGGTCTCATTTCAACAGCATTCAGTCTACTTTCATCCTACCTCTGCCAGTTCCGTGCATCACTGCCATCAGGGTAGTTTTGGCTTGATATTTAATTTCCAATAGATTTGCTGTTGCTGTATGTACCTACCTAACCCGAAATTAAATACTGTTTTTGTGTGTACCCCAAAATGAAATATTGTAGTTTGTTTGTATCCCAAAATTAAATACTATGTTTGAAAGCAGTTGAAAGACTATTCCAGATTTTAATCGTAATAGGTACGAGTACCTAAGTATTTACAAACGGGCATGTACATTTAAAAATAATAAAAACATAGTTTAAGCTTTAAAAATCGCACTCTATGCTTTTTTCTTGTGAACTTATGTACTATTTTAAATACGAAACTAAAAAATGATTATTAAAAACAATTACAAAAGTTATTGTTTCTTCGCTTTTTTCGTTTCATATAAAAATAGTTTTAAAAATTGGCAAACCTCTGCCGGGTGTTCATAAGCTAGAAAAAGGTACGCTTGAAGCTTTTCACTCACAAAAAATAAAAACACTCTTAATGAGGCCCAATTATCAAATAAATATGTAAATTTATTGAATCAAACCAAAAAGATAAAAATTCAACATAGAGCTGGTTCAGAGAGGTCAACAAAAATACTCTGCTGCTCGTACTGGAAGTAAGAAATAACCCAGATTATTTTTCTAGCCAATCAGGGCGCTTGAAAAAGACAAGGACCAGGCTTCATTCATGTGAGAAATTTAGTGAGATTGCATTCAAAATTACGATGGCAATATTCACAGTGCGTTAAAGAAATCCCGCTGTGAACGAACATAAATTTACACATAATACCATTAATACCTTCAAAAAGGTAAGTGTTGCAAGCAATAAAAATAATAAAAACATTTTTTGAAACGTGAACATTTATTACTTTCCATGAGAATTTTATGTCATTGACGTAATTAATATTGAAAGTCAGTCGGAGCTTTCTTGCAAAATATATGGAATCACACGCATTTATTGAGAAAATCTAACATATGGTATAATTATAATAAATATGTGGATTAACGGCATTTCATCAAAGGAAATTGATTCTCAACGGTTGGTTATTGAAAGGTTATAGATAGCTAGTCTTTGCAAGATCCTGTGTTTAATGTGTTTTTATAAATTATTAATGTATTTCCGTGTAATAAAAAATTAATGGATAAATGGAATTTTGACTTCGTAATACACGGAAGAAGCCAGGTAATAATGAAGAGGAAAAATTCCAAAATGTTTTTTTCACATTTTCTCCATTTCGGATGCCCTGAGGAAAAAAATCCCTAAAATCTATGTCATCTTTGGGGAAGCTCTGTGCAGGGTTTTTTTATGGAAAGGAAGGAGAGGAAGTTCTGGGAATGAAAAGGGTATTAGGGATATGAATCCATCCCTCCGAGTCCGGCTGGAGAAGTTAAAAGATCTCTCTCAACCAGTCTACCGATCCGGCCCGCTACGCAAACGTAACGAAACATTTTTTCGGCAACTAAAACATACTTTTGGAGCCGGGTTGACATTTTGACGCGTTTTTAAATACATTAAACAGCTGTTATTAACATTCTAATGATCGATTAAAAAAAAACTATAAAATTTGAATTCGATTTATTCGAAAACGAAAGACCCCAAATTGAACTCAAATTGACCCCAAATGTGTGTCGATTCACCAGCTTCCCATTTGAATCACTAGTTTCCGAACGCCGTGTATTATTTATTTATTTTTAGTATTATAAGCCCATATGAGCTTTAGTGGACTAATAATCAGGAAGTAAGCTGTGCTATTTAAATTATATACCCACGGAGAAGAATAGTATGATGTTGACATTATTGAGGTATGTTATTATAGCGTTCTTATAACTCTATTCCATATACTTGAATACATCAACTACTTCTGAGAAAGTATTGCCAACTGCATGCAATCTAGGTACAAGCGAGTATCTAAATAACTCGGTTCTGTGACTCTTCCTCCCGCAACAAAATATCCTAGACAAAATATCCTACGGACAAAACATCCCACAACAAAATTTCTACTAAAACCTAACCTAACCTACCAAAAAATTGGACAAAAATAAAGCAGACATCCCGTAAAGATAATAAATTATTGCTGACTGTATTATTTTTGTCTATTTCACTCTTTTTGAACAATAATGTATTGCCTTTACAGAATGTTTGTCCCATTTTTTGTTAATTTAGGTTAGGTTTAGGTTATATTAGATAAGGTTAACTTTTAGTAGATATTTTGTTGGAGAATATTTTATCGCGGGATGAAAACGCGCATTACCAAATAACTAAGTACTGATATTATTGTATTATGTTATGCTTATGGGGAAAGGCATGATAGGTTGATGTATTGATAGTGAAAATAATCACTAACTTCTGATTTCGATGTATTTTACGTCGCGTCGGTAAGGGAGGAGATATTCAAAAGTGAAATCCTTTTAATTCTTGAAAAATATGGAAAAAACAATATAGCGTCATGTCCCTTTTAATGGTTAGTTCGAAGTTCCATAGTTCATGATGAAAATGAGGCTGTTAGCTTAAAATAGTTGTACACTGTTCCATTTGCACAATCTAAAATATGAAGAAAAAAACACTCCCATTTTTTTGAACTCGTTAACTGATTTCAAATATGATGCCAAGATTTTTTTAGACAGTTGTAATTTATATATTTTTTATTTGAGTTCCGCGCACGAGTCTCAACTGTTCCCAACTGTTTGAAGCCAGTAAGACTATGGTATCCCCAATTGGGGTATGTTTTGAGGCTGTAGGTATTGGAGGGGGTAAGGACATGCGGCGGAGGAAGGTGGGGAAATAAATGGTTATTCAGATCTGATCCAAACAATTATAAAACCATATCAAACAACTTTTCGATTTTAAATAGTGGTATTGAACTAGGGCTATACTGAAAGTATCTTCCACTTAGTTTGTCAAAGTTCCACATCTTTATTTTTAAAATTAAAGTATTAAAACTAACCCCTTACTAATAATAAACGTATTTTAATGTTTCTCAACTGATAAACAACCATTTACGATACATTAATGACAGTTGTCAGATGCATAAAATTTAAAATAAGTTTATTAAAAAGTCCCTTACAGTTCTCACTAAAAGCCTCAGCACTGATTGAGATTTAGACAAACCTCAGAGTGATTTGATTCTATAGCCCCGAGCTTGAAGAGGGTAAGTCCGTCGATAACTAATCCAGATATTAAATAATATGTTATTAAATTAAGTCGTTGAATTAGAATAATTGACGATTGTGTAAGAGACGATACCGCCCGAGGTGTGGCTGCTCCAAGTCGGTCACTGGCAACTGCAGATAGCTAACAGCCTAACAGATGTTACCTAACTAATCACTACCAGTAACTCCGTCTCTAACTGATGTTGACTTAGGTTAGATTGGTGCTCGCATTCCTGTCTACAAAATGTTCTAGCAGGTTCTAACAATTAATCATTCGGATAATTGCTATCGTCCGGTTAAAAACTAGAGAATGTGAGAAATTAAAAAATAAAAACAGAGAAAGTGCCATCTGGCGAAGTTTAATGTGAAATCACGCTATTCGATCAATCTTTATTACGAATAAGTTAAAATTATGAATACCAAATGATATGCTTTAGATAAATTGTAGTTTTTCCTAAATGTGTTTTTCTTCCATTAAAAATGAATTAATTGTCTCTTATGTGTTTCTAAACCATTAATCCAATTGCGATGAAACTTTGGGGATTTGATGTGTGGAAGCCCGCGATGGTTTCTATACATAATAGTGAGTTCTGGTGTTATGAAATTATTTCCCATACTATTTATCCAATTGCGTTGAAACTTTGGTGAGTAATTGTGCGCATGCTCGCGGAGGTTTCTATATAAACTGTTGAGATCTGGCGTTATGAAATTTGTATTAAAAATTGGGAATAGGTGGCGCACGAGTTGTTTTAAAATTGAGTGTATTTCATACAGTTTAGCAAATCTGGGAGTGGGGAGGGGAACGAAAGAGAAGGGGTTCGCAGAAGCGGGGACGATTGAGGGGGAAGCCGGAAGACGTACACGGAAGGGGTGGTTCGCGAGACGGGTTGAAGCGGGAGTGGGGAGGGGGTAGGGTGGGGAAGGTGGAGGGAGAAGCACGTTAAGGTAAAAGGGACGCGGGAGGGGAAGGGGGGGAGGGAAGGGCAACGGGACCGAGTAGGAAAGAACACGCAGGGAGAAATAATTTCTTTATTTAAATACATATGTGCTTTAACTTCTAAAATATATTTTTCATTAGAAACGTAAGCAACTTTCCTTGAAATAGCTTTAGCCGTGTTATGTGACTTGTTCCGAATATCCAGGTAGGTACTTTCCAAGTTCCTCTTTCTCCTCTTTTCCCCCTTCCGACGCCCTTCAGTTGCACATCTCACAATACATACCGAGTGGAGATAACATAGTCTCATTTGTTCTGGGGCAGTTAGGACTTTCCCGAGGTATTCAAATTTTAGACATAATGTTTTGCACACCATATTAACCTTATAAACTCAGTTTCATACAGTTAATAAATAATCATAGATTTTCCAAGGTGATAAATCCACAGACATCGCCTTGAAAGCTCCTGACTAAGGGCCCATACACACGCACATAATATTGTAAAATTTTAATATGTTCCAGAACAGATCCGGTAGGTACCTACTTGATCTATGGAGTCAGCATGTATGACAGGTCGGTAAACACCTTCATATTGCAACTTAAGGCTTGCTAGGTGACGTAATTATATCTAGCCCAACCACTGAATAAATAAACTGATAGAAATGACTTGTGCTCGTATCAGTATTCTTAATAATTCTTCACCACTTCTGTTCAAATTTATCACACTTAAAACATCGACATTCTTTCTTGAGCAGAAAATAAATTTCATTGGCTTAACTTGGGCACATAAGACAAATTATAAATAATATTACGTGTAAATTGGCAAAAGCTAATTTATTTCTTACATTTTCAAATACCGAAATAACGGACTCCGCACTACACTAAATACATACATAAATACCTATTCTAGTACAAATTCAGGAAAAAAGTCTTCAGTTATATCTATATGCGGACGCATGGAACTTATCCGATGTCGACAACGAATAGTGTTTGGTTTTGAAATTATGCTTAGTTCCTACCGGGATGTCGTTTATCCAGTTCTATGTATATCCTCTCTCTAACCATCCACCTTGCTGGACAAGTATTTAGAATTTGGAACGATGGCAGGAAAAGTAGTGCAAATTCGAGTGCATTGTTTTTAAAACAGCTGAAGATTTGGGAGTACCTTGGAAGCAAGTTGTTGGTGTTTTTCGTGCACATAACCTCGTTTTTATTAAGGAATTTGACCATCTCGGAAGTAAATAATATCGTTTTGTATTAATTCGTTTTATTGTGGCGATAATAACCTTGAGATATCACGGTGGAACTATATAACAATATTGTGGTAAGTGATTGGTTATCCCCCTTCCTTGCGTACCATGTTTTTTTGGTGACCGGCCAACTTAAAACCAACGATACCACACAGCAGAACAAATGTTCCAGCACAGCACGGCATGAAAAAAAGACTAGTAGGCATTAAATAAGTGTATTGAAATCGTCCCAAATGTTCAGCATGTTAAAATAATAAATCTTGGGGTTGTAAATAGACAATAAATTAATCTGTTTGTCGTGGAACTTGACCATAATACTACTCGTATGTGCACGAATGAAATAATGCTTGTTCCAAAATACCTATAACAAATACAGTTAGCGAACCCTGGAATACAACGTGCCCAAAATATGTTACTTGTTACCAAGTAATAAAGAAAATGCGATTCACCAAATACTCGTAGATTGAGACATGTTGAAAACACGGTTACTAAGTAGAGATGCTTTATACTCAGTCATGTGTGTTAATAGTGGTAGTCTGTATAGTTATATTATAATCACACTAGGCACATGCCACTACGACACGGGCATGTGCCTAGTGTGATGGCCAAATAATTACCCATTTTCTGTAATATGTAAACTTTACTGAATAAAGAACATTAAAAAAAAAAAAATTGTAATAATATTGTGTATATATATTTATATTGTAATTGAACAAACATTGTAATGAAGCAAACATTGCAATCGAAGAAACATTGTAACTGAACAAGCATTGTAATTGAATAAACATTGTAATTGAACAAACACTGTAATTGAACTAACATTGTAATTGAAAATTAACATCGTGTTGACAAACTGCTTAATAGCGGTTTAACTGGATTGTACTTCGAAATACAATAATAAAACATACAATAATTTAATTTTCCCAAGAGAATATTCTGATAGTATTAATAAGCTAGCGTCTGTACGGTTGAAATTAAAGAACACGACTTTCCATAAAAAAAAATTAATCTCAGACGCCCACGCCTTATGCAAAACTATTTTCGTACGTTAAGTTTGTTGCAAAGCCACTAACGGTTCGCCCGCCGCCCGCATGGCCTAGCCACAAAAGCCCGCGGAGCAGTAATTTAAGCAGTAATTTAAGTATCCTATTTGAATTTTAATGATGTATAGGTCTAACGTAAATTGGCCAATACAGCTTGTTTAAAAACGATATAGATAATAAACATACAAATACTTGGGAACAAATTTCTTTAATAAATTACCAGAAAATATAAGATCCCTTTGTGACAGTTTCAAAAATTTCAAAACACAATAAAAAAAATATACTGAAAACCTTAACTAAAAAATAAATAAATAATAATAATAAAAATTAAATATATACATATATTTATATAAACATACATTTATCCTATTATTTACATAAACTAAATTTCAAAGTACTAAATATAAATAAAAACAGCAATAAAAAAAAATTAAAAAAAATCAAAATAACCAAACTAACAATACTTCCTCCCGTACACACAAGCCTTCGCTTATTATGGGAGAATAATTTAGAAATATATATATATAATTGTAATAATTATAATTGTTTTAAGCTTTTATATACTTTCATTATATTTATGTATCTATTGTATGTATTGTACCAAAGGAAAATTTTTTCAATAAAAAAAAAATAAAAACATAAGCATTTCTAGAAAATATCTGTTTTCTGTTCAGCGAGCCCAATCTCAAGCTTTTGACTGCGACTTAAAATTAATGTTATAAATTATTATTGCATAATTGTAAACAACAACATGAATGTTTAAAATAGAACATATGAGTTTAAGGTGTGGAATGTTTACGTTTTTCTTAAGAATGCCTTTGCGCATAGTTCTCGGTTATTTTTTCCAGCGCTATTTTTGCGAAATATCACCTCAAAGGCGCTTTGCCCGTGCGGTAAATAATGGCAACATAAGGAAAATGTCGGGATTCTGACATAATTAAATGAAACAGTTTTTTCCTTTAATGTGTTATAAATTTAAATAATTTATCGGACAACATGTTATATATTTATTACTTATTACCAATTCCCCGTAATGTGCGCATTATTACTTTATTTCATAATATCAACATTCTTTACAATAACCTTCAGTAATATCGAACTGAAGTAATGCGTACGTTCACAAATTAATGCATCAGTGTAAAATTTATCAAGAGTAGGTATCTCCTATCCCCATTCCATATTTATCCTCTTTCCTTTACCTTCTTTAAGACTTTTAAAGCAAAATCAGACTCCTATCGTCCTATCTCTAACCAAAAACAGCATATAATATACTTTTTGGCTTAAAATTACCATCATATAATTATCTTTGTAACAAAGTTGTTTGGTTCTTATAAAATAAATAGATCAATATGCGACGCTAAAAGATGGGTTCCACGACAACTCAAAAAGTGGCATTGGAACAACTCTTTGAAAAGCCATTAAAAGTGATGAAATTTAAAAAAGCCCATAATCACCCTATTTAACGAAGTTTTTTTCCATCGCTTTTAATGACTTTTCAAAAGAGTGATGAAGTTACACATTGTTAAGTTGTTCGGTCACACTAAAGATATGTTTCTAGCCAGTGACAACTTGTTGCAATCCAGGGAACAGCTATAACATTCACTCGGGGGAGAGTGAGAGGGTATGACCCCAAGGCGGGGGAGGGGTGTGCAAAGGAGAAATAGAGGGGAGGGTTGGAAAATTTTAAGAGACTTTTTGGGACCTCTACTTATCACAGCTTATTATTAACATGAAATTCATGAATATGATGGTGTAATATTGTTGTATTGTCCTAGTTATATATTTCTTAATTAACTAACTAACTAACCATCACGCCATTTCCCCGCAGGGGTAGGCAGAGAGGACGGACCGCCAAACAACTTGGTCTTGGCAGACATTGCATACATGCTCTTCTATTATTCTGACTCTTGACATGGCCCGACTCAAGTATCTGATTGTCTTGATCATGCCATGTCTTTCTCGGGCGTCCCCGACTTCTTCTACCATTCACATTTGCGTCATATATTCTCCAATATATATATATATATATTTCTTCCCTAGCAATAATCCGTAAGCCCCCACTCCTTATATACGCCCTTGGTCACAGCGGACACTTTTTGAGACTTTCAGTTGTCGGAAAGGGAGCTTTTTCAATCTTAACGTGATTAAGGTATAAAAAGGAATTTCTAGACGAATGAGAATAATTTTTTTACTGTAGGTACTATTTGTTTACTCCAAAAGTTTTTTCTAACCTTTAAAAATTGCCGAAAAAAACAAAAAAATAATACAAAATGCTCATAGATTTCCTTTGGGTTTCTATGTAATGTAGATTCACCAGTTTGTCGCTTTTACTATGAATTTCTGGACACCTTATATAAAAAAACGAGGATTTTTAATATCAGATTACTAAAATCGATCTAATGAATCTGACCCATTAAAACCTTCTATGGCGATGACTCACCGTCACTTGGTGTGAACTAATAAAATATGCTAAACTATGTAAATGAACAAATATGCAATGATATATTGCTCTCCGGCACAGGCCAGGCAGGTCCCTGCAGGTGCCACAATACACATAATATCGTGTGAACATGGCGAAGGCGGGCTATTGCAGCCATCGAGCCCATGTTACGTCAGCGGTGTCTTTCTCATGTAAATAGGACCACTTTATATGGATCACCGAATGAATGTTACCTCCCCCAGAGATAGGTAGGTACTGTGAAAGGTTAATTCTATATTGGAGTATTGATGGAATGTTGAATTTAGATAGCCGGATCCACTAAGGCGCAAAATCATAATCCATATAATCGCACATCCCTTTGAAAAGTGACTTATTATAAAATCTTTTATTTTACGTTTTATCCTTGAAAAGTAAAGTATTTGTGATTATCTATGCCCCACCAAAACCATATTTAAGTTAGATCACTTCATTTCATAAAAGATTGTAACGCCCATGGAACACAAGGCGAAAATGCGTTTAACAAGTGGGGTAACGTAGTGATTGGCTAAAAATTCGTGACGTAGCTTGAAGTCCATGTTCCACTGGGAGATTTGAATTCACTGCAATACAAGTGAAAACATAGCATTTGTTTCCGGACTTCAAACTACATATACCGTCACGCGTTTGAAATTTCGAAAGGGACTTGAAGAGTTTTTTTTTTTCGAAAAAGGCCCCTATGAGCTAACGTTTTTAAAAGCATTTTCTGCGTGAAACACACAACTGCTCCGTTTTTTAAAAAACAATATTTATGCGTAGGCACTTTCAAAAACAAACATAACCCTGACCTTAAAAACCTAATGAACTGAAATGTATCAAATTAATGACATCCTAGAAGACGTATTACGTTTATTCAAGTCATTATTCAGACCAGTGAAGGTTATTCCACATGCTCAGTAGGTGTGCCCTTTAGAAATATTGAATCACCCATGTAACTATTTAAGTAATTATGCATAACTTCATAATATTTGATGCAAATCGGCCATTGTTTATGATTTTTAAAACACGGAAAAATTGCTCAAATTGCCGCAAGGGCGAAACCATAGACAAATCATAACAATGCGCAATGACAATGGAACGCAGAGATATTAAAATTATACCTTGCGGTGTGGCAACACATTTACATGAATGCATAGAAAACGCGGCAAAGGCACCTGTCATTTAATATTTATGCGATGGTAATTTTAAAAGACATGGTATTTAGCATGGTATTTAGGATTAATTGTTACTAAGTCTGTTTAGGATTAATTGTTGCAGATTAAAAAGTTGAGCGTTTGATACATTATATTATATTATATTCTCATGGTCTTATTTTGGCATTGATTTAAGTATTAACGAACAAGTTACCCATGTTTAGGTATGTTTTACGGTGATTTATAAGCGGGTCAAACATTGTCGTGACAAAGGGTTTCCAACCTTTCCAACCAAATAAAAGAAAAATAAATATTCAGGTACCCTCTTCAGCTACCGAAAAAGTTGTGTTTTTTTTTAAATTCATTTTTATTTAATCATTGAAGAAAATATTAGCAATTCTCAATAGAAAATTTGAAATAAAAATATCAGATAAAGATACGCTCGCACTAGGAATTGAATCCAGGCTCTTAAGTTGCCCTGGCTGTGCTTTAACCACTGACGTAATTCAACCTTATCCCCATTCGGTCATCGGTATTATACTTTGACTAAGAACTACCAACACTATTCACCCATATTTTTATTGGCCTGTTTTTATAGCACCACAGAGGAGGCCCTGAGGTAAATAATTCCCGTCAAGGCCTATGTCATCTTTGGGGATGCTGTGTGGAGTCTTTTTAGGAAAGAAAGGCGAGGAAGTTGTGGGAAGGGAAAAGATAGACGGCTGGGTATGAATCAGGGGGTCTGTGTGTCCAGTGTGGATATTACCAATTAACGCTATATGAATTCTGGAATACAAAATTCAAAAAACCTGTAAACCACAACCACCCTGCTAGGCATAGAGAAGCGCAAATGTTTATTATTAATATATCTCAAAATGTATACGGTGATAGAATAAAATACGTAAAATTCGGGAAATATTTTCCGCATTACCTGCCTGAAAATATTAAAAATGAGACATCTTATTCAAAAATCAAAAAAAGAAGTTAAATTCATAAACATCATAATAGTTAGTATTTTATAATAATTAGCATTCTAATATTAAATATTACACTTAGTAATTACTATGTAAAACTTAAAAGTATATGGCATTAGTTAATTAGGAAAAATGATTTCTTACAATCAAATTGATTGATCAGTTTTGTACGATTTGTAAGATAAAATATTGTAAAATTAAAATTGAATAAACATACTTTAAAAAAAGGAGTGACGGTCGTATGAATCCACCCCTCTCACCTCGGTGCATGGCGATGTTCCGAGAGAGTTTTTCCGGAGAGGTACAAAAGTCTCCCTAAACCGGTCTCTCCCGATCCGGCCCACTACGCAGTAGATTGGCAGGCGTAACTGTCGCCATGATCCGAAAAACCTCACCCCATTCCCGGGCACACCTGCCAAATCCCCAAACGGGGTGAAAAACATGTGAAACCACATGGGGTGACCTGTTATCTAATAAATCGTCGCCTTAGTTCGTATTTGTCCAAAAGACCATTAGAAAATTTTACAGGAGGAGAAGGTTTTCTTTCATTATTTTAATTAAACGTTATAATGTTATAATAGGTGTAAAGGTAAAGGTCTCATTAGTTTAAATAATGCTTAGTTAAGTGATTAACTATCATTTTTTATACTTTATTTTTAGTTTTAACAAAAACTAAAATGGTCGGTTAGACAAATAAGAACTAAAGCGACGAAATGGTTCCCGGGCGGCGGTACCGGTACCTGCTCCCAAATTGTTTTAAAGGGTTTTTATAATATGATTATGACAAATAAAATAATCGGTTTATAATGCTACCTGCCTACCTAACTATTTATACCCCTCTGTAAAGTAATTTAAAGTTACGATTTTTTTTTAAATAGCCCATAAGCTAACCTAACGTAACCTATTTAACAAATTTTTAATATTTTTTCCTTCACGTTTAATGACTTTTTAAATTAGGTGTTGAAGTTTTATGATTCTAAGTTGTCCGGCCACCATATTTGCTTTGCAGATCAGGGCGTGCACTTGATCTCATAAGCAAATGCAATTTAATGCATGTTTTCGATGACTAACAGTATAAATTATTGCACCGACCGACTAGCAAAATTAATTCGTAATATCTACATAGAATTCAAACACATTTAAATAGGCCTATAAAATTAACATAATTTATGTGTGAAAAATAATGCTCGATCATTTACTAATTTAATGGCGTCACCAAGGGATAGTGATAATAAAATACGTTAATCAATAGTATGGTATCATAGATGCATAATTTTTTTTTTTTTTTTTGGTTGTTATTATTAAATTCAATGTCAATTTTGTGAAGGGCAACTTAAAGTCAAATTTAAAGGATTTCAAATCTTCCATATTGAACATTACATCATTACTTTTATTTATTAAGATATTAGGGTTGGTTAGGTGGGTAATGTCTGCATTTTTATTTATAAAGCTTATATCTACCATTTCAGTCAAGGTGACGAATGTAATAGAATACTCAGTTCTAGTTTGTACAAAATCTTTTACAAAGCATATACCTGTCATTTTAATAAATAGAATTTATTTGATTGCTGTGCAATCTGCGGTCCGCAATCCCATTTCGTGTTGCTCGCGAGCCTGTTCTTACTTCCCACTTGGCTAAATAAAAAATCAAAAATATTTCCTTAAATAACATTCAATGGTTTCTGTTGTTTTGCAAAATAATTTATCGGAAAATTGTAGTCTTTCTTCAAAGTTTTGAATCAGGGCGCTCAAATAATAAAATTTTCCAATAATTAAAATGCGACCATTAATTTTGATGTAGAAAATTTATAAAAGAATTTGGCACTCTCAGAATATAAAAATATTACCATTTGTTATTTCGGCTAGTGGCATTACACCTATCTCTCTCATTCAAAATTTTATATTTTATATATATTAGGCTTATTAGATTTGTCAAAGAATTTATATATAAGAATGCAAAAATCAGTCATTTTAAATACACGTAGGATTACGAAAGATTTTAAAATATTTATATTGAGGGATCAGTAGGATTTATCGGTCCAGTTAGAAATTCTATCCTCCAACCCTCTGATATCAAAATATCTGGAGTCGGTGAATTATTTTCTCATTCGGATGGGTGGTTTGGTATGTTTTTGCCATCCGGTCTCTGGTGTATTGACGTATTGTTCTTGTATTGTTTTGTATTTATTATACTTACATAGTGCACTCACATAGCGTGGATTGACTAGATAATCATTTGTGGAAAAGTGTGTTGAAGGGTTTAGTCTTTCCTGTGGGGAAGATTTAACCCGGACATAAAATCTGAAGCACCAAAATAAAAATAACCTCAGCCGTGCAGCTTCTTGTTGAGATTTACGTTTGATGCATTTTATAGGTTTCCGTTTCATAAAATTCCAAAATTTATTTTGACCAAATTTTGTTGAACTTTCCGAACAACACTTGCCAAAAATAGTAAGTACGTACTAATATATTCTTTCAAATTTTAGAATGATAAAAATCGACAGCACTTATTGATAATAGCTACTGTATAAGCAAACAAAAATGTATGTAGCAAACAAAAGCTACTGTATAAACTTCTATACAAGCTGTACAAGCTTCTATACAAACAATAACCTTGCCAATTTTTTAATTAATACTAAAGACAAAGAAGATCATTTAAGTTTCTCCGGTTTTTATAAACTTAGCTGCAGTGATTGCCTTGCTTTTTATATAGGGAAAACAGCACGTAATGTCAACACTAGAGTAAAAGAACATTTAAAATGTTTAAATGAAAAGGGTTTCTCTGAGCTTGCCAATCACCTAATCTCAACAGATCATACTTTTAATAAAATTTCAGGAACTCGCGCTTTAGAGATTAGGAAATCATTAAATACAAATATGGCAGAATTCTTACTCAATAACCAAATCAATGTAGCAAATCAAAAAAAAATAACCCTATAGCCCTATTTTTAACTTATTTCCAGCAATCCATCCTAGCCCATGATATTATGTATGTGTTTTAGTGTTAGTCTGATGTCCTTCATTATTAATATGTTCATATATCTAAATATTGTCCTTTATCTTATAATGTAAAATACATCAAAATTTGTTTAATATCTCATTTATTACCGTTAACTGTTGGTTGGTTTTTTATTTGTGATTAGATATGTACTGTTGTCTCCCTCCCACTAATTGATTATTGTATTATTGTCTCCCTCCCACCAATTGATTATCCACTTTACCTCTGTCAAATACTTTGTCTCTATCTAATTATATTCTTTGGTCATTTTCTTTCTCCCTCTGTCACTCAACTAATATATAAGCCATAGCTCTCACTCAACATTTAGTTATTATTATTTATATCCTGAAGCTTGATGTAAGCGAGACCGATCGATATATACCAAAATAAATTCGTGGTTAAATACAAAGTGTTTTATTTATTTTTATAAAAGCTACTGTAAAATTGATATTTATTTCAAATAAAATAACTTTTTCTTCCTTCCAAAAAACAAAAGCCATATTACAGTAGCCACCGTGAATGAAATGGTATTGGCTTTGTAAATGATTTTGCCCAAACAAAAGCCACATTACAATAGCCACCGTGAATGAAATGGTATAGGCTTTGTAAATGATTTTGCACAAACAAAAGTCACATTACAGTAGCCACCGCGAATGAAATGGTACAGGCTTTGTCAATGGTTTTGCACAAACAAAAGTTACTTTACTTTAATACAGTCGTCATCGTGACTGAAATGATATTGGCTTTGTAAACGATTTAGCACAAACAAAAACTAGTTGATTACAGTCGCAACCGTAATCGAAATATAGGCTTTGCAAATGATTTTGCACAAACTAAACATGAAATTTATTATTATTATTTCAGTCGTCACCGTGACTGAAACGGCATAGTCTATGTAAATGATGTTGCGCAAACAAATGCTACTCTATTATGATGCGTATAAACATAAATCCGTGGGTATTACCGCAAACTGAACCACAAATTATGGGAAAAAGGTTCCTTCCCCATTATTCGTGGCTCGGTTCGCGTCTTTATTCGCAAATATACAAGCTGCCTTACAGTCGTCTCCATGACTGAATTGATATAGGCTTTGCAAATAAGCAGACAGTACCCATCCCCAATATGGTAACTTTAACCTTACTTCGGTCTCGCAGATACGCTTATAATGCAATTCTTTAATTTTATTTCTTCAATGATTTCTTAGCTAATGTTAAAACGCTATAAGAAAACATTTAATCAATACTCGAACACAAAAAGAACACCCAAGAATATCAATGTATTGTAGTATAAAATTAATATATATTATCTGTATTTGTATAATAAATTATTAACGACGATTCAAATTAAACACTTTTTTTTTACCTTGTTCAAGGACATAATCTCCCAATAATTCAATCAATTTGTTTCGATTGATCTTTGTATGGGAATTCTTCAAGGCGCGTGAATAATTAAATAACTTAGAATCAATTAATCTTTCAAATTCATATATAATTAATTTCTATTGCAATAAAATATCATCGATCTTTCTTACGAACGAAACTCAGTGGGAAGATGATTTCATTAAGAAAGACTTTGTTTTTTTCTTCGTATTTATTTGCAGGTAATGAAAAATGGTGTTTAAATTAAATCAACAAAAATTGTTTAAAATGTAATGATTTCAGATGTTCATGGCCAAAGGTATTATCGTTACAATTTTTTGAATTGTTATGCTGTGTGGCGCTTCATACCTTTTTAGTCAACATTTCGGACAGCGTAACAGTGTACACCATTAGGGCAGGTGTGTAGATTGTGGTCAAAGTTAGTGTTATATAGAAGTGATACCGTGTTGCAAGAGTCAATCCTCCCAGGCCCGGTATTTCATACAGAATAATTAGTGAAATTGATGAGGTTTTCGGCATTTACTGACAACTCCGTCGTCAGTAAATCTACACAAACTACAATTTGCACATCTGCCCTGATGAAGAATAATGTAAAGCTGTTCGAAACGCTAGATAAATAAGGAGGAGGCGCATTATAACCCAAAAATTAAACACGATAAAGCTTTAGATTTTTTTTCATGTGAATACCGCACAAGATTCCCAACTGATTTCAACCTGGAGACAGTGAGACCATGGCATCCCCAATTGGGGTATGTTGTGAGGCTGAAGGTCCTGAAAAGAGAAGGAGATGGGAAAGAAGAAGATAGGGAAGTTATTCAGATCTGGTCACCAAACACGTCATTTTACTCAAGGGTGATACTGAGAGTATCTTCCAATTTGAAACGTGATGCAAATATAACTTATATTATTTTTAATGATTAAATTTGTAAATTTACTGGCGTACGCCGTGATTTGAACCCGCAACCTTAGGATTGCTAGTCGACGGCCTTACCTCTCGACTACGTTTAATGACTGGATCTGAATAGCCAAACCCCTTCTACTTTCCCACCCTTAGCTCATTCATCCAGATACTATTCTTGGAATAGGAATGCCATCTATCAACTGGTTCCGAGCAATTGGGACACTTTTACGGTATAGAATTAATTTAAAACAAAAAATAGTTTCACAATTAAAATATTTAATCTACATATTTCAGTCAGGTAGCATAACATCATGTCAATAAGTCTGGACACGTCACGACACGAAAAATATTAATAGCTATCGCAAATATTGTGGCGTGATCTAGATCGGGCTTAATCCAAATTTGAATATCGACAGATCACTCTAGATAATTATTGCACCACGTTAAATAATATAAAAATATATTGGGTAATTCGGCTTGTAATTTAATGGAAAGGGTAATTAAAAATAGTGTGTCAATCGTGCCGGTACAGAAGTAAGAAGGCAGTTGAGTGAAAAATGGAGAGATAGTTGATGGGAGACAGACTGAGGGAGGTTGAGTGAGTGACAGGACCTTGCCTCTATGGCAGCACGCGTTATCGAGGCGACGAGGTCAGATCACTTGCATAGTGCCACAAGTCAAAGAATGCAAATTTACGAAATAAATGAAAAAAAATGTTTAAAAAAATATATTGGTCATTTTCGAGCAGGTTTGACAAGTTGAATAGTTGTTGAGTTCCAAAAATACGTTTATGAATGTTTTTTAGGTCAGGTATAAATTAAATTTTGCTAAATGGATAATATAACATACCTAATACTCGTAACTTTTTATGAAAAGACTAGTTTGACAGGTTGAAAAGAAAACATTTTTGAAATGAACGTAGGTCGGAGATTGTCTATTGAAAGTGATTGTCCATTGAGTATGTCTCTGATGAAAGTACGACACAAATGTAGATTTTTTTAAAACATTAGCACCTTCACAGGAGGCTCTGAGAAAAATAATTTCCTCAGGTAATGGGGATGCTGTGTGGAGGGTTTTTATTAAGGAAAGGAAGGAGAATAAGATCTGGGAAAGAATAAAGTATGAGAGGCGGGTAGGAATCTGAGACTCAAAGTGTCCGGGAGCTACGGACGTAAGAATCCATCCCTTCCACTGAGTAAGAGGGTTGGGAGACTCCTGCTGGAGATGTAAAAGGATCTTCGTAACCAGTCTCTCCAAATCCGGCCCGCCACACAATATGTGGGCAACGCATCCGCCACCAAGACCTAGACAACCAACATCTCTACCATTGTTCACCCCAAGTGGTTAGCTATATTTGATGACTTAGCAGGGGTGTCCGGGTTCATGGAGTTAGGTTTGTTTGGATCTTGGTGGCGGATACGTCCACCCACCAACTGTGTGGCAGAGGGATCCGAGAGACCGGCTGAGGGAGACCTTTTGACCTCTTCAACATCGCCTTGCACCGCAGTGAGAGGGATGGATTCTAATATCCGTCACTCGAAGATACCTACCCACCTCGCATACACTTTTCCTCCGTAGAACTTCATCTTCTTTTTATAAAAAGATCCTCCACACAGCATCCCCAAAGATAACATTTCAATCTCCTGTGTGGAACTGATGTTAAAAAAAAACTTTCGGTTGGGTTAAGTTGACGTCATAAAGAATGTCATAAAGGTTTAAAATAAAATAAATCATCACTTTTATAAATGCAAAATATAACTTAAGTTCGCATTCCCCTGCATCGTCAAAACAGCTTCTGTAATTTTTGCAAAGTTTTCACTGGTTAAATTAAACCCGTTCAAAAGCTCAATAACATTACATATGAAACTTATTAAAAGTGGTAGTCGTTGGTCGTGATAAGACCAAGGATCATTCGAAATCTAGAACTGGAGTGGTCGAGTTTATGCAACAATTTTTGGCATTCGTTAACTCCAGCTATTATTGACAGCTGTGAACTCTGATTGAAGTATTTTGATAGAAAGGCGATCTTACATGACTTGGCCTTTGGTGTTTGGTGTTTTGCGTTTTAAATTGGCGATTTTTTTTATCACGGAGAGTGTTTTTATAGGTACGCTTGTCGAATGTAAAGATATTAAAAATGCTTTCAATGAATGTTACTTTTTAGTTTAATTAGAATTGTGTTCAATTTATTGTTATTAGAGCGATATCCGTTAGAGCAGGTATGCTGTCAAGTCAAGGCGTTTTCACTTTTACAGTACAAACGTCGAGAGGATACGATAGATTCACTGTATTCTGCAAATCGCTGTTTACTTCAGAACTTTGGGTACATTACACTTCAACACAATGGCGTAAGTTAAAAGACACATACACTAATGCTTATCGCCAACTGTTCGGCCTACTTAGATACTGCAGCGCTACGGAAATGTTCCTGGAGGGATGAGTGCAATCTTTCAGAGCACTTCTCCGCCACCGCACGGGAAGCTTATAAGGAAGACTACGCCAATCGAATAATGCAATCATCATTGATTGGTGGCTCCCTGATGGACCCCTGGAGACGGTTAAATTTACTCCATAAACGGCTGCTTCCATACATTTTAACATTTTTCTCTATTTTTATTTTCTGAACACGTGGGTTGTTATTTTGTCGATTTTTATTTTATTTTAGTGTTTTGTAATTTCGAATCATGGAATGTATTGAATTGCATTACCCCTGAATAAATACAGAAATAAACTGATTAATATTATTGGCAGCTTTAGATTCGAAATAATCTGTAATATTTGACAAGTTATTTATTTATTTATTTATTTATTTATTTATTTAAGGAACATAAACAGTCATAGTAATAAAATATACATAAGAGGATGGCAAAAAAACAGACCAATTATTAATGTTCACAGATAGGTATTTAGAAACATAAAAGTAACTGAATGTAAACTAGAAAATTTAAGAAAAACAGAAAAAATAAAAACAGAACTAAGCAGCAATTTAAAAAAAAATAATAATACAGATGTTAAGTCAACAAGTGATAAACATGTTATAAACAATAATAAAATAATTAAAACAATACTTAAATAGACTGCGAAATAGGTATTTGGGTTGGGACGGGTAAGGGGAGGAGAGGGATAAGGGAAAGTTGCCACGCAAGTAATATAATAATATTAGGTACAATGAATTTAGTCATGAATATGTGTTATTCGCACCTACATAGAATGTAATAAAGAAATTCTGTAACGACAGTAACTAGCAGTGAATATGTCAGCAAGTGTGTCTATATGTGCAAGTTTATTATTATAGTATTTACATGCCCTTTGTATAAATTCATTTTGGTTGGAATTAGTGTTGCATCTATCAATGTAGAAAAGGGTATTTTGTCTGCTGTATCTAGTCGGCGTGTGGAAATTTATTTTATTTAGCAGCTCCGGGCAGTCAACTTTTGAGTTAATAATTTTGTACAGGAGCATCTGATCAGCGACAAGCCTCCTATTGAGCAGTTTCGAGATTCGAAAATGTTTCTCGATTTCGTCGTAAGAATTGTATATGTTGAATGATTTAAAATTGAGAAATTTGAGAAATCGCTCCTGAACTCTTTCTAACCTGTTAACATAAACAATATAGCGCGGGTTCCAAACCTGTGAACAGTATTCCAGGTGAGGACGAACATGTGAATTGTACAGAATCAGATAAGTCTTAGTATTTTTGAAAAATTTGCATGTTCTCAGTACAAAGCCTAGACTCTTTGTTGCTTTGGTGACAATATTATCAATGTGTTTATCAAAAGTAAGTTTAGAGTCCAAAATAACCCCGAGGTCACGTATATAATCTTTATTTGTTAACAGAGATCCAGAAATGGTGTATTCATGCAGTATTTTTTTATGGTTACGTGTGAATGTGACTTTGCAACATTTGGAAATATTGATAAAAAGCTTATTTCTGAGACAGTAATCCGTCAGTTGGTCAAGATCTTCTTGTAAACGCACAGAACAGTCATGGGAGCTTATAGGAAGGTATATTTTCATATCGTCGGCAAATAGTAAAATTTGAGCATTGTGAAAACATGTAGTAATATCATTTATATAGATAGAGAAAAGCAAAGGACCCAAAATGGACCCCTGAGGCACACCAGAAGTAATGATTTTCCAGATGGAAGAAAATCCACCTACTGTCACAGCCTGGGACCTGTTTGTTATGTATGAAGATAACCAACGAAGGAGATCTCCATGAATACCATGATTAGCAAGTTTTCTAAGCAGGATCCTGTGGTTGATCTTGTCAAAGGCTTTGCTATAATCAGTATAAATTGTATCAACTTGCACACGTTTATCCATAGAGGCAGACAAGAAATTTAAAAATGTTATAAGATTTGTAGCAACAGAGCGACCTGCAAAGAATCCATGCTGAAATTCGTTGATCGAATTCTTTACCACAGGGAATAACTGGTCATAGACTATGTTTTCGAACACCTTTGAAAAAATGCAGAGCTTGGAAATGGGTCTATAATTATCTGCTTCGCACTTAGTTCCCGATTTATGAATTGGTGTGATGTAGGCTCTTTTCCATATATCTGGAAATGTACCAGTCTTAAGCGATATATTATACAGTATTGATAGCGGAATTGACAAATGATTTGCACACTCCGTAATGAACAGTGGTGGGATACCATCTGGCCCAGCACCCTTGCTGGAATCGAGCCGTTTTAAATATTTAGATACAAGATCAGCATCGATAAAAACTGATCCTATCTCACAAACCTGATTAACAACGGAGTCGTGGCAGGAAGTCCCCAGAGGGTCAGCCGGTTCATAGACGGAATGAAAATATTCAGCAAATAAATCACAGACTGCCTGGCCACCCTCGGCTGTTAAATTCTTAAGATTTAATACGCTAGGAATAGATGCTGATAGTTTTTTTGATTTAACATATGACCAGAATGCCTTGGGATCTTTGGCGATATTCTCTTCAGCATTATTAATAAAGTCTTCATGACACTTCTTAGCCATTTTTTTCTGTCTGGTGCGTAGCCTAGAAAAAGTAATGTAATCGGAAGGGTTCTTATAAGTAGTATATAATCTGTGAAATTTCTGCTTTTCGCGAATAAGTTTTATTAATGATGAGCTATACCACGGGGGATAGGAATGTTTACCAGAACGCCTCAATGGAACCTTATCAGAGATCAAATTATTAATAATATTATAAAAATGTGATAGTGCAGGATTGACGGAATCGGTTAAGTTAAGTGTGTTCCAATCTACTTGCGCCAGGCTGTCTCTTATGTCATCGTAGTTAGCTTTGTGGAATGAAGGCCTTTTAATTGAGTTTTCCTTTATGACCGGGGGTTCAACAAACTCAGCAGTGATAATGATAGATTTATGGTGAGTATCCTCAGGAACAAACGGGTCGTTCGCGGGAGCAACGCGTACCGAGAAATTACAGAGAACGAGATCAAGAATTCTTCCTAACGTATTTTGAACACCATTATATTGGTGGAGGTTACAGTAATTAATATTATCGATAAATGTTGAACTTATTGTAGAAGTATAGTTGCAAGGAATCATGTTTACCTCATCCACAGGAAGAGACCAGGTAATATCAGAAAGGTTAAAATCTCCCATAATAAGAAACTTGTCGTTAGGTTGATTCAAAAGCTTAAAACCTAGATCATTCGAAAAGGCGGAGATTCGAGCATTGAAATTGAAGCTTTTGGACAGGTAGATACAACAAAGATGAACGCTAGTAAATACATTGGCACGTGGGATGCGAAGAGTCACCCAAATGTCTTCATCCGTAGAACACCACGAGTAATTACAAATAGCATTGAGTTCCTTTTTGACAGCCAAGAGCACCCCACCACCCATTGTTACACCTTCGATACTTCTGTCGCGTCGGAAAATCGGTTATTACGCCATGTTGCGCTACCTCCTTCTTTAGCCTACTTTTCTGACTGCACTACAGCGTCTATCATCAGAGTAGGTGTGTAATGCAAGTGCAGATGTGCATTACACATTTAATGTAATATTGCCTGAAACGTTGACTATAGAAGGAGGTAGGGAAATAGGGAAACACGGCACAATAAACCAAAAATAAATAACGATGATACCTTTGGCCATGAAAATCTTAAATCACATGAAAATCATGATAGTTTCCAACGTCCAATAGGTCAAGAATCACAACACAGAAATTTGACATGCATAACAGAGTAAAAGTAATATTCACGAAATATGCACTACTACTACAAATTTCACAAAATTCTGTAAATTTCTGCAAAATATATAGGTACTACTACTGCAAATTTCAACCAACGCACCCAGAAAGAGACATACATATAATTATAAAAACAACACATCGCTAATAGCGGTGGCGTAGCTAGCATGGGTGGCACCCGGGGCGGATAGGGCGGTTAACGTGGTTGGTGTCACGTGTCACCCGCCCTCGGGTGGGTGACACGCGGTCCGCCCCCCCTCGCTACGCCACTGCTAATAGTATAAGAATTTTTAGAATTCATTCGCATACCTGACCTTCATCTTTAAAAGGATTTGTGTATTCTGAAACACATTCTTCCGAACAACGAGGTATTGTCATGGAAAAATAGGTTAAACGTACACTAATATTCACCTGATGACCTCCGAGTTACACAAACTAATGAAATTCTTAGAAATGGTTTACTAACATTGACTCCTTTTAAAATTATCCATAACACTCTCATAATAAATAATGTGTAACAAACACAGTGCCGGATTCACGACATATTTTTTAATCAGTGATTTTTTATTTAATTTTTTTTTTATATATATATTTTTGATTGTGAATACCGCATAACTGCTCCCGTCTAGAGTCAGCGAGACTATGGCATCCCATATTTGGGTATATTGTGGGGCTGAAGGTAGTGGGAAGGGAATGAAGATGGGGGTAGAGGAAGGTGCTAAAGCAATTTCAAGCATTCTGAATGGTAGTCTTATAACACATATTATTTTTAATGAATTAATGATGAAATAACGCAAATTAATCAAATAAAATTTATTTGCACACGCCGGAATTTGAACCTGCGCGGATTGCTAGTCGAGAACCACGGAGGCCATCGTAAATTCAATTAAAATGCTATGTAGCTCGAATTCCTAGATCTTTTAAAAACGAAAGACAATAATTCCCATTTAAAGAAAAACCTGACTATATTTCATTATTTTTAATAATTGAAGACGATATTAGCGACTCTCAAACGAAAAAGTCAAACAGAAAAATCAGAAAAAGTTTCAGTCGCATCTAGGATTTAAACTCTGGACCTCGGCCTTGCCGGAGCTTTGCTCTACCACTGATCCGATTCGATTGCATCAACCAAGGTCACATTTAACTGTTCATACTTCGAATAAGAACTACTAATATTATCTTCAATTTAATTTGTAAGCTCTGCTTTATTTGTATTGTTAGAAAAGCCGCAATAATTTTTGGGTTTTTATGCCGTGTTTTGCGCTTCCTCCTTCTTAAGCCAATGTAACATTTCGAACAGCGTTACACTCTGCCCTGATGAAGTACATTGTAATGCTGTCCGAAACGTTGGCTAAAGAAAGAGAAATCGTAACACACCATAATTCACTAAAAATAAGCCACGAAAAACGTTTTACCGTGAAAATCTAAAATCATATTGTTTTTACGAACATGCGAATTATGGATTAGACGTGACTGATTTCGGCGGTCAGCACGCTTTAAATTTATGCCTTTAATACTTACTTAGTAATTACTACTTATTTAAACGCTTTATATTGATAATTGCAAAAATAAACACAAGACAGTATGTAGGAAAAATGATGAGCGTTTTCTAGCGCCTCTTACATTCTTGCGCCCTCTCACACGTTCCATTTTCACCTAAGCAAGATCCGGCACTGTTCTCACGCGTAGCAAACAATATCAAAGCCTTTTAACTCCAGAATAGTATTTTAAATGGCGCGTAATTCGACAATATTTTAATGACAATGCAAAGCCATTAAAAGCGGCTTTGAGCTTTCTTATGTAACCGATAGTTGGGAAATGCCGAGAGCTAAGATACGTGGTACGGAGTATGAATGTGGTATTGTTTTTTGATATGTAGATTCGTGATTTATTATGCCTCAATAAACGCCTACTGACTTCAACTTCTGCCAAAACACTCGAAGGTCAACTTTAACTAAACTAGGTCACATTAATCAAATATCAACTAACTAGACAGCTGTAGGTTCTTTGTAGGATTGAGTCTAAATGGTCATTATTTCTTCTTGAATCAATAAATTTTAAAGGTTCAGTAATAATTATATTTTAATTTTCATTGTTATTTTGAAATACAAAAGATATTATAAGTAGGTACTTATTCAATCACTGAAACATGTTATTTTGCTAAACATGCATGCATTTTTGTTGTTGTTGTGAAAAATCCCCTCAAGGGCGGTGGCAAATGGCTAATCATTCATCCTTGAACGTTATCTTATGATGTGAAAATTAATTATAGTATTAGTATTAATTTTATAAAGGTTCACTGTTTAACATCATATTTTCTTTCCTACATGCTTTTATTTGTGCTTCTTCATTTCAGTTATATACATACATATATACATTTTTTTTCCACCACTTTATGTTTTCTTTATTGTTTTAATCTATGTTTTTATACTATATTTTTTTTTGCGGAAACTTCACTGGTTAATGCACCCATGTAATATGTAATTACCTTATAATATGTATAACTGTTTGTTTCCCCAATAAACTAAAATAAACAAAATAAAAAAATAATCCTATGAAACCAGATTTTTTAGAAGAGTGATTTTTATTATACTTTCAATTTTTTTTTTATGAAGTTACAATTTTTCATTAATATAGCTTCAATTAATTTTTAATAAAGTCTCAATATATTTATAATAAAGTTTCAACTAATTTTTAATAAAGTTTCAATATATTTTTTAATAAAATTTCAATATACTTTTAATAAATTTTCCATCACAATTTCTATAAGTTTAATAATAATGAATAATGTTTTTTTAATTATTTTGCAGAGTTTATTCAATTTCTAGCGTTGTTCTTATTTTAAAAACTTGATTGTGCCTAAATGTATACTCGGACGACGCTAATACAAAACATCCCGATATAATATGTTCTTTAGTTTCCGGAAAAGCCAAACATTTTCTACATAAATCATCAATTTGATTTGTATCTTTGATGATATGCTTCCTATAATTTTTAATATATTCAAAACTTTTATCAGCCACGAGTGCGGGACACTATCGTTAGCCTTTTGGTAATCTATATAATCTATGATTATTATATATAATGTTATCATGATTACCTGCAAAGTGAATCTATCTTTGAATGATCGCATTTTATAAAATTTATTCAGAATATTGAAAAAAGGTTTTAATATTCTTTGAAATAAGTGCACAACCGGAAATTGTACCAACGCTTTTCAAACGAACTTTCATAGAACTTGAATTTTATCTTAAAAATACTATTTTAGGTTGTGCCTCTATCTGTAACTCTGGTTCAATGAACTCTAGAACTTTTACTTTTCATTTTCAAAATTGGAAATGTTTGTTTGGAGAATTCAGACAAGTGATAAAGTACCTACCTACAACATAATATTTTCAAGGGAAAAGATTTTAAATAATATTTTCAAATTTTGAACTTTGTCGGGAATTAAGTCTATCCCCATTCATTATTTAGATGAAACACGAAACGAAAAAAATGGTTCCACTAATGCTCTAACGCCGAACGATCGGAAACTACTGAATCCTGTAGCGCACTGCCACTCGCGTAATAGTAGTGGAACTCGTTTCGGCGAGATATTTTGCACGCCTCTATGACTATCTCGTGATTTTTCACGGGTTACTTTGTACACTTATTTAGTAGAAACCGTTTATTTCCCACAATAACTTGTAACAGGCTCAACTTCAGCAACTAATTTAAAAATTGTAATAACCATCGTTGTACTCATAAATCAAAGAGATCGAAATCTAGACGCAAAAAAATAACATTGATCTTAATTTATGGATGGTTTTGATGATTTATTACTGTTGTTAAACATAGAAAACCTTGGAATCTAAACGTTATGTTTTAAGAGCTATGTATTTTTTTATAATATCCCAATATTTATTAGTTAGAAAAAAGAGCCCAAACAGACAATATAGATAAATAATAAAACGCAGCGTTTCTCAACCTTTATGTGTCATGGTGTCATGTATTCAACGCTTTAAAAATCTCCACGCCCGCCTTCCTCCACTTAAAGAAAAAATCTTAAGAGTAACAGAAAGGCGCTGCAAGTTTTGGAGGCGTTACATTAATATTACATTATTGTTCTCTCAATATATTATTTTGTGTTATTTTTATTATTTTATAAAATTATTAACCTCAATACAGGCTTGTCCTAGTGAGCTTAAAAATTATATTATTAATAATACTAACATGTAAAGAAACAATAATATATAAACAAACAAAAAAACTTATAGCGCTGTTTTGATGAATACATAGTCATCTTGGACGCTCTACAAATATGTACAGAAACAGAAAACTTCCTTACCTGGCAGTCCCTTCAGATTGATTGATTGATCTTACATTTATTAGAAGATTTGTGGCAAGGGTATACCATATATATTTAATTTTTAATATTTTAGAATATATTTTGTTATAAAATGATCATTAAAAGCTTGGAAAGTCTACATAGGTTTTAACTAAAATCCAAACATTCGTCGTGTTGAAATTTTTCTCGAAAAGTCTGGGCTGCAAAACCATTTTTTTTTGTCAACAAATGCGAATTTTTAACTTTTTTTTTACGAATATAAATAAATAAGAACCAATGATTTGGGCATTGCCCCGAAACACTCAAATGTCACCCCGGAGGTGCATTCACTTTGAGAAACAATGTAATTAAGGTGTGTTTATCTTATAATATCTACGATTATTGCGATGGTAATTGTGAACTAGTTTTGAGAGATTCACGATTCACATTTATCATTTATCTTGACTTTGTGGGCAGGCAGACAGGAAAGAAGAAACAGTTTTATGAGAAAAACCTTCGAGAATATTATTCTTTAAGGTTATCTTATTTGCCATTTTATCTATACGATTGTTCAGGCAAAAACATTGAAATTCAATTGTATCGCCTCATTTAGATTTGAACAATCACTATTGGTAACTCTGCCATTATTGATTCATCAGTCGTCACAATATAGTGAATGTTAATTTAAATGTATGAAAATAAAATTAATTAATTAAAACAATTCGAATGAATTAATTGATTCAATTCAAATTAATTAATAAATTCTAATGAATTAATTAATCAAATTCATATAAAGTATTTAATCAAAATAAAATTAATTAAATAATCAAATTCATTAATTAATCAAAATCGAATTGATTAATAAATAAAATTCAAATTAATTAAATAAAAAAATTCAAATTAATTAATTAATCAAATTCATAAAATGCCAGTCAAATGGTGAAACCGGTCCGGTCATTTATAAAAAGTGGGTGAAAGTTTTTAAGGTTTCATACATAAAAAAAGAAAACAAAGTTGTACTAAAATGGAAATACACAAAAAATTAGTAAAAATTAAACTAAATAGTGATTTCACGTACAGCTACATCTTAACGAGGAAAAGCAAGCGGCGTATTGTCCAAACGAACGTATTCTCCTATTTCCTCTGCAGATTTTAACAAAAGTGCAATCATTTTATAATGTAATATAGATATCAACCACTGCCATGTTTCCATGTTTTTTTAATGACTTCTGATGATAGTAGTAAGGATCCTCCAATAATCTTAAAATTTGTGTAGTTTGTGCGTCTTCCACAGGCGTTCAGCATACAAATTTAACAATATATTTTAAAAAAAAAGGCAAAACGTGCACGCATAGAATATCTACTTCTAATAGAGTTGGTGAAAAAATCTGAAAAATCGGTCCAGTTTTGGAGAACAAAACAAAGGGATACAATACATCGATTTTAAAGGTTTCGAAATTAGATATTGTAAATTATATTTTTTAAATATATTATTTTAAATATAAATAAGTATAAAATTTGGCTTCACCGGAGAATGCTCAAATTCCCATGGACCGACATGATCACCAACACAGAAACTCTCAGGCGGGCTAGAGCAGATAGATAACTGCTCACATTAGTAAAAGTCAGGAAATTTCATGTCTGGGTCACATACGTCGAGTGTAGAAATATCACTTGCTCCAATATATATTAAAAGGCAAGATAGAGGGTTGCCGAGGGCCTGATAGGAGACAAATGTATTGGCAGCGAAATGTACGAGAGTGGATCGGTATTAGAAGTGTGGAGGAGCTATTCCAGGCAGCGCAATATAGAGATACATTTACCAGAGTGATCGCCAACGTCGGGGACCTCATAGGGCACACGAAGAAGAAGAAATACATTTGAGTTTTAGGTACTAAATATTAATTTCTTAGCTAGTTATCATAATAACGATAAACTTAAATAATGAATTCAATTATTAACTAGATTTTACACATGCCATTATTTATTGTGTCAAGAATAATATCTAAGATGTACGCGAGCATACCTACAGGTTTTATTATGACATCTTTAAATGGATATTAGTTGCAATTGAATAGAATTAATCTGAATATTGTTTCGAAATGCAATGTGAAAAAGGAGAATTCATCAATACGGTAAAATATGCAGAAATAACGTCTGCCAGAAAAAAACACATAAATAACTTACGTCGATCACGAATCAGACTGCTCTTCACTCTATAAGTCTTATTATAGGATGTCCTAAAATGGGTTTATTGTAAGTTAAACTCAAGAACGAATTGTAAAAGCGCCCGGTGTCGAAATAAGGGATCAATGACGCTATTTCTTCGGAGAATATTCCATTGAAATACCGGTATAATGAAGACAGAATTCCCACCTAACTTGTGTACTATTTGGCAATGATGGCAATCTATTTGTTGACAGGGGAATCTATCAAGTGGTCCGCCCATTTTCGCAGAGAGTCAAGAGAATTTTTTCAAGTATTTTAAGCCTCCAGACCATTCATTGTTGGAGTAGGTGCTTTAAAGGGCGCGACCTTTTTCAGATAAAAATAAAAATTGAATTTGAAACTGATATACTTAAAAAAAAGAAAAATAATTTTTGTATCAAAAACAGGTAGAGCACATATATGGTACGGATATATGCTACTTTACTTATTTGTTTTTCAAATTATAAAATATAAACAATTAAAAAGTAAAATTTTCATGATTTTAGATTTTGCAATTTTGGCAATAATCATATACATATTTGAATGTATTTTTTTATACATAGGGATGGAGTCTAAGGATCCGAAAAGAAAAATAAATTACAATCACGAGATGCACCAACATGGGATGAGAAATGCAAAGTAAATTTGAATGCCAACAAAGAAGAAAGCAAGTACCCGTCCAACTTTATAACAAAATCTGTATTGAAATTACTGTACTGAAATTACAATACGTTAAAATTTAAAAATGAAATTAAGAAAATTTTAATCTCAAGTATTGCTGATTTGTTAATGATTGAAAACAATTAAATTAAAATGTTTAAAGTTTCATTATGTTTGCCAAAATTTGTATATTTTTTGTAAATATATGTTTTTTTAAAATTATTAGCACACATGACGATGTGAGCTCACTCAACATTAACAAGGATGGGTCATTTGAGAGAATTTTAACAATACATCAAATTTCAAAGTGAATTTTCAAGTTCCGTGAAAGTTCTATTCAAGTCCAGTTATGATTTTAGTTTTTTTAAGCAACTGGCCCACAGAACTTGAATAGTATAATAACAGCATATAATAACAGAAATTTCACAAAATTTTTAAATTAACTTTGTAATTTGATGAATTGTTCAAATTCTCCGAAACAACCCGTCCTATTTGAGTTACGGAGTAGCGCCGTTGTAGTTTTAATATGAAATTAATTCATATGACTAAATACACTTAATATACATGTTTGTCGTAATGTAAATACAAGTAAACCGGTAAACCCATAATCTCTTATTTTAATGCATGTTCATGTTCAACGTAATTGCGTTATTTTTTAATGCGAGTATTAAAATCATCACCTTGTATCTTCACGGGAGCGGGTCATGAGTCCGTGTTCGAGTCTTGGAGAGGCATTTTGGAGCAAGGTTGTCTGGTCAGAGAGAAAAAACTAGTTTAGCAGAAGAAGATGTACCGCAGACTCACATATCTCTCGTCTTCAGATGGACCGGTCGTTAGAAAGAGGACAGAGCAATTATCATGCGAAAACTGAGCTAAATCAGCGATTTCTAAGTATTGCAACAGTAATCAATTATTTATGTGTTTATGTGAATGATAGAAGATGGCCTCTGTACCGTAATGGTATAAAATTTTTATTGTGGATCGGGAAATTGCAGGTTTGAATTTTAATGGCTTTAAAAAACCAAGATAATATATTGTATCTCAGAGAGCCATTATTTCGAGATTTACGAAGTTAAAATTAAATTTACATATAGACATATACCGAACAGAATATTCTTATGAATTGTTCAATAACGATTTTAAATACTTTGGAAATGCTGTATGGAGGGTCGTTTAAGGGAAAGGAAGGAGAGGAAGTTGTAGGAAAGAAAATATATGTGGGATGGAATCTGGGGTCATTGTTTTCAGAAGTATGAATCCATCCCTCCCACGGCGGTGCAAGGCGATGGGTCGAGAGAGTCCGGCTGGAGAGGTCAAAAGGTCTCCTTCAACCAGTTGGCGGGCAAACACATTCGCCGCCAAGGTCTAAACAAACCTCATCCCATGAACCCGGGCACCCCTGCTAAGTCGCCAAACGTAGCGAAACACTTTAGGTAACCTATGTCAGGGGTGGTGGTTATCCAATAAGTGGTTCCCGGGGCGGCAGTACCCATACCCGCCAGTGGCGGCTCGTGAGTTTTCAGTGAGCTGGAGTGCTAAAATTGAAAAATACAATACACTCACGGACGGCCACTGATACCCGCCTCCGACCGAGAGGTCATATATAGGTCTCCCTTAACCAGTCTCTATGGCAAAGGTATTGGTTATCCAACAAATGGTTCCCGTACGAGCCTTCCAAATTTACTTAATTTTACCCTGCAATTACAAGCACCTGACAATTCAAAACTCTAAATATAAGAAAAACACAACTTTACCTAACAAGTTCACAGATTGAAAACAACATTACCTTTTAAATAGAAATAGAATGCAAGGATGTGCTTGTACCTGGTACCTGCTTGCACTAGAATTCAGGTGTAGACCCTCAGTCACACCTCTCTAACACCAATTAGGCATAACTTGGAGATGGTTTGGTCTATTACCGTAAAGTGACATCGGTGATATGAAGTCATTGATGCATTTATAAATGATGTACAACCTTAATGGACAACATTAATACTTTTCTACGAAATATGTACATAGGTATTTGTCTTGGTTTGCGTGGTGGAATTTGGTTTGTACTTGAATACCGCATGACTAGTAAATAAAACAACTTAAATACAAAGAGTTTGCAATTCACACGCGGTGGGTGTGAAACCTTCAGAAAACTAAAGTAGACATGAGTGGGGAGGCTACGAAGCATCGCACAAAGAGGAGACCGGTTATACATCTCATTCTCACGCAGGTTAAATCCTGTAGATGTATATGTTTTTCGTTTCATCGAGTTTCAAATCACAACGGAACTAAATAAGTTTTCACTTCAAAAAATTGAAATTGAACAAAACACCGGTGTACGAAGTAGTAAATATCTTAAAAATTAACCTTAAACAAGAACGGGACGTTTTAACGACTTTTTAGCTCGGCTGTGGAACGATTTGCAGGCGTCTTTGTTCAAACCCTCCTAAAACTTGGGCATATGCAAGTCTCATGTCCACTCCTTTCTGTTATAAAAAAGACTCTCATCTCAGCACCTCCAAAGATGCGATGAAAAAGCTGTGATGGACGCTGCATCATGAAACTAGCAATGATTTCTCATCGTTGTTTTCTAGGTCTACGCAACTGTTATCAGATCGCAACTTCATTTCAAACACGATACACGAATTTTTTAAATTTACAGCCAGGTCGTCGCAACGATTTGTTTAAGATACCACACGAAGTAACAAATGTTCTAGCGCAACATAACAACGAGAGATTTATTGAAATTTCTGAAACTGGAGATACCTATATTTAATTACGCTTTAAATAACCTTAATCTTTTGTCGTATAAACTCTCTTCCCAAATGTTAAGATTGTTAAAATAGAAATCTTGTACCTAGAAACAGTAAATAATCTGACTTATGTACAAAAAAATAGTAGTGGATGCCACATTTTTCAATCGTTCGATACGTAAAAAAAGTATTGTTGAAATTCGGGCAAAGCCGGGTTGTAACTACTAGTCATCGACACAAACGTTTACTGATGTTCAGTCTAGTTTTTATGATCATACTTCATGCACGAATCTTATCCAATTTAAACGATATCACGATTTAACTAAAAATAATAAATGTCCCAATTAAACGTTTTCAAAACTAAGTACCATGCAAATAAATTATAAACGAAATAAAAAAAACTTTACATTTTTAAGATTGAAAATACTAGTGCGTTCTTTGGTGCAGTATACCGAAATGAGATCACACGGCGGAAATTTCTTCTACGCTATTTTTTTTTTGAGGCCCCGAGGAAAATAATTCCGTTCATGGCCTATGTCATATTTGGGGATGCTGTATGGAGAGTCTTTTCAGGGAAAAAGAGATGAAGTTCTGGGAAGGAAAAAGGTATGAGGGTTGGTAGGAATCTGGGGTCAGCGTGTCCAGAAGTGACGGACGTATGAATCAATCCTTCCCACTGCGGTACCAGGCGATGTTCCGAGAGAGTACGGTTGGAGAAGTCAAAGGGACACCCTCAATAATTCTCTCTCGATCCGGCCTGACACGCAGTTGGTGGGCAGACGCATTCGCCGCCAAGATTCGGACAAACCTGACCCCATGAAACCGGGCACCCCTGCTAAGTCACCAAACGTAGCGAACCACTTGGGGTGACATATGGCAGAGGTGTTGGTTGTACAATAAATGGTTCCCGGGGCGGAGGTACCCAGACCCGTCTCCCAAATCAAAACACTTAAAATTAAGGACGGGTTGTTCCTTAGAATTTAAACAATTCATCAAATTTCGAAGTTAATATTCAAGTTCTGTGAAAATTCTATTCAAGTTCTGTTATAGTAAAACAACTGGCCTATGATGAAGTAAAAAGAGAACTTGAAAATAATTTTTACAGAACTGTAATCTTGGTTTTGAAATTTGATGAATTGTTCAATTTCCGGGAAACAAACCGTCCTCAGGCTTTTTTTGACTTCGATTTTGGGCGATCTTGGTTAATTTTAAGTTTTGTGAAAGTTGATATAATTTTAGATTTTCACCGCCAAAAAAGTATTATCCTAATATATATTTTTGAGATATTATGCCGTGATGCGCTACCTCCTTCTTTAGCCACCAGCGTTAGGTACATTGTTCATCAGCACACATCTTCCCAGATGATGTCGTATATGACAAATGAGTGTCATTTTAGTCAACAATCTTATTTTTTTGTTTTAAATTGGACCTCTAAAAATCTCATAACATTTAGGTTCAATCACGTTTCGTATCATTTCATTAATCTCCATGTTGAATCAATCAATCTCAACACAAAATCTGATCTGATATAATTATAACAGAATGTATTGATGGATGATGGATATAAAATATAATATCTGTTTCTTCACACCTGGTGAGTGTCTGTAGTGTGTCTGAAGTTGTTCACGAATTAAAGCAGAATATTATTAATAACACGTTCAGATTGACAGGTTAGCACTTCAACTGATATTTACCATATTTAATATATTAAGAGCTGTTTTGATTTTAGTTAAAAAAATCTCCAGAATCTCGTTATGCCTTTCATGCAGATTTAGCACCTCGAGTATTTGGAAGTTTTAGATTTGTTTATAAATATTTCCCGGATGATATTAATTTTCATTTTGTATACAAATAATCGACATATGCAAATAAAAATATTAATATTTTAAAGTCGTTATTACTTCTGTACTCAAAACTAAAAAAAAAACTAAAATATTTAAATTAAGTGCAATATATTATGTACAAACATAGAAAGCAAGACCGATATTAAGTACCTGGGCATAACAATAGATCAGCGTTTAAAATGGTCACCACACATACATATTCTGAACAACAGAGTAAGGAAACTAACATATATATTAAGATGTTTAAGAGATATTTTAAACGAAAAATTACTTAGACCCACACACTTTGCTTTCTGTCAATCAATTATACAATACGGCATTATAGGATGGGGCTGTACACATACAAATCAAACACAAACAATTTACATATCACAAAACTAATAATAAAAACAGTTTAAAAAAATTACAACAATACAAATTTATAAAGATAATATTCAAAATAAAGTTGCACCCTTTAATAATAACAGAAATCTTAGACAAACATCAATACTTCCTACTCCAAAATGTAAAAAAAACAATAGGACAGTTATTTCATAAATATATCTGAGTTAATTGTTTTAATTCACTACCTGAAAAAATCAGAGACATGAATAGTAACATAAAAAAATTAAAAACACAGCTTTAAAATAAAACCGTAAATTTGAACTGAATAAAAAAAAATTAAACCAACATCACCCCCTCCCCATACACACAAGCCCTGCTTATTTATGGGGGTAAATCAAATACATATATATTATGTAACTAATGAGTGTAAAATTTATTGTAATTTATGTATCTTTTTGTGAATAAAAAAAAGTATTTAATTTGACAAAGGTATTATAAAATTTATAGGTATTAAAAAAATTATTATTTTTTTATTGGAAAAACTCTTTGTCTCTTTCTATAATAACTTTTTGAAAGATATAATATCCATCAATGTAATAAATCTATCATTGAAGGCGAAGATGATAATAATAAATCTTAACAAAAATATGGAAAGAACAAGACAAAAATAAAAATGTAACCCAGGATATCTCGAAGAGTCGATTGAGGCCGTTGTCCCGGTAAGATGAAGGATACTGGGTTCGTGGTGGAGTCCAGGAGGTTTTGGTTCGTGTCCCAATAGGCCACTTGCATGGATTTCGTAACAACTTAGAAAGAGTCGTGGGGATAGATTTTTTTTACTAAGATTACGAAAATGTTATTAATTTTTTTTAGAAATATATGGTTTTTTTTTTAAATGTGACGTCACTACATGAAAATGTCCCGTCTCAGATTAATTTTCTATTAATTTTCTAAATTCCACACTGATTTTTTTAAAAAATGGCAACACTTTGATTTCCACGTATATAAATATAGGAAGAATAAGATATAACGTCTGGTAAACAAAACAAAAAATCGCAAAAAAAAAATTGCTTTGTTTTTATACCGATACTTGACCAGAACTCGTTAAGGTAATTTTCGCGCCGTTTCCGAATCACGTTCAACAGGTTTTGAGTATAGAAAAGTCAATATGCACATATTATCTTTGAGAAAATCTTTCCGAGTTAAACGACATAAATAATAAGTCCTAGCACGAGCCACGCCGGGAGCGATTTATTCTTCGGGGTCATTCTACAACACAATAATATATTATAAATCATACGTAGGTACAGAATAGCATAAATATTGCATTATTATGATACTATCATCGGAAAGAACTGGAACACATAACCTGCAGCTATTTCAAAGTGATAAATTATGGACGGAAAGTAAAAAAACTAATACATTTCCATGGTAACTAAACACTCTCGAAGTATTATCATGATTTATTTTTGTGTTATTATGCTGTGTTGCACTACCTCCTTCTGCAGACACTCTGGAAGTATGTTATTAAAATTTGAGATGTTACCGTGCATAAACTTGTAAAATTCTTATTAAATTAGGTGCATTTCTGAAAGTAGTTATATTGTCTGTTGTATGCTGATGATACTATGTGATAATATGAACAAAAAAAACAGTCTCTTGTATCTTGGATTTATGGAGTTTGTGTGCTGAGTTTATTTATTTTTTCTAACACCTCACAAGAGCGTCATTGTCTATACAGTGTAAAAACAAGGGGACTATATTACCCCCCGGTTGGGATGTGTTTTGGGGAGGGTTAAGTTAGAGGCTCTAGGGAGGGATTTATCAATGCGTGCCTTGAAGAGGCTCGGATTAAATGAAGGAGTAAAAGAAGATGCCGGTAGCTCGTTCTACATACGAGTCGTCTTACAAAAAACGAGTTAAAGAAACGACCCGTTCTTATGAAGTCAACATCAAAGGATGTTCTGCTCGGATCCGTCGAGTTTCGCGTTAATACACCGGTGCACCGGAGATCAATGCTGCTAGCTCCTTCGAACAGGCTCCATTGAAATACCTGTAGTTAGTACATTTTCATAATGGAGCCTTTAATGAAAGGGTCTAATCTACGGTATTAATCTAAGGAATCATGTCCATTTTTACTGATTACGCTTTGAGAAATTCCCTAAGGCTAAAATAAAAAAGAAATTTGTATGACTCATCTAACTTTCAATTAGGTATAAATATAAAGCACTCTAACTTCGTTACACAACAAAATGAATACACTTATTTGATTTATATCGTCAATTTTTCAGGATTAATTTATCCAAACAGTTGTTGCAGATGGAATACATTACCTCCCTCCCACGTGCAATCCTAGACTGCCTCGTTGCCTCAATACACGTGATTGGCCAATATAGTAACTAGCCTGTCATACATCACAACATAATCGTAACAAAACACATCATGGCACAAGTGCTCGGCACTTGGCACGTATTGCAATACTCAGAGGAAAACGTGCTATGTGCAGCATACCTAGCGTTGTGTGTCGCTTGCCGATATTAGGTATCTAGACTTAATACCATAGAACAATGAGGAAAATACGTACTCTATTATTTGTAGATTATAATCACATCTTTTTTAGCATAAGTCGTGAAAGTGACCTAATATAATGTGCTATGTATCATTTTTGTCACAATAAATCATGTTTTTTTTACGTTAGCTCCACCAAAAAATTCCATCAGGGCCGATGTCATCTTTGGGGATGCTGTGTATGGGTTTTTTTAGGGAAATGAAGGAGAGGAAGTTCTGGGAAGGAAAAAGGTATGAGGGGAGGATAGGAATCTGGGTGTTAACGTATCCAAGAGTGATGAACGTTTAAATTACAAGGCGATAGGTCGAGAGAGTCCGGCTGGAGAGGTCTAGGTTAGGTCTCCTGGACAAACGCACTCGCCGCCATGACCTAGACAAACCTCATGAACCGGAGCACCCCTGCTAAGTCACCATTGTAGAGGTATTGGTTATCCAAAAAATGGTTCCCGGGGAGGCGGTACCCATACCCACCTCCCAAATTGTAATGTCACAAGTGAGCAGTAAAATTAGTCTGCATTACTTGTAAAGAGTATCAACAATTAATTAACGTCTCTGGTCTAAATGAAATAATATAGAAGATGTAAATAATATAAACAATATATATTTTATTCTGATGAAAAAATTTTTGGTATTGAAATAATGTATTTATATATTTATTTTAATTAGTGATGTCAACAATGTTGGTTTTATCATAATTTTTTTTGGAAAAACTTCTGAAAGTTTACCCATTAGTGTATAATATATCATTAAAGAAGAAGATAATACTAATAAATCTAAGGGAAACGTGAAACACAACAAGACACAGATAAATAAAAAGGCAACGGTCGCAAGTGTACTTAATAACCATAATGTAATGTACATATCCAGTATAAGAACATCTAGGTTTATTAGCAATACAAACATTTTTGTTTATTTACGACTCGATTAATTTACTTTAAATATTGGTTAACAAGTTGTAGGAGGTCTATTTCATAATAATATATAAATAGGACAGCCGTATCAAAAACACGATCAATATTTGCAATGTTTGTAGCCATAAACTATAAAACAGTTATAGGAGTTCCTAGGAGCGAATCAATAAATACGTCAGTATGATTTATTTGTAATAGATACATAAAGCTGTGATAGGTGTAATAATATAACGAATTTATTTTATGTGAAAATGCAATCATTCGTTTGTACCTACTTTACCACAACAATGGTTTTGAAGTAGAACAATACCATACATTGTTTAATTACGAGTTGTTGAATCTACTTTATTACTCAATAACAGAAAAATCTTTTCTAAGAAAATCCATTACTGGAAGTAGAAGCCTCGATGATTGTAGACAGTGTGGATAAGACTCCATAAGTTTTGTTCAAAATGTAATCAATAAGCATCATAATATGTTTTAGTTTATTTTTATCTTTATTTTTTGTATTTCTTAGGCATTAATAATAATAATAATATTTTGATGACTTGTATAGCGCCGTTTTCGTGAAAAATCACCTAAGTATGTAACAATTTATAGAAATTTTATTTTGAAGAGTTTTAATTTTCAATGTAGGTACATTTGTTACTATGTATGACACATCCGTGTCACCTTTATATATATATATATATATATATAAATCTCGCGTCACGATGTTTGTCAAGGTAAACTCCGAAACTACTTAACCGATTTTGATGAAATTTGGCTTACTGTGTGTAATTTGGTCCAACTAAAAAGATCTTGATTTATATTGCGAATTAAATGTTCATTAAGTGTAAGTTCCATAAGTTTCTAATAGATGGCGGTATGAGTTAATTCATAGACACAACACTTGGTTATGTAAGGTAACCAACCAGTAGATGACGTTTTGCTTCGATTTCACGTCACAACAACAGTCAGCTAGTTCACTATAAATTAAAACTATTTATATTACAAAATGGTTGTTTGGCAGTCTCCATGTGCTTTCAGGGATACTAAATTGTATTATGCTCGTGAACTGCGGAACGACGACAACTTTGCTTTTTTGATCTAAATTATATATAAAAACTATTTATATCACAAAGTGGTCATTTGGCGGTCTCCATGTGCTTTCAGGGATACTAAATTGTATTGTGCTCGTGAACTGCGGAATGACGGCAACTGGGCCATAGACGATATTGAATTGTCCTTTTGGATGCAACATTTAATTTATTGAATCATGACCAAAACTCGAATCATTGTAATTTGAATTATTGCGGATTTTACTCTCTCCGGATAAATACATAGTTGTGTGAACATTAGACGCACCTCATGTTAAAAAAAAAAGTTTTCGCTCCCGCTTTCAGTGCGCTTAGATCTTCAAAACTACGCAATGGATTTTCATGCGGTTTTCACCAATAGATAGAGTGATTCATGAAAAAGGTTTGTAGATATATAATTTTTCAAGGTTTTGTATGAATTGGTTGAAATATACCAGGGGTGGCTAACTTAATTTTACCCAAGATCTACCGTTTACTGACGGAAACCCTGTGCGATCTACCCAGTGGCGTGGCGTGGGTTTCAGCCGCCCGGGGCGTAGATATTCAAATGCCGGAGGGGGGAGGTGGGGGGGGGGGGGGGTACTTACATATTTTTTAAAAATTTTATAATAACTCATAAATTAGTGCCCAAAACTGGTTTTAAATTAAGAGAAAATCTGCTTGCGAGTCCCAGCTTTAATTAGTATTACTCTCATAATATGCGTTTCGTTTTCCTACAAATTACAAATTTTGAAGAAAGATTTGAAACAAAAATTTTAACCCCACTCGAAATATTAGAACGATTTTCTTCGAAATGCGTCATAAGATTAATCCGCTATTGGAATTTTGACAGATCATTCGGAAGATGAAACTGGTTTTAACCTAAGAGTTAATCTGCACGCGAGTCCTTAGCTTAATTTGTTCTACGCCTAGAACACGAAAATGGTTTTCGTCCTTTTTTTGTACTTGGGACACATGGATGGTTTGATGACTCTCTTTCGGAGTGCATCATAAAATATTATCAAATTGTGCAACATTTCTAATTTGTGGAAAATAACAAAAAGGCCGCCTATAATGCAGCAGACGATCGCAATATAAGGTTAGTGTCTTTGTTGTCATTTGGACCGGTGCTGTTTTGTCCGCGAGTAGAGTAATTACTCAAATATCTTTTAAGTATTATACCTACTACTTTGGTCACATCTCAGGCTCACATATTAAGTGTGATTCAGTAATAAAAATGTAAAGCAAAAGCCAGTCATCGTTACCAATAAATTAAAATGATTAAGCCATGACATAGTAACATAATTAGTGAGATTTTATGACAGAAACTGTAGTTTTAATGGCAACTAATATTTCCTTTTCCAAGTTTTCCTTATAAAAGCAAACACATTTTAGTTAGACTTATGATTAATGGCCTTTTAATCTTTCTTGGAGAGATATCTTTGACCTTTGGAGGGAATTCAAACCATATAAGGTATCTGGATTATGACAAGTGTTTGTAAATATATATGTAGTTTCAATGGCTCTCAACAGATGTCGTTAGAGTATGTAGTTTTCAATTTTTCTTAACAGATATCGTTAGTATATTTAGTTATGTGTAGTTTTAAGGTGTCTCAATAGGTCCCAACACTTTCTTCGAGGGCCAACCGGGAAGCCGGCTTAGGGGCGCGGACACCGAGTTTCGCTTGCGTCTTGGCTCCGCTTCCTCGGCGGGACTGCCGGACGACTGCAGCTCAGCTGCTTTGGTTAAGTCAAACAATCTCATCTAATATGTAATTTTTTTTTCTTTATTCTTTTAACCTTTCTTCCTACATATTAATAAACTTTTATTTCAGCTACAACAAGTGGCGGAGATGAGACATGATACTGAGAAATAAATAACTAATAACATGTACGCACTCGCATACTGCCTGCTAACAATGTATGCCCGGACATTGGAGGTCTAGAATCATTTTAAATAAAAAGTAGCTTCATTATAAACAAAAATTAGAGCCTGAGGTTTACGGTGAAGAAGGAAACCATCTGTTTCCTTATAACACCGTGGAAAAGTGGTTGGGCAACCTCCAATGTCTCAATAGTTGTCTTACACGATAGAGACATCTGTCAGACGATTAAGTGTAATTCCCGAATGGTTACGAAGATAACCGATAATATCCGATCTAAAGGCGGGCATCTTTAGTGGGCGATTTCTCCGCTGGCAGATTAACAGATAGCGTATTTTGGATTGTGGAAGTCCAGTTAGATATTCATTGTAAATGCGACACTATAACAAACAAGTTCGTAATATCTGACGAACAGAAGTATTATTGAAAACTCCCTATCATCAGAGTTGTATTGTTAATCAGAGGAATTAACAGACCACACTGGCGCAGCCGGTAGAATACATTGAAAATATAAGAAAAAAAGACAAAAATAACTGGAAACAGTTTGTCTGGAAAAACTCGAAGCGATGGCGCTAGTGTAGTTGGGGATCATTTGCATGATATGGCAGCTATGTATTACGTTTTAAAAGATATAATTGAATGATTTAAAGGCATTTAAAAAAAATAACAGAGAAATGGAAACATAGAAGTAATTAGGGAAAAAATAAGCTTATTAACTTTTTTTCTTCAACGTAAACTTCTGAAAGAATTTCACTTTATGATGGCATTATTTATTTTATTAAAAGACAAATGACTTTGTTTACATCAATTTATTTTATAGACAATCTACATGTTTCGTGAACAATGTTCACATTATCAGGAGTAAATGAACACAATGAATGTGTACAAAATGACTGTGTATAAAATAAAGTGATGTAAACAAAGTTATTATCTTTTAATAAAAAATAAAAACTTATTAAGTTAATTATTATTTTTAATTGATAAACTAACGTTTAAACAAGATTTTTATGCATAGCACAAAGGGTATTTAAATACCTCTCTCACAAAAATAAAGTTGGTTGTTTTCAGGTGGAAAAATGTAATAATAAGTAATTGTCGAATGTAACACTAGTATATATTGAATTATTTGGCGGGTATTAGATAAGCCGCCATAGCTCAGTGGTCAGAGCAGCTGACCGGCAATCAGAGGGACACGGGTTCAATTCCCGTTGGCGGCCAGTATCTTTTCTCGGAAGATTTTTTCAATGTAGATGAGTATTTCAGGCTGATAATTATTGATTATAATATTTGTTATCTACTTATTAAGTTGTTTATGAGGTCTAAATATTTCAGATTTTTATCCTAAATATATCTAAACATGCTTTTAACAGAATAAGATTAGAAATAAGTTTTTTTTAAGTTTGGCAATTACAATTTCTATATAATAATATTTCTCAGAGGCAGAATGTTGAAGATTGAGGTTATTCATTTTTTGAAAGCGATATAACTCGTGCTTATTTATATTGATATTAAAACATCGTTTGACTCAAATTGTACACCAGTCACGATTAGAACAGATTCCAATGGCAACATATAGTTTGATGGAACAAAACGTTTATTGCAAATACGATATTTTTTGTCGGTTTATATTTATTTGTTTTTATGGCACAATCCACTGCTCATCATTTTAAAAACCTGTGTCCAAATGTCCTCGAGGATCGCAAACGCACAATTTATTTAAAAAAACTTTCGCCTCTGATTAGGAATAAACAGAGATTTATAGTTACCATGACCGCCAGAACACCAGCGCCAACGGCTGATTTGAGTTTTCGAAATTGCCTGCCATTGGAAGAATTTTGTTTAACTGAATGAGTCTGAATGGGAAGTAGATGTGGAAAAAGGTTACACTCTGCAAGAGTCATTCCTAGCAACTTAAATGTGGTATTTTACCCGAAGGTTGGTTCTATATCTTTTACGACAGCGTAACGCGTGTTAATTAGGCCGTATACGACACATTTTGATAGTTTTCTTAAATGCAATATTCCGTATCGCGCAAACGAGCTAAATACTGAGCTTATGGACACCAACTCTAAAAAGTAGTTACCCTAACGCCAGAGATGACAGCGCCAGAGATTCTAAGTCTCTAAACGATACCCATACCCACCTCCTAAATTGATAATGCAACTGAAACGCGTTTGCCGCACACGAAAAAAACGATAGTACAAAAATTATTTAAAATCTGGTAGTTAAAAAACTTGGAATAAGACATTTAAAAATATAAGCTATAGCTTCCAATGAATAATCTAAATTTTTTCTTCTCAGAACTTCCTCTCGTTCCTTTCCTCAAAATACCCTCTACAGAGCATCTCCAAAGATGAAATTGTCCCTGACGGAATTTATTTTCCTCAGTGCCTCCTAGTGGAGATAATGTAACAAAAAACAAACAAATAGGGTGACCACGTGCTGAAATTTGATTTCAAATAAAATACAATGCCGCTATTTTTTAAAAGATAAAGAATAATTACAACTGTTTGTTTTCTAATCTTTTGAAAGATTTAATTTTGTATTTTAAGGTATTTTATAATTTTTAAAAGTAATGTGAAACACGTGATGTAAGTCGAAAAATTTCACCTTTTTACTTTTGCTGTACCTAGTCATAAATACCAATTGCCTTAAATATTAATTTATCAAAACTCTCCCACGCAACATTCGTAGACTCATTGCACTTAAAAGCCTTATTAAAAAAATTCGCCTACTGTATTATCATGACATAATAATAGTTGCTTATACTCATAATATATGTACCTGTATAATACCTACATTAAACTTGTTCTTCGTTCTACCTTTCTATTTACGAGGAAAAAACCCTGTCACCTGTGGTGCGTTACGTAAATAAATAAATACATTACCCATACTTCGATAAGTGATCGTATTTTTCGGTAAGTTTGCCCGCCGTCGAGCTATGAACCAATTAAGATTAAGCGGATTCTGATTGTGACATAACCGCTCTCATTTACATTCATTTCGTTCCTACTCTCGGCCAAAAGCCGTGCTAGTCATTCACGACCGTAGTTTTTGCATTATTTTTGGGCCACTGCTCAGACGGGAGTCTGGTTATGATTTTTTCGAGAGTAAGAAAGGATCGTATGTTTAAATGCAACTAAAATCGTTACACCTTTTCTCTTACGATCAGGGAGATTGAAATACCAGTCAATAATTCGCAACGTAGTATTACCATTAATATACCATTTAGGCTTCTAGATTCTAGATATCGAAGAGCATTTCAATTTTTTTTTTAAATAATTTCCTTCAGGGCACACATACTATAGATTTAAAATTGATTTCAAATTGTACTACTCTGAAGATGCTCGTCATAATGAGAAACCGGTCATTAACGGTGGAAGAAAGTTATGGAGTCGTTTTAACCCACAACAATAAATAAATAAGTCATAATAAAATGGAATTGCATAAAGAATAATTAAATGATTGAAATTCAAGAACTAATTCAATAATATAATTGCCCGGCCCGGAATGCCAAAGGTCCTGGGTTCGAGTCTCAGAGGTGCTAATATATTTTCTGAGCTTTCTGTTTCACGATTTTCGATTGAGTTTCGCTTATATTGTCTTCATTTAATAAAATATTACAATTTGAGGTTTTACTCATAAAGGTAAAAATACAATTAAAACTAAGCTAGTTATCATATTCAGGATAAATTTGAAAAATAGGTTCAGTTAGAATCTATATTTTACGCATTCTGTATTTATTGTGTCATAAGTCATAAATAAAATCTAAGGCTTAAGTAACGATTGTAATTGATTCAAATAACCTATAAGGTGATGCATTCAGTATACCGTATATACTATGTTTATCACATTGCAGTGAAAAATAAGCCATCAAAGTTTTTTCATGAAGAATTTTTTATCAAAATTGTGGATGTTTTTTTTATCTAAACAAAACCAGTCAAGAATCAAGAACAGTCTAAATCACGACACGATCATCACATTAACAGATTTAATTTAATAATATCAAATCCAATGAAAAGGAAACAGGGTCAAAAATCGTAACAGAGGTGAAGGCTGTACTATCATTAACAGCAACAAAGATTTCATCTCGGTTTCTACGATGATCTTGACCATAATCTTTAATAGCATAATGGACCAAAAATACTTTCATACTAACAGATGCCGAGTGTTGTATCGTATATAATTATTGTGGGAGAGAATGAACACGAGTTGAACTTGAATGAAAGCACTTTAAATGTAATTAACGAATAATTTATTTAATTATTAAAGTAGGTACTCTGATTCATTTAGCAGTTGTAAACATAAAAAGCGTAGTTAAGTTTACATGTTCTTTGTTCTTAGCGCTGCAGGTTTGAATTCAATAGAATGTTTTTTTTGTAATGAGATCACAAACAAAGGATGTTTCAAGGATAAGTTTTATGTTAAAGTCATATACATACTAGATAAACTAGATACATTATGCATACACATACATATTTGATTTTAATTTTATTACCTTTTTTACATTAACGTCAAACAGGAGGCCCTGCGGGATTTTTTCCCTGAGAGCCTCCTGTTTTGAGGCTGTATCATCTTCGGGAAGGCTGTGTGGAGGGTATTTTTAGGGAAATAAAGGAGAGGAAGTTCTGACAAAGATAAAGGTATGAGGGTGGATAGGAATTTGTGGATCAATATTTTCAGGAGTGATGGACGCATGAATCCATCTCTTCCGCTGTGGTGCAAGACAATAGGTCGAGAGATTTCGGCTGTAGAGTCCGGTTGGCAAAAGCATCCTACACCTAAACAAACCTCATCCTATGAACTCCATCTATTTGACTTCTAAAATCTCTAGAGGTTGAAGTTGAGTGAAGACCGAGTGTGCAATAATTAATGTCTGCTATTGATGAACGTTTATAATCTACCAAGTTTTTCTAAAATATTTAAGTGAGATTTTAAATTAAATTGAAATTCGATCATAATTACATGCGTGGGAAATTTTTGGCATGTAAAAGTGTACCGCTGTATGATATAAATTAATCATTCTGACAGCGTGTTTAGCAAACATATATATTTGCCAATATAAAAGTTACTAAGTCAACAATATTAGGTACTCTTTACTGAACGAGGCGTGAATAAATTAGAACTTTATAAAATCACAGATCTTTACTGTAATTAGAATATAACACTAGAAGTGCTTTCCGCATAAATTCGAATGGTAACAAATGTGCCACTGACTTACTACATTTTTGTTCTAAACCGCTTAGTGCGCGCAATTTCTGGCAAGTGTCTCTCTTACCCTTGCCAGAAATTGCATTTCGCTATCCCATTTCAATTTCTTAATCACGGTGATAAACTGTTTTTCATTAAAATATTATACATTATTATACAAGCACAAGTGTTGTTCTTTATTCAATGATGCCACACGCACGGACGATTTTTGTATGAAAAAAATATAATCGCTCGGTAAAGAGCAAAACCTCTTTCGGAGACCCTCGGTAACGAGCATTTTTCGCGGCCTTTCGAAGTTTTACCAAATCCGCAATCACAAAATGATCACTAATTTATCAAATACAAATAATAACAGACGGCCACCGTGAGATAATTAAATAATTTTTAATGCAATTATATTTCCGACCAATTTTATCGGCAACACTTTCTCGTTACTTAAGTCAGATGGGTTTAACGATCCGACCATTGAATCTGTATTTAAGTATGATATCATTACTGGACTTATATCTTTCTATCGATTCTCTCTCTATGTGCTGGTTTCTCGCTCTCAGTTTCGTTTATAATTCGATCTCCTTCTTCAACTAATGCTTTCAACTTTCTATAGTCTCGAACTGGATGCAAGCAGTGGCAAATATACTGATATTAGTAGATGTAAATCATGTCAGTAAATTTCCTATTTATCGAAAAATTTCGCTATTTACATTTATTTATAATTTATCACATGTTAATGCATCACTCCCTCTATCTGAAGTTGATTTTCAAGATGAATACGTATTCATGGCATCATACAGTTAATAATATGAAGACATAAAAGAATTGCAAAAAATTATGTGTAAAAATTTTATAATAAAATATAGTATAAAATAATTTACGCATACACTCACTCCAATTCCCTTTTTAGTATCATTGAAGAGAAATTTATCACCAGCGACAATGATTGATAAATAAATAAGTAAGTAATTTAACACAAAAGAAGATCAATTCGGTCGTTAGAAAAGGTAGTCCTATTTTTATACGTTAGTGATATTATTTCGTAAAAATAAATATTCTAAAATAACCTGCGAATAAATATTACGTCGAAAATAAAGCTTAAATTGAAAAACAGTGACTTGTTTTTGCTTAAAATTTTAATGAATGAGAAATTGAGTTTATTTGAAGATTTATCTAGTACCAAGCAATTTCTTATGTGCTTGTATAGCAAAAATAATAAACGAAAGATAATATTAAAAAGAGATTTAATCGTTGCGTTTTTTAACACCTGCGTTTCATTAAATCAACTATGTTTTATTTTAATATTTCCAAAAGTAAACAATCATGGTGAAAGGAGTTGAGGTTACGTCAGTAAAACCATAGATTTAAAAAAGGGGTGGACTCACGAAGAGCCTTGAGGAATACCGAGAATTTGAAGCTTGAGCATATTGAGAAATTGCAAAAAAACGTTATCAATCTTAAGTCCTTTGAATTCACCGCAGCGGGATGTTTGTTGCGAATACTTTTGTTAGTATTGTGAAATGGCAGTTGCTTTGGATAATGATATTCGATGAAGTCCTATTCTATTTCCAAGAAACAGAAATTAATCCTTTTCAATGACATTGTGGTTGTTTACTACTTATTTATTAAAATATGTTTCACATAAGGAAGAAACCGTTTGTTATTAATCAATATCTTACTAATATTATAAATGTGAATGTTCGTATGGATGGATGTAATTTAAAAATTCTTTCACTAATCGAAAGCTACATTATTTGCGAGTATTATAAGCTATATATATTGGTAAGCTCTGGCGTTATGAATAAGCTGTGGCGTTATGAAATTATTTTTTATACCTTTATTGGCAAAGCGTGTTGCTAAGTAAATGTTTGACGTGGGCTGTCATATTGTTATTTGTTTAGGTTTCTATGGAGATTTCTTTGACAGCAAAAATTCAAATATGAGTATTAAAATATGCGAGCGAAGCCGGGAGCAAAAACTAGTATATTATAAAAGAAAGTCCAAAAAATGTGCGGCTTGCAAAAACTCTGAAACGAGTTCGGGTACGATCAAGGGGGTTATATGGTGTGGTAGATCTTTATCCCCCCTAGGAAATAAGGGTATCCGTTTATACCTAAAGGGAGTACTTTTGAAGATATAAGGGCTGGCAGTTTCGCCCTCTTGAAATTTCTACAACAGTTTTCCGGAACGTTCTAGAAGGTTCCATAGAGTTCTAGAAAGTTCTGGATGGAGTGGCGGAGTATGTGGTGGAATGTTAGGGAATAGGGATTTGGGAACATCATTGTGGAACATTGCAGAACACTCTCGAATTGTCCTGAGCGAATCCGGATAACCCAACTAGTTTCTTCATAAATAAATCTTCCTTGTGTGAGAACACTATGTACAATCGAAGTCTTATTGCATTGGCTTGTATGTTACTACTGATAATCAGATTTATTAACCTTTCCATTCGCTTTATATTTTACCTGATAATATCTTCTAATTGGGGGTGTGATGGTTCCACCAACTTCTAACAACACTCTTGTGTTACTACATAAACAAGTTATACCTGTAAATATATCTGTAATACAACATTGACAGTGTTTCAATTTACTCTCGATTACGTTCCTGTTAAATTCTAATAAGGGGGCGGTGAAATCACAATATCATTACTTCCTTAGGTGCTATCGATCAAATGCCTTTCCTTTCTCTAAAATCTTATGTAATAAACCCACCATACAATAGACATAAAAATAGATCCTGTTGATCTATTCGGAGTTTTCGAAAAATAAATCAAACTTGTTAAAAAATTATGACATGCGTAAAACAAAGTTCAGTGACTGTCAGTACGAACAAAAAAAAGGTTTTAATAAATATTTTCTATATAGAAGCAATATACTCGTACTTTCAATGCTGCCCATAGTAAACAACCACTATTAGACTTGACTATTTTAAACTATCTAAACTTGACTTGCCAATTTTATAATAATTACTTAATTGTTTTTGGTGTGTGCATTTTTTTATGGAAATCCGTTTATTACTCTATACTGAGTTTTAAATAAGTGTTGAAAATAGGGAGAAGGGAAAATAGCGAAGAGATATTGAATATTTTTATAACCTCTGTGGTCGAAGATAAACCTCTCAACTACCGATCCAGAGGTCACGGGTTCAATTAATTTGTTTTATTTCACAATGTAATAATTTAAAAAATATATAAGGCCTGTTTGAGGCACATTCCAGCGTTGAAGATACTCTCAGTATGGCAAACATTCAATATTGAAACGTTGCTTGAAATGGCTTAGGCCTGTTTGGTGACTAGATCTGAATAGCGAGGTACTTCTTTACCATTCTCTTCCTCATATCCTTCACCTCCCCACTTTCTTTAGCCTCACAACATACCGCAATTGCTATAGTCTCACTGGCTCCAGGCGGTTGGGAGCCGTTGGGACTCTTGTGCGATATTGAAAAAAGTTTAAAAAAATATTTTTTGAAAAAGGATGTCCTATGGAATATTTTCAAAGCCAGTTATGAAAATAATGCCCATAATCACGGCAGAGGTTATCATTGGCTATATCGACTGTTTGCAAATTATCGCGAATACAAGTGCATTTAATTTTATTAAATTTATTTATTTTCACTTTTATTAAGGGTTAAATTATAAACCTCATTGTAATATTTTATAATTATTAAAGAAGATAATATAGAAAAATTTTCAATGAAAATATCACACAAAAAACAGAAAAAATAAAAAAAGTAACAAACACCTTTTTATTTTCTTTGTCTTTGTTTGTTTCACATTTTCATTGAGAATTGTTGACATTATCATCTTCAATGGTTTAACTGAAAAAAAAAGAAAAATGAATCTTTTCTAGAATTTTTGACAAATCGATTTCTTATCTATGAACACATAATAGGTAGAATAGTAGGATTGTCTCACTTCGTCACAAAGAATGTACGCATTATATAAAAGCCTTCGCCAAACTCTGCCATCAGGGCGTTTCCTGTTACATAGGTATTTAATATGTTTATTTTGTAAAGCCTTCTTTCCTTTCCAATCACTTTTACTTGAGAACGCCCAGGGCCCGTTAGCCTGCTGCCGGCTGCAGGCTCGTGTATCAGGCGCAGATGAAAATTATTCTTCTGACTGGCAAAAAATTATACTCTCTAGAAAGGAATTCGAGCGAAATATCTCGTAAAAAATTGCCAGGAAAAGAAATATATTATTTTAAATTGATGTGATTCTATTGAATAGAGATGTCGGAAGTGAAGTGGATTGGAATATGAAGTTATTAGAACGATCGTAAGTTGTAATATACTGTCAATAATGATAATGATATGTGGGAGGTGATTATGTATGATTCGTTCATTTTAATGGGAGATTTTAAATCGTTTGATAATAAAATGGTTATGCATTACTTATGAGGTAACCAGAAAAAACATAAATGAAAATAGTTATAAAGTAGCACACTTTTGAAAAGTTATATAGATTCGTGAAAAGTGAAGAAAAACCAACTGGGTCAACTAGATTTTTTTAAAAATATTATCTCCATTCAAGAGGCCCTGAGAAAAAAAATCACTCACAGTTGTGCTATTTTTGGGGATGTTGTGTGGATGGCCTTTTTATGTAAAGGAATGAGAGGAAGTTCAGGGAAGGAAAAAGGTACGAGGGGTGGGTATGTATCTGGGAGTCAATGTGTTCAAGGGTGATGTATGAATCCATCCTTCCCACTGCGATGCAAGACGATGGGTCGAGATAGTCCGGCTGGAGAGGTCAAAAGTTTTCAAAATGTAGGTGGGAAAAAACATCCGCCGCCTAGACCTAGAAAAACCTCACCCCATGAACCCGGGTTCCCTTGCTAAGTCACCAAACATAGGGAATAGCTTGGGAGATCTTTGGCAGGGGTTATGGTTATCTAATAAATGGTTCTTCAGGTGGTGGTACCCATAACCGCCTTCCAAATTGCTTGGGTTTGGTTGAGGTTTTAAGCTATTTTTTTTAATCATTTTCAACATCTATATCACTTTTCAAAAGCGTTCTGTTTTTCCACAGTTCTGTTTTGTAATGAAGCCAGCCGTTAAGTGTTCGAAAAGAATGCGCGTTTTGGATCGAAATACATTTGTAAATGAAAAAAAAAATTAAAGGGTTTATATTTGAAAAAGTCATTTTCAATTTTAAGATTTTAGAAGATAATACTGTCCTGAAGAAGCTACGATTGTAGCGAAACCCGTTTGGCATTAAGTATATAATAAATAAAGTTATGTTTACTAAGATATTTTTTAAAATTTAAAATATAATGTCTCATCACAAAGTATCTGCTTCATATGAACAAAAAATGGTTGTGTTTCGTTACATATATTTGAGTATGCGTTATGCATGGACACTACATAAATGTATGAAAACGCTTTATTTTTTTTTACTTTATGAGTAAAATCTCAAATTATAATATTTAACTAAATGAATATAATATAAGCGAAACTCAATCGAATATCTGGACACAGTAAAATCAGAACAAAATATTGGCTAAACTGGGACTCAAACCCAGGATCTTTTGCTTTGTACCTGAGCTACGGAACCTATATGCAATTTAGTCACTTTTAACTGTATCATACTTCGACTAAGAATTACAAACATTATATTCATTTTCTTAACGCACATATTACGCACGCACGCTGCTATTTTTACATATGATTGCAAGATTCAACTCGAACAAAATACTATCTATCACTTGGTAGAGCACTTGCAATGTAAGCAAAGGGTCCTGGGTTCGAGTCCCAGTGGAGCCAATATCTTTTTCAATCGAGTTTCGCTAATATTGTCTTCGTTTAATTAAGCTTTATTTTTTTCCACTCAAATAAAAATGCAAAGTGTTGATTTTATTAAATACGCTTGTAGATCTACCTTTATTCCTTGAAAAAAAAATATTCTTGTGAAAATTTGAATATTTCCGATGCCTTCTGTAACAGTCACGACCAGAAACCATAAATTAATTTTTTTTAAATCCTTCACAGTCAAATTTATTTACTTGTTTTTTTTGAAGATTTTGGAAGTCGTTTATTAATTTATAAATGATATATTATCATTTATAAATTAATAAATGACAACTTCCATAAAATCCATAAAAGTGTATATTTCTACCAACGTAATTTTCAATCAAATAACGATTTTATTACTAATTTAGTTATAATATACCAGGATTATATATTTGATTGGCGTTCATTTCAAATAATTTATTGTCAGTCAATGTAATTCACAAGTGACGGAGAATGAATCATTTCCATTGAAAGTGATTTCGTATCGATGCTAATATCTTGTTACTTGTCATGTCAGCTTGCTACTGTCAGGAAACCAAAAGAAATTCGATATCTTTTGCGGCAAGGAAGACTTGAATGAAGTTTTGTTATTTATTATACAGATCATCAATGAATTTTCTGATTTGGATGAATTGAAATAAAATGATTTTGTTAAAAAAAATTGTATCTACTATTTTTTTTTTCGCAGATTTTCTTATTTGTACTACACATTTTTCTGATTCCACATATTTTGATTTATCATTTTTTTTTCTATTAATATAGTAAGTCTGTGATTAAAATAATAATTTAATAAATATGATTCTTATTTAAGATCCCACTGACAAAACTTCTATCAAGCGTGTTTAACGGGACTTCATTTTACCGACTCAATTATGTAACATTTGAAAAAAAAAGGTAATCTAAATATACATATTAGACATTGTAGTTGTTTTATTATTGTATTTTTAATTTTGAATGATAATGTAAGAAACACATCACACGGTAATAAAATTGACATAAAGTCATAAAATAATCTTGTTCTTTTAGTGTATAACTTTATGAGGGTAAAAGTAATCTTTTCACTAGTCATACTTAATCTAAACGTTCACGTTAATTGTGTGTACAAACAGAAGAAAGTGTTGTAAAATACTAAGAGTAAAAGACAAGAACGTGATTTCAAAGGGCATCTTTGCTGGATAATTACATTTAAAATCAACATAACCCTTATACAGCTCATTAACTACTTATCTTTAAGCAAACAAAATCCTCCAATCCAACGTTTCATCACATACTTTAAAGAGTGTATTTTAATCACCTGCACATTGTTATTTTATGTGTCCATACAAAACTATACCGACGAAAATTTGCATCTAAATATTATTTATTCGTAACGTAATTTTTTCTATTATGGGTTGTAAAATTTAGTTTATTGATTTCTTACCTTGTCCTTGCCAGAAGTCCTCAGCAAGAACTTGAGCTTCTGCCTCTTTTCCAGCATTTTCTTGGAGAGCGCCTCGAGGTCCTTCCCTCTAGCCGGGCCTGCGTACACCAGGTGCGTGCAGCCGCACGTGTCCACCTCCCCCACTTCCGCGCGCCCCTCGTAGTAACACACCAGCTTGGTGGTACCCTGCGGCGCAGAGGGGCATTTCGACGACGCCACGAAGGCGAAACTGGTCACCACGAGCCCCAAAATCACCTTGTTTAACCACATTTTGTATTAACCTAACTGTTTTCGTTGTTTTCGAGTGTCTTACTTTCTTAAAAGTACCATTCCTTTTTTACAAAAAAATAACCCACCCTAAAAATTTTTTTAATTAAAAAACTCTATCTTACACTTTTTGAGCAATGTTTTTAGTTATGATTATTTTATAAACAGCTTTAAAATGCGGTGTTTAATATAATGTTTTTATTTTTTTAATGATAGCTTTAATTTCGTTAAAGGATTTTGAGTTTGTTTTAAGGATGTAGGTCGGATTTGGTGGTCCACGCGGTTGGACCACTGGCGAACTTATGAGATCAATCTCTCGTGCATTCAGCAGCTAGGTTAGGCCGTCTGGTAGCCCTCCTTCTTTTTACTCTATGCGTGATCTCGCCGGCTCCGCTGGGAGTAAGATTTAAGACTGCCATGACACTCACACACACAAGAATGGATACTTGTATCTCGTGTACAGAGGTAGCGGTGACGGTGTTCCCCAGGGCTGTGCAATTAAACCATAAACAAATAATTAACCGCCTTTGTCTTAAAAGTTCTTTGTCTGCATTATAATTATAACTTTGTTACTTGTACGCACACATGTAATTAACTACAAATTTGTTATTATTTATTTTTACTTATAACCAATGATAAAATTTACAAATGACCAAAATCAGCGACATTTCTTTATCTCATCATTTTTCAGGCTGCTGACATGTCTTGGCTCGTAAAAAATGCAAATTCTCGTGCATTATATTGTTTTTCTCCTATTATATGTCCAAAACATATTTAAAATACAAAACTTAAACTTAGGTTTGTCTTGGTGAATAATATTTGTGTTAGGCAAATTTGAAAGCAACCTAACAAATTGCATTGAAGTAAAGTTCTACTTTCCGATTGATTAGCAACGCAATTTATATCAATTAGATATCAACAAAATTATCTTCTAATAATTTTTGGTTACTACCATTTTAAATGATTACGAAGTTCTAAAGAATTGGTTTTGTAACTTAGATAGTGTCTCGGATAAACATATCCGATTTTTATACATGGGATCCCTATTGACCTTTTCAAAAAGTCTAAATGAATATTCGTTTTTCATTTGGAATAACTCTTTTTATAATATCTTTTGAACCCCATTGAAGTGTGTAACCTTCAATAGTTATTCCAATAAAATTGAATGTTTCAAATGGTTCGTTGCTTTGAATTGCACATTTAAGCCCAAACCGACAATATTATTTTTAAGTGAAATGATCATTTACCTTTGAATCTAACCCTTATTTTAAAATAGGTATTTAAAAAATAATTTTAAACAAAGTTCTGGCGTCGGTACTAATATTTTGCCCTGAGATAGTATGGAAGTTTCTTGGTTTATACAGATAATTTCAAATGATGTATTTGAAATTGAAGTAATCATCACTTTCTCTTTCATATTCAGCCTTGTGGCAGCCCTGATGACTGTGATTGTTAGCGGTTCTATACAGTGCTTAGTATGATAGCCTACAACCTACACCATACTCGGTACAGTCATAATATCGTCGGCCTACTGGCAAAGTCCACTAAGTCACGTTTTTTCATGAAATGACTTAAGTATGAGGTCTTATGTAAAAAATCGTCCTCTTTCGACTGGCATACTCCATTAAGTCGTATATTTAATCGTTTTCGATTTAAACGTGTTTTTAAATTTACACTAAGTCATAAATCCAATATTATTGGCAAGCAAAACACATTAAGTCAAACGTTTTACTCTACATGTCGATAATACATCGATTTAGATCTTTAAAATACAAGCAAAATCCACTAAGTAGTAGGCTTTGATTGACTTAGTGGATATTACTTGTCTATGGGTTTCTTTTTTGAACACACTTCAAGCAATTTTTTGATAGAAATACAGAGAAAATTCGAGTGTGACAAATGTTTTTTTTTGCAAAACTCTCTGCATATCAAACGTTTCTGTTATAACGGCTTTTAAATGATGCAATGAATATGGAAATTTAATTAATAACGATATTCGAGGGCGAAAGGCTCCATCTAACAAAACTGACGATGAAAAGTGAAGCAACACATTGAAAGATTGAAAGCTTTCTTTCAGTAGAGAGCCACTGTACACGGACATCCACAAAGAGGCAATATTTAGACTCCAAACTAAGCATTGCAAAAATGCATTTGCTGTATGAAGGAAAGTGTACAGAAGACGGTGATGACAATCCTGTACATAAAAACTGTACATGTAAATTACCGAAGAATATTCTGCCAGAACTATAACTTGTCCTTCTTCAAGCCGAAGAAAGATCAATGCGTCACCTGTTCAGTATACAACAAGGCAGGTGCCACAGAAAAGAAAACCCTTAAAGATAACTATCAACAACACCAAAACTGCATCCATGAAAGCCAAAGACGAAGATAAGAAAAGAGCTATTGAGGATTATACTTTCACGTCTATAGCATGTGACTTGCAAAGTGTTTTGCAATTATCTTGCTCCCAAGTGAGCTTACTTTATTATTTGCGGAAGTTAAATTTGTATAATTTTACAATATATGAAGCGGCACCTCCAAATAAGGGTCTCTAAGGTTACGTTTGGACAGAAAATAACGGGAAAACGGATAGTTGTGAAATTATAACCTGCATGGCCCTTTATTTAAAACAACTCCCACCGCAAATCACTGAAGTATCCATATTTTCAGATACTTGTGGTGGACAAAATAGAAATGCATATACAAATTTCCGCACTGTTCCTGCATTTCGTCCAAAACACTTCCATGTGTGTTATTGAACAAAAAAATCTTGAAAGCGGTCATTCATTTATGGAAGTAGACTCAATGCATAGTGCAATTGAAAACAAAACAAAACATTTGGATATCTTTAGTGTGCACGAATGGATCAACGTTTTTAAAATGGCTCGATCTTACAAACCAAAAAATTAAAAGCCTCCATAAGAAGTTTTATTTACAGATTTTTTAGATCTGAAAAAGTTGGTTGAAATGACAATAAAAAAGAAGAAAGTTGATGAGGATTCCAACATTGTCAAATGGCTAAAAGTTAAATGCTTTCGATATCAGAAAAAAATACCAAACGTTATAGAATACCTATTCCAGTGATTACAAGAGGATTTCCGTTGCCTTCCTTTCACGACCAATTAGAAATAAAATAACACTTGTACAGATCGAAGAGCAAAGCAATGTTATAATACCAAAGCTTTATACAAAGCCCATTCCAATATCAGTCGCAAAAAAATGACCTGTTAAACTATGTAAGACCAATATTATTGCACAAGCCTTACATAACTGGTATGAAAATATACCATGTTTAAGTAGCACCAAAAATGTATCTCCCGAGCCCGAAGACGAGTAGACTGTACCTTACCTACACGTCTACACGTGTACGCATCCTTAAAAGCCATTATAGCCGTTTCTTATTATTATAAAATATTGTGAATGTGTCTGTCAGTAAACACCAATAATGATTGGTAATTATTATTATTTATTTGTAATAAATATTAAATTTTTTATTGCTTTCTTGGTTTACATATTTGTTTATTTCAACTAAATATTATAAACATTGCTTATTTTTAATATTTTTATAATCTTTTTATTTCATCTAAACACACACATTGTTTATTTTTACAGATATTTATCATAATTTGATTATTATTATCGTAAATATTTATTTTGTAGCTTTGAATATCTGTATTTCAGTAGGTACCAACAATAATTTGTAATTATTATTATTTTAATAAAAAAACTACCTAAAATAAACTTTTTTCTTATTTAGAAATTATTATAAGAAATAATAATTGGTATTTAATAATTAAATATTATAATTAAAATAATCTTAAAGCTATTTTGCAGCATTACAGTCAACAATTTGACAGTAATCTTAACAAGCAAAGCACACCAAGTCATTATTGACCGGTAAAAACCACTAAGTCCAGCTCATTTCTTTGTAAATCTTTGATTAGAGGTTGCTGTTATACCTAACAACTAATATTGTGTATTGATAAGGTTCTTAAGGGTTCATTTTAAATTATAAAGTATAAAAAAAAATCATTTTGGAGATATTCATCCACTTACAGCCTTTCCAAAATCGCTAAATATTAAAATGCGATTATCTCAGGATTGTGTTTTAGTGACTTAGTGGACTTTGCCAGTAGGCCGACGATATAGTCTACCCTTGCCTCTGCCTGTGACTGTAGGGTAGACTGTGTACTGTAGAGACTGCATTGCAGAGTAGAGTGTAGGTGAACCAAATATAACTATTGGTCAGATGACGGCAGCCGCTCTGGCTAGTGTTACGTCATGAGAATGGGGCAGGTCGGAATCCCTAATTACTCAGGCCCTGGACACAACTAAGAAGAACTAGGAAACTAATATTAATGAATTTATTTTAATGTTAAGTATGGAAAATGTTTTGTGTGTGTTTTTAATAAATTTATTTGAAAACGAATTAGGTTGTACCTATATAGTAAAAAGGTGATCATGCACTTTCTTCTTTGTTTATCTTCATAATATTTTCGCGAACTGAAATCATCGAAATAGTTTTTTATTGCAAATCATTGATCATGTGTTACATATTAAAAAATAAATATTCAGATTTAAATTTATATCTTTGATTATCAACTAGGCTGTAGACAACATATGGAAGTAAAAATATTTAATGTTTTCCGAATGCGTACGCCAATTTTAAAGAAAATAAAACACAAAAAATTTCATAATTTTTTTATGAATCCTTAAAATATGGGATAAAAGATTAAATACAGGTGCATTCAATGACTCCCTATCCCTAATGCTGAAAGCAGTTTATATGTCCCGTTATTGAAATTCGAAGATAAGATTTTTTAAATGAAAGCGGGAAATTTCAAAATCGGACGCTCGGTTATCCCGGATGCTGGACGCATATTTCAATTATTAAATCGAACGCTGGAGTGGCCAACATGAGACATTTTCGAAGAAAGGGCGAGCAAATGACATGAATTGTTGAGGTTGTTTATAAATTTGAAAACTATAGAAAAGGTAAAAATATGACTTGCATTATTATTTAAGGTAATTGCCCATTTATGGTTGCGTTTACTCTGAGTAAATTGTGAGGTCAAATGCTAGTTTAAACTAAAAGGAATTGAAACAAAGAATAACATTGAAGTAAAAACAAATACTTAAAATACATATTAAATTATTTTGCAGTGAAACCAAACACGGAGATTTCGTTAAGTTTTTTTGGGTATTGGTTTCATTTTGTTATAATTTTCTTATTTCATTATCGCATTTATTAAACCTTTACTATTAATTATTTGCAAGTGCCTCAGTGATTTACATTTTACGTCATTTACATACTATACTACGCAGACTCGTAAAAAATCACAGGATAGTCTAAATTCTTGACAAATCGGTTCCAATTTTGAAAATGACTAAATAATTGTTTCTTAAAGATATTATATAATATGTAGGTGTTTCATCACTTACCTGAATTCTTCACACAACCAGAACTTCATTTTGAAAATTAAAATGGATGTATATATCCAAGACACTATCTAGAAAGCATTTGGTTCGGGAAGAATCTTCCAGTCATACATAAAGATAGCAGCAATTAAAAATATGCGTTTAAAAATAAAGATAATGCTGGTAGTTTTTGGTCGAAGAATGTTTCAGTTAAATAACCGAAGGGGATATAGTCAAATTATTTCCTAGATGATTCAATTCCTAGATGCATTTATATGCGTATCTTTTTCCGATTTTTATGTTTCAAATTTTCGATTGAGAGTTATGATATTATCTTCAATGATTAAATATAATTTATTATTATGTCTTGTGTAGTCTTCGTGTACTTGTGAGTTTTTATAAATGTTTATGTTTGTGTGTATAAGTCCATTTTGCATTTTGTAGACTAACCTCTCAGGCCTCGGAGATATTTTGTCAGAAGATCAAAATATTTCCACTCTGCGATAAAATCCAAATAAATGGAATATTTCTGAACGTACCTATCCAAAAAATTAAAAACTGTTTTCTAAAGGTGATATAATTACTTCTTCAATCTTTGCAAAATAACTTGGTGGCATTATTTATTATTTAATTAATAAGAGATAACTTTGTATAAACCACTTTTTTAATAAACAATATCGACATGTTTCAATAACAATGTTATCTTCTTCAGGATATGTTAATATAAAGAAAAATATTATATTATAATAATATATTTTTCTTTATATTAACATATCCTGAAGAAGATAACATTGTTATTGAAACATGTCGATATTGTTTGTTAAAAAAGTGGTTTATACAAAGTTATCTCTTATTAATTAAGTGATATAATTCGCTTTTAAATTTTACATTTCGATATAAAAATATAACTTTTGAAATACGAAATTATGAAATCACCTTACGTTTTTCTAACTAAAATAAGGGATGACGAAAAACATAAAAACCCATTTATATAATTTTTAGATAAATGTTTTATAAACCTTATCGTCATCTCACTTTTTGTCGTTTCATCTAAAAATAATAAATAAAAAAATTTCATAATTTTTTTTCAAATTGCAGTCAGAAAATTTTGGTTTCATAATTAAATTGTGGTTTACTTTTAAATTTGAATATAAAACGTGTTATTTTTTATTTCTAATACCGTTTAGATCACACTTCGTACCATGATGGTAGGGGAAACACAACAATTTCTTTGAGACTTATATAAGTTGTTTCAAAAGCGAACAAAATAGCCTGAGGGGTTAAAAATAATAAGATGTTATATTCATCCAATTTTTGAAGTGGAAACTTCTTTAGTACCGTTGTGACTTGAAACTCGATGAAACGAAAAACCGACACTAAAAATACATCTATAGGATTTAGCCTTCGAGAGAATGAGATAAATTAATCAGTCTCCTCTTTGTGCGGTGCTTCGTAGCCTCTCAACTAATAACTATACTTCTAACTATTTCTACTTTAGTTTTCTGAAGGTTTCACGTCTACCGCGTGTGAAATGCACACATTTTTTTTTTAAATTTTCAATAAGTTATTTTCTTGGTTTAGTTTTTTCGTGGAAGTAACTGGGTTATAATTGTAAAAATCAAGTCGTCCATCTCAAGTTCGCAAGACATTTATTGTTTGCACGAATTATTTGTAGTGTTTACGACTTAATAACATGCTTGCCGATTTATCCGTTACCTAAACTACATGATGATTATTTATTGTAGTTTAAATTAAATTTATTTATAGTTTAAATTAGAACAGCCTCGATCAAGGAGGTTATTAAGCGAGAAGTGTTATCGTGTTTTCTCGGGTGAAATGTTTTTTTGGGTCAGCTTCAAGGAAGTTAAATAGAGTGACGAAAGGAGATTGATATCCTTGAACGAAATTAATAATAATAAAATCACTTTTTAATTTTTAGTGTAATTTGTGGATTAAAGAAAGGAACGTTTAGACGGTTTGGACGTGTGAAGATGTATGGAGAAAGAAGTGGGAAGAAAATTTGAGAATCGCAGCAGTGGATGGATGAAAAGATTGGAGACTCTCAGGAATTCATAGCATGATCAAGTGATTTAAATGATTCTAAAGCAGTTGATCCCCCGAAAGTTGGCCCTGGACAGTTGATTCCTCTGACAGATGATTCCTCGGACACTTGATTATTTGTGCTGCAAGAACTCATTGATAAATAACGTATTTATACGGCCGAATAACAAATACGACTTACTTACATGTATGTGATATTTGTTATTCGGTCGTATATCCTCACTCTATACTCCTTCATGAACACAGCATTATTGTTATCAAACATATTTGTATATCGAATTTTATTATATGTCGACTTTTGTAGAAGAAGTCGGGGATGCCCGAGAAAGACATGGCACGACCAAGTGAAGCAGATACTCGATAGAGTCGGGCCATGTCAAGAGTCAGAATAATATAAGAGCATGTATGAGGCGATGTATGAATGTGAAAGGGGTAAGGAGTGTGTGCCAAGACCGAGTTGTTTGGCGGACCGTCTTATCTGCCTACCCCTGCGGGGAAACGGCTTGATGGTTAGTTAGTTAGACTTTTGTTATGTTTTGGCGTGAATCCTCTCTGCATACTTACTTTATCAATAAAGACGTACCGCAGAAATAATCCTTCGAGGTCCGGGGGGTCACACGCGGTAGAAGTGACACCTTCAGAAAACTAAAGTTAACTAAAGTGGAGAGACTCGCACAAATAGAAAACCGATTATTCTATCTCATTCTCTCGTAGGCTAATTCCTATAGATGTATGTGTTTATCTCTTTTTAGTGTCGCTTTTTCGTTTCATTGAGTTTCAAATCACAACAGTACCTACTAAAGAATTTTCACTTCAAACAAAATTGTGTGAAGCTTTTTCGCGGTAAAAGTGAAACTAAAGAAAACTAAAGATGACAAGAACGGGATGGCCACGAAGCACCGCACAAAGATCAGTCCGATTAGTCTATCTAATTCTCTCGCAGGCTAAATCTTATAGATTTGTGTGTTTGTCACTTTTTTGTGTCGCTTTTTTGTTTAATCGAGTTTCAAATCACAATGGTGCTAAATAAGTTTTTACTTCAAAAGTACTATTAATGTAGGAAGGAACTTTAATTATAACAGAAAATTATTATTTAATGTCACATAAAAGTAATCGAAAAGCGTTACAATGGAAAGGAGTTGATTCAAACATATATGTAACGTAAAAGTATGGACAGACCGGTTGTACAGCGCAGCGCAGAGCATACATTACGATCCAATTTCTGTTACACGATCGTTTTAACCATCCAAGAACTTAAAAAACTTTGTAATAAATTTTCGAAAAAAAAAATTTCATTGTATCTATGGATTGTGTTCCTTTTAATAGTTTTCCGCAGGTGTGAGTGCGTAAAATTTTGCACGAACATTGGATAAGTTTTAATTTTATTTTAATTCAGTTCAAGGTAATCGATCGATTTTCTCTGTAGAAGTTACATCTTACAAACTTATTTACAATTCTTTTTTTGTTCTACTTTATAAACCATTGTAATCATTTGTAAAATTTGTGTTCAAGAATAGACATAAATAAATAAAATAAAAAATCATTCATCATAACACTATTTACCGCAGGGTTAGGCCGTGAGGATGTTGGTTATGTCAAACAACGCTATATTATACGCATTTTTATTGTAGTAGGTATCACGCGGAAACTATAATCTTTCTTCCCCTCTGAAATGTGGAATATCATTTATTTTTATTGGATAGCCGCGTGACTACGGCAGCTCCCCAATTCATCTACATCATCAATTTGGGAGGCGGGTATAGGTACCGCCGCCCCGGGAACCATTTATTGGATAACCAACACCTCTGCCACACATCATCATGTCCAGGTCTTCGCCAGGTTTTTAATCAACCGTCATTGTTAACAACGTAAACATTAATCTCATGACTTTTATTGCGTGCCATTAAACGTTGATAGAATGCATTGTCATCAACAACTAATCTATTTTCCGACTTTCAGTTCGATCAGATGTCGGGAAGTGGGTTAATTTCCACTTCCAAGATTCCATTTCGTTCATTCATTAATTCATTCGAGAAAACAAAATTGAAATTCAAATAAATGGTTTTAAACAGACAAAAAGGTTTAGTCGCATCTGGGAATTGAAACCAGGACTTCTTCCTAGTCGGGGAAGTTCTCTGGCCAATGAGCTAATTCGACCATATCAAATTACGTCATTTACCCAAAAAAAGTTTCTGAGGAAAAAAATACAGAGTTATTTAGTCACGGGAGGGTTAAGAGTCAGAGTGTTTCGGTAACTGGTACCAAGATGTGGTCACTGGTCAGAGTGGTCAGTATGGAGAAGTAGTGCAAATTCCTCTGTAAGGTCGTTGGACCAGTTGTCCTCACGGGAAAGTGTTTTGCGGAATTTCTTCTCCGATCATGTCACTATTTGAATAAATTGGGATTCATATTTCATTGAAGCAACGGCATGTTTTTATAACAATCTAGGCTTTGATTAATTAGTAATAATAATAATAATTGCTTGCAGACTGTTAAGATATCGATAACGAGAAATAGATAGATTTCACAAGGTGTATCGTAAATTATTGTTATAATTGAAACTTTAATCCTCAGGATTTTAAATATGTTTTCAATGAAGTCTCAAATGGGGGTTGAATTTCTCTTGGAATTTAAAATGTTTCTGAGATATTTCAAATGTGATATATGTATCTAAATATTTTTTTTGAAATTATCGTTAAAACACCGACACCCTCTTCACCCTTATCTCAGATTACAGTCAAATTTTGAACAAAATCAATTCGGATATTGACAGAGCTGCCTTTAAAAGGAAGGCTCTCTTGCTAGTTACTAATAGTATACTTACCTATTTTTTAATATTTATGAAATTATCCTTTACAAATTTATTTAAAAATGCATTCAAATTAACAGTTTTTTAATGTTTTAAAAATACATAAATTAAATTGAATTGTTTTTTCCGCATCCACACAGGAGGCCTTGAAAAAAATTATTTCCATCAAGGCCTATGTCATCTTAGAGGATTCTGTGTGAAGGGTCTTTTTGAGGAAAGGAATAAGATTAAGTATGTCCATATGTCCAGGAGTGACGGACGTATGAATCCATCCCTGAGTCAGTCCGGCTGAAGAAATCAAAAGGTCTCCCTTTACCAATCTCTCTCGATCCGGCTTGCCATGCAGCAGGTGAGCAAACGCATTAGCCACTAGAAAAACTTCAGACCCGCCATGAACCCGGGCGACCCTGTTTAGTCACAAAACGTAGCGAATCACTTGGGGTGATCTCTGGCAGAGGTGTTGCTCAACCAATAAATGGTTCCCGGTGCGGTGGTACATGAGTATGATACATGGTATGAACCTCCCAAATTGATGCTTGTTAAGTGCATAACTCTAAAACGGAATGTAAAGATCTTGGTGTTTACCTTGATAGCAAACTTATATTTAATAAATGACTCAATCGTTCACAGGTCATATAAAATGCTGGGTTTTGTTTTTCGTAAAAGTAAAGTGTTCAGTAACCCACATACAGTAGTTATGTTATATTTTGCATTAGCCAGAAGTATACTGGAATATGCCTCGCCAATTTGGAACCCGCAGTACAAAGTATACATAGATAGCATAGAACATATTCAAAACAAATTTATAAAATATCTTGCCTTCAAATTCAACATGAATGCACATTTCAAACTTTGCAACAAAGACGAGTAATTGCTGATTTGACATTTTTACACAAAATTTTAAATAATAACATTGACTGTATCGAACTTCTTTCCCTAGTTAATTTTAACATACCGTTAAGACGTACACGCCATACAGAACTATTTCACACGCTTAATTACAAGACAAATGCAGCAACTAATTCGCCAATCAATCGTGCTCTTCATGTATTCAATAATATTAATCTAAATTCTAACATCGACATTTTCTCCGATTCACTGCCCAAATTTAAAAAGAGCATCATTTCACTACAATGTAACACATAATAGGTACCCACCATGAATTATTTTTATTAATTGTAAATTTTCACCAATGTTTCTGTTTATCAATGAAATATAATAAAAATAAAAATAAAATAATTTATTAATTTAAAAAATTTTTAGGAAACAATATACGTATATTTATTATTCTATTTGTAAATAATATTAGTATTCATCCTGGAATGGATGTAATAAAATCGTTTATCTTTTTCAGCATAAACGTAAAATTATTTTCAAGAAGATTTTAACGTCGTTAGTGTAACAACTGAGTCAAACATAATCTGCGACTAGTGGCCATGCAAATATAATATTAACTTTAAGTAAACAATTTACTTAGTAAAAAATCCTCTCATTCGTGTTGACTATACTTAGACCCCTCAATCATTTGTTAATCACACTGTACGCATATAAATAACACTAATTGTTACTCATGTAGACATTTTTTCATAGAATTCCATTTCGACACCAAGAATGTAACACTAATCAATCATTTTTTCCAAATTTCTCAACATTCGCTTGAAATCTCGAAGGTGACAACCAGCCTCTAATTAAGAAAGATAATCATAACTTCGATTGCAAACTTTTTCTTAATAATCTGCATAAAAACTTGCTTAACCCCTGAGGCCAATTGGTTCGCTTCTCGGAACAACTCATATAGGTCTCATAGAAATCGCTGTGTCTCCCTTACTATCATGGTCAGAAATACTATAATTTTAATGGTGTTACAAGGAGAATACACCACGTTTTATATTCAAATCTAAAAGTGAACCACAAAATAATTAAAATATACACTTTTATGAAACCAAATTTGAAAAAAAAAGAAATATTTTGTGTATAAAAATGTAATGTCACGATGTATTTCCAAGATTAACTCCGAAACTACTTAACCGATTTTGATGAAATTTAGCTTACTGTGTGAAATTTGGTTCAACTTAAAAGATAGAATAGCTTTTATCTCGATTAACTCATAATCTCGACCTCAACATTTATTATTGCGAATTAAATGTTTGTTATACAGGGTCCGCCATCTAAAGTTTTTTTTTTCAACTAGTGCTTATTTCGTGAATGGTAACACTTAGCTCATGTCTGATTTGACAGATAATTAGTTTTATCCTTCCGCTGAGCGAATATGGTTGTGTATACGCTTGAACAACGCTGGGAAATATTGCGACATTACTTTGAAAATCATGGTAATGTTGCAGAATGTGTGCGAAAATTGCGTACGGTTTTTGGAAGAAGAGAAGCACCGTCAGCTCCGTATGTTCGTTATCTTGTGAAAAAAGTGAAAGAAACTGGCATCCTCATCGATAAACCAAAGCGTGAAAAGCCAAAAACAGTGCGTACACCCGAGAATATCGATGCTGTGGCAGAAAGTGTGCGTGAAGCGCCATCAACATCAATTCACCGTCGTTCTCAACAATTGAACATTTCGGAGACATCATTGAGACGAATTTTGCATAAAGACCTTGGTATGACGCCATACAAAGTCCAATTGGTTCAGGAGTTGAAGCCAACTGACCATCCAATGCGTTTTCGCTTCGCTGAGTGGGCCTGCGATCGACTTACAGAAGATGCCGATTTTGCCAAAAAAATCATCTTTTCGGATGAAGCTCATTTTGATCTTGGCGGGTATGTAAACAAGCAAAATTGTCGTATTTGGGGCACAGAAAACCCGCACGCATACATTGAAAAGCCGGTACACCCAAAACGAGTCACTGTTTGGTGCGGATTTTGGTCCAGAGGCATAATTGGGCCATTTTTCTTTGAAAATGAGCAAGGAGTGGCCGTTACAGTCAATGGCGATCGTTATCGGGCCATGTTGAACGAATTTTTGTTCACAAAAATTGAAGAGGAGGATATTGGCAACATTTGGTTTCAACAGGACGGCGCTACGTGCCACACAGCCGAAGCTACACTCGATGTTTTGCATTACATTTTCAAAAAAAAAAAGTTATTTGGCGGACCCTATAGAACAATGCTGTGTAATTATTTGTAAATTCCTTAAGTTTCTAACTGATGGCGGTATGAGTTAATTTATCGACACAACACTTGGTAACCTAGGTTGGGTAAAAATCCAGTAGATGGCGTAGTGTTTCGTTAGCCACAACAACGCGTGGCTGTGTAAAATAATTAATTATAATTAAATTTTTTTTCGTCATCGGTAATTTCAGTTAGAAAAAATCTAAGGTGAACCATTTTTAAAACTTTTTTGAATTCAAAATTTTTATATAGCAAAATGTATACGGTTATTTCGAATTATAAAATTTAGGAGTGTATTTCATCACCTCTAAACCAGTATTTAGTTTTCGGATGCGTTCGGAAATATTCCATCTATTTGGATTTTTTGGAAAGCGGAAATATTTTGGCCTTCTGACAAAATAGGCCCGAAGCCTGAGGGGTTAAATATAGACGCATTTAAAACAGGTTAATTTTAAATATGTAGACAGATTAATCCAATTCCAAATATTCTTGTATTACGTTTTAAATTTAGTAGAGCACTTTTTTACCGTAACGTCGAAAGCATTCGTGACGCTATCTTGATTTATTTGTTTTTAATATTCCGGTTGGTGAATTTAAATTTTAAATTGATTATTAAACTGACCTTTAGTATTTTGTTTTTGTTATTTGTATTAGTGATAGAAAAACCCTGACATGGAAGCCGGAACTACCTACGAAACTGTTTTGAGAAAAACTAAATCAAAACATATTTAGCTAACGAAACTGGATAACATTAAGTAAATATAAAAATTCACAGCAGACGATATTGTCAAAAGAAGCGAAGCTAACAGTCCACAATGGAGTGCTGGTACCTAAGATGATGGCAGTGAGGCGTGGAACTGGTATAGGAAGGATGAAAGTAGACTGAATACTGTTGACATGTGATCCCTTAGACGTATGTGAGGTATATCCATCTACGATCCTGTGAAAAATGCGGAGATCAGAAAAAAAGAATGCAAGGCTGATGTAAGCGTAATGAGTATGATTAAGAAAGGGACCCTCAGATGGTTTGGGCATGAAATTATTTTCCTCAGGGCCTCCTGTGTGGAGTTAAAGTAAAAAAAAAAGTATAAGAAAAAAATATGACGCAAATGTGAATGTTAGAAGAAGTCGGGGGACGCCCGAGAAAGACATGGCGATCAAGTGACGCAGATACTTAAGACGGGCTATGTCAAGAGTCCGAATAATAGAAGAGTATGTATGAGACGATATATGAATGTGAATGAGGCAAAGAGTGTGTGCCAAGATCGAGTTGTTTGGCGGTCTGTCCTCTCTGCCTACCCCTGCGGGGAAACGGCGTGATGGCTATAGTTAGTTAGTTATAATAATATTGGTGGAACTTACGAACAGAGACATGCATTTTTCTAAAATTGGATAACGTTACATTTAAAAATTTACAGCAGTTACGAAATAAATCTCGTTACCATTCATTTAGGATTTGGCTTAAGCGATAGCGGTGTTCACTCATTTTAGTCAGTCCATGGGGAGGAAGGTTAGATCCACAGTTAACTATTTTTTTCAATCAATGATCGATGACGCTGGCTCTTCGGAGCATTTTAGCATATTTTCCATTGAAATACTTGTAGAATAAGGAAAGCTTACCTACCTAAAAACTGTGTTCTAATGATTACAAAAATTAAAAAAAAATAGGAGAATCTATCAAAGGAACATCCCTTTCTGCACAGATTCACCGCTTTTTAGGGGTATTTTGGGGGTCCAGACCAGAGGTGGCTAAGAACCTGTAAATAAAACCTGAAAGTTTTTGATTCTAACGGCCAGTTGTTTTAGAAAATTTTAACAATTATTCATCAAATTTTAGAGATAAATTTTAAAGTTTTATGAACGTTGTATTCAAGTTCTGTAAATATATCATTATGGGCCACTTGCTTCACATAACTGAAATAATAACAGAACTTGATAATACATTTAAATTTGATGATTTGTTCAAATTCTGTGAAACAAGCCTTCCTCAGTGTTCATCCAGCAGCTTTTGTCTTATAAATATCTAATCACAAATGCAAAATATAAATGTAACTTCTGGTCACCAATCTAGCTAGAGTAATTTCAATTATACTTGTGATTCAGCAAGGATTTGTCAAGAGAATCGTTGCTTGCTGCAACTACAAGCATTTCTCCAAGTCCAAATCGAGCACTTAGCAACTTGACCAATGACCGAACTCTCTCTCTCTCTTTATCCTGTTTCGTACTTGGTCCAGTTTGGCTGACCGGTGATGCAACGAGACCAAGCGCCGTGGGTTGGGTTTTGCTACGTTTTACCTCAGTAGCGTCAGGACACAGAGCCGGTATTTCATTATAATAATAAATTAGTTAAATTAATTTGGTTTTTTGGGCTTTAATTTTGGTGTAACCGTCAAGTGCCGGACACCAAGTACAATTAAGCTTACACATTTCGTATTCATTAATATTAATGAGGTTATTGTGAATTGTAATAAACAAAAATTTTAACAAACCAAAAAATGTCTTCAAAAAATGCACTAAAAAGTAAAAAAATAATTTCGTACGATTGTTATTTTTGGAGTCGGTGTCAGCCAAGGTAACTACATATATAGGTGAGTTGTGGAGATCTTGGCTGACACCGACTCCAAAAATAACAATCGTACGAAATTATTTTTTTACTTTTTAGTGCATTTTTTAAAGTCGTTTTTTGTTATGTTAAAATTTTTGTTTATTTTTTGATTTTTAGTGACGAGCCTGCGTAAAGAAGTTTTACTTCAAAAAAAGAATCATCGAAATCTGTTGGCGTAATATTGAGTTATTCGTCCATTTGTCGCGCACATACTTATTACAAATTTAAGACATATATGGTTTTCTAATGGATCCCATTATCAGAACTGGACTAAATTAAAATGAGACCACACGAGAAGCACCAGCTTTCTAATAAAAAAAGAATCATCAATATCGGTTCACCTAATCGAAAGTTCGGAGGTAACAAACATAAAAAAAAAAAATACCGTCGAAACGATAACCCCCCTCCTTTTCGAAGTCGTTTAAAAATTAGGCATGCTCGATGCGTTTTGGCTCTTTCTAGGAATGATTTCAAAGTAATGGCCGGTTTCAATTAAGTGCTCGTGAATTTTCCAGTTCGTCCGGTTCCGGCAAAGCACCTCTTTTTGATAAGATCGCTATAAAAGATTAACAAATAACAGAATGTGTTGAAGATAACCTATATTTTACTTTATGTACTTACAACAAGGATGAAACTATGTAATCTTCTTGTCATGTTCTGTTTTGTTTCTTTTCATCTTATTTTCTTTTTACATTTAGTTATAATCATCCATATTTGTATAACCTTGTCCCCTTTTCTTTAATTGTTTTCTATCGTTGTTTGTTCTATTTAACCTGTTTTTTATTTTTAGTCTATATTGCATGTGAAACATATATTTTTAATAACTAAATTCCTATGTAAAATTGTAACTATTTCCTCCCACCTATGAATTGTATGTTCCTCCTGTCCCAAAATGAGTTCTGTAACTCATCGGGATTGCTCTAGCAAGATATAAACACTATAAGAAAACAAAAACCAAAAAACATTAAGTATCGTAAAATGGGTTGAATTTTTTTCAATTTTCATTTTTAAAACTAAATAACTTTTTTATAAAATCATTTGTGTTCGAAAATTTGATGTCACATTTATATAACGTATTGCTTTTTTCGATATTATGATGTTGATTGCTCCAAATTTTAGTAAACATGCAGAAAAAAATCATGTTACTCCCCTGCATAAGGCTTTTAGGCGCCGCGCTGCCAGTGGGATACCAGCCGCAGCCAGTGGCGCGGCGTGGGAGGATGAAAGTACCCAAGGCCTTTAAAGAATTACGGCTAACTAATAAAATGTCGTGACCTTACCTACACAAATAAAATAAAAAATACATTTCACTTTGCTACATTTTGGGAGCGGTGCAAAAAGCGTAACCCATTGGTAGCCAAATACTATTTTTTATGATTTCTTATTATCTATTAGGTTCGCTAAAATGCCCCCCTTAGGGGGTCAATTTATATTAAATCGTTTTATAATTCGTTACTTCTATAGGCGTGACGAGTTTCAGTTTAATGAATCTAACTTCCAAGTTTATGGTCTGGTCAATTTAAAATGTTTTATCATCATTATTCGGTGTTCCGCGTGTTCGAGGAGGAATAATGTCTCGTAACATTATGTATAAATGTAGGTCATTGAATTATGCTAAATCATGTTCAATTCTGGATATAAAAACTTTTGAAAAAGTCTCAAATCTTTTCTTGGATAATAAAAGACAGTCGTTTGGCTTTCAAATACCCAATAAATCTTTTAATTATTCCTTTTTTCTGTCGTGTTCCTGTCCGTAATGTGTTGTTGTTACCTGAGATTTTGTCAACTATTTTTAAGGCAAATATGTAGGAAAAGTTTGTTTGAAGCAACACAGAAATTAATTCTGTATTTATTTTTCCCCCTTATCGGATTCTAATATTATGCATTTGCATTTTTGCTTATGCCTTCATTGTGTATATTTGAGACTTTTTGGTTGTTAGTGCATATTTGAGTCTTTTTTAATATTAATACATATTTGTGTCTTTTTGGAAGCCATTTTTGAGCCTTTTTTGGACGTTACAGCATATCTGAGCATTTTTTGGGCGTTAGTGCATATTTGAGCATTTCTTGGGCGTTAGTTAATTGGAGCCGTTATTGGACGGTAGTGCATATTTGAGCTATTTTTAGACGACAGCGCATATTGAGACGGTTATGGACGTTAGAGCTTATTTAAACATTTTTTGTTGTTAGAGCACATTTGAAACTTTTTCGAAAATTAGTCCATATATGATCCTTTTTTGGAAGCTAGAGCACATTTGAGCCTTTCTTGAACGTCAGTGCAAATTTAGCCCTTTTTTGAACAATAGTGCGTATTTGGGTATTTTTAAACATTAATATTTGAGCTATTTTTAGGCATTAATAATATAATTTATCTATTCAATATTTCAAATAAATCTCGTAATAAACTAACGTCTGCTTTTAAGTTTATATTCTATTATGGAAATAATAATCTAATGATGTAACCCAGTAAAGCTGCCTGTTGTAAGTCACTCGGGATTTATTATGATCGGTTTAGGTACATACTTGTATGTATGACAAGAAGCCCGGGGCTATCGTTTAGCTTTCTTCTGTACATAATAACAGCTTATTATATTTTACTTCATGTATTGTGTTGGCTATGATCGATATTGGAACTTGAAGTTAAACACATGTTTATTGTTTAAATACAGGGTGTTCGATCATATTCAGATTCTTTTTATCACATATTTATATGATGTTCCTATTTCAATACAAAAAATGAAACTGGCAGTTATCAGTGTAATCACCATTTTCGATGTATCTTTACTACAAATCCGTGTACATAATGAACACCCAAAAATACAAATTGAATAAATTAAAGCTTTTCCTACAGTTTTGCTTCAGTAGATTAAAAATAATATTGTTAATCACATTATAAAAAAAAGCGGTAACTACAAAAAAATTAAATTATTACAAAATAATGAACGCATATCTACTGGAGCTCTTTTTGCCACAATATGGCAGCATTTAAAATACCTACGATTGCTTTGCTGCCAGTTTAAAGCAATTTTTCCTAGATGCATTAATTTTTTTATTTCAATTTTTCCATATTAAAATTCGGGGGTATGATTTTTTAATTTCGGCGGAAAATATTCAAAATGTTCACCAAAAAATCACGAGCAATCGGAGTAAAAAGTTAAAATCGCGCCATAAGTTAAGAGAAACATCACATAAAAAATATTTTTTTATGGTTAAGATTATTTGAGACATTTTCCCTTGATGAAATTATTTTTTTTCTTATAAAATAATTCACGAAATAAATAAAAAAAAACTTTTTGGCTCTTTAATCGATCATTTCTGGAGTCCGCTTGCCAAGCGATTTTTATGCCTATTGGGAATTTATGCTGTTGGTGATATAAGGCGCACTAAGAACAGGCATATTTTTGGCTTTATATGTAAACGTACCTATGGCATATTTTCGGGTAAGCATACAAATTTCATATATGTGCAGTTAATCAGACTACGGCAGTGGCTCCGTATCACGCTGATGTCAGGAGCAGGTTGGCTGCCATATCAGCCTTTCCGAGTCGTAGAGACATGACAATAGATTCTGTGTAATTTTGAAGCAAGGGAACTCGTTATTAATAAATTTGAATACCGCACTAGATTCCAAAGTGCTCACAACCGTCTGGAGCCAGTGTGACTATGGCATACCCAATTGGGTTATGTTGTGAGGCTGAAGATAGTAAAGAGAGAAAGGGAAAGGTGGAGCGTTCTTTGCTATTCACATTGGAGCACGACTAAAGCCATTTTAAACAATTTTCACCAAGGCGATACTGAAAGCAACTTCCACTCATCTTTCTTCTCACTTTGTGTGCTGAAGGTGATAAAACTACATAACTGCAATCTTTAGAGCACATGTGTAAGGTACGGATGCTGTCCTTCTTCTAGCGGTGTTACAATGGAAGATGCTCTGAAGAACTAGCTTCATTAAATCCTTAGGCACCGGTGCATAGTCGGAAAACACGCCAAACGAGTACCCAACATACATGGTTGACATTTGTCAGATGAGAAAGGGTCGTTCTTGAGTTCAACTGCTCGGCCCTTCAAGACTCATGTTTAATATTCACTCCTTCCTCTCTTCGAAAAGAATCTCCTCACATCATGAAGGTAGAACGAATGATAGAATAAGTCGAGGACGCCCAAGAAAGACATGGCACGACCAAGTGAATCAGATACTTGAGTCGGGCCATGTCAAGAGTCAGAATAATAGAAGAGAATGTATGAGGCAATAGGAAGCGGGAATGGGTACCGCTTCCCCGGAAACTTTTATTGGATAACCAACACCTCTGCCATAGGTCACCCCAAGTGGTTCGCTACGTTTGGTTATTTAGCGGTGGTGCCTGGTTTCATGGGATGAGGTTTATTTAGGTCTTGGAGGCGGATGACCAGGACACACTGAACCCCAGATTCCTACCCACCCCTTAAACCCTTTTCCTTCCCAGAAATCTCCTTTTCTTCCCTTAAAAAAACCCTCCCCACAGCATCCCAAAAAATGCCATTAGCCCTGAAGGAAACTATTTTCCTCAGGGCTTACTTGTGAAGTTAATATTAACAAAATTGTATCTTATTAAAGTACAAACTTCTTTAGCACCGGTGTGGTTTGAAAATCGGTGAAACGGTAGCGAGCGACTTTAAAAAGAGACAAACTTCTATAGAATTTAGCCTGCAAGATAATGAGACAGAATAATCGGTCTCCCTTTTGTGCGGTGCTTCGTAAATAATCGGTCTCCTCTTTGTGCGATAGCCTCCTTTGTAGACTCCCCACTCGTGTCTAATTTAGTTTTCTAAAGATCTCACTTCTACCTCTTGCGAACTGCACACTTGTATTTTGTTTAAAATTAACATGTTTACCTTTATGTAAAAGATGGAACATCGCTGTAAAGGCGTGCACCAATTTATGGTTACCTGTTTATCAGAATAAATATGTAATTCTTTCGTTATAAATGCAAATATTTTAACAATAATAATCTAAACGAAAATATGAATGAGAACAAGACACAGAAAAACAGAAAAAAGACAATGGTCGCAACTGGGACTCAAACCCAGACCTCTCCGTCTAACCGGGACGAGCGCGTTAACCAATTTCGCTATTGCCACCTTCTGTCAAACCGTCATATTTGTCAATCTATTATTTTCAATTTTAAAATTTACATTATTATCAACTAATTATTTTTCTCCATATTACGGGCAACTACCCTTTTCATTGGAAACAATCATTCTAAGAATTGGTTTGTAACCTGGATAGCGTCTCGGAGAGATATATCTGAATTTATGTATACGGAACAATTGACTTTTTTATAAAAGTCTAAATGAATATTCAATTTTTATAAGAAAAACTTTATTTTAAGGTTATTCCCATCAGTGAAATATATCATATTAGAATAAGTCAACAATAATAATCTAAACGAAAATATGAAAGAGAACAAGACACAGAAAAAAGACAATGGTCGCAACTGGGACTCGAACCCAGACCTCTCCGTCTAACCGGGACGAGCGCGTTAACCATTTTCTCTATTGCCACCTTCTGTCAAACCGTCATATTTGTCGATCTCATATTTTCAAATTTTAGAATTAACATCTTTTATCGTTTAGATTATTATTGCTAACTTATTCTAATATGATATATTTCACTGAGGGGATACTTCAAAAAAAGTTATAAGAAGAAAGTTTTTCTTATAAAAATTGCAAATATTTTTTTCACAATTTTAGTTGATTTTTTTTTCAATTAGATGGAAGAAAATTCTAAACATTCTGTATTTTGTTAGTGGGTTCGACTTTAGGCAGGTTTTACGATGCCATTTAGCTTCATGATCACAAGTTGAGTACAGATATCGTGATATAAGTTAATGTGTATTTGGTAATCCGAGTAATCATACCGTGGAGCGAGTCCATTTCTGACACGACCTGCTCTGGATATTATAAGTTCTTGAACCTGAAAATAGTCAAATGAAAGGAACTCTAATGCATATCACTTTTCATAGTGTTCAGTATTAGTGAATGTTATTTTTATGGAAAAATCTTTCTGAAACATAATATAATTTTACTGCAGGTAGTTTATTGTTCTCTCCAGAGCATTGTTATGTTGAAACGATCGGTCGTGGGAATATCTACAAAGAAAATAAAGAATGGTTTTTTTCTTTTAATTCTTGCTGGAATTTCATTGCAATATAATAATATGAATTTTTTAAACATAAAAACCACAGAAAATTAATGGATCACTGGAAATTTAATTGCTAACAATGAAACTGACAATTTTAAACAACATGGCGAAATTTAGAATAAATAATATCCCACTGTGTTTTTTTATTTATTAATTTTTTTTTATTACAGAAAATAGGTTTTTTTCTTGTTTAAATTATTACACTAAAATAAAATAAAATAGTGTGGACAAAAACATAGTACAGTATAAAATGTCTTACAATAGAAGAAAAAAATATTGCAATTTAATAAAATACGAGTACATAATAGAAACATAAATTAGTATAAAAAAATATGAAGACAACGTCTAAAAAAATTAAAAATGCACGAGGAGTCAGTTAATACAGAAAATTTGATTCCAACAGCCATGTTTTTAACAAAAATTGCATATTTAGGTGTCTAGCAACATTTTTTCGAGCAACATATTAAATATAAGTGGTACAATGTATTCAAAAGTTCGCTGGCCATGTTTATTAGAAAATCTAGGTACTATCATACCTTCATTTTGTGTAAGTCTAGTATTGTGCACGTGATCCACCATTGTTTTGTATGGGCTATCTAGGATATGTTGCACACAGATTTTATGCCAAAAAAGAGCTCTAATAGGTAAAACATTTATGTAAAGATGACATTTATTTTTAAATTAGCTCCAAAGAGGAGGCCCCGAGGAATGTTATGCTGTGTGGAGGGTCTGTTTAGGGAAAGGAAGTTCTGGGAAGGAAAAAGGTGTAAGAGTGAGTAAGAATCTGGGGGTTAATATGTCCAGGAGTGAAGGGCGTAAGATTCCACTGCGGTAGAAGCCGATGGGTCGAGTGAGTCCAGCTGGAGAAGTCAAAAAAGCAGAACTTAACTTAACTACTCCGGGCACCCCTGCTAAGTCACCAAACGTAGGAAACCACTTGGGGTGACCTATGGCAGGGATGTTAGTTATCCAATTATTAGGCATTTAAACATTTTAATCACTTGCCTGCATCATTGAAACAACCCACACAGAATACCCCGACATATACTAGTTTATTTTAGTATATTCAAGAAACAAACAGTTATAAACATTTTTTAAAGAATGTTCATGTTAATTAACACTACAATTAATCATATTATTTCGGTCTGGATAAAAACAAAAGGTACATGCATTTTTCGTAACTTGAAAATAAGGGGCTATCCATAAATTACGTCACACGAATTTCATGATTTTTGACCCCCCCCCCTGACCCTCTCACACATCGTCACATTTGTGAGACACCTTTCCTCCCTAGTGTGACGTCACATATTTCGCAATTTTACTTCTAAAAAAGTTTTGCATTATAATAATTTAGATTTTTACATCTGACGTCACAGAGCTGATGGACCCTCCCCCCCCTACCCCTTGCGACACAATGTCACACTTCTCTGATCCTCCCACCCTTAAGGTATGACGTAATTTACGGATGGCCCCTACTACCAAATTAAACATACAATAATACTCACATTAAATGTATTAGCTGTAATTTTCCCTTATTGTAGCGTCCAAAACTGCTTATGACTCACAACTTCCGATGCATTTGTAATTGACTGTAAATACTTTAAACAAAACTATGGAATTGAATTGCTGGAAAGTGGTATGCATAGAAAAGAACAAGTATGTAAGAAAAAAGGGATGACCAATCACTTACTACTGTATCTCCGCGAAGGAGCACGCGATACAATCAAATATATTTAAGTAATTCCACCACGATACCTCGAGGTTATTATCGCCACAACAAAACTGATAATTACATTTTGAAAAAAAAACAATATTAAATTCCTCCAAGATGGTCAAATTTATTTTTTCACTTAACAATGAGAATATGTACACATAAATAAAAACATCAATGATTTGCATCCAAGATAGTCTCAATCCTTCTGCTTTCAAAACAAATGCACTCGAATTTGCACTATTTTTCTTGCCACTATTTCAAATATTTTTCCAGCAACGTGACGGGGTAAGGGAGGGGTGGGAACTAGTAGGTACTAAGCATACCGATAAACATCCCGGTAGGTACTTAGCATATTCTCATTTCTAAGCCTAACACTTTTTAATCACAGACAATATTTTTTAATGGTCGTTATTATGTAGGTTATCCAATATTTGAATTTTAATAATGAACATGTTAAACACACATTAACGAAGCACATTGCACACGCATTTCGAATTTCAACCGTTATATTACGCATTTCTCTTGAACACTTTAAGTTTTTAAGTTTCTAAAAAAATATATGTAATTTTTGGACAATGTCCATATATTTAAACCAGTAACCAAAATGCAACAAAAATTATTATAAACACGTTTTTTCTGTTATTTAAATACTACTTAAGTCATTTCCCGCGAGATTTTTGCTCTATTTTAAACGAGTCGTATTTTATTTAACATTTTCGCTTAATTATTATCGTTTTTAATATTAGCGTGCTTCTTCTAACATTTGTATTAAGATACCTCTCCTCTTCTTCTTTTTGAGCGCTTACTACTGGGCCTGAAGTACGAACAACACAGAGTAACAATAATAATAATTATAACATTATAACATTATAACAATTTAATAGCTTCAACTGATTTCTGACTATATCAAGATGGCTAGAATTCAGTAATCAAGCCATATCAAGAATCATTAAATATTTTAGATTACGTCAATTGGAAAATATTTGAAAGTAAATTCTTACGTAAAGGACTAGATACCTTTTAAAGAATATTAAACGTTAGAATGACAATATATTAATACTGTAATTAAAAAATAGATGAGGAAAAAAATGACAGCATTATGGGAGTCAGACGCTTCGATAATTTACATGAATTTTTTTTTAATATTATTTTTCTAGTATTATTTTTTTCATGTTTTCCGTAAAACGGTTATTCCCTCATATATATCGAAGATTAAAAATTAAAAAGATATGGGAGCAGTTTAAGTATTTTGTGACATGCGTCAAAAGATAGTTGCTAAATTGTTTGTAAGTTACTAGTACGTTGAAAATGTCTATGGTCAATGCAGAATCATAACACTTCTTTGATTGGCGCGCTTTGATAAAAGTACATGGGAGCTCCCACAAGTATACCTACTCGATAGGGACATATAAGTCAATCTCTTTCAACGTAGGTGGATTTAGTACAGTAAGTTGAAATCGAGCATTCTTGTTAAGAACAAGGACGGATACAGGAATGGATAGGATGTATATTCCCTCATATACAGGTAACGTATAACTCTTTTGTACTTTTTCTATTTCTAGGATATGGTCATGTTTGTAAATAATCTAAGTATTTCATAAGATATCCATTAAAATGATAGAAGAAAATCAACTCGTTCAAATTACGCCCCCCTAAAAGCTCTAATATATTTGCCACGTCATTGTATGTAGAATGTCAGAAGCTGGACGTATTTATTCTACAGTGTTTGCTCCAACTAATTCACACAATATTTCAAAGCACATTACAACAATTGAGTCACTAGATTTATCTAGATTGCATGACGAAGGTAGTGTAATGTACCTGTTACACATAGAGGAGACGGATGTATTTAATTGTTTGGAATGTAGTCATAGGAAAGAAGGCTTTAATACTAAGTGTGTATAATAATTATTGGACGTCACTTAAATCGACATAACTGCATACCACTGAATACCACCTTCCTTCCATCAGTTTTCCTTGCTGTTTTTATAGCGCCTTTTTAATATTTTCTATTACGATTACCTCACCTAACTGATTCACCTCTTTGTCCGTAATGTGTAACCCAATTAACACAACTGACTTTATCTGACTGTAAATTCTTGTGATACATATCTATATATGTGTTTAGTATATTTTCTACTACCTGGGTGTAATGTTGGATTCAAAACTAACTTTGAGAGCAAATTTTGAAGATGTGCTAAATAAGTTATCAAAAAAGACAATCTTCTTGGAAGATTATGAAATAAACTAAATGGAAACACTACAGATATTTAAAAAAAATAATAGTTGCTTCACTAGGTATATTATATTTGGCTAATGAAGGAAACTTGAACAGGCTAGAAGTTATACAGAACAGAGCGGTGGGATGTAAACTGGGCAAAGGCAACTACACAATGGTTAATCAAATTAGAGAGGAGGTAAATCGGATTTCAATAAGAAAGAGACTAATGCGTTAATTTGTGTGCGTAAATGTGCGTGTGGTATTCGAACTTGGGGACATGCAAGCACTACTTACATTAAATATATTCAAAATTTACTAACTGCCATAATAAAAAAAATTGTCACAACAAATATTTACGAACAGAGACATAACTTAAAACTACTATATGGCTCAGAGAGCCTACTTACAATAAAAAGTCTCCACTGGTTCACTACTATTATGGATAATATGGGGGAAAGCCCTTACAAACACCTACTTGTACACAAACATACCACAAGATTTAGAGAAGGAAAGGGCCTAAAAACTCCTCGAATATTAAATAAATATGGAAGCCGTACTCTTGAATATCTAATACCAGTGATTTTCAATAAAATCAATAAAAACATAAAATTTGAAAAAAATGAGAGACTATGTTCTAAAATGATAAAACTATGGTTATGATCGAAAACTCCATGTATCTTTGAATATCTTAATATAGCTGCCTACATATCTTGTTATTAGGCAGGTATATTGAAATATCTTATATATTTATAGATGTAAGTTAAATTATCTAATATTACTATGTGATCTATTCTAATGTTTCCTTAAAACTGTAAATGTATTTACAAATATTTTCTTAGATATTATAATAAGAATGTTTAAATTTTTAGAACCTGCAGACAAGCTGCCATACGACAGCTTTGTGGGTCTACTTCAAACTTTTGTACAAAATGTCTTTTGTTATTTAATAAATAAATAAAAAATAAAAATAAAAAGTTATGAAAATCCAAAGCCAAAATACTTCAAAGATGAAATTGTTTTTAATAGAGATATACATAATCATGAAACCAGAAAAATAAATAGAGTTAAATTATCGCATTTGAGAAAATCAGAGTCACAGAACTGCCTAATGTATAGAGGACTAAAAACGTATGATGAAATGCCTGAAAGTCTGAAGAATGATTGATTTAAAAAGGGATATTACGCTTATTGTAAAAATATAATTTTATAAAATGTAATGTTACCTCTTGCATTTTAGTTTACATACAAATGTAGTATAAACTAACTTAATAAACAATAATTTTATAAAAAAATATATAAAGTTTTTAAAAACGAACAGAATTTTTTTTCTATTAAACCATTATTTTTCTCTAATAAATTAATTATTTCGTTTTATACTAATTCCTACAAGCTATAAATCTAACTAATTGTTTTAAAGTTTAGGAGAAATCAAACAGCCAAAATGTTTATAAAAAAAACTTTAAAGTTCGATCCCAATTTGACACATTTTGACTTACGATAATGTGCAATATATTCATTCCGTGTATTTAATTCATTTTTGGGGTTCACCTTTAAAAAATTGTAATTAATAAATTCAAATTGCTTTATTTTAATATATAGCATATTTGCGGCACGTTCCAGAGTGGAAGATATTATCAGTATCGCCCTGGTGTAAGACCACCATTCAGAATTGAAAGGTTGCTTGAAAATGCCTTTAGCCGTGTTTGGTGACCAAATCTGAATAGCCAGGTACTTCCCAACCTTCCTCTTCCCCACCTCCTTCCCCTCCCCACTACCTTCAGCCTCACAACATACCCCAATTGGGGATGCCATAGTCTCACTGGCTCCAGACGGGAGCAGTTAAGATTCTTGTGCGGTATTCAGTGTAAAAAAAAAAAAAAAATTTTATCCCATATTTATAACTGAAATAAATAATTTTTTGCAAAAGTGATTCCCAGTTCATAAATAAAATTATTATTATTTTTTAATTGGTAAACTTATGTTTAAGACAAGATTTTTATGCATAGCACAAAGGGTAACAATTATTATAAGCAATAATTATTAGCCTGAAACACTCATCAACATTGAAAAAATCTCCCGAGAAAAGATAACTTTGTGCTATGCATAAAAATTTTGTCTTAAACATTAGTTTACTAATTAAAAAATAATAATAATTAATATTTGACAAGTTAAAGTATTCCACCAAAAAATGTAGACATAATTTATCTCGACGCCATCTAGTGGGAGAGTTAGCACTTATAATGCATTTCTCACAAAAAATAAAGTTGGTTGTTTTCAGGTGAAAAATGTAATAAGCAGTAATTGTTGAATGAAACACTAGTATATATTGAATTATTTGGCGGGTGGGAGATAAGCCGACGTAGCTCAGTTGGTTGAGTAGTTGACCGGATATCAGAAGGACGCGGGTTCAAGTCCCATCGGCGGCATTTATCTTTTCTCGGGAGATTTTTTCAATGTTGATGAGTGTTTCAGGCTAATAATTATTGCTTATAATAATAAAATTATCCGTTCCGCATGATTTTTATAAAGGATTCGTTCTTCATTAAATTTTTTGCTGATGCGGATGTGGAAGTGGATGCCGAAACAGATGTGTAAAATTGGTATTAGAAATTCAACTAAGATGGGAAGAATATAAAATTCTTCAGACACTTTCGTTGGATGAAGTGTATTATGGGTTTTATTTTCAACACAAAGAGAACTTACATTTAACAAAAAGCAATTTTGCAGCTCTTTTATTATGTTTTTGGTAGCCAACGAGAAAAAATGCGCGATATTACATACACAGTTACAACTGGCAGATATACTATATATTATTTTACATATTTACTTAAAGTACAACTGGCCTCTGTGGTCGAGGGGTAAAGCTCTCGACTAGCAATCCGATCCCGGCATTGGCAAGTAAATTTTATTTGATTAATTATTGGTGTTATTTCGTAATTTATTAATTAAAAATAATGTACACTATTGCCGCATGATCCAGAGTGGAAGATACTCTCAGTATCGCCCTGGTCTAAGACCACCATTCAGAATTAAAATGGCGTTAACAGCGTTTAGTGACCAGATCTGTATATCTCCTTCCCCTTCCCACTACCTTCAGCCTCACAGCACACCCCAATTGGTGGTGCCGTAGTCTGACTGGTTCCAGACGTGAGCAGTTATGAGTATTGTGCGGTATTCACATTTAAAAAAAAATTAATCTAAAAAACCAAAACACGCACCCTAGAAAGTTACGTTAATTATCTGTTATAAACAAAAGTAGAAGGCGGAGGTCAAAAATATGCAGAACTTCCGCATTTCCGAAGCAGAAGAAAAGTTCCGTTACATCACTAATAATATTATTAAATTGTCTAGTCTTCTTCTTTTAATAATGATTATTTCATTTTATCTCATTAATCAGTCTCGAGCTTATAGGTGACCACTCTCCCACCGTCAAATTTATCATGCTGTTTAGAAGGTGTAATAAAAAACACCGTGACTCAAAACCTGAAATCTCTATCCCAATTCTGACAAGTTTGTGGTTTTATATCTGCGCTAGTTTTTAAATTTAATTAATTAAAAACGAATAAATTATGTTTATCTGGTTCGAAATTGAGTAACAAATTCGCAAAAAAAAATCTAGACAAGTACAACAACTTTTAAGGACGTGTGACAAAATTTGGGGCCATTTCTCAATTATAAATCTAGTCTGAGAAAAATATAATGCGCAATACTGGTTCGCTGAGTTTTCAGAATGATTTTAAGTGTAAATAATCTATAATAACTGGTCCACTAATGAGTAAATTGAATTGGTGATAATCGTTTAAAGTTTTAAGCGTTTCTTGGGATGCAAGTTTATGAATTATCCGATTTCATTTTAAATGCTGCAATATGGTGTTTTTCGTCCTTCAAACTTAACTTTTACTGGGATTTTTAAAATCATGTGATTAAAAATGCATTTAACACTGGCAAATTTTTAAGTAGGTACCTACCTAATTTAGATTTTTTCAAATATGCAAATGTGCTAATATTGAAATTTTAATATTTAACGTAGGGTCAGTGGGTCAACAGTGAACCAGCAGGACACAGTGAACCACCACCTCTACAGCCCTAACTGTAAGTGTGTTAGTGTCAAGCTTGTGCTTGAAGCTCGGGCTCAGGAACAGAAAAGATTTGATTTAGTGTGTGACAGTGTGCAAAGGCGACAGGTCGTTTGATAAGCTAATATCTGATTTTTGCAATCCTCAATATCATTTTCACGGAAGTGTTTTTGTTTTATTACTAAATTATGTTTCTGTCAACGTGAGAATTTTTAATGCTTTTATGTTTAGAATTTAGTTTTAATTGTTACCTATTATTAGAAATTTTCAATATCTAATAGGTTTTAGAAATATTGGCTAGTTAATTCAATATGGCTTTATGGTACACGCTGAACCAGAGTAATGTGGGACACAGTGAACTGGTTCACTGTGTACACAGTATCTGGTTCACTGTGTACATGGCTTCTAAAATAATCTTTATACACAGAAAAAGATCAACGTAAGTTATTGAAGAAGACACATTACTAGCAGACATCGAAGATCTTTCAATAGCTGGACCCTCTAGGCTTTCAAGAGCGGAGTCTGTTTATACATCACCAACAGATTACGAAGATTCATCAATAGCTGGACCCTTTAGGCTTTCAGGGGCAGATTCTGCGTCTTTTATTGGTCCGGAACAATTCCGCGATCCAATAAAGACAGGCCCTCGGAAAAATAAGAGAAAGCCTAGACAACTTGGTCGTAGTTTGATTGCTAAGGATACGCCCGAAAAAAGTGAAATCAATCAACAACGATCATCTGCCAAAAAGAGGAAGGATGCTAAAAAAAAGAAAATAACTTGTATCATTTTAGAATCACGTTCAGATGACTAAACGGAAATCTCTCTGCAAGATTCAAGCGACGACATGAATTGGATGGAGAATGATGAGATAGATTTGACAGAAGAAATGAAGATGAAACCGTTAGAGAGATCCCCAGGCAAAGGACAATTTGTTGTGGTAATGTTTGCCACGAAAAAAAACAAGAATTTATTATATTGGGAAAGTTCTTGAAACCAGGAATCATTTTCAAGAGAATTAACATGCTAGTTCATTGTGTACCTCTTCGGCTCACTGTGTACCATGCCTGCGGTTCACTGTGTACCAGCCATGTACACAGTGAACCAAAATGCCATTTTTTATGTAAATCAATATGTTTAATTAATAGGAAACTTGGCGAAAATGAGTTTATGCACATGAAAAGCCAAAGAAATACTGAAGACAACAAAATTTATTTGACATTTTTACATAAAATTTTGGTGACTCAAATTGACTCGGAAAAAAATGTGGTTCACTGTTGACCCACTGACCCTAATTATTTCTCTGTCATCGAATGACTTTTATGGCTGGATTTCGTAGTTCGTCGCTCCAACGAAGAAGACCCAGATTTACTCCAAAAGTACTGAGCACAGCATCCCATAATATGGCAAGAACTCTGTGGTTCTCCCCCATACAGTTTAGTGAACAACACTGCATTATAAAATTTGTCTTAATAATAATTTATTGTTCGTTTTTTTAAAATGCAGTAAAGCAAATGTAATGTGTCATGTCTTTATTGTATCGTGACGTATTCTACAGACTGTGCCAATGTAATGTGTCATGCCTTTTTTGTGGCGTGTCAGGTAGTACTCGGTAAAAGAAGAGAGTATACGTAATTATGTACTGGTATTTATTTGGGAGTTGCTCATAGCCAAAGAGACATTAATATTGCATGAATTCCCTTTTATAGAATCTGGCAAGCATACTATCTCGCTTGCTCTCATATACTTTCATACATACACCATATTTCGTTTCTACTTTTTCTATACTTATTTTATACTTCATTTATACTGTACTTCGTCTGTACTTCGTCTGTACTTCGTCTGTACTTCGTCTGTACTTCGTCTGTACTTTGTCTGTACTTCGTCTGTACTTCGTCTGTACTTCGTCTGTACTTCGTCTGTACTTCGTCTGTAGTTCGTCTGTACTTCGTCTGTACTTCGTCTGTACTTCGTCTGTACTTCGTCTGTACTTCGTCTGTACTTCGTCTGTACTTCGTCTGTACTTCGTCTGTACTTCGTCTGTACTTCGTCTGTACTTCGTCTGTACTTCGTCTGTACTTCGTCTGTACTTCGTCTGTACTTCGTCTGTACTTCGTCTGTACTTCGTCTGTACTTCGTCTGTACTTCGTCTATACTTCGTCTGTACTTCGTCTATACTTCGTCTGTACTTCGTCTGTACTTCGTCTGCACTTCGTCTGTACTTCGTTTGTACTTCGTTTATACATTGTTTATTCATTATATTTCGTTAATAGTAACATTGTTTTTACTCTGTTACTTTCTTCATACTATAGGTACCTACTTACGATTAATGTCGTCCTATCTTATCTGTATACTCACACGAGTACCCGGCTTGATTGTATGCAAAAACATTATGATAATGTGTCAATCAGAATCATTGCATTCGGTGACAGATCCGATGAACCCAAAGCAGCCACACACGAAGCGACATTTTTGAGTTTAAGTAGCGTGCGACAGTTCGCATTAGCCGGCTTATTATGCTAATGAGTAATGGGCATTTCAATTTGGCTTTCCCGTAATACACTTTCGCCTGGCTGACACACTTCCGAGCTATTTCTCCTTATGTAACTTATTATTCTTGTGGGTGTGGGGCACACTTTATTATTATAATTAATTAAACACGTATCGTAAACTATTTTGGGAATTTATTGCTCTGGTAAAATGCTATCTATAAAATTGTGGTCTGTTACAACATGCGAGATTATTCTTAATATTATATTTATTAATTTAAAAGTTTGTGTGCATACGAGTATGTTGTATATCGGTCGACATATTGCCTGTAGGCAAATTTCTTCCAACGAACCCGGATGTAGATGCATTGAGAGTAATATTTGTGGTCGATATAACTTTATGATAATTGCAAACATGCTAATTTTTTGACATTTACTTCTACTACAAGCGCAGACCCGTGAAAAATCATGGGATATTACCTATAAGTGCAACATTTTTGAAGTAGACGTATTATGTAAAGATCACACCAGAACAAGGAAGTACAGATTTGTTGGTAGGTACTTAATCGCTTATCTGAATTCTTGACATATCAGTTCCAATATTGAAATTGACACTTAAATTCAAAGCAAATTGGAGATCCACTCTTCGAAAATAATCAGACTTATTTTTGTAAGAAATTTATTTCATAACAATTTCCTTCATAAACATGTTCCTCTTCACTCGTCTTGTAAGAAAATCAAAAAAAAGACCGAAGAAACTAATCGAATGACTTTAATCATATTCCTACAGACATTTCGCGAATGTATGATTCGTATAACTATTGTACAATCTCACATAAAAATAAAACATGAATTAAGTATCTTAATCATAGATAGATGAACTTGTTAAAACAAAGTTTATAAAAATATTAATTTCTAAAGGTAACGTTAATTACAGAAAATGGTCACCGTCACCCATCAATATTATACGAAGCAAGTTGCGCCGCATGTTTCTTTTGAGTGATCCGTACTGATGTGCATAAGAGCTCTACCTGGGAATACTATGTATACATAGGATATACACAATTACAAAACCAAAATTAGGATTTTGATTAATTTTTGTGTGGTAAGTATTTATTTTGATACTGAGACAAGTCAGATTCTGTAAAATAATGGTAAAAAAAGTCAACCAAAAAAATTTCAGAAGAAAAATTTACTGGTGAAACTTATTCTTTGTCAAGTTTTTAACTATTTTAATGAAACGTAATTTCGCACACATGAGCCGTTAGGAAAATAATTCTCCTCAGGGCTTGTATCATATTTCGAGATGCTGAATGTAGGGCCTTTTTAGGGAAAGGAAGGAGAGGAAGTTCTGAAAAAAAGTTATGAGGGGTGAATAGGAATATAGGGGTCAATCTATCCGGGAGTGACGAACGTATGTATCTATCTTTTCCACTGCGGTGCGAAGCGATGGGTCGAGAGAGTCCGGCTGGAGAGTTCTAAGTTAGGTATCTTTCAACCAGTCTCTCCTGATACGACCCGCCATACAGTAGGTGGGAAAATATATTCGACACCAAGACCTAGACAAACCTCAGCTCATGAACCCGGGTGACTTATCATCAAACGTAGCGAACCACTTAGAGTGACTTATGGCAGGGGTTTTGATTATCCAATAAATGGATACCGGGGCGGCGGTACTCATACCCGCCTCCCAAATTATCATATATTGACCTGGAAAAAACTTAAAAAGACATTCTTGGTATATATCTTCTCGCAAAATAGAAAGACGACTTGGACATAGAAAGAATACGTCTAAAGTGGCCGACACCAACATCGTAATCTTCAATCTAGAGTAGGATTATGTTTGCTGGGCATGTGACAAGACTTACAGATAGATGATCGTCGGAATCACAGTGTCGTCCTTGGATATGAAAGTCAAGCAGAGGTCTTCCACAGTTGAGATAGGCTAGATTTCAGATGGGTGATCTGCCAAGAATACAAATATGGGAATTTATGAACGGGTATGTGTAAAACTGAACGCTAAAGAAACGTAAGAATCGTTACAAGATAAACTCTTAAAAATACATTTTTTACGAGTTTTAAATTAATAATCGTCTAGAAAGGCAATTAAATTAGACTTTATTGTATGTACCTGTGGCATTATACAACATTCTTCCACAAACCAAACATTAAAATGCAGCCACAGCCCTAAAAAAATTTCATTACTATAATCCCTACCTTAATTGATGCATATTAATATGCCCAACATTATTCCATCAATAACTGAACATTGATAGTTTTGTTGGATACAAAATTATTCCCAAATGAGTATATTTATATAAATATGAGTGAATCGGATAGGAACACATATCTCTCTTCTCTCTTCTCTCTTCTCTCTTCTCTCTTCTCTCTTCTCTCTTCTCTCTTCTCTCTTCTCTCTTCTCTCTTCTCTCTTCTCTCTTCTCTCTTCTCTCTTCTCTCTTCTCTCTTCTCTCTTCTCTCTTCTCTCTTCTCTCTTCTCTCTTCTCTCTTCTCTCTTCTCTCTTCTCTGTCATTGTCTTCATTGAATTAAATATTACAATTTGAATTGTTCCTCATTAAGTTAAAAATAAAAAGTATTTATGATTTAAATTGGTTGCTTCTATCATCACAATGTTGAAATGGTTCTACCTTTCAAAATTAGGTCTCAAAATCTAACCCAAAGATGCTGGTTAGATAATTATACGCATTTTAAAGGAGGTGTTAAATTTACCAGCACTGCAGTATGGAGCTTCTTTTGAATCGGGGGGTGACATTGATCATCGTGGATATCTGCAAAATTCTTGATACGACTCAGAAATTACTGGTTTATTTTTAATGATTCTTCTCGGGCAACGTGGTTATAATGACTCTTCGAAAATAACCCTCAAATTCGATGTTTTTTTTTTACATTTATTATTTTATAAATTACTTAACTGTTATAATAGCTCAAGGGATTCATTCCTATTCCATTGCCATAGATTCAACAAATCTCGAGTCGCTCCAGTGTTTACTTCCCACTTTCTCATAAAATAATATCTATTGTAAAATCAAATTATGTGTTTTGAATATAATAATAATAATAAAACGTTTATTCATCATTTTTTTACAGTGTTATACATTTTGTTCTTTTATCATTGAGTCTATTGATGAAAAGGTCACTGCTCAGCTACAATTCAGAATTTCTCGTGGAATACATCTGTTTTTCAGCAGTGCCTTGTTAAGTAAGTACAAAGGACGCGTTTTTAAGGTTAATTTTCACGTTCTGTACAAGTTCCACTCTAGTTTTTATTTTTTAGTTTTTATGTTACCTCACAAGATAATGACATCCCCAATTGGGTTTGAGGGGCTGAATATTAGTTTGGCTGGTTTCTAGTTGCATTTACACATTTTATACCTTAACTATACTTAATTTTATATATAACTACTTGAATACTCAAACTCGCATTCATGTTTTAAATTTTGGGATTGGCGTTGTTTGGTTTTGAAACGAGAATATGCTTAGTTCCTACCTATTACTACTTAGTTCTCCCTGGCCGTCACTTTGATGGAAAAGTATTTGAAATTTGGAACAATGGCAAGAAAAAAAGCGAAAGTTCGAATGCTTTTGTTTTAAAAACAGAAAAAGATTTGGGACTACCTCACTAGCAAGTTGTTGGTGTTTTTCGTGCACTCAATCTCGTTTTTAAGTAAGAAAAATGAATGTGACCATATCAGAAGTACATAATATCGTTTTGTACGCATTCGTTTTGTTGTGGCAATATTATCTCGAGGCATCTCAGTGAAACTATATAACTTTATTGTGGTTGTGTCTTGTGTTCCTTCGCAGAGATACAGTGGTAAGTGATTTGTCATTCCTTTTTACTTGCATACCTTTTTTTCCAGACAAACTATTACCTTATTCCAGCAAACACCATTTCGTATCGTTTCGTTTAAAGTACTTATTTATAGTCCCTTTTAAAGTGCATCTGAAGCTGTAAACAAGCAGTTTGGGATGCAACATGCATATGATTGTAATAAGCTTTTAAAATCATGGTAGGTAGGATATCGAAGTCGCCCCACTCCGAAAGCTGACTTTGATCACCAGGTCTTTAATATTTTAGACTTAACAAAAAAATTTTTTTTAGACAACTATTTACATAAAAAAAGTTATTTAGCTTCAAAGCTGATAATTGGTCACCCCGTTTTACGGTACCTGTTCCAGTGTGGCGCAGTTTTCTTTCTGCATTCCCCTGCGGCAGAGGCGTGATGTATGGTTCCAGTTAGGTATTCCTCAACCATCTCGAAGCCGTTAAAAATAATTTAATTGACCAATTCTGACGATTACGCAATCCAAGGCCGTTCATTGCAGACCCCTAGGCGAGAGGCTATGTAAGAGTGAGCTATAAAAAAACACGTATTTTAACGCTCTCCGTGGCGTTGTGGTTTACGCATTATCTTTCGGTCGAGTGGTTGCGGCTTCGATTCCTGCGGCAGTGCTATTAATAACTTAAGTTTAATATCGTGGTGATTTATGAACTATAAACATCACTTAATAACATTACTGTGTTTTATATTTAATTAAAAAAGGGGGAATCGATATTAAAGGCAATGAAAAAATCATGTAATTGTATGTTAAAACTTGAAAACTCGAAAAACAGTCGATTTCGCTTTATTGGTAAGTACACTGGTTTATCGGGTGAGTCGGTTATTTGGGCCAAAACTATCATCGAGTGGGCATCGCATTTGGGTCCCACCCGGGCATCGCGTGTTCGATTCCTCAGCTGGCTTTTTTGTAATTTTTTTTTATAGTAATACCTCACAAAGTCTCAGCTGTTCTTGTCTGAAGCCAGTGAGACTATGGAATCCCCAATTGGGGTATGTTGTGAGGCTGAAGGTAGTGGGGAAGGGAAGGAGATGGGAAAGAGGAAGGTGAGGAAGTACCTGGCTATTCAGATCTGGTCACTAAACACCGCTAATGCCATTTCAAGCAACGCTCAATTCTGAATGGTGGTCTTGCACCAGGGCGGTACTGAGAGTATCTTCCACTCTGGAACGTGCCGCAAATATACTATAATTATTTTAAATTAATTAAGCGTTAAATAACACAAATAATTCAAATGAAATTTATTTGCCCACGCCGGGATTCGATCCCGCAACCTTCAGATTGTGAGTCAAGAGCTTTATCGCTAACCGACGCCGGCCGTCAAGTCTAAGTCCTTCATCACAACACAGCAACATTTTCCGCTGAGTGTGGTGGTAGTGGGAGATTTTCGAACATGTTTGGATCTTTCTTTTAAAAAAATAAAATATGTAACTAATACTGATTTAATTAGGTTATTAACTCTTCAAAGTTTTAAGGTTAATTTTTATTGGTCCTTACATATGAAATTGGCGTTTTGCCGTACTTTCAACTTTGATCTCAAATATCTTCTCTTTGGGTAGGAATTCTAAATTCAAATTTATACAACTTTTTTCTCATGTATTTGTATTTCGAAAATTATAATTCATTTGTTTTTTCCTTAATTGTTTTTTTTTCTTTTCGTCACTTAGTTTACAAAGTGGAAAACTTGAAATATCGCGTTACTTACTAGTACGAGTTCCACCGTGGCACCAGTGCTGCAGAAACGGCTCGAAGGATTAATGATGTGTATGGCGACGGTGCCGCAAAAGAAAACACAGTGCTTTTTTGGTTCCAACGTTTTCGTTCTGGAAATTTCGACCTGCAGAACAAGCCCCGTGGACGGCCAGAGACCAAAGTTGATAATGAAGAATTTAAGGCTATTGTGGAAGCGGATCCATCGCAAACCACGTCCAAGATAGCTGCAGGCTGCGGTGTTAGTAATAACACTGTTTTAATCCACTTGAAGCAAATTGGGAAGGTGAAAAAGCTCCCATACAAAGCTCCCATAAGCTCCCATACAAAGTTCCTCCCATTTGGAGCAGCTTTCATTTCAATGCCAAACAATTTTACCCATTAAATAAAATTGAATACAAATTGCACTATTCAGAATGCAGAATTGATAGCAATCAAAGAAGCGGTAGAATATGCAATTAAATATAAGTGGAAACAAATTTATTCCCATCAAATTACAAAAAAGCCATTGTAACACCTGTGTATAAATCCGGAGATTCGAAAGAAATAAACAATTACCGCCCAATATCGTTAATATCCAATGTAGCTAAAATATACGAAAGAGTAATAAAGAAACAAATTGTAGATTATGTGGAAAATAAAAAATGTATTAATCCTAGTCAATACGGTTTCAGAGAAAAAATGAGCACACAAGACGCAATAGCGGAATTAACTAGAGTTATTTATAAAGCATTGGATAAAGGGAAAAAATGCTTAAGTATATTCATTGACCTCCGTAAAGCTTTTGACAGTGTTTAACACTCAAAATTAATCAACAAACTAAATAATATAGGAATAACCGACAAAGCTAAATCGTGGATAAATAGTTATTTATATCAAAGAACACAGCAAGTGAAAATAAATAACGAGTTAAGTGATATAGAAAAAAATAATTTTGGAATCCCACAAGGAACTGTACTGGGCCCAATACTATTTCTATTATATGTAAATGAACTTTTTGAACTCCCAATCGTCGGAAAGATTATATCTTATGCGGATGATACAGTATTAACAATTGAAGAAAACTCTTGGAAAGAAGCCGAAATATCGGCAAATAATGCAATAAATGTCATTAAACAATGGTTTGACAAAAACTTACTTTCTTTAAATGTTGAAAAAACTCATTTTCTACCTCTGAGCCTAACAGAACATATTTCAAATATAAATGTAAACATTAAAGTTCACGACAGAAATTGTCTACTTAAAATCACACCCTGTAACTCAAATTGTATACATATTAGTAGTAAAGAACAAATAAAATTTCTTGGAATAATTATCGACAATAACATTAAATGGAAAAATCAAATAAACTCCACAATAGACAGAATGAGAAAACTAATATATATATATTTCAGACTTAGAAATACTATCACATTAAAAATTTTAAAAGAAATTTACTTTGCACTTGCGCACTCGGTATTACAATATGGAATAATAGCTTGGGGGGGTGCATATAAATCATCCCTTCTCCCACTCGAAACAATTCAAAAAATTCTTTTAAAAATTATCCTAAAAAAACCGTATTACTACCCAACAATAAACGTATTCCAAGAATTCCCTGTTCAAAATAGCACTACTTCAGCTACACAAAGATATATTTAAAAAATATATTACCCCACTGCTAAATATTAGCATAAGGAATACTTCTATTGGTGGACTAACTATACCACCCATACGAACCACAACAGCACAGAATCACTATGTATATAAATGAATAAAATTATTTATTCAATTACCCGCCGATATGCGAACAGAAAAAAATTACGACAAATATTAAAAAAAAAATTAAATCATATTTTGGTAGTCCCACCATATAATTTTAACTTTTATTAGATATGTTTTTGACTGTTTGTTATTCCAAAGGTTTTATGTACATCCTATATATATATTTTGTTTAATTACCCTTATAATCTTTAAAAAATATGTTATTAAGTCTAAATCTATTCTTAAGTTAAGTTCTTAAGTTTGTTATAAGGATTTGAAAAAAAAAAAAAGTTATTATCAAGTTGTCCTCTCCTAAACACAAGCACTTGCTTTATTAGGAGAGTATATAAAATATGTAATATTAGAATGAAATAAACTTATTGTAAAAAAAAATTCTCAATAAAAAAAAAATAAAAAAAATAATAATAATAATAATAATAATAAATTTGACGATAAACAAAATATTATTTCGAATAATAATAATCCGTTGCCATCTGAATCAGATATGCGCGATTTTTGGACAAATATTTGGAGTAAAGATATAAAACATAACGAGTCAGGTCCGTGGATAGAAAATGAAGAACTCAATTGTTCAGACATTGAACAAATGAGTTTTTCTGATATATCGGTTGAATTGTTAGCCAAAATTATAAAAAATACTCATAATTGGAAAGCCACGGGTTGCGATTGGATACATAATTTTTGGTATAAACGTCTGACTACTTTACATCCCCTTTTGGCAAAAAATCTTTCAAAATTTGTCAGAGAACCTCAAAATTTTCCAAATTTTCTAACTAAGGGCATTACTTATATGTTGCCTAAAAGCGAACATATTAATAATCCCTCTCAGTATAGACCCATTACATGTTTACCGACAATATATAAAATTTTAACCTCTTGCTTGACAGATTTAATATACACTCATTTAGATGAAAAAAATGTTTTATCTGAACAACAAAAAGGTTGTCGCAGAAAACATATGGGATGTAAAGAACAATTAGTTATTGATTCTGTAATTCTAAAACAGATTCAAACCCAAAAACGTAATTTACATATTTGTTATATAGATTACCAAAAAGCTTATGATAGTGTCCCGCACTCGTGGCTGATAAAAGTTTTAAATATATACAAAATTAACCCAATTATTATTAGCTTTTTGGAAAAAATTATGGCATTTTGGAATACCGATTTGCTTTTGAATTTGAAAGATAAGAAAATTATAGTACCGGGCATTTCAATAAAAAGAGGGATTTTTCAAGGAGACTCATTGAGTCCTCTTTGGTTTTGCTTAGCATTAAATCCTCTATCTAAAATGTTAATTAAAAGCAAGTTTGGAATAAAAATTAAAGGTAATACTAGAGAGAGAAATATAATTTCTCATTTATTATTTATGGATGATTTAAAATTATATTCAAATTCTGAACCAAATTTAGAGAAAATGATTAAAGTAGTTAAAAATTTTTCAGATGATATTAAAATGACTTTTGGTTTAGATAAATGTAGAACGATCCATATAGAGAAAGGTAAAATTGTAGATGGAGACGAGGGCATATTTAGAAATTTCAAAATTGAAAGTATGAAAGGGGGTGAGGTTTATAAATATTTAGGATATCCGCAATCAAATAGATTAGATCATACTAGTATTAAAAATGATATTAGGATTAAATTTAAAACTAGGATCAGAAAAATTTTGAAATGCAATCTATCTGCTAAAAATTTAGTAAAGGCGATAAATACTTGGGCAATACCTCTATTAACTTACTCATTTGGCATAATTAAATGGTCTAATACAGATTTAGATAGCTTAGAACGATTAATTAGAACTACATTAACTAAATTTCATTGCCATCATCCAAATTCAGCTATAGAACGTATTAATTTACCCAGAAATTTAGGAGGTAGAGGTATAGTCAAAATAACATCTTTAAAACATAATCAGGTAGAAATGCTAAGAAATTTTTTCCATAGGAAAGCTGATAGTTCAGAAATGCACAAAATAATATGCAAGGCAGATAGAAATATTTCACCATTAAATTTATACGACGAGAATGCCAGCATTCTTATAAATACCAACCAGGAATTATTAGATTCCTGGTCAAATAAAATTCTTCACGCAAAACACTTCAATTATCTCAACCAAACATATGTTGACAAATTTTCGTCAAACAAATGGTTGAGTATTGGAGAGTTGAGCGCAGAAATAGAAGGCTTTATGCTTGCCATACAAGATAGAGTCATTAATACTAAAAATTATAGGAAGCATATCATCAAAGATGCAAATCAAATTGATGATTTATGTAGAAAATGTTTGGCTTTTCCGGAAACTATAGAACATATTATATCGGGATGTTCTGTATTAGCGCCGTCCGAGTATACATTTAGGCACAATCAAGTTTTAAAAATAATTCACCAAAGTTTGGTAACTAAACATTACTTGATTGACTGCCGTAATGTACCATATTATGAATATGAACCAAATTCATTTTTAGAAAATGAATTTTATAAAATTTATTATGATAAAACTATTCTGACAGACAGAACAATTAGTCATAATAGACCCGATATAGTTTTACATGACAAAATTAAGAAAATAACTTATATCATTGATGTCGCTATACCAAATTCTTGTAATATTCAGAAAACTGTTTCTGAAAAAATAAGAAAATATACAGATTTAGGAAATGAAATTAAAAGAATTTGGCATTCTCAGACTATAAAAATATTACCATTTGTTATTTCGGCTACTGGCATTATACCAAGCTCTCTCATTCAAAATTTAGGCGTATTAGATTTGTCAAAAAATTTGTACATAAAAATGCAAAAGTCGGTCATTTTAAATACATGTAGGATTACGAAAGATTTTTTAAATATTTATATTGAGGGATCAGTAGGATTTATCGGACCAGTTAGGATTTCATCAGAGCCGAACCCTCTGATATGAAAATATCTGGAGTCGGTGAAATATTTTCCCATTATGTTTCTGGTGGATTGACGTATTGTTCTTGTATTGTTTTATTCTTATGTAGTGCAATTACATTGCGATAATTTACTAGATATTCATTTGTGGAAAAGTGTGTGGAAGGGTTTAGTCTTTCATTTGGGAAAGATTCAACCCGGACATAAAATCTGGAGCACCGTAAAAAAAAAATTCAGCTGTAGAAGAATTAATTTACCCAGAAATTTAGGAGGTAGAGGTATAGTCAAAATAACATCTTTAAAACATAATCAGGTTGAAATGCTAAGAAATATTTTCCATAGGAAAGCTGATAGTTCAGAAATGCACAAAATAATTTGCAAGGCAGATAGAAATATTTCACCATTAAATTTATACGACGAGAATGCCAGCATTCTTATAAATATCAACCAGGAATTATTAGATTCTTGGTCAAATAAAATTCTTCAATTATCTCAACCAAACATAAATATGTTGACAAATTTTCGTCAAACAAATGGTTGAGTATTGGAGAGTTGAGCGCAGAAATAGAAGGCTTTATGCTTGCCATACAAGATAGAGTCATTAATACTAAAAATTATAGGAAGCATATCATCAAAGATGCAAATCAAATTGATGATTTATGTAGAAAATGTTTGGCTTTTCCGGAAACTATAGAACATATTATATCGGGATGTTCTGTATTAGCGCCGTCCGAGTATACATTTAGGCACAATCAAGTTTTAAAAATAATTCACCAAAGTTTGGTAATTAAACATAACTTGATTGACTGCCGTAATGTACCATATTATGAATATGAACCAAATTCATTTTCAGAAAATGAATTTTATAAAATTTATTATGATAAAACTATTCTGACAGACAGAACAATTAGTCATAATAGACCCGATATAGTTTTACATGACAAAATTAAGAAAATAACTTATATCATTGATGTCGCTATTCCAAATTCTTGTAAAATTCAGAAAACTGTTTCTGAAAAAATAAGAAAATATACAGATTTAGGAATTGAAATTAAAAGAATTTGGCATTCTCAGGCTATAAAAATATTACCATTTGTTATTTCGGCTACTGGCATTATACCTAGCTCTCTCATTCAAAATTTAGGCGTATTAGATTTGTCAAAAAATTTGTACATAAAAATGCAAAAGTCGGTCATTTTAAATACATGTAGGATTACGAAAGATTTTTTAAATATTTATATTGAGGGATCAGTAGGATTTATCGGACCAGTTAGGATTTCATCAGAGCCGAACCCTCTGATATGAAAATATCTGGAGTCGGTGAAATATTTTCCCATTATGTTTCTGGTGGATTGACGTATTGTTCTTGTATTGTTTTATTCTTATATAGTGCACTTACATTGCGTTCATTTACTAGATATTCATTTGTGGAAAAGTGTGTGGAAGGGTTTAGTCTTTCATTTGGGAAAGATTCAACCCGGACATAAAATCTGGAGCACCGTAAATATTAAGCGATTCTAAAAGTGCACTTCAACATATTAAAAGTATTCCGAAAGGAGTTCCCTATAAGAAAATAGTTTACAATATTGTTGAACAAATAAGGCGGCTACAGCAGAAAGATGTGTACATATGTTTACAATGGATTCCATCTCATGTAGGAATACATGGGAATGAAGAGGCGGATTTGTTAATAAACGAAGCATGTGTGAATGGAAGCATCTACGACTGGACGCCAGACGCTGAAGATTACTCCCACTAAATTCCATATGTAATAATATGTGGAATAATCATTTTGAAACGTTGTCTATCAATAAGAGAATATGGTACAGAAAGCTCCAAAATGAACCGTTTCACTGAGAAAGACCATGGTTCACTGAAGTTAATCTGAGAAGATCAGAAATGAGAATCGTTTTTAGATTAAGATCCGGACATGCACTAATGAGAAGAATATTGTGTTTGATAGGCCTCTCTGATTCTCCAATGTGCTCGATATGTGAACAAATTGAAGATGTCGAGCACACATTATCAAAGTGCATTAAATATGAACGACAGAGAATGACAATATTAATGACCTCGAACTCATCGGAAGATCAGAATTTAATAGCCTCAACCGAGTTTCATACCATATCGAGAATAATGAAATTTATTAGATCGTGTAAACTGGAAAATATTTGAAAGTGAATTTTTATATAAAATGAATATAAAAGGACTAAGTACCTTTTAAAGATCATTAGAGATTATAGATAATATAATAATTTAAAAACAGATGAGGCAAAAAATGACAACATTGTGTGAGTCAGAAGCCTCGATAATATACATGACTTAAAAAAAAAAAGTTCCTCCCATACAAAACGCCAATTTCATATGTAAGGCCCCAATATTTTTATGTTTAACTTTATGAGTAAAATCTCAAAATATAATATTTAATTAAATGAAGACAATTTTAGCGAAACTCAATCGAAAATCTGGAAACAGAAATATCAGATCCTGGGTTCGAGTGCCAGAGGTGGCTATATCTTTTTCTGATTTTTGTGTTTCCAGATTTTCGATTGAGTTTCGCTAAAATTGTCTTCATTTAATTAAATATTATAATTTTAAGGTTAATTTTCACGTTTTTTTAAAGTTATGTTATTATATCATCATAGGTACATTATAGGTATTACTTCATAAAACTGAAAAAATCACAGAATTTTCACACAACGTGAAAATTAACTTCAAAAGTTTGATGAATTGTTCATTTATTTTATGCAACCCATCGTAAGTGTTCTTATGCGATTTGTTCATCGCAATTATTAAAGCTTCTATAGTATTATATGACTAATTATGGTAATAACAAAACGGAATAAACTAGATTATTACATTTATCTAAAAACATGACTAGTTTACGTAAATCGATTAAACTGCAATAATTCATTAAGGTTTTAATTCGTTCCGTTTATAACTAAATCCCACCTTCTCAGCAATAGCAAATGGACGCTCGAGGCTTGAAGAACTGGGAGTAGTGCATGAGTAAGTGCATCAGAAGTGCATTAGATATGTGGGTGCATGTCGTAACCCTTCTACTGCATTACATGCAGATGACAATGTAATATTCACTTACGACTGATGAAGTGATTTCAACCCTCCTTGTAATGGCTTGAAGCGCCAGTGACGCCTTGAAAATGCATCATTTTTAAAGGCATATTATGTGAAGATTGCTTTGAACATTGCCGAAATATTCACGTATACTATGGTGAACCAGCCAACTATAAATAATTGAAAATTTGGCTACTTTAAATGGATTTATATGTGTTTTGTGAGCATATCTGAATAGCAAGTTTCTTTTAATCATTCCTGTTCCACTTTTCCTTCTTCCCGCATTTTTGTATGATTGCACAGTTTTACTTGAATATATTAATGAAGGATATTAATACAGGTAATTTTAAAATTAAAGTATAAGATCGATAAAAATGATGGAAAATAAACAGGTCTCAGTAGCTCAGAAGTTATTGTCCCGGTATGATAGGGGTTCTGGGTTCTTTTTGTATAATTTTGGATAGACGGGCGTAAAGTAGAATTAAAAATATGTACGTTTATAAATATGTATAAATTATATTATAAAAAGAATAAATGTTTTTTTCTTCAATTTCAGTGTTGGGTAGTTTTATAGTACTTTTAGATGTTTGTTTCTCAATTGACGAATTACTGATTTTTATTTTGAGGTTTCAGTAATATCATGAGGACAACATTTTAATAAATTTGAGAGTTTATACAGGAGGCCTTGAGGAAAGTAATTTCCGTCAAAGCCTGTGACTTCATAGGTGATGCTGAGTGGAGGATCTTTCTAAGAAAAGTTAGGAGAGGAAGTTTCAAGAAGGAAAAAGGTAAGAGGGGTGGGTAGAAATCTAGGGGTCACTGTGTCCAGGAGTGACGGACGTATGAATCCATCCCTCCAACTGCTGTGTAAGGCGATTGGTCGAGAGAGTCCGGCAGGAGAGATCAAAAGTAAAAAGGCCTCAAACAGTCTCTCGTTTTAGTCCGCTACGCAACAGGAGAGCAGATGCATCCGCCGCCAAGATCCGGACAAACGTCACCCCATAAACCCGGGCACCCCTGTTAAATCACCAAAACGTAGCGAATCGGTAATATAATCGGTAAAGCGAAAAACCAAAACTTGGGATGACCTGTTGCAAATGCAGAGGTATTGTTTATCCAATAAATGATTTTCGGAGCTGCGGTATTCGTCTTCCAAATTGTAAATATTATGTTCGAAATTTTAGCAAATTTGGTGTATTAACCATCGCACGAAAATGCATCAAACGAATAGCAAGCGATTTTCATACGAATCTGAAATATGAAAATTACGAACGAATATGAAAATCGCTGGTAACTTACCAGTGCAGATTATTGCATTGCATGAGACCAGTGACTATATGGGACATGGGACCGGATTACTGCACTTAAAGAAGTGTTACAGTTTCCGCGTTACCGCTTATGCAATAAGTGCATTCGATGCATTTACACCATTAACCCACGGAATTGACGAAATGCAATCATTGAAACGACGGGCACCAATGTGCAACACCATAATAAATGTAATGAAAGTTTGATTTTGACAATTGTGCACTTTATATAGTGAAATAAGCAATAAGCAAGCTTTGTGGAAATACAGTGTGAAATTTGTCAACAGATGGATGACTGATTGGTTGAATGCCACGGATGTAATGGAAGTGTGTGAATTTAGTAAGAATGTTCTTAGGTTTTGTGACGGTCCTTTCGTTGATGTCTTTTCATACAATCAAAAAGTTGGAAGTTTCGTTGACCATCATCATATTGGTGCAATTAATTAATTTCATTTTGGGAGGGGGGTACCGCCGCCCCGGCATCATTATCGGATCACCAAAACTTATGCCATAGGTCACCCTAAGTGGTTCGCTACGTTTATTAACTTTTGGTGCCTGGGATCATGGGGTGAGGTTTTTGCAGATCTTGGCGGCCAATGCATCTGCCCACCTGTTGCGTGATGGATCGGATCGAGAGGGACTGGATGTGGTAGGTCTTTTGACTATTCCAGCCAGAATCACTCGCCTTGCACCGCAGTTGTAGAGATGGATTTATATGTCCGTCACTCCTGGACACACTAAACCCCAGATTCCTACCCACCCTTATACCTATTTCGTTCCCAGAACTTCCTTTCCTAAAAAAAACCCTCCACACACCATCCCTAAGATGAGGGATTTCTTCAGGGTCTCCTGTATGGAGGTAATGTAAAAAATATAAATGAAAATTAAGCATTACCCATATTCTCTACAGGTGGTGTTATGTTTTATACTTTGTGTTATATTCGTCACTATCTCAATGACAATTATATTTAAAACATTTTTCAGACCGGTAGCTAGAATAATATTTTTAAAAATGTCAAAAGAAACTACAATGATATAAACACGAAGATTTCACATTTGAAAAAATAATCTTTACTAAACTGTTAAAACATTCACCATCTTGAAGCGGAAACTGAACATAAAATCAAATATACCGATAGACAAAATGCAAAACGATCGTGTTGAAATATAACTTCCCTACGCTCAGTCAAATAAAAAAAGATATTTCAATACAGCATTTTATATTAAACTCGATTAAACAGGCAGAACTATATGTCATCAGATATTCGAAACAAAACTATTATTCTCCATTATTTATCAGCCTGGAGAAAGCAGTTGCGGTTTTTCGGCGAAACAGGTTCTACTCCTGCCTTATGGTTATAGCATACCATAGTATGTCATATTATATCATATAGCACTGCTACAGTTCAACGGGTAGGTTCTGGTAGATAGATCGCCATAATCATTTTGACTACATCTACACTAAATACTCTACAAAGTACCAGAGGCAGGGAAAACCCACAACCCATATGTTGCAAAACTAATGCTGTTTCACATTGCACATGGCAAAATTTAAGTATATTACTCGGCGCACGGATTATATGTGATAGCGAGGCGCAATCGGTGGCCTGCGAGATTTTTAAAAGTCTACTAAATATTTTTTTTTTGTTTTTTTTTTCTTTTATCTATAAACTTACAAAACTACTGTACACATTCTTCTTGAGTCAGTTTCTCATTGCCGAGTGTCGTGGTCCCTACTCCAATTACTATGGTGGACAAGGCACCTCCGATCCTCGCGGTTCTGTGGTGCGTGAAAAGCCAAGGACATCGACGTAACGGATACCGGTGATACTTGGTAATTCCAGTGCATTGGTGACCTTCCTCTGCTTCTTCTGTCTTACACTTTGCGAGTTTCTCCAAGTTGGAGTCCTCAGTTGAGCGTGTCCAAAATATCTTAACTTGAACTTATTATTTACGATGCACCTTTTGTCCGTGTTTCTCGTACCTATTATGTACCCACTTCTAAAGCCTATCCATAAGGAAATAAAATATTAACAAGACAGTAAATGAGATTTAACTCTGAACCATCGGAATTCAATTTTTAGCAATGAATTAAACAAATAGGATACAACAGAAAGCGAAAAAATTATGTTTTAGAAGAGAAGTTTTTTTTTTTAAATCAGAGATTTTTTTTGGTTGATTAATAAACCACCTAGTCTCATTCTTTCAAATAGTCCAAATTGTTGAAAAAAAACAATTATTAAAGTTTCTTTTAAATAATTTACAAATTTAATTTTTAAGAACGAGTATTAATTTCCAATCCAACTATTTTTTAAATCTCTGATAGTAAGTAAGACATTTTTCCATGATTTTCTCAGAACAAACATCAACGGCCCTCAGGCCTCGTGCACAAAAACGTCAGAAGGTAAAAATATTCCCGTTTTGCAAAAAATCCAAATAAATGGATTATTTGTGAACGTAACTAAAAAATAAAAACTATTTTTTAAAGATGATAAAATGCCCTTTCAAATTTAATGAAGAATTAGCTCTTGAAAGGTGATATCTGATGTCGAGAAATTAGCATAGATTTTTTTTCAGTACCTTTTTACCCCTCGCAAATTTTTCCTTCCCAGAATTTCCTATCCTTCCCTTCCTTAAAAAGACCCTCCACACAGCATAACCTAAGATTACATTACTCCTGTATGGAGCTAATGTAAAAAAAATAAAATTATTTGTGAGTTTCAAAAATGGTGATTCCTGAATTATTTCGTTTTTTACGTAATAGTTGTATCTTGCACCCAACCATATATCTACTATCTACTACACTATATAAAGAGGTAAGGTTTGTTTGTTTGTTTGTTTGCATCGAATAGGCTCTGAAACTACTGAACCGATTTGAAAAATTCTTTCACTGTTGGGAAGCTACACTATCCCTGAGTGACATAGGCTATATAATATTTTCAAAATAATTAGGGATCATTACTAAAACTCCAATAATGCAACCCAAGGTGTAAATAAATTACCTAAAATATTCTTTACATCGCGTGCGCTGCGAAAACTATTGATGATAGAATAAAATAATGTACTACGACTTTGTAGAACACATCATTATTTACAAAAAAGGTCGCGACAGCATATGTCTAACTATTATGGTTATGCCACAATAAGTATTCTTTTATTTTAAAAATTTAATTAATATGTCGCCGCTTTAAAAGGCTCTTTATTTGTATCTTGGTGTTAATCCTTATCAAAATAAATTACTTCATATTCAAGACAGCTTCAATACCTTTATTTAACTTTTTGAATTTTTCAATTCGGATATTTAATTAGAAAGATATCACGAGTTTAATAATGTTAGTATTAGAAAAAAGTTTCGGCTACGGGCCGGGCGGGAAAGGAGTCAAGAAATGAAGTGCCAGGGGGGTTGGCGGGACGGGGAAGCGGGAGAGCGGTGGCGGGGAAGGTGGAAGTGGAACGCTGGAGGGGAACGCACGGGAAAAGACATGCAAGGAGTAACATTTTATTTATTTGAATATGGCATTACAACGCATGCCGGGAAACAGCTATATATTATAAAAGAAAATCAAAAAAAAGGTACGAACCGCAAAAACTCAGAAACGAGTCCCGGTACGATCAAGGGAGTTATAAGGTGTGATAGATCTCTGTCCCTCGGGAAAAAAGGTACCCGATCTCTGTCTCTCGGGAAAAAAGGTAAAAGGTTTTTAAATAAAGGGAGTGCTTTTGAAGATATAAAGGCTGGAAGTTTCGCCCTCTTGAAATTTCGGAAAGTTCAAGAAGGTTCTATAAAACTCTAGAATGTTCTGGAAGGGGTGGCGGAGTATGTCGTGGAATGTTCGGGAATAGGGAATCGGGATCATCATTGTGAAACATTCCATAACACTCTCAAATGATTTCCTGAGCGAAGCCGGGTAACCCAGCTAGTATATATATATATCTTAGAAAATACAATGCTTTTGGAGAGATCACACTATTTTTTTTATTTAAAAAATTGCCCTCGATTGTTTCAATTGCGCACCCCTGAAATAGGACATTAGATAGAGATCGCCTGGTTATAGGACTAATAAATGCTGTATTATTTTAATTTAGCATTGTCTGCCGCGTATTAACTACAATACAGTGATCACACTAATCCCATCTGACGCAATTTAGGCTTGGCTTAATATTGGTAATGCACGTTTAAGGCATGATTACAAGTCAAACATATTATTTTATTAAGAGCGGGGCATTTAGGCATTGACTTGAATATATTAATCTATTATTAAAAATCTCTTCTCAAGTGGAGTTAGATTTGGTCTCAGGAAAAGTGGCGTGTCTGAAGGTGTTCGTACTGTGCGTGCCCCCGGGCGAGCTTTTAGCAGAAATACATTAAAACCTCCCTATTTCATTATATGTATTGAAAACCTGAAGCTTATCAAAACAGAACCACGTGTTATATTGGTATTGCAATATCTGTGTTCAGACTGACTGTGTCATATCTCATATATACTAAGGAGGTGTTTCACCATCCTCCTAATGGTTTATCCATACGATAACGAATATTAATAAATAAATACTCGCAACAGACAAAAAAAATTGGCTAACTTGAAAAAAGAACCGAATAGTAAACTCAGACTTTTTAAATTAATAAACCGTGTTTAATTATTCTAAAATGTACGTTATCGTATGGATAATCTATGAGGAGGATGGTGAAATACCCCCTAAATGTCACATTCATATTATGGGGAGTCAAAAAAGTCTCATTTAATATTTCTTATCAATATAAATTGGAGGCCGCCGTCCTGGGGACCATTTATTGGATAGCCAACACCCTTGCCATGGGTTACCCCAAATGATTCGCTAAGTTTAGTGGATTAACAGTGGTGCCGTGGAGACTAGATTTGGGGAAGTGTTATGGGGCGAGGTTTGTCTAGGTCTTGGCGGTGGATGCTTTTTCTCACCTACTGTGTGACAGACCGGATTGGAGGAAACTGGTTGAGGGAGACCTTTTGCTTCTTCGGTCGGATTCTCTCGACCCAACGCCTTGCCCCGCAGTTGGAGAGATGAATTCATACATTTACTCCGCGACACATTGATCCTCAGATTCCTACCTATCCCTCATACATTTTCCTTCCTAGAACTTCCTCTCTTTCTTTTCCATAAAAAAGACCCTCCACACAGCATCCCTAAAGATGACATGGGCCCAAAGGATTTTTTTCCTCAAAGCCTATGAGCTAACGCAAAAAAAGTTAAAATCATATAGCTGGGCATCGACGAGTATCACGGTCGATTGATTTTTCTAAGATGACATAGGCCCTGAGGAAAATAATTTCCCTCAGGGCCTATGCCATCTTAGAGGATGCTGTGTGGAGGGTCTTTTAAAGAAGGGAAGGATAGGAAGTTCTGGGAAGGTAAAAGGTATGAGGGGTGGTTAGGAATCTGGGGGTCAGCGTGTCCAGGAGTAAGGGACGTATGAATCCATCCCACCAACTACGGTGCAAGGCGATGGGTCGAGAGAGTCCGGCTAGAAAGGTCAAAAGTCCTCCCTCAACCAGTCTCTCCCGATCCGACCTGCCACGCAGTTGGTGGAACAAACCTAATCCCATGAACCCGGGCACCCTTGCTAAGTCACCAAACGTAGTGAACCACTTGGAATGACCTATAGCAGAGGTATTAGTAATCCAATAAATGGTTCCCGGGGCGGCACGGTACCCATACCCGCGTCCCAAATTGAAAAGTTGCCAGTATTATTGAGCAAAAAAATTGAAAAAAATAATTATTATTTTATTCTGATCTTAAATCAGACGGGCATTATAACATAAATATTGCACAATAATCAAACATGTAATTAATTTTAATTGAACTTCGATGCCTTTTCTCTAATTTTGTGTTTGCCCTTAATTAAACGATAAAACATTGATTGAAATTCGATCTTCTCATATAGATATTCCATTTTCACAGTAACCAATTATTGAGATGTTATCATCAAGTTAACAGGAAATATAAATCACTTCATATCGTTTTTGATGGCGACACGTCTTTTCATCACCAAAATAATGTTAGGTAAAACATGTAAAGGCTAATTATATTGAAATGATATAGTGGCGATTACTCTGCGGTTCCCAAGAGGTTTGTTTTCTCGCAAATCAGTTCCCTGTTGGGTGCAATTCTCGAAGATAGAGTTTATAATAAGTTTTTTGTTTACATTAGCTCCACACAGGAGGCCCTGAGGAAAATATTTCCCCTCAGGGCCTAGGTCACCTTTGAGGATGGTATGTTGAGGATCTTTTAAGGAAAGGATGGAAATGTAGTGTTGGGAAGGATGAGGGGTGGTAGAAATCTGGGGGTTAGTGTCTCCAGGAGTGACGGATGTATGTTTCTATCCTTCCCACTATGGGGCAAAGCGATATATATATATTTTTTTTTATTTATTTATTTTATTTAGTAAAAGATTATACATTTATATACATTATTTAAGAATTTTTTTAACTGCCCAACTAGAAGGATTCCCGTTTTAGGACAGTTGGAACATTGTCGGTAAATAATATTAAAAAAAAAAAACAAAACAAAAATAAAAGATTAAAAAAAAAGTGACTGTTGTTTGTTTAGCAAAGTTTTAAAAAAATAATATTAATTACTTAGGTAGGTACTTAATTACAGAGGATTAAATCGTATAGATATAGAACAAACGTGTAAGCATTGCATATCATAGTCCTACACAGATGGGTTGTAAAGAATAAGAAAAAAAGAGAAGAGAAAGAATTTAAAAAAAAAAATATATATTTAATGATAATAATAACCAATTAATACAGGAAAGATAACCGTGGTTTACTTAGCATAGTTAATTAAAATATCATAAAAGTAATATATACATACTTAAAAGTAAATTATTAACACATAATGGTGTTTGCATTTCAAATAATACCTAGTCCTACATACACATTTTATACAAATGAGAACTAGAAAGAGAACAGAAACAATAAAATGAATCAAACAATTAAAAGATTGTTATTACTGTTGTTTGATTAGTATAGTATTAAAATAATAATAAAGTAATATGTATAATGTGTACTTTTAACTGGTGTTGCATTGCATAAGCCTATTAACATATTTTGTATAAATATAAATGACAAAGAGAAGAAATAGAATAAAATAAAATATGAAATTAAAGATAATATTAACGTAATAGGTAGGTACATATATACACATAATGATAAAGATTAGAACATAAAGGTATCTTTTACATGTTTTTTTTTGTTTGTTTTTGAGTTTTTGTTGTTGTTTTTGGTTTGTGTTATATAACGGGAGATTCCTGAAGGAGAGGAAAAAAGGTCTCCCTCAATCAGTCTCTCCCGATCCGGCCTATCCAACGTCAGGAACCGGACAAACCTCACCCCATGAAACCCGGACGGCACTGCTAAGTCAACAAAGGTAGCGAACTTGTGGTGGCCTATGGCAGAGGTGTTGGTCATTCAATAAATGGTTTACGGGGTAACGGTACCCATACCTGCCCTCCAAATTGAAGTTTAAGCCTCCGCATTGCGAATTTCTACCGCTTTATTACACATTTCTCATGAAAATTTTAGGTTTTTGTTATTTTTAAAGATACGAGTAATATTCATAAATTTGCCGCGCCGAAACGGTAATTATATTAAATTCCCTCGATAGAAACGAAAACTAAGTATTCTCAGAAAATTATTGTACGTTTCCTTCTGTTATTTTACAAGTTATATATATATTCGTTATTTGTTTTTGGGGTGTTATGCCGTGTTGCGCATCTGTCGGATCTGCCAGATCTGCCCGACTATGGACACTGCAACGCTGTCCGAAACTTCGGCTAAAGAAGGAGGTAGCACAAAACGGCATAGCACCCCAAAACCAAAAAAAGGAAAATGCTTTTGGCCGTGAAAATCTAAAAACATATCTTAGTTATATATATGTATGAAAAAAATCACAGTTTTTATTTAATACATTTCTCGCGAGATTTTTGCTCCATTTTAAATGAGTCGGGTTTTATGAAACATTTGCAAAATATTTTTTCGCTTAATTATAATAGTTTTTAATATTAGCGCGCTCCCTCCAACGTTCGTATTTACATATCTCCCATTCTTCTTATTGAGGGCCTACTACCGGGCTTTAAACCGTTTTTATTATTTTAGTTATGAACCTTGCTTTTTTTTTTTTATTTCACGTTGATTGATTTCCTAAGGTTGATGGGAGGGTCAGTTATAAATCATAATCATCCGTGACTTAAACTTGTACTCGAAAATCATTAAGCCTAACCTTTAAACCAGGAAATCCGTTTAAACTAGAACAATAGTAAAATCGTTTTAAGAAGATAATTTATCACGCAATCTTAATATATATGTTTATAGAGATGTGATCAATGTTGCATGTTAGTATTTAATGATTTGTGTTTAATCCGACTGTAACCTGAAAATTTAATTACCCATCAATATATTACATGTATATGTATATAAATTAATAAATTTAAATAATAATAAATAAAAAGTATTTATTTATTCTTTATTTGGGTGTTAATTATTTCCTAATTTAGGAGGCGGGTATGGGTACAACCGCCCGTGGAACCATTTATTGGGTAACAAAAACCTCTGCCATGGGTCACACCAGTTCCCTTAGTGGGTGCCCGGGTTCATGGAATGAGGTTTATCTGGGTATTGGCGGTGGACTCAGTGGCGTGGCAGGTTGGATCGGGACGAGGGAAACCTTTTGACCTCTACAGCAGGACTCTCTCTGAACATCGCCTTGCACTGACCCCCAGGTTCCTCCCCAGCCCTCAAACCGTTTTCTTTTCCAGAATTTTCTCTCCTTTCTTTCCTCAAAAGACCCTCCACACCGCATCCCCAAATATGGGAAAGGGAAATTATTTTCTTCATTTCCTTACGTGTACAGAAAAAGTAAAAAAAAAAATACTTTGTGCCAATTGATAAATGACTTAGATTTATGTGAAATTAATTTTGTTAGCGGGATTTTATTTTTAAAAATAATTTGGAAAAACATTGTTAGATATTTAAAATAACATATGATAAAGCATTTTTCTTAATAATAATAAACCCTATGTGATAGTTCCAGAAAAAAGTTGTAGATGTGTACAGTAATTTTCGTATTATTTTGAACGTATGCAAAGTTTCTTCAAGAATTAAAAAAAATCTGCTTTAAGAGTAAGAAAATGGAAAACAGATGTTTTTTGAAATCCTCGTCTGACCTTCCGCTTGTTTCGACAGGCAAATATATTAAATTTAATTAACAAAGAAATAAAACTGTAGATTTATGTAAAAAAACAAAGCCAACAACAGATACTCTTTATATATGCATAATATATAGACAGATAGATTTATTTCAAAGTGAATCTGCACCAATGGTGTTACTGTCAAACATAGTAGGCAACATCTACACGAAACCGTAAATAGTAAATTGAAATGCTACCACATAAGTGAGCGGAGATATTAAAATTGCAAGTTTGCGGTTTTGTTCATAGACCCAGCGCCCGTGCAAAACCGGGCACATTTTCTCAACAGTGTCATATATAAATAAGTGTGTGACCTCATTGGCGCCTTTCAGCACTGAGGTAATAACACGGTCATGTAATTTGGCCATTTTACATGCAAATATGTCTACCCACATCGCGAGGCCCATTCATTATGTCTAGCTAAATTATTATTTCGCTCTTCACAATGCTAACATTATATTATATGATTATATTACGTTCGTGGAATGTTAAATTCTTGCGAAAGGTAGGGTCCTATGTTATATATATCTCGAGATGGTAGCTTAGTAGTATACACAATATGCCCTCGTTCTAGGATTTAGGAGTCATACTAAAATATTGTAGTTTGTCACACTTCCGTTCGAAAACCCAAAAATCCATTACTGGCATAATGGATTTTTGTGCTATGAAGCAAGGAATACTGTGCCTCTCCCAAAAAATAGAAAAAAAAAGAAACAAGTATCCATCCACACAAAATATATAGTAAAATTTTATTGAAGTGTTACCAATTTATAAATTATATATAATTGACTTAAATTTAGCCGATGAATATTTTCGTATTTCACTAGGACTGGATGTCTTTGTATTATCTAACTCAACACACCAGTGCAAAGCGACCGACCACACGTTGTTTCTGCTCGCCGCGCCGAGCTTCTACGCAACGCAGTATAATAATACGCTAGGGAGGCAGAGATAGGGCCCGCCTCCGAGAGGCGCTGATTTTATGTAAGCGGAGGGGAGTGATGAAGTCCCATGAAATCGAAATGAAAGGGAGCCGCTGCACGACCGCGTTGTTTAATTTGAGGCGCCCCTCAAAAACGAACACTTTCGAAGTAAAACCGAATATTACAAATAGCTCTAGTGCTCAAGTGACCAAGTTTTGTTTGGTTTTTTATTAGGTCGGATTTGCAGTTGACGGTCTATTAAAGTTTGAAGTAGATACCATAGTTCCATTGTTTTTTTTAGGTATAGGTCTAGGCGTGTATAGGTGTATGCGTACGAGGGTTGTTAAAAAAATTACGGGATTTTTTAAATTTCACGGGTTTGGAGAGTCCGATTGTCAAAATTTTGTTTTTGTTATGTTGGTATACATGCCCCTGAAGTATAATAAATTTTTCAGCAATAGTCATTGTTTAGTTTGTCAACAACCGATGATGTGCTGGGGCGTCCGGGGAGTTCGTCATCTTCAACGTCTTCACGGCATCAACATCTTGGAAAAGCTTATACCATTCGTAAACCCTTATTTTACTCGTAGCAGACTCACCCTAGGCCTTTTTTAACATTTCACACACTTTTTTACTTTATTGTTCCATTTAAAAAAAAATCGCCGAGCTCATAAAAACACGCTTACCTTAGCGGCTGCCACAGATAAACTAAACAATGAATATAGGTGAAAATTTTATCATACTTCAGGGGCATGTATATCAATATATCAACAACAAAAAAATTTGACAATCGGACTCTCCAAACCCGCGAAATTTAAAAATTCCTGTTATTTTTTAAAGAGCCGACGTATACATAATGCTTACTTTAAAATGTTTGTGCTTTCCAAATTTTCAACTCCGCAAACCGCCACTGCCTTATGCAACTCGTTGGTCAGAAGCAAATCAGAATATGGGAGTGTAATGTAGAACCCACACTATTTAAGATATTAAAAAAACTATTGAATCTGTACAAAAAAATCCTAAAACTATTATCATTTAAACTTGGACTAAATGCCTTACTCCAATCTTACGAGGAACGACTTCAATACTTTACTTTTACAACCCTGGAAAAAGGGATACAATTTGCTAACTTAACATGTTTACACAAAATTATTCATGATAAGCTTCTAACCACTTATTGTCTTAGCAATATTCATATTAAAGTTCCTAATAGACGTAATTAAAGGAGTCATAATATATTCCATCTTGAATTATTTAATAACAATATTGCCTACTTCAATCTACTGTCTCGAATTTGTCGTCTGTATAATACTATGGAATGTGACTATATAGATATCTATGCAAACAGTCTCGCATATTTTAAAAAAGCAAATTATCAATCTACTAACATGACTACTAAGAATGGTTGTTATTTACTCTATTGATTCATGTTTATTTTTATTATTTCGCTTTGTATTTTTGGTTATATCTTTATCATTTCAAATTATTTTCAACCTCTCACCGCAGAGAAAAACCATTCTTAAATAGTGTATTCTGTAAAAATTTCAACAATACACAAACAAAATAAAGAAAGGAGTATGAAATAAAATTATTTTCAATGAGTTTTTAGGAGGATTGTTGATCGCCCGTTATGAAAAAGCACCTCAAGATCAAGTATTTTATAAGTTAATATTTTAAGATTTTTTTATATCCAGTGTGGAAAATTTTCTCGGAATCGCCCTGGTGAGAGACCACCTTACAGAATAGAAAATTTGTTTGAAATGTGACCAAATTTTCATTTACACCTTTTACTCTAAATAATGTCAGGAATCACCGGTTAAAGTTAGTCAAGTATGTCGCCTATCTGTAAAGGGCAAAATTTTAGTTTTTCTGGAGAGCGAAAAGAAAGTTTATTATTTAAAAAAATCACATCTGCGGTTTTTGTAAACCAATCAATTGTATTTCTGAATACTTTAATAACGATTTTGTAGGTTTCTTAACAGTACCTATTTAATTTATTTCGAATTTTTCAGAAAAAAAAATTCTTTTAAAATGCAAGTCGTAAAATACGCAAATATTTCGACGACGCAAATGGAAAGAGACAAAAATAGAGAAAAATGACATAATCTAACTCATTTTTGGTTTAATTTAATGCTTTTTAATTTCGGCTATCGATGTGTATCGTCATAGGTACTTACCGGCCGACAATTGTGTTAACTGACATTATTAGATTCTTAGTTCGTAATTCGATAGACACATATTCACATTCTTAAAGTTTGCATGGACCCAACATATTACATCACGAGGAAAGAATTCATATCAAATTAAAACGCATGACCGTTATCAATTATTACAACCGACACATTCAATCATTTTTACCACAACAATCCCAAACTAAATTGTTCTTAAAAAGCCTATTTTTATATGTTGAATGGATTTTAATAATTACTGTAAACGTTGTGTAGGTAGGCCAATAGAAAACCTTTATATGGGTATAAAAAATACGGTTATTGCTAAGCCAATGAATACTTTTCTACAATCTTATTCTAGTAAAATTATTTTGCGACTGTAATTTTAATTTAATTTGCTAAAGTAATTGATACGAGTCAACGCCACCTTAATTGAATAATACAATTTCTTAAATTATTTTAATATGCATATTTTTTTAGTCAATAACTAGCCGTTTACTTATTTTAATCGCTGTAAATTTATTTATTTGGGCTTTTATGTTTTATTACATTAGATGCATGTTTTAGGCACACAATAAAATATTTAATTAAAAAAAAGGATTCTGTATAAAACGTGGCCAGTAATAAAATTCTTAGTAAAAATTTTCCAAGTTAAAATTTTCCCTGCAAGTATGTCCCCGGTCAAAACGTTATCTGAATATTCCTAGTTAATGCACTACTGTGGAAATAACTTAAATAGATAACAATAAATAAATTTATCATACGGTTAGGTTAGGAATGTTTTGGCAAGGAACATTATTAAGTGGAGTAATAAAATATCAAAGACTGTCAAGAATGAGAGATAATTTTTATACATTATTTTTAAATATACATGTATAATTTGAGAATTGTGAAACTTTGGGAAAAGTCACTGCTGGATACATTGACTCCCAGATTCCAACCCACCCCTAATACCTTTTTTATTCTCAGAACTTCCTCTCCTTTATTTTCCTAAAAAGACCAACCTCACGGCATCTCCAATGATGACAAAGATATTTTTTCCCCCAGGACCAGCTGTATGAAGCTAACGTAAAAATGCAATACAATAATATTAGCTTCAAGAGTGGAATGTTCCCTTCTCACTGTAAGAAAGCTAAAGTTATTCCTCTTTTTAAAGGTGGAGATCAACTAGATGTCAATAATTATAGACCTATATCCTTACTCAACACGCTTTCAAAAGTAATAGAGAGATTGGCTAAGTCGAGATTGGTATCATTCTTAGAAATAAATAAATTACTCTCTAGCAATCAGCTTGGTTTCAGAGAAAATAAAGGAACGAGTGATGCAGTATTGATGGTATTGTCGAAGGTTACTAGTGCCCTGGTTTATGGAAACAAAGCCTTAGCTGTGTTCTTAGATCCATCAAAGGCATTTGACACGGTTTCCCATGGATTACTCCTCAAAAAATTATTTTCTCTTGGAATTCAATGTACAGCATTAAGTTGGTTCAAATCATATCTTAGCAATAGAACACAACAAGTAGAGATAAATAATAATTTAAGCATAAGCAAACAAATCTCTTTTGGGGTTCCACAAGGTAGTGTACTTGGACCAATATTGTTTTTAATCTACATTAATGATTTGTGTAATTTAGATATTCCAGGTCACATTGTCAGTTTCGCAGACGACACTGCTTTAATATTTGAGGGTAAAACCTGGAAAGATGCTTTTGAAAAATGTGATTCAGGATTAAGAATATTTTTTTTACATTGGAGGGTGTCAAACCACTTTCCCACGGCGTTCTAAGGAAACATATGGTTTCCTCCTTCACCGTACACCTCAGGACTCTATTTTATTGAACGAAGCTACATTTATTTGAATGACTCTGGACCCTCCAATGTCCATGCATACGGGGTTAGAAAGCAGTATGCAAGTACTTACATTAACATAATACAAAATAATAATAAATGTTGCAGCCCGTGGAATGATTCTTCTGAAATCTATAGGATAAAAAATAATATATACAGATAAAAGTGTTAGTAAGTAAAAAAATAAAAATAACATAAAATAAGAGCTGCGCCTGGTTGAGGAAGCCTGGAATAAGAGAAAAAAATAATAACAGTAATAATATAATGCAAGTATTTACAATAATAACAGAGAGAAAATAAAATGCATAAAAAGAAAATATTCAGAGAAGGTATTCCACAAACCACCAGGCAGTCCCAGTACCGGATTATCCCTAAGGCAGAGTAGGCAACTGCCTAGGGGCCCCGCATCGGCTAGGGGCCCCGCGCCCCAAGAAAAAAATAACTTACGTCAATGGTTCGACTCACAATAAGTGAGCAACTCCGGCACCCATTTTGAAAAAAGTCAGCTTTCAAGATGTTTTAAATATTTTTTTTTTATTACGAAAATTTATAGGTTAATAAAATTACACGCATTAAAGAAAACAACAAATTATAATAATTAGGTTATAACCCAATAACTGTTCACATCTTTATATTGGCAATTGTTTTTTTTTTTTTGCTTTTATTTCTAATGTTTAAAATATAAATGTTGTACAAGCTTTAGTGAGCACTACCTATCTGCTTGCTAAAATTCTTTGTTTCTCTTCATGTAAATGTAGTAAAAAAAACAGATTAATCATGAATAAAATTACGTTGTGGTAGAAAAAAAAAGTTTGGAAGTTAGAAAAGGGTAAAGTGCAGTGGCTGATTAAGCCCGTCAGAGGCCCGGAGCGGAAAAGCTGAATGACCCCCTCCCCCCCCCTAGTTTAAGAAGTTGATGTAATTTTACAAGCTTTTTCTTCAGTTCATACGGGCCTCTGACTCTGGGGGGCCTCCAAACGCCTTACTTTGATCAAATCCTAAACAAGGCCACTGTAAAAAAATGTCTTTTTTTAAAAATTAATTTTCTGAAGATGCATTTGTTAATAATGCTCTCACCAAATGTTTTAAGGAAATTCGTAAAATTGACGGAGATACCTACAGCATTTTATATGAAACCATAACAGTTTGTATGTTGAATTAACGTTCAGCAAAACTTTGAACGCGTTTTTCTCGAAACTGCTTTTTTCAACACGTTTGACAACATATTAGAAAAACTATATATCCGATTTGCATGCACTAAGTCTTAAACTGTTATTAAATCCAGTCCGTATGGCACCACTTAAGGATTTTTTTATAGAGGGCCCCCTTCTATTTTTTTGTGAAAAATGAAAATTTCCCATAAAAAATCTAAATTATAATTCGTTGGTCCGCCATTTTTCCTTATTTTTAAACAAAATTCACCTACGTGGTGAAATAGACACTAGATTTTCAAACAGTTTAAGACTTGCAAATCGGATGTATAGAGGTTAAAAAATGTGTTAACAAAGTTTAGAGAAAAACACATTCAAAGTTTTGCTGAAGGATAATTCAACATACAAACTGGCCTGAAGAACCTACGGTTGTAGCGAAACCCGGTCGGCATATATAGTATGTATAATAAAAGTGCTGTTTTTAATAAGTTATTGTTTCACATAAAATGCTGTATCTCCGTAAATTTTTCGAATATCTTTAAAACATATGGTGAGAGCATTTTTAACAAATGCATCTTTCAGAAAATTAAATAAAAAAATAAAATTACAAAAAAAATTTTTTACCGAGTCCGCCTTATGTGGGAATCACCAGACAAAACTGGAAATATGTCGTTTTTAAATCAAATTTTAGACGTATTGACTCTTTTTCACCACAAAATTATAAATTGATTTCGAAAGACTGTTCTTTTATCTAGTAAAGCTGTTTTAAATTTTGAGAAAATATGTTTATTTTTAGTACATTAAGGTTTTACCGTAGGGCGTTTGCAGATTTGTTAAATTTTCAATCGAAATTTTGTATTATACAACACACATTTCAAATTATATAATCATGGAGTAAAATAAATCAATAAATTATCTGGGAAAGGTATGTTTCAGAATTTTAATTTAAGTTTAAATAAAATCACTAAAAAAAGATCCGCGCATTTCAACATTTTTATTTTGCTTAGACATTATTGAAAAATTATAAATACATATGATCAAAAAATAATTAGAAAAATTACATAATTTGAATAGTTTTATTATCACGAGTGTGAGCATTTTTGAATTTAGGTATGTATCAAAGCAAATTGTGAATGAAATAATATCGATATTGAGCTATTATGTTAAAATGCTGGTATGGAGAATAATTAATCTTTCTCATCGGAATCTCCCTGTACAATTGCAAGGGTACGATCGCAAGATCATCGTTCGACGAAATTTAAATTCTCGGCCGCTGATTAATGGCATTAAAGCCTTGTTAAGGATTTGATAAAGGGGACATGGAAGCGTTTGATGGCCCCCGAGGACCAGAGGCCAGGGACAGGCCGCCCCTCCACCCCCCCCCCCCGTTAGTCCACCATTGGTAAAGGGGCCCCGAGACGTGCATTGCCTAGGGGCCCCGACATGGTTAATCCGGCCCTGGGCAGTCCCAATGACAATGTGCATGGCTATCGGCCTAACCGCAGACGAAACCCGGAGTCCGCGCCCTTTAGCCGGCTCCCCGATTTTGCCTCGAAGAAATATATGTGGGAAAGAAGAGAAAGTTTTAGAAGAATAGTAAAGAGTTGGCTAAATAATAACATCTTAACTTTGAATACATCAAAAACAAAATATGTAACTTTTAGCATATCATCAAAAAGTCAGCCATCCTATATCCATAATCTAACTATACACAATTGTCTGCAAAATTATAATTGCCATCCTTTAGAAAGAGTAGACTGTATTAGGTACCTAGGTGTAATTATTGATAAATATTTGAGATGGAACGACCATATTGATATGTTAACAAAAAATATCAGGAGACTTACCTATATTTTTAAAGAACTTCGTCATATATTGGATAAAGAGAAATTAAAATCTGTCTATTATGCCTTAGTCCAATCTCGACTTTCTTACAATATAGTATGCTGGGGATCCTGTCTAAAGTCCAATGTAGAACCACTAAATATTGCTCACAAATTAATTCTTAAAGTCATGTACAAACAAAATTTTTCGTTATCCATATAAACTACTTTACAAGGAATCTAATGTTATGTGTATAAAACAGCTGTACATCATTAAAATAATTTGTAGATTTTTTATCAATACTAAATCTGCAGAAAGAACCCAACAAACCCATACCACTAGAATTGGCTCAACAATGAACTTTGTGGCAATACATACTAAAACATCTTTTGGCCAAAGAAACTATTTATATCAGGCTCCACTTATGTTTAATATTCTGCCAGATTACATTAAGTCTTCCAATTCATTAACTAAATTTAAAAATAATGTTAAGAAATTTATGTTGACAGAGGATTGGCATACTATATTTTCATCCTTGTCCTTTTTTAAATAATAAGATTTTTTTGAAATAATAAGATATTTGAGTTCCATTTGCACAAGTCGAAGTGTCACCCTAGTTCTTTTGAACTTACTTTGCTTTTGGCAGGTATAAATATTGTTTTTTTTTATTTTTTGTTTTTTTTTTTATTTATTTTTTTTTTTTATTAGGTTTGTCAACAGTGATTTACATGAAAGCTTTCACAGATACAATTATACTGAACCATGGTTGATGCTATCACTAATTAAAGACAAACACAACATTGATAACATAATACTTACATATATATACAATCATTCACACACACACACATACCATACATTACAAAATTTTGAAACAAGTTTTTAGAACAATAATATTATAATATAAGTTTAAAGGTTACAAATCATTCTCAAATTACCCATCTGGTCTAGTGACCAGATGGGTAATTAGTATGTAATATTAGTGTTTTAAAAGTAGTGCATTTATATTGTGTTTTGTATGTAAAATGCATCCTCAAATTATAATTATTAACCTCAATACAGGCATTAGTCCTAGTGAGGTTAATTTATGTAAAAAAAAACAACAACAAAATGTAAAATGTATGGTGAGAATATATAAATAAATAAATACCCATGGTACTGTATTTTAATTAATGTAGTGTCTGCTTACTAATTTCCTGAATTATGCAGTCGGTTAATGACGGATTTTAATTCTGCGTTAGTCCCTAAATTGTTACAATAGTAAGATATTTTCTAACAAATTTCTTCTATTTTATTTTTTATACTTTTTTCATCCGATTATCTACCAATTAACGACAGTCATCCAAATAGTTAAAATATTCATATCAAATTATGAAATCATCTCAAGAAGTTATTAGCCCACTATAACACTTATCTAGGGCGTCCGATAAACCCAAGTTAGAAAAGTTCCCACAGATTGTCAAACGACGCGTTATGAAATACATATACTCGTATGTTAATTTAACTTTAAATATTATGGCTGCGTGTTGATGTCGTATCGCGCAGCAGTGTTAATCGATGGTTTTCATCAGAGATCGTAAATAACTGGACTATTTAATATCGTATTAGCTAATCTTAACTCCCACAGGGCACTGCCTGAGGCCCTGGACTGAGTCAGGGATATCAATACAGACTAACAGAATGTTTATAGATCTATTGTAAACTATAGCAATAATTGTAACCAATCTCAGACGCGAGTAACAGAAAAAATAGCATTCAGCGGAAAGCCCAAAGCATCATTGACCTAGTTTTTCCATTATCTTTTTCAATTTTTCTGTGTCTTTCATATTTTCGTTAAAATTATTAGTGTTATCTTCTTTGATGATATATTACATTGATGGGAAAATCCTTCAAAAGTTATAAAAACAGAGTTGTTCTTATTTATATGTTCCATATAAATAAAATCGTTTAAATTTATCCGAGACGCCATCTAGGTTACAAACAATACAAACTATTTCTTAGAAAGGTTGTTTTCAATGAAAAAGGTAGTTGCCCATAATACGGAAAAAATAGTCGAAGATAATATTGTTAATTCTAAAATTTTAAAATATGATTTTGACAATTATGACGGTTTGACAAAAGGTGGCAATGGCTGAAATGATAAAAGTGCATGTCCCGGTTAGACGAGAGATTCTGGGTTCGAGTGCCAGTCGCGACCATTATCTTTTTCTATTTTTCTGTGTCTTTTTCTCTTTCATATTTTCGTTTAGATTATTAGTGTTATCTTCTTTTTCGATGATATATTACATTGATAAGAATAACCTTTAAAAGTTATAAAAAGAGAGTTGTTCTTATAAAAAATTGAATATCTTTAAATTCGTTGTAGACTGATAGTTGAGAGCATATTAGGAAGTCTTCTCACGGTCTATTTCTAAATTTGGACCCCAGAATACTGATAAAGTCAAAGAAAGAATAAAATCACGATGATTTTTTGGTTATTATGCTGTGTTGCGCTTCCTCCTTTTTCCAATGATTTGGAAAGCGTTTCAATGTCCAAATGTCCATCATCAGGGCATTGGAGGTTATTATCCATCACTTACCCGCCCTGGTATAAGTAACAGATGGTTACTCCTTCGAGGCTCTCGCAAGGACTCTAATTTTTTTGAAAGAACGAAGCTACATTTAGTTTGGAACGAATTTAGACCTCCAATGTCCCTGCATACGTGGTTAGTAAGCAGTATGCAAGTGTTTAGCGGGAAATACAAGGTACAATATGTGTTAGTATGGCAAAATATAGACAAGACAATGGGACAGGTTGGTGAAAATCCACGAGGTGGCAAGCGCTGGGTGATTGTATCCAGCGTATCCTACAAGCACCTGTTTGGGAAAAAGACACAGTACATACGTAATAAGGGCATGGCAAACGGTTGGGAGTCCTCTCCAATCAATTGGCAGTCCCAGCAAGAATGCGCTTGACGCTCGGTCTAGCCGTCAACCACACTCAGCTTCCGCTCCCCTTAGCCGGTTCCATCATCAGGGCAGATGTGTATACTGTGGTGAAAGTTTATGTTTTATATATGTACGAGTAGAAGTGATACTATTTTGCAAGCGTTCATCATTTTAGGGCCAGTATTTTAGTAGATATAATAATTAGTGAAGTTAATTTGATTTCCAGCGTTTTGTTTTGAGGTAACCGTTCGGTGCAGCATAACAAAAATATCATATACAAGATAGAATGGCGTTAGTAAATTAATAAGAAATGTCCTCTCTACTTTAGTGGAAGTGTTAAGAAATGTTTCGTTACTCCAAAAGTAATGAATATTTTGCACCTGAGAGACAGTTAAAACATGCGGGTATAATTTTCTCAGCATCACCTCAAATATGTAATTATCTTTTACCTTGACTATAATTTCGCAAAAGCCAACATCTAATCACTTTGGTAGATAAGCTTCTGTTGGTTTGTCCACCATGCGTAATCCAAAGTTAAGGTTTTGCAATGGGTTTTCAGAATTAAAGGAAAAACCCATCAAATGATTTTGTTACTTGATCCACTGACTAAGCTGAAAACGCTTACCAAACTTTTACTCCAATCTTCATGGTTAACTTGTGTAAATTATCGTAGAATCTAATATATGTCGTTTTTAACGAGCTGATAAGGATTTTTACGTAATTACAGATATCCCAATAATGATAGAATTAAAAGTGGGGTGACTTTCTTCAATTTTCAACTTTGAAACCTAACAAATTTTTTATGAAAAACATTTGTGTCGGAAAATTTTATGTTACATTTGTTGTACATGACTAAAGACCGGATTATATGCAACAAAAAAAGCCCAAAATATGCAATAAAAATAGCTAAAATATGCACGAAAATCCATAAAAAGGGCCAAAATATGCAACACGAAATTATATATGAAGTCGTATTTTTAAATATTTTATTTTATTTTAGTAAGCTGTTAGGTAGTTCCTCAAGGATAATAAACGTATTTTCGAAAACATGAAATACAAAATGTATTTAACAATGAAATTTACAATTTACCTTTAAAAACTTATATGACTAAGTACTGTTTTAAATAATGTTCTGTAGACAAATTGTGTCTGCGATCGCTTAATATATTTTTGTAACCGGAAAGGAGCGTGCTACGTCTACTGGTGTGACTGGACAGAATTTAAATTTGGGTGCGATTTTTGAACTTATTGTGCCGGGCAAAATTTCACCTGCCCCGTTGATGAAGCTATCAATTTGTCACAAGGGTTCAAACCCTGGGTTATTTTTCCATAAGTTTTCAAACTTTTCTTCGAGTTTACTCGGGAAAGCTTTGACAACGAGGAATTCATAAGGCGGATTTTCTTCACAACCTGAATAGATTCAATCAACGCCAATCCATGAGTTTCAAGCGTTTTGGTTTTTATACTTGCAGGTATGTGGCGAAATGAGTGCTAATCATAGCTAGGTTTTTTTTAAATACTAGTATCGTCAAATGCTTCTTTTCACTGGAAAACTGCCAAAGCCTCTGCACTATCGAAGTAATTGATTGGTGTCACTATGTGAGGCATCTGAACGATGAACGATATCGAGCGTAAATATGCATGATCTCAATTTTTTTGCTAAAATATGCAACTTCTGCCGAAAAGGGTCTAAATATGCAAATGCATATGCAAATATGCATTTGCATATAATCCGGTCTCTATACATGACTATCGAAATATACGCAAAAAATGTACCTAAATGAGTTTGGAGAGTCAAAACTAACTAAAAATATGGTGATCAAAGTCATCTTTCGGAACGGGGCGACTTTGACATACCACTTTTATAAGTCTACTAGCTGAACTCCCCGGCGTTGCTCATACTTTTTCGAAATTTGACTTAGGCAGGGATGTTCCTCTTGTTTTGAAGGTCAGGTGTTCAAAAATTCATCAATCTTAGAATAAAATTGGAGATTTGTAAATAAATAAAAACAAAATTCAGGCCGCCCGCCACAAACAGACGATCAACTTTATAAATCTACTGGTATACCTATACAAAAATTAATGTATGTTTGCTTGTTTGTTTGTAGTTTATGCGGTCTGTAAACTATTCAACCAGTTGCGACGAAATTTTGGTGAGTTGTTGTACGCACGCCCGTGATGGTTACTATATATAGTGGTGAGCTCTGGAGTTATCAATTTTGTATAAAAAAATTGTAATGAGGGGCATGCGAGCTGTTTGAAAACTAAATGTATCGGAACTGAATGTATGGAACGCGGGAGAGGGGAACGGATTGCGGGGACGGGGAAGCGGGAGAGGGGAGAGGAAAGGCAGGGAAGGTGGAGAGGGAAAGCGTGAGGGGAAAGGGCCACGGGAGGAGAAGAAGAGGCGAAAGGGAAACGGGACGAATGGGAAAGGACACGCATGAAGAAACAAATTTATTTATTAAGTGGCATTATGTACAACGTATGTAGGGAACTCGCTAGTTTATATATAAAGTTGATTGTCTGTGGCGGGCGAGCTGGCTCAAATAAGGAATATATACACATACAATATATATTATAGCCAATCAAACTATAATATATATTATAGTTTGACTGGCTAGTGGCTGAGTAGGCATCGCTTTTGGGTCCCACCCGTGCGTCGCGTGTTCGATTCCTCGGCTGGCTAAGTCCTCCATCACGACACAAGCAGTCATTCTTAACCCGGTAATGTTTGTCTTTCTTTTAAAAAATATAAAATATATTTAATTCTTTTTTTAAGTCTTGGAAGTGCATTAAATACGCTCCGTCTCTTTGCGAGTTCGATGCAAAAATGATAACAGTAACACCTTGAAATCTGAACACTTGTATTTTTCAGTTAATAGATTTTTAATAATAGTCTGCAGGATCAGATTGCAGTCGTTTAACCGCTAGGCCACCGGGGCCGCCTTTTATTACCAAATTATCAAATGTTACTTATCCATGGCTCATGGTATCATTCTCTCGAGGCGGCGGCGCTTTTTTACTACAAAAGCAAGTGGTGCCAATACTGTTGTTTTTTTATAGACCAATCAATAATATACAGTTTATGATAGTGCAAGTCGTGTGTTGTATTGTGTGTTGAACCGAAAGCGATACGAATTGGATTGTTGGGAGATTTGGCACATAATTGTTGTGACGTTTCACCTTCATTTATAGATTAGTATGTAGAGCAGAGATGTGTACAGAGATTTAATTTGAAAGTTGGAGTTGGAATTGTATTTTCCTAAAAATAAAACATTTATAATGGTTATATAAACATTACATTTAAAAAATATATTTTGTATTGTTGACCCTTGGTTGGATTTTTTTAGCATTTGCTCCTATGTAGTCCAGGAGTGACGGATATATGAATCCTTCCTTCCTACGCAGTGTATATAAGGGTGATAGGTCGAGAGAGTTCGGCGATGAGTCGAGAATGATCAAAAGGACTACCTCAACCAATCTCTTCCGATCCGTCCAGCCACGCAGTAGATTGGCTAATACATACACCGCCAAGACCTAGACAAACCTCGCCCTTTGAACCCGGACTCCCCTGCTACGTCTTTTTTTGAGTTCAACAACTCTCTACCATATGGGTCTCTTAGAAAGCCAGGTTCACTCCTTCCTTTCCCCTAAAATACCCTCCTAAAGTTGTCACTATAAAAACATAGATACGAATATGTTGTACATATTTTTATTCTGTTTAAATAAAATGTTCTCTGTTATTACAACATTCTATATCAAAAGAGTGCTTCATATTCTTTTTTTTTTGATGTTGTAACACACATTAAATAATTGTATCATATACCTAAATACTAGCTTTTATCATACACACAACATACTTTGTTTTATGTCAGGTTTTTGTATAAACCTAGTAAATTATTTTACTATTACACGAGTACACATTTCTTTTGTACTTTTTTAAATATTATCTCTTTGTACTTGTAATAATAACTGTATCGCTTCAGCGATATTATGTTTGTGTACTCATTCATTCTTATTTTATTCTCAATATAACACTGATACCGTCTTGTGTACCACAGTATACTTATAATCTCATGTATCACTTTAATGTAAAAACCATTTTATGGCGTTTAAATAAATAAATAAATATTAGAAGCTTACATTACGTCTCTGTTTTGACAGCGTCTTACAACAGACTAATCCCAAATTAAAATAATAATTAATTTTTATCATTGATTTTTTTTTTAAATTTTGATCTACATTACAAAAGTAAAATGATTTTAAATTAATAATAATTGTAACATGGCCATTGTTGTTCGAGTAGTTGTAAAGCAAGCTATCACAGCAGTCAATATTAAGATGTTTATCACCTCTTGCATTTTGTCTTGAAAATTCTACTCAAGGTTGAAAATCAATTAGGTTGCTACCAACCACAATTCATTTATTTTTTATAGCGTTCATTTGGTGAACCCGATTTTCTGTCGATACGTTTGTCAGCGGAATTGAATTCTAAATTTGAATTACTGACATGCCAAAATGGCGCCAATGTTGTCACCTACTTTAAATATGAAATGAATGGCTTAATAACCTAAATTAACACCCGAGGCTTGCAGATTTGTTTAATTGAAAGAGGTATAGTTTTAATGAAGTGCTAATTTTTTTGTTGAGATATCCTTGGACATTTACAATGGTCCTACTGCGCTAAAAATAAAGCGATGATTGCAACCGCTCAATACACGACAAAACGGTTAGACAATTGGACGGGTTAGACAATTGGACGGAGAGTGGTTTGTATCTCCGATCCTTGTATCATCACTTAATATAAAGTCTCTGTACTCCATTAACACAGCACTTATCTGCCCCACTAAGAACATCTTCTTCTTCTTCGATGGCGCTACAGCCCATATCGAGCTTTGGCCTCCTGTAACATTCGCCTCCAACTCCTCCTGTCCTCAACGGCTGACTTCCAGTGGAGAAGCTATGCTGCATCCCCCCTTACCTCGTCTTTCCACCTCAGTCTGGGTCTTCCCACTTTTCTCTTTCCATCTGGGTGCCCAGTCAAAATTCTTTTTGGGACGCGTGTATCCGGCATTCTCTGTACATGCCCAGCCCTTCTCAGCCTGAGGAGTCTCATATGTGCTGAGATGCTAGGGTCCTTATGTATATATATATATATATATATATTGACCTCTTCTCGTAATATGCTGATCCAGTAAGAAGTTATTTGACAGTGTTGATCCACCTTTAACACCGAATAACTTGGCTTTAATGGATTACTTCTGTATGAATTTGCAACAACGTTACATTAAATAGCAAGGTTGCCAGTTTCCCAGTAAAAGTAAACGAAATACTACACATAAAATTTTCGATATTTGTATGGAAATCATACGCTTCGTAACTGTTGATCCGCCCAATTTACCATGCGTTGATGATCCGCCCAAATTGCCATGCGTTGTTGATCCACATAATCGTATATCTTATGTACCTATATGTGCTTTTACTATAAAATTGTTGATCTGACAATGACCAATCAGAATGGCGTTCAAGATGGCGTTATGAACGAAGCCTTCTGATTGGTCATAAAAAAACATATACCTATATCTGGTTTTACTGCTCATTGGTTGAGCCGATATGGAAGTTGCAAAACGTAATATTATAACGGCCGCGGCACCGACTTGAAAAATATATCTTTCTGTATTTTATAAAATTCTAATAATATACTTCCGCGGGTTTTTGTTGCTAGGCTCCGCCGCCCGGGAAACATTTATTGGATAAACACATCTGTCATACGTCATCCCAAGTGGTTCGATACTTTTGATGACTTAGCAAGGGAGCCCGGGTTCGAGGGGTGATAATGCGTTGCATTACGATCTTGGCTACGAATTCGGAAGTCGCAAGTTCAAATTTTGGCGTGCGCAATAAATTTTACTTTGATAAATATATATGATTCCTCGATAATGCATTGCATTATGATCCTTGACTACGAATTCGGATGTCGCAAGTTCAAAATTGGCGTGCGCAAGTAAATTTTATTTTGTTAAATTTGTATAATTCCTCGATAACGCGTTGCATTACGATCTTGGTTATGAATTCGGAAGTCACAAGTTCAAAAATAATAAACTTTATGTTGGTAAATATTTAGATATAATTCCTCGATAATGCGATGCAGTACGATCTTGACTACGAATTCGGAAGTCGCAAGTTCAAAATTGGCGTGCGCAAGTAAATATAATTTTGATAAATATCTACGTATGATTACTCAATAATGCGTTGCATTATGATCCTTGACTACGAATTCGGATGTCGCAAGTACAAAATTGGCGTGCACAAGTAAATTTTATTTTGATAAAAGTCTATGTATGATTCCTCAATAATGCGTTGCATTATGAACCTTGACTACGAATTCGGATGTCGCAAGTTCAAAATTGGCGTGCGCAAGTAAATTTTATTTTGATAAATATCTATATATAATTCCTCAATAATGCGTTGCATTATGATCCTTGACTACGAATTCGGATGTCGCAATTTCAAAATTGGCGTGCGCAAGTAAATTTTATTTTGATAAATATCTATGTATTATTCCTCAATAATGCGTTGCATTATGATCCTTGACTATGAATTCGGATGTCGCAAGTTCAAAATTGGCGTGCGCAAGTAAATTTTATTTTGTTAAATTTTTATAATTCCTCGATAACGCGTTGCATTACGATCTTGGTTATGAATTCGGAAGTCACAAGTTCAAAAATAATAAATTTTATGTTGGTAAATATTTAGATATAATTCCTCGATAATGCGTTGCGGTACCATCTTGACTACAAATTCGGAAGTCGCAAGTTCAAAATTGGCGTGCGTAAGTAAATTTTATGTTGATAAATATCTATGCATGATTTCTCAATAATGCGTTGCATTGTGATCCTTGACTACGAATTCGGAGGTCGCAAGTACAAAATTGGCGTGCACAAGTAAATTTTATTTTGATAAATATCTATGTATGATTCCTCAATAATGCGTTGCATTATGATCTTTGACTACGAATTCGGATGTCGCAAGTTCAAAATTGGCGTGCACCAGTAAATTTTATTTAATAAATTTGTTTAATTCCTCGGTAACGCATTACAATACAGTCGTAAGTTCATATTGTATTTTATTTTGATAATATATGTTTTATTTTCTCTAGGTCAAATTTTTTTAATTTAATTTAATTTACACTTACTTTAATTGTAATATTTAATATTTAAAAAAAAAAAGTATTGACCTTGTATAACAATTTTTTTCCTAAATTACGAACCTATGCCAATTCATATTTGTATTTATCTCATAAGTTCTTTGAATATTCTTTAAACATTTAATTAGAACATTATTATTATTTTATTTTTTGCGTGTGAATAAATACTCCTCCCATAAACACGAGCTCCCAGAGCTCAACTTATGGAGTAGTAGAATAAAAAAAAAAATGTTGTTTAACCTTGCATATGTTATCATTTTTTTATGTAAAAACAAGTCTTGAAATAAATAAATAAATAAAAATAAAAAAAATATGCTCGGGTTCAAGGGATGAGATTTGTCTAGGTCTTTGCGGCGAACGGGTTTGCCCACCTACTGCGTTACGGACTGGATCGGGAGAGACTGGTTGAGGGAGACCTTTTTTCTTACATTAGCTCCACACAGGAAGCCCTGAAGAAAATAAATCCCCTCAAGGCCAATGTCATCTTTAGGGATGCAGTGTGGAGCGTATTTTTAGGAAAGGAAGAAGAGAATGTTCAGGGAAGGAATGGGGTAGTAGGTGTGAGTAGGAATCTGGGGGTCAGTATGTCTAGGAGTGACGGACGTGTGAATCCATCCCTCGCATTTCGTTGCAAGGCGATGTTCCGAAAGGTTCCATGTCAACTCAGAAATAAACCAACTCATAATAACTCAGAACCTCCTTAGAAAGGTCATTAAATGCTATGAAAATATAATTTAAAAAAAGCCGGTAACCCTAACCTAACTTAACCTATTCAACCTATGTTTTCTGAAGTGCTTCTCAGTATGTTTCATTATGAGTTGTTCCACCGTTCACCGTTCCGAAAGGCGATCATTCTAATCTAACACACTTCTACTATCTACTACACTATAAAGAGGTAAGATTTGTTTGTTTGTTTGTTTGTTTGCATTGAATAGGCTCCGAAACTAATGAACCGATTTGAAAAATTCTTTCATTGTTGAGAAGCTACACTATCCCCGGGTGACATAGGCTATATTATATTTTCAAAAAAATTGGTGATCCTTACTAAAACTCCAATAATGTAACCAAAGGTGTAAAAAAATTACCTAAAATATTCTTTACATCACGTGCGCTGCGAAAAATATTGATGATAGAATAAAATGATTTACTACGACTTTGCAGAACACATAATTGTTTACAAAAAATGTCGTGACAGCATATGTCTAACTATTATAGTTATGCCACAAAAAGTGTTTATTTATTTTAAAAATTTAATTAAAATGACGGCTCTTTATTTGTATCTTGGTTTTAATCCTTATCAAAATAAATTACTTCATATTCAAGACTGCTTCAATACCTTTATTTAACTTTTTGAATGATTCAATTCGGACATTTTATTAGTTTAAAAATGAAAGCATTAGAAAAAAACTATAATAAAGAGGAAAGATTTGATTATTTGTTTGTTTGCATTGAATAGGCTCCGAAACTACTGAACTGATTTGAAAAATTCTTTCACCAATAGAAATCTACATTATCAGCGAGTAACATAGGCTGTATATAATGGTGAGCTCTGGCATTATGAAATTTGTATAAATGAATATATTTGTATTTCATATATTTTAGCGGCAGGGAGGAAAGGCAGGGGGAAAATGGGGTTCGCGGAGAGGGAAAAGACGAGGGAGGGGGAAGGCGGAAAGGAACGGGGATGCACGGGAAAGGACATGCAGGGAGAATCAATTTATTTCTTTAAATGGCATTGCAACGCATGCCGGGTATCAGCTAGTCATAAATAAAATGCGAAATTCTTATGAACTTTGATCGGTACGGTACTTGAACTACATTAAAAAATTGGTTTGGTTTAAGTCAAACCGGTAAACTACTATCCGGTGAACTTTGGTTTAAAGTGAAACCGGTAATCTACAATAATTTGATGAACTTTGGAGTCACACCGGTAGTCAAACAGTTGAGCTTTCACACCCTTCAGCCTCACAACATATCGCAATTAGGGATGCAATAGTCCTACTGGCTACGAGCAGTTAGTATTCACAAAAAATCTAAAACACGATCTGGTTTGGGAGTGTACTTCATAGTATTATTCATTTAATTATAAAGTTTTTCAGCCACGCAATATGTTGTATGGGGACACCGTAGTTCAATTGATAATAACCGGATAATGATTAATTGTTAAAATTATTAATCTTTTATGCTGACGAAGATAACATTGTTTTTGAAACATGTCGATAATATTAATAAAATAGTGGTGTTTACAAAATTACTTATTCTCATTGAAGCAATAATGAAGCCACAAAGTTTATTTGCGAAGTTTGAAGAAAAAAAAATTACCTACACTTCATATTTGATTTCGAATGTGCATCATGCACTAATTAATATACACGATAAACAGACGTCATGATTACAGACATTGCCAAGTCTGGCGGTGATTATAACACTATTCACATTGATTAATATTATAGTTTTCTCATAAGTTTTGGAGTAGAAAACTGTATTTCCTGTAAATGTTCAACAGAAATTATGGTCACCTCTGGTCGGAAATCGTTTGTTTACTTTTAAAATTAATATGTATCACAATATTTTAACCACTCAGGTATTTTGCGATTATGCAAGTTTTTTGTCTTAAACGAACTGCCAGATTTATAAAACTTTGTGTTATTTCCGCTTCACAATTAAGGGTCAATAAATGGAACATATCTGAACGTAGCCGAATACTAAAAACTGTCACACATCTGCCGGATCTGCCCTGATGAAGGACACTGCAACGCTGTCCGAAACGTCGGCCAAAGAAGGAGGTAGCGCAACACGGTGTAACACCCCATAAACAAATAACAGAAAAAAACTAAAAACTTGAAACGTTTGTTTGAAATAAGGTTTCAAATTGTTATATTACAAAAAAATATTAACATTTATAAATATTAAAATTTAGAAAGCAAACATAAAAATATTGTAAAAATGACTCACGCGATGTTTTTATGTGGAAACGGTACTAAAATCACTGATTATGTAAAAATAACACTTATTCTATTGAATAAATAAACAATTTTGTCACCTACCTTTTACCATTTCATACAAGAATATTTAAAAAATTAATAATGTCTAACAGCGCGTAGGTGATTTGGGGGTGAAAACTGTTTCTACAAAATCAGTATTTTTTATGTACTTCTATGGACAACTTTGAATAGAAATGTGAAGCATTCAATATGGATCTTCTACTTTTTGTTTTAGGGTTATCACTAGAACAATAACAGAGTTATAACGACTTCTGTGGGAACACACGAAAAAACGCGCTTATTTTACGGCTATTGTTATATATTAACACGCTTACGTATCCGAGTGGTTGAAATATTCTAAAAACCATTGTATTAAAGACCGGATGTCGGTAACTTGATATATTCATGTTGCCGCTATTTAAAAATATATCTGAATATTATTTTTAATTTTTAGCAAATCTACAGTGTGGTAACAAATTCAATAAAAATTAATCAATTTTTACGATTATGTTTTATGTTAAAACTTATTTCACAGTAGCCTCATTAGTATTAATTAATGAAAATGAGGGCCGAACTGCATTGGCAAATTTTATTTATTACATAAACATAAAATTTCAGAGACAGAAAGAATCGACTGTGTACCAAGTTTCATCTCGATTATGTGACGGAAAGTGGATTTTTTAGACTTTTGAGACTCAAACAAACTCAGAATTCCAAGTAAATGTGATACTTAAGAGGAATATAAACGCTAGAAGTATTTCGATTCTCGTGCCTGCAAAATTTGCAATCGAGCGTCTTATTTGCGCGCGGCAAGTAAGCGAAAAAGTGGTTTTTATTTATTTTGTCCATAATTTTATAAGAGTGAAAAAAAGTTAGAACATAGAAAACCTCAAAAATGGTCTTACCCATAAAGGAGTATTTTTATAAAAATGTTTCTTGTATTACTTCATAGTTAAGTCATGAAAAAACATTTTTTTAGTGGTTTACGCTTATTTTTTTTTGTTATGTAAATAATAATTTTATTCTAATTCCATTACATAAAAAACCTAGTAAAAGCTTCAATTTATCCGTAGCATATTTTTTGATGTTGATACTGTAAGCCAATTCTTCATAAAGATTAATCTAAATAGGATTTCACGTATAACTTCACCTTAAAAGAACGCCTCTATATTATATGTAGATGGCGCGAGTTTAATTATTTTAGCGTAAAACTTTTTTTTTTAAGTTGTGCTTTAAAATATTAAGATGAATTAATTGTTTGCGCCCGTACAGTTGCAATATGAATATGAATAAATAGTTTTTTTGGTTTGAATAAATCTTTCAAGAAAGGCGTACAAATACAATATTGGATTGAATTACCGATACAATATGGTATTTGTTTGCCATTTTTGAAAGATTTATTTAAACCAAAAAAACTATTTATTCATATTCATATTACGCATGAATGGGCGCTAACAATTCATTCATCTTAATAAGGCACTACTTGTAAAAAGCGTGTTCCCTAAAATAATTAAACTTGCGCCATCTATGAAAGAGTAGATTGTGAAATCTTTTTAATATCACTTTAATATAAAAAGGCGGCTCCTTGGCCGTCGCCGTCGTAAGAAAGTATTAATTATGATTTCTAAAATATTTTCTTAAGTAAGGTAAAAACAATGATATAAATTTTTTTTTTTTAATTAAGCTAGTCATTCCCGAGATAGCATACTTTTAGTTAAAAACTAGCAGACCAGGCCACATGTTGCTGTGACTAACGAAACATAACGCCATCACAACGCCACGCCACTACCCAACCTTTATAACCAACGCCATCTGTTAAATCAAATCGACACCGCCCGCTTGCTGCCGACTGCCCGATGCCCGCTGTCTGCTTGCCAGCCCTATTTTAGCCAATTAACACAAAACCTTGACAAATTATATACTCTAAAACCTTCCTCATGAATCACTCTATCTATTGGTGAAAACCGCATGAAAATTTGTTGCTTAGTTTAAAAGATCTAAGCGCACAGACAGCGGAAGCGACTTCATTTTATACTATGTAAAGGTAACACAATTTTTTGCCCAAAAAAATAACATAATAAATACCTACTCTAAAGAACTACTTTTCGAAAAAAATGTCCTTACTTATTAAAACGTGCTTTAATTTTTAAGCAACTGATAAACAAAAATATACGACACATAATTTCATTTTTCTCAGTTAAAACGCAATTTTTAGTAATGGGATATGCGATTAGATGTTTTTAAATATTTAAAAAAGCGGGATTTCAATGGTTTTTACTTCGGGCATTCTTCATTGAAGTTCAAAGTTGATAAGCTTTTAGCCATTCCAAATAATAAAAACATCTATATAAATAAAATAATTAAAAAAGAAAAAATCGATAATTATTTTCTTCCAAACATTTTTAAACACCCAGTTTGTTTTGAACACCTGCACTCATGCCTAGCCAGAAGTGTGAACGGGCTCTACCACCCACAATGATAATCCACACTATGGAAACTATTTTCAAGGCACTCCGTAAAAAATGATACCGAACGAGTTGGTTTAATTTTTACGTAAAAGTAAAGAAAATACATTGCTGTGAACCGTTTTGAAATATTTGACATTTGTAATCCATTGAAGATATGCATGTTACATGATGTATGTTTTAAAATATTTTTGGCGGCAATTCAGCAAACCTACATACATTAATATTATATTTTCGTTTTTTGTTTTGTGTTGGCTACCTCCTTCTTTAGCAGACGTTTCGGACAGCGTTGCAGTGTTCATCGTCAGGGCGGATCCAGCAGATCCGACGATGTCTGCGACAATCTGCCGGATCTGCCCTGATGATGGACACTGCAACGCTGTCCAAAACGTCGGATAAAAAAGGAGGTAGCGCAACACGGCATAACACCTAAAAAACAAACAACGAAAATGCTTTTGGCCGTGAAAATCTAAAAACTTATCATTAATATTATAGGTATATTGGGAAGAGGATTACGCACACCACCGCCCCGGGAACCATTTATTGATTAACCAAACCTTTGCCATAGGTCATACCAAGCGGTTCACTACTTTCAGTGACTTAGCAGGGGTGCCCAGGTTCAAGGGGTGAGGTTTGTCTAGGTCTTTGAGGAGAATGTGTTTGCCCACTTACTTCATGGCAGGCCAGAACGGGAGAGACTGATTGAAGGAGACCTAACCTAGAACTCTTCTATTGGACTCTCTCAACCCAATTTGGGAGGTTAAGAGAGTCCGATTTGTTCCATCGCCCCGGGAACCATTTATTGGATAACCAACACCTCCGCCATAGGTCACCGCAAGAAACTCACTACGTTTAGTGACTTAACAGGGATTCCCGGTTTTAAGGGGAGAGGTTTGTCCAGGTCTTTGCGACGAATGCGATTGCCCACCTACTGCGTGGCGGGCCAGGTTGGGAGAGACTAATTGAAAGAGTCCTAACCTAGAACTCCCTCGACTCGCCTCTCAACTGGGAATAACATGGGAGGTGGATAAGTGTATCGACGCCCCGAGAACCATTTATTGGATAACCAACACCTCTGCCATAGGTCACCCCAAGTGGTTCTCTCTGTTCGGTGACTTAGTGGGCGTGCCCGATTCCTCGGGTAAGATTTGTCCAGGTCTTGGCGATGGATGCCTCTGCCCACCTGCTGCGTGGCGGGCCGGATCGAGATCGAGAGACTGGTTAAGGACGGCCATTAAATTTTCTGCAAGTCTAGGATGAATATTTATTTTTATTTAGAACAATGAGTTAAACTTCAAATTGTAAAATTTAAATAAATGAAGACAATATTAGCGAAACTCAATCCAAAATCTGAAACAGAAAAATCAGAAAGAGGTACGGTCACATCAGGGACTCCAAGCCAGGACCTTCGGCTTTCCGGGCAGCAGCTCTAACCATTGCGCTAATGCCGCTAATTAGTCCCCATCCGATTCTGTCATTTTTAACCGTTTCATACTTCGACTAGAAACTACCAACATTATCTTCATTTTCGTAACGCAAATTTTATTGGCTGCTATCTGTATGAAAGATTGCAAAATTCAACCAGAACTAAATATAATCTAGATAGTGTCTTGGATAAAGTTATCAATTTTTATTTAATATGCGACGTCTATTGACTTTTCTGCAAGTCTAGGAGGAATATTTATTTTTAACTATGAGTAAAACCTCAAATTGTAATTTTGTAATATAATCAAATATTTTAAGATAATTTTCACGTTCTATTCAAGTTCCGTCATTATATCATTATAGGCCAGTTGCTCTATCAATCTGAAATAATACAGAATTTGAATAGAACTTACACAGGTCGTAAAAAAATAATTTCAAATATTTGATGAATCCGTAAAATTTTTTGAAACAACCCGTCTTTAGATAAGTTTTTAGATTTTCACGGCCAAAAGCATTTTCGTTGTTAGTTTTTGGGGTGTTATGCCGTGTTGCGCTACCTCCTACTATAGCCGACGTTTCGGACAGCGTTGCAGTGTCCATCATCAGGGCAGATCCGGTAGATCCGACGATGTGTAATTGTTAGTGTAAAGTGTGTGATTATTTACTTGGAAGCGATACCGTGTCGCCAGCTTCAATTCACTATGAGCTGGTAGGTCTCCTGAAATACCTACCAGCTCATAGTGAATTGAAGCTGGCGACACGGTATCGCTTCCAAGTAAATAATCACACACTTTACACTAACAATTACACATCGTCGGATCTACCGGATCTGCCCTGATGATGGACACTGCAACGCTGTCCGAAACGTCGGCTATAGTAGGAGGTAGCGCAACACGGCATAACACCCCAAAAACTAACAACGAAAAAAAACCCGTCTTTAGTTTCATTAGCTCCAGATAGAAGAGAGCATCTGGGACTATTGTGCGGTACATTCATAAAATACCTATATTAGTCCCTCGACCCGTCTCCCAACAAAGGAATATCAATTTGGAGGCGGATATGTGTAACTCCGCCCCGGGAACTATTTATCGGATAACCAACATCCTTGCCGTAGATTACTCCAAGTGGTTCACAACGTTTGGTGACTTAGCAGGGGTGCCTGGGTTAAGAAGTTGAGATTTGTCTAAGTCTTGGCGGAGAATGCGTTTACCCACCAACTGCGTGGCGGACCGGCTGGATTATGAATTCTCCAATCAGACTTTCTCAACCCTTTCCCCAAACGGGGCTATTTTTAAACTCGTGGTAACTTTAGAATAAAATGTCCGAATTGAATAATTCAAAAAGTTAAATAAAGGTATTGAAGCAGTCTTGAATATGAAGTAATTTATTTTGATAAGGATTAAAACCAAGATACAAATAAAGAGCCATTTGACGCGGCGTCATTTTAATTAAATTTTTAAAATAAATAAACACTTTTTGTGGCATAACTATAATAGTTAGACATATGCTGTCGCGAAACTTTTTGTAAAAAATGATGTTTTCTACAAAGTCGTACTACATTATTTTATTCTATTGTTAATAGTTTTCGCAGCGCACGCGATGTAAAGAATATTTTAGGTATTTTTTTTACACCTTGGGCTACATTATTGGAGTTTTAGTAACAATCCCTAATTTTTTTTTGAAAATATCATATAGCCTATGTCAACCGGGAATAGTGTAGCTTCCTACCAATGAAAGAATTTTTCAAATCGGTTCAGTAGTTTCGGAGCCTATTCAATGCAAACAAACAAACAATCAAATCTTTCCTCTTTAAAAAGTGTTAGATTGGTTCCATGCAAACTCAGAAAGAAACCAACTCATAATTCAGGTCATTAAGATGAAGCCATACTAAATAATGCAAAATCATACAAAATCGTATGTTTTTGTTTTGAAAATTTGACCGCTTAGACGTATTATAAATGCTTCAATTAAATACTTCGTGTAGAACATACCTTGGCCCTTAAAAATATCGGTCATTTTTTTAATGTCTTTTAATAAGCTTAGAAAAAATAAAGTATTAGGTCTATAAAAAACATTTTTTAGTGCAAACTCTCCTACTTATAAACACTTTTTCGGATATGGTTTTATTGCATAATGTGGCAAATTCAGTTTCTTATATAGCGGAGAAACAACGTGTTAGGGTCCGCGCTGCTTGTTTTCGTGAAATCAATTTAAAAATTCCGTTTTATTACAATAAACAATGCATAAAAAAGGAATTAATGTTTTTTACAGGCCTTTACGAAATCAACATGTAAAAAAAATTCTCAAATATCTTTTCCAACCTTTCCAAAAGCTTTTTCTCAAGTATTTTTAAACTCCTCCCATAAAAGGGCGTGAATTCAAATTTCGATTTTTTCCTGTACTAGTGGATCGCCTTAAAAGCTATGAAAACATAATTTTAAAATAGCCGGTAACCAGAGGCGGCCCCTGCCTTGTAGGCCAGTCAATAAAGGCTCAAAATGAGACTAACCCAAACATTAATTCCTCCGTCGGTGAAATTTTGCAGTTACAATAAAAAATAAAAAATAAAACCAACCTTTATACCTTATTTTATTGTATTTTTGTTATATGTTTATGGTCAGTTAGTAAATGATCTTTGATGTTAGTTTCGCAAAGTAATGTTAGTAAAATGTTAAACTTTTTTCATATTATAATATATTTTGATTCAACAATAAAACGATAAAAATAAAAACTGATCCCAATTGCTGTCATTTGTAAATACATAGATATTATAATGTCTTATAATTAATATTATTATTCAACAACAGTAACTAATTTTCGGTCAAATAAATAGGCATTTGTCAAAATAATTAATTAGTTAAAGTAACATTGTATTACGTAAGTATTTTAAAATTAAAATGAATATAGAAGCTTACGTCTATTTCATTGATTTTAACAACGCTTTCGGAATTGCCTGTTTGTGTTGATTTCTATTGAGAATTTGAGTTACGAAAAAACCTCATTTACAATGCCACAATAATTTAAAAATAGACATTGAGTTATTTTATATTGCACTTCGCATAATACATATAAACCATTCGTAAAATTTATTATAATTCTACGGTTATTAAAAAACTCTTTTACAAATCAAGGCTCTCCGTGCGTAATAGACTCCGGCGGATCCGAATAAGCAACGCGTGCATGTTTAGTTACGCCGAGACGTTATATGATATGATATTTCTACCGGGACAGTCTACAGAGGCTGGAACGGTGAAAGAGCAAGACAGGTAGAGAACCATATCGGAAATTGACTTGTTAGAGTAGTGAAGATATATGACGCACGCGTGCACTAGCGGAGAGGCATTCTGATTTATGACAAAACCTTAAACATGCGTGATATGGTGCCGAACGTTTGGAAAGATATAGGATTTTAGGATTAACGAATTTACAACTAATTAACAATGTTATGTATTAGCGCAACCAGAGCGCCGAGCATGTGAAATAAAGATTTTGGCAGATCAGATCAGTATTGACATAATTTTAATGGTTTTCGCTAGTTTTGCTTTTTAAAAAACTTAAGATATTTAAAAATAAGTGGTAATGAAAACATTGCGATTAACGTCGATTTTTTCAAAAGTAACCGAATTTAATTTGAGAATAAATTGTTTTTGAAAAATAATAACCCTCCAAAACCATTGCTGAATATAATACAAGTTTGTAATGTTAAGGAAAAAAACGGTGAATAGAGTTTTAAAAACAAAGTAGGTATTAAATATTCGAAAGCATCTTGGCTTTGTGAATGTGATCGTAAGTAGCGAACCACTTGGAGTTACATATGACAGAGGTGTTGAATACCCAAAAAATATGTTCCCGGGGTGGTGGTAACCATACCCGCCTCCCAAATTTTAGGTATACGTTTAGTGGTTCGCTATATTTGGTGACTTAGCCGGGGTGCTAAGGTTCATAGGGTGTGCGGGTCTTAAAAGCGGAAACGAAAACGAAAATAAAAACAAAATCAAAATAAAAATCATAATCAAAATCAAAAGTCAAAATCAAAATAAAAATCATAATCAAAATCAAAAGTCAAAATCTAAATCTAAATCGAAATCGAAATCAAAAGTCAAAATCAATTTCAAAATCAAAATCAAAATCTTAAACCAACACCAAAATCAAAGTCAAAGTCCAAATCAAAATTAAAATCTCAAACCAAAACCAAAATCAAAATCAATATCCGAACTTGCGACATCCGAATTCGTAGTCAAGATCGCACTGCACTGCATTATTGTTGTATTATACAAACGTTTCAAATAAAAATTACCTCCGCACGCCACAATTCGAACTGGCGACTTCCGAATTCGTAGCCAAGATAGTGAGGCAATGCATTATCGAGGAATTATATGTATTTATCAAAATAAAATTAACTGGCGCATGCCATTTAAACTTGCGACATCCGAATTCGTAGTCAAGATCGCACTGCACTGCATTATTGTTGTATTATACAAACGTATCAAATACAAATTACCTCTGCACGCCACAATTCGAACTTGCGACTCCTGAATTCGTAGTCAAGGTCGCAATGCCCCTTAGATATCGTTGAATTATACATTTAAATCAAAATAATATTTACTTTCGCACGCAACAATTTGTTCTTGCGACTTCCGAATTCGTATTGATCGTAATGCAATTTGTTCTTGCGACTTCAGAATTCGTAGAGATCGTAATGCAATGCATTATCGAGGAATCATACGTATTCCCCGATAATGCATTGCATCCCCAAAAAAGACATAGGCCTTGACGGGATTTATTTTCTTCAGAGCTTCCTGTGTGGAGCTAATGTAAAAAAAATAAGGTCTCCCTCAACCAGTCTCTCCCAATCCGGTCCGTAATGCAGTAGGTGGGCAAACCCGTTCACCGCAAAGACCTAGACAAATCTCATCCCTTGAACCCGAGCAGCCCTGCTAAGTCACAAAAAATCAGTCTCTCCCAATCCGGCTTGCCACGCAGTAGGTGAGCGAACGCGTTCGCCGCACGGACCTAGACAAATCTCACTCCTTGAACCGGGCACTCCTACTAAGTCACGAATGTCACTGCAAAGTGACATATGACAGAGGTGTTGATTACCCAAAAATGTTTCCCGGGGCGGAGGTAATCATACCCGCCTCCCAAAATTAAGGTATACCTTAAGTGGTTCGCTATGTTTGGTGACTTAACCGGGGTGCCCAGGTTCATGGGGTGAGGTTTGTGCGGGTCTTAGAAGCGGAAACGAAAACAAAATCAAAATCAAAATCAAAATCGAAATTGAAATCGAAATCGAAATCGAAATCGAAATCGAAATCGAAATCGAAATCGAAATCGAAATCAAAAATCAAAATCAAAAACAAAATCAAAAATCAAAATCAAAATCTCAAACCAAAACCAAAATCAAAATCAAGGTCAAAATCATAATTAAAATCTCAAATCAAAACCAAAATCAAAATCTCAAACCAAAATCAATATCAAAATCAAAATGAAAGTAAAAATCAAAATAAAAATCAAAATAAGAATGCAAATAAAAATTAAAATCAAAATCAAAATTAAAATCTCAAACCAAAATCAAAATTAAAATCTCGATCCAAAATCAAAATCAAAATCGAAATCCAAATCAAAATCAAAAACAAAATCAAAATAAAAATTAAATCTTAAACCAAAATACATTAAAAAAGAAATGAAATAGAACGAATTGAAATAAGAACGTACAGGTACCTACTAAAAGAAGCTGAAAAGTACGACAGACGGGCACCTTTGTCAAGCGGTCAAAACTTAGCATTTATATGGATCAACAAAAAAAAACGTGTAAAATGTATAAGACACCGAACAATGGGCGTGGCTTACAGCGAAATCTTGATGGTATAAATTGATCCACATGGATCAGGATGTGTATGCCAGCTTGTGTAATGGATCAGCATATCCGGATGGATCAACACGTCCGAACGGATCAACTTAAAACTGGTGTACCGTCGCGCAAGATCAACGTTTTACGAGAGGAGATAAATATATATATATATATATATATATATATAAATCATAAAATTCTGTATTGTGCCGGATGCGCCACTGTTCGCCCTCTTTAACGGGTCCACGTATTCTTCTCCACTTAGAACACTACCCATAATTTATTTATTTATTTATATACATATATATTACAATCCATTACAAAATGATACTTTGTCTGTCCCACTGGGAAGGATACCCGTTTTAGGACAGCCAAATTGTATATTTAGTTCATAATATTTTTAACAAGGGAATTGTTTCTTTCAAGATATCACAGGAATGAGCCTCTGTCAAGACAACTTTTGAGAACATTAAAATTTGTGTTCTGAACGAAGCGATGATTTCTATATGTCTTTGAAAGAATCGCAAAGATGTGTTTTTTTTTCAAGGTCATTTTGAAGAACATTAATACTTGCATTCAGAGTGAATGAGTGGTTTCTTTAGTGATATCACAAGTAGGAGATTCTTTCCAAGTCATTTTAGAGAACATTTACAATTGGAATAAATAATAAAAACATTTATTTGTTATTACATATTTGTACAACTTATTTTTTTTATTACATTGGTTATATTGACAAAAGGGTCACTGCTCAGCTATTCATTCAGGATTTCTCCCGGAAGCTGGTTTTCAGCAGTGCCTCTAATATTTATAATATATTATATACAATAAATCATACGGTTGATTAGTCAGACTTCTCGAAATACTAAGTGAGATTTGTCTCGATCTTGGCGGTGGATGCGTCAGCCCAACGGAGGAACGGTTGATGGAGACATTTGACCTCTCCAGTAGGACTCTTGTAACATCGCCTTGCCCAGCATTAGGAGGGATGGATTCATACATTCGTCACTCCTAGATCCCTAAGCCATCCCTACCCACCCATCATACCGTTTTCCTTCCCAGACTCCATTTCGTAAAAGGACTCTTCATATAGTATCTCCTGTGAAGGTGGTCCTTCCTCCCCCTTCAATCAGTCTCTCTCGAATCCCTGTTAAGTCACCAAAGCTAGAGAACCAATTTGGGTGACCTTAGGCAGAGGTGTTGATTATCCAACATATAGTTCATGTGGTTTAGTGGTTCGCTACGTTTGGTGATTTAGCCAGGGTGCCGGATTCATGGTGTGAGGTTTGTCTAGGTCTTGGAGGCGGATGACTGGGACACAATGAACCCCAGATTTCTACCCACCCCTCAAACCCTTTTACTTTCCAGAACTCTCATCCTCTTCCTTTCCTTAAAAAAACCCTCCAAACATCATCCCCAAAGATGACATAGGCCCTGAGGGAAATTATTTTCGTCAGGGTCTCCTGTGTGGAGCTCATGTAAAAAAAAAAATTCCGTGTGGCGGTACGCATACCCGCCTTCCAAATTGGAGAAAGCCCGAAGAAAGTTTAAAAAAAGAATTACCATGGAAATGGTGTTGTTTCTTTGGACGAATTTTACAATTCCTTATTTGAAATATGAAAATATTACATAAAATAATGGATTTTAATTAATTAGATAGGTAGGTACTCACCCTAGGTATTTAAGAACCTACCCACTGCTGTGACTCATTCAAGTGCATTATATTGTTTAGGTTTGTAAACATACTAAGTAGTGGGGAATAAATAATATTCCTTACTTTATTAATTAGCGTTACATTGGGATCATTCATCTCCTTAGGCGAAATTTTGGTTTTGTTTTATTAAACAAAACATACTTTTTAGGGGGCGAGGTCTACTTTTCACATATATAACTACTAGTCTTCATCTAAAAGCACATGAACGAGGTCAGATTATGAGTGTTCATACCTCTTGCTAGCAATACTGCCTTGTATTTGGCAACCCGAAGGGACGGGCGGACAGGCGTATCCGTGAAAGTCGTGACTTTCGGCTCGGCAGCTGGACCCTAGCCCTGGACATAAGGTCACTGGATCAGATTCCGCTCTGACATTTGTCACTGAAATAGTAATTTGTCGTGTGGTCTTACTTTGCAGGTTTATTTTTATATCAAAGTGCATTTTGATCATGTGTCAGTTATAATGCAGAGTTGGCTTAAGGCTTTAATATTTCAATTTGGGAGACGGGTATTAGTACAGCCGCGGTTTATTGGACAACCAACACCTCTGTCATAGGTCACTCCAAGTGGTTCGCAAAGTGGTGACTTAGCAAGGGTGCCCGGATTCTTGGGATGAGGTTTGGTCTTAGCGGTGTATGGGGGTGCCCAAAAACTGCGAGGTTGAGGGAGGCCTTTTGACCTCTCCATTCGGACTCCCTCGACCCATTCATTGCCTTGCATAATTTAATAACTCGGGTACGCCTCATACGTAATACGTTTTTTTTTTTTTTTTTTTTTTTCTTAGTATCTATAGCAAAATTTGTGCATAATGCATTTATAAATTATATTATATTAAGGTATTATAAAGTACATTATTTTTTTATGTATTATAAAGTACATGTTTTTTTTTTCACAGTCCTCCTCACTAGGAGTTCTGAGGCAGCCTGTAGTTTTTCCACATTTGTATTTAGTATCCAGTAGTCTTTACATGGTCTTCAATATGTTTGATAGTTCATTTTCACTTTGTTCTCTCAACCATATTTTTACTTTTGTTTTAAATTTATTTATTTCTGTTATTTTTTTGTTTGAGTTGGTAGAGCGTTGTATAGTTTTGTCGCATTGAATTTCATATTTCTTTGTCCAAAAGATGTTTTCAAACTGGCTGTAGCTAGAATATTTTGGTTTATTGCCCTGGTTGTGTTTCTATGTTGGACAGTGGAGTATTCTGGTATGTTTTTTTAAAATTTTAAATAAAATATTTTTTGCATAAAGTTTTTGAATGTTGTAGACTTGAATGCTTTGAAACAATTCTTCTGTCGGAGTTCTAACCGGTAATTTCAAAATTGTCTTTAGTACTCCTTTTTGGACTATATTGAGTCGGTCCATGTGAGTGCTCAAGGCAGATCCCCATCCAGTTATCCCGTACTCTATTTGTGATTGACATAAAGCGTAGTACACTTTCTTAATGTCGTTTATGTTGATGATGTTACGGATGGCTCTAAATAAGTAAATGTACCTTTTTTCGTTTGTCTAGTAGTTTTACATTGTATTGAAAACAAGCTTATGGGTCCGAGTGGTTAAGAGTACCTACTCCACTCACAAGGCATAAGAACCTATTTTAATATTTCTATCTTTTCAACTGACAATTCGAGGTGGAATTCCAATATAATATATTATAATTAAACAAATATAAAACTTATTTCCACTTAAATTTAATTTATTATCTCCATTCACAAACAAATTATGTAGCTAACGTATCAACTCATCGCTTGCATAGTTTAGCAGAGAAATATATAAATAATATCGACATTTTTAATGTCACGAATTCAATGTTACAATCATTTTTTTGTGTCAACATATTATTTCTGATAATTTCAGTTTATTGTTATAATTTTTCTTTTAAATTTTATCCTATTGTCCAATTTAAAAAAAAAATTATAATTCACTAGAATAATACTGAGATATTTTCAAATCTCCTCCGTCCCTGTGTTAACTGTACTGCCCGTTCGATTAAAAGTATAACGGACAAGACATGTCAGGTGACACATATTATTTGAATATAGAATTGATGAATATCACGCCGCGTGTCTATTTACACTAAGTATGTCACTCGCCGTTACCCTTGACCTGCAACTCGACTGCCAACCAGCAACCAGCAACTCCTGAATATGTTGAACAATTACCAGCTGTAATCCGACAAGTCATATGTACGAATGTTCTATAATGATCACCTAACATTATGATAGTAAAAGGAAACCCGGTTGCCGAGAAATTTGAACAGTAGGTATTTTACCAAATACCTATTGTTTAAGTGCTGTCACTGTCGCTTTTACTCCCCCGGATACTAAGAGAAATGGACAACTGCACCTCAGGCTGATAATCTTCTTAATAAAATTATGAAAATTAATATTTCTTTGTATGTCCCTTATGCGGTCCCTAAACCATTCATCCGATTGCGATGAAATTTTGGTGAGTTGTTGTGCGCTCGCCCGCGGTGCTTTCTGTATATGGTGGTGAGCTCTGGCTTTAGGAAATTATTATAAAACCCGACCCCTACCTCAACATATAAAGACGTCAACACATAACATATATGTACTACAATATATCCGATTGCGTTGTTGTGCCCACGTTCGCGAATGTTTCTATATGTATTGGTGAGTTCTGGCATTATGAAATTTGTGTATAAAAATTGCAATAGGTAGCACGTGAGCTATTTGAAAACTGAATGTAATGGGACTGAACGTATAGATGCGGCAGTGGGGAGGGGAACGTGGAACGGTGGTTTGCGGGACTGGGGAGGCGGAAGAGAAGTGTGGAAAGGCAGGGAAGGTGGTGGTGGAACGTGTAAGGGGACGGGGGAGGGGATGGGGAGGTGGAAGAGAAACATGATGAACAGGAAAGGACACGCAGGGAGAAACAATTTCTTTATTAAGTGACATTGCAACCCATGTCGGGAACTCATTAATACCTAAATAAAATCATCAAAATCGAGTATTTACCATTTTTCACCTCCACAACTGGAAGGATTTTATTATTAACTCTATTAAAAAAATACTCTACGTCTGTGCGTTTTGCTTTTTGTTTATTTTGTAATCTAAACGTATGTTGGTGGTATTCAAACTAGGCAATTTTAACGATTTTTGGAGGGTCTTAACTTTTATAAGTAGTAACTCATCAAAAAAGGCAAATCGTACCGCAAAGCTAGTTATTGATATTTATATCATGTTAAAAAATATTTACAGAAGTCTCAAAATCCAAAGACGAAATTGAAGAATACGTCTGTATGGAGTACATATTGCTCATTTCTTTGGTTAGGCAATATTAACTTTATATTGCACCAGTTGCTTTTTTTATTTTTATTTGTCACATTTACAGTTTACGTGTCAAGCTACTGTGTTACCGGGAGGTTAGAGGTGAGTACGTTTTAAGGAATTATTTTTACATTGCATTTTATGTCACTAGCTCAGACTCGTGAAAAATCACGGGATAGTCTGAATTCTTGACAAACAAGTTACAATTTTGAAATAATAATAATAATAGTTCGAATAATTTTCTGTTATTATATTTTTTTACATTAGCTCCACACAGGAGATCCTGAGGAAAATAATTTCCCTCAGGGCCTATGTCATCTTAGGGGATGCTGGATGGAGGGTTTTTTCAAGGAAAGAAAGTAGAGGAAGTTCTGAGAAGGAAATAGGTATGAGGGTGGGTAGGAATCCGGGGGTCAGTGGGTCCAGGAGTGACAGACGTATGAATCCATCCCCTCAACTGCGGTGCAAGACGATGGGTCGAGGGATTCTGGTTGGAGGTCAAAAGACCTCCTCAACCAGCCCCCCTCGATCCGGCCCGCCACGCAGCTGGTGGGCAGACACATCGGCCGCCAAGACGTTGAAGTCGTGAAAAATAGATTTCTTGAATGTCCTATGTTTTGTAATCAGAAACACAAATAAATAAAATAGCACATATCCTTAATAGATATTTGCTATACCTTTTGAATAAAAAAGTAATTATTCAGTTTATTCTTCATAGTATTTTGGTTTCAAATCCTAATTTTAGTTTTGTATGAAAAAGACGACGCAGTCGTTCCGATTATTATTAAGATTTAGTTGAATAATAAAAATAATGATTGGATGATTTGTAAAACGCGCTTTTGTGAGAAATCATCTCAAGGGGGCTGTACAATTTATTATTAAGAGTGAATAACCAGCACATGACAACTTCGATTCCGACACTAGCGCTAACACATCAGGGCTCGCGAGCGGGCGTTTTCAGAACTAAATTTCGTTCCGCGGCAATCCGAGTTTTGAGGGTTTTGTTCACGCGAGCTAGGGCTACCCGCTACTATTACTACTTTATATTACTATTCTCGCTTCCAGAATTTTAATTAGTAGTAGTTATTTGTAATTTGTATATTGAAGTGCATAAACATAAATAGATACAAGTGAAATGCGTAAACACAGTAGGTATTAAGTAGATACCTACATGAATAAACAATTTGTTATATTATTTTTAATATTTTGGTTTTTTGTTTTTTAATTTTATTTTACGGCCATTAGAGCGAAAGATATCTCAGTATCGCCCTGGTGTAAGACCACCATTAAGATTTGAAACGTTGCTTGAAATGTCTTTAGCCGTGTTTGGTGACCAGATCTGAATAGCCAGGTACTTCCCCACCTTCCTTTTCCCTATATTTTTACCCTCCCCACTACCTTCAGTCTTACAACATACCCCAATTGGGGATGCCATAGTCCCACTGGCTCCAGACAGGAGCAGTTGGGACTCTTGTGCGGTATATTTATGAAAAAAGTGTAATATTCAGTTGGATTGTAAAAAATGTCTCATTTTGAAATATTTATTCGTATGCACAATTTTTTATTTTATATTTATCTGAATACCGCACAAGAGACCCAAATGCTCCTACTGGAGCCAGTGAGACTATGACGTGACTATGGGGTATATTGCGAGGCTGAAGGTGGTGGGGGAAGAGGAAGGCGAGGAATTACCTGGCTATTCAGATCTGGTCAATAAACAACGTTTCAATTCTGAATGGTGGTCTTACACCAGGGCGATACTGAAAGTATCTTTTACTCTAAAACGTGACGCAAATATATTATTTTTAAATTAAATAATTGTGAAATAACCCAAATTAGTCAAATAAAATTTATTTGCCTATGCCGGGATTCGATCCCACGACCTTCAGATTGCTAGTCAAGAGCCTTACCCCTTGACCACGCCGGCCGTCAATAGGTGGTATCAGTAATTTGGAAGGTACATCCACCAACTACATGGAAGGCCGGATCGGGAGAGACCGTTTTTTTTACACTCGCTCGACACACTGCTTATCTCTTCTTTGGGAATGCTGTGTGGAGGGTCGTTTTAGGGAAAGGAAGAAGAGGAAATTCGGAGAAGGAAAGGGATATTAGGGGTGAGTAGAAATCTGGGGGTCAGCGTGTCCAGGAGTGCGGATGTATGAATCCATCCCTCCCACTGCGGTGCAAGGCGATGTTCCGAGAGAGTAAGGCTGGAGAAGTCAAAGGGACTCCCTTAACTTTTCCAGATCCGACCTGCCATGCAGCTGGTGGGCAGACGCATCCGCTGCCAAGACCTAAACAAACCTCACCCCCTTAAACCTAGGCACCCCTGCTAGTCACCAAATGTTACGAACCACTTGGGATGACCTATGGCAGACGTGTTGGTTATCTAATAATTGGTTCCCGGGGCGGTGGTACCCATACCCGATTCTCGTGTTTATTATTTTTCCATCAAAATTATTTATGATTTGTCAATAATGTCTTAGTAAAATAAGTATGTAATAAAATCTGAAATATATTAGTTTGTAAGTGTGCAAATACTGCAAATAAATAAACAAACGGACCAATTTTCGTCAAGAAACACATGTACGTATATATTTTTAAATAATTTAATTTATCTATTTATTTACGCAAAAATAGTCTATTAACAATAAAACAATAACACGAATAACAAGCGTGCGTAAAGGCACGACCCACCTAGCAATCGATCACCGTTCGCATCGATTACCGTTCGAAGGAAATTTTTCGTAACAATCACCACTTTTCGTAACACATTTACCAGCTTACCCCCCAAGTGTCGAGCGTGCGTAAAGAAGTTTTACTTGAAAATAAATATTTTGGAGCAGTTGGGACTCTTGTGCGGTATTCACATAAGAATAATTTACAATAAAAAAAATTTCAAAATTATAAAAATTTTATCATAAAAATATTCAATGAACATGAAATTTTGCGTTGGGGCAACCCTATAAATTTTACAAACATGAAATCCTATTTATTTTGCTTCGTTATTCGTTTGAAAATGTTGCGATGTAGAGCGCCGCGAAGACAACCGCCAGTGGCCGCAGTTGCGGTCTGAATGAGCGCTCTCGATTCGTGTTGTCGTCGATAAGAAAAATTGTGAAACGCGAAGCTGTAAATTAATTAATATTAAATACACCCTAAAATTATTTGTCCATTAAAATTATTTATGATTTGTCAATAATGTCTTAGCAAAATAAGTATGTAAAAAAATCTGAAATATATTAGTTAGTAAGTGCGCAAATAAATAAACAAACGGACCAATTTTCGTCAAGAAACACATGTACGTATATATTTTTTAATAATTTTATTTAAACTTAAATTAAAATTCTGACAAATAATTTTACCAGATAATGTATTGATTTATTTTACTGCATGATTATATGATTTGAAATTGGTGTTGTATAATACATGTACTTTTTTGAAAATATAACAAATCTGCCAACGACCTGTGGTATAACCTTATTATACTTAAAATAAACATTTTTTCTCAAAATTTTATCCATACCTTTACTAGATAAAAGAACAATCTTTCAAAATCAATTTATAATTTTTTGTGGAAACGAGTCAATAAGTCTAAATACTGATTTAAAAATGACATATTTCTGGTTTCTCTGGTAATGTCCTCTTAATTCTTAGAAACAATCTTATTTTATTATTTACAAATAGATACAGAAAACATACTTACCTGCAGGTCGGTTCCGATAAACACACTTTAAGATGAAGCCATACTAAATAATGCAAAATCATACGTTTTTGTTTTGAAAATTTCGCTTAGAAGTATTATAGATGCTTCAATTAAATACTGCGTGTAGAACATATCTTGGCCCTTAAAAATATCAATCATTTTTTATATAAATCTTTTAATAAGCCTAGAAAATAAAATTATAAGGACTATAAAAAAAAATTTGAAGTTATTTAGAAGAAACTCTCATATTTATTAACCTCTTTTCGGATATGGTTTTATTGTTTAATGTAGCAAATTTAGTTTCTTTTATGATAATCGCAAAAAAAATTAAAATTTACGCCCGAACCTCACAAAATAAAATATAATATGCATTTTCGCGTTGTTATTTTTGACACCACGGCGACAATACGGCAGTCGACGAATTTGAAATATCAAAGTGAACCTTATAACGTCCACCGAAGAACGACTGGCAGCCACCCCTATTTTCTGTCACTACTCCGGACGGAGCGGAGAATAGTCGTGTTAGGCTCCGCGTCGCTTGTTTTCGTGAAATCAATTTTAAAATTCAGTTTTATTACAATAAATAATGCGTAAAAAATTCAATAATGTTTTTTACAGGCCTTATTACGAAATCAACATTTTAAAAAAAATCACAAATATCTTTTCGAACCTTTCCAAAAGCTTTTTCTCAAGTATTTTTAAACTCCTCCCATAAAGGGGCATGAATTTTGATTTCGATTTTTTCCTGTACTATTTATTGGATCGCCTTAATGAGAAATTGCTTGGAGAAGATACGGCTTTGCACCCGAGGGACATTATATTTAAAACACTGGATTTGGCATTATTTTACATTTGCCACCCCCATCACTGTTGATATTACATAAAGTAAGTAGATAAGAAGGTTAGTGAAAAAGTTAAGTTAATATTTATTTTGAAAGAATGAAGAATTTAAGACTCTTTACGACTTACAAATAAGAATTTGCTTCAATTTTTACATAATTAGTTATTTACAATGTCACGGGCTGTAAAGATTAAAGTGAAAGATTTTTGGCTTTATGGATACGATTTTCTGAAAAGGTGAGTTTTTAGTTTAGCTCTAAATTCCACCGAGTCTGTGATCATTCTCATCTAGTTAAAGCCAATTTGGCACAGTCTCTGAATCACTGTTTATCTTGCTGACTGCTATCCCTCATTTATCTTCTACAATATAAATAAATTACAATATAATTTTATAAAAAATAATAATTAACAATTCAACCAATTGTTAACAATATTGAACACTTTCAACCAACGCATTGGAGTTCTTATAGATATAATTTACCCGTGGTAGTTAAAGAAAACGTGGGATTTAATTTTTTTGCAATCAATTAATCAATCTAGAGTAAGTGTTTACCTCCTCAACACCCACATCAAAAACAAATCGTGTTATTTAAACTAAATTTAATGATATTATGAGATCATGCATACGCGGAAGTGAAGTCACGCGCCCTAAGCTTTACAATAAACCAAAAAAAAGCTTTTATAAAAAACCGTATTATATATCCCACCTCATTTATTGAATTTATATAAGGTGCCTTACTAACACTCCAAAAAGAAAATCGCTTATTTATCCTTGAGTTTAGCTGATGCCATGTTTTTCTAAGTGGGTAATCTTTCATAATTTGATTATCGGAGAAATAATTAATCATAAAGATCCATTTTATTTGCAACAATAAGAACAAGGAAATTAACTACGAAAAATTAATAATATAATGTAAAAGCACCCACAAGTATTGAGTATTGCAACATCACTTTAAACATTGCACAAGCAATATTTTACTATGTTTTACGGCCTCCATGGTCGGAAGTCGCGGAATCAAATCCCGGCCGGAGTGCACAGGTAAATTTGTGTCGTTTCACAATTTAATAAATGTTTAATTTGAGAGGCGGGTATGGGTACCGCCGCCCACGGGACCATTTATTGGGTACGCCATAGGTCACCCCAGGTATTTAACTATTTGGTGACTTAGCAGGGGTGCCAGGGTTCAAAGTAGTGAGGTATATCCAGGTGGCAGGACGGATCGGGAGAGTCTGGTTAAGGGAGACGTTTTGACCTCTCTAGCAGGTTTCTCTCAGAACATAGTTTTCCAACGTATTGGGAGGAATGGATTCATACGCTCGTCACTCCTGGACACACTGACCCCCCAGATTCCTAAGCACCCCTCATACCTTTTCCTTTCCAGAACGTTCTCTCCATCCTTTCCTAAAAAGACCATCCACACAGCATCGTCAAATATGACGTAGGTCCTGATGGGAATTATTTGAGAGGAGTGATAATCAACTTGCTAACATTACGAAGACAATTTAAAGACGTCTGGATAATTAATTTACGGAGACGGGTACGGGTATCGCCTCCCTAGGAAATATTTTTTCGATAACCAATACCTCTGCCATACTCACCAGCTGCATAGCAGACCGGATCAGGAGATAATGGTTGGGGAGCCCCTTTGACCTCTCCAGCCGGACTCTCTCGGAACATCGCCTTGCATCGCAGTGGGAGGGGTTTACACGTCCGTTACTCCAGGACAGACCCCTTTCCTTCCCAGATCTCTCTCTCCTTCAATTCCTAAAAGTACCTTTCACACCGCATCCCCGAAGACGATATAGGTCCTGAGGGAATCATTTCCCTCAGGGCCTCCTAATGTAAAAAGAAACTACAGGCCGCCTCAGAACAGGAAGCCCTAGTGAGAAGGACTGTGAAAACCGTGACATTGTTCTTAAACGTACTTTAATAATATGTTATATTCAATATATAACTTATTGGAAGTCATAATAATGATGTACAAACTTAGCAAATAAATTAATTGTTAAAATATTAATTGACGTCATTAGATTTATACAAATATTATTTATAGTGGATCCGTTGATCGCAATACCTGTCATTATAAAATTGGATTAATAGGTGATCCTTTGTTTTAATTTAGAGAGGAGTGGAGAATAACCTTCATCTGTATTATATTATTATATTAATTTAACAATATAAGATATTGAAATGTCATGATCTCATGCTGTCGGGAGCTACCTAAATATAACAAAACCTTTTTAAATATTTCACTGAAGTTTCAAAGATTTATTCATACATTTTCATAAGACACTTAATGTCGCTCTACTTGTCGCTGTTAGTGAGGTCATAATATATATCTATGAGATCCTGAGGTGTATAGAAGAAAAATCACGTATGGTCGAATTACTCTCATGACATAGGATACTTTTTATTAAATGACAACAAATCACTTTGTATACACCACTTATTTAATCAAAATTATCGATGTGTTTTGAGATCAATGGTTTTATTGTCAGAATAAAATGAAAAATAATAATAGACAAACAAGTATGGTCAAATAAGTGACTATAGACAAAAGACTACAATTACAAAGAGTAGTGATTAATTAGTTAATGGTTTCATTTTTTTTTTTACAATATCTCAACACAGGAGGCTCTGAGGAAAAAGAATTTCGCTCGGGGTCTATGTCATCTTAGGGGATGCTGTGTGGAGGATCATTTTAGGGAAAGGAAGGAGAGAACATTCTAGGAAGGAAAAAGGTATGAGGGGTGGATAGGAATCTGGGGTCGGACGTATGGATCCATTCTTCCCATTGCTGTGAAAGACGATGGCTCAAGGGAGTCCGGCTGGATAAATCAAAAGGTCTCTCTCAACCATTCTCATCTGATCCGGCCCGCCACGTAGTACATTAGGTGAGCAAACGCATCCGCCGCCAAGACCTAGAAAAACCTCATCCCATGACCCCACCCACCCCTACACGGGTTATGTTTGCTATATGTTTGTTATGTGGGCTACGTTATTTTGCTGTTTGTTATGTGGGCTATGTGTAGTGACTTTGCTAAGTCACCAAACGTAACGAACCACTTGGGGTGATCTATGGCAGGCGTGTTGGTTGTCCAAGAAATGGTTCCCGGGGCGGCAGTACCCATACCCGCCTCCCAAATCTTGAACTACTTGGGGTGACCTATGGCAGGAGTATTGGTTATCAAATAAATGATTCCCAGGGCGGCGTTACCCATACCCGTTTCCTATTAAGCCATTTCAAGAAACGTTTCAATTCTGAATTGTTCTCTTACACCAGGGCGAAACTGAGAGAATCTTCCACTCTGGAAAATGCCGCAAATACACTTTATTATACATTATTTTAGATGAATAAATTTTTTAAATAATTTACATTTTTTTTTTTCGGAATGCTAGTCGAGAGCCTTACCCCTTGACCACGGAGACCATTTCCTAATTTTGGGTTTCATCCAAAATTTCAAGAATATATCTGAACCAATCCATTAGCGACCTGTCGGTATCATTCCAAAACCATTCTCCCAAAATAAACCAACAAGCCCATTCTGTCCGAATTTAACAACAATTCCAAGAGCATTGTTATTTCACAATATTCGAATTATATAATAATGATTGGCCCAAGTTATGCTGCTACCAAACAACAAAGAGAGTTATGTTTTCTAGATCCGAAATTCAATCTCATGGTTGACCCACTTTACCCCGCCGCTACAGTGTACAGTGGTACACACATCTGTATGGTAACGCATTTTTTTTCTCAATGCAACTAATCAAGATTGGAAGTTGATTTTGATCCGTCGATAAATCGCGCACGGATTAATATTGTGGCAATCACAATAATCTACATACTAACTCTAGCGGTTCAATTGAAATGATAATTCTAGATCGAAATGAGAACTGTTTCTCAATTATTTTTACTTCTATACCGAAGTTGGTTAACTAACTTTAAAAAAAAAAAAATTTAACCAATTAACAGACACATTTTTTAAATAGTCAATTTTAAATTTCTATTAATTAAAGACAATATTAGCAACTCTCTAACAAAATCTCTAACCTCTAACCACAAGCAATTCGACCCTTTCCACTCCAGTCATAATATTTACTGTATCATATTCCGACTAAGAGTTACCAACATAATCTTCACATTCTTAATGCATATTTCGATTATGATTGCCAGATTCTTCCCGAACTAAATGCAATCTGGATAATGTCTTGGATAAATATATCCATTTTTATTTTAATATGCGACATCTATTGACTTTTCTGCAAGTCTAGGAAGAATTTTTTTTGGAATAACAATGAGTTAAACCTCAAATTGTAATATATAATCATTGATTCGACCTATCTTCTTTTGATTTTCATAAATTTTGGTTTCGAAATCAGCTGTAGACGGTATTTTCCCCTTATTTTGAATGTCAAGTGGTACTAAGGGTTGGGAAAAGTGGTGGTGGTTTTTAAAAATCTCTTGTAAATAGTGACTTTCTCCTGTTTTAATAATCAAGTGTGCAAAATTTCATCCATTCGGAATCAAACTACAGATTTGTTTAAAAAACAAACCCATCGGGACCCTCTTCTTTACAGATATAGAGTTTTACGTATATAGTTGCATGAGAATTCAGCATCACTAAAATTTCGGTCATCAGAATCGGTTAATTTAGAGTTTGTTTTAGAAAGTTCCCTTTTTTGTATTTTCGAGGACGTAAAAAACATAGTGTTTTTAATCGTAAGAACCTAAATTCGTAATTTTACGTTTATTAGACTGTATTCTCCATTAATATTATTTAATCTTTTAGTTAGTACTTACTTCGCGTTTTGTGGAATTTAAGAACAATCAAAATCACACAATTTGTATACGAATTTTAACAAGCTTTCTCATTTCAGTCCAGGAGATAATATCACCATACAATGTAATTAACTATAATATTGAATAAAGTTTTCCTACCACTGCTCTAAATGTTATATTTATAATTACTTTAATTCCATCTAGATTACAAATTATCCCCATATTTTAATTGGCGACTTTATCGACATCATCTGAGTTGAGAATAACCCGCTGTCATCTGAAAGTTGGACCATATCTGATCTAATCGAATCTTGTATCAGATTTGCAACTTAATTATTGGGAACAATAAAAAACTAAACTTGTAATCTGTATCGTATCAAATGAAGTACTTAGTCCGTATCCTGTATCACTTTATATTTGTATTGTGAAAAGGCACGATGGAGGTTGGGAAATATTTTTGATTAATAATACGGTTAAGCATTGATAGTAAATTTGCATTTTTTGATGATTTTGTAATCATGTCATGTTTTATTTATCTCTGATTAAAAAATTTACAGACATTGTTTATTTTTTTTAAATTTTGTGTGGCACCTCAAATGGGCTACCCTTTATGCAATGTGCAGTCGGTTTATGGAAAATACGGTTGGGTGTGTAGTGAGGATATACCGCATAATAACAAATGTGTAAAACATATTTTCACTCAAATGTATCAAGTATCCTTCAACGGAAGCAATCTTCCGAACAGGCCCTCCATTGATATGCTTGGTGTAACTATAAGTGACCATCTCAGATATGGGGGCTCCATCGAAGCCAGAGTAAAGTTAGCTTCTCAAAAACTGGGCGTACTGTTAGTACTAGTGCCCGCAGATACTTTAACAGAACACAACTGCTAACCCTGTACATGGAGCCTCAAAATACCTAAAAAAAAATCTCGACCCTGTTCAGAAACGGGCCGGGCGGTCCGTTTGATAGATTGTCCTAACTTAACAAACGGATTGATATCTTAATAGGCGTCAGGTGGGAATGCTGTCCTTGCTCTACCGGTATTACGATGGAAGTTGCTCCGAGAAACTAGCGTAATTGATCCTCTCGGCATCGGTGCATAATCTGGAAACACAAAATATGTTCACGGTTGACATTTGTCACATGAGAACGTGTCATTTTTACGACACGTTCTTGAGTTCAACAGCTCGCTTGTCCAGCTGGAATAATTTTACGGCATCCGTGTTTCCTCTCTCCTCTTCAAGACCCATGTTTTCTCAATCCTCTCCTCAAAAGGACCCTTCACACAGTATCTTCAAAGATGAAATAGGCCCTGAGGAAAATAATTTTCCTCATTGATCAATGTAGCTAAAGCTGTTGCTAAAACACTACATTGAAATACCTGTGAATCATACTCAATAACTGTTTTGTTAAACAGACTAACAAATCTCTACTAAAAATCTACATCGTGAGGGTTGAATAAAAACAGATTTTTAATAAAGTATTTTTGTAAAGTTATTAATTCTTAGGTTAAATATGCCATGTTGCGATTCCTTCTTCTTTAACCAACGTTACGGACAGCGTTAAAGGGTCTATCATCAGCACACATCTTCCACCGCCAGATACCGTGTTACGCTCATACGTAGGAACATTTATACAATCAATATTATAAAAATAAACAAGGTGTATACATTTCTAAAAATCTGTTGACAAATATATTAATAAAAACATTATTAGCGACACTCAATCGAAAATCTAAAACAGAGAAATCAGAAAAAGATTCAGTCACATCTATAGGAATCGAACCCAGGATCTTTGCTTGCCGGGGCGGAGCTTAATTTCAGGTTTTATTCAGCTAAAAATAAATATATATTTTATTATCTATCTATATAATAATATTATAAACGCGAAAGTTTGTAAGGATGTATGTGTGTTTGTTAGTCTTTCGCGCAAAAACTACTGATAGGATTTTAATGAAACTTTACAAGAATACATACATCATCAGAATAAGTTATAGGATATAATTTATAAAGCTAGCTAGGAAGGGGCCGCGGGAGGGGAACGGGACGCACGGGAAAGGGATTGTGATGAATCGCAGTGGATACGAAAATATAGTAGCTTCCACCTTACGAATGAATAAATAATAATTCAGAATTATAACGAAATCAACACACTAGCGACACCTAGCTGATTAAGTTTGATTGGGCCATGGAGACTGCAGAGATCTATAATTATTAAATTAATGTCAAGTTTTGATAAATAGAACACAGAGGGATCCAATTATAAACACTTAAGATTGATCTACCAATCAGAGAAGGGGGAGGTTACCTTTTTTCAAGACAAAGAGATGGACTTTGGACTAGACCATTAGTCTGAGATTTATGGGGTAAAAATCATCATCAACCCGAGAGATCAATACGCTTTAAGATAAACACAATCCCACGTTCGGTGCATTTGGTACAATGACCCTAATTGTAAAGGTAAATATTGAGTGCAACAGAGGAATCGACAACCGCAGTTAACGAACAAATAAATCCATATTATGTTGAAAAAATGATGCAATAAAATAGCAAGGAAATATAATGAACGGAAGATTAAAGAAAAGACCTGGAAAACGTGGGAAAAGCTACTGTAGGGATACTCAATTGCATAACGAGAACGTGAAGAACAAAAGGAGGCCAGATTCAGAGGAAAACGTACGTTTGATATTTAAAAGAAAGAAAAACGATGGAAATTAGGAATGTCACTTTTAAATGAAGCAATACGGTCAGGGAAAACGATTTGAAAAGAAAATCTAATAAAAAAACGGACATTTAAACGGAAGTATTTATTGAACAATATAAGATTTCGACTTAATTTTGCGTTTTCAGACGAGTTTAAATAGATATCGTTATATATTTGAAATAGGATGGTTATTCTAGTTATATTACGTTAGATTAATTCAAAGGAAGGGATCGTTTTTACGTCATTTGCTATGAGAAAATACTATAGACGATAGAACAAATTGCTGAGGCAATTGATGAAAAAAAAGGTTGTCGAGCTCACACACGATTTTGTTGTTTAAACAATAAGATTTCCGACATGGTTTTGGGTGATTATGATAGTCTTTATTGCTTTTGGGGCAATAAAAGTTAACATGGAACTTATGCAATGTTTGGATAAGATAAAAGAGATTAAATTTAACGAGTTAATATTAATTTCTTATTTACGATCCAGTACGTAGAAATCGAAAATATCAACATATGTCAACGATGATACTTTATGGGTTTTTGGGATGAAACGAGACACAATTTTATACGTTTTTATACGAAGCAATTAACCTGACACATATCCCAGAGTCAAATTGGAATTTTCTTCTATGAAAATTATGAAAAAATAGCAGATTGAATATTTATGACTAGAAGGTGAAGTTTTCTAAGAGAAGATAAACATTGGAAATTATACAAATGATGGTAAAGAATGAAGTAAAGATAATTAAAAGATGATTTCGGAAGGAAAACTCCGGAAAATTCCGAAACATCGATGAAAATAATAAATTTGGCTTGGAATATAACTAATCATATAGTTATGGACAATGACATAAGAATGAAGCAGAGAAATCATAAAAATAACGTCGTATATAAAATAAAATTGAAGAAAAATAAGAAAATTCAAGTCTACGACGTAAGTAGAGACAATACAGTTAAAAATTGAATTGATTCATATAAGAAACATGAAAATGTGGGGAAATTTAGGAAAATGAATGTTGGGAAAAGCATAGTGAAGATTTCGACATGAGTTTGTTCGTGTTCTGGTAGCGATAAACCAAATTGAGAATTATATACAGTTTATTGAAGACGTACCTATTATATATTGAGAGAAAAAAGGACACAAAAATCATGATATTTTAGTTAAATTTGTAAGACCTGAAGACAAAGGAACGACGGGGCAAAATTTGACATAATGGTAGGTTCGACACTGGAACAATTTACGTAAGAGACAGAAGATTTCTAAAATCAAGGGGGCCGGACTTAACACGTTGATACGAAAATAACAGAATTGATATATGAAATCTCGAGTTGTTAGAGTTTGAATTAGAAAATCAATGAACGCGTAATTAAGATGTTCTAATCCTGGAGGTACATATAAAACTTAGGACTTAGAAGAATCGAGATCAGTTTTCGGTGTTAGTTGTCGGGAAGGAGTCGTCGGGGACCAATCGTCGGGTTAAAACGTGGAAGTTACGTGACGTAGCGTCTAAAACGGTTATTAGTTGAAAATTTCTTAAGTGTTGTAAAATTTTGAGACTTAGAAAAATTCGGAGTGGGAATTCTGGGACTTATAAAAATTACGGTCGTGATTAAATCTGTGGAGTGTTGAAAATTAAATAAAGTGTTTTATATAGTTTTACAATAAATTCAACTTGTCATTAAAATAAAAAGTTTATATAGTGTAGCGAATTTAAAAAGAAACAACAGTGTTTAAAGTATTTTATAACAGCAGTGAATAATAATATATTTATTTATAAATTCAACTTGTCATTAAAATAAAAAGTTTATATAGTGTAGCGAATTTAAAGAAAATCAACAGTGTTTAAAGAATTTTATAACAGCAGTGAATAATAATATATCTATTTATAAATTCAACTTATCATTAAAATAAAAAGGGGCCTTCGACAACTGGCAAGGTTGATTAAAACGTCGCGCAAGTCGTGAGAATTACCCTGGTAATTAATTAATAGAGTCTAGAATCAGTTTTTATACTTTAAAAATACAGTGGAAAAGTAGTCAGTTTTATACTTTAAAAATACAGTGGAAAAATAGAGTCTACAATCAGTTTTATACTTTGATAAAACAGGGAGTGAAGTGCCCGGATAGGGTTAATCGTGCAATTTAACGGAGTGTATGATCTTATAATAAATCTAAAATCAGTGTTTGCAATAATTTCCGATTCAATAAAATCTAATAATTAATTAATTAATTACAAATTCAATGCGGGAGGAGTTTAATATAGTGTGTTTGAATTGCTTTAAATTTGTTCTATGAAGGTTAAAATAGAGTTATTTAGTCCGAGGTTATATAAAGAAAATTACAATCTAATAAGTTTCATTAAATAAAAAATTTACGTTTAGGTCGAAAGTTGGAAATTTTATTACGAGATATTAATTATCGTTAGGTGACAACGCAATAATAATAATTGATCCGAAATCTGGAAAATACTTAGCCGAAGTTTAAATGAATAATCCAAGTGATTAATTTCCTGCTAAACAAAAGTGTTATAAAATAAAGTGGAAGGGGTTCTTTCAGTTTTGTTGTAATCTGAGTGACGAATAATATTTAGTTATTCGTTACAAAAGGATTCTAGTTCAAATTGGAAACATAAATAAAACTTTAGCTTTGTCCTTAAGTGGAATAATTCAAATTTAAAGAAAATCTTTAGTTGTTATGAAAAAAAAATATATAATTTAAATTGAGAAAAAAATAAATAAAACTTAAATATTTTTATAAAGTGGAATAATACAAATCTAAAGGAAATTCAAATTAATAAATTAATTTATTAAAGAGTAAATAGGTATAGTTATATGTATACCACATAATAAAATAATATTCGAGCGAACGATTATTAAGAATCGATTCCCCTCTTTAGATTGGAATCAAATATGGAAGGAAAGGGGAGGAAGGTGAGGGTTGTCGGGGTTAATTAGATAGGATCGTTCTTCTTCAATAATAACGGCAGATATTAAAGGAAAACGTGAGGATTTTTACATCAGAGATCTATTCAAAGGAGAAAGGAAGGAGATGAGTTCCGGATCTTGTAGGATTAAATCGTTAAAAGTGGGAAGTCGAAATAAAAGTGCGATAAGTTACACAGGTAGTCTGGATGCTCTAATAAGTTTCTCGCCGATGATAGTAACCCGGTGGAGCTGAAATTAAGACATTAGAGCTTGGTGAGTCCTTACAATATTTAAGCTTTTACAGGTTCCTGTGGATAACCTGACACTGATGGACGTAACGCCAAGTAAGGGTAAATAAATAACTAACCAATTTATTAGCATTCGCATGTCACACCTCCCATACGGAATGAAATGTTGCTAAACAAATACTTAACACATAATTAGATAGAAACGCATCACTAAATCAATTTTGGTATCTTAGCGTATTTGTAAGATAAATACCTATCGTTTCTTTTCACTAGCACGATTAGGGTATGGTTATATGACCTTCGATAGTGTACCAAAATTTCGATTTGAGTTCAAGGCCATCCATTGACCCAGTCACCTAAATTCATTAACGAATAAACAAAACAAAACTTAACGTCAGGGACAAGTTTATCAATTATAGCTTGAGATGAAATCTGCGGTCAATATGTGAAGGCGACATTGACGTTAAATTCACTCAATTCTAAACGACTTGATTTTACTAGAGCGATCGCCAATAGGTAGCATTGATTCAGCATGCAAAAATTTCGCAAAGTAAAGTACTGCGACTAGCTTCAAACTCTAAGAGAGCACATCACAATTATTCAGGAGGTCATTGATTCAATGTCGACTTGATTTATCTCATTTTTAAATCTTTCTTATAGGAAGTAGGCATCCAAGAACCCATAAATACCCATTATCCTAAATACCTAACACACGAGGAGCTAGTGACCTCATTTAAACAACACTGGTGTTCAAATACTCATACAGTCCTGAATCCTAACTTGTCTTCGAACGTAAGCTTCAAGGCTTCTGTATGTAGGTATGAGCCATCTGGAAATGTAAGTGTCAACCTTTCTCGAACGGACGGCTTTGATCTTGTGGCGGTATTGTCGAGGTGGGCATACGGGGAAGAGGAAGGACGTATGCGGACAGTACGCTGACGCGGCATTAAAGCCACAGGTTATTTGCATACCGTGAGTCTTGTCGAACCTGAAAGCAAACATAAGGTTCACGAGGTGAGTTTTATGTCAGCTAGTCAGAGGTGGAATGTAACGCTGGGTCGGTTACGTGGGAGGAAGGATCTGCCCGTCACAAGCTTACGCCACATTTAACGGATAGAGGCATGATAAGGGAAGACATGAAATACCCCTTCTAGACTCAGTAGAGTTAAATTCAATCCGGCGGAGATGGAAGTCGGAGTGAGGCAGAAAAACGGCATGAAGACTTGGTATTCCCCCATCTGGCGTGAAGAGCCCCTTTCGTAACAAGAGACGCTCGTCGAAGAGAGTAAAACTCGGACTTAAGGATAAGCTTAGCAAACGTACTTGGGAGAATCCGGTTTGAAATTGTTGTTCATCGGTTTTCACTTGGTTAGCGGAGGTGCCGACTTTTTAAGCAAACATATTATCCCCTCCCCATATTCCTCCATTCCTGCTCTTTCAACAATTCTGCGAATACTAACCAATAGCACTAACTATGACTACAAACACATTATGTTAGGAGAAGTTGCAGACAAGGACTTCAATTGAGAGAACTGGACCTTCGAGTTCGATCATCCTAAGGTAAGGTTTGCTTTCTTGAAATGTTTAATTTATTAACTGTTGTTTATGTTATCGATGTATCAGCGGTGATAGGAAGAATTAAATAAACACACTAAATTCCTATGGAAATCAAATAGACACAAGGTTTAGGGCGGGGGTAGTTTATCAAACTCGGTTAAATATTCTAAAATAATAATAAATAAATTGATCGGAAAATTCTCACCCTTTCTCTAAAAGAATCTATGGGTTACCACACGTAATACATTATCTTCTCTACATATGTGTGCATATTAAGTATGCAAACAGATGTAAAATCTAAAACAAAAAAATTACACAACGCAGATTATAGAAATAATGTGAACTAAAATCTTAAATCTTGATTACTGTGAGAAAATCGCAGGGATTTAAGAAGATAGGGTAGGTTTAGCTAGATTATAAGGTATAGGGGTTTAGAAATCACGAGCCTGAGGTAGAAATAAACCGAAAGGAGGGTTGAGTCAGGCCATCATACCTAGTGGTGTGATCAGTAGGACATAAGGGTAGAATTATGAGCGTGGCTACGAGACAGGAGCTACGAGATTTAAACTACGAGGTAGAAGCTTAGAAAGGTAAATCAGCTAGGTAGGGTTCATCACAATTGGAGTCAAAAGCCAAGAGTGGCGGACCATTACAGGATTCAGGGAGAAACAATGTATTTATTTGAATATGGCTTGCAACGCATGCCGGGAACCAGCTAGTTATATATAAATTCCTTTCAGTATAAGTATTTGTTTATTTTTCGGCGTTTAGTTTGTGTATCTGTCAAGATTAACGCACCATATTACCTCAACATACATAAACACACTTCACCACAATCACTTCTACATACGTAGCCTGATGATGTACACTGTAATGCTTTCCGAAACGTTAGCTTAAGAGGAAGCGCAACACGGCACAACAACCCAAAAATTAATCACCATAAAAACAGATAATTAGTTAAAAACGGAATGTAAATTAACAATATGTATTCCTAAATCAAAAGTTTCAAAACTGGTTATTCTTTTGCATGAACGAAAGAATGATTTAAATATATAATTAATATTAGCTAAATAATATTTATAAATGATCAATTAAACTTAAATTTATTATTTCAATTTCAAAAATAAAGAAATTGTTGTAGAATTGTAGAATGCAACTTCCTAAATGTATTAAATAAATAAAATGATTTGGAATTCAGACTTTTAACATTCAGATGGTTATGGAAACTATTAAACTTGCAAAGGAATAACTCTTTTACTACGAGAACAGGTTTAAGAATTTATTTTATGGCATTAAATTTGCGGAAGAAAAGTTTTAATAGGTGAGAGGATAAATAAATTTTTAACTTTAGATTGCGTCACTTTTGATAAGTAATATTCCACATCTCTAGTATTATACACTCATATTAAATTCCAAATCGTTATGGGTAAACTCATAACATCCGTTTCCGAAACATTTGTAAAGTGTTTTAATTTAATATTACTTTTTTACTGTTTTTACAGTGGCGTAGTGTGCCTTGGAAGGGCCCTGAATCAAAATTAGTTGGGGCCCTTATTATTGCTCGCTACAATTCGTGATCAGGTATTTTCATGTATTGAAGGTTGCCATTGTTCTTTCAAAAAACAAAATTCACCCTTCGCTACTGGTAGATAAATAGGTAGTACTTACCATTGCAATCTAAATCTCTCACAGAAGCTGATTGCTGAAAAAATGAAGAAATTTTAGGCATTTTTTTAATAACCTCCTCCCTTTTCTGTTTACCTTTTCTTTTCACAGCTCCACTGGGATAATCTCTTTCTTTCTCTTTATTTCTCAAACTAATTAACCAATATATAATTAGAAGAACAAGATTGTATTGTATTACAATGTAATAAATAACGTTTAAACCGGAATGAAATAAAACGCATAAATATTACTCTCCGTGGTTTGTCGTTATTAACGGGGAAATCCCGCAATAACCGATGTAGGATGTTGCCACCTTTTGGGCGCACGCTTAACCAAGAAAAAAGTTTTTTTTTTTGCTTTTGTCATTTCTGAAGTGAAGATTCTATAGGCACGTAAGATAGTTTTTTTAATATATATATTTTTTCCCGGGAAGCACGAGATTAAGTGACATTAGGATAACATTTTACTAATTTTTGCTTACACATGTTAGGGGCCTCTGTAGCCCGGAAGCCCCGTATCATTGATACGGCGGTAGCTACGCCGCTGTGTTTATATATTGTATTGATTACAGATTAATCATCCATTTAAATTCAGTACAAGATTTCTTATGTTAACATTCTTAAAATTTGGCAAAAAAGCGAAAGCAAAAATCTTTGAAGGTAATTTAAAAATTAAATAAGAAGGTACACAATTTTATTGAAATAACTTTTGGAGGTTATACCCCATGAACCCAAGCATCCCTGATAAGTCACCAAGCGTAACTAACTGCATGGTTTGACCTATGGCAGAGGTGTTATCCAATAAATGGTTCCCGGATCGACTATACCCATACCGGTCTCCCAAGTTGAGCGTTTGTCCCGGTAAGACAAGATTTCCTAGGTTCGAGTCCCTGCTGCGACCGTGATCTTCTTATTTTTCTGTGTCTTGTTCATTTTCCAATTTATCATTACATAGTTTAAAATGAAGTCGCTCAAAATGTTTGTGCGCTTAGATCTTTTAAACTACGCAACGGATTTTCATGCGGGTTTCACCGATAGATAGAGTGATTCAAGAGAAAGGTTTATATGTATAATATATGCTTATTATAGTAGAGAAAAGCCGAGAAAATCAAATATTCAATTTAGGCAGCGGGCAGCGAGCAGCGGGCAGCTGGCAAGCGGGTGGTGTGGATTTTATAAAGGTTCGGTAATGGCGTTGTATTTCGTTAACCACAGCAACGTGTGACCGGGTCTGCTAGTATAATATAAAGTATATATCTGTTGTTTTAGAAATATTATTCAATAGCACCATTCCTCTTGTCGTGCTATGCTGTGTTAGTGCTCTATTTTGCCAAGTGGTGTCTGTAACAAATCCTTGTGATGACTACTGAAGATAAAATAATATTATTGTTTTAAAATGGATACGTGCAAATTGTTGCTTATTCCCAAAGACCTGAAGACACAGTTTTGACCACTTTCGTAGAGATATTTAGAACAAAATAACCAAGGATATCACAACCAATTACTGGAGAATTCTGATATGCTTTTAGCTTTACCTTGTACCACAATATCTCGACGTTTTTTTGTAACCCGACTCGGTTTAAGATAGTTAGATAATAATTATATTTATTCCGAATGCATTTCATTTCGTGAGATAAAAATTAAATTAATTTGTAGATTGATTTTAATTATTCTACCCTGTTTTAGCGTTTATGCACGCTATAGACAAAGTAAATTTTTGAAAATTACCCAAAATAAATTAAGTGCTTTATAAGTGTTTTAACAATATGGGACGAGCTTTATAAACAATTTGGGAGGCGATTATGGGTACTGCCGCACCGGGAACCATTTATTGGATTGATTAACACCCCCGCCATAGGTCACCTCAAGTGGTAGGCTACGTTTTTCATGGGGTGATGTTTTGGTAGATGTGGGCAGGGGATGCTTTTGCACACCTACTATGTGGCGGGCCGGATCGGGAGAGACCGCTTGATGAAGAACTAACCTAAGCCTCTCCATTCGGACTCTCTCGACTCATCACCCTATGCCGCAGTGGGTGGGATATATGTGCGTAACTCCTGGACAAATGAACCAACCTCACTCCATGAACTCGGGCACTCATGCTAAGTCACCAAACGTAGCAAACCACTTGGTTTGACCCTTGGCAGGGGTTTTGGTTACCCAATAAATGGTTCCTAGGTCGGCCGTATCCATACCCGCCTCCCAAATTGAAACTTAAACTCACAACGCTTACCAAACACGAAACAATCTCAGCCACTAACCGGTCGTACATTTAATTTAGTGTGAGTCCAAACACAACTGTCATACTCAAGTTTAGTTCTTATAATGCCATCGAAAATTGCATCTGGCTCATAAAACTGTTTTTTAAACCTCCTTTATATTAATTATTTAAATTAGTAGCCCTCAATCCCACATTAATCCCCACTAATGTAGAATTCAAGGAAAATCTTCTAGTATGTTATTCCTCATCAATGAACGAAAGACCTAGATATTTTTTGTACATAAACTAAAAAAACTGTACTTGAATACGACCAGTTTTTTGTTTATCTTCTTCCGTAATTGCACATCTTTCCATTTAGTAACATCAATGATTTCCAGTCATTCCAAAGATGCCGTGTTTGGATCTCTCCATTGAATTGGGTACCCACTATAATCTGGATCTCTCGAGTGGCCAGTCAATAATTAGTGAGTGATTCATGCCGACCTTTGGACCTCTGAGACGGAACAAAATCCAATCGATAATATTAAACTGGGCCAATGTCAAGCTCTATTTGAGGACAGTCGTAACAATAGAATAGAAGGAATTTTACTATGGGAGATTGGGCAACTCAGAATAGGAACTAAAAACGAATGGACAGATAATAATAATAATGTATTGCAAAACTAGTTGGCATAATTAAGTTATTAATTAAAAAACAAAGGTGATGGTTGTTTTAATGGAGGATGAGTTGATTTTTGCATTCCCTATTCCTATATATTACTATCAATAAATGCGCCAGTTTCGGTCGATGGAGATTTATAATGATGTAACAGTGCAAAAAAATTTGAAATTAGGCTACCATAAACAAAATGATACATCTACTTACTGCAAAATAATACGTACGGTAACAGGTTTTTATCCGCCAGGTCCTGTAGACGCCTTTTTGAATAGCTTCGAGCAGTATAGTAAAGTTTTGCCCCTTTGTCTTTACATGTTGAGCAGCAATTATTATAATATGTACAAAAATATATTTATTAAAATTCGCATTAAAAACATTTATTGCTCAAAAATACAAGTACAAAGGGTGAAACTTATAGGTACATTCTATTTCTTCCAGCCAATCCCACAAATGCATATATTAAACAATAAATCTGTACATATTATAAATTAAAGTCCTCCGCCGCCTGTCTGTCTGTTCGCGATAAACTCAAAAACTAGTTAACGGATTTTCATGGGGTTTTCACAAATAGAATGATTCACGAGGAAGGTTTAAGTATACAATTTGTCAAGGTTTTGTATAAATTGGTTGAAATATATAATATATAAAGGACGAACTGGCTGGCAAGCGGGCGGTGTGGATTTGATTTGAATGCAAATCTACAGTTTTATGCCAAAATTGATGAAGTTTTGCACAAGAGGAAGGTCACTGTAATTTTTCACATATGATTTCGAAAACTCTGTGTAAAGTCCGGGCATCGCCAGGGACGTCAGCTAGTATATTATAAAACCCAACAAATACAAATGAAAAAATAGAGGTATACAATTTACGTAAGGTATTCATTTAGACTATTTAGAGTGTAGTGATATTTGTAGGATACGACCAACTACAATAGCAGTGCAAAGAAATCATGACTACACCTACAAACCCACTGCAATGTGTGGGTGTAGAGCTAGGTTTTAGAAGTTTTAACGCATTTTTTTATTGTTCACGGAAATACCAAAGCAAAAAAGTTGATATTGTAAAAGCCTGTCAATTATTTCAAATATAATTTTTTAATATAAGATTTGGTTTTCAAATATTTACAAAATACTGTCCGTCTTCTAGGAGTTAAAAAAATGTTTTTAGTGATGATTTAAATTTGAGTATATCGTTTATTTGTTTAATGTTACGTGGAAGGTTGTTATATACTTTAATAGCCATATAGTAGGGTCATTTTTGAAATAAGGTATGGTGTGCTTCTACCTTGTAAAGTGTTTATGTGTTGAGTTTTTTTGTGGGAATTTTTCTGGAGATGAGCCAACTAACAGGCATAGCTACATTATATATATATGTATGTCACTGTCAGAAGTTTAAGGTTTTTAAAGATGGGTCTACATGAATCCAGGTGATCGGAGTTTGTAATTTTTTATGTACTTTACAGTATAAATGACATGAAACTATTATAATCGCCGATGAATTTATAAAATGTACTTACATTTCTCCCAGTCTATCTACAATATCTGTAAAAAAGCAACCTCACAATTCATCCATCAATATGTTCTAATGTAACTAGTAACCAGATAACTAGATAACCAACTAAATTGACACTCATTTTTTAAACTTTATTTAACCGCGTTAGAGTGGTAGCGAGAATTATTCTCCCCCGGCCTCTTATTCGGCCCCCGATTCAAAAGTCCCCCCATATTAAGGGACCTAATAAACTAATTATATTTCTATATAAACCTTGTAATTAAACTTCATTCGTGTTAATATCATTACGTGTCGCACCTAGATTCTTGATGCACATACTGAACCGCTTTGATCACTACTGTATACCGTTCTGATGATAAATTTTAACGTGAGTCAGTTTACTTGGAAAAGTAAGAATTCCTTTTGGAAATGAACCATTTATAAATTGATTATGCACTGAATCCTTCTGCTCTACTTTTCTTTATGAGTCAAAATTGTTTCTCAACTAATTTATGCAAATACCACGATAGGTGATTAATATCTTGCTTGATTTTGTAATGATAAAGTGTGGGTGAGGTTTAGATTGTTCGTTATAACTTAGATTACTGGAAAAATATGTTCCCTGTAAATCGCCATTGGTTGCTCCCGGAATGTTAACATTTGATGTAACTTGACAATGCTATTTCTAATCATTAGAGAATATCTCTCAATGAAAATATGAAAGCGATAAAGACACAGAAAACAAAAAAGGTAATTGTCGCAAATGGTACCTACTCGAACCCAGATTCTCTAGTCTTAGAGCAGTTGCTACCTAATTTACTACATATCATTTTCTTATAGAAAATCTGTGTGCATAGTATTAAGAGCAGGCATAACATGATATATTTTTTACATATTTTTATTTACTATCTAAGCAGCTTTGTATGTATGTAAGACTGATTATTGTGACTTATATACCAATAATTCCTAAATATATTAATAATAACTTCTCTTTTCCAATAACTCTTTAACTTCTTTACCTTTTTTTTTTTACAGTGAATACCGCACAAGAATCTCAACTGCTCCCGTCTGGAGCCAGTGAGACTATGGCATCCCCAATTGGGGTATGTTGTGAGGCTGGAGGTAGTGGGGAGGGGAAGGAGGTGGGGGAGAGGAAGGTTGGGAAGTACCTGGCTATTCAGATCTGGTCACCAAACACGGCTAAAGCCAATTTCAAGCAACGTTTCAATTCTGAATGGTGGTCTTACACCAGGGCGATACTGATAGTATCTTCCACTCTGGAACGTGCCGCAAATATACTATATATTATTTTAAATGAATTAATTGTGAAATAACACAAATTAATCAAATAAAATTTATTTGCGCACGCCGGGTTCGAACCCGCGACCTCCGGATTGTGAGTCAAGAGTCTTAGCCACTGGACTACGGAGGTCGTCACCTTATTCTTATAATCGTTGTTACCTTCGTTTACCGTCGTTACGTCGTTACCTTCGTCTGGTCGTTACCTTATTCTTATAATCCAAAATAACAGCATAAACCCTCTTAATTGTAGAAGAATCTGTGTGCATAGTATTGATTAGTGAATATTTTCAACCAATACTAATGAATGTAATCCGAAAACTGTGAACTTCACCCGCCATAACACAGGGTCATCCCTAGCATGGAGGATGAAATATCATAAAAAAACTACTTGTGTACTTTTAAATTTTTCGATTTTCGATGTATAAAATTAAAAATAAATAAAAAAAAATTAAAAAATTATACTGTTATATTTTTTCAATCTCTTACTTCAATATTTTAATTACTAATTTTCTTTAATTTTTTTTTATTCTTTAATAATCTTTTACAATAGGGCTGTTCGTAAAATAAGGTGTCCAAGGCGCTGCGGTCGCGAAGAATGATTTTACGCGCAATCCTGCAACACCGGCGTGTAGCCTGGTTTCCCCTTGTCAAACTCCACCACATTGCACCCTCTGTGACGCTTAGTCTCGGCGTGACAACCATTCGCGATGGAGCTTCCACTCGCCGCACCCGCCAGGTGTGTGTTACGCTCTGTAATTCGTTTTTAAACTTTGCTTCGGAAAATCTGAATGATGCCACTGGGATTGTTCCTTTGTCTCTGGGGTCGTATAGTGTATCCGGGTCTCGTCTCCAGTCACAATTGAGTTCAAGAATCTTCGCCATCGATGTCGTAGCACTCAAGGAATCTGCGGGCTGCTTCAACCCGTTGTTCCTTGTGATCATCGGTGAGCATTTTGGGACCCACCTTGGGGAGACTTTGTGGTCTCCCAATTTTTTTGTCAAAATCTTGGCAATAGTGGTCTTACTGACATCAGGGATCATATCACAGAACTCCCGAACCGTCACCCGTCAATTTGCAATCATTGTTTTTTCCACTTTGGCAATTTTCTCATCTGAAACCGATGGCCGCCCGGCACGTTTTTAAATTCTCTGCACCATTTGCGCACGTTTTCGCACTCGAACACTGTTTTCCGTACACTTCAAATAGCTGAGAATGAATTTCTACCAGGGTTTTGTTCACTTTGAGATTTTGTTATTTTTGAGATTCACGCCTGGCGGATGCGGCGAGCGGAAGCTTCATCGCTAACGGCTGCCACGCCGAGACTAAGTGCCTCAGAGAGTGCAGCTTTGTGGGGATTTGGCGTAGGAAACTAGGTTACATGCCAGTTTATCCGGATCTCGCGTAAAATTGTCTCTCGCAACCGCAGCGCCTTGGAGACCTTATTTTACGGACAGCCCTCATGTTAGAGTTTTTGTTTTGTTTTACAACCATCCTAGGCTAATTGCCTCTGTTGCCCATTATCTTGAATTTATTTTTATTTCTATAAAATGCGTGATATTTAATTGAAAAGAATTGATACTTTAAAACACCATACTAGGCGGCTGCCTTTAGAACACATTATATTGTATAGAAAGTAAACACATAGAGCCTTACTAAAAAGGGTCGTGAAAATTTTATTCAACTGGACGTTAAAACATTACTAAAAACGACAAAAAAATGTTAATGGAAAGATAATATACATTGCTTACATAGCCAGAGGGTTGTTTATCTATCATATATGCTTATTTAATGAATAATTTCTGAATAAATTAAATACACTATCTCACCCTGTTCGGAAACTAGGTATTATTATTTTATACACGCTTTTCGTGTAATTAACGAAAATGATTGAATTTTTTTTTCGTTTTATTGGGTTGTTATCTTTTGTTAATCGGGAAAAAGTGTCACGACGATTAAATAATATCTAACATGTTATTAGAAAATATAGTAACGCATAAATATTAAACGTGTCTCTACTACCAGTATTTCAGTATTTCTGATCTATCTATCAAGTCATAGACGATGATGAAAGAAAAACATTTAAGTGTTGATTTTTTAATATTTGGAAAAGAGGGAACGGGACGCCCATCAACCAGGACTTCAAGATTCAGCAAGCTCGAGAGATGGTTCTCGCGCAAGGGCGTTGTTGCATTCACCTAAGTGGTTCGCTACGTTTGGTGACTTAGTGGGGGTGTCCGGGGTTCGTGGGTGAGATTTGTCCGGGTCTTGGCGGTGGATACGTCTACCCACCACCTGGTTGGCAAGCCGGATCGGGAGAAAATGATTCCAACCCCCCCCCCCCCCCCCCCTAATGCCCATTTCCTTCCCAAAACTTCCTCTCCTTCCTTTATTAATTTGATAATTAATTTATTAAAAATACCACACAGCATCCCCAAAGATGACATAGGCCCTGAGGGGAACTAGCAAAGAAGAAAGGGGGTGGAGTTGGAAAGCTAAATAGAAAGTTTTGTGGGACCTCTACTAAGTCTATAAATCTAATATTTTCCAGGAATGCAATCTATTTCCTAATCTTATTTCCTACGCAATTCTGAGGGCAATAGGAGAGAGTTGAACCCCCCCCCCCCATTACGTACACCCTTGTACTAGCGAGTAGGCGAGTAGGCAGAAAAAAAAAATAATTTTAAAAAAACACAATAATTATCTAATAAATAAATTAAAAAACGTAAATAAAAAAAATATAAAAAAATTAAATAATATAAAATAAAAAAAGCACGACGTTTTTAAGACGTTAAAAGCAAAACCAACGTTAATTTTTTTTTCCTTATTATATAGTATTTTTATTGTCTGTTTTGATATAAAATAGACATGATAATCAATTAACATATAGTAAACATACATAATTAACATGTGGAAATTAACTGGTGTTTTTAAGTAACATTTTTAAAACTGTTGACATTGAAGAATTCAAAAGACTTAAATATCACACGTTACCCGCTATATATGAATATCATATTTCTATTTTCCTCTTACGTGTTGTGTTTGTTACACATGTATTGTAAATAGACACACAGTCAATGTTTACACAAAAAAAGTCAGTGTATCCATAAAAAAATACGAAAATGAAAACATCAACCAACTAACATAAAGAAATTAACACACATTAAGAGAAGGAAATCATTATGTAACTTCAACACATACCTACCGTTTTCTTCGGAAAAAGAATACAAATAAAACATTAAGACGAGGACAGCAACAAACTAACATGAAGATGAAGAAATTGACACACATGAAGATAAGGAAATCATGATGTAACTCCAACACATACCTACCTTTCGCCTCGGAAAAGGAATAAAAAAACACGAAGATGAGGACTTCAACAAACATCAGAAATTAACACACATGAAGATAAGGAAATAGTGAAATAACTCCAACACATACCTACCAGGAAACAGGAATCTCTAGTTAAGAGGTTTGTGAATAAACTATCGTACTTGGTATTTAAATAGTAATTAATTAAAAACATGTATATTTTAACAGGAGTATGGTTCTTAACTATTGCTAACTTCTAAATACTTATTTGAATTAATTTTCATTGCTTTCCATTTCCTCTTATTTATCTTTTGTCGAAAATGATATAATACGATCTCGGTTAAGAAACACAATAGGGACAACCCAATACCGATAAACCATAAAACCAAATGACTGTAACCCTTTATTTTTTTTGGACATAATCTGTTCAGATCAACAACAGATACCCCATCAAAATACACCGAATTGTTTGCTAGAGGCATCCTTAGAGTCTCACTCCACTTCTTATGCAGTCCATTTTCATGGTACAGCATGATTTGGCCATTAATGAAATTAATATATGGAGCTTTTATTGGAAAAGCCCAGGCGTTAACCAAATGAAATGCATCGTCACGAGTTAAACGAAGACTCATTAAATCGTCGGATGTTAAATAGTTTCTACATCTCCCGTTGAACTCATTGTAGATCAAATCAAGTTCTTCAATTAGCATTGCTCTTTTGCCAATCATATCTTTAAATGTTAAACACATGTCTGTGCGAAGAGTCACTCTTTGGGACAGCTCTTGAAGTGCTTTATCTGATGAACCATTCATCATCGCTTCAATGAATCCAGCCTAAAATAAACAATAATATCTTTTGAGAGAAACCTCTGAAACGAAGAGCTGGTATAAACAAAAATGTAATCATAATAAAACAGATATTTACTCTACTCACACAGCACTTAAAGAATGCTAGCCGCGTATAAGGCTGCGAATACATTTGCGAACCTAGACGCGAACCGAACCAAGAATTGTGGGAAAGTTACTTGCTTGACGAAAGGTTGCATCGTTCCTTTCCCGTAATGCCCGGTGGTCTATGAAATACCTTCTTTGGCTATTATTTTCTTTTTATATATTTTCTTTTCTTTCTGTAATTATAGTTATAACTCACTGTTAAAAAGTTAGGACTTAACAGCTCTTCTTCTGAAGTGGTTGTGTTGTTTTTTTAAATAAAGCACCCTTTGAGAAATTAAATTCATCGTTTTTATTGCTATGTTTTTAAAGTTACGACTTACCGACACATAATCTTATCCCCACCCAACGGACAAAGGTTTTAACAATACTTTATGTTTTCTATGCAAGTTTAGTTAGGGAAGTGTTAATTTTTAGCTAGCGTGAGTTTTTTAAAGTTAAATTCCTTCGAATATTGAGAAGGGAGGAAGTTCAAAAAATGATCACACAATCAGCGACATCTGAAATTACTGGCGCCATCTTTGGCCTAAATGAATAAACTTGTTGATAATAATTATCACTATTTATAATCCATAATTGGTTTGAAACTTATTATAACATAATCATTTATCTGTTTTTTCCTCATTACTACTTTTATTTTCAGAAGGTTTCTTCGACTGGTTATAGCCGTTATTTTTCTTTTTCTTTTACTAACACTATCATCTCCATTTTTATAATACCTATTTCAGAAGAATTATTCCACGGGCTGCTACTTCTATTTATCTTTTGTATGATGTTAATGTAAGTACTTGCATACTGCATACTAACCCGTATGCATGGACATTGGTGGGTCTAGAGTCATTAAATTAAATGTAGCTTCGTTCATTAAAAAATAGAGTCTTGACGTGTGCGGTGAAGGAGGAAACCATATGTTTCTTTATAACTCCGTTACGAAAGTGGTGGGGTCCCCTTCAATTTCCCATAATGCGTGGTTCGGTTCGTAAATGTATACGCAGCAACAGAATTGCCTCAATTCCTGAAGTCTCTCGTTTCAGGAATAATGAAATTATTTTTATTATTTTTAACGCATAAAATACATAATTATTATTCAAAACTGTGGTATTATACTTACATGTGCAGTCATCAAATTCAATTGAAAACCACCAACAACTAGTTCTTCAAATTGGACCGAACGAGGGATCGGGGGTTTCGTTATGAATGAAGTTAGTTGCGCCTTAAGCAACGTACTTATAGATATGCAGCACAGAACCCACGCTACTGAAACCCGACCTCCAAGAGACTTCGACTGTATTTGTAGGGATTGCTCAGTGAGCATAAACCCTAATGCCTAAAATTAACCAATTAATTTAACTACACCATATAAATCGATTATAATCTCCATTGATACAAGCGGAATAAACAGGTTCATAGTTTTTTAACAAAATTTACTTGACCACACTCTGATATGTATGTGAAAAGTTTTACCCAAACATTATCACTAAATTTCTTTTTCTTGTCTGCTTTTTGATTCGATATGTAGACGACAGCTGATTGAACAATTAGGGTGAAGACAATCAAAATCCAGATATATAACGAGAAAGCATAGAATATCCTAAAACCTGAAAAAAATTAACACCATGATACGGAAGACGATATAAAGGCATTCGATTAAATAACACGTTAGCGAGAGCTGACACAAACTCTTAGAGTTGAAAGAATGGTCAATGTCCAAAACGGTATAATAATTATTGCGCCACAAAAAATGCTTGTACGTACCATCTTTCAGAAAATCTTCTTCAGTACTGTAAATTGTTTTTACTTTATCATCTGACACTGGGAAACTGAAATAAACCTTCTCCATTCTTAATGCGGTCACCGATATGCTTCCTAAAGCCCAGTCTGCTCTACGTTTGCATGTCATGTTGATCATTTTATTAATAACCTCGCTTTCGTTAATGGACCGGAATGATAACAACTTCACCTTCAAATTAAGCCTCTTCTGAACTTCTAAAAGCATATTCCCTTCTACACCGTTTAATTCGTCACACAACACCTCAAACTCATCCTGTTGAGTTGTTCCGGTTTCTTTTGGATCACGGCAGCCAAAAGTAATTTCGTTGTAAGGAAAAGCAACATTAAAAATATGTGAATTGAAATTCCAGGTTTCAAATTTGAAGATTCCTATTAATTTTGAATAAAGGTCAATATCATTAGAGGATATTTCAGTGGTCAAATCAAGTTCATGCTTTTGATTTAGTACTCCAGCTGCCGTTCCGCAATAGAAGCACATCTCGTACAGGCGTACGCGATAGTCAAGAACTTCTATGATGACAGTCAATAGAACTCTATCCAAAAACTTGAATTTCTTAAGAAAAGACTGGTCAAGAGCATTGATATCGGAACTATTATCAAAAGCGCCTTGGCAAGTTCCGAGATGCTTTTGGCAAAGGATAATGATAACATCGGATGATTTTAGAAAATCTAAATAAAAATGATCGAATTCTAAAGGCTTTTTCATGCTAATCACATGCATAGTAAAACGCCTTATAAAATTGATGAACTTTCGTTTATCCTTTTTGTCGTAATTTATTATCACTGTTGTAGCGGGGTGAGAAGCATTTACGGTGATTATCACGTTCTTTATTTTTTTTCTCATTTCTTTCTTCGCATTTGTACTTCGAATTATTCCATCGATAAATTCACAAGATGTGGAATCATAATGTATCATGAAATCATTGTCTGAAGCTTCCCCTATTAATATCTCGCTGATTAGATCTTCAAAACGCTCATTCCTGGCGCAATTTTCAGTATCTAAACTTTCAATTAAATTGTCACTAATTGAAAAGTTGATAACAGCTTCTAACGTCACGAAGTAAATTATACAATTACGTTTAAAATTTAAGTTTCTACGGAAAACAAACATGTTTTTTCCACTAATGCAGAATTAGTAATTTTCCTGATTTATTTGTTAGGTGTGAACCTAATTTCAATTCTAAGCTCGCACGCTGTCCCACTGCCAGAAAACTAGATATTAAACTCTCTTACACAATTTTTTTCAGCATATTATTTATGTGATTGATTTTAGTTGTTACTGATAATATTTAAATGTTTTACTTTTTTGATGTGATTGATTGATTATTACTAAAGTGATGGGTCACTATTTTTAAAATAACTAACTTAATAACCATCACGCGGTTTCCTGTTGTGATTGGCAGATAGGACGGACCGCCAAACTGGACCGGACAACTTGGTCTTGGCACACACTCCTTGCCTAAAACTCTATCCACATTCAACATCATTATTCATCAACAATTCACAGTGACATAAAAAGCACATTCAATTTTACGCTCAATATTATTTATTAGTTAACAGTAGTTCCAAAGAGTGAAACTAACTTTAAGTGGCTATTAATTAAATGGAGATAAAATTCAAAGTTACAAGTTTCTAACAGCATTGTCAATATTATTATTACAAGTTAAAATAATTATAATTATTGTCGCCCATTTTACTGTCAAATCACTCTATCATAAATCCAGGCCAACGCATCGTCCATTTATTTATTTATAATAAAATGGATTCCCAGGATTTTATTAGTCTAGCGAGAAACGCGGTTGAAGCTTTAACTGAGCTAATTATTGACCAAAGTGATAAACTAAATAAACCAAACCGAGGCTATTCTTGGAACCATTGCGCAGATGGCTGCAAAAATGGCAGTACTTGAGGGTGAGCACACATCTAACAAAGCGATAAACAGCATTCCTAACTTCGAGTTTCACTCAGTAGTATCTACATGTGAAGCGGCCGATGAGCTTGAAGAGAGAAAAAACAGAGATAAATATCATATCAATCAGAGCTAAAGCTCAAAATCCAAAAAATCCTAGGATGACAATTTATAAATCATTAATATTCTGAACAAAATAGATAACAAAATAGAATCAAACTCCATCAACATATTCCGTCTTGAAGCAGTGGGGCCTGTTATAGTTATCTTAAGAAACTTGGCCAAAGAAATGAATGTCCTCCGGAAAAAAAATCTAACCAACTCTCCCGTCAATTCTTTTCCGGTCAAACTCCAAATCAAAGGAAACACTTGTCGGACCCATGCCAAATAATGGAAAGTCGAATACCAGGAGGTGAAGTTGGGCTAACTATCAAATGTAACAATAATAAGCCGTCAATAGGAAAATCTAGGAAACTCAAATCCATCAATAGATACAGTAAAAATATCCGAGGTCGCCGCACCAAATTCTTAGAGTTACAAAATACTTTTTCATTGCTCCAAAACATTGATGTATTTCTTCTTACTGAAACCTGGCTTGATCCTCACATTCATACCGAGGAACTTGGATTTACGTCTTACACCACCTACCGCCTTGACAGAAATCCAGCCACTACCAGAGAAAGATGAGTTCTCATATCCGCTACAAGATCGTTGGTATCCACTCTATAAATTTGTAAACATCTAGACGTGGAACAGGTATTTGTATTACTAAAAACTAAATCAGGTAAAATTTTAGAGGGATGTGTCTACATTCTTCCTGGACCCAACAGCACAGTCCTCAGAAACCACATTAATGACCTTATCGAATCGAAACCTTAAAAAATAAATACCCTGATGCCAGAACAATTATATTTGGTGACTTTAATAGCCCTGGCATTGATTGGATGAATATGGACCCCTGTAGCAACTTAAGCCTGCCAAAAATGCTGGCGAAATAATAGATATGTGGAACTTACTGTATCTACGCCAAGTCAATCAAGTCTACAATACCAAGTTCTCTAGTGATCTGGCAAATCAGATTGTTAATCAGTTGATGATCACCCCCCTAGACTGCCACTACCCCGCTCTAAGTATAACCACCAAGACGAATAACTCACAACTACTCTGATTGACCTTCCTTATAATTTATCCAAAACTGACTATCTTATCATGAGTTGCAAATGAAGATTGGTCATTTCTTCATCACAACCATTTTGTAAATTATAATCTTGAAATATATTGTGGCTTTTGAAAACTGTGTACCACTTTCACACTCCAGAGAAGCGAAATTCCCAAAATGGTTCAGCGGTGAATTAATTTACCTAGTTATCTGTAAAAAAAGGTGCACAAAACTATAAAGAAATGTTACTCTCTTAGCGACTATAAGTTATTTCACAACTATATGTATAACTATATGTAAAAACTGTCAAAAAATCGTATTTTAATTATATAAATGGAATCGAAAATTCTATACCTTCTAATATTCAAAACTCTGAAAAAACAAACAAGGTTTACCCATCTCAATGCACAATACCAAATACGCAAACTCATCCGTCTATTGCAAGTATACATCGTTCCAAGTAAGTATTCATAGTTCACACTATACTGTGTTTCATTCATCATTAAATCATTCTTAATAATTATTAAAAATAATTATTATTGATTTTTTTTTGTTCATATGAAGCAGATACTTTGTGATGTGACATTAGGTATAATTAAAAATAAAACTATAACTTTTTAGACACCCCTTTTTTTCTTTACTTTATGCCGACCGGGTTTCGCTACAACAGTAGTTCCTTCAGGGCAGTATAATCTCTACTAACATTAAGTTACATTTGTGTTATAGATAATATATGATTTTAACAAAATGGGCTGAACTCCTCAAGTGAAGGAGGAAGAAGGCATAAGTGTAGATGGAGAATTGGGAAAGGAACGGGAGTGTTCTTTGTCAATAGGGAACAATCTTAGTATCGGACTTTTATTTTAATTTATTTGGTTGTTAATTACATTACTATTAGTGTTTATGGCTTTCCTTAGTTCAAGTGCCTCTAAGTTATCCAAACTTATACCATGTTTTTGTGAATTAGGGTGGCGCTTGAGTTTTTTTTTTAATCATATTTATGGTCTGTTTTGATCAAGTTGTTTGCGAATTCCGAAAATCCAGTGTTGTGAAACATCTAAGTTGTTCTTTGACACAGGTGTTTATGTTGCGTGCTGTTTTGCCTATATAAAAAGCGGGACAGTCACTGCATTGGAGTGAATAAATTCCCGAGTGAGATGGACTATCTTCCTTGTCCTTAACGTTCATCAAAAGTTAACCTATACTATTATTAGTATAAAATGCTGGTTTGATATCTGATGGGAGATTTTTAACGCTTTTTGAGAAAAATTATTGATGTACAAGATTCTACGCCATTGATAAGGTTGATTATTATTAGTTGTTATATTATTACTTCTGCCTTTTTTCTCTTTCACTTGAGGAGTCCAGCCCATTTTGTTAAATCATATATTATCTATAACACACATGTAACTTAATGTTAGTAGAGTATTATACTGCCCTGAAGAAGCTACGGTTGTAGCGAAACCCTGTCGGCATAAAGTATATAAAATAAAAGTGGCGTTGACAAAGTTATTGTTTTATTTTAAATTATTATTGAAATATAATTCAAATTAATAATTCGGTTGTGTTGAAACGAAAATGACAGCACATAGAGGAAGTGAAATATTATTTTTACGACCATATTGTTCTTGCCTTCCTTATATCGCGTCTTTTGAGTGACGTGACTGCCCAAAGTAGATAACGCATATCAGGTTTTATTTGTTTGATATGTGTTCGTTTACTGACAACCCCGTATTTTCACTTTTTAGTTGAAGAGTTCAGTAAATGTAATTATAATTTCTTCTTTAAGCGTAAAAAAATTCCCACCTGAAATAAAAAGCCCGCCTTTTTACACTAATAATAACTTAGATAAATAATTAATAGTAATATTTGAAAAAATCGTAAAATCTCAACTAATGGAATTTATTGAAAATAACAAAATACTTCACGACAATCAATACGGATTCCGAAAAGCGCGCAGCACACAAGACGCAATTGCAAATGTCACATCACGCATATATAAAAACCTTGATATGAGCAATAAATGTATAGGTATTTTTATAGATCTGAGAAAAGCGTTTGACAGCATATCCCATAAAAAACTTATGAAAAAATTAGATAATTTGAACATTAATGAAAACGTAGCAAATTGGATAAAAAGCTACCTAAAAAATCGCCCTCAATGTGTCAAAATAAATAACATTTATAGCGACGAAGAAACATCTGAATATGGAATTCCACAAGGTACTGTGCTAGGTCCTATATTATTCATCTTATATGTAAACGGTATATTCTCACAGTCACTTCATGGTAGTATAACCTCTTATGCCGACGATACAGTACTTATTGAAAGTGGAATCACATGGCAAGTAGTAAAACAAAAAGCAACAGAAGACATAAACATACTAAAACACTGGTTTGATATAAATCTACTATCTCTTAATAGTGAAAAAACTCACGTTATACCATTTGCAATAAAATCAAAGGACGTTCCGGTAAATTTTGATATAATTATACATGACAATTCCAAAGATCACAAAAAAAAATAACTGTAAAATAAACTGTTCCACATTAAAAATTTCGAATAAAATCAAATACTTAGGAATAACAATAGACAAAAACCTGAACTGAAAAGATCAAATCAACCTTACCGTTAACAAAATAAGGAAATTAATTTACATATTTTTAAAAATCCGAAACTTTCTCTCATTAGAAAATCTAACATCAGTCTACCATGCTATAGTACAGTCAAATCTCCAATACTCTGTAGTAAGCTGGGGAGCTGCATACAAAACAAATCTACTCCCTGTTGAAATTGTGCAACGTCTAATTATAAAAATTATATTGAAAAAACGAAGAGACTATCCAACTCACCTTATTTTTGAAGAATTTAAAGTATTAAAATTTAATGATCTAGTTCGAAAAAATATAATAATCCAAATAATAAAAGAAAAACAAAATCATAGCTTTTTAACTGAAAGTCGTACTCGTCAAAAGCATATATTTCCAACACAAAAATGTAACACCTCATTTGCACAACATCATTACACATATCTAGGAAAAAAATACTTCAATAGCCTACCTGAAAAAATAAGAACAATCGAAGACGATAAATGCCTACTAAAAGCAATTAAAGAGCAATTTAAAGTAAAAATAACAAACTGATAAAATTTATCATCATAACTTATATAACTTGTAAATTTGTTTTTTTAAGTATCTACCACAATTAAATCAAAAGATACAAAATATATTTTGTTAATATATTTTAAATATTTTTTCATCCCGATACTCGTCCCTTTTCTAATCACAAGCGTCTGCTTCTGTAGAAGAGAAATATCATACAAAAAAAAAAAAAAAATCAGTGAAAATTTATTATATAGTTTATTTGTATCAAAAAAAGATTATTTTGAAATATAAATATTATATTTTATATGTTATTTTTGCTGTATAAATAATGTATCTTCTGTAATAAATAAATGAAAAAAAAAAAAAAAAAAAAAGTAAAACTTAGTTTTGATGGCGAACTTAGCCACTCGGGCGTGTGTAAACTTAATCTTACGTTATTATTACCCTAGCGTCTGCGTGGTTTAATTTCAGAACCCAGTTTCGAGTGCATGTTGACGCCAAGCCGTACGCGTTGCGCCACAAATAACATCTGTGTACGTGGAATTTCACAAAAAGCTACTGTTATAATTCGGTTTCGAATTCAAGAATTTAATTCATTAATATATTTTTTTATCTACATAAGCGATATTTACATAATATTATTCGATGCCTGTCTCGCTAGGGTATACCTGAATTAAATATTATAAAACAATAGCAAAGAACAATGGCTATAAGAGCGCAACTATTGACATTTTATTAAGGAAAAAGCATAAAAAATTTACATTAGCAATCATTTCACAAGGCCTAGTAAATAAAAATGAAAAATATATATTCTAAACAATGTGTCGAAATTCCTTATATTGGTGAAATATCCAGATTAACTAATAATGTATGTAGAGTATGTAGAATTGGGCATGTAGAGCGAATGAACGAAGAAAGCAGTGTAAGAAGAATAAACGACACAAATGTGAATGGTAGAAGAAGTCGTGGACGTCCGAGGAAGACATGGCACGATCAAGTGTATCAGATACTTGAGTCGGGCCATGTCAAAAGTCAGAATAATAGAATAGAATGTATGAGACGATGTATGAATGTGAGTGAGGCAAAGAGTGTGTGCAAAGACCGAGTTGTTTGGCGGTCCGTCCTCTCTGCCTACCCCTGCGGAGAAACGGCGTGATGGTTAGTTAGTTAGTTAGTTAACTAATAATAATGAATGTAAAACCACATTATATGAATTTTAATTAATAATAAAGATAAGAGAGATAAACTGGAAAACTCAGGCGTATACCAAGTAAATTGCTCTAATTGCCCATCGTATTACGTAGGTAAAACTGGTAGATTATTCAAAATCGGCATAAAAGAAAATTTTACAAATTGGGTGAATGATAAAGGTGAATTGTCGAATGTGGCGTCATACCTATTAGAAAACCAACACTCGTTTGAAAAAGATAGAGACGTTAAAATTCTCCGTACTTATAATAAAGGCCATAAACTAGACAAACTAAAATCTAAACTAAAAAAATAGACCCTAACTTTATAATGAATAAACAATTAGAATCATTTGCTAAATCTCCGCTTCTATATCCATTGTAACTTTCATCATTATGTTCTAATTTTGGTATAATATGTGTTTTGTTTATATTATATTGACCATTAAAGGATTATTCCAACTCCAATGTAAAATATGGGTCCCTTCAAAATTCAATATAAAATTCCACATCATCATAGATAAATATAATAACGAGTTGACAACAATAAACATTAGTTCATTAATAATGCATATTACTTGTAAGGTTTTTCCCAAACAATATTGAAGTAAAGCTACAAGCTCGAGGTAATTAAGCCTACTGGAAAAAATCAAAATAATTATAAATTAGACAGCCAAAAACCACTTGGTAACAATTGTAAGAAAACCTATATATATTCGAATAAAATCCTCGTAGACCACCCCTCTCCCCCTCCCCCGTATTTTTGTTTATAAACCGTGAGTTGTGAATAATTTGTACCAGTCTGAAGATGGCCTCGACAGGCTGAAACCGGTTACGGTCAAATAAAATTAATTGGAAAAAAGTTATATGTATATACGTTTTATTATAATATAAAATGAAGGTTTAACGAACCAAACCTTTGTGATTTAAAAAGAGTTTTCATGCCCCTTAATATATTCTGCACCGGCTCTGGAGTCTGTTGATCTGCCCCTGTTAAAACACAAATCCTTACAAACTACACAAGTGAACTAGAATAATAAGATAATCCAAAATAAATCACTGATGACCTCAAAAAACATGGTGCCCAAACATTGAAAATGTCTATGGCTATCTGTTTGAAAATCAATCATTCCAAATCCGAAAAATAATAATTAGGTACATTTGAGACCGAATCGAATTCATGTCATCGAGTTATACCCACATCGCATATGTAATTCATGTGTTAGACATTTCATAATAACTTTAGCCAAATTTAAAAAAAAAGTAGAATAGAAAAAAAATATTGAATTTATGCCATTTGTATATTATTTCTTATCCAAATCTTGATTAAGTATTGATTTAGCGACCGTATATTAAACAGTAGCTGATCTGAGATATCTGAATACTTTATAGATTGATTGTCGCCAATTTGTGCTGCGAGTTTATATGCTTTTTTATTGAGATTAATAATATTAATGAAACTAGTTAAGAACTAATCGCACTACTCTGTGATTACTTCACCTTGTTAAGTGTTACCAATCGTTAGAATTGATAATTAGGAAAATTACAGGGATTTGTGCACGCCTGAATTAAATTCAAATGAATAAATAATACAAGTAATGAGGTATGGATAATTAAATAAATGTAATGCATTTACGATATAAACATAAATATAAGACATCGTAGACTTGTAAAGCTAATCAATGGATGTCACACATAAAATAAAAATGGAAGCATTATCCAAGACACTATATAGATTCCATTTAGATCGGGTAGAATCTTACAATCATACATAAAGACGGCAGTCCATAAAATTATGCGTTATTAAGAAAATGAAGAGAGTGTTGGTAGTAATTTATTATTATCGAAGTATGATACAGTTAAATGTGATCAACGGTCTAGGGTCCAATTAGCTCAGTGGTTAGAGCAGAACTTCGGCAAAGCTAAGGTTCTGGGTTCAATTCATAGATGTGATCGTATCTTTTTCTGATTTTCATTTGAGAGTGTTTATTTAATATTCATATACCTCACAAGAGTCCCACTTCGTCTGGAGCCAGTGAGACTATGGCATCCCCAAATGGGGTATGTTGTGAGGCTGAGGATAGTGGGAAGGGGAAGGAGATGGGGAAAAGAAAGGTGGGGAAGTACCTGGCTATTCAGATCTGGTCACCAAACACGGCTAAAACCATTTCAAGCAACGTTTCAATTCTGAATGGTGGTCTTAACACTAGGACGATACTGAGAGTATCTTCCACTCTGGAACGTGCCGCAAATATACTATTTATTATTTTAAATGAATTAATTGTGAAATGACACAAATCAATCAAATAAAATTTATTTGCCCACGCCCGCTCGTGACCTTCGGATTGCGAGTCAAGAGCCTTACCCCTCGACCAACATGCTCGAATGTTTTTTTTTTAATTGTATGACAAACGCGCGCCAACACAGTTGACATTTGTCACATGAGAACGGGTCGTTTCTACGACTCGCAGCAAAAACTCATGAAGAGGGTTTTTAATTGCTAGTTGACATATAATATGCGGTGCGGTGACCTCTTTCCGAAATTCAGAGAAAATGATTTATATTGGTAGAACAGACGATTTTGTTTTTCAAATTATGGCAAAGGTTAATGCAAAATCCATATTTTCGATTTATTTTTACCACGAATCAGTTTACATTATAAATATTACCCACACTCAGGCAGTGCCTTAGTGGATTTTCTTTTCTTGTTCATACTATTTGTTATTATGTATTATGTTATTATATACATTATATGTACAAAGAAATGGGAATAAATAATGTTAAAAAAAAAAAATTATAAAATAAAAATTAAATTAAAAATACAAGAAAATATGCTTTGGATAATTTGAAGTTTTTCCTGCCGTTTACAATGAGTAGGATTAAAATAAAATTGTTAATTACTTTACAAAAAATAAAAATAAATTAAAAACTACCAAACCACAAAAAAGAAAAAAGAAAAAGTAAGCCAAAGAGTTAGGTTTTTTTCAATAGTATGAACGTATATAATGAACAACTTTATTTGAATAGGCGGAGAAAAGCAGTTTTTGGTGTAATTCCTTGGTAGAACAAAGAAGGACTAAAATCACATTTTAATATAATGGGTAGGTACCTACAACATTAATTTAAAAGTTTTTATAAGTTTCGCGGTTATCCAATCAACGCAACGACCGGCTAGGCGCGCTTTAGGAATGCATTTAGTTTTTTCAACGTTACGTAAAACTAATCCAAAGAAGTGGCGGGCATAATCGAGATATTAAATATATTTATGAATTTTTACATAACCATAAATTATTTTCTTAAATAAACGATTACATTTCTTAGTAGGTACAAATAGTAATCGAAATAAACAATACAATTAGTGCCGAAAAAAACGAGATCAGATCAATACGAAAATATATTTGTGATAATTGTCTTCCTTTAAATATCGATATTTTTTTAAATTCACAAGAAAAAAATCGTTTGACGCAATGAGAACATTTTGTAATACATGGTTCCCGAAATTCGTAATACATGCGTGAAATTGTTGAATCTACATCATACAGATAACCAGATAATAATGATTTTTCATCTGAGCAAGTCGATTTTTTTTCAACCTTTTTCCTTCTTTTTTGGCAACTAAGACTACATGAAATAATCGAGTTTAACCCTAAATAACTTTTACCTAAAGATTATAACTTGGTTTCGATTTACTCGAAAACGACAGCTCAAGTCATAATAATGTACATAAAATTATTAATACAAAAAAATCGACTAAAAATGTGACGCAGATTTTTATTTCAGTTTTCCGTTTGTACCTACTACAAGTTTCTGGACACCGTGTAGAATAGCCATGAAGGTCAACAACGCTCCTTCTGGCGTATTCCACAAATATATGTTAATATTTACCGGTTCTTAAATTTTTCTAATTATTTAATATCATCATGGAGCGTTGTGAGTTTACATATCTGGTCCATACCCATTTTTAATTATTATGTACTTATAATTTGGGTACCGCTGACCCGGGAACCGTTTATTGATTAACCAACACCCTGCCATAGGTCACCCCAAGTGACTTGGCAGGGGTGCCCGGGTTTATGAGGTGAGGTTTGTCTAGGTCTTGACAGTGGATGCGTTTTCCCACTTACTGCGTAACTGAGACTGGTTGAGGGAGACTTTTTGATATCTCCAGCCGGTCTCTCTTGACCCATTGCCTTGTACCGCAGTGGGAGGAATGGATTCATAAGTCCGTCACTCCTGGACACATTGACCCCCAGATTCCTACCCCTCATACCTTTTTTCTTCCCAGAACTTAATTTCCCTAAAAACACCCTCAATACCGCAACCCCAAAGATGACATATGCATTGAGGAAAATCGGTGGAAAATGCGAATATTTCGATTAAATGCCAAAAAAATTCGATTATTCCCATCACTAAGTACCCACCTATCACATGTGTGAGTAAGTAAGTACCGCCATCTCGTTTACATGCATAATATTCTTATTATAATATTATTACGCGATGAATTCGGACTAGTTTCGCTCGGCAAAAATTCCTGCATATTTAATGTAATTTTTTGTGCGGCATCATGACTGCGCTTGCGCAACAACAAGGCCGATTGGCGGGAACAAGATGGCGGGTTGAGCAAGAGGAAGATTATCTGTGATTGTAACAAATTATTATTTTAATTTGGTCGGTAATGGTTGTGGGCGTTTTGTCAACAATGATTGGTTTCTTCTGTTATAGTCCTGCTGCTGAGAGATTTTTGCAACCTCTCTTTCTGTTGCATACGAAGTTTATGAGGAAAAGTGAAAAGGGGAGAAATTACAAAGGAATCAGAGTTTATTAATATACTAGAGATACTCGTACTAGCGCAGCACCGTGAAAACTCGCGGGATATCGAACGTAATTAATACCGTAGCGTATGCGTGGTTAACCCAGCTACGAGTGCATGTCAGACGCCACGCCATACGCGCTGCGCCACAAATAACATCTGTGTACGTGGAATTTCACTACTCAAAGCTACTGTTATAATTCGGTTTCGAATTCAAGAATTCGACACAAGATGTCGCTACTTCCATCAGCAGCTCGCATGTGGACGTGTCTTCCCTAAGTATAAGTACTACCGATTTAAAGAATTTAAGTATCTTTCCGGATATGGAGAGATTACATATGGCGTCATTGCCTGTCACGGTTACTTTAACTCGGTGACTAACTAGACCACAGTGAATCCGAGGAACTGGCTATTTACTGGCTTATTGGCACAAACATCCAATATTATTTATATTAATCGTAAATATCTTATGCCATAAAAAAGAGTCGCATGGATAGGTACATTATCGCTTGTCTGAATTCTCTAAACAAACACTTCGAATATTGACAATGATCAAAGGTTCATTGAAACGGGGTTACAGACAGAATCACAATCAAAATTAGAATTAAATGGAAATTAGATTTAATTAAACTGAATTTAGAAATATTGAAATTAGATTTTTTAATGTCCGTAAATAGAGTAAGACAAATCACATTTTGAGTAATGCGAAGCCTCCTAAGTTTGTTCTGGTTTACAAAAAACCTCAACTTTCTTTGTTCGTGGGATGTAGACACATTTTTAACCATCCCCAAATGGTGGAGAAAAATATAAAGCTTACTTACCAAGAAGAAGTTAACCAAGGAGTGGAGATTTGGTGGTATTATATTGGTAGCTAAAACTCCACTCCCGCAACTCTTGTACGTGTCTCTACCATCTCACATAAAATGTCTAAGATATTCAAGCTGGTAAGTTGGTAACTACAAGTTTTTTTGCAAATCTATTAAACGGAATGTGGCAACATATTAACAATAAACATACCTACTTATATGCCTATTGAAGAGTTTGATTGTGTTCAGAATTATATGTAAATTTAAGTATATGGGAAAGATCGATTAACTTTCTACAGCGCAATAAAATTAATTAATTGAATTACAAATGATGTAGCACTGAATAAAATTAGAATAACTCAGAGGAATTACTTTGTTGTTGGCAATTTGGGAGGAGACCTCTCGTTAACTCGGTGTGATCATGATATAATACTGTAATGATAGCTGTGGGTTATGCCGAAGTCAGGGGAGTACGAACAAAATAAACTAACTCATTTTCTAAAACAAAACGAAAAACACTCAGGCTGCATTTTGTACAGGATCAGCAGCTGTGTATTGTTATTATATATGGGAGCCTTATATTGTATGCCTAGCTTCTGAGAGATTGGATTGACTATGTCTTCAATAGAACCTCCGTGCCGGAACTTATCACTTACAGACACACTTAGCAGATCAATGAAAGGCTTTTGGAAAGATTACTTCTTTTTCGTAATCAAAATTTTTTTGACCCGTGAAACATTAAATTCATCACTTTATTCTTACTCAAAAGGAAACTCTTTCGAGTTTTCCATTATCTATTCTCGAGATGTTAAAGTTTTAGTGTCCTTTGGCGAATCTACAATTTAAAATAATAAGCTGTCAAGAACAATCTGTAATGTGATCTGCATAATAATTCATTTGTAGCGTTGCATACAACAAATAATGTGCAACAAAACAAAAATGGACCCAGACCGATCCATGAGGGACACCAATATTTATTGAATGTGACAAAAAGATTTAACAGTCAGCAACCGTTTAATCGACCTCTCCCTCAAAAACTAAATATATAATACTATCTATCAGTTATTATTATTAACAAAGCAGCCGTTTTATAGAAAATGAAGGCTTTCGTTGAAATAATTAAAACAATTTATTTTTAAGCCGGTGCGCCAATGCGCCCACACGATATTTCGGAGGCGTTCCCATTTTGGGATAATCTGGGCGGGAATGAGTGATTAACATATATGTCACTAATGTCATGACAAGTGTAACAAACACACCACTTTCTCAATTGTCCAACAACACACAGACACACATAATGAGTATAATACACACACAGCAAATAATACATATGATTGGTATTATAACATCGAAGTGCATTGTGATCTAACCGCGCGTGTCGTTGGTCTCCTTATGTCCAATGAGTTATGAGGCACGGGTTTTTAAAATGATTGATCGAGATAATAAGTTACATATATAAAACTACGAAAATAGTGGAGTTACTAGCGTTGGTGGCAGTGGTGGCACCCAATAGACTTTTCTTTTGTACCAGGGAAATAGAGCTGTAGAGGCTTTACATATTTCTGTAATATCATATTATAAGGACTCCGGATAAGAATTATTGAAGTTTGTTTAAATTTATTTGCCTTTCTTTTGCGTTCTCTGTCAAGTTGGTACCTATGGGATTATGAAAAGACTGTTAAACTAATCGGCACTAATTCAAATCGAGTATTACAGCGTGTTTACAATAAAGTACTTTATAATAGTATATTCTATATATTATATTATAGTGATGTTCTGGGGAGTGGACACTCTCACCATCAACATTAACGCTTAATAGTTGTCTTCCTCTTGAGGATATCTCGGGAAATCGTTTGCAAATTAAATACAGATTTCATAAAAGTCGTCGGCCAACTGACCGATTGGGCAAGTTGCTTCGTTGTTTATTAGGAAAAAATTTACAGTATCTACACGCGATAATGTGGTTAATTATTGTTATCACTAAACAAGAAGGCGTGAGGTTCTGGAAGGACAGATATTTTTTATGCTATATGACATGAACGCGGTGGTAAGGACCTAATGTGTGTGAAGGTAAAGAGCCTCTGTTGTCCAATACAGCTGAATAACAAACTAAATATGGACGTATTTAGTTTGACAAAACTTTAAGATACGGTGATCATTATGCCGACGGAATGAAGAATTTCAGATGTCAGGACACCAAAAAGGGACCCATAGATTACATGGAAGATGAATGGCACGAAGGGAAGAACAAAGAACTGGAGGCGAATGACGAGGAACATTATTTGTGGAGGCAATCCAGATGTACATAGTGATGATGATACCCAGACGGAATTATCAATATATAGAGGTAAAGTAACACAATTATATTGCTCTTTTTCATACCAAGAGCACCAATCGGACTCGAAAGGCTGGCGTTGCTTAGAAATAAAAATTTGTTTGGTTAGATTACTAAAATCTCACTATTCAAAATCAGAGCTATTATATTAACTTAATATAATAGCCCTGCTGAAGCTTGAGCTAAGCGAAACCTGGTTGGCTGTTAAATAATTATTAATTCAAATAAAGTGGTGTTTTACAAAGCGTGTTTTTTCATTTAATAAATATTTTATAATTTGCATGTACGAGTACCCATGTAATTAAATATCAGCAGTTCTTTATTTGTTCTTATTTTGTAAACCATCGTTAATAATTATTACAAGTGATCTTTTCTTAATCGTTTTCATCATGCGAAACATCCGCATTCCTTTCTTATAAATGAGATCATAAAATGTAACACCTGTGCTCTGGATGCAAATTTGAACGAAAACAATTTGAATTGCTTCTGCACAAAAATAATCAAATTGATTATCTGATGAAAAAAATGAAAAATATTGAACCTTTGGAGAGATTTATTGAATAAGTTGAACGCTCAACGTGCATCTGGGAAGACCAACATAATGCTGCTCTTTCTTTTAGGAGACTTCGGAATTCATTTATGTATTTCTTCCTGTTCTCTGTAAAAGCTTTATGCATCAATTTACACAGGTTGTCCAAGAAATAAAGACCATTGCTCATTTTCGGCGACGCGTACGTCATATCTTAAAATATAGTGTGTAGCTCAGACGTTCTCCTCCAAAACGAACTATGATCTGGCTTGGTAACTGCTTCAGTGTGACCTTTGCGTCCGTTTGAGATGGACTCTCCGCTGTCGAATGCTGACGCCTGCGAGGTGGGACAATTATTCGCTTTCTCAGGAAGGAGGGAAGCCGTATAGAGGGTCCATGAGCTCGCTATTTTGATCCCAGATGTCAGTAAGTCTACTATACAAATGATTTTGAGGAGAAAAATGGCGTAGGTACGCGAATATTGTGCTCATTGGGTGCCCAAAATACTTCTTTATTTTGTATCCTTTTTTAAATGGCTGGCAGAGTATCGATTATTATTATTATTAATTGTAATGAAGCTGAATTGTACAATATTATTATTTTTGTTATTACTACCCACCCATCAAAAAAGCACTTTCTAGAACATTTAAAGTTTTAAAATGTAACGAACAACCGGAATGTAAAAATCAGTGTTCTGGAATGATAAAAAAACTATGACGAAGCTCTTTTACCTGTTACTTACAGAATAATCGATTACTTATTAAAGTCTGGCCATAACCTTTCAATATCCTATTGTTGTACTTGAGTTACTATTGGTAACACCCAAAACTGCACTTTTCAACAAGCTTTTGTTTTGTAGGTCAACATGAGAAGAATTGATAATAAAATATAATTGGCGTTGTTAAATGCTTCAGGAATATCCTGCATTTAGACTATTTACGATGTTTTGTTGTTTATTTATTTGATACAAGAAAATTATAAGTATATAGATATAAATCAAATAATGTAAACATGGTTATATGCATAATGGTTACGTAATTTTTTTACACAGGAAAATAAGTTCGTTCGGTTATTATTAAAATGTTGGGCGCGCGTTTGGCGTGTTTCCCGACTGTGCACGGGTGCCGAAGGAATGATTGAGGCTAATTCCTCGGAACACCTTCCATTGTACGATATTGACGGTCGACCTCTTCCTTCTCCCGCGTCTAGGATGAAAACGAAAAGACTGGATTTAAATTTTTCCTGATCATTTTTCCGAAAAATTTAATTTTTCACATTATACAATCGGAAAGGGATTTGTAGGTAGCAGATTTTGAACTTTAAAGTTTTTTATAGGCCCAGAATTTTTCTGGGCTTATAAAAAGTTTAATCAAAAAAATTCTTGACGATTTGGAAGAAAAATAATTCTTCTACTCGCAGAATTTAATTAAAGCATCTAAAATATTTCAAAGCGGTCTAATTTTCAACCAAAAATACAGGAATTTGCATTACTTATTTGCACCGCCTTAAATATTATCGACATTTTAAAATTATTATCTTCAACAAAGCTTTTACATTATGTAATAATTATCATCTAATTGTGAAAGCCCAGTTGATGGTAAATAAAGAAATAAAAATTCGTATTTATTCAAGAGACAAGGTTCAATTGAAACGTTCAGACATTCATTTAAAAAAAGTCTTCAAGGACCGTAATCCATTTTGAACACATTTATATGTAATTCAGATATGGTGTTCACAACAGTAAACATGTCTCCACTGCTTTTCATTAATCAATTTGAATTTGGTTTTGGTCAAACATATCCCATTTCTAGTTCAATTTAATTGTAATTCTGTAAGACATAATTTATCTTTGGAAATATATTGAGTAATAAAGTAAACCCACGCGAATTTTAGAATGATATCCCAATGCGCAAATAAATTATTTTCACAATTAAAAAACTAATGGCTACTTATTGTCAAAATACACATTTTTATGTGCAAATCCCTACGGGGGCCCACTGCAATATACACAAACATTAACACATTTCACATTGTTTCAAATTTATGGAGGAAATGAAATGTTCTACATAATTCTTATAATTACCTTCATGAAAAAATCACGTGGGTAAAAATAAATATAGATTTTTTGAAACATATAAATAACATTATTGTGCAACTGTATCCGTAACTGGACAACATTATTTTATAGAGTTTTTCACCCACGAAATTTCGATACAGTTTTTTGGTAAAAAATGGTATTGTCCTGAATGTCCTGGTAAGGAATCACCTTTTTAAAAGGAAATGTTAATTCGGAGGATTTAACTTAACTAAAAACTTACTAAATCTGAATAGTCGGGTTGTTCCAAACCTCCACTACCGCTTCTACGACGACTGTAAGACGATGTGTCTTTGTTTTCTACAAATAAAGGCAAATAAAGTTTTTGAATTAAGACAAAAGTTTGTTCAGATATAAATATATATATATATATATATATATATATATATATATATATATATATTTATCTCCTCTCGTAAAACGTTGATCTTGCGCGACGGTAGACCAGTTTTAAGTTGATCCGTTCGGACGTGTTGATCCATCCGGATATGCTGATCCATTACACAAGCTGGCATACACATCCTGATCCATGTGGATCAATTTATACCATCAAGATTTAGCTGTAAGCCACGCCCATTGTTCGGTGTCTTATACATTTTACACGTTTTTTTTTGTTGATCCATATAAATGCCAAGTTTTGACCGCCAACAAAGGTGCCCGTCTCTCGTACTTTTCAGCTTCTTTTAGTAGGTACCTGTACGTTCTTATTTCAAGTCGTTCTATTTCATTTATTTTTTAATGTATTTTGGTTTAAGATTTAATTTTTATTTTGATTTTGTTTTTGATTTTGATTTCGATTTTTTTTGATTTTGATTTTGGTTTGAGATTTTAATTTTGATTTTGATTTTAATTTTTATTTGCATTCTTATTTTGATTTTTTAATTTTGGTTTTAATTTAGATTTTGATTTTTACTTTCATTTTGATTTTGATATTGGTTTGAGATATTGATTTTGATTTTGGTTTTGATTTGAGATTTTGGTTTTGGTTTTAGATTTTAATTTTGATTTTGATTTTGGTTTGGATTTCGATTTTGATTTTGATTTTGATTTTGGTTTTGGTTTGAGATTTTAATTATGATTTTGACTTTGATTTTGATTTTGGTTTTGGTTTGAGATTTAGATTTTGATTTTGATTTTTGATTTTTGATTTTGTTTTTGATTTTGATTTTGATTTTGATTTTTGATTTCGATTTCGATTTCGATTTTGATTTCGATTTCAATTTCGATTTTGATTTTGATTTTGATTTTGATTTTGATTTTGATTTTGATTTTGATTTTGATTTTGTTTTCGTTTCCGCTTCTAAGACCCGCACAAACCTCACCCCATGAACCTGGGCACCCCGGTTAAGTCACCAAACATAGCGAACCACTTAAGGTATACCTTAATTTTGGGAGGCGGGTATGATTACCACCGCCCCGGGAACCATTTTTGGGTAATCAACACCTCTGTCATATGTCACTTTGCAGTGACATTCGTGACTTAGCAGGAGTGCCCGGTTCAAGGAGTGAGATTTGTCTAGGTCCGTGCGGCGAACGCGTTCGCTGACCTACTGCGTGGCAAGCCGGATTGGGAGAGACTGATTTTTTGTGACTTAGCAGGGCTGCTCGGGTTCAAGGGATGAGATTTGTCTAGGTCTTTGCGGTGAACGGGTTTGCCCACCTACTGCATTACGGACCGGATTGGGAGAGACTGGTTGAGGGAGACCTTATTTTTCTTACATTAGCTCCACACAGGAAGCCCTGAAGAAAATAAATCCCGTCAAGGCCTATGTCTTCTTTGGGGATGCAATGCATTATCGGGGAATACGTATGATTCCTCGATAATGCATTGCATTACGATCTCTACGAATTCGGAAGTCGCAAGAACAAATTGCATTACGATCAATACGAATTCGGAAGTCGCAAGAACAAATTGTGGCGTGCGCAAGTAAATATTATTTTGATTTAAATGTATAATTCAATGATATCTAAGGGGCATTGCGACCTTGACTACGAATTCGGGAGTCGCAAGTTCGAATTGTGGCGAGCAGAGGTAATTTTTATTTAAAACGTTTGTATAATACAACAATAATGCAGTGCAGTGCGATCTTGACTACGAATTCGGATGTCGCAAGTTTAAATGGCATGAGCCAGTAAATTTTATTTTGATAAATACGTATAATTCCTCGATAATGCGTTGCCTTACTATCTTGGCTACGAATTTGGAAGTCGCAAGTAATTTTTATTTTGATATAATTCCTCGACAATGCGTTGCATTACGATCTTGACTACGAATTTGGAAGTCGCAAGTTCGAATTGTGGCGTGGCCAAGTAAATTTTCTTTTGACAAATACGTATGATTCCCCGATAATGCATTGCATTACGATCTCTACGAATTTGGAAGTCGCAAGAACAAATTGCATTACGATCAATACGAATTCGGAAGTCGCAAGAACAAATTGTTGCGTGCGCAAGTAAATATTATTTTGATTAAAATGTATAATTCAACGATATCGAGGGGCATTACGATCTTGACTACGAATTCGGAAGTCGCCAGTTCGAATTGTGGCGTGCGGAGGTAATTTTTATTTGATAGTTGAGATATTGATTTTGATTTTAGTTTTGATTTGAGATTTTGGTTTTGGTTTTAGATTTTAATTTTGATTTTGATTTTGGTTTGGATTTCGATTTTGATTTTGATTTTGATTTTGGTTTTGGTTTGAGATTTTAATTATGATTTTGACTTTGATTTTGATTTTGGTTTGGGTTTGAGATTTAGATTTTGATTTTTGATTTTGTTTTTGATTTTGATTTTGATTTTTGATTTCGATTTCGATTTCGATTTTGATTTTGATTTCGATTTCGATTTCGATTTCGATTTCGATTTCGATTTCAATTTCGATTTTGATTTTGATTTTGATTTTGATTTTGTTTTCGTTTCCGCTTCTAAGACCCGCACAAACCTCACCCCATGAACCTGGGCACCCCGGTTAAGTCACCAAACATAGCGAACCACTTAAAGTATACCTTAATTTTGGGAGGCGGGTATGATTACCACCGCCCCGGGAACCATTTTTGGGTAATCAACACCTCTGTCATATGTCACTTTGCAGTGACATTCGTGACTTAGCAGGAGTGCCCGGTTCAAGGAGTGAGATTTGTCTAGGTCCGTGCGGCGAACGCGTTCGCTGACCTACTGCGTGGCAAGCCGGATTGGGAGAGACTGATTTTTTGTGACTTAGCAGGGCTGCTCGGGTTCAAGGGATGAGATTTGTCTAGATCTTTGCGGTGAACGGGTTTGCCCACCTACTGCATTACGGACCTGATTGGGAGAGACTGGTTGAGGGAGACCTTATTTTTCTTACATTAGCTCCACACAGGAAGCCCTGAAGAAAATAAATCCCGTCAAGGCCTATGTCTTCTTTGGGGATGCAATGCATTATCGGGGAATACGTATGATTCCTCGATAATGCATTGCATTACGATCTCTACGAATTCGGAAGTCGCAAGAACAAATTGCATTACGATCAATACGAATTCGGAAGTCGCAAGAACAAATTGTGGCGTGCGCAAGTAAATATTATTTTGATTTAAATGTATAATTCAACGATATCTAAGGGGCATTGCGACCTTGACTACGAATTCGGGAGTCGCAAGTTCGAATTGTGGCGTGCAGAGGTAATTTTTATTTAAAACGTTTGTATAATACAACAATAATGCAGTGCAGTGCGATCTTGACTACGAATTCGGATGTCGCAAGTTTAAATGGCATGTGACAGTAAATTTTATTTTGATAAATACGTATAATTCCTCGATAATGCGTTGCCTTACTATCTTGGCTACGAATTTGGAAGTCGCAAGTTCGAATTGTGGCGTGCGCAAGTAATTTTTATTTTGATATAATTCCTCGACAATGCGTTGCATTACGATCTTGACTACGAATTCGGAAGTCGCAAGTTCGAATTGTGGCGTGGCCAAGTAAATTTTCTTTTGACAAATACGTATGATTCCCCGATAATGCATTGCATTACGATCTCTACGAATTCGGAAGTCGCAAGAACAAATTGCATTACGATCAATACGAATTCGGAAGTCGCAAGAACAAATTGTTGCGTGCGCAAGTAAATATTATTTTGATTAAAATGTATAATTTAACGATATCGAGGGGCATTACGATCTTGACTACGAATTCGGAAGTCGCCAGTTCGAATTGTGGCGTGCGGAGGTAATTTTTATTTGATAGTTTGTATAACACAACAATAATGCACTGCAGTGCGATCTTGACTACGAATTCGGATGTCGCAAGTTCGGATATTGATTTTGGTTTTGGTTTGAGATTTTAATTTTGATTTTGACTTTGACTTTGATTTTGATTTTGGTTTTGGTTTGAGATTTTGATTTTGATTTTGATTTTAATTTTGATTTTGATTTTGAATTTGATTTTGACTTTTGATTTCGATTTCGATATCGATATAGATTTCAATATCGATTTTGACTTTTGATTTTGATTATGATTTTGATTTTGATTTTGTTTTTTTTTTCGTTTTCGTTTATGCTTTTAAGACTCGCACACCCTATGAACCTGGGCACCCCGTCTTTAGTCACCAAATATAGCGAACCACTTAACGTTTACCTAAAATTTGGGAGGCGGGTATGGTTATCACCGCCCCGGGAACTATTTTTTGGGTAATCAACACCTCTGTCATATGTCACTGCAAGTGGTTCGCTACTTTTCGTGACTTAGCAGGAGTGCCCGGATCAAGGAGTGTGATTTGTCTAGGTCCGTGCGGCGAACGCGCCCACTTACTGCGTGGCAAGCCGGATTGGGAGAGACTGTTTGAGGGAGACCTTTTTTTTAGCTCCACACAGGAAGCCCTGAAGAAAATAATTCCCCTCAGGGCCTATGTCATCTTTGGGGATACTGTGTGGAGCGTATTTTTGGGTAAGGAAGAAGATGATGTTCAGGGAAGGAAAGGGGTGGTAGGCACACGCGGCCGGTGCCTTAAATTTTTGATGGTTCACCGAGTAATTCATCAAAAACGTAAAATAAAAGTAGGTAAAATAAAAATAAAATTAGACAGCCTAGTAACTCATAACTCGTACAGTGCCCTTGAGGTGATTATTCACAAAAAACGACGCTATACAAAGTATCCATTTCAAAGTTTTCTTTGCAGATTTAGGTACTATCTTGGTTGATAATTAAATGTAGTTTTGGCGGGCCATTGGCCATAATTCTGCTTTTATTTTCATGGTTCATATATATTTTATTATAGTCTATATTTATTATTACATCACTAATTTTAAAAAGGCAAGGAAATTTATTTATATATATAAACAGCGATATCAGAATATTTCTATAATATAATGATTTAGTAGGCGGCTGACGTAGGCAAAATGTATAGCGAGCGATATGCTGAAATAGGCCAAAACTAAATGATCTTTTATCTATTATAGCTAAGACTGTTAGCCCCATAAAACAAATTTAACCGGTTAAATAATTATAATTTAATTGTTTCGACTCAATCATTGTTTTGCCACCGCCAACCGCCTACAAAATGAATAATAACACAATAACAACATAGCGTAAACGTTTCTATTTGTAGCGCATTCACACAAACAAAAGGTCACAAAAACTAATAATGACAATGTCAAATCGGTTCCCTCTCGATCAAGATAATATCGCACACGATGACCCGTTGACTCATCGTTTCATTTTACAAGACCAAAACACAATTACTGTCTTATTTAAACCCGACTTAGAATAGTCATTTCGCTGGAACCATTTCTTCGGAACTCTTCGGACATTTCCGTCATCCGCATGCCGCACGGACAGCCGGCACTCGGTTCCTACTGTTCCGAGCCGATATAAAGTGCGCGCGGGAAGCAATGCTTTAGGCCCCTATAACTATTCTCTACCAATTTCATGTGCACAATTTTATAATTAAAAATATTATGTAGGAATACGATGAGCTGCAAAATGTTGTTCAATTTTGTTGGCGGTTCGGCGCACGAGTGCACTTTAGGACGGGCCGCGCCTGGTGGTAGGTGTGAGTAGGAATCTGGCGGTCAGTGTGTCTAGGAGTGAGGGACATGTGAATCCATCCCTCCCATTTCGGTGCAAGGCGATATTCCTAGAGGGTACGTCTGTAGAAGTCGAAGGGACTCCCTCAACCATTCTCTCCCGATCCGGTCTAACTATCTAATCTGACATCTAATATATAATCTAACGGTGACCAGGCAACTCAGAAAGAAACCAACTCAGAAGCAAATCAGAAAGGTCATTAAGAGTGGTAATAAAAATATATAAAAACATTTGTTAAATAGGTTAAGCTAGGTTAGGGTTACCGGCTATATTAAAATTATGTTTTCATAGCTTTTAATGACCTGAATTATGAGTTGGTTTCTTTCTGAGTTTGCATGGAACCAATCTAAAACTATTTAAAGAGGAAAGATTTGATTGTTTGTTTGTTTGCATTGAATAGGCTCCGAAACTAATGAACCGATGTGAAAAATTCTTTCATTGTTAGGAAGCTACACTATCCCCGGTTGACATAGGCTATATTATATTTAAAAAAAAATTAGGAATCATTACTAAAACTCCAATAATGTAGCCCAAGGTGTAAAAAAAATACCTAAAATATTCTTTACATCGCGTGCGCTGCGAAAACTATTAACAATAGAATAAAATAATGTAGTACGGCTTTGCAGAAAACATCTTTATTTACAAAAAGTGTCGTGACAGCATATGTCTAACTATTATAGTTATGCCACAAAAAGTGTTTAATAGTAGAAGTGTGTTAGATTAGAATGATCGCCTTTCGAAACGGTGACCAGAAAACTCATAATGAAACATACTGAGAAAACATAGGTTGAATAGGAAGTTAGGTTAGGGTTACCGGCTTTTTTTTAATTATATTTTCATAGCTTTTAATGACCTTTCTGAGGAGGTTCTGAGTTATTATGAGTTGGTTTATTTCTGAGTTGACATGGAACCTTTCGGAACATCGCCTTGCACCGAAACGGGAGGGATGAATTCATACGTCCGTCACTCCTGGACACACTGATCCCCAGATTCCTACCCACACATACTACCCTTGTCCTCCCCAGAACTTCCTCTACTTCCTTTCCAAAAAATACCTTCCACACAGCGTCCCCAAAGATTACATAGGCCCTGTGAGGGGAATTATTTTCCTTCGGGCCTCCTTCCTGTGTGGAGCTAATGAAAAAAAAATACCTCTACCAGTCTCTCCTGATCCGGTTTGCCTCGCAGTAGGTGAGCAAAAGCGTTCGCCGCACGGACCTAGACAAATCTCACTCCTTAACGAACCACTTGGAGTAACGTATGGCAGAGGTGTTGATTAGCCAAAAAATGGTTCCCGGGGCGGTGGTAACCATACCTGCCTCCTTAAATTTAGGTATACCTTCCTCATCAAAGAAAAAAAAATAAAAGAATAAAAATATAGCTATTATTTTAGCTCATTGACATAAGCTCCACACAGGAAGCCCCGAGGAAAATAATTCCCATCAGGGCTTGTGTTATCTTTGGGGATATCTTTTTGAAGAGACTCCCTTAACCATTCTCTCCCGATCCGGCCTGCCAGATGGTGGGCACACGCGTCCGCCGCCATAACCTGCACAAACCTCAACCCATAAACCCGGGTACCCCAGCTAAGTCACTAAGCTTAGCGAACTACTTAACCTAGACCTACAGTTTGGCAGGCGGGTACGGGTACCGCCGCACCGGGAACCATTTATTGGATAACGAACTCCTCTGCCATAGGTCTCCCTAAGTGGTTCACAACGTTTGATGAATTAACAGGGGTGCTCAGGTTCTTGGAGTGAGGTTTGTCTAGGTCTTTGTGGCGAATGCTTTTCCTCACCTACTGCGTGGCGGTCCGGATCGGGAGAGGCTGCTTGAGGCAGACATAATCTAGACCTCTCCAGCCGGACTCTCTCGACCCCACGTAAATAATAATAATTAAATAACTTACATTGCTTAAAAAGTGAATCTAAAAGGTTTCATTATCGCCATGACGGCCGGCGTAGTACAGCAAAAACTCAACCACCGAAGGTCACGGGATCGAAACCCGGCGTGGCAAATAAATTTTTCTTGGTTAATTTGTGTTATTTCACAATTTATTCATATAAAATAATATATTTTACTTATCAGATTGATTACCATAGGTAGGTAGGTACCTATGGTCTGGAATTTTAACATGAAAAATTATTACAATTTGGAAGGTGAGAGTGGTACCGCTGCCCCGGGAACCATTTATAAGAATTTTAGGAACAAATGCAGCATAAAAATAAGAATATGCATAATATGAATAGCTGCATTTACAAATGCAGTTATTCTTATTATGTTGTTTACAGATTTTCTTCATTTTTATTGTTTCATTGGAAATAAGGTTGCTTCATGTAGTGACGACCGGCGTAGTCTAGATGTAATCAGTGACGGCCGCTGCCCTGAGAATGTGGTGGTTCACTGACAATCCGTACCTACTTATGACAAAAAAATTAAATTAGGAATTTTTTATTATTAATTTATTTTCAAACAAACTGTTAATCCCTCTTATGTGTATATTCAACACTGGTTGCACTCATTTTGGTAATAAAATTATATATTAACAAATTATGTTATTAGTATTTAACATAATCAATACAAAAAAAAACAAAACAATGACAATTATCACGTGACGGGTCAATATAACGCGCGCCGCAAGACGCAAACGATCTACGATCTTCGCCGAAAATCGATTGTATTCGTGTCACCTCGGGTCCATAGTTCATGGTCAATCGGTAAACTTCGGCAAGGATCGGATTATGTTGGGCCGGTTTCACGCGAATCCAAGCCAAATTCTGGTGCAAATAGCGAAATCGACGGGCTTTCGATGTTTTAAATATCCCGATACGAGGCCGCTAGGCGGCCGCGCTATGGGAGATTAAAACCGTTCTCTCTGATAATATTCGTAGCATTATATTGTATATTGGTAACTAATATTTTGAAATGATTAAATTAGAGATTTGATAGATTTAAATTAGATAAATTAAATTAGAGATTTTTTAGTCTTTAGTAAGTAAATAAAGTAAATTTAGGCATTATATTTTGGCAGTGCTGCACACGAGCGCACTGTGCGACCAGCCGCCCTTGGAGGTAATGCTCTTGACTCGTACACCGAAGTTCGCGTGGTTTATCACAATTTATTAATTTAAAATAATAAATGCATAGTATATATACTGGGCGTACTGTACAGGGCCCGCAGATACTTTAATAGTACACATCTGCTAACCCTGTATAAATCGCAAGTGCGCCCCACGGTTGAATTTGGCAGCCACCTCTGGTCTGGAGCTCCCAAATACCTTTAAAAAAAAACCTTGACTCTGTGCAGAAACGGGCGGTCCGTTTGATAGATTCTCCCATCTTAACAGACGGATTGCAATCCTTAGAGCACAGGCGTCAGGTGGGAATGCTGTCCTTGTTCTACAGGTATTACAATGGAAAATGCTCCGAGGAACTAGCGTCGTTGATCCCCTCGGCACCGGCGCATAGTCGGGAAACACGCCAAACACGCGCCCAACATTTGTACACGGTTGACATTAGTCACGTGAGAACGGGTCGTTTTTACGACTCGTTCTTGAGTTCAACAGCTCGGATGTGGAACGATTTACCAGCCTCTGTGTTTCCTCCCTCCTACAACATGGGTCTCTTCAAGACCCATGTTCACTCCTTCCTTTTCTCAAAAAGACCCTCCACACAGCGTCCTCAAAGATGACATAGGCCCTGAGGGAAATTATTTTCCTTAGGGCCTCCTGTGTGGAGTTAATGTAATAAAAAAAATATATATTTGCGGCACGTTCCAGAGTGAAAAATACTCTCAGTATCGCCATAGTGTAAGTAAGACCACCATTCAGAATTGAAACATTGCTTGAAATGGCGTAAGCTGTGTTTGTTGACTACATCTGAATAGCCAGGTACTTTCCCACCTTCCTCTTTCCTATCTCCTTCCCCTCCCCACTATCTTCAGCCTCGTAACATACCCCAATTGGGGATGCCATAGTCTCACTGGCTCCAGACGGGAGCAGCTGAGATTCTTTACTATAAAAAACAAATAAAATTACTTAACATGAAATATATTTTACTTTTTATTTACCTACTATTAAACATTTTCGGTAACATATCTCTTTTGTGTTTGAATATCTTGTACAAACTGACTGCGATTGAACGTGCAAAAACAACACGAAAGTTTCAACATTATAGTGCGTGATAATTTTTCTCACAACAAGGCAGCACGAACACTTTTACTTACATTTTAAACTCATCATATCTTTCTAATGAATTGTCCGATTTTAATAATTCAAAAAGTTGAATACAGATATTGAAACAATATTGAATATGAAGTAATTTATTTTGATAAGGATTAATACCAAGATACAAATAAAGAGCTTTTTCTAGCGGCGACATTAAAATTAAATTTTTAAAATAAAATAACACTTATTGTGGCATAACTATAATAGTTAGACATACGCTGTCGCGACCTTTTTTGTAAATAATGATGTGTTCTGCAAAGCCGTAGTACATTGTTTTATTCTATCTATAATAGTTTTCGCAGCGCACGCGATGTAAAGAATATTTTAGGCATTTTTTTTACACCTTGGGTTACATTATTGAAGTTTTAGTAAGTATCACTTTTTTTTGAAAATATTATTTAACCTATGTCACCCGAAGATAGTGTAGCTTCCTAACAATGAAAGAATTTTTCAAATCGGTTCAGTAGTTTCGGAGCCTATTCAATGCAAACAAACACACAAAGAATCAAATCTTTCCTCTTTATATTTTAGTGTGCTGAATTATGAGTTGGTTTATTTCTGAGTTGACATGGAATCTTTCGGAACATCGCCTTGCACCGAAATGGGAGGGATGGATTCACACGTCCGTCACTCCTAGACACACTGACGCCCAGATTCCTACCCACACTTACTACCCCATTCCTTCCCTGAACATCCTCTTCTTCCTTTCCTAAAATACGCTCCACACTGCATCCCTAAAGATGACATAGGCCTTGAGGGGATTTATTTTCTTCAGGGCTTCCTGTGTGTAAGAAAAAAAGGTCTCCCTCAACCAGTCTCTCCCGATCCGGTCCGTAACGCAGTAGGTGGGCAAACCCGTTCGCCGCAAAAACCTAGACAAATCTCATCCCTTGAACCCGAGCAACCCTGCTAAGTCATAAAAAGTAATTGGGATGACGTATGACGAGTTGGTTATCCAATAAATGGTTCCCGGGGCGGCGGTACACATACCTGGCTCCCAAACTATAAGTCTAGGTTAAATGGTTCGCTACCTTTAGTGACTAAGCCGGGGTGCCCGGGTTCATGGGCTGAGGTTTGTACGGGTTTTGGCGGCGGACGCGTCTGCCCACTATCTGCATGCCAATCCGGATAGGGAGAGAATGGTTGAGGGGGTCCCTTCGACTTGTTCAGTCGTACTCTATCGGAACTTGCCATGCACCGCAATGGGAGGGATGGATTCATACGTCCGTCACTCCTGGACACACTGATCCCCAGATTTCTACCCACACATACTACCCTTGTCCTCCCCAGAACTTCCTCTCCTTCTTTTCCTAAAAATACCTTCCACAAAGCGTCCCCAAAGATTTCATAGGCCCTGAAGGGAATTATTTTCCTCAGGGCCTCCTTCCTGTGTGAAGCTAATGAAAAAAAATGTTCCTCTACCAGTCTCTCCTGATCCGGCTTGCCTCGCAGTAGGTGAGCAAACGCGTTCGCCGCACGGACCTAGACAAATCTCACTCCTTAACGAACCACTTGGAGTGACATATGATAGAGGTGTTGATTAACCAAAAAATGGTTCCCGGGGCGGTGGTAACCATACCCGCCTCCCAAAATTTAGGTATACCTTAAATGGTTCGCTATGTTTGGTGACTTAGCCGGGGTGCTCAGGTTCATGGGGTAAGGTTTGTGCGGGTCTTAGAAACGGAAACGAAAACATAAACAAAATCGAAATCCTAATCGTAATCGTAATCGAAATCAAAATCAAAATCAAATAGGTAGGTCTGGAATTTTAACATGAAAAATTATTACAATTTGGAAGGTGGGTGTGGTACCGCCGCCCCGGGAACCATTTATAGGAATTATATATTATGAGTTAATGTAATAAAAAAAATATATATTTGCGGCACGTTCCAGAGTGAAAAATACTCTCAGTATCGCCATAGTGTAAGTAAGACCACCATTCAGAATTGAAACATTGCTTGAAATGGCGTAAGCTGTGTTTGTTGACTACATCTGAATAGCCAGGTACTTTCCCACCTTCCTCTTTCCTATCTCCTTCCCCTCCCCACTATCTTCAGCCTCGTAACATACCCCAATTGGGGATGCCATAGTCTCACTGGCTCCAGACGGGAGCAGCTGAGATTCTTTACTATAAAAAACAAATAAAATTACTTAACATGAAATATATTTTACTTTTTATTTACCTACTATTAAACATTTTCGGTAACATATCTCTTTTGTGTTTGAATATCTTGTACAAACTGACTGCGATTGAACGTGCAAAAACAACACGAAAGTTTCAACATTATAGTGCGTGATAATTTTTCTCACAACAAGGCAGCACGAACACTTTTACTTACATTTTAAACTCATCATATCTTTCTAATGAATTGTCCGATTTTAATAATTCAAAAAGTTGAATACAGATATTGAAACAATATTGAATATGAAGTAATTTATTTTGATAAGGATTAATACCAAGATACAAATAAAGAGCTTTTTCTAGCGGCGACATTAAAATTAAATTTTTAAAATAAAATAACACTTATTGTGGCATAACTATAATAGTTAGACATACGCTGTCGCGACCTTTTTTGTAAATAATGATGTGTTCTGCAAAGCCGTAGTACATTGTTTTATTCTATCTATAATAGTTTTCGCAGCGCACGCGATGTAAAGAATATTTTAGGCATTTTTTTTACACCTTGGGTTACATTATTGAAGTTTTAGTAAGTATCACTTTTTTTTGAAAATATTATTTAACCTATGTCACCCGAAGATAGTGTAGCTTCCTAACAATGAAAGAATTTTTCAAATCGGTTCAGTAGTTTCGGAGCCTATTCAATGCAAACAAACACACAAAGAATCAAATCTTTCCTCTTTATATTTTAGTGTGCTGAATTATGAGTTGGTTTATTTCTGAGTTGACATGGAATCTTTCGGAACATCGCCTTGCACCGAAATGGGAGGGATGGATTCACACGTCCGTCACTCCTAGACACACTGACGCCCAGATTCCTACCCACACTTAGGTACTACCCCATTACTTCCCTGAACATCCTCTTCTTCCTTTCCTAAAATACGCTCCACACTGCATCCCTAAAGATGACATAGGCCTTGAGGGGATTTATTTTCTTCAGGGCTTCCTGTGTGTAAGAAAAAATGTCTCCCTCAACCAGTCTCTCCCGATCCGGTCCGTAACGCAGTAGGTGGGCAAACCAGTTCGCCGCAAAGACCTAGACAAATCTCATCCCTTGAACCCGAGCAGCCCTGCTAAGTCACAAAAAGTAATTGGGATGACGTATGACTAGTTGGTTATCCAATAAATGGTTCCTGGGGCGGCGGTACACATACCTGGCTCCCAAACTATAAGTCTAGGTTAAATGGTTCGATACCTTTAGTGACTTAGCCGGGGTGCCCGGGTTCATGGGCTGAGGTTTGTACGGGTTTTGGCGGCGGACGCGTCGGCCCACTATCTGCATGCCAATCCGGATAGGGAGAGAATGGTTGAGGGGGTCCCTTCGACTTCTTGAGCCGTACTATATCGGAACTTGCCATGCACCGCAATGGGAGGGATGGATTCATACGTCCGTCACTCCTGGACACACTGATCCCCAGATTCCTACCCACACATACTACCCTTTTCCTCCCCAGAACTTCCTCTCCTTCTTTTCCTAAAAATACCTTCCACACAGCGTCCCCAAAGATTACATAGGCCCTGAAGGGAATTATTTTCCTCAGGGCCTCCTTCCTGTGTGAAGCTAATGAAAAAAAAAATGTCCCTCTACCGGTCTCTCCTGATCCGGCTTGCCTCGCAGTAGGTGAGCAAACGCGTTTGCCGCACGGACCTAGACAAATCTCACTCCTTAACGAACCACTTGGAGTGACATATGACAGAGGTGTTGATTAGCCAAAAAATGGTTTCCGGGGCGGTGGTAACCATACCCGCCTCCCAAAATTTAGGTATACCTTAAATGGTTCGCTATGTTTGGTGACTTAGCCGGGGTGCTCAGGTTCATGGGGTGAGGTTTGTGCGGGTCTTAGAAACGGAAACGAAAACAAAAACAAAATCGAAATCGAAATCGAAATCGTAATCGTAATCGAAATCGAAATCAAAATCAAAATCAAAATCAAAATTAAAATCAAAATCGAAATCAAAATCAAAATCAAAATTCAAAAGTCAAAGATAAAATCAAAATCAAAATCAAAATCAAAAAACAAAATCAAAATGAAAATCAAAAATCAAAATCGAAATCAAAATCAAAATCAAAATTCAAAAGTCAAAGATAAAATCAAAATCAAAATCAAAATCAAAAACCAAAATCAAAATCAAAATCAAAAGTCAAAATCAAAAGTAAAAATCAAAATCTAAATCAAAATCAAAGTCAAAATTAAAACCAAAATTAAAAATCAAAATCAAAACCAAAATCATAATAAAAAAAAAAATCAAAATCAAAATTAAATCTTATATAAAAAAACATTAGAATTGAAATAAGAACGTAAAGGTATAATATTATAATTTTATAAAACACATACAGCAAAATGCATTACTCAAAACAAAAGATACAATATAAGTTAGGTTATGCAGAATGTATAAAAATATGTATTCTTCATAACCGTTTTAAAAATTTATCTGAAGTATTAGATATATTTTTCCACCAAGTGCCGTTGTATTACGTTTTACAACTTCCATATCGGCTCAACCAATGAACAGTAAAACCAGATATAGGTAAATGTTTTTTATGACCAATCAGAAGGTTTCGTTCATAACGCCATCTTGAACGCCATTCTGATTGGTCATGGTCAGATCAACAATTTTATAGTAAAAGCACATATAGGTACATAAGATATACGATTATGTGGATCAACAACGCATGGCAATTTGGGCGGATCATCAACGCATGGTGATTTGGGCGGATCAACAGTTACGAAGCGTATGATTTCCATACAAATATCGAAAATTATATGTGTAGTATTTCGTTTACTTTTACTGGGAAACTGGCAACCTTGCTATTTAATGTAACGTTGTTGCCAAATCATACAGAAGTATTCCATAAAAGCCAAGTTATATGGTGTTAAAGGTGGATCAACACTGTCGAATAACTTCTTACTGGATCAGCATACTACGAGAAGAGGTCAATATATATATATATATATATATATATATATATCGAACCGATTCTGAAAGCGTCATAATATAAACGTAATGCATACAGGAATATACGGAGGTCGTCAAATGTTCGTAATGAACGGACGCCCTAAATATGGAATGAAGTGTGATATACGTACGATATACGCGGTTACCAATACGACGGCAATATGAAAGGAAGTCCAAAAGACTCTAAAGTATACGTAACTACCAAAAATTTGAATACCCTTAAAACACAATTTCTGGATAAATCTTTTACTATCACTCTTTTCTTAAGCTAAAAACATGTGAACATTCACAGCAATTTTATTTAAAAACCTACCGTAAGCAGTGGTTGCCAAAAGGATGCGAAGTGAAAGGTTGCCAAATCTGTTGCGGGATGTATATATATATATATATATATATATATATATATATATATATATATAATTAATATTTTCGCTTCGTTCCAGATTAGAAGGAATTATGATTCTAGTGTGGGAACTAAGATATGCCTTTTCTTACATTAACTACACACAACATACTATATTTGAGGTTGCTGTGTGGAATTTTTTAAGTAAAAAAAGGAGAGGAAGTTCTGGGTATGAAAAAATGTGAGTGCTGGGTATGAACCTGGAGTCAGTGTGTTCAAGAGTGACTGTACATGAATCCATCCCTCTCTCTGCGGTACAAGGCGTTGGGTCGAGAGGGTCTGGATGGAGAGGTCAAAAGGTATCCCTCAGCCAGCCTCTCCAAATCCGGTCTGCACGGCGGCTAGTGGGCAGGCGCGTCCGACACCAAGACCTAAACTACTTCATTTCATACTATGTAAAGATTAGCTTCCTTCAGCTAAGTAGGTACCCATTATCTCTACGAATCTTTAATGTATCTAACAATATTGTCCTTCAGTATCTATATTATTTTGAATTATTTTTATTAGTTTATAAAATTATTAACCTCAACGCAGGTTTATCCTAGTGAGGTTTAAAATTAAATTGCAAACAATAATACCTTCAACGTAAAAAAAAAAACAATAAATTATAATAACACTCTCAAAGTAAACAGTTTTTTTTTAATACACAATGCCATATTCATGGATACATGGACAATAATACATAGAATTATCTACAAATATGTACATAAAAATAAAAGTATACCAATGCAGGTCACATAAATTAGACCACATTCAAGATTTAGTATCCTATATCCAAACTGGATCGGATTATAATTTCGTAATCTATGAATTATGTTCGCGTTACCAAAATCGTGCTCAAATTCATAATGTAACTATAAATAAGTCTTTTCATCTATTCTGTTCTACCTACGAGTTTATTCGTGAATTTTTGTAGAATACTAACAAAATACCAATATTTTGAAATGCAGGACATTATAAATTCATTTGACTCAATCAATTCAAATTGCCCTCAGCATGGAATCGAATGGACAAATAATAACGATCTATCTATTTGGGAGTTGAATGCAATTTGGATTAATATCTTATTATGTACTTACCGAATTACCAAAACTACTTCCGATAGGATAACGGCAATTCGGGCATTTGGTTTTGGTTTAATAAAATTAATCAGGTAATTTATGATTCGCGATTTTCACAGCCAAAAGAATCATCGTGTTTTATTTTTGGGGTATTATATTGTGTTATGTGCAAGACTGCATTCAAGTCCTTCTGAGGCAAACCAAGTTTCCTCTGGAAACGGATGGAGTTTATAAACTCAGATGTTCCGGATGTGACAAAGTTTAAGCAGGCCTGACAGAATGGACGATCTCCAAAAGCATGTCAGAGCACTTTCGAGCATGTAAACTCGGCCACCCTGACAAATCGGCAATTGACGATCACTTAATTGAAACCAGCCATTAATTTGGATTTGTTGCTGAAGTCCTGGGTAGACCCAACACACATAGAGCCCTCCTTATTACGATGGCAATTGGAAATTCACAAAAATCCACTTCAGACCAAATCACTAAAATTAATAAAGACGACTAAAATTAATCAAGACGGCTAAACTCATAGTTCTTGGTATCTTGCGATTAACGGCTAAAAAGACCCCCAGTCAGCATCCCCAAAGATGACATAGACCCTGAAGGATTTTCTCAGTGCTTGCTGCGTGGGGATAGTTTAAAACAAAATTATGATAAAGTTATTATTACATTTCAAAAAATACTTATTAAAAATGTTATTTTTATTTCAATATATATTTTTTTAAATTTGGTTTATTTCAAATTGTAAAAATAAAAATAAAACGGTAAGATTAGTTAGTACCTATTACAATCACGTATGATTTTAGATTTTCATGGCCAAAAGTATAGTATCATAGTGATTAATTTTTGGGGTATCATGCCGTGTTGCGATACCTTCTTCTTTAGCCAACGTTCCGGACAGCGTTACAGTGTCCGATTATAATGATTATATTGAGAAGTGCAATCTTTCTGCACCACTTATTTCTGTCTCGGAAGGAAAAACTAAACAATTCTTTAATTAAGGCAAGGCCGGACTCAAGGCAATTAATAATGTCCTAACAACTTAATGGCGGCCTTATTGCTATGTAATATATTTTTATTATTATGTTACCGACAGTGAAATGTTGCCAGTCTATTAAATTAACGATATAATTAGGAATAATTCGGTTGTAGTTATTAATATATGGTAGGTAGATATTATAGTAATAAATTCAGAAGTTGAAAGTTCATTGTAATTACTGACTAGTTTAATATAAACCTTGATTGAAAGCAGACAAAGGTCAAACCTTGACTAGAGACGCAGAGTATTTTTTTATACTACAAAAGAGTACCAATTGCCCGGAGCTAGTGAGACGATTGCACCCCTTATTTGGGGATTTTGCGTGGCTTAATTATGTGGGGGAAGGGAATGGGTGGTGACCAAACAACTCAGAATAAACTTAAAACCTCATTTGAAAAGTCATCAAAAGCGATGAAAAAAATTGGTTAAATAGGTTACGTTAGGTTTTATTTTTGTTTTTTTGCACAGCTTTCACTTTTCAAAGAGGTGTTGAGTTGTTGAGTTTAAATGATTCTGAGGTGTCATGGAATCAAAAATAATTATTTAAAAATTTGCAAGCCCTTAAAAATGCCAAATGACGTTAAATATAATTAATTAAAATTTTTCGAGATTTTTTTTAAAGCAAACTGAAATTGCGGTATTCTGTCTTTACTGCTTAAATCATAAATTTCACCGTAATGCAAAATGAGATAGCAGGAGACAGAAGCAGAATATATCTTCCAAAAAGACTCTAAGACGGTTGTCTGTTATCTGCGATTATCTCCTTTCAAATTAAAAAGGGCAATCTACCCTGATGCTGGATACTGTAATGCTGTTCGAAACGTTGTTTTAAGAAGGAGGTAACGCAACACGGCATATAACCCCACAAATATAACACGATAATACTTTAAATGGCCGTGAAACTCTCAAATCATATTATCTACCATTACACTGCTTTCTTTATCCATCCGCCTTATTTCTATATCCAACCGATTTATTGTTCTTTGAAAACAAGCAAGTCTTTTTTCAGAATGTTTTCAGTAAAAGTCGGTATCATTTTTAGTACAAGATTAAGTCAACTCAATTGAGAATAATAAATCAAAATTATTTAATTTTATCGTTGGTTTAAATTTTTAATTGCTGAGAATTTTTACTTCTATTTATTGATCTGGGTTATGTTATCAAGCCGCCAAATACAAAATCGAACTCTAGTTTGAAAAGTAGGTCACATTCGAATATCGATTCCATAGAAATAAGCAAGTCTATTCTGCTGCTGCCACTAAACTTGTCAATGTAACCTTTTCTTTGTTGTCTGCTTTACAAGATGTAGACCCCTATACCCAACCAGTGGCGTTTTTTTTTCTATGGAGCTTTTTTTTTTCTATGCATTGAAATCTGATAAAACACTTAATAAAATGGACAATTTTTACGATCTTTTTGCCACACTTCCAACAGCGCGATATTCAAATTTCGAGCTCCGAAATGAATCTCATACGTGCGTTTTAAAATCAGCGCCTGTGTGACTTGCTGTTCTGTAGTTCATACAAAACATTCACGTGGCGAAGGGCATAAGGGGGGGGGGGGGGGGGTTCAAAAAAGCTTAGAAAAAAATATAATACTACTCCTAGATTTAATTTGTAGGTAACAGTATTTTGCAAGAGTCAATAGATTTTTTCCTGTGGTTATTGTGTTTTTGTGGTTATTAAAATAAGTTAACGAGGCACTGAAAATGTTACTGTTTTATACAAAAAACGAATAGTTCTTATGTAAATTGCGATTTTATATTTTATAATATACGGCTTTACACTCAATAGCACCGGACGCCCGCCAAATCGAATTTTGTTGCTAGGTGTGAATGCATATATTCTGAATTATGAGGAAATTCCTTTCGATCTGCGGAAACATATACATAATTTTGGAAAATCCCAAAATTGGATTTATAGAAGAGTGATTTTTTTTTCTTCCTTTTTTCGAGATAGGCCACGAATGACCACGAACTATCACTGCTTACGCCCAACACACACACTACTGACACCGTACTACAAAAGTAGGTACTACATACAACAGGCCGTCGATCACACTAGCGCTGTCCGCCGGCTGTGACTCACTTTATTATTATGATTTTAAAAGTCACGACGATCTTTTGTATCCTGGGAAAAATATGAAGACTTCAGATTCCTTGAAGGTAAATATTGATCAAATAAAATGTTGTGAAAGAAGAATCCTCAAGGACCAAGTTTGAGTCCTTTTTTATTTTGTGGCTGTAGATGTTATGAAATAGTTACAGAAGATAAGATAATATTAAGATAGAAATTAAATAAAAAGTAGAAGATATTCCCAATAGCCCAAAGCCAAAAACTATGGTAACCCGTATTTGGGTCCTCGAAACACCGAATAATAAATGATTTTTTCTACAAACGTTGCAAGTATTTACCTAGGCATTTTGAAGTGAAAACTTCTTTAGCACCGTTGTGAAACTCGATGAAACGAAAAATAGCGACATTGAAAAGAGACCAACACATACATCTATAGGATTTAGCCTGCGAGACAATAAGATAATATACTCGGTCTCCTCTTTGTGCGGTGCTTCGTAGCCTATCATTCTCCTCTTTGTGGGTTGCTTCATAGTCTTTCGGTCTCCTCTTTATGCGGTGCTTCGTAGTCTTCCCAATCTTGTCTACTTTAGTTTTCTGAAGGTTTTATTTCTACCGCGTGTGAATTGCATAATTTTTTATCACCTCTGTGTTGTAGCAATCCGTATTGTTTGACACGTCATAATAAACGTCCATGCTAAACCTACTTTCTAATGATATATTGCCTTCGTATTTGTGTTGGAGGGTGTATATAAAAAACGGTGCCATGTCAACTGAGAATAAATTCAACTCAACACCTCCTTAAAAAGTAATTAAAAGCTATAAAAAAATAATTTTAAATTAGCTGATAACCCTAACCTAACGTAACATATTTAACCAATTTTTAATTAAAAAAATTTATCAATCTAAATGACTTATCTGAGATGGTTCTGAGTTTGTTTCATTCCCAGTTGTCCGGTCACCATAAAAAATGAACTACCTTTTCCTATCTGTCATAACTGCCATATTTCCATTTTAGTTGTGCCATTTCTTTCCACAGCAGAAAGTCATACAATCATAATACACGTTTGTCCCTCAGTTTCGTTAAAAAATAAATAGAGTTTTTTTTTAATTGAGAAATCCCTCTGATTTATTAAGATTCATAACATAATGGAACTATTTCTTATGTAAACGATGAAAAATAAATTTATTTCACTATAAAACGTGTACGTTGGCGCTTAGTAGGTATCAGCTATATTGCATTGACTCGATCTTTAGTATATATTTATTAATCCACCCATATCCCCTGACCTCGAAAATCGATCCAATTCTCAATCCAATAAAAAGTTGCATGGGTAGCCGTCAGAAAAGGAGATCCGGTTTAGTTAAAGTGCAAAAGGATTTTCTTATTATCATTCAAATTAAATTAAAGGGTATCGTTAGTCATGAGCTCAACAAAATTTTGATTAACACCTACTCAATAGTGGTTTATTGTGGAACTTGTAAAATTATACATGATATAAAAATTTAACGCCTTGCTTATGAAACCTATGTGACAGCTACGAACGCATTTCTGCTGAATTGTTCTGATCTGAAAGGATCTGCACTCTGCGACGTAAAAATGTAATTTATGATAGTGAACTTCCGATAGGAGATATCACCAAATGAATGTGAATATGGTTATTGTTCGTTTGTATCATTTTGGCAGATTGGCGTCATAAGCAAAAAGGCAGGTAGAAAAATTCAAAAGTCACATTCCGATGTACTTTTTATTAAAATTGGTGAAAGGTCTCTCGAGATTCCTAGCTGCCTTTTTTCTTATGATGGCAGATTAATCAAGAGGCTTGATGTTAGAAGTGTTGCAACTTAACTTGATTGATAAAAATATAATTTATATATGTATGTACATTGTACACAGTAAATAGCAGTGGTCCTAGTGCAGTCCCTTGGGGGATACCAAAATCACCAAATCATCCCTTGGGGGATACCAAAATCAAATCTTCACCATCCCTGAACCCCTGCCAAAAAATCCACCGTGGATTTCTTGGCAATTTTCTCATTCCCAAATGGTATATACAGTTTTTTTTTAAATATATTAACACATTATCTGGCAAGACAGTTCAATTTGTATAACAAAATTTTGTACAAAACAAGTACGGCATTCAAAGGGATAAACCAATATTATTAAATTTCTTCAACAGTTTCTGGTGTAGAATATACTGTCATGAAGTAAGAATATTTTCTTATCATACATAACTTTCATAACCTGCATTTCTTCACACTAAACATTCCAATTTACCTTTGCTTTCATTCCCGATGGCCTGCAATTACTTTAAATTAAAATATCTCTGGGTTTCGTACAATTCCTTGGAATTGCAGATATATTTAACGAGATAATAATATGTTCCAATAATAGTACAATAATTGAGTGATGCAATAAAGTAAGTGGAAAAGCAACTTCATACGTTACCATGGGCTTAGCGCAAGTGCTAACAGAATCGTTGCAAAATAACACATGGCGTTAAATATTATTAGTGGTAATGCAACGGTTACGATTGCGATACATCTTGCACGCAAATTATATGAATGTTTAATAACAATGTATACGTGAATGTTTAAAGTTGCATTAATCAGTACAACCAAATTTTCTGCACGATATTTTATTTATTCTACAATTATCAACAAAAAACGTGTGTATGGTGATAACACTAACTAACTGTCCATCACGCCGCGCGCCGTTTCCCGCAAGGATAGGCTGTCCTTTGGAGGACGGACGGGCAAACAACTCGGTCTTGGCACACACTCTTTCCCTCAATCACATTCAAACATCGTAATAACACATCGTTTTTTAAATAATTAAAATAGTCACTGGTTTTTTTTTTATAATTTGATATTTTCACGGCCATAAGTGTTATCATGATTATTTTTTTTTGTTATTTTGCCGTGTTTCGTTTCCTCTTCTGCAGCCAATATTTCGAACCGCCTTACAGTGTACATCATCAAGGAAGATGTGTCGATTTAAAAAAAATGTTTACCTACTTAACAGAGGAGGACCTGAGGAAAATAATTTCCCTCAGGGACTATGTTATCTTTGGGGATGCTGTGTGGAGGGTCTTGCTTACGAAACCATGTTTTAAAGAAATCCATGCCGTAGAAGGGATACAGATTTACAGGTTTACATAAAATGCTGGGGGTGCTTTTGGCATGTTTCCCGACTGCACTCAATGAAGCTAGATCTTCGGAGCATCTTCCATTGAAATATCGGTAGAACAAGGTTGGCATTCCCTCCGACCGACGCCTGTGTTCTAAGGATTGCAATATTTTTGTTAAGAAAGAGGAATCTGTCAAACGGACCGACCGTTTCTGCATAAAGTCGAGGGTTTTTCGGATATGTTAGGGCTCCAGACCAGAGGTGGCTGCCAAATTCAACCATGGGGCGCACTTGTGATTTGTGTACTATCTAAGTCCCTGCGGGCCCTGTACAGTTACGGCCAGCTTCTAAGTGGCAAGCGATTGTTGTGAAGTGTGGGTTTATGTATGAAGTGTTAGCAAGTCTTGGCGGCCGATACGTCTGCCCATCTGCTACATGGCAGGCCGGATCGGGAGAGACTGGTTGACGGAGATCTTTTGACCTCTTCAGTAGGACTCGCTCGGAACATATGCCTTGCACTGCTGTTGAAGAGATGGATTCGTGCGTCTGTCACTTCTGGAGACACTGACTCCCAGATTTCTATCAAGCCCTCTTACCTTTTTCCTTTCCATAACTTTCTCTCCTTTGATTCCTAAAAAAGCCCCTCTACACAGCATCCCCAAAGATGATACAGGCCCCGAGAGAATTAGAGCCTCCTGTGTGGAGCTATTGTAAAAAAATTTATATATTTCTCACCATGACATTAAGGGCGTTACAACGATTTCTATGAGACCTATGTGTGCTGTTCCCAAAAGCGAACAAATTCGCCGGAGGGGTTAAATTGACGAGTGCGATCGTATTATGTAAGGTATTTAACCAAAATGTGGAGTACCCAAGTGCTATTTTATGTCTTGCAGCGTTACTGTAATGATTAAGAACTGCTACTATGTATTAAGAGTTTTTGCCTTCGTGTGACAGGTTTACTCTGCATCGTTATCAATATAATATGTCAACTGTATAACGCAATATGCAATTAAATTAAGGTCCGGTTGCTAAGCTTCGGATAAATGAGTTCAAGAGAGTAGAAAAATATATTATTTTGTGCGATGTACAATTTATATCATATTATGATTTAATAAAAGGATACCCGGCTTCGTGTTTTGTTTACATATTCCACATCCCACAATCACAGATTCAAATCCAATCAACAAGTTCTTAGAAGAACGTGCACAAAATACAATAAGAACTTTTCCGACACAGATATTTTCCATTTGTCCACATATCAATTTACTAAATGTATATTTGAAAGAAAAAAAAACAACAACGGATTAATTACGTAGGTACTTTCTCCCCTGCTGTGTGTAATTGAAAGTTATTTTTCTCTTTTTCATTGTGTTGTTTCTCTTTTCTTTTATTTTGTTTATCTGTGATCATTTATTTCATTTATGTAGGTGTCCATTATTTTTAGGGACTTACTTGACTCTCTTTAACCAGCGATTCCTGACGTTATTTGGAGAAAAAATGTAAACAAATTCAAATTAAACTACTCGGCTGAGTGACCAAGGATGACTTTTTACGATATATGTTTTGTTTAATTGAAGAAAAAAACAAAAAAGTCACCGGAAACCAAAATTTTATTCCAAATAATGTCAAAAATTACTGGTTAATGTCAAAGAGGTCCCTTAACATCCTTCGTATTTTTAATATTTTTTTATTTTATTTAGATTTGCTTTTTTATCAATATCACTGTATGTTTTTCTTTAATCATAGATGTTTTTTATACTTTGAAATACGAATTTTAATGTGGAAACTTCCACTGCTGCATGCAACCACAAAAGGTGCATTTTTAATGTGTTTAACTATTTGTTTACCTCATAAACAAAAAATAATAATTAACTAACTAACTAACCATCGTACCGTTTCCCACAGGGGTAGGCAGAGAGGACAAACCGCCAAACAACTCGGTCATGGCACACACTCTTTGCCTCACTCACATTCGTACATCGTCTCATACATTCTCTTCTATTTTTCTGACTGTTGACATGGCCCGACTCAAGTATCTGATTCACTTGATCGTGCCATGTCTTCCTCGGGCGTCCCTGGCCTCCTCTAACATTCACATTTGCGTCGTACATTCTTCTTACACTATTTTCTTCATTCATTCGCTCTACATGCCCCTTTCTTAATCTTACTCATTATGCTTACATCAGCCTTACATTATTTGCGGATATCCACATTTCTCACACGATCATACATTGTTTTACGACACATAGGCCTCAGGGATCTCATTTCAACAGCATTCAGTTTACTTTCATCCTTCCTCTGCCAGTTCCATGCCTCACTGCCATACATCAGGGTAGGTACCAGGAATCCATTGTGGACTGCTAGCTTTGCTTCTTTTGACAGTTTTTTATTAGCGCCAACCGCATTCAGTCCTCCATTAATGGAGTTTCCGGCATTCACCCTTCTTTCAATATCTCTATCAGCCTTCCCATCTCTCGTAAATATACTACCCAGATACACAAACTCATCTCCCTGCTCCAAATATTCATCATTCACAACTTTATTGCATACTGTTTTCATACTCTTTCAAACACCATGACTTTAGACTTACTTACATTCATCATTAACTCATTCTTCTTACATACTTCGTTCATCCTAGATACAAGAGACTGTAGATCTTCCATAGTGTTAGAAATCAGCACCGCATCATCAGCATACAACAGGCAACATACTTTCAGATTACTCAATTTCGCGCCCAATCCCACCTCTTTCAATTCTTGCATACAATTATGCGTGTATAGATTGGATAACCATGGTGACATTACGCAGCATTGCTTAACACCTTTTGTGATGTCAAACTACCCCGTTACACCACCGTTCACCCTAACACATCCAACGCTTTCCTCGTACAGAGACGCAATTGCCTGTATGAGATTTGTATTCACTCCATATTGGATAACACCTTCCATAGCTTTTTCCTGTCGACTCGGTCGTATGCTTTTTGTAGATCTACAAAGGCGCAGAAAAGTTTCTGATTTTTCGCCAAAAACTTCTCAGTGAGCATACGCAAGGAGAAAATCTGGTCCATGCATCCCCTTCCACTCACAAAGACACCTTGTACATCCCATATTTTATCTTTTATTTCCATTCTTACCCTTTCAATCAAAATTCTTCCGTACAGCTTGCCGACTGAACTTAACAGGCTAATAGCCCTTTAAGAAACTAAAAATAAATATATCACCCTTCAACACAAAACATGCTATAAATAATTCGATCACTGTGATGTTTTACATATTACTAATACGTGAAATAAACATTATGTTTTTTCAGCCACTACTATTGACTTAGTTTATCACTTTTTCATCTCTTTAAATTTAGTTGGTAAATAAATTTAGTGAAAACAAACCGTTTGCTTCATACTCCGAAAAACATGAATTTTAGCGGTCCGTTATTATTTATTTTTACTAATAAAAACGAAGCTCACAAATACATAATGGCTAATAACATATGTACCTACCATTTTCGGAACTCAAGAAGCATAGGTGTAAATACAATCGCGATTCAAGTTTATTATTTTAGTATTTAATCGACGAAGCCAATATTAGCGACTTTCAAACGAAAATTTGAAACAGAAAAATCAGAAAAAGATTCGGTCGCATTTAGGAATTGAACCCGGACCACCTTCGGTCATATTTAACGGTGTCATACTTCGACTAAGACCTATCAACCTTTATTTTCTTCAGCAATCATACATACAGATATCGGCCAATAACAATATGCGTTAATGATACGAAGATATTTTGGTAGTTCTTAATCGAAGTGTGATGCAGCTAAGTATGACTGAAGGGAAAAGGGTCGAATTGGGTCCTGGGTTTAATTCCTAGATACGACCGAATCTTTTTCTTTTTCAAATTTTTGAGAGTCTATAATATAGTCTTCAATAATTAAATATTACAATTTACTCTTCAAATTATTCGAAAAATAAAATAAAAAATAATTTTAATATTTGTTTCGCATTTAACAGCCCCTGACTCTTTTAAAATGTCATTAAAATGCGAAACGCCAGTCAATGCAAAACCAGGCATTTCAGTGTTTTTAAAAAAACGTTTTATATTATTTATATGAATACCGCACAAGAGTTCCAGTAGCTCCCAATCATCTGGGGCCAGTGAGACTTTGGCATTCCCAATCAGGGTGTTCTAAGTATGTGAGGCTGAAGGTACTGATGAGTGGAAGCAGATGTGAAGATGAAGGTTGGGAAGTATAGAAGTAATAAGTGGTGGAAGAAGGATTTCAGTGGGTTTTTTTTTACAAAGCTCCACACAGAAAGCCCAGTGGTAAATAATTTCCCTTTGTCGTCTTTGAAGATGCTGTGTGGTTGGTCTTTTGAAAGAAAGGAAGGAGAGGAAGCTATGGGAAGGAAAAAAGTTTGAGGGGTGGGTAGGAATCTGGCGGTCAGTGGATCCAAGGCGAGAGAGTCCTGTTGGAGAGGCCAAATGTTCTTCTTCAATCAGTCTCTCCCGATCCGGCCGTAATGCAGTGTGTAGACAAACGCATCCGCCGCCAATATAAACCTCACCCCCTATGAACCCGGGCATCCCTGTTAAGTCACCAAACTTAGCGAACCACTTGGGATGACCTACGACGGAGGTGTTGGTTATCCAATAAATGTTTACCGGAGCGGCGCGGCGGTACCCGCTTGCTTATAAGTAATTTGGATTATTAACATCCCTTTTGCTTTGTCATTATCAAAAATAGAAATATTAGAATGGGTTTGCTTTAATTTGTAGCCCTACCCACTTCTTGATTCGGAGCCCTGAGTTTGCATATAAATGTAGTTCCCTACAAATATAATTCATACAAGTAATTAAGTTACCTAATAAGTAATCGGTGTAAACTGTAAATATTGAAAGGTTAATAATATATTGGTACCATGTGCAGTGTGCATGTGTCGGTAATGTCAGTATCTAGATCACATTACTTAGTTCACAGTATTAGCAATCAACCTGTAATTGCCAAACTAATTATATGTTAGAAGTTGGATAAGATCTAATTGTAGGCTCTGTGCTCTATTATTAAATTATTTTTTTTATCCGGAGGCTATTGGAGGTAGGTTTATAGTGTATACTGTCTTTCAAGAGATCATTATAAAATCACCTGGTACTAACGTGTTAAAAAAAATAGTAATTTAATTTATTGTTTTCGTTAGTGATAAAGGAGGTGTGAGATAATGATGAGTACTTTTATTATAGTCTGCATATTTAAGCGCCCTTGAGGTGATTTTTCACAAAAAAGGGCATTCCAGTACTTATATGTATATCCTTAAATTATTTAAAAGGCTGACGAATTTTTCCTAATGATGACTTTAATGTAACATTAATTCAATCAATTAAATACAACCATCAGATGGTGATAGTAAAAAGGCCAAATGAGCCGCAGTACTAGTTAGTTAGAAACATGAAAGGGTGTAGTTATAAGTCCTAGCTAGGTAGAGGATTACGAAAGAATCCATAAAATAAAAATAATAAAAAATAACACAGCTCAGCTCAGCACTTTCAAGGAAGAAAATTTCGTAAAACCCACCCAATCTCCTGCGGAAAATGTCAACCGTGCACACATTTTCGATGGCCTACTTCTATAGTGAGACTTTCGAAAATTACAGATTTCTAAAGAACTACAATTTATCTTAATGGGAGTGAATAAACTACCTAACCAACTTTTTTCTTACCATTTTTTTTTCAAAAATTCATAATTTAAGGATGCATGCTGTTCCTGTGACTATATTGTACCTACATTAATAAAAATACAAAATTAACACCGTATCAACTTATTTCCTTAAATTTTTGTTTGTGTATGGTATGAGCTTTCCTTGCCTGGCTAGACAATATTTGAGTTGTTTCTTTGTTTCAAACCAGCAGACCCGGCCACACGTTGCTGTGGCTAACGAAATACAACGCCATTACCCAACCTTTATAAAATCCACACCACCCGCTTGCCAGCTGCCCGCTGCCCGCTGCCCGCTGCCCGCTGCCCGCTGCCCGCTGCCTGAATTGAATATTTGAATTTATCGGCTTTTCTCTACTATAATAAGCATGTATTATACATACAAACCTTCCTCTTGAATCACTCTATCTATTGGTGAAAACGTCATGAAAATCCGTTGCGTAGTTTAAAAGATCTAAGCGCACATACTTTTTGGGTAACTTCATTTTATACTATGTAATGATACGAAGGGTGTCCAAGAATTAATGACCGTTCCTTTTTTTTCAAAATGTGGCAGGACTGGCGTGTAGCTCAGACTTTCCCCTAAAAAACAAGCGGTGATTCGGCTTGGTTGCTACTTCAGTGCGATATTTGCGTCCGTTTGCGATGGACGCTCTGTCGAATCCCACCGACGGGTGTCCGCCCTGTTGAAGTTCGTAAGATCGCAATTTTGATCCTAGACGCCATAAATGATTTTCAGAAAAAAATGGCGTATGCAAATTGTGTGCTCGTCGGGTTCCCAAAATGCTGGAGAGCAAAATCGTATGGAAAGCGTTTGGATCTCTTCGAACCTTTTTTTCCAACCAAGGCGAAGCTTTTTCGGGTTGAAACATGGGTTCACCATCTAACTCCGGAATCAAAAAGACAATCAATAACATTATTTGCATTTTTTTCTTCACCCGAAATAACATTTAGCAGGAAAACATTTGGAGACTGACTTGGTCGCAGAGGGAGAAATGATAGCATGTTTTGCGTCGGAGTTCTGTGATGAAAATTATTTTAATTGATGACCTAGTGCCACGTCTCACCAAGTGCATCGATCATAAAGGGGACTATGTCGAAAAATACTCTTAGTGGGGATATATACCTAATATATCATAAAAAAAAATGTAATAAATTTTTCCTGATTTTTTAAATTACAACGGTCTCTAATTCTTGGACAACCCTTGTAGGAGCGAAGCACAATAAATTCATGAAGAAATTACATCACTAACTCAAAATAGTTATTTTTATTGTCTCATTCTGTGCTAGAGGGAACGGTTCTTCAGAGAACGTTCCTGTGAAATGCTAATAGAACCGACACAGATTTCCCATTTAAAGTAATACATAAATTTTCAATTTGTTAGGCGGGTATGGGTAATGCCGACCGGGAACCATTTATTGGATAACCAACACCCCTGTCGTAGGTCACCCCAAGTGGTCCAATACGTTTGATTTACAGGAGTGCCCGGGTTCGTAGAGTGAGATTTGTCCGGGTCTTGGCAGTAAATGCATCTGTCCACCTGTTGCATGGCGAGCCGGATCGGGAGATTTTGGTTGAGGGAGGCCTTTTGATCTCTCCAGTCGGACTCTCAACCCATCGCCCTGCACCAAAAAATATCATCGCAGTTGGAGGGATGGATTCATCATACGTCCGTCACTCCTAGCCACAATTACCACCATATTCCTACCCACCTACCATATTTTTTTTTTAGAAAGAAAGACAAACATTCCCGGGTTACGAATAACCTAAAAATATTTTTAAATATTTTTAGGTCATTTACACCACTAAGTTCCTACGGGGAAAATGTTGCTTGTGTTGTGATGGAAGACTTAGCCAGCCGAGGCCTCGAATACGCGACGCCTTTAAATAGTCCGTGCTTACATTGTGTTACTACGCTTGCGGCGAACAGGCGCCATTTTCCTATTGAATTTGCAAATAATAAATTTATTTAATAACTAAGCCTACAGTTATGTGGAAAAAGGGGGAGTATATTTCTATTGAAATTGTTCAAAAGAAACATCTCAGTTCTTATTTTTGTAATTTAAACTTTTTGGCAGCTACGAAATATAATTTTTCAAATACATTTGATACTGCTATTCATCAGGTAATCACACTTCGATAAGTAGCTGCTAACAAGCATTTTTTAGAAAAAAATAATGACTGCAATGTATTTTATAAAATACGTTTTATTAAAGAAATATGTATGTCGAAATAATTCATCTGTAATTTTTTATAAAATTCCATTTAGCGCCTATAAAATGTTTGTCAGCAAATTTCACAGCATCACCCGAACACAAAACCACGACGCACAACTTTCGTAATAATTTCGAATAAATCAACAAATCAATTGATTGAAAGGGTGTATCAAATATATCAATAATGTCCCCACTGATGTGTAGAAATGTATTTTATGTTACATTTTCTACGAACTTTGCCAACAGATAATAAACTAGTTTTAAAATAAAAAATTAATTGTCACATGATTGTGTCGAATAATTCTACTGAATGTAGGTTTGTTTCTAATAGAAAAAAATGTATCATCGGACAGCAAAATGACATGTCCATTTTTTACTCCAAATATGCTCTGGAATCGCTGGTTAAAACCCCTCGGGTACTTACTCTTACATCCTGTATATTATAAACTTCCATTAAAAGTTTTTGTAAGTTGCTTTTGCATTTTTTTTTATTTTAGCATTTTATTTTAATAAAAAACTATTTTTTATATTTATTAGTAATTTTTGTTATATTTCCCTCAAACAAAGAAAATCTTGTTAATGGGTTCCCACTTTTGGTTGTTATATATTTTATACGCAAGTAATTTATTTTTTCCAAAAATTTGCAATAATTGTTTTGTAAAATTATTGGGGAAAAAATAAATAAATGCAAATTAAATACTTATCAGCCATTATTACGAATGCCAAGAAGGTTCCTGTAACAATGAAATAACTACACAATAATAAGAAAAATCACATTTTATTATGACATTTTAATACAAAATACAAACTGTGCAAGAAAACCAATAACCATTTTAATGATTAATTTATTCGATAGTTCCTGAGTTCGTACACCACCCTAAGTGCACCCTAGTAAATAATATATATGGGAAAGTACCCAATAACTGGCACCTTAAAAACTTTACGTGGTTAAAAAAAGGATACCTTTGTACATCGAAAAAACAATACATTGCTGAATACTAGTGAAGCCAGAAAATAGAACAAACAAAAAAAATATTTCAAAAATATGTTGCTTGTGATAATAAGGGTCTTCGCTCGTGGAGAAACCGAAAACAGGTTGGCAACTCAATTCACGGCGCAACTCAATTTTACATTTTCAGTAATTATATCAGCTTGTTTAACAAAAATATAATCATCAATGTATATTATAAAAGAAAATCCAAAAAAACTGCGGCCCGCAAAAACTCAGAAATGAGTCCCGGTACGATCAATGGAGTTATGTGGTGTGACAGGTCTCTATCCCCCCTCAAGGATGACAGTTCCCGTTTTTACCTAAAGAGCTGGCTTTTGAAGATAAAAGGGCTGGATGTTTCGCCATCTTGAAATTTCTAGAACAGTCTTCCGGAAAGTTCTAGAAGGTTCCATATAGCTCTAGAAAATTCTGGAAGGAGTGGCGGAGTATGTCGCGGAATGTTCGAGAATAGGGAATTGGGAACATCATTGTGGAACATTCCAGAACACTCTCAAATGTTGTCCTGAGTGAAGCCGGGTGATCCAGTTAGTTTGTTAATAATTAATCAATTTATCAATATTAATCTCTACATATTATAAATTCTCCGCGCAAAAGTCCTCCGCTGCGTCTGTCTGTCTGTTCGCGAAAAACTCAAAAACCCCTAAATGGATTTTCAAGCAGTTTTCACCAATAGATAGAGTGATTCATGGGGAAGGTTTATTATTAGATTATGGAATTTAAGATTCCGAGCCACCACTGCTCCGCGCAAGCAAGCGTGATATGAAATTCGTCATGATAATATCTTGACTCTTTCCATATAGATGGCGCAAAACTCGATTGGTACTTTAAAAATTGATTCAAACCTTTATCTAGCGACATCTCTATTCAGATGTGATAAAGTTTTGAAAGTTTTGTCAGAGTGAAGACTACCATAATTACTACGTAAGCACTCCAACCATCGGTCATCTCAAGTAGTTCTTTAGATTGGGTGATGTAGATGGAGGGTTCATGGGGTGAGGTTTGTGTAGGTCTTGGTGGCGGATGCGTTTGCTACCTACTGCGTGGCGGGCCGGATCGGTAGAGACGGGTTGAAACAGAACTTTTGACCTCTTCAGCCGGACTTTCTTAACCCATCGCCATTCACCGCAGTGGGAGAATAGATTCAATGAATTTATAAAGCGCCCTTGAGGTGATTTTCTCACGAAAATGGCGCTATAAAAATCATCCAATAATAATAATAATACGTCCGTCACTCCTGGACACACTGACCCCCAGATTCCTACACCCCTCATACATTTTTATTTCCCTGTTTTTCCTCTCCTTCCTTTCCTTAAAAATACCTTCCACAGAACATCCCCAAAGATGGTAGGCTCCGAGGGAAATTGTTTTTCTCAGGGCCTCCTGTGTGTAGCTAAGGTAATTTTGTTTTGAATGGTTCGTAAAAGTGATTTTTTACTTAGACGAAAATTGTGAAATTGTTTTTCTTGCGTATCGCTTTGTGGTGTAATTCGCCTTTAATTAATCTGTGCCTATCTAAGAAACTTTCTCAATTTGCGTGTTTGTGCACATTTCCACCCAGACTATGTCATATTTGGGGATACTGTGTGGATTGCTGTGTATATTGTTAAATGAAGATTGTTGAACCGGATAAAGAAGCTTTTCTTTTAATATCCATAAAGATTTAAAAGTGAAGAAGATGTACGAAAATTATTTACTAAAATACTAAAAATTAGAACTCTCGTGTTTGTTAAAATAGACTAAGATAAGAAAAGTGACCAATTACAAAAATGAATATTTTATGAGAAAAAAATTAATATTAGTTTAAAAAAACGAGTAAAAACATTTGTTTAAAATCGTTTAAAAAAAATTTGCTTGCCACTTCGAAATTTCCACAGTGCATCTATATATTATATGATAACGTCATTGGGGAAGACAGTGTTATGAATTGTATCATGGGATTCCATGACAGTTGATCAGCCGGCAATTGTCCCTTGGGCATACTTAAATACAAGATGCAGTCGGTTTTAGGAAAAATACGGTATGCCTTATTACACAGAATATAACTAAGTGACCCCAAAGGGATGTGCTGAGAGGATGTACCACTGAATAACAAAGTATAATACATATTTTCATTCAAATGCATCAAAAAAATCTACGTGTCTTTATATTGTGTATACCAGCGTATAAATACTAAAATCGACACTTTATATAAATTCGTTTGATATTCATTCCAACTTATTACTTATTTTGCATTTGAAATTGTTAAATAACGCACAAAACATTATAATTTTATAGTAAACTAACTAACCCGGAAAAAGTTGATCTGCCATATAAAATGACTTGTGCATGTATGGATGAAAGTTCGATGAGGCGGACGTAGCGCCATCTGTCATTCAACAACATAAATAATTTTGTTCTGTTTGAAATACGAACGACGGTTAAATTTGTTCATACAAAAATACTAAATACGCGATTAAAAAATGAGAGGGTTGGGGTTATAGGTATTTTTTGATGCAATGAATAAAAAAAAAAAACAAAAAAATTCTGTATAGGGACACCCTAATCACCTAGCGGTGTGAAATATCCTTTACGACCTATTCTCATACCTACCAAATATACATAAAAATCGGTCGAGCCGTTTCGGAGGAGTGCGACCACAAACACCGTGACACGAGATTTTTATATATATACATATCATTTTGGGGGTCAATTGTCGGCGGATCAACTGTCGGGTCACCTTATCACGGATCCCACCGGCGTCTTTATTTATAAGATGGCGGTGGTCACGTCAATATTATCATTTTTATTGAAGTTTATATTGATCCAATGGTGTGTTGCACGCCGAATATATGCTCTCCAAGGTGCAGGGAATTTCTGAAAATAAAACAGGTAAAGATTTATTTTAAGTAGGCACATGTTTTAAAATAGAGTTTTTACTCTTGCAAGAGTCGATGCAAAACATAATATAGGCCCTTTAAAGATTTTTTTCCACACGCCCTTCTGTGCGGGATTAACTAAAAAAAACTCTACAGCATTGTCTCCACCACAATGCACTGCCATAGGACGCTTTTATATATACCGTGATGATTCACGGTAACGGTATCGTGACGGCATAAAAAGACAATAAACATACGTTCTTTATAACAATATTGCTGAAGCTCTTTCAAAAGATGAGATAGACAATGTACATAGGTCTGTTCCCTCCAAAGGTCATCATTTTCTTGCATATCTCTCACACACCGCACTATGACGTCTAATACCAATACTACTTACAAGGATAATATTAAAGTGTGCACTGATGGTTTTGCTTTTGTTCTTAAACATATAATACTGCCGTATTTCTTACACACTAAATAACAAAAGTCGAAAATGAGACAAACGGTGAACGAACGTCTGTGCACCCCCAAAGGAAACATACAGTAATTTTCATACATCTCCCTCACACGTATAAAAAAAATGAAATGAAATTTCTGTCGCAAAAAAGTAGTACTTTGGAGGAAACAGTCACACGTACTTTGTGTGATTTACCATTATTTAATGAGTAAGAAAGAGCTGCAGCATTAACGCGATACGGAACGTATGTTTTTTTTGCCTTTTATCCCTCACGGTACCGTTACTGTGAATAGGTACGTCACGGTAAATATAAAAGCGTCCATAGTTTCTAATGTATTTATAATTTGTTTTGTTAATGCCACCATGACAAAAACATTAATTTAATATCGGTGATGATATAACCATTCTGAAATTACTATAAGATTAGGCCTAAATGACGCACAAATGACTGAATAAGGATAATTAGTAATTGGCAATTGTGTACCTATAGGGAACCAATCAGTAGCAGAAAGTCCATTGTCAACTCGTGCAGAAGTAATGGCCTGCCTCAGAGCAGATACGATGCCAAATGCCATATTAAGTGGCGGCTCACCGGTAGCTAGAAAACAAATTAAAATAATATTACATTACCAATCTCGTTGTCATTATTAACTCATCATTATGTTTAAAGGTAGTAAATAGGACAAGAGAAGGAAAATCTCTCATTTTAGGTTAGTACAAGGTTTTTCATCTCGTTATTATTAATAACAAATAACCATTCTCATAGGACAAGGAACTCTAAAAGGTAGTATTTTGTACTAAGAAACAAACCGGGTTTTATTGGTGGGCATTCAACCAGACAAAATACACTGTTGATAACTTAACACCAATATAATTTAACTCCATAAACGCTAACTTGGAGGTACATATACGAGGTTTAATATTTGAACATCTTTGAAAAATTTATTTTAACGAGTTGAAATTTTATGTAAATTGGGGATGCTATATTTTTAATTTTTACCTACACAAATTTAAGTTTATAAATTTTCTGGGCTTTATTTGAGAAGCTGGATAATCGATAATCGGAGATACGGCCACTCGAGATCCAAAATCTTACCTTGATTCAAACTTTTGATTTCAATTTCAAAGGTATTGCTTTTCGATAGGTACCCAAACGTCGTGCTTCTGATTTAAGTCTTCTATTCTAGGCGGGACCGAGGAGAGGGAATCCGAGTGCTATACGTCTATAATTTTGTATTGCGCAATTGTTGCTTGGAACATTCTAGGTTGTGTAGCTGCAGCCAAAAATGTTGGTCAGGAATAACAAAAAGCCGTCTATTTTTGCATTGCTCGATGAATGAAGTGATTAAACACTATCCGTGATTAGATTTACTAGAGAATATCTCTAAGAATAATTTTTAAAAATGCAGTTCTCACCCTTGGATCGCAGGACTCCTACTGGGTTTGGAGCATTATGCCGAAATTGGATCCTCATATCCAACGGAATATCCTTGATTCCTGGAGGTTTGTAGTTCCACGTCCTTGTTGTTAGAAGTTCTCCAGTTTTCTTGTCATGAACTAACTTTTCCGATGTATAGTAGCCCATTCCCATGATATAGGCTCCTTCTAACTGTTAAAGATATAAGAAAGTTTTTGAGGAGGATTTTTATTTTCGAAAGCGACTTTCAAAACTGATCAACCGTTATTACCGCCATGTAGCCAATGTCGGTTTTCTATCTCTCAACGAACTTCGAACAAATAGTTACATCATAAGAACGTTAAGACAGCATTATTTTTAATCGGGAGGGTTATAATAAAATTACCTCTTCACCAAGTGCATCTGTACACCAGGATCTATTTGCTATAAAATGAGACATCAATTAAAGACATTGAATTAAAGACACTTGCTCAACAATGATACTCTCTACTGCTGTATACAACTATATTCTCTACAACTTTATGAGACTCCACAGCTCTACAGACATGAAAAAATAAATGCACAAGCAAAATTTCTTGAAAAAATATGTAGATGAGTCAAAATTGTTATTACCTGTCCCACATCAATTTCCGGACTAAGACTTTCTCCAGTGTCTTCCAGTAAATCAACTCTCAATATTTGGTGCTGTCCAGTTATCACATCGATCTCCACTTCCGTGATAGTGACACCGTAGATCGAGTAATTAGTTAAACCATCCAACTGGGTTGCCATGTGGTGCGCACTCAAATCCACCCCGGACAAGTATGCCTTTGAAACCAGCTCTTGCCAGGTTGGATTAGTCATGCTATTTCTTATAGGTTCAAGTCGATCCAGCAAATACTCACAAGCTTTTATAGTGGCAAAGCAGCAGGATTCACTGGTGATGCTTCCTCCAGATGCGAATGCGTTTGGAGTGACCAGGTTATTGCTGGGCTTAACAGACACCATTTTCAGTGGAATTTTCAAAGTATGAGCGCAGACTTGAGCCACTTTGGTATTGAGACCTTGTCCCATCTCTATTCCGCCATGACAAACGGCCACGGTACCATCACCATGATATACCGCTATGAAAGAAGCGTAGTTACCAAAGTATTGTAACCCGTATTTCAAAGGCACAATGCTGATACCGCGTTTTCGCCAGCGGTGTTCGGAATTGTAGGTTTTAATGCTGGCTTGTCTCGCATCAAAATCTGCTGATTGTTTATGGGCTTTGATCAGCTCCGGTAAAGGATTATCTTCGGTGGTCATATTAAGGAGTCTGATTTCAGTTGGATCTTTTCCAGTTTCTGTAGCTATGTGATCCATTATGCTTTCGATCATTGCAAAACCCTCAGTCGTTCCTGTGGATTTTAAGTTTAAATATTATTATATGGTAAGAGACTAGGATGAATGGATTAATGTCAAGTTTTACATAAATTTTAATTGGTAAAATATTATAAAATTGATCCACCTGGAGCGCGGCACCAAGTGTTGGAAGGGGTATCTGTGAGCACGCTGTTGGATTGCACGTACCACGTCTTGTCCTCATAACAGTTGACGAATGCATTAACACTTTCCAAAGCGGCGTCATTTTCGTTCAATGAACATCCAAGGTCTTCGTAAAATGTATTCTTTAGATATTGAATTTTTCCATCTTTGTCGATACCAATCTGATATAGAAAAAAATGTTGCCATTATTTTACAAATAGAAGAAGATAAATCTTTATAGGCCCGAAACATTGCATTGGGCTGGCTACACGGAAAGAATCTTAGTTGACGGGACATCAAACATCATTACCAAGCGAGTGCCTCCAAGGAAGTAGCCTGGAGGTAGATAGAGGAAAGGGTAAATAGAGTGTGTGGAAGAAGATTGTAAGAGAATACAAGCAAGAGGTCTGAAGACGAATGGTTAGGAACCAGACTCGGTGGAGAGCATTTGTGTAAGAAATTTAACCCTAGTAACCATTTGGGAGTACGCTTACTTCGTAGTCATTAGAGCACGGGTAGCGCTTGCCCACGGAGAGCATGTTGGTCTCGATGGGCATCACAAAGCGGACAGGCCTGTTCAGTTTGTTGGCTGCAACTGCGCAGGCCGTGGCTACCTGGGTGTTGCGGGATATCTTGCTGCCATAGCCGCCGCCCAATCGACGTACATGTAGGTTGACACTGGAACGGATCGGAATAATTACCACAATTTTTTTAGATTATTGACCTTTCCTGTTTATATAAGTGAAATGTGCACGTATTGGGAGAAGAAAGAAGACCCAACAATAATGTGCGTTTCTGTGAGTTCACACAGTTCACTAATTAACTAGAAAGCATGTTTACTTATAAGATCTTATTTATACCTTTTGAAGATCCTATATAAAAAAATCGGACAGGTTGTTTAAAAAAAAAAAGAATAATTCATCTGATATTTTGGGTTAATTTTCACGTTCTGCGTAAATTCTATATCAGTTCTGTTATTATATCATTATAGGCCGGTGGCTTCATAAAACCGAAATAATCACTGAACTTTAATAGAACTTTTACAGAACGAGAAAATTAACTTAAAAAATTTGATGAATTGTTTATAGGATGGGTTTCATCAACAATCAACATTTTAGATTACAGAATATTTACGAGAAACATCTGTTCCGGCCAGAAATGCAGTACGAATTGCAACCCAGCGCATAAAAATAAACATTAATACTACGTAAAGCCAGTCTTAAATATTTAAAATTGAATACCAACTAACCTATTCAGGGGAACGCCCAAGGCCCCTGCAATGGCGATATGGGTGAAGTCCATAAATTGAGTTGAAGCAAACACATCTAAACCATCTTCAATGGGAACACAAACACAGGTCTGCGTCTCCAAGGTGTAATGATACTGTCCATAAATATCTAATGAACCTTTGAGAACCTTGTCAATGTCTGTTCCTTTTTCCTTTGGTTCCACCGTTTTGTTTACGGTGGTCCTTTCCTTAGCTGATGGAGAGGCCAACGCGTCTCTCACACCAAGAATGGGCACAGTTTTACCGGAGTTTTTGTAAGTGACTTTAACTTTTTCAGCTGCGAGTTTGGCAATTCTTTCTGTCTCAGCTACAACTATAGCTAAAGGCTGTCCGTAGAAAAGTATTTTACTGCTGGCAAGAATCTCTTCGATTTTTGGCAACATTGGCGTGAAAGAGTTCAGTCCAGGTATGTCAGTGGCGGTCAACACGGCCACTACGCCTTTTATAGTCTACAAAAAGAAAACATCAATATTTAAATCTTTACGTCTTATCATTATTAATTAAAAATACGATACACGGAAAGTGAGCTCTCAGTAGCGGTTGAGGTTTTTCCATCGGAAGGTCCTCTTGTTTTGGATTCCTTGAAGGCTCCAATGGGGAAGTGTCCACCAGTGCCGCTCTCCACTCCCCCTAGGTTCCCCAAAGGTTTATAGTTAAATATTTATAATAAATTTGCTGTAAGAACTACTCGTTATTTGAATTTAAATGTTGGCAATATTAATTTAGTTGAGCATTTGACCGCATGTCGAATGACTACCGGCGCGCTAGGGAACGCTCTTGAAAGAAAAGAAAAAAAAAGTTTGTTCATTGACATTATATCAGGGTGTTATAATTTAAAATTAACTCACCAATACTTCAGTTGAATCAATTTTATCAATCTCTCCATCATGAACGTTTGAGACTGCAAAGGCAGCGTATACTTCATTGGGTTGTGTTGGAAGGTCATTAGAGAACTTGGCTTCTCCGGAACATTGAGCCAATCCTTCCAGCTTCTTAACTGGCTGATTAACAGGCCATTTGCTCTCATCCGTGTCATACTTCTGTTCTCCTTTTGACACTGGTCTGTCATATTTTAGTCCTCCTGATTTATATTTTTCATTGATCATGGCGTCAGGACAGACACTCAAAATCGTCTACAAAATAGAGTATTTAATTATTTAACTACCATTAGAAGAGCCCACCACTTTCCCGATGGCGTTTTAAGGTAAAAAATTATTATTTATACACAGGTTTACATAAATTATTGTGTATAGGTACTTATGTGTTATCCCGTGAGATGTCTAAATTTTTTTCTGCATTCCCGTGCGTTTTAAGCAGGTGCAGAATTTGCAAACCGCAAACGCAATGTCGGATACCTACTAGTAATAGAACGGAGAACGAAAGATATATTGCGTACCTTGTAGAAAAGACCAACTGCCAGTTTCTTCCTAAATTCTGGCGAAGGTTCTGGAGGGGCCGCTTCTGGGAATATCTCATCACACAGACTCTGAACTGCCAGACTCAATACTTCGTTTTTAAAAACATTTTTACCAACGAGGTATTTCTCAGTTTCCTTGGCGTGGATGAAGTCTGCGCTGACACCTCCGTAAACAATATTCACTCTCTGGATTAACTTATCGGCATCCATTTTGAAGAGGAAACCCGCGTTGATGATTGCGTGTGAATTTTGAGCTCGAGGCATTATCTGAAAGAAAACATTACATTGTTTGGAAACCTAGTTATTAAAATATCGATTGTCTTACGACAGTTTTGATTAAGCAAATTGATCACACAATCTCGTTGTTTCCTAAAATTAAAAAAAAATCCGTCTGTGGTGTTCTGTTTCTTTCACTGGTGAAAATACAACTTTGATGATCGGGAGTTTCAAAGATACTTGGGTTATGAGTCGTGTTTATTATCGTCTTAATTACAAACAATATTTATGTGGATTTAACTTCTATTCAAAAGGATGCTCTGTATTAATCTGCAGCTCGGGAAATAGTCACTAAATGGCCCACCTGTCATTCGGATATCATCGGCTATCTTCGTACCTGTTCTGGTTTTAGATGCGAACAGTTGCCTCTCTCTTAAACTACAACTTTACTGACCTCCGTTGAGACAAATTAAAAATACATATAATTATATACACTAACAACATCTGTTGAGAGAAATTGATACTATAAACATATTCACATACACTACGATGTCCAAGTAGTTTCAACTTTTAGTAGTTTCGCTTTTAAATTTTGCATTGCATGAATGCTTAGTTACTGTAAAATGCTCACTTTTTTGCATGGCTATCTTTGGTGACATATGCCTAGTAGGGTTTCTTTCCGACGACAAAATTAAAAGGATAATAAATATTGAAATGAGAAAAAAAATTTAAATCGTAAATTATTTGTCAAAGTAAGGGTAAAAGCCGTATTTCGGGCTGCTTAATTTTAAGCCCACCTAATTTTATGATTGTAATTAGGTTACCTTATGACTATCGAAGATATAGTCATCCGAAAGTGGAGGCATGTTGATACTGTGTATGATTTGTCCTGACATGTTCATCTTCAAGTAATCTGGGAGGCTTATCACCTTTTTATTGCCAAACTGGTCGACTGGAAAAAGTAAGTAATTTCAAGGTTACGTTTAAACATCGCACGGGTTTCTAAATGTGATCAACCCACTGGGAAGGGAGAAAGCAAAAGCATGCTATGTTTTATATTTCATTTAGACAACTAAGCGGAACCGTACTTAAAAACTGGCAACTAAAGTTACAGAAAGGATACTTCCGATCTGCTGCCCCAGACAAAGGTGAGAAGAGTATTTCGTGTGGGGTACGGCTGGGCCTGTATTGGAAGGAGCCTGTTAAAGTAGGTCAGGACACGAAAAGATGCCAAGAGGGGACTTGTTGTAGCGATGGGTTCCCGACCCGAATAGGACAAGGGAAAGAAGATGATTTGAAATGACAAAAGTATTGAACTTTGAATGGAGTAATGTCTCACCTAATGTTAGAGTTGCTCCAACAGCTTCCAATAGTAAAAAGACATCAGACTGGAAGTCTTGGTGCTTATGTTTGATGCTTAAATTTCCACCCAAGGAACCTATCTGAAATACAAATATTTGTTAATAGTCTTCTTTTTGACATTTGTCTTGAGTTTGTATTTACAGGGCGGATTTCCGACTTATATAGGCCTAAAAATCTTCTTCTACTTCTTCGTTTGTTGGAGGAGAATTTGTAAAGGTTGTAGTGGGATGCTGACGTTTTCTAACCGGCCAACATCATCGGAAGTCACTTGGAACAGCAAAGATGTTGTGCCAAACTGGTGTAGGGGAGATTCTTATTTGATGTATTCTATTCTTTGCGTACGTCCACATTCACCAGGAGTGTGTGGCAACTGAAGCAGACATCTTCAGTCCAAGAGGGTTTCCTGAGTGAGAAGCAGTTGGCTGGGAGATTTGCGAGGTCATCTTGGAGTGGGATGTTGATATCCACGACCTTTTTGTATTATTTATTTATACGGGGTTTTACAGATTTCTCACTTACGTGAGAACAATCCAGTTATAAAAACTCAGTTAATATGCAAATATGTACAAAAAATCATTTACGTATGATATCATTGATCGATGACAAAAAATACAAAAACCTACCCAGTCAAAGGATACATAATATCAAAAAAAATACAAAATTGCAAAATTTTGTAAAAGCTCATTCAAATGACATATAATAAAAAGAAAGGCAAGAGACACAGGAGACACAAAGAGAAAGAAAAGTGATACTAATTAAATTAACCCAATATATTTTCGAGCAATAATAGAACATTTAGAACATAAATAAAATGTCTACTTCAGCGCACTCTATCTTATTATACAGTCAATACATTTGGGAACATATAAACATGATGTGGCGTCAAACAATAGGAATTGTTAAACATGCTATGACATCAAACAATAAGAACTATTTCAATGTTGTTAAGACATAATGTAGTATCAAGATGACCGTGAATTATTTTACGTTAACATATTAGATCAGTCAATTGCCTTCTTATATTAAGGATATTAAGTATTTTAGACGAACGTATTCCCCAAGGGGTTGCTGTCTCTCTAGAGGACAGGAGTGATTACGCTAGATTATACTTACATTTCTGACAGGAATATGAGCGACCAGATCCAGATGATCGTGCACCTTCTTGGTGTACCTGAAGTAGACGTGTTCGGCGGAGACCTTTAGGAAGAGTCTCATGACCTCTGCCAGGGTCATGTTGGATCCCAGCACCAGGTCGGCTGCAATACTGAACTCACGCAGCTCGCTTACTCCCGTGATGTCGATCATCACCTTGGGTGTCTCTTTCATGTGGTAGACACCTGCAAATTATATTGCAGTCAGGTGAAAATTTAATGACGAAAATTAATCAGACATACTAATTTCAGCAGTCGGTGTGTGATGTGAAACATTCCTGCATGAAATTGTTATTAGGCTGGCGTAGCGCAGCGGTAAGGCGCTTGACTCGCACACCGAAGGTCGCGGGATCGAATCATTAATTTGTATTATTTCACAATTTATCAATTCAAAATAATATATAGTATATTTGCGACACGTTCCAGAGTGGAAGATACCCTCTGTATCGCCCTGGTGTAAGACCACCATTCAGAAATGAAACGTTGCTTGAATTGGCATTAGCCATGTTTGGTGGCCAGATCTGAATAGCCAGGTACTTCCCCACCTTTCTCTTCCCTATCTCCTTCCCCTCCCCACTACTCTCAGCCTCACAACATACTCCCTATGGGGATGCCATAGTCTCACTGGCTTCAGACGGGAGCAGTTGGGACTCTTGTGCGGTATTCATATAAAAAAAAATGTATTTATTCAGTGAACTCAAATTGATTGTGCCTCATGTAAACAGTGACTCTTTTCTTGTTTTGAAGGTAAAGTGTGCAAAATTTCACCATTTTCGGAATTTAACTGAAGATTTGTATAAGAATGCTCACTGCAGACTCTTTTTATATAAAGGGTGAAGGTTTGTTTGCTTTAGTTGAAGGTTCTGTTATAAATTATTATGAACTACAGGCAACTTCTCCAAGGTCCGCATTAATATATCCCTTTCTACAGCCCCCTTCTTTACTCGCACCGCTACAATGCTAAGCCGTATAGTGGTACTATAGTTCCACCATCGCGTTGCGAAAAGCTATTTCGGTATCATAATTCCCAATTGCCTGATTGATTATGGCATCCCCAAATTTCTTAACTGAATTTCATAATTTGAAATTTAATTTTAAGATTAAGATTTTTGGATTGGAAAATTTAAAACACGCTCACATGGCAATTCTTGTTGTGAGACTTATGGAAGAGAGGATGGGAAAGGACAAAAAGTTAAAAAATAAAGTAACAAGATAAGTACCTTGAGCTGTATTTCCTACAACGAGCATGTAAGAATCCATTCCTTCCTTATTGAAAACATTCAAAATATCTTGAATTTTGTAGACTTTATACCATTTTGTGTCGTCTTCTTTCGTCAGCTCTAAAATACTACGTTTTTTGAAGATTTCCGCGTTTATCAAGCAAAATCCATCTTCTGAATAGTCATCGCAAGTTTTGGTGCAAGCCTCTCCCGTCTTTCTGCAGAGACTTAGTGATGAAAGGTCTTCGATGTCTTGGAGTTTGGCTCTTATCTTTGGATCAGCATCCTTGGCGAAAGACTTGAAGGCATCACAGATGGGACGGTATCCTGTACACCTGCAGATGTTGCCAGCAAAAGAGTTTTCAACTTCTTTCATGGTCATGCTAGGGTTGGCCTCTTGCAAACTGAAACAAAGGATAAAACAAAAATAATTGTAAGGAATACGTAAAGTTAATGAAATCTTTAATCATATTTCAACCATTTTCGTTTCTCAAAGATCGAATGGAATAAATTGATCGCGTTTTAAGACTTCTTTCAATTCTAAGAGCTTTGTTAGTTCAACCCGTTCGTTAAATAAGCCAGTAATTTTGCATAACGAACGATATAATTCAAAAATACAATTATAACCGAAACTTATCCGATACAACGAAGGCCGCGCTAAAATTTTATTTATTATAGTCGGTCGGAATATCTGTTAACAATCGTTGACCGTGCTCGCAAATATTTATAACTATCCACAGATGACGGATTTGATCGATATCGTATTTATGTAGGGTTTTATCGGTCGTCCATGCCATACCTCCATGAATGTAATGATTTTTTTTTTAAATTTGTGTCTTTTTGTGATTCAATCTCCTCGAGGGCGCTTCTTTTCCAAATAATGAGTTGTTGATTATGTTATCAGTTATCAGTTTCTGCCTCATCTTGATAGCTTTTTGTTTGACAAGCCCTCAAAGGGCACACAAACTCCAATGAGTCGGAGAGCTTTGAAGCAAATAATGGACGGTTACCTAAAGAGTGTTTTCTCTTGGGGTAAAAATAATCTTGTTGAATTTGATGTTTCAAAGACCCAATCATGTCTGATTACGTCTAAAAGGGATCGAAATGAAAATCTAGTCTCCTTCAACGGAAGCAATCTTCCGAATAGACCCTCCGTTGATATTCTTAACATGTGAAACCCTAAGTGACCAGCTCAGGTACGGGGCTCCATCGTAGCCAGTATTAATTAGTCTCACAGAAACTGGGCGTACCGTACAGGGCCCGTAGATATTTTAACCAGTGTTGATTGCTTTGTCCTCAAACTTCCAACATTCAATGTCATCATCGGATTTATTAATTTACAGTCTTCAGATCTTTCAGAAAGTATTGATCATTATTAAAAATCAGGAACTAGTTATAATTGTTGGTGAATTTTGACCCTTAGCAACTCAACGTGATAAAAATATTTCTTATTCAACTCGAAACAATAGTCATATTCATGGTAATTTAAACGTAATGTGCTTGTTTTTTTCCATGTCATGGTTTCTTCATTATCATGTTTGGAGTGGCCGGTGTAGCTTGCCTATGTTTATTCATATAACACTATCATTAACAAGACACTTATCCAAGTTTTATTACATGTAATCACTGTTTACTGATGATGCCTATTGTTTTAGTAATTGATTCTGTAAGCAAGCACATTATAATTTTCACGGCTCTCAAAGCAGTGCGAATTACGTCCGGAAAGGAGCGTTAAGAGATTAGTTATCTATTTCGTCAGGACAGTAATAATAATTATTTAAGTTGAGGTCATCACAAGAATGAGGAACTGTCTGAGGAAGTTTCACTCATTAGGTATTCCTCCGGCCATTAATTGAGTTTTTGAAGTGAAACTCCTTTGGCATTGGTGTGATTTGAAACTCAATGAAAGTGAAGCGAGCGACACTAAAAATAGACACATTCATAATATCACGCAAGCCTCCTTTAGTCTAGTGGTAAACGCCTGAAGAACCTTAGCGGCCAGACATTCAGCGAACCAAGAATCGAATCCAACAAAATCCAAAAAAAAATTTAATCAATATTCAACTTCAAACCACTCCAAAATGAACAGGCAAATAAAATACAAAATAAAGCGACATCTACCGACTCCGAAGAAGAAAACGCAAATACTAATAAGACATCCAAATTTATACGAAAAGGTGCACTGGAATTTGACCTCAAAAATATGGAAAAAATCATCCTTTACGTTGATGAAAAAAGTGCTTCGTAGTCTTCCCACTCTTGTCCACTTTAGTTTTCTAAAGGTTTCACTTCTTCCGCGTGTGAATTGCATATTTTATTTTTATTTTTATTATCGTATGTGAGATTAACCTTCCATTTACAGTGAAAGATTTCTTATTTTAACATTCTTGACATCAATCACCTCTAGTCTGGAGACCCAAAATATCTCAAAAAATCCTCGATTTTGTGCAGAAATGCGCGATCCATTTAATAGATTCTCCTATCTTAACAATCGGGTTGCAATTTTCAGAGCACATGCGTTGGATGGGAATGATGTCCTCGTTCTACCGGTATTCCAATGGTCATTGATACATTCAGCACCGGTGGATAGCCGAGAAACACGCCAAACGCGCGCCCAATGTTTATGAACAGTTGACATTTATCACACGATAACAGGTCATTTCTACGACTAATTCTTGAGTTCAACAGCTCGGCTGTGGAACGATTTGCTGGCCTTTACGTTTCCTCCCTCCTACAACATTGATCTAAAATAAGGTCAGTGTTCTTTTGTTGCCATTGAGTTCCTGTCGGATTCATCATCTTTGTAATTTTAGGTTAACGCAAGATAAATTCAAATTCATTTTTTCTTTCTTGAGTATTAAGCTCAAAGAGTTCTGGGCTATTTACACCTCCAGAATTCACAAGTTACAAGGTCAGCCAGACAATAAGGCAAACACCTCACATAATGATAAAACCAGAGCAAAGCAAATAGACAAACTGAACAAACCTAAGTGAACCTTTGCAAAAAGAAGCTAGGAATTTTCGGCTTCAATGTTATATAACAAACTCCCACCCAGTGTTAAACAAATTAAAACGACAACAAAAAACTTCATTGAGTTCCTCCAACCTTGGCAAGGAATTATCAGAAAAATAACAGACTTTTATTTTAAAAACATCGGCCCAGAATTATTGAAAAAAACCCTACCCAAACCATTATTTATAATCCATGCACATCTTCCTAAAACGTTAAATTTCTATGGAGTAATTAAATAAATAAATAAAGTGTTCTGCTGGAAAGTTATAACACGTCCGACATACATATTCTGCAATTCTAATTTTAACATCTTCACAAACATTTTCCGATCTTTAACAATTTCCAAGGAACGTCCTTCTAAATTCTAAAGTTGTTATTCTAAATCTGCTGGATAACTTGTCCACTTCCAAACCACCGTATTCTTCCAGGACTCCATATCGTTAGATTCCAGCGTAAACCATGCAGGAGAATATATGACTGATAAACCTAGTGGATTTTTGCTAAAAAATGCTTGGATTTTCTGACCTGTACATGCTCATGACCCATCCTGGACTGCAATACCCACACTGGGTGCCATTGAAGGAAGCCAGGCGACTCTGTATTGGGTGGAAGGCCTTCTTGTTCCCGATACCTTCCACTGTGGTGATCTCCCAGCCGTGGCAGGACAGTATGGATACCAGACACTGGAACAACAATGTCAAGTCATCATCAACATTTTCTTCCTAGTTGGATTGGAGACCCTTCACTTTGACATGCATTCTGTAGGCATCCTTGTTCCCTTCTATTTCAGCGGCATCCGCTAAAGTTTCATCGCAATCGGATGAATGGTTTAGAAAACCATAAGGGACAAACAAAGCAACATTCATTTTTATATATAGTTAGGTAAAATTGCTTACGCACATATTGCTTTTATTGAAATATACATTCAAAATTTGTAGAAGATTTAAAAAAATAATCGTATTTACAGAATTACAATTCAATAAACTTTGTTCACAAGTTACCGCAGGAAAATAGTTGTAACATTGGTTATGATTCAATATTTTATTATATATCTATACATCATTCTGTACCTCAATATGTTTTTACATTAAGTTTCTACAGTCTCATAGACTAAATTATAATTTTTTGGAGAAACGAAAAAAGCATGTCTCTTCCCAGTTTGCGATTTTGCTGTTTATTTGAACCTCGAGTCCATTATAATATACTCTATTACTAAAGCTATTTTCGTTTTCTGGTAAAATAACATTTCGAGAAATTATATATTTTAGATAGTGTAGACAATATTATTTTTTTATATCTAAAAGTTCTTCCTGGAATAGTTGCAAGGAAGGGCAGGTAAATATTACTTATAGTACTATTTTTTGTGTATCTGGTGGCATAATGTAAGTATTATAAAGATTCCTCATCTAATTATTCGATAATATACTAATGATTTCACAAATGCATGATATACCAAATGAATTCTATTGGTATCAACTATGGTTATTTAAACATTAAAAAATTTTTGTCAAATACCTAAGTTTATTTACAAGCTTAAAAGTTTTAAATAGTATAGTATTTTCAATTTGAGAGACGGGTGTAAATACCGCTGCCTCGGGAACCTAACCAACACCCCTGCCATAGGTCATCAGTTTGATGACTTAGCAGGGGTGCCTGGGTTCACGAGGAGAAGTTTGTCTAGGTCGGAGGATGCTTTGCACACACCCTTCGTGGCGGGCCGGATCGGGAAATATTTGTTGTGAGAGACCTTTTGACTCTTCATCCGGAATCTCTCGACCCATCGCCTTGCGCCGCAGTGAGAGGGATGGATCCATACGTTCGTCACTCCTGAACACAATGACCCCCAAATTCTTACGCACCCTCATACCCTTTTCCTTCCCTGAACTTCCTCTCCTTCCTTTCCCTAAAAAGACCTCCAACACAGCATCCCCAAAGATGACATAGGCCCTGAGGGATTTTTTTTTCTTCAGGGCTTTTTGTGTGGAGATAGTGTAAGAAAATACGAAATAAAATAGTCCTCTTCTATAATAGATAGTACAACACGTGCCGTTGACGTTTTTTGTAGATTTTATTGGCATGTGCGGTGTTTTAAATGACATACTTGTGATAATGATCCGTAAAATTTACCATTAAATAATTACTTCCTGCCATTTGTCAGATGTCCTCATGTGTTGATTGGTAGAGATAGATAAACTAATAACATAACAACTTAACCAATTATGTAATCAGAATATTGTGAATGGTAGGAAGACATGAAACTGACAGAAAAATGATAAACTAGTGCAAATTAAACGGGATATCCCTATAAAATCTCTTATCTACCAGTTTGCACAAATCTACGACTATTTTTATAATATTATTTTTTCAAATAAATTTCACATTACTTCGAAGCATCACCAATTTTAGGGATTATTGCTCATTTCTGCACATTCCTCAAGGAACCTTACTGCGACCATTACTATTCCAGAAACCTTGTCGACATCTGTTATCTAGAATCAAATGGGAGACTGTGGAGAGAGGGATGTGTTTGTTCTGGGATTTACTTACCGAGTTGACGGAGAAGACCTCGGCCTCCTTGGTGGTTGGATGGATGGCCTTCACGGAGACCACGCAAGTCCCGCAGCCCCCCTCATGACACATGGCCTTGGTACCGCGCAGGTTCAAGGTATTCCTCAGGTAACTATTGAGGGTCGTGTCAGCCTCGACGGAAGAAACTAGAAGGCAAATTAAACTATTTAAATTTAAGTATTTTTTATATATATTCAAAATATTACGCCACACTAGCGATAAAAATAAATTAACTACCAAATAATCGTCTTTACAAATAAATCTCAGAAGCAAGAGGGCCTTTGTATTCCTATTTTCGTTCATTCCTTTCTAACCTAAATATGTTTATAACAATTTGTATTTGAATGCGATATCGGTTGCTGTTATCTACCTGTCATTCGGATTTAATTAAAGAACTTCATTAATTTCCACCGTTAATGGAACAAAAGCGCATGGAGAATCGTTTCTCTCGAGCCGACTCTATTCCAACACTTTATTTGGGCCCTTTCGTCTTTAATGACAAAATTGCGTAAATTTGACAGCCGCAATTCGTTATTTATAGAAAGCTATCTTCCCGATAATAAAATTACTAGTGAAGCGGTCGCGTGAGAACTTGCGTAAGTTAAACTACTGTGAACATTAATTGCAATAAGTTGGACGCATATGTAAACGCTCCAGTGAGTAACTCATCAAGATCTTACGCAGGTCGTAAATTTCACTTAAAACTGTAATAGGCGGCAGCCTAATAAACTAGAACAAAAATAAATAAAATTTATAAAATAAAAAATCTGTTGAGAGACATTGAAACTACATACACTACAATAAGTAATTTATTTTATTTAACATAAATATGGAAAAATAGAATCAGATAAGAAGTAATTGGGGTGATGTGGTTTTCATAAATGAACGGAAGGACGAACTTTGTAGTGTATATAATTATTATTGTTAGCTTTATTCATTATCTGATGAATTATGTACCTACTAACAACATAGAGGACGTACATACGTGCGGAGATGTAATAATATAATAATAATTTCGAATAATAACAACCAAATACATTGGTTTCATTAATAATTTCGATTTTTTAATGAAACCTCCTACAAAATAGGTCTCTTCAAGACATTATGTTGTAGGAGGTTTCATGTGCAAACACAGAGGTCAGCAAATCGTCCCACAGCCAAGCCGTTAAACACAACGACGAGTCGTAGATGATAAATGTCAACCACGTACGTGGTTGTCATTTATCATCCGAGAACGGGTTGACATTTTTTATCATCCGAGAACGGGTCGCTTCTACGACTCGTCGTTGTGTTTAACGGCTTGGCTGTGGGACGATTTGCTGACCTCCGTGTTTGCACATGAAACCTCCTACAACATAATGTCTTGAAGAGACCTATTTTGTAGGAGGTTTCATTAAAAAATCGAAATTATTAATGAAACCAATGTATTTGGTTGTTATTATTCGAAATTATTATTAATGTGGTGACAATATTAGTGTGGGTATGTTCATAACTATTATAAATTTACTAGATATCCACACCTTTTTCTCCTCAAAAATACCCTCCTCACAGCATCCCTCAAGATGACATAGGCCCTGAGGGAAATTATATTCTTCAGTGCCTGCTGTGTGAAGTTAATGTAAAAAATAAAACTGATGTAATTTTAGCGAACATCGAACTTCAGAAAAATGCTTATTGCCACCAAGCGATTCTACCTGCCGGAGATGACCGGTCAATTTTATTTCTCCATTTTATTTCTCCGTTTTAGCTCGATCGGATGTCGGTAAATTGGTTCATTTCCACTTAAAAGGAAGATTCCGCTTCATTCGCACTTTCATTCAATTAAGAAAACCAAAATGATATTCAAAGAGATGTTTTTAAAAAGAAATTTATTTTCTAAGCACGGTAAGTTCCGGTTGTTTCATCAGAGGTAGGTACGATTGAAACTTGTATTTTTTTAGACAATTTTTTTTATTTTCTTAACTGAAATTTAAAATAATCGATGTTAAAAGCAGAGAAGAAGTGGCATGGGGAAAATAGAAACCTGGTTTTGCAGAAGCCGGTAGCTAACATGCTTTAAATTAATTTGTAGCATGATTGATAAATGATAACAGATAAATCACGGCTGCGCAATCTTTTTCATTCAAAACATAAATAAGTTTTTTTTTTTTATTAGTAACAAATACATTAATTACAAATAAATTTTATACAGTAATTAATTACATGGTAGATATATTTGATGTACCCCCATAAGTTAGCAGGGCTTGTGTTTATGGGGGGTATGTGTATTTCAAGCCAAAATACCCAAAGAAAGTGGAAAATTATATTTTTTTAATAAAAATGTAGAGCAAATTTTATGTATTCGTATTTTAAATACTAAAATAAAGGCATGGCATTCCTTTGTGAGTTAATTATAATTATTAAAAAATAATCTTACCGTACCTAATGAATTAATATAATGAATAATAAATAAAAAAATAATATCATAAAAAAGTATTTCTTTGGGTAGAAATTTTAATTTATAAACGACATTTTTTTTCTTTTTTTAAAATAAAAAATGTAATTTTAAACAACTATAATTACCTCACAAATAATTGCCAAGGTTGACTCCAAAATTACGAAAAATTGTTTTCTTTAATTATTTATATTTATAATTTAAAACACAAATAAATGTCTGTAAATATCCTACGAGCTTGATATTTCCTATACCTTTTGATTAAAAATATAATTTTCCAATTTGGTTGGGTATTTTCAATTCAAATCCAGAATTAAGTTTTGCGTGAAAGGGGCTGCGCAGTCGTTCCCCCTAAGTCTTAACAACATTTTGTTGTTCTGTTAGAATCAAAATATGAATGGAAATCTTAATTTTGGTTTTGACATCAAAATACCCAACCAAACTGAAAAATTATGTTTGTAATCAAAGGTAGATATGTCAAATATCTAGTACGGATGTGAGTTACTTTATTTATTTTCGCTTTAAATTATAAGATATAGGCCGTTAAAGATGTTAGTGTTTAATGATTTTAGAGGCAACTTTTACAATTATTTGTGAGTAAATGAAAAACTGTAAAAAATATATTTTTTTAGTAATTTTAATATATAAATGACAATTCTTTTTTCCTACGTAAATAGGTAATTTTTATCTTAAATTTACACACATCAAAATGATTTCTTGCATTAAATTTTATTTATTTTATATTTCATCAAAATATTATTTTTTATAAATGTAGCAAAAATATGATGTTTTTCGTTTACTCACAAATAATTTCCCAAGTTGCCTCTAAAATCATGAAACATTTAAATCTTTAAAAGCCTATATCTAATAATTTAAAGCAAAAAATTTATAAAAAGATCATATCCGTTCTAGATATTTCATATACCTTTCGATAAATTTTTTTTTGTTTTTGTTTTGGTAGGGTATTTTGGTATCAAAGCCAAAATTGAGATTTAAATAAAAATGATGCTTTCATATAAATCAATGGTCAAAAAATTTACCCTTACCCGTATATTGTTTGCCATTTATTATAAATTTTACGAACGACATGTTGAACCCTTCAATTTACCTACCGGTTTCACAAAAAAAAATATTTGACTTCACCGGTTTCACATTAGACCGGCAAACTAACTCTCCGCACAAGTTGAAGAATGAAATATATAATAATTATTATTATACTAATGTACTTGGCTTCACAGAACGTCAACTGTGCCCGCCGTTTCAACTTTGACTGAAAATAAGTGTAAAAAAAAACTCTATATATACATGTCGTTCCATAAAAAATGCCGATGTTCAATTCAGTGTTCAGGAATACATACAATCGTGCCATCAGCGAGGAATTAAAAAATCTTTGCGTTATTTTTCATATTTAATTAATGAAGACAATATTAGCGACTCGCAATCTTTAAATTAAAACAGAAAAATTAGAAAAAGATTCGGTCACATTTGCGAATCGATGTGCTTACTAGATGTGACCGTATCTTTTTTAATTAAATGAGGAAGACAATATTAGCGAAACTCAATCAAAAATCTGGGAACAGAAAAATCAGAAAAAGATATTGGCACTTCTGGGACTCGAACCAAGGACCTGCGACTTTCCGGGCCGCGGCTCTACCAACTGAGCTTAGCAATATCTTCTTCTGATTTTTCTGTTTCCAGATATTCGATTGAGTTTCGCTTATATTGTCTTCATTAATTAAATATGACAATTCGAGGTTTTACTCATTATAAACAAACATTATTTTTCCATTCTTTATTATTTAAACATCACTAATAAATGGCTTGTAGGACAAATGATTTACGAATATTTTTTTTTTTAAAGAAAGACACACATTCCCGGGTTACGAATAACCCGGCAATATTTGAAAATCTCTTACTACCACCACAGTAAGCCGAAAATGTTGCTTGAGTCGTGAATCACGACTCGTGATGGAGTATTAACCAGCCGAGGAATCGAACATGTAACGCCTGGGTGGGACCCAAACGCGATGCCCACTCTACCACTGACCGGTCAATTTTATTTCTCCATTTTTTTTAATAACATTGTTTGACGTAATATTTCATACACTCTCCTAATAAAGCAGATTCTTGTGTTTAGGAGAGGAGAACACAAATATTAAATATTATTGTAGAAAGCAATCACTTTGTGGGTTGACATATTTAATAAAATAAAATACTGTTTTGTTTAAAACCACGAGTTTTATTAATTTTTTTAACCGACCGGTTTCGCTTTACTCAAGCATCATCAGGGTACAAATTAATACTAAGTATTAATTTGTACCCTGATGATGCTTGTACTAAGTATTAATGACTAAGTATTAATGACTAAGTATTAATGACTAAGTATTAATGACTAAGTATTAATGACTAAGTATTAATGACTAAGTATTAATGACTAAGTATTAATGACTAAGTATTAATGACTAAGTATTAATGACTAAGTATTAATGACTAAGTATTAATGACTAAGTATTAATGACTAAGTATTAATGACTAAGTATTAATAATTGTTATATAATGACTAAGTATTAATGAGTATTAATTTGTACCCTGATGATGCTTGAGTAAAGCGAAACCGGTCGGTTCAAAAAATTAATAAAACTCGTGGTTTTAAACAAAACAGTATTTTATTTTACAAATATTAAAACTGGCTGAAAAGTTAAAGAGTGAATTAAAATAATTAATATTATTATTTAATCATCATCATCATTACATAGTATGAAATGAAGCCGCTCAAAATGGATGTGCGCTTAGATCTTTTAAACTACGCAACGGATTTTCATGCGGTTTTCACCAATAGTTAAAGTGATTCAAGCGGAAGGTTTATTTGTGTTACATGCTTATTATAATAGAGAAAAGCCGAGAAATTCAAATATTCATCATTACATAGTATGAAATGAAGTCGCTCAAAATGGATGTGCGCTTAGATGTTTTAAACTACGCAACGGATTTTCACGCGGTTTTCGCCAATAGATAGGTTCATTCAAGAGAAAGGTTTATATGTATAATACATGCTTATTAAAGTAGAGAAAAGCCGAGAAATTCAAATATTCAATTCATGCAGCGGGTTACGGGCAGCTGGCAAGCGGGTGGTGTGGCTTTATAAGATAATATATAGGTACAAGTAAAAAACAATATAATTAGGTTGTACATATCTTTTTATTATTGCAAGGGATGTACTTGGCTTACAGTGATTCCTAATATTATTTAGCCTAAAAGATTTAAATTTAATTTTAACCGGTGACTATTTTGGTTTTTTTTTTTTTTTACTTCATAAACAAAATAAAAAAATTCTTCCACATATCATGACTGATCCCTCAGCAGAGTAATCGCCCATCCCCTCACCTGACTTTATGTGTCCATACCTACTATTTTTTTAATATTTTAATTTCACCGGATATCAAAATTTCAATTATATTTTTACTTCAAATAATGTCAGAAATCACTGGTTAAACTAAGTCAAGTAAGCCCCTTAACACCCTGTATGGCCTGTATACATATTATTATGAATGATTATTATATTTAAAATAAATTCTTAGTTATGTAGATATTTTCCGTTACCAGAATAAATAAGTACTTACCTACTAAATTACAATAATGAAGAATATACCTACCTATTGTGTTTTACTCAGTGATTGTGATAGCGAACATATAATTCTGAAAAAAAGTAATCTACACTAACATGGAAAAAAAACTAATAACATCTGTTTACACAAGATCTTTCTACTCCTAGACCCCAGACATGTCAATGACTTTTTGACAATTGCACCTGACTGGTTTTGAAATGATGATATGCGTAGTTCCTACCGGGATGTCATTTATCTAGTACCTACCCTCTCTAACCAAATAAACTTGCTGGAAAAGCATTTGAAAATCGAACAATGATAAAAGTGAATTCAAGTGCTTTAGTTTCTGAAAAAAAACGATGAAGGTTTTGGATTACATTGGAAGCATTTTGTTGGTTGTTCTTGTTAAAAGAAGGTGTTTTGATCGTATCAATATAGTTTTATTTTACATTGATAGTTTGATATTTGTTTAAGTATATTATATTTTTGTGTAGTTATGGCGACAATTACTTCGAGGTACCGTGGTGGAACTAAATAAACTATATTTGTAATCATGTTGTTCGCCTTCGCAGAGGTAAGTGATCGGTTATCATTCTTCCTTGTAATCCATTATTTTCCCGACACATTTAATCACCCAATTCCAACAAACCCCATTTCGTCTAGTATTTTACAGTCCATTTCCAAGTGCATCTGAAGCTGTAATTCGGAAACAGTTTCGGATGCAACAGCACCAAAAATAAGGAAAAATTGAGCTTACTCCAAAGACACGGACACGCCCACAATGCATTCCGTCGGTTTATCTCTTCAGTTGTTTGTACTTTTTATTTATTTATTTTTTATTTATTTATTTGTTTTTGTTACAAAGTTTTTGTTAAATACATCAGTACAAAGAAGCGTTGACTGTCCAACTAGGATTCTCCCGTTCTAGGACAGTCAAGTACTATGTTGACAAACGTCAATAAACCGGAAAAAACTTTTATTTTTTTAATAAAAATTACCATCTTACACTTTTGGTTACTCATGTTTTATCGTAGGGGAAGGTTGCTATCAATGGACCGGCGCACAGTGAATCGATTAGAACAAGCTAGCTAGATAAAAAAAATGTTTGTTTTTTTAATCCACGAGTTTTGATCAAATGGTAGGAATGCTATCTTCGTTCTACCGGTATTACAATGGAAGATGTTTGGAGGAACTAGCGTCATTGATCCTTTCGGCACTGGTGCACAGACGGGAAACACGCCAAACGTACCTATGTACTTACACAGTTGACATTTTTCACATTAGAACGGGTCGCTTTTACGACTCAGCAGCAACAATAATAACAACAACTTAAGTTCAACAGCACGGCTGTGGAACGATTTGCCGTCCTCCGTGGGTCTCTTCAAGGGTTCCATGCCAACTCAGAATCAAGTCAACTCAATACTCAACACCTCCTTTCATTAAAAGCTATACAAAAATTGAGAAAAAACCCATAACCTAATCTAACGTAACCTGCAAACATTTTTTTTCATCACTTTGACTTTTCAAATGAGGTGTTGAATGATTTCGTTCTAAGTTGTCCGGTCACCCATGATCGCTCCTTCCTCTCTCCAAAAACTTCGAATATAAAACCTAAACTGTATTTCTAATTAAGACTAATTGATCCGCCGACAGTTGATCCGCCGACAGTTGGCCCCCCGATATGATATTTACTATAATTTTTTTTCATTATTTAGCAATTTCAAACGTAAAATTTATTTAAAAAATAACCTTAATAATTTTAAGTTGGTATGATTGTATATCATTATATATTGATTGTATATATATATATAAAATATAAAATTTGTACACAATGTTTATTTTTTGTACTTATGCTGGTATAAACAGTATATGGAGAAGCAGATTTTTCCTTGATGCATTTCAATGAAAATATGTTTTTTATTTTTGTTATTTGGCGGTATATATTCTCTGCACATCCCTTCGGGGTCACTTAGTTATATTTTATGTAATTAGGTACTTACACCTCATTTTACCTAAACCGATTGCACATTGTATATAAGTACGCCGAGGGCGGATCAACTGTCATGGAACCGAAAACTATACATTAACATTGTGTAAATATAGAAATATTAATATTTATTATCAGTTTATTCACCACTTCAACTACTTTTAACGAAATGCTTGCTAATGCTAATAGTGGCCATACTGAATAATATGGACATTGCAAACAATGGCAGGAATCGTCGAATGGCAGATTTTATCGTTAACGGACGCCCGAAAATCACACAATGCAAACACATCAATTTATTGTGAATTCATTAAACTGTCACAAGAGATTTTGATTAATGCATTTTTAAGTATTCATAAAAAATCATTGTTGCGTAAGTCGCATAAAAGAGACAGCTCACATTAGCAGCATGATCATAGAATAAATAAAAACCCAAGAATTGCCTTTTGGGTGTGTTTCGTGATGTTTGGCTAATTGCAGCTTAAATTTCCAATACCAACTGGGTTCACTAAATTCAAACAGGAAGGAGATTTTTAAACGACTTCGAAAAGGAGGAGGTTATCAATTCGACGGTATTTTATTTTATTTTTTATGTTTGTTACCCCAGAACTTTCGATTGGGTGAACCGATATTGATGCTTCTTTTTTATTAGAAAGCTGGCGCTTCCCGGGCGGTCCCATTTTAATTTGGTCTAGTTCTGACAATGGAATCCATGAGAAAATCATATATGTCTTAAATTTGCAATAAGTATGTGCGCGACAAATGGACGAATAACTCAATATTACGCCAACAGATTTCGATGATTATTTTTTGAAGTAAAACTTCTTAACGCACGCTCGTCACTAAAAATAAAAAAATAAACAAAAATTTTATCAAAACAAAAAACGACTTCAAAAAATGCACTTAAAAAAATTATTTCGTACGATTGTTATTTTTGGAGTCGGTGTCAGCCAAGATATCCACTTCTCGCCTATAACTACCTATGTATGTAGTTACCTTGGCTGACACTGACTCCAAAAATAACAATCGTACGAAATTATTTTTTTTAACTTTTTAGAGCATTTTTTGAAGTCGATTTTTGTTTTGGTAAAATTTTTGTTTATTTTACGTTAGCTCCACAAAGGAGGCCCTGAGAAAAACAATTTCTCTCGGGGCCTATATCATCGTTAAGGATGCTGTGTGGAAGGACTTTTTATGGAAAGGAAGGAGAGGAAGTTCTGGGAATGAAAAAAATATGAGGGGTGGATCAGTGTGTCCAAGAGTGCGGACGAATGAATCCTTCCCTCCCACTATGGTGCAAGGCGATGCGTTGAGAGAGTCCGGCTGGAGAATTCAATAGTTCTCCCTCAACCAGTCTCTCCCGATCCGGCCTGCTATGCAGTAGGTCTAGACCTAGCCAAACTTCACCCCATTAACCCAGGTACTACTGAATCCCAAGGGGTGACCTATATAAATTTAGAAATTTATGTCGTTTTATAAACAAATTGTATACCCACTATCCTTTCATAATATGAATAATATTTTGTTTACTCTACCTACCTGTACCTATTCAAACAAATATATTTTTTCATTCGTGAAAATTTGTCACACTAATTTTAAATTTTTCCACAGTATAATACTAGTAGTTCGAAGCAAATTAATGTAAATAGAATGTAAATACCCGCACTCTCTTTATCTCAAATATTTGACCTTATTTTACATAAGTGCAAATGCTGGTCGGATGAGGTAAGTACATTTTACTCCAATTATGACTAAAAAGTAATGTTTTTCTTTCAATGACCGGGGGGTTCCTTAAGGTTCGCCCTCTACTCCTGTGCTAATGTTAGATAGAGTTATTGATCAAACCTTACCTAATCGTGATATATTTTGAGGTATTATACTTGTTGCCTTACCTCCTTCTTTAGTTTCGGAGAGCGTTACAGTGTCCGAAATGTTGGCTTTTTTATGTGAATACCGCACACAAGACTCAACTGCTTCCGTATGGAGCCAGTGAGACTATGGCATCTCCAATTGGGCTATTTTGTGAAGCTTAAGATAGTAGGGAGGGGAAGGAGACAGGGAACACGTAAGTGGGGAAGTACTGGGTATTCAGATCTGGTCAGCAAACGGTTAAAGCCATTTAAAGCAATTCTTAGTGCTGATCTTACACCAGAGCAATACTGAGAATATCTTCCACTCTGGAATGTGCCTTAAATATACTATATGTTATTTTTAATTAATTAATTGAGAAATAACAAATTAATCAAATCAAATTTATTTGCGCACGCCAATATTAGAATCCGCGATCTTCGAATTAAGACCACGAAGAAGGAGGTAGCTCAACACGGCATAATTACCCCAAAAGTATATTACGATAATATTTCTGGCCGTGAATATCTCAAATCATATCTAATATGCACGTTTATCCCATTGAGAATCAAACTCTGGACTACTATGGACTAGTATGGATGTTAAAAATGACAGCGAAACCAAAAATATTGGTTCCAAAAATTAGGTCACAAAAACATTTGTCGAAAAGAGAGTCCATTATATATCGTAGTTCAGAAAAACAAGCAGCACTGTTTTTATCTTTTGTTGGATTTTGTTTGTGCAATGATTAAATTTGTCTCTAGAGATATTATTCTTTCGAAGTGAGACGACGGAATCAATTTTGTTATAAATTTCCTCAAAAGTGGGTCGAATTATTGGACCGAATTTTTAAGACAAGCCATATCTAGTTGATATAATGTGGTTATGCCAACTGTACGAAATCGGGGTAAGATCATTCTAGGCTCTAGGCCTCGGGAAATGTTTACTTGATAAATCTGTTTTTTTTTTCAATTCGTTTGAACACATTTTCTGTACATCAGTTCGTGCTTTAATATTTCCAGGAGAGTCATTCAAAACCACTCAATAAAAAAATAACAGGGGAGTATTCACAAGTTGATGCATCGCAATACAAATCATGATTTGCATTTTTTATAAATAATAAATAATTGAAAGAAGTGCCCTTGGCACAGTATCATTATAATGATATAACATGACGTAGGTACTTAGGATTTCCACTGAAGAATACTATCATTGGACATTACTCAAGCAATATGGTACATGTAGTAATATAGGAAAACATAACAATGTCGTTATACCTAATAAAAAATGTAGGTACCGGCTACTTCAAACTGCGACGAAGATAATATTTGCAACTCTCAATGACAATATGAAAGAAATAAAGACAAATAAAATTGTGGCATCTAAAACTGCTTCCGAATTACAGTTTCTGATGCACTTGTAATGGACTGTAAATATGTACTTTAAACGAAACAAAACGAAATAGTGTTTGCTGAAATTGGGTGATAATATGTGCAGGAAAAACCAGGAATGCAAGGAAAATCGATAACCAATATGGCTGTATCTCTGCGAAGGAGCACACGACACAACCACTATATAATTATATGGTTGTACCGCGATACTAAGAGGTAAATATCGCCATAACAAAAAGAACGAGTACAAAACAATTTTATGTACTTCCGAGATGGTCGAATTACTTTATTTTACTTAAAAATGAGAGAGTGTACACGAAAAACACCAACAACTTGCTTCCAAGGTCGTTCCAATCCTTCTTCTGTTTTAAAAAGATGCACTCACTATTTTCACTATTTATCTTGCCGCTGTTCCAAATTTCAAATACTTCTCCAGCAAGTTGATGGTAAGGCAGAGGTATGAACTACTGTGAATCAATTCATTAACCTGAAAGCATAATAATTATTAAAAGATTCGTTCGATTGTATAATTTTACAAATTGATGTAATTGTTTTAATATTAAGATTAGACAAGTCAGTTTGTGCTAATATTCGATATGCCAAATATTATGTTGTTGATTTGATTACTTCAGAAAACATCAACATTTTTCTGTTTTCAAAAAAAAGAAATATTGAACTGTCCAAGGAAACCAAAATTAGAAATACTTTATATTATAATATTGAATATTTATTACATCATTTTATTCGATAATTGAATTTTGATTTAACAATCGACGGTTTGCTAAATGTCATTATCAAATTGTGACATGGTTGACAGTTTCGTAAGACATTTTGTAATGATTAAAACAACTTATCAGATGTATTTTCATGTGGTTGTAACAATTCAGAAACCTTCGCGAGGGTGGAAAAAAGATATTTTGAAAGTTTCAAACATTTCGTTTGCTCAATATAGCAATACATAAACAATAAACAAACAAGCAAGCAAGCAAACCAACGTTTATTTTATATGGATGACTACTTTGTATCGTTGGTATCATTATACCTTCAGTGTGATAGTATATCTGTAATTTATAATGGTCGTTTATTAGTCTTGGTTTCAGAAGACTAGAATTAATGTAGGTAGGTTATTGAAATTTAATAGGTAGGTACTGTATTATTTGTGCAATTTTCTTTGACAAATGGAAATAATATATTATGATAAATAATGATTGTTAAATTATTATTTTTTTATGTATGTACAAGAAAATATACATGTTATAAATAAAATTATAAAAATGAACCCGATGGGCTGTTTTGACATTGTCGTAAGCTGAGGTTAGATGAGAAATTTGATTATTAAGATGAATTATTACAAAGTAACGAAAAATAATGATTTAATTAAATGCATGTGAGTAGAACACATCCTTGACCTTTGAAATGATTGAACTTAAGTCTTTTTACTGGCCCAGAAAAAAATAATGTATCAGGCCTATAAAAACGCTTCAAAGTTCAAAATCTCCTACTAACGAACACCTTTTCGGTTGTGGTTTCATTGCATAATGTGGGGAGGGGATTCCGGGAAGGGAAAGGCGGAAGGGAAACTCTGGAGGGGAACGGAGAAGGGAACAGGGGTGCATGGGAAAGGACACACAGGGAGAAATAAACAACTAGCATACAAATAATATCTATTTGAGTGGCGTTGCAACGCATGCCAGGTGCTCGCTAGTTTTTTTTTCAATTAAGTTTAACCCCTGTGATAAACCCCCCCCCCCTCCTACGAAGTAAAACCTACCATTTTATACCTAAATGCTGCTACAGTGCTACTGCTACAGACGCAACCCCGCCCGGCCTTTAAAAACTCGTAGCTCGCCCGTTCTCGCGACTCTCCCCTGCATTCCTTTTGCAGCGCCTTTTCAACCCCATCACGTAATACTTTTATGCAAACGTGACGAGATGCTCTCAATTAATCAATTGTAATTAACCCCACAACGTTGTGTACTTTTTTGTTTTAGTGGTTTGGTATAGTTAATTTCAATTTAATTAATAATTTATTTGTGGTAAACCCTTGTTCTTTTAGGTATGGCGTGTTACAATTTGCAAGGCTTCGAATAACAATGACTGAGTCTGACTAGCTTGAAAAATAACTAATTATCTATCTATATTCATCCAGCTTCCTCCCCTAGCACCTGTTATACACCTACGCTCATCGACGACTATTTTTATTGAAGTAATCTGCATTTTCCCTCCTAGCATCTAGTATATAAATGTACATTTATACGGCGTATTGAGAAGATCCTACCTTTCGATGCGATGTCGCGTACTCTCTGCGGCTTTATAAAATGCTATCATGAAAATAATTTGACATTTATGTATATTCTAACAAAAGATTTACACTCAAAGCAGTACGGAGTGCAATAATTCTACACTTACAGTTCTAGATGCAGTTTGTTAGTTAGCTAGCTTGTTTTATTTTGTTAATTTGATTCTACGGGTAGGTATTTTGGATTAACATGAGACAGAACATGTGCTGTTTAAATAATTGGACTCCTCCATAGCCCAACTGATAAGGTGATGGTCATAGACCGCCGAATCAGCTTCCAATTCCAACGCCTCCGGAGAATGTTAAGGTCGCAAGCGACGAATGAAAATCGACATGTTTTGCCTTCTGTCGGGGAAGGGTTTGATGTGTGTTTCTGGATCATAGAGTGGTAATGGGAATAATATCGACCAATAAGCCGCCAAATTAAAAATATGTTGATGATGATGATGAGAGGTCATCTCATACCGTTTGATATGAGGGTCTGCTCCGATTAATGGCGTGATAGCCGATGTCAGGAACTGTTCAGGAAATGTGTGGGTGGCACGAGGTTTTGAATCGTGACATCCTACTCTGGATTGATGATGATGATGATGATTCTGAAGTTCTTCAGCATGCCGATGACTTGAGTTCCATTTACTCCTAAAGCACCGGCGTAAACATTAAACCGAAGTTGATTAGACAATCGGCAATGTCAGGAGATCGGTGGGGCCGCTCTCTCCTCTGATCTGGCGATGTATGAATTTAATTAAGGAAGATTTTGATGTCACCGATCCTCGCCTTGGCAGTCACTCATGTCCTCAATAGTCCCGTTCTCCGTCCAGCACGCCGCCTCGAACCAGTAGAAATAATGATTACGTTTTTCCTAGGCACGCTACAAAAACATGCGCCAGCCTGCAATCGCGATGGTCATCGGTATTTGATTTGAATGAAAAATACGTCCTCTCGCATAACATACACAAGCGTAACTTGGGACCTTCCCCTATATGTGTCACGGGCATATGCTCTACGATAGGCGTACCCCAAGCTCAAACTCAAAAATTAGCTCAAAGAAGGAATGTCAAGCTCGGTTTCCAGGGTGCCGGGTCCGAGAATGAAAGGCACCAGGTCGTGAATCTGGCTTCCTTTCCTTCTATTTCCCCTGCTGCGCTTTCGTCCAGAGTACATTCCCACCCTGATGCTGGATGATCCCTATTCCTAGTGTGAGGGAGTTAAGAAAACTTATCCGAATTCCAACAAAGAAACGTCGAACCAGTAGAAATATTGATTACGTTTTTTCTAGGCACGTTACAGAAACATGCGCCAGCCTGCAATCGCGATGGTCATCGGTATTTGATTTGAATGAAAAATACGTCCTCTCGCATAACATACACAAGCGTAACTTGGGACCTTCCCCTATATGTGTCACGGGCATATGCTCTACGATAGGCGTACCCCAAGCTCAAACTCAAAAATCAGCTCAAAGAAGGAATGTCAAGCTCGGTTTCCGGGGTGCCGGGTCCAAGAATGAAAGGCACCAGGTCGTGAATCTGGCTTCCCTCCCTTCTATTTCCCCCGCTGCGCTTTCGTCCAGAGTACAATCCCACCCTGATGCTGGATGATCCCTATTCCTAGTGTGAGGAAGTTAAGAAAACTTTTGCTACTTATGTAGGTGGATATAACGCATTACGCTTAAAATATGAATACCTACCGACGGCTTCATTCAACCGACAATGTGAAAGTTTTTGCTAAATCGAATATCGAATGAAATATACCTACCTAAGCGTAAACCAAAAGGTGAGGATTATACGATAATTTTATGTATAGTCCTATGTAATAGACTTGTTGTGATACCTAAAATTTGGAATAAGATATGGGAAATTTTTAGGAGTGGGAATTTAATTATGTCAGATTTTGTTAGTAAGCAAAGATGCCCATGCTACGCACCATTCTATAAACTGTTAAATTACCCAATGCCTTTTCAAAAAAACCCTTCCTGAATATAGTCCCCTAGCTACGTTTAAAATATTATTGCGAGACTCGAAAATAATAATTATCACCTCAAAGGCGCTTTACACATTAATTTATACCTACATTCTATACCTATGTATTTTGGTACCCGTTATGTATTGGAGAATACCCAGTAACCTAGTTTTCTAGATCACCAACAAAGCACTTTTAAAGGATTTTATTATTGTTTTGTGGTTTCAAAATCCCGTCTTTTAAATGAAGTCTCTCGTCTAAGATTTATTGCCCGAAAGTGTCTTTTGTGCTTCAAATAGTATTTTAGTTCATTGAACCCCAAATTATTATTTTACAACGGTATTGTCTCAAGAATCGTCGCCGGTCAACATCAGGCAGCTCCGGATCGACTTACGGAGGGAACGCTCCTTTTTTTACGATTACCGATAATTACCCGATAGCTTTTTAAATGTTACCGTTATAATTTTCCGATTAAATCATCCGACTTAGATGACATGGTTCCTTATTAAAGGCCCCATTAAGGTAGCCATAATAATAATACTAATATTTGAACGATCCACACGGCACCGATTTTATGGAAAACACCTCAAGGCGCTATATAAACTATAATACATGTTTAAAATCTAGAAAAATACAAGCTAGACGAACAATTATAAACAATTAAAATACTCGGGAGTAATGATGATTCTATTGTTTTAACCCTAGTTTGTACGAAATCCAAACATTAATGTTGTTAATAATTAATTCAATTTGTCAAACTCACCACTCTCATGCACACCAGAACATGACATGCACGAATCACAATCCAAAACCAGCATCCCTCGTGCACTAATTGATTAATCACTAATTAAAGCACTTATTATTTCGGTCTAACTTTCGCGTCGGTTTGTATTAAATTTTATCCTATCCCTGATAAATGCCCCGAAAGTGCATTTTGTATTGATATTAAATTAACATTGACCGCCTCAATTTACAAATTATATTATTTAACTTCACAGATATGAACTCGCAAGCCGCAATCTCTGACTTCCTTATTCGCGTGGACTCTTTTTGTTTAATAAAGAAGAACTATTCTTTGTTTAATTAAAATGAAATATCCCCGATTTAGAAGCACCGAGCTGGTCTCCTCGCGACTCTCAGAACTTGACGATCTTAATTCTCAACCTTCACTGTCCTCAATCGCGTGGACTATTTTCCTTTAATTAAATGAATTATTCCCGTTTACGCGCACCAAATTATAATTCTACAGGTTATCAAAACTCCGATGATTTTCATCCCCACCGCTCGCCTCCAGGTTCTTTCCCCGACTGTCCACCAACACTTCTGTACCCCGACGCCCGACTGTCTTCTCCAACCCCCTGCCCCCTGACTCCCACCCATCTACTTGTGTGGTTTCAATAATATATTAGCCACTTCTTCAAATCTTAAGTGATAAACACATCTCCCAATATGCATATTTCAACGTTTAATAGTGTTCTGTCACATTAGGTCCCAAATTTCCAGAATTCAGTGCAACTTTCATGTTTGCTATTTTTTTGTGTGTAACCTTACATAACAAAATACAAACTAATTTTGTCTGCGCCGGAGTCATAAATTATCCCAATAACGCTTAAAAAAAGAGCTCAGTGGCGCACTTCAATTCACTACTCGTCCTAATTACTTGCGTCGACTTTATTGGTTATATAATAACATTATATAAGCATTGTCTGTACACGTTTTCGTTCTTTCTGCGTGCGTCACTATTTAACGAATTCTGCAATCTTATTTCGACAAATATGTTAAATATTTTAACCCCTAATCGGCGCGTCGCTCTAGTATATTTAAATGCACCAAGATTAATCTTTATTGCCTAGTTTTCAATTCCCTACTGCCATAGAAAATTCACAAGACAATTGCTTCGCAAATCAATTTGCTCGCGTTAAAGTCAGTCACCACTCGGGCAAACATTCATCGGCCGCCCCTGACTTGATAATGATATATCCTTTAGGATTCCTCCTCCAACCAAAGTGTTTCGGCACACGTGTTTATCCTAGAATTGGCCCGGATTCCATAAATCACCCTTAAGAGTTGTGAACAGAGAATCGTATTCTGAAACCATACCCTGTTACAAAATTAAATGTATTTCTAAATCGATCTCTCAATTTTAAAAGAATTATTTCGTAGGCCCAAAGGCGAGATCATCACACCCCTCTTCCCCAATAAAACCCGACTCCTCTTTGACCTCTCAGTCGCCACCAGCTCTTCCTCAACTCCCTCCAACAAAACCTTTGCTTTTCTCATATTCCCGTGGCGTAAATAGTGTACGCCCAAAAATAAAATCAAGCGAAAACTATCCGCCTTCTTGAGTTTATTAAATTCCTATCAAACAGCAAGATTTTTTTCAATTTGAATTTGAATTGATCACCTAGAATACCCTTGAAGGGTTTGTTGTTCACTAAAAGTTAATTAACTAAAATTGAAACATCTGAACCCGCTGTTAGTTGATTTTAAGATTCCTACGTTTGGGAAACGGTGACAGTATAAAAAGGCAATAAACATACGTTGCTTATCACAATAATGCTGTATCTCTTTCTTACGCATAAAATAATGGTGAGACAACAGATGAAACATACAATGTACGTATGTCTGTTTCCTCCAAAGGAAAAAAGTAGTCATTTGGAGGAAACACACGTACGTACATTGTGTGTCTCATCTTTTGTCTCTCCATTATTTAATGTGTAATAAAGGATTGCAGCATTATTGTGATAAGGAACATATATAAATCGCTTTTATGTATCGTCGGCGTTTCGTAAACGTGGGAAAACTAAGAGCTCCAGTTGTACAAGATTTAAGGACATACATTTTTTTCTTCAAACTTCGCAAATATACTTTGTGGTAGCATTTTTAATTAAACGAAAACAAATAACTTTGTAAAAACTACTAAGTATATAATTCAATATTAACAACATGGTTATAATATTAATCTTATCATGATAAGATTAATATTATAAAACATAGTTTTCGAAGCATGTTGATAATATTGATTTTATAGTGTTTTTAACAGTTATTGTTTTCATTTAATGTAATGAATATATTTTTTATTTAATTAAATGAAGACAATACAAGCGAAACTCAATCGAAAATCTGGAAACAGAAAAATGAGAAAAAAGATATTGGCACCTCTGGGACTCGAACCCGGGACCTCTTGCTTTTCGGGCAAATGCGCTAACCACTGCGCCAAGGTGTCGATATTTTTAACTCTATCATACTTCGACTAAGAACCACCCACATTATCTTTATTTTCTTAACGCATACATTATTGGCTGCTATCTTTATGGTATGATTGCAAGATTCAAACCCGAACTAAATGCTCTCTAGATAGTGTCTGGATAAATATTTATTCACAAGATCGAAAATACAAATTTATTCATCAAAATCAATATGGTTCCCTTCAAAGTACTCTTTACTCTGTAGGTACTTTGGTCAAAAACTCACGGATAAGGATCGCATTGTGCGATGGTGCGTTATTGTGGTGCAAAGTTGATGCCATTTTCATACACGTAAAAAATCTAAAACACGCACAAAGGTGGAGGTGTTTAGTACCTACAAAATACCTTTTACAAGCGTCAATAGTTCAGACAATGAAACAGATTTTAGTACAGTTATAAGGGAAGGTGTCCTTAACAAAATACTAAAAGTACCGAGGAGTAAGGGTGGAGCTAAGGATGGGGGGTCTCTAAAGGTCCTTTTTTCAGTTTTTCCTTAAAAAATCGAAAACTACTGCCGAAAAAACGTCGGCATGCTAAATTATTTACATAAAGTTCTCTATAAAAAAGGCTTAATAAACTTTTTTCTTAGGATCAATGCTTAAGGAAATATGGAGGGGGAAAAATGTAACATTAAAAAAAAAAACAGATTTTATTGCTAAAAATGAAATGTTTATTGTTAATAATTAAATGGAAGAGAAGAAAAAGATCTTGACTATGCTGAACAACATGGAGAAACTTACTCCAGACAAAGTTGAAGAGAATGCTTCCTTAGTGTCAGCTTTGACGAAATTTCAAAATCATCTGGAATACCTCAAGGGTAATGGGCCTACCGCTTCTTTGTGGATTCAGTACTTTCACATTACACTGACGAAGAAGTTCGTGGTGTTTTCCGCAATTTGGTGTTTTTTGGTCTTCGTTGCCTGGACTACAAGCTATGACGCTGAAATTTGGCGAGAAGAGTCAATGGCAGGATGTGGTTATGTAACAACAACAAAAAATCTAATCGGGTGACTGACAGCGCCATACGGTGACCGGTCCTAAAACTTTTTGATCAAGCTCGTATACATAAGAAAATAAAACAATGAGTGAAAGAAATACAGAAGACACCTTGTACTTTGTTTTGATTAGAATACCTATCTTTGTTGTTGAAACGAGTTGATAATACTTCTTTGTATCACCGCTAGGTGGCGTACAATATTATTGTTATGCGTCGTGAAACTATATTGTTGTTAACCACTAGAGCGCTGAAACATTTTCGTACGTTTGGTTTTTGGTTCGCCCGCACTCATAAAAAAAATCATATCCCAGAATATTCATACGAAAATAGATAAACTTTTTATCTATTTTTGTTAACTGTTAACTGTCCTTAAAAGCCAATGACTTTACTTAAAATATTAAAACATTCATCTAAAGGTGATACGTAAAATAATTCATAATCTTCTCTTTCATAGATGGCGCGACTTTAATTATTTTAGGGAAAAACGCTTAGTATAAGTCCACAAAACGCGTCGAACTTGCGTCGAAATTGTACTTTTGTGGGATATTTATGATACAGTTCTTGATAGAAACATAAACAAGATTTAAAATGACACATATTATAATAACATTACACATTACTATTTTAACTTAGAAAATTTTACAATTTTCTTAACAAAAACGTTTGATCGTTTTTTCAATTCACTTATGAGTTTTCAGTCATAATTAATCCGACTAGAATAATATAAATTATATCTATTTCTTTGTTATGAATCATTCCAACACATTAATATTAAAAACCGCACACCTTGCAATATTATAGTTAGGATTATAACAGGCTTTCGCAACTTACGCTTAATTCCAAGACTTAGCTTTAAATAAGCAGAGAATTCAATAACGAACGTGTTGATATGTTACAAGAATTTGCCAAAAATAAACTGCAAGTGAATTTTCAAACGCGGTGCAACGATTGCCGTGAAAAAATAAGCAAAACTATTGATATTTCTGCCGAGTTGCTAGTTTCAATACAAACGTTTTACTGTCATCTATGAATTATCGGTGTAAGCATTGTCTTAGCTAACAACTAACGAATGCTCGGACCGCGGGAAGGTTCAAATTTATTCTAATTAATCACATTGTGGACGCCTCGCGTTCCAGTGGTTAAATTAAACGTCGTGTCGCTCGATTGCTTTGTTGTAGGAAGTGTCACCATGTTTATGATATCGGTTCACACCAAATATATATTTGAATTGAACGAGGTTTTAAGAATTACTGCTATTTCTGTATCAAGAAAATCAGATGTTAAGACGCAACTTAACTTTAAATCACCATTTAGATTCACTACTAATTGGCTTATATTATGAATACCAAATAATATGTTCTTGATAAATTATAAAAATTTCTATCGCTTGGCTTGATTATAATTAAAACTAAATTCTTAATTACCTACATTGTAAAAAATACAAGGGTAAACTACTAAAAAATGTATTTTTCATTATAAATGCCTATTAGAAAATCTTTTTAAAAATACGGTTATATAGCTAAGTTTATCTATGACAGTTTTCCTTGATATATTTTTTCTTATTAAATTATTCATAAAATATATAAAAACTATTTTTACGCTTGAAATCGAGAGTTTCTAGATTCCATTTGCCAAGCTATTTTGATGCCTACTACATTTATTCGTGGTGATACAAGGCATACTAAGAATATATATAAATATGTTTAGGTTTTGGCCTCTACTTCATAGCTTTCCTTACATGATATTTCGCAACCCACCTCCTTTCCATTCTCCTTCGCCTCTCAACCTCTTTCAGCTGTAAAACATGTAAATATTTCTCTTTCTTTAAAGAAAAAGTTACGAATAACCTGACAAAATTTGATAAACTTCTATTACCATCATTACGGTTGAAATAATTAATGTTGCTCTTGCAATGGTCAATTCAATTTGGAAGGCGGGTATAGGTAACGCCGCCCGGGGAACCATTTATTGGATAACAAACACCCCTTCCATAAGCCACCCCAAGTGGTTCGCTACGTTTAGTGTTTTATGAGGGATGTCCGGGTTAATGGGGTGAGGTTTGTCAGGTCTTGGCGGCGAATGCGTTTTCCCACATACAGCGTGACAAGCCGGATCGAGTGGTTGAAAAAGACCTAACCTAGATCTCTCCAGCTGGACTCTCTCGATCCATCGGTTGGCACTGTAGTGGGAGGGACGGATTCATACGTCCGTTACTCCTGGACACATTGATCCCCAGATTCCTACCCAGCCCTCATACCCTTTTCCCTCCCAGATCTTCCTCTCCTTCCTTTCTCCAAAAAGACCCTCCACACAGTATCCCCAAAGATGACATAGGCTCTGAGGGGAATTTTTTCCTCAGGGATTCCTGTGTGGAGCTAATGTAAAAAAAATGGTGGAGGACTTGGCAAGCAGTGAAATTAAATCCGACGCGTGTGTCCACTCGTCTACTACCCGGTTAAATACATACCTACTACTATTGTCTTGATATAAGAGATAAAGTAAAACCAGGCAGATGTCGTAACTACGTCATCATGAAGCATTCTAAAGGAACGTAACTGGTAACTTGCTTATTATAATATTGATGGGTGACAATGACCATTGTTCTTCAATTGACGGGACCTTCACAATATTATTATGAATATATATCAATAAGTTACGTCGATGATTATAGTATCTATCAATCAGTTACGGCGATGATTATAGTATCTATCAATAAGTTACGGCGATGATTCTAGTATCTATCAATAAGTTACGGCGATGATTATAGTATCTATCAATAAGTTACGTCGATGATTATAGTATCTATCAATAAGTTACGGCGATGATTATAGTATCTATCAATAAGTTACATCGATGATTATAGTATCTATTAATAAGTTATGGCGATGATTATAGTATTTATAAATAAGTTACGGCGATGATTCAAGTGCTTAATATTTTATTTTTATGCAAACATTAATAAATTTGTGAAATCGACATAAAAACGCGAGTTAGTATCTACAAGTATTTTATTTATTTATTAGCACATAATCTTGTTCAGTAGAAAATGTATGTCTGAAGAAATAATTATGAATACACTCGTATATATAAACATAAAATTGCATAAAAATAAAAATTTATAAGTTACATTTTACTAATTTCTCCACAATTTTTTTCCACAAATTTTTCCACGAAAGAAAGCAAGAGTATTTTTTTCAAGTGTTCTAAAATTTTTTTAAATCGAAGTATTATAAATCTAAAAATATTATCTACTTTTATCCCCGAACAGGAATTTTTGTACTTTATAACGATTTATTAACGAATAAGTACGAGTATATAATTAATGTTTAATGTCTACTTCATTCTGTGCCAATTTTATTGCTGGGTATCATGAAATAAAATAAAGCATTCAATTTTTTTGCTTGTTTTTATAACCAAGTGGTTCGCTAGGTTTGGTGACTTAGCAGGGGTGCCCGAGTTCATGAGGTAAGGTTTTCCCTTGGTTTGGGGCTTGGCGGCGGAATCGTCTGCCCACCACTTCATAGCAGGCGGATCGGGAGAAAATGGTTGAGGAAGATCTTTTGACCTCTCTCAGAATATTGCCTTGCACCGCAGTGGAAAGGTTAGATTAGAAAGGTTAAACGATAGAAAGGAAAATACTTTTGGAAAAACTAGAAGACATAGGTCTTTCTGACGTAGCTCTGAATCTATTCAAAGAATATCTCCAGGAAAGAAAACAGGTAACGAAAGTCGAAAGCTCAGAATCAGAACCGATAGAAAACAACCTTGGTGTACCGCAAGGGTCGGTATTAGGTCGAATTCTATTTATAATTTACATAAATGATATTATTAAAACTATTAAACATTGCAAAATAAGACTATTTGCAGACGATACTTTAATATATATTTCGTGTTAAGATTACATAGATGCATTTGACAAAATAAACGAAGACCTACAAAATATATCAAAATGGCTAAAATTAAACAAATTGAAACTAAACATAAACAAAACAAAATATATGGAAATATGCAATAAAAAGCGTAACACAGGGTTAAATTTGACAATTAATGGTGAAAAAATTGGAAAAAAAGAAATCAAAAACCTGGGTGTAATACTCGATTCAAAACTGACTTTCACAGTAAACTTTGAATATGTGCTAAAAAAGGTATCAAAAAGGTTAATTTTTTTAGAAGACATAAATTAAATAGAAACACTACGGAGCTTATTTATAAAACTATTGTTGCTCCACATTTGTATTACTGCTCTACGATGTTATATTTGGCCAATGAAGGAAATTTAAACAAACTAGAAGTTATGCAGAACAGAGCTGTGAGATGTATACTGGGAAAAGGCAAATACGCAAGGATTAATCAAATGAGAGAGGAGCTAAATTGGATTCCAATAAAAAAAATACTACCATTTAATATTTCTATTTTTGAAACTGTTAATTCGTGGTGGAAGTCCATTATAATAGATTATAATAAAACAAATAAAAAACTTTATTCCACTTAATTTTATTTGACCGTAACCGGTTTCAGCTCGTCAGAGCCATCTTCAGACTGGTACAAATAATTCTTAGCCTACGGTTTATATACATAACATATGGGGGAGGGGGAGAGGGGTAGTCTACAAGGATTTTAATGAATTATTTTTGCTACTGAGTCGTTTTAGACTGTCGAATTTCTAAGTATTTTGGTTATTCCAGTGGGCTAATTACTTGGGGTTTGTAGCTCACTTCAATATCTATTGATTAGGGAAAAACCTTACAAGTAATTTGAATTATTAATGGACTAATTTTATTGTCAAATCGTTATTATACATATCTATGATCAATGGGATTTTTTAATTGCTTTTTGAAGGGATGCATGTTTACATTTGAGTGGGAATGGTCAAACCTACATACATATTTTAATTTCAAAATTATTATGAAAATTATACCGGATAAAAACCTGGTGTTTCAGTAAATGATTCTAATAGCTTATTAATTACAAAGTTACTTTTTGAAGGGATGCATGTTTACATTAGATTAGGAATGGTTTAAACTAAATACATATTTTTAAATTTCGAAATTATTATGAAAATTACAATGGATACAAAAGCGGAGACTTAGCAAATGATTCTAATTGTTTATTCATTACAAAGTTAGGGCCTATTTTTTTAGTTAAGCGAGTAATTTCTAAAGATTCTAGTCTATCTAGTTTATGACCTTTATTGCAAGTATGAAGAACTTTAACATCTCTGTCTTTATCAAACGAGTGTTTATTTTCTAATAAATGTGATGCTACATTCGACAATTCTCCTTTGTCATTCACCCAGTTTGTAAAGTGTTCTTTAATTCGGGTTTTGAATGATCTCCCTGTTTGACCAACGTAATACGATGGGCAGTCAGCGCAGTTTACTTGGTAAACGCCTGAGTTTTCAAGTTTTTCTCTCTTATCTTTATTATTGATTAAAATTCTCCCTAGAGAATTCACATTATAAAAAGCTGTTTTGCATTTATCATTATTAGTTAATCTGGATATTTTTGTTGATATTTCGCCAATATAAGGGATTTTAACCCATTGTTTAGTGATATCTTTTTCATTTTTAAGGCCTTGTGAAATAATTGTTAATGTAAGTTTTTTGTCCTTTTTCTTTAATAAGTTATCAATAGTTTCGCTTTTGTATCCATTGTTCTTTGCTATGGTTTTTATTATATTTAATTCATTATTATAATTTATATAATTCAAAGGCACATGTAAAAGTCTGTGAATGAGTGAATAGAATACTGATAATTTATGTGAAATATGGTGTCTAGATGTATTGTGTATGATATTATCACTATATGTTGGTTTTCTATAGATTGAAAATTCTAATTTTTTATTAATGATTTCAATACCTATGTCGAGAAAGTTAATCTTATTTCCCCCCATTTCCATTGTAAACTGGATCGATTTGTTAATTTTATTAATTTCTTTAAGAAAAATATCTAATTGTCTGTTTGTGCCTGTCCAGATGATTAGAACGTCATCTACATATCTCCGATAGAAGGCAACTTTTTTAAACGATTTTAATTTTTCGATGGATTCTTCGATATAATCCATGAAGAACTCAGCTAACACCGGCAAAATCGGGCTGCCCATAGCTAACCCACTAGATTGGATGTAATAGTTATTATTGAATCTAAAGAAATTTTGTTCTATGCATTTATTTAGTACTCTTGTTATTTCTTTACGTTTAATTAAATTAATGTTTATTTTTTCCATGTAATTATTAATAATTATTTTTAATTCGTTTGTTGGTATATTTGAGAACAAACTAACAACATCAAATGAAACTAGGGTAGCATTATTAGGTACTGTGATGTCTTTAATGAGGTCTATAAGTTGTAGGGAATTTATTATTCCGTATTTAGGTTTAAAATTAAGAGTATTTTTTATGATATTATTTCCAAATTTTGCTAATTTATAGGCAGGAGCTGAGTTATATGACACTACTGGTCGTACTGGCATATTATTTTTATGTACTTTTGGCTGTCCATATAGACGTGGACATTGGGGGTTCATAACAGAAAGGCTATTTTTATGGTATTTATTTTTAATCAAGGTTTGGCACGAATTTAGGATTGTGTTTACGTCTGCTGCAAATGTAGGGGTGGGGTCCTTTTTTAATAAGGTTACATTACTGGTGTCCAGCACATCTTGGACTTTTTCTAAATAATCGGATTTATTTAAGATAACTGTACTATTTCCTTTATCTGCTTTAGAGATAATCAGATTGTTTTGTTTGATTTTATTTTTTATTGATTTTACGGTATGTGCTTCGCTAGAAAATTTCCCCTCAGTTGTTGCGTTTTTAATTATTTTAGTGCATAGATATTTTTTACCGTAATCTGACGTTGCAATATCTGTATCTATCGCGAGGTTCTTAAGATTTTAAACCTAAATACGGAATAATAAATTCCCTACAACTTATAGACCTCATTAAAGACATCACAGTACCTAATAATGCTACCCTAGTTTCATTTGATGTTGTTAGTTTGTTCTCAAATATACCAACAAACGAATTAAAAATAATTATTAATAATTACATGGAAAAAATAAACATTAATTTAATTAAACGTAAAGAAATAACAAGAGTACTAAATACATGCATAGAACAAAATTTCTTTAGATTCAATAATAACTATTACATCCAATCTAGTGGGTTAGCTATGGGCAGCCCGATTTCGCCGGTGTTAGCTGAGTTCTTCATGGATTATATCGAAGAATCCATCGAAAAATTAAAATCGTTTAAAAAAGTTGCCTTCTATCGGAGATATGTAGATGACGTTCTAATCATCTGGACAGGCACAAACAGACAATTAGATATTTTTCTTAAAGAAATTAATAAAATTAACAAATCGATCCAGTTTACAATGGAAATGGGGGGAAATAAGATTAACTTTCTCGACATAGGTATTGAAATCATTAATAAAAAATTAGAATTTTCAATCTATAGAAAACCAACATATAGTGATAATATCATACACAATACATCTAGACACCATATTTCACATAAATTATCAGTATTCTATTCACTCATTCACAGACTTTTACATGTGCCTTTGAATTATATAAATTATAATAATGAATTAAATATAATAAAAACCATAGCAAAGAACAATGGATACAAAAGCGAAACTATTGATAACTTATTAAAGAAAAAGGACAAAAAACTTACATTAACAATTATTTCACAAGGCCTTAAAAATGAAAAAGATATCACTAAACAATGGGTTAAAATCCCTTATATTGGCGAAATATCAACAAAAATATCCAGATTAACTAATAATGATAAATGCAAAACAGCTTTTTATAATGTGAATTCTCTAGGGAGAATTTTAATCAATAATAAAGATAAGAGAGAAAAACTTGAAAACTCAGGCGTTTACCAAGTAAACTGCGCTGACTGCCCATCGTATTACGTTGGTCAAACAGGGAGATCATTCAAAACCCGAATTAAAGAACACTTTACAAACTGGGTGAATGACAAAGGAGAATTGTCGAATGTAGCATCACATTTATTAGAAAATAAACACTCGTTTGATAAAGACAGAGATGTTAAAGTTCTTCATACTTGCAATAAAGGTCATAAACTAGATAGACTAGAATCTTTAGAAATTACTCGCTTAACTAAAAAAATAGGCCCTAACTTTGTAATGAATAAACAATTAGAATCATTTGCTAAGTCTCCGCTTTTGTATCCATTGTAATTTTCATAATAATTTCGAAATTTAAAAATATGTATTTAGTTTAAACCATTCCTAATCTAATGTAAACATGCATCCCTTCAAAAAGTAACTTTGTAATTAATAAGCTATTAGAATCATTTACTGAAACACCAGGTTTTTATCCGGTATAATTTTCATAATAATTTTGAAATTAAAATATGTATGTAGGTTTGACCATTCCCACTCCAATGTAAACATGCATCCCTTCAAAAAGCAATTAAAAAATCCCATTGATCATAGATATGTATAATAACGATTTGACAATAAAATTAGTCCATTAATAATTCAAATTACTTGTAAGGTTTTTCCCTAATCAATAGATATTGAAGTGAGCTACAAACCCCAAGTAATTAGCCCACTGGAATAACCAAAATACTTAGAAATTCGACAGTCTAAAACGACTCAGTAGCAAAAATAATTCATTAAAATCCTTGTAGACTACCCCTCTCCCCCTCCCCCATATGTTATGTATATAAACCGTAGGCTAAGAATTATTTGTACCAGTCTGAAGATGGCTCTGACGAGCTGAAACCGGTTACGGTCAAATAAAATTAAGTGGAATAAAGTTTTTTATTTGTTTTATTATAATCTATTATAATGGACTTCCACCACGAATTAACAGTTTCAAAAATAGAAATATTAAAAAGTGCAAACACAGCGACACTGAAGAGACTCTACAAAAAACTCATTCTTAAACGGCGGATGGCTTCACAACATTTGTGGTTCAATCGGGAGTGTAAGAAACGGGACCTTATACCCAACTATATCAACATCAAGACGAACACGGACAGCAGAGCAGCTACACTAGCAGTTACCGCAGCCCGCAGAACATGGACCACACAGGAGATGAAGAAATGGTACAACATTCGAGATAACGTAAATAACTATTTATTTTATGTACACACTTCACTCACATCACAACTACACCCCGTAGAATTTGATTGTCTTTTTAATGACACTACCCTTATGGTTAACAACAAAATACATATAACTTACCAAAAACAACTTAAAAAACTAACAAACTGGACGCAAAAACAATTAAAATCAACGCCAAGGGAAAAAACTGTCAGTTCACCCATACCATCCTTTTACGATAAAGTAGTCAACAACACTAATGTAGAATTTAACGATACTGAAATAACAATGCTTGATAAAGGATTAAAATACTGTCCAAACTTACCACTCCAATTAAAAGATCTCGAGAACCTCGCGATAGATACAGATATTGCAACGTCAGATTACGGTAAAAAATACCTATGCACTAAAATAATTAAAAACGCAACAACTGAGGGGAAATTTTCTAGCGAAGCACATACCGTAAAATCAATAAAAAATAAAATCAAACAAAACAATCAGATTATCTCTAAAGCAGATAAAGGAAATAGTACAGTTATCTTAAATAAATCCGATTACTTAGAAAAAGTCCAAGATGTGCTGGACACCAGTAATGTAACCTTATTAAAAAAGGACCCCACCCCTACATTTGCAGCAGACGTAAACACAATCCTAAATTCGTGCCAAACTTTGATTAAAAATAAATACCATAAAAATAGCCTTTCTGTTATGAACCCCCAATGTCCACGTCTATATGGACAGCCAAAAGTACATAAAAATAATATGCCAGTACGACCAGTAGTGTCATATAACTCAGCTCCTGCCTATAAATTAGCAAAATTTGGAAATAATATCATAAAAAATACTCTTAATTTTAAACCTAAATACGGAATAATAAATTCCCTACAACTTATAGACCTCATTAAAGACATCACAGTACCTAATAATGCTACCCTAGTTTCATTTGATGTTGTTAGTTTGTTCTCAAATATACCAACAAACGAATTAAAAATAATTATTAATAATTTCATGGAAAAAATAAACATTAATTTAATTAAACGTAAAGAAATAACAAGAGTACTAAATACATGCATAGAACAAAATTTCTTTAGATTCAATAATAACTATTACATCCAATCTAGTGGGTTAGCTATGGGCAGCCCGATTTCGCCGGTGTTAGCTGAGTTCTTCATGGATTATATCGAAGAATCCATCGAAAAATTAAAATCGTTTAAAAAAGTTGCCTTCTATCGGAGATATGTAGATGACGTTCTAATCATCTGGACAGGCACAAACAGACAATTAGATATTTTTCTTAAAGAAATTAATAAAATTAACAAATCGATCCAGTTTACAATGGAAATGGGGGGAAATAAGATTAACTTTCTCGACATAGGTATTGAAATCATTAATAAAAAATTAGAATTTTCAATCTATAGAAAACCAACATATAGTGATAATATCATACACAATACATCTAGACACCATATTTCACATAAATTATCAGTATTCTATTCACTCATTCACAGACTTTTACATGTGCCTTTGAATTATATAAATTATAATAATGAATTAAATATAATAAAAACCATAGCAAAGAACAATGGATACAAAAGCGAAACTATTGATAACTTATTAAAGAAAAAGGACAAAAAACTTACATTAACAATTATTTCACAAGGCCTTAAAAATGAAAAAGATATCACTAAACAATGGGTTAAAATCCCTTATATTGGCGAAATATCAACAAAAATATCCAGATTAACTAATAATGATAAATGCAAAACAGCTTTTTATAATGTGAATTCTCTAGGGAGAATTTTAATCAATAATAAAGATAAGAGAGAAAAACTTGAAAACTCAGGCGTTTACCAAGTAAACTGCGCTGACTGCCCATCGTATTACGTTGGTCAAACAGGGTGATCATTCAAAACCCGAATTAAAGAACACTTTACAAACTGGGTGAATGACAAAGGAGAATTGTCGAATGTAGCATCACATTTATTAGAAAATAAACACTCGTTTGATAAAGACAGAGATGTTAAAGTTCTTCATACTTGCAATAAGGGTCATAAACTAGATAGACTAGAATCTTTAGAAATTACTCGCTTAACTAAAAAAATAGGCCCTAACTTTGTAATGAATAAACAATTAGAATCATTTGCTAAGTCTCCGCTTTTGTATCCATTGTAATTTTCATAATAATTTCGAAATTTAAAAATATGTATTTAGTTTAAACCATTCCTAATCTAATGTAAACATGCACCCCTTCAAAAAGTAACTTTGTAATTAATAAGCTATTAGAATCATTTACTGAAACACCAGGTTTTTATCCGGTATAATTTTCATAATAATTTTGAAATTAAAATATGTATGTAGGTTTGACCATTCCCACTCCAATGTAAACATGCATCCCTTCAAAAAGCAATTAAAAAATCCCATTGATCATAGATATGTATAATAACGATTTGACAATAAAATTAGTCCATTAATAATTCAAATTACTTGTAAGGTTTTTCCCTAATCAATAGATATTGAAGTGAGCTACAAACCCCAAGTAATTAGCCCACTGGAATAACCAAAATACTTAGAAATTCGACAGTCTAAAACGACTCAGTAGCAAAAATAATTCATTAAAATCCTTGTAGACTACCCCTCTCCCCCTCCCCCATATGTTATGTATATAAACCGTAGGCTAAGAATTATTTGTACCAGTCTGAAGATGGCTCTGACGAGCTGAAACCGGTTACGGTCAAATAAAATTAAGTGGAATAAAGTTTTTTATTTGTTTTATTATAATCTACTACCATTTAATGTGTTAATTTTTGTACATAAAATTATGAAAAACGAAATGCCAAAATACTTTAAGGATGAAATTGATTTTAATAGAGACGTACATAATTACGAAACAAGAAATATAAACAGAGTTCGATTGCCACAAATGAAGAAATCAAAATCACAGAACTGCCTAATGTATAGAGGACTAAAGATGTATGATGAAATGCCGGAAAGTATGAAGAATGAATGTATTTAAAAAGAAATGTTATGCTTACTGTAAAAATATTTAAATTTATCATATTAAATGTTACATTGTGCTTATTAGTTTATATTCATGTAGTATAAACTAACTCAATTAAGAATAAAAAAATTAAAAAAAGATTCATTCGTCCGTCCCTCCTGGACACATTGACCCCCAGATTCGTACCCACCCCTCGTACCTTTTTCCTTCCCTCTCTTTCCTTCCTTCCCCTAAAAAGACCTCCACACAGTATCCCCAAAGATGACATAGGCCCTGAGTGGATTTTTTTCATTATGACCTACTGTGTGGAGCTAAGGTAAAAAAACGGCAATACCATAATAATTCTACAGTTCAAAAGAAAAAACGTTTGCAAAATATCTACATGATCGCCGATCATGCATACAATCTATCCATTCTTTATTTTTTATGTGAATTTCGCACAAGAGTCCTAACTGCTCCTGCCTGGAGTCAGTGGGGTATTCCCAATTGGGGTATATTGTAAGACTGAAATTAAATTGGGAAGCGAATGAGATGATGAAGGGGGTGGGGAAGTACCTGGCTTTTCAGATCTAGTCACAAAACACGTCTAAAGCCATTTCAAGCAACTTTTCAATTGTTATCTTACACCAGGGCGATGTTGAGAGAATCTTCCACTCTGGAACGTGCCGCAAATATACCTAATATAATCTTAAATGATTAAAATGCGAAGTTACATAAATTAAATTTACTTGCGCACGCCGGAATCTGAACCCGCAACCTAAGGATCGCTAACAAGAACCTTACCCCGCGACCACGGAGGTAATCAAAGCCATCCCTGGGACTAGCATAATAATTCTTCTTAACAACTGACAACAGTAACAAATTTCTCAGAAAACTATTGTTTTACCGTCTTTTAATTGCTATGTTCAAAATAAGAATTGAACCAATGGCAACAATGTATTCCATCACTTGGAAAATCTAATATCGGAATTTTTTTGTGGAAACAAAATGCATAAATAGGCTTTTCTTTTCCAATTATTTTCAGTTGAAGGTGAGACGCCGGGCGGAGTGGACTTTCTATGGAGCCAGGTGCATTCAAATAATTAATATTTTATTTGGTACTTCAACGCGTGCGGAAAGTTTGCCGGTGTAATATTATGTGAAAGCGGTGCAGTCAGATAAGTAATCATTGTGAAACCGGTCGGTAGTTTATAGTGTTCAACATGTCGTTCGTTAAATTTAAGATAAATGGCCAGCAGTATTCGGGTGAGCATAACTTGTTTGAGCATTGATTTAAAATATACCAGAAGAGCTACGAATTTTTAATACTATTTAATTTACTGTGTTGTAGAATTGTCGTAAGAATTTTCTGTTTTGATCACCTATCTGTCAATCACTTGTAGATTTGGTAAAGTTGCCGAATCCCGCCTGATTTTAACTAAATTTCTACTTGAAACCACTCTTTTAAATCGGGGGAGAAAATAAGTAAAAAGGTTCTTGGTTTGAGTTACTTAAATAGTGTTCGCATATTTTCAAACTTTTGAACACAACTTTGAGAAAAAAAAAGTTACTTTAATGCATCTCTTAACATCTCCCCTGACATGAATATTTGTTTCTAAACCAAGCATTAATATTAAGCTTGAGGCGGAATTCGGTAATTTTACCCTATGTATTTATATAAAGAAGGCCTGAGGAAAATAGTTTCCCTCAGGGCCTGTGTTATCTAGGGTGTGCTGAGTGGAGAGTCTTTTTAAGAAAAGGAAGGATGGGGAGTTTTGGGAAGGAAAAAGGTATGAGAGGTGGGTAGGAATCTGGAGATCAGTGGGCCCAGGCGTCCAGGAGTGACGGATGTGTAAATCCATCCAAGGGCTGATCCAGGATTTTTTTCTGGGGGGTCACAAGGGGCGGAGGGGGGGGCTCGCCCCGGGTGCCACTCAAGAGCACATTCCCCCCCCCCCCCCTGGGACGGAACAATTTTTTATGAAGTCGAAATTTGTGTTTGGGGACGTTCAAGTATTGCGTAATGCAATTTTTGAAGATTTTTGACCCCCCCTCCCCCCATGTAACGCGCAGTAACGCGCAGTTTTCTTATACACCCCTCCCCCCTAAACGTTACGTAACGCCCAAGTGACAATTTTTACCTGAAAGTCACAATTAAGTTGTGCAAAGTACTGTAAAGTCGCTTAAATATCATTTTTCTTGTTTTAATCGCCTTTGCGGTAATAAATAAATGAAGAGCTCTTTAACTCGCGATACATGCGTATATTGTTTATTTTATTTATACAAGTTGCTATTTATAAAAAAAATGGGAATTATTATTATTTTTATCCGCCTTGTATTCTTTCCGAATCTCCACAATTTAACAGTCTTTCCTCATGTCCCAAATGCAGTTTAAGAAGTTCTCAAAAGGAAGATTTAAAAATCTACAGTATGTTTCACAGAAGAGAAAAACCTTTTTCATGTCCTGACTGCGACTACTCGTGTTCTCAAAAGAGATACCTAAGAAGTCACTTGCTGACTCGTAGTGGAGAAAATTCTCCGACTGCAACTATTTATGTACTACGAAGTAATTACAACTATTCATGTACGAAAGTAGACGAAAAGTAAACGAAAATCTAAAATTCACATGTTTAACCACAGTGGAGAAAAACCTATTTCATGTCCTGACTGTAACTATTCTTTTTCTCGAAAAAAAACTAAAACGGCAATTGCTGACTCATAGCGATGAAAAACCTTTTTCATGTCTCGACGGCGACTATTCGCCGTCGAGACATGAAAACTCCTGCTACATTTCATGCGCTACAAAACGGTATCTAAAAATTCACATATCCAAACTGGACAAAAACCTTTTTCATCTCCCAACTGCAAGTATTCATGTTGTACAAAGGAACTTCTTACAATTCATTTTCTGACTCACATTGACATAAAACCTTTTAAATGTTTCTACTGCGAGTATTCACGTTCTTCAAAGAGGTACCAAGAAAATCACATGTTTATACATAGTGGACAAAACCATTTTCATGTCCCGAATGCAGTTATTTAAGTTCTCGACAGGGAGATTTAAAAATCCACAGCGCGATTCATAGTGAAATAAAACCTTTTTCATGTTGTGAGTGTAACTATGCTTATACGAAGAGAAATTTAAAAAATCGCATTTTCCCATAGTGGATAAAAACCTTTTTCGCTGCAAATATACATGTTCTACAAAATAACAAATGAAACGTCACATATTTACCCACAGAGGAGAAAAATCTTTTTCATGTCCCGATTGCCACTATTCATTTTATCGCAAGGGACATCTAATCACGTGTTAACTCACAGTGGACAAAGACCTTTTTCGTGTCCGGACTGCAACTAATCATGTTCTCAAAAGGGACGTACAAGAACGCACTCGCTGATTCACGGTGGAGAGTAACCTTTTTCGTGTTCTGACTACAACTGTTCATGTACTACAAAGGGATATCTAAAAAATCTTATATTTACCAACAGAGGAGAAAACCCTTTATCAGAAAATTTAATTCCATCAAAATTTGAACACTGAAGAAGTTCAAAATAGTGCGAGAAAGTATCTTAGTAACGACATAAATTTGGAGGTTTAGAAAAGTGCTTTTTTGATAAATGTATCCATCTACAATATTATTTAACAGCGAAAGCTTGAGATGGAGAACTACCCCGAAAAACCAAAGCGATTTAACATTTTAGGTTCTAAGACATAAATAACTTAAAACAATTTACCCAAATGTTAACGTAGCCTTAAGAATGTGCATTAAGTTTCTAATTCCTATTTTTTATTTAAATAGAAAAAACATGTTACGTAACGCGTTGTTCGACCCCCCCCCCCCCCCTCAAGTGCGTTACCATAATACTTGAACGGCCCCTTTGTCAACTTTAATCGGGGGGGGGGGGGAACTTTTCCGACCGCGCTTTCCCCCGACCGTACCGCTCTCGCAAACGCTGATTATCATATTTCATTTTTGCAAGTGCATGAAAGGGATGCAACGAACGAAATTCGCAATTCCGGCCAGAAATAGACAAGAGTTTGACTCATGTTTTATTTTATTCATATTTTTTAACAACTCTGATAATTTGATTTGCTTCCAAGTATGTACTGTGATGGAATCTCCACAGTACACAAAAATACCGTCCTGGGGGGGCACGGGCCCCCGTGCCCCCCCCCCCCCCCCCCCCTAAATCCGCCCTTGTCCTACAACTGCGATGCAAAGCGATGGCTCGAGAGAGTACGGCTGAGAAAAGGCCTCCCTCAACCAGTCTATATCGATCCGGACCGTCACGCAGCAGGTGGGCAGACACATCCGCCGCCAAGACCTTATGAACCCAAGCACCCCTGCTAAATCACCAACCGTAGCGAACCACTTGGGATGACCTATGGCAGAGGTGTTGGTTATCCAATAAATGGTTCCCGGCGCGGCGGTAAACATACCCGCATCCCAAATTGAAAAAAAATCCGACTGATAATTTCTTGTCATTTATTTACACGAAGAACCCACCTCGCGTATGATATTAAATTGATGTTACGAATTTCGTTTCTTCTGACGACGCGATGTATAGGTTATTTAATTGATTACTTTGTAAAAAAAATGTTTATTTATGTACTCTTGCAAAAAATTAAACTATTGTGTGGTGGATGTGGATTCGTTAGGCTCATTGTGCATGTTGATACCATGAAGTGGTTATTAAAATAACTTTCTTATTTAAATCGAAATAAACGATTCTGAGAGAGTTCTAAAGTCTTTCTTACAATAAGTTTTCACGTGCACCGCACAACACGAGACGTAATCTAACACACTATATAAAGAGGTAAGATTTGTTTGTTTGTTTGTGTGTTTGTTTGCATCGAATAGGCTCCAAAACTACTGAACCGATTTGAAAAATTCTTTCGCTGTTGGGAAGCTACACTATTCCTGGGTGACATAGGATATATTATATTTAAAAAAAAAATAGGCATCCTTACTTAAACTTCAATAATGTAACCCAGGGTGTAAAAAAATTACCTAAAATATTCTTTAAATCGCGTGCGCTGCGAAAACTATTGATGATAGAATAAAATAATGTACTACGACTTTATAGAACACATCATTATTTACAAAAAAAGTCGCGGCAGCAAATGTCTAACTGTTATGGTTATGCCACAATAAGTATTCTTTTATTTTAAAAAATGAATTTAAATGTCGCCGCTTGAAAAGGCTCTTTATTTGTATCTTGGTTTTAATCCTTATCAAAATAAATTACTTCATATTCAAGACAGCTTCAATACCTTTATTTAACTTTTTGAATTTTTCAATTCGGATATTTAATTAGAAAGATATCACGAGTTTTAAATTGTTAGTATTAGAAAAAAGTTTCGGCTACGGGCCGGGCGAGAGAGGAGTCAAGAAATTTAGTGCCAGGGGGGTTGGCGGGACGGGGGAGCGGGAGAGCGGTGGCGGGGAAGGTGGAAGTGGAACGCTGGAGGGGAACGCACGGGAAAGGACATGTAAGGAGTAACATTTTATTTATTTGAATATGGCATATATTATAAAAGAAGTCCAAAAAAACGTGCAGCTCGCAAAAACTCAGAAACGAGTCCCGGTTCGATCAAGGGAGTTATGTGGTGTGGTAGATCTCTATCCCCCCTAGGGAATAAGGGTATCCGTTTTTACCTAAAGGGCGTGCTTTTAAAGATATAAGGGCTGAAAGTTTCGCCCTCTTGAAATTTCTAGAACAGTCTTCCGGAAAGTTCTAGAAGGTTCCATAGAGCTGTAGAAAGTTGTGGAAGGAGTGGCGGAGTATGTCGTGGAATGATCAGGAATAGGGAATCGGGAACATCATTGTGCAACATTCCAGAACACTATCTTATTGTCCTGAGCGAAGCCGGGTAACCCAGCTAGTAACAAGATAATTTGAAAAAAAAGTTTGTAACCTTGATGATTGATGGTTAATTAGGCTTCAGTGTCAGCAACCCGGATGTTTATTTGTATAAAATTCAAATCCATGCTGTGGGTATAAATATAATTTCAACGAAGTGCGAATGTCTATAATATATAATCGTATGTAGAGTTCGTTTAGTATATTCAGAATGTCCTCTTTTTTCTCAGTCAATCACATTGCAAATTTCTTTGAACAGACAATTCAAATTACTTGGAGTGATGTAAGTTTTTGTTGATGTTAGGAAGATATTAGATATGTGTGGTACCAGGTAAGATTAATAATTTACGAATATCTATATGTGGTGCCAGGTTTTCTAAACTCATGTTTTTTGCGAAAGATTTGACAGAGGGTACTTGAAAGTGTTTATTTACTTTTGCTCTTGTGCTTTGCGAGCGAGGTATGTGGTGATGAGATAATCAAAACAACATTGTAATAAGTGGCAGTTCGCGACTTTTGCATATTCTAGAGCTCTAGCTTACAATAAAAAAAGATGAAATTGTCTAAATTGTTGATAATATTTAGTCGCAGAGGATGTTCGGTTTTCCGAAAATTGTTTTTTTTTGTATGAAGACGTATCGTTTCAAAAAAGAAGGGTACCACTCGAAATTTCTTAAAATCTCTAGGAACACAGAAAAACGATTTTAAAATTGTCGTCATTTTCGGCACAACGATGATTATCTTAGCCATAACTACATTTATTTACAATCTTATCGCTCTCATTAACCAAAATATTATCCAAAATATTAGCAACCGATTGTAATTGAATCATTGTCGTAACAGAAGAAATGTAAACATACCTTCATTGAAAATTACACAAACACTTAGTTTTAACCACTTTTACGGCCTTACTAAAAAAAAAACCTTCCGCGGCCGATTACCTGTGTTATTGCAATAACATAAATAAACCTCGTATACACTAGAACCCGATTTGTTACTAAAAAAGAATTTCACTCTAAAACACGTTTAAATTTGGCAACACTGCAATTTTTCAAATTTTACATATAATTTTTTTTTGTTTTCATTCATAGCCGCTAGATGGTGATAGCGTAGCGCCTGCACATTTCTACTGTCTTGCCCGAGCAAAGAATAGCAGTTTAGTTTTTATGTGGCGGGAATATTTCTAGTAAATATTGAGATTTTACTGAATGATTTCTATTATAGCGACCGATTCACTCTTCTATTCATTTAATTAATATATTTGCCGTGTTATTGATGTGGTTTTACATTAGTTTTATCAAGTTATTGCACAACAAACAGTACTTTAAAAGTTGAACTGTCAAAATAATGTTTTGGGTTACATAAAAGTTCAAATTTACGTTTTTAAATCTTTATTTTATGAGAATTTCTTAAAAGTGGTGTTTTTTTTTAAATATTAATATCAAATTCACGTGTTGGTATACTTATCAAAGAAATTAACATCTTTAGTGGTGCAAAAAATTTGTTGAAATGTCAGAGATAATTTTAAGGTTATTTTTTTGGCATTAAAAAAAACTTTGAAATTTTTTATAATTTTTTTATTGTATGCACGAGGAAAAAGCGAGGTGACAGTTTCATTTCAAATTCATTATTTAAAAGGTCTGTATTTTTTAAATTTTAATTTTTTAAATATTTCTGTACACTTTCATCAAAAATGTTTTGGTAAGAAATTATTTTACATTTTTTTCCGTGTTTAAATCTTAAAATATGGCAGTTTCTTAAAACTAAAGTGTATTTCAAATATACAAATCTAAAAGGTAATTTTATCTAGTTTTTAAAAATGGTATTTGTTTTTACGGCACCTTCAAAAATAAGAAATATATAGAACATTCAAAATACTTTGGAAAATTCCAAATTTCGTTCAGACATCATCCCTAAAACAGAGATAAACTATCCCCCCAGGCTGTGTAAACGGCGTGTATTTTTTTCTAAGAACAATTTTTTAATTAGTAATGTTTTCACATCCGCGGCCGTTTGTCAATTGAATAAATTTTTCACGGGGTTTTTTAGTAAGACCGTTTTGTTTAAAAACCAACATGCTACGTAATGGAGGAAAATAACGCTTTTACACCATGAAATTTCCAATTCCACAACTATGACTATAACAATTCTGCGAATATAAAAACATTTTCCATACATAATAAACTAAAAAAATACGCATTAAATAATAAGGATAGGGACCTAAAAATGAAAAAATCCATAATCTAAATTATAAAGATTGTGGATTTTTTTAATATGGGTAAAACTTTGGGGGCTTGTGAAATTGGGATACAGGAACATAAGAAGTGTTTAACCAGTGGAGCGATTATGGTTGAAAAATGGACCACTTTTATTTTTCTGCGATTAATAGCCATCCAAAATTAGATCACTTTTTCCTACCATTCGTAAAAAATTTATTGTAATTATTTAAAACATTTCCTTGGCCAGCCATTTATTTTAAAACGAAGCTATTGAAATACTTTATCTATTTTTACCAAAGCTGTCGCAAATCCGAACTTCGTAGACTATTTTAGAATGATGTTTAAAAAATACACATATATTTTATTCCCGCCGAATTTTTGATCAGCTGTTAACGTTTAAAATTAAGTCCATTTTCCATAGATATGCCCCTTTCATTACCATGTATACCACTGACAACATTCAGAATATAGAAATCGAAAATATTCTATGTTGACCCGAATAAGTATCCCTCACGGCAGTTTTAAACTCGTGTGTTACGTAGTATCTTCATCAAAAGAGTTATGTGAATAGGTGACCGGACAACTCAGAATGAAACCAACTCAGAAGCACCTCAGAAAGGTCAAGAAGAGTAATGATAAAAAATGATTAATTATGTTAAGTAAGGTTAGGGTTACTGGTTATTTAAAATTATTTTTTCATAGCTTTTAAATGACCTTTCTGAGGTGTTTCTGAGTTGGTTTCTTTCTGAGTTGGCAGGGAACCATGTGAATAATATCTCGTATTATCGTTTCACCTTCTTCCCCTTGTCTTATTCGAGTCAGGGTCACTACAACAAGGCGCTTCAAGGCGTTCATGTCCTCAGCTGGATCAGCGACCTCTGTCCAAGTCAGACTCTGGAGTTGCTTTTTCCAACTTTACCTCTGTGAAAATTGTTATTCTTCCGTCCTTTCAAAAAATATTCAGATGACATTAAAAGTCTGTGTTATTTTACCAACAAAATTGTTAAAGCGAAGCACCGCGCGGTATCTCTATCTCTTCGCCGAGTCCCTCTGTCTGTTCGCGATGATCTCAAAAAATACTAAACGGGTTTTCATGCGGTTTTTTACCAATAAATAAAGTTATTTTTTTTACGTGAGCTCCACACAGGAGGTCTTGAGGAAAATAATTTCCCTCAGGGCCTATGTCATCTTTGGGGATGCTGTGTGGAGGTTTTATTTTAAGGCAGAAAGAGAGGAGAGTTCTGGGAAGGAAAAGGGTTTAAGTGGTGGGTAGGAATCTGGGGTTTTGTGTGTCCTGGTCATACGCCTTCAAGACCTAGACAAACCTTACCCCATGAACCCGGGCACCCCTGATAAATCACAAAACGTAGGGAACCACTTGGGTTGATTAGATTCATGAGGAAGGTTTGGGTATATAATTTGTCAAAGTTTTGTGTAAATTGGTTGAAATATATAATCTGTATGTGGTGGACGAGCGGGCTGGCAAGCGGTCGGTGTGGATTTGATTTGTATGCAAATTAACAGATGGCGGTGTAAGTTAATTTATCATGGTTATAAAATTTGGGAAACCATCCAGTAGATGGCGTTGTGTTTCGATAGCCACAGCAACGCGTGGCTAACGTAACTATAAAATTTTAAATTGGGCCTATAACAATACACTTCTTATGTAGATGACGATAAGGTTTAAATTCCCGCTCAACATCAGCCGCCTGTTCTAATACACAAGAAGAAAAAAACATCGTTGAAAAACGTGCTTTGTTTTATTTTGCGAAGTTCATGAACAAATATTTAAATGTTATACCATTATTTTCTAAAGCAATTTATCAAAATTAATTTTCCACATTATACAATAAAACCATAACCCAAAATGGGGTTTGTAATTGGTAGATTTTGAACTTTAAGGCGATCCACTAGTACAGGAAAAAATCGAAATCGGAATTCACGCCCTTTTATGGGAGGAGTTTAAAAATACTTGAGAAAAAGCTTTTGGAAAGGTTGGAAAAGATATTTGAGTTTTTTTTTTACATGTTGATTTCGTAAAGGCCTGTAAAAAACATTAATTCCTTTTTTATGCATTGTTTATTGTAATAAAACGGAATTTTTAAATTGATTTCACGAAAATAAGCGGCGCTGAGCATAACACGTCTTCTCTCCGCTCCGTTCGGAGGAGTAATGACAGAAAATCGGGGCGGCTGCCAGTTGTTCTTCGGTGGACGGTATAAGGTTCACTTTGATATAACAAATTCGTCGACTGCCGTATTGTCGCCGTGATGTCAAAAATACCAACGCGAAAATGCATATTATGTTTTATGTTCGGGCGTAAATATCATTTTTTTTCGCGATAATTATATAAGAAACTGAATTTGCCTCATTATGCAATAAAACCATATCCGAAAAAGTGTTTATAAGTAGGAGAGTTTTCAGTTAAAAATGTTTTTTATAGACCTAATACTTTATTTTTTTCTAAGCTTATTAAAAGACTTAAAAAAAATGACCGATATTTTTAAGGGCCAAGGTATGTTCTACACGCAGTATTTAATTGAAGCATCTATGTATAATACTTCTAAGCTGTCAAATTTTTAAAACTAAAACATACGATTTTGTATGATTTTGCATTATTTAGTATGGTTTCATCTTAAAGCAATTTTTATAGGCCTGATGCTTAATTTTTTTCTGGGCTTATAAAAATACTTAAGGCGCCGTATCCCCGCTCAAAAAGAAGAAGATAGAGATATATGTAACTACGAATGTTGTAGAGAGTGCGCTAATATTTAAAACGGTAAAATTGAAGCGAAAATTGTGAAAATGTTTAATAAAACACGACTCGTTTAAAATAGAGCAAAAATTTCTTGGGGGCTGTCTAAAACAGCATTTAAAGAAACACTGAATTTTTTCATACATATAAAGTGTAAAATAACTGAATCAGACTTGAAAATAATAATTTTCGGAGCGTACTTTGCGATTTTTTTCTATCCAGGGAATTTCGTATAATAAGGAACTCCAGTGAAAAATATTATGGCTTTAAAAAAATATGTTCATATAGACCAATAAACGCTGATTCTGAATATATAACTTTTATTTAATAATATTAAATGTACAGTTTTTAAAAAAATATTAAAAAGTGCATTTTTAATATTCTCGTTAAAACACAGCGTCAGGTTGGTATGCTGTGTAATGCTCTGTGGTGACGTCACGATGGTAATCACTGTAATGACAGGTTTATTTTTGCTGTACGTCATTTGTATGGGAATTTAGGTATGACACAAACGAATGTTCTATATATTTCTTATTTTTGAAGATGTCGTAAAAGCATATACCTTTATAGAAAGTTGATAGAATTGCCTTTTAGATTTTTGTATCTGACATATACGATTGTGTTTGAAAAATGCAGTATTTTAAGTTTCAAAATGAAAAAATTTAAAAAAAACAGCCGACTGTAAACATATTCTATTAAATGGTCGAAAAAATTAGGAAAATTCAAAATTTAAAAAATACTTTCCTCTTACTTTATGAATTTGGAATAAAACTGTCACTTCACTTTTTATCTCGTTCATACAATTAAAAACGATAAAAAAATATTATAATAATTCCGAAAAAATAACTGAAAAAATCCGACATCTTGGACTCGGTTTTACGCAATTAATGCGTTGATTTCTCGAATTTGTATTTATTTACACATGCATAAGGCTTTTACATTATTAAATAATATTACCTTTATGGAAGTTCTATTAAATTCACGCGGAAAAGTCATAAAAATTATAGAGAAGTAACCTTTGATTATGTAATGTCAGTAACCTAAAAACCGAACGAAACTAAATCACCAACAAAACATTATTTAAGGACTAAAACTGAAAAAAAGTAAAGGCAGCATTGGTACTTATGCTGAATTACACTAATATCATTTAAACGAAAATTATCATCAAAAACATAAAACTGCAAGTAAAATTCATCAACGTCATTCATTGTTTTGCAAAGAATTTGATTTCGCCATTTGCAATAAATAAGCCATTAGCCAATCAACGCGTTATAATAAACAAGATGGCCGCGCGCCTGCGCAAATCTATGTGAGATTTAAGAAAACCAACATAAAAATTATAACATTGTGAATCGTTATTTTAGTAGATGACGTCACAAAATTCACCATAGATGTGGGTGTTTTCGAGGGATCTCCAAAAATTAAAACTTTGAAAATTATTTTAACTATTAAAACTAACTCTAAAAAAAAATATATATATATGCAGTAATTTAAGTTAGAAGGTCATTTTTCATAAAAAAAAATTTAAAAAAATGGACTGGACTTCTCTATTTGCGTTTCGGTGTGGGGAATGTATAGATATTACCTTCATAAATAACATATATTTTTTTAAGAGCTTAAATACTTCAAAATTTTTAAGGGGGATATGTAAGAAATCGTTAGAAATTCTGAGAGCGGCGGCTTGAGAATATACTCGATTATTAATTTTAAAGGCCAAGATGCGTTCTACTCGCAGTACCTATTTAAATATAGCAATTAAAATACTTCAAAATGATCAAATTTTCAAACCAAAAACACAAGATTTTACATTATTTTGTAGCGCTTCTCCCTAAAAAATACTATTTTATAAGGAGTAGCAATCATTTTTAATTATAACCATTTACTTTCTTAACCAGAATGGCTAAGTACACCTTTAAATTTGTTTTTTTTTTTTAATATTTTGTTATACTCATCCTAACTATATTACGACACAAGCAACATTTTCCTCTTACTGTGGAGGTAGTATGAAATTTTCAAATATTGTCAGGTTATTCGTAACCAGGGAATGTTTATCTTTCCACTCAGGTATTTTGCGATAGTGCATGTTTTTTGTCAACGAACTGTCAGATTTATAAAAAACTAAAGCTCTGTAAATTAAATATTTCTGAACGTAGCCGAATGCTGTTTTTGAAATGTTATAAAATTAGCTTTCGACGGAGCATTGTTATCTTAAAAATAAATATTAACATTTGTAAATATTAAAATTTGGAATGCAAACATAAAAAAAATTGCAAAAATGACTCACGCGATGTTTTTATGTGAAATCGGTACTAAAATCACGGATTATGTAAAAAAAACACTTATTCTATTGTATAAATGAACAATCAACAATTTTGTTACCTCATTTTTTTTACCATTTCATACAATAATATTTAATAAAAAATTAACAATGTCGAACGGTACGTAGGCGATTTGGCGGGTGAAAACTGTTTCTACAAAATAAGTCTTTTTAATGTACTCTATGGACAACTTTAAATAGAGATGTAAAGCTTGATTCAATATGGATTTTCTACTTTTTGAAGTAAAACTTCTTTACGCACGCTTGACTTGGAGAGTAAGCTGGTGAATGCGTGACGAGAGCGTTACGAAAAGTGTGATCGGGCGAGGCGAACGGAAGTTGAGAGGGAGTTATAAGTTAGTGAAGATAGAAAGAGAGAGAGTTACGTTTCGTATATCTAAGACACAGTGCAGGCCTATTTTTTGTATCACACTGTAAGAGCAAGAGAGAGCAGTGCGCGCGCACATTTTCTTTCTCTCTTCTTTTTAAAGTTAGTGAAGTTTTACTTAAGTCGTGGGGTCTAAAGCACACTCGTTTTTTTATTTGTTTTAGGGTTGTCAATAGAACAATAACAGAGTTATAATGATTTCTGTGGGAACACACGCGTTAGCGTGAAAATACGCATACTGTACTTGACTGCTATTGTTATATTGTCGTGTAAACACGCATACGGGTCGAAGTGGTTTTAAGAAATTAAAAACTAAATATATATACAAGTGCAGTTTTACCGTTGTGGGAAAATTGGAGATGTGTTCGATACTATTATGGGCTTTAAGAGCGTATAACCAGAGAAAACCAGAATTTGTCATTTTTAATTCAGTGTTTAGACGTATTGACTCTTTTCCACAAAAAAATATAAATTGGTGTCGAAATATTGTTCTTTTATCTAGTAAAACGTATGTTTTAAATTTCCAGAAAAAATATTTATTTTTAGTATAATAAGGTTATACCATAGGTCATTGGCAGATTTGTTAAGTTTTCAAAAAACTACATGTATTATACAACACACATTTCAAATCATATAATCATGCAGTAAAATAAATCAATACATTATCTGGTAAACGTATGTAACAGAATTTTAATTTTAGTTTAAATAAAATTATTAAAAAATATATACGTACATGTTATTCAATACCTATATAAATGAATTATGTAACAGTTCATTTGCCGATCACATTATCACCTTTGCCGATGACACAGTATTATTATGTGAAGGCAAAAATTGGAATGAAGTTCATAATAATTCAGAAATTGGTATTAACAAGGTAAAACAATGGCTAGACAATTATCTTCTCACTCTCAACACTGACAAAACTAAATTCATCCGCTTCAGTGCAACTCACGCGGGACAACCAAGAGAAACTCAAAGTATTATTATACACCATTGCAATGACCCAAACACTTGCAATTGTAATACTTTAGAATGTGTGGATAGCATAAAACATCTAGGAATTATCGTAGAAAAGAATCTTAGATGGAATGAACATATTGACTCAATTTCCATAAAGGTCAGAAAACTCACGCATCTTTTCATGGCTAATAGAGACATTCTCTGCTTAAAAGATCTGAAACTCATGTACTATGCCATGTGCAACTCATTACTTGAATATGCATCTTCAGGATGGAGAGGATGTACCAAATCAATACTGGACCATTCTTAATAAACCATTCAGATACCCCAGTAATGCTTTATTCAAAGAGACACACAAAAATTACCTCTTTCCCTCCGTGGAACATTATCATGACACCTGACATGCAGGGAGAAATCGAATAGTTCCACTTACTTCTATGACATCCCTTGCTAATAGACAATATTCTTACCTAGGTCCAAAAATTATCAACCTTATACCCGGTTCTTGGAAATTGAAAAGTGCAAGCGTCCTGCGTAAATTAGTGAATAATTGGATTGTGGACTTAGGGAGAGTCGAAAGTGAACGTATGCTGTTTAACTGATAAACAAAATTACTTAACTTTCCTGATCACTAGACCAAAATACCTACCATACTTCATTGAATTCTGATATTGCTTCGCAATGTTTCGACATCCTTTTTTTAATTTTTTTATTTCTGGGATTTATGGTTTTGCTCCCCTGAAGACTGTTCGCTCCGAGTATATCACTGCTGTACAAGCACGTCGCACACTATAACATTAAGACTCGCTGTGTGCAACTTGGTATCTTAGAGCGATGATGATTTTATAATAAATAAACAATATATAGCACCACATGTATGACGTACGAAGTAATATACCGATTTCACTATACCGTTACCAAAGTAGCACTAAATCAGGTACTATTTATTTATATTCATAGTTTCAATTTATATCTTTGTCTATATTTATAGTTCTTGTTTTTCATTTTAGCAGGATTAGTTCAAGACATGAGCGCGTTGTATATTCGTATTGTCGTATAATATAATATGTACTGAAAACATGATTTAAATCAGTGAAAATAATCACGTTTGCACATAATTTATTACACATTGTAGTTACAACGCTTAAAAAAATCTCATATTTTATTTCATACATAAATTATATGTAATATTATAAATTTTAATGTATTTTCTCTAATAAGTGTAATATGTACTGTGTATTATAAGTTCACACTTCTAAACACATAATCCAACATATATTCATCTCTTTATGTTGTAAATCTTATTATAATTCCTCCATCTTGTTATCAGGTACCTGGTTTACACTTTACAATACTAATAACATACCTACTTATCTCATACTCTGTAAATCCGAATTATATATGTATTATGTGTTACCAGGTAATTCGGTTAATCCGAATATAATATATTATACCGGGTTTTTTTGTACACTGTCACAAAAAAAATAAAGTATGTATACATATATATTTCTTCATTACACAACTTAGTTTCAGAGAAGAATGAAATCTTTTTGTTTTTTTTTGTTATGTAATTATGTACATTTCTTGGAATAATATGAACTAAACCTGTCAATTTGTCTGTCCTGGAAGGGGAAATTTTCCTAGTTGGACAAGCAAAGCTTTCTAATATGTAATTTGTACTTTCTTTTGTATCCACCTATAATAAATAAATGTGTTTCTTGACGAAAATTCGTCCGTTTGTGTATTTATTTGCGCACTTACAAACTAATATAGTTCAGATTTTTTTTACATTCTTATTTTGCTTAGACATTATTGAAAAATAATAAATACTTATGATCAAAAAATAATTACAAAAAGTACATATTTTAATAGTTTTATCATCACGCCTTTCAGCATTTTTTTATGCAGGTATAAATTAAAGCAACTTTGGAATGAAATAAAATGGATATTGAGTTATAATTTTAAAAAGCTGGTACGGAGAATAATTAATCTTTCTCATTGGAACCGCCCTGTACGATCGGAAGAACATTTTTGGACGAAATGTGGATTTTCGGCCGCTGGCTGGTTAAACCCCCTTAAAGTCAAATAAAATCGAAGACTTCTGGCGACTGATAGCTGTAACGTGTAGCCACTCTGTCGCCATGCTTTTGTCATACCTATTAAATACTCTAAATCCTCAATTACCTGCTGTAAGGCAACCTTAAAAAGTAACAAATATTATATTTAGTAACTTCTTATCGATAGTTGTAAGTTAAAATATTGCATCTCCACAAACGAAACAAACCATTTGAATCACTTGGAAAAATGATATTACGAAAATTCACCGTTTTTTTTGTTTGTTTATGATATAGGTACTTCATTTGTGATTGATTATATATTAAATGATAATATTAAGTAAGCATAAACCGCATTCAATATCACCTAATCTAACCTGTGGGCGATGAATTATTATAGGCTGTGAACTTTCCCCGCGGTGAGTTGCGATTGCGGTGAATTTATAGGATTCCTGGACAAATATTCTGATAGTATTCCCGAACATTCCACGACATACTCCTCCAGAACTTTCTAGACTCTATGAAACCTTCTAGAACTTTCCGGAAGACTGTTCTAGAAATTTCAAGAGGGCGAAACTATACCACCTATACAAACTATCCACCCCTTATATCTTCAAAAGCACGAGAACCGTCATCCTGGAGGGGGATAGAGATCTACCACACAATATAATTCCCTTGATTGTACAGGGACTCCGTTTCTGAGTTTTTGCGAGCCGCACGATTTTTTGAAATTTCTGTTACTATTCGCTCAACGACAATTCTGGTTCATCACTCCTAAAATATATAATGCTCTGAGTACTGAAATAAAGTCAAATAATGCTAAATCACTTTTTATAGCACGTGCAAAACATTGGATTTTCGAAAGGGGACGAGCGTACTTCAAAGAATTCATGAGTTCTTAACACTACATTTTAATTAATAATTTTTGCATTTCAAAATTTTATTTCTTTTTTTCTTTAAAATATATATGTATATATATATATATATACATGTTTATTATATTTTTTTATTTATATATTTGTATAGAACACATGAGTTCTTAACACTTCCTCTGTGTTTCCTCCCTCCTACAACATGAGTCTCTTCAAGACCCATGTTAACTCCTTCCTTTCCTCAAAAAGACCCTCCACACAGCATCCTCAAAGATGACATAGGCCCTGAGGGAAATTATTTTCCCCAGGGCCTCCTGTGTGGAGTTAATGTAAAAAAAAAAAAAACTTATTATTAGTTTATGTATTTCATAATTTGAATTTAATTTTTATTTCCATTTTTCTTTAAAATATGATTTTTTTTCTTTACTTTTCACTTACTTTTATATATTTCTTAATTTTTATTTAGTATGGTAATTATCTGTTTTAATAAAATAGTATTTAATTCCTTTTTAAAATATTAAATGTATGACTACCACAACACGGGCATTAGCCTAGTGTGGTAGCCAAAAAAAATCTGTAACTAATAAAATCTGATATAAAAAAATAAAAATAAATAAATTATTAATATGCTAATGTCTGCGAAGTGTCAGATCGTTGCAAACGGAAGTGTCGCCCCCTATTATTTTCAAAAAGAACTGTTGAAGTTTTCGCACATGTTTTCAATACAAATTCTACTACTACTACATACATTTTGGGAGGCGGGTATGGGTACCGCCGCCCAGGAACCGTTTGTTGGATAGCCAACACCTTTGCCACAGGTCACCCCAAGTGAATCACTACGTTTGGTGACTTAGCAGGGGTTTATGGGGTTAGGTTTGTCCAGGTCTTGGTGGCCGACGCGTCTGCCCACCAGGTAGACAGTGACAAGGGGGATCGGGAGAGACTGGTTGAGGGAGACCTTTTTTATCTCTCCAGCAGGACTTTCTTCGAGCATCCCCTTGCACCACAGTGGGAGGGATGAATACATTCGGCCGTTACTCCTGGACACATCGACCCCCAGATTCCTACCCACCCTTCATACCTTTTTGCTTCACAGAACTTATTATTCTTCCATTTCTAAAAAGACCCTCCACACGGCAAACCCAAAGATGACATGGTCCCTGAGGGGAATTATTTTTGTGGAGGTAATGTAAAAAAGAATCCACTAAATTCGGCAAAGATAAAAACAGCCTGCCTAGCTTTTTTTTATTACATAAGCTTCACATAGGAGGCCCTGTGTGGAGCTAATGTAAAAAAATCCCTTTGGGGATGCTGTGTGGAGGAGTAACGGACGTGTGAATCCACCCCTCTCACTGCGGTGCAAGGCGATGTTCCGAAAGAGTATGGCTGGAAAAGTCAAAGAGACTCCCTCAACCATTCTCTTCCGATCTGGCCTGCCTTGCAGCTGGTGGGCAGACGCATCCGCCGCCATAACCCGGACAAATTTGATAGTGTCTCACATTCAAAATAAATTAATAAACTAAATAGTATAGGAATAACTGGCAAAGCTAAATCATGGTTAAAAGCTATCTCTATCAAATAATTCAACAGGTAAAAGTAAACAACGAACTAAGTGAAATAGAAAATATAGATTTTGGAATTCCACGAGGAACTGTTTCAGGACCTTTACTCTCCATATTATATGTAAATGAACTTTTTGAACTCCCAATCATTGGAAACATTATATCATGCGCAGATGATACAGTGATAACTATTGAAGGAAATTCTTGGAATGAGGTCGAAATATTAGCTAATAATGCAATAAATATCGTTAAAGTATGGTTTGACGAAAACTTATTGACACTAAATGTCGAGAAAACCCATTTTATACCTTACAGCCTAACAGGGAATATCTCAAATAAAAATCTAAACATAAAAATTCATGAAAGAAATTGCCTCCTTATAATCGCACCCTGTAACTCAAATTGTATATACATTAGTGGTAAAGAAGAAATAAAATATCTTGGAATAATTATCGATAAGAACATCAAATGGAAAACTCAAATAAATTCCACAGTACACAGAATGAGAAAACTGATCTATATATTTTTTAGATTAAGAAATACTGTATCATTAAAAACACTTAAAGATAATTATGCACTTGCGCACTCTGTACTACAATATGGAATCGTGGCTTGGGAGGGTGCATACAAAGCAACCCTTCTCCCATTAGAAACAATTTAAAAAATATTAATAAAAATCATCCTAAAAAAGCCCTACGACTATCCAACTATAAATGTTTTTCAAGATTTCCCGGTTCCCCCACTTACAAAAATCTATGACAAAATTGCACTATTACAAATACATAAAGATTTCTTTAGTAAAAATAATTTACCACAATTAAATATAAGCAAAAGAATCATATCTGTTGAAGGATTTACCGTGCCACTAGTGCGAACCACAACAGTACAGCATCACTATGTATTCAAGGGTAGAAAATTATTTAATAAATTACCCCTTGATATACGATCGGAAGAAAGCTACGAAAAATATTAAATTAAATTAAATTAAAATATTCTAGTACCACCTCATAACTTAACTTATTGTATATTATATCTAGAAATATGTATTGCATATTTAGAAATATGTTTTTGTGTTATCAATACTTTAAATCATTTATTTTAACTAACCTATATTTTTAATACTTTTTTCTGTATTTTCTCATGAAATCACTAATATTTTTTGTTAAATTACTAATATTTTTTGTTTTAATTTAAACAAATGTAAATTTTTTAGTTGTCCTCTCCTAAACACAAGCAGCTGCCTTATTAGGAGAGTGATTGAAATATTATTGTAAATATTATGTTGTAAGACTGTAACCTTTTTATATTTTTAAATAAAAAAATAAATAAAAAAATAAAAAAACCTCACCCACGAATCCGGGCACCCGGGCACCCCGGCTAAGTCAGCAGCATAAGATAATAACGCGTTGAAATATGGATGTCTTTGGAACAATGAAATATATAAATTTGGGTTTTCCTAGAGTCTAGTTCAAAAAATGGAGATGTATTTAATGTTTTGCATTGAAGGTAGGAAATTTGACCATTTCGCAATTAGCCTTTGTTAATTAATATAAAATCAATTTCCATAATGTAGGAAATATTTCCATAGCACGTTGCGTGAATGAATATTGCTAACCAGCACACGCAATTGCTAACTTGTAACTTATTATCTATTCCACTTGGTTTAATTACTAATTATTATTTTACGCGTGTGCCAACTGCAAATAGAGAACTATGGAAAGGTTTCGGGTGCATTACAACAATGCATTCCTCATTAAGGTACGGTCACACGCAGAGTTAAAAGCGCGAGCACTTATCTGTTGAACCACGAGCGCTTATGTGTTGTACCGACACACTAAGCTATAAAATATTTCTTCCTATGGTAGGAGAGGGGGACAGTTCAATTAAAGAACTGCCGCGAAATGTCATTTCTTTGTACTGGATCTGTCACCTTGACAACTGTCATCCGCGCGTTTACACAAACCCCTTCTCCTGTTTACGACGGAGAGTAGCGGTTACGTCTATGGTTTATCTGCGCATAATCTTCTTAAGTGTGACTAGTCTGTATGGGGAGCAATATTGTGCATGCGATGATCTTTTACCTTTGCGTGTGACACTTACATTACGTTCGGACTTCCCAGACACTGCAATGCGTTCATCTTCACGGAAGTAGATTTGCAGCTACAATGAGACAGGAATGAGCTAAAAGTTCACAAATATACTCAAGGAATGCCATCCGTATTTAGGTTAGATTGGGTTAGATTATGTTATCGAAGCCAATTTAGTGAAAGTAAGTAGACCCCAATAATCTTCAATCCGATACGCTTCGGGAACCATTAATTGGATTACCAATAACCCCGAGTGGTTCTGTACGTTTGGTGACTTAGCAGGGTTCATGTTGTTAGGTTTGTCTAGGTCTTGGTGGTGAGTTTCCCCACCTATCGCGTGGTTAGCCGGGTTGGGAGAGAATGGTTGAGGGAGATCTTTCAACCTCTCCTGTCGTACTCTGTAAGAATGCTCAAAAAGAGCTGCAGCATTATATGAAGAAAAAAATCAAGCGCATTGACGTTTGACTTTTTTTAAAATTTTTGGTATTCACTCACACTTCAATATTAATATCCTTGTAACTATATTCCATACCTAATTAATTATCGTCACGGCAAGTAGTATTTTGGGGGTCTATGGAGACGTCACGGTCCGGTGTATGAGAAAGATGCAAAAAAATGATTACTGTTTTTCCTTTGGAGGTAACAGACCTACGTACATTGTGAATCTCATCTGTTGAAATATCTGCAGCATGATTGCGATAAGGAACGTATGTTTATTGCCTTTTTATGCCGTCACGGTAATCGTAAATCGTCTCGGTAATCATAAAAGCCCTCATTCAATTATTCACGATAAAATCAAAAATTCAAATAGATGTATTTAAAAAGGTGTGCAAGTTTCAACATTCTAAAATTCACCTTTGAAGATTTAATGAATTTTAAAAACATGTTTATTTCACTTTAGAAACAAGTAAATATAGGTAAACAATAATATAATCACATATTGTTAAAAATGCACCTTTTTTGTTTTGTGCAGAAATCGGCAAAACCGACACCCTACAATAAACGAAATCATTGTACGAGTATTATAATATGTTATCGGTTGAATTAAGCAATTTAAGTCATGCTTGGTCAGCTTTATTATTGCTTCACTATACTCATAACAATAATTTCCCTTTTCCTACATTAATCAGTATTTTGGAAAGTGCAGTATAAACAGATATGCAAGTTTTGTGTTGTGTTCGTTGCAAAATACTTCAGCTCAACAAGGTTATTCGGAAATGTTGCCTTCCGATGCGTATTTTGCCAAACTCATTTTATAACTTAATAATTATCGACTTTTTAATTATTATTTGTGCATGATGTGAACATTACTTATTGGGTTATAACTAGAGATGTCACGAATATTCGGCTACTATTCGGTAATCGGCCTATTCGGCTACTTACTTTTTTTACTATTAGGTATTCGGCCGAATATGTCGAACCATTCGGCCGAATACCAAATACCAAATTATGAAAAAAAAACACATAGTGAATAAACAATTACACACATTTATTTATTTATTTTATCAACAAATCAGCATATTTAATACTTAAAACCTGTCAGTATTAAGTTATGATGAATTAAAACAAGTTTTTCAGCATTTGTCGATAGGAAACGATTGCGCTTTTCGTCATAAATTATACCTGCTTCCGAAAATAGCCGCTCACTAGACTGCTACAATGCTCCCGGGAGATGATAAATAAATACTAGCAAATTCTACTAGACTTGGTTACTGTACGGGTCTGCTGTCCGATCTAGGCGAACAGTATTCACGTAAAAATCTCTTTTTTTTTTTTGCGAAATGTAATTGATTTTTACAAGAAAACTGTTTGCGAAATGTACGCCGAATATTCGTCGCTTCGGTCGAGAGCCTAACCTAATTATTGTAATTTTTGGTTGTTTTTAATGCATGTAATGTTATTAATATATTAAAATAAAATTAAAATTAAAAATATTAAAACCATACAAGATTTTCAACTTCCACCAGCTGTTCTGAGCTGTTAAGTCGATGGCAGCTCAATTGGAGTGTGTTGTGAGTTTTAAGGGAGTATGGAAAGAAAGTAGATGTGGAGATGAAGGTGGGGAACTTAAATTTAAAGCCATTCCAAGCAAGGTTTCGATTCTGAATGGTGAATCTGAATGGTGAATTCCACAGAAAAATATATTTTTTTACTATTTTAATTAATGTAACTCAATAAGGAATAATAACGGGTGGGTCATAATTTTTTGCACTTTTGAAATTACTTAAAAAATGTTTTTGTATAAGGACAAAAATATACTGGAAAATCATTTCTTAAAAATTATATCGTCCACAAATTCATTCCTCAAATCTGGCTCTTAGATTTTCAAAAAATTTTCGACACAAAGCTCGGGGTATGTGAACAATTTCTTGATGGATGATCTCCTTTAATTGGAGCATCGTCCCCGTAAAAAACAGCTGGAGTTAGATCCGCGAGATCAGCTTGTAAGGGAACATTTCTTTAACCATGGGTATACTCTCGTTGGATGTATAGCAGGTTACGCCATCTCGTTGCATCCAAGTCCTATTGTTGTAACCAACGAACTGCTGCAATAATTTTTGTTCATTTAAAAACAAAATATATGTTTCTATCACTCGTTGCTTCGCGACGGATTCACGTGATACTCATTCTCTCTCCTCTGCAGTGCGTATCACGTAACCCGTGCTGGCTCCTCCCAACCATTCAGGTGCAACATGTGATGCAAAAATAAATATAAAAAATATTATCGGACAGCCAAATGACATCCGCATTTTTTAGTCTAAATATGCTCAGGAATCGCTAGTTAAAATCCTTCGGGACGTGCTGTTACTCTCTGTATTATTTTAAGTAATTTACTTTTTTAATGATCTGCTAGTTTAAAGCAGTAATGTGTCATATTACATACAATGCTCACACTCGATGAACTTAATTAAACATACAATTTCATAGCTGTCAATTGACTGACTAATTACAAGTTATCACACAAGTGATAAAATGTTGTTAAATAGGTAATAAGTTTTCAATAATATAAGTTATGAGCAGATAATAAACAATATGTATCATATTTTTTAGAGATTTTCATAATTATTAGTATTGCACCTTTGAGGTGTTTTCCACAAAACGACCCTACGAATCATATGGATCCAATATTATTATTTCAATAAATATTTATGATAAACCCTAAATATGGTAGTTTGAACACGTTCAATTTGACTTCTAGTTTCTTCCGTCGAGGCAGACACGTCCCTCAACAGTTTCCTGAGGAACGCCATAAACCTGCGTGGCACCAAAGCCATGTGCCAGGAGGGCGGCTGCGGGACCTGCATTGTCTCTGTGAAAGTCATCCACCCGGTCACCAAGGAGGCCGAGGTCTTCTCCGTCAATTCGGTAAGCAGTAACTTGTACAGATACATAGCGCCCTTGAGGTAATTTTCCACGAAAACGGCGCTATATAAATTAGCCAATTATTATTATTATTATCTCTCTCTTCACAGTCTCCAATTTAAGTCTATAAGACAGAAGTCGATAATGTTTCTGGAATAGTAATGGTCCTAGTAAGGTTCCTTGAGGAACTCCGGAGTTTCGAGTTCCGAATAATTGGTTCTGATTAAAATTAGTACCAAAATATGGAATTTTTACAAGCATAATACCTTTCGAATAATTAATAGGACTAGGTAGAGTATTAGTTAGTTAAACATTACAAAATAATAATAGATTGGCATAGCTAAGGTTTTACAGGATCTCAGTTTTGCATCAGGCTATACATTGGCATTTTCCTGTCAGTTGCACCCCTCATAACCATTTTCAGGATATTCCGAATACATAAGTCGACAAATTATTAAGTTACTAGCTGGTATCTGGCATGCGTTGCTATGCCATTTATAAAATAAATTGTTTCTCCCTGCGTGTCCTTTCCCATTCGTCCTGTCCTTCCACCTCCCCTTCCTCTCCCGCGTCCCCTTCCCCTGTCCCGTGAACCCCTCTTCCGAGTTCCCCTCCCCCCTCCTAGGTTCCCCTCCCCCTCCCTGATTCCCAAATCCCCCCTCCCACATTCCATACATTCAGTCCCGGTACATTAAATTTTCAAACAGCTCGCGTGCCACCTATTGCAATTTTTTTATACAAATTTCATAATGCCACAGCTCACCAGTAGTCTTATACAAACCTTGTCCTGACATTAACGATGGGAACCTTTATTGGATAACCAACATCTCTGCCATAGGTCATCCCAAGTGGTTCACTACGTTTGGTGACTTAGCAGAGGTGCCCGGGTTCATGGGGTGAGGTTTGTCTAGGTATTGGAGGCGGGTGACCTGGAGACACTGAACCCCAGAATCCTACCCACCCCTTAAACCCTTTTCCTTCAAAGAACTCTCATCTTCTTCCTTTCCTTAAAAAATCATCCACACAGCATCTCCAAAGATGACGTAGGCCCTGAGGGAAATTATTTTCCTCAGGACCTCCAGTGTGGAGCTCATTTAAAAAAAAAAAAAAAAACTGGAAATGAACCTGAGATTTGTATAAAAAAACAAACCCCCCCCACAGACACAATTTATAAAATAATATAATATAAAATAATATTTATAAAGATTATTTCATTTATTTCTGGCAGTCGAACGACTCATCTGGACAGTCTCTAAATTACTGGAAATACTTTATGTAATGGTACATTTTATGGATCATTATCACAAGCGTATCATTCAAAACGCCTTCACTACACGTGCCATAAAAAACAACAAAAATCATCAACGGCCCGTGTTGTAGGTACTATAAATAGAAGAGGACTATACGATTCAAAATGATGTCATATCGTACCCACATTTATTTAGAATCTAATCATTAATCAATCAGCTACTCGCTTATACCTAGATTGTACAACAATGGTAACGATTGGCTACCAATTACTTCACATGTAGTACATATTCCTAGTTCTTTAAAAACATTTTCAATGTGTCAGATGAATACCCTTCTTCCACAAAGGAGTACGCATTAGCAGATGACTCGTCCGTGAAGGCGAGATTTTGTTCACGTAATTATAAATGCATCATAAATGCTTAACAAGCGCAGATATTTTATGCTAGAAGTATAGTATTGTTAAGAATGTATGTGCAATATGTGCATTATGGCACTTTAGCTTATCCCTCATTGCTAATGAATCGATTGCAATGCTTGTAAATTAGACTTATCAGCACTATTGTTAACGGGTACTATTGAATAATATTAACTAGTTTATTGTGATTCTCTGTTTTATTGCATCATAGTGTTGAATTCATATTTTTTTCTGCTTAAATTGTGTCAATCTATTACTTCGCCTAGTAGCAATATTATTTTTATTTTCACTTGTATTTCATCATTCTATTTATAAAATTTACTTCATATTTTAAACTAACATGTTATTTCTTGTCCTTTAATGGCGAGAATCTACTTAACGAGAAAATCTATTTTTTTAGTGCCTGTATGCCGGATGGTAAGGATCTAGGATCTAGGACATCTAGGACACCAACATTTTTCAAGTTGCTTCGTTAATTCCAATGTTTTGAACTTTGAAATATGTATATATCTGTCAAAAAAAATTTACCTGATACAAATGCTGGTTTTTATTGTTCGTAAATATGATGGCCCATAGGTCTTACTAATAAAAATGTTTTAAATTCTACAGATCTGATTTACAACCATTGTTGTATGGAAAATGGTTGTTTATCAGTTGCGTATCAAAATGTAAATGTTTTTTAGTCAGGAGGTAAATATGTTATTTGTCCTAGATAAGACGCCTATAGTTGACCGCCCAAGACAAAATTGTGGAAACAGGTTCACCGGTTGGACGAGGAGAGGCTGTTTGAGAAGATGCCTGAAGGCACCTTGTCGAAGTGATGGATCTCCAACCCGACTAGAACAAGAGGAATAAAACGATGACGATGACTCTTACTACTGTTGTTTCAGTGTCTGGTATTCATCCTGTCCTGCCACGGCTGGGAGATCACCACAGTGGAAGGTATCGGGAACAAGAAGGCCTTCCACCCTATACAGAGTCGCCTGGCTTCCTTCGATGGCACCCAGTGTGGGTATTGCAGTCCAGGATGGGTCATGAGCATGTACAGGTTAGAAAATCCCAGCATTTTCGAGTCAAAATCAACTAGATATAAAATCAACTCATAATCCAACGATAATAAGTCATGAAGGAATAAGGTGGTTTGGAAGTGAACAAGTTATCCAGCCAATTTAGAAAAGCAACTTCACTTAAGAATTTCGAAGAATTTTCCTTGGAAGTTGTTGAATAGAGAGCGGAAAATGAAGACATGACGAAGTAAGCTTTGCAGAATATGGCGGACGTGGAATAATGTCCGAGCAGAAAACTTTTATTTTATTTAATTAATAGTAATACATATTAAGAAGACATGTACCTTTTAAATATATATTGGTCAGTGGTTAAGATTGCGTCGCGTTTGGGTCTCACCAGGCATTGCGTGTTTGATTCATCGGCTGGCTAAGTCCTCCATCGTGATACAAGCTACATTTTCCGCTAACTGTGATAGTAGTAGGCGCTTTTCAAATATTGTCAGGTTATTCGTAACCCGGATATGTTAGTATTCCTGAAAAAAAAATTACTATGGCTAACAATCAAAACCTCTTTGTCCATAGGTATTATTAATTTCACATGGGTATATTTAGCTAGTGTCTTTGTGTTGCTCATTGCGTTTTTGAAAGTCTTTTTATATAGCTGTATTTTTTTACATCTTATATCTAGTAAATATATATTCTAGCACTACGTAGTGTTTGCATGTCTGTCTGTTTTGAGATGATGATCCAGAATATTCTGGCACAGATTTTTTGTATACTTGAAATGTCAACATGCTTAAAGTTTTCTGTTGACGTCCTTTGGGGATCTTTAATATGGTATTTATACTTGAAAAGCTGCTTTTTAATGTTCGAATTCTGCTGGTCAGATGGCGTCTTTCCCGTAAATGGTAAAAATGGGTGAAGTTAACGATTAATGTTTCAACATTCCGTTTAAACAATTTCGCAATCAGACATTTCAACAAGTAGACGTAGGTGTTCAATAAAACACTAATATTACATTCAATTGGCATTATTGAAAAGACCTTTTCAAAGCACTTATGTCTTTGAAACCACAAAATAATCACATGACATAACCAATCCCATAACATCAGTCAATCACCATGTCTTCATGAAGATACACAGATTTTCTAGCACAGCGGAGCATGACAAGAGGAATGCTGCTAATTTAATTTTTTAAAAAGGGGATTTTTTTACATTAGTTCCACACAGGAGGCCTTGAGGAAAATAATATCCCTCAGAGCTTATGTCATTTTAGGTGATGCTGTGTGGAGGGCTTTTTAAGGAAATGAAGAAGAGGATGTTATGAGAAGGAAATAGGTATGAGGGGTGGGTAGGAATCTGTGGGTTAGTGTGTCCAGGAGTGACGGACGTATGAATTCATCCTTTCAACTGCGGTGCAAGGCGATGGGTTGAGGGGTTCTGGCTGGAGGTCAAAAGATCTACCCAACCAGACTCTCTCGATCCGGCCCACCACGCAGCAGGTGGGCAGACACATTTGCCGCCAAAACCTTGACAAACGTCACCCCATGAACCCGGGCACCTCTGCTAGACACCAAACGCAGTTAACCACTTGTGGTCACCTGCTGCAGAGGTGTTGGTTATCCAATAAATGGTTCCCGGGGTGGCGGTACCCATACTCGCCTCCCAAAATATTAAATTACTCTTTTAATAAACTTTCAACTTGTTGTTTGCCTACCTCTCCAAACGTTACGAATGTTAAACTTTAACTGTACATTGATAATTAATCTACCACAAAATAATTTAAATTTAAAAAAGAAATACCCAATTAATGGCTGGCGGAATAATGATTATTTTCATTTTCAATCTCAACGTCAATTGACCTGATGAAATAGCTGTACCCAATCTCATTAATTTTGGATTTGAGGCCCAAATTCCTAACCAAACTGGGAAAAAAAATCACAAGGCGTAGCAAATACATAACATGGATGTATACTATTTTATTTAATTGTATTTTAAATTATAAAATAGAGGCATTTAAGTAATTAAATTTTTCTAGAGGCAATTATTATTGGCGAGAAAATGATAATAATTTTTAAAAAATAATTTTGCTGCACTATATACATAAATTATGATTATTTATGAAACAAATAAATAATAAGTAATTAATTTTATATTGAAGTATAATTAATTCACGTTTAAAATTTATTTGCAATTTATGTATCCGTTTGTGACTAATTAAAAAAAAATTAAAATAGTAATTTGATGTGAGTAAATTCAATTTACATTAATTTGTCGTGTATATATTAAAATATCTACCCAAAGAAATGCCTTTCATATGATGTTTAATTTTTTTTTCATTATATTAACTCAGTAGGCAGGGCAAGTATATATTTTTTATTATTTATACTTAACTCAAAAAAATGCCAAAGTAGCCCCTTAAATTATGCAAAATTGAATATTTTAATGATAAATATATTATAATTTAAAACAAAAATAAATAAAATGACACATATCTGTGCTAGATATTTGATTCAAGTTTTTATTAAAAAAAATTGTTTTAGTTCGGTTGGTTATTTTAGCCACAAATCAAAATTAATATTTTGTAGGGAAACGGCCGCGCAGTCATTCTTCACAAAACTCCTCCCGGGACTTAGGTACTTCACACTACTTTGAGAACTGCAAAGCTTTAACAATCAGTAATTGTGAACAACAGGCATCATAACTGAACAGTGAATTCCAGTAATAGAAGTCGGATAAGTGTCTGATTAATGATTAAGTATTATGTAAATAAATATAGACACGCCACATCAGCCACTCCAATCATGATAATAAAGGAACCATAACCATGACATGGAAAAATAACACGCATATTGCGTTTTAATTACAGTAAATACCGTTTTCACTTTTTCAAACACAGAATTTTTTTATCGCATCATTTTGAGCGATGCTCACTTCCTCAGGATTTACTTAAAACCGTAAATATACCAAACCACCCACCTTAAAACTAATTACAACAATAGATGAATAGACATACACTTAACGGTATCAATGTAAAGATGGGAGTGGGAAGGGGGGAGAGGGGTAATAAGGCATAATTTACAGAGGGAACAACTTTAATAATTACAAATATAAATTACAAAGAGAACAAGTTTTTGGTTCCCTCGTTTTTTGTATCGAGTAAAAGATTGATGTAAGTATAAAGCATACTAGAACAAAAATAAAATAATTATATTTATGCGCACGCCGGTATTTGAACCGGTTACAGTTTTCACATACCTCATTTGGGTTTCCTGTTTGGGGAGCCTCTAGTTTTATATTTTTGTATTTAGTCTCTAGTGGTATTTACATTGTCTTCATAATGTTTGCAACTTTTTTATCATTATGTTCTCTCAGCCCTGTTTTACTTTTGTGTTCAATACCTTTAAGTAATTATTTCTGTTTTTTTTTTTTTTAATTTTGGTTTTGTAGAACATTTCATTGTTTCGTAGAAATGAAATTTAATATTTCTTTCTCCAAAAGATGTATTCCAACTGGGAATAACCACTGATTACCAGTACATTTTGGCTTATTGCCCTGGTTGAGCATTTATGTTGGGCAGTGGACAGTGGATTATTCAGATATGCTTGTTTTAAAGTTTAAATAAAACCTTTTTTTACATTGAAAACTCAAAAGTTTTTAAATATTGTGTAGATCAGAGTTCTAATCGAACTTTCAGAATTGTCTTGAGTACTCTTTTGGGGTTATATTGAACCGCTCTAAGTGAGTTCTCAAGGCAGATCCCCATACAGTTATCCCGAACCTTGTGATTAATACAAATCATAGTGTATTTATTTAATGTCGTTTATGTTGAGGATATTACGAATGTTTCTAAATAAGTATCTAGTATGAGTTTATTACTATGTTTTTTATCTTTCCATTGTTTTCAGTTTGCAAGAGGCCAATCCCAGCATTACAATGAAAGAAGTTGAAAACTCTTTCGCTGGCAACATCTGCAGGTGTACAGGATACCGCCCGATCTGCGACGCTTTCAAGTCCTTCGCCAAGGATGCTGATCCAAAGATCAGAGCCAAAATCCAAGACATCGAAGACCTTTCATCACTCAGTCTCTGCAGAAAGACGGGAGAGGCTTGCACCAAAACTTGCGATGACTATTCAGAAGATGGATTTTGCTTGATAGACGCGGAAATCTTCAAAGAACATAGTGTTTTAGAACTGACGAAAGAAGACGACACCAAATGGTATAAGGTCTACAAAATTCAAGATATTTTGAATGTTTTTGATAAGGAAGGAACAGATTCTTATATGCTCGTTGTAGGAAATACAGCTCAAGGTATTTATCTTGTTTCTTTATATATTTACTTTCCAACCTTTCACATCCTCTCTTCTATTGGTCTCGCAACAAGAATTGGGATGTGGGAGTGTTGCGTGATCTAAAAGTCCGACCATTTTTCGCTTAAATTTTATATTCTGAAAATCGGTCCTTCGTACGAATTCAAAATCAACAAAATGGTAAATACGATGTCAAAGTTGATTGGCTGATTCAACCTAACAGTCAAAAGGTACTATGTCAATGGTTTCCTAATCTACAAGAAAGGCATTTCTATTTGAAGATTTGTGCCCAGTTTGTGGATGCCCTCATTAAGCCGGGCATCAAAAATGCTGTTCATGTAAAAACATCTATCCTACGGTGGACTCACTGGGGAACTATAATATCATCGCTCAGCTGGGCAACGTTGTGATAAGGGTAAAGAAGGGGGCAGTAGGAAGGAATTTATAAACCCATCAGGTTGTTCACATCTCAGGCAAAATTACCTAATGATATTCTATGGACTTACGTAATAGGTACAATTAAATTATACCTATAACTTGAATCATAATGTACTGTGAAAGTCTTAGTGAACAAATAGATAAATAAATTTCGTAAACGAACATTGCATCACAATAACAAATTATTCACTCAAGTGAACCAACTTTTTCTTGAAAAATATCGTTCACAATTCCTAGCGCGAAGAACATTATAGTGCAAACAAATAAATAAAATCTACTCAATATAGGTACTAGCTATCTCAAAGCATAAATAAAGCACTTTAAAGTACGAAAATGCTTCTAAAAACAGTTTTTGTTGATGATTTCTTCAGGGGTATTTCATGACATAGGCCCTGAGGGAAATTATTTTCCTCGGGGCCTCCTGTGCGGAGTTAATGTAAAAAAGGGGTCATTCAACTAACGATCCTCGTAAAATAATTTTGTTGTGTAAAATAATAATATTACATTGTGTCCTATTCATATTGGTTCCAGTTTGATCGGTGCGTGATGTTGCACGAGAAATAAGAGTCATTAAATAGTCATCTGACTGCAGGTATATAATTTGCAGGTGTCTACCATATGAAACACACGCCCAAGGTGATGATCGACATCACGGGGGTGAGCGAGCTGCGTGAGTTTCGTCTTGCAGCCGACCTGGTGCTAGGATCCAACATGCCCCTTTCAGAGGTCATGAGGCTCTTCTTGAAGGTCTCCAACCAACACATCTACTTCAGGTACACCAAGAAGGTGTACGACCATCTGGATCTGGTCGCTCATATTCCTGTTAGAAATGTAAGTATAATCTAGCGTATTTATTGCTGTCCTCTCAAATAATGCACGCCCCCTGTAAGACGAGAGACAGCAACTCTCGGGGAATATGTACGTCGTGAATACTTCTAGATTAATTTACTTAACATTAGAAGGCAATTGACTGACCTAATATGTTTACATAAAATAATTCACGGTCATTTTGATACTACATTATGTCTTAACAATATTTAAATAAATATCCCCCAATTCCTACTGTTTGACGCCATAGCACGTTTCATCTGAATGCATTTAAATAATATCGCCAGTTTTAGCCCACTGACCTAAATGTGTCGACTATGTAGAGTGTGCTGTAGAAGACATTTTCCTTCTATTGTTCAAGAATTTGTGATCTATGATCTGTTGTGTCTCTTGTGTGTCTTGTGTCTCTTTTGTCTGTTGTGTATCTTGTGTCTCTTGTGTCTCTTGTTTCTCTAGTTTATCTTATGTCTCTTGTATCTCTTGTGTCTCTGGTGTCTCGGGTGTCTCTTTTTTCTCTAGTTTCTCTTATGTCTCTTGTGTCTCTGGTGTCTCTTTTTTCTCTAGTTTCTCTTATGCCTCTTGTATCTCTTGTGTCTCTGGTGTCTATTGTGTCTTAGGTGTCTCTTGGGTCTCTTGTGTCTCTTGTGCTGTAATAGGTAAGATAGTGAGTAGGTTTTTTTAATTTTTGTTTAAATATTTGTATATTAACTGAGTTTTTATACCTGGATTGTTCTCACGTATGTTAGAACATCTGTAAAACCCAGTGTAAATAAAAACAAAAATATAAATAAAAAAAAAAATAATACGAAAAAGTCGTGATTATCAACATCCCACTTCAAGATGACCTTGAAAACCTTCCGGTCAGCCGCTTCTCATTGAAGAACCCCTTCTACACTGAAAATGTCTTCTTGTGACACACTCCTGAAGAATGTGAAAATATACAAACAACAGAGTCGAAGAAGAATTGTAAAATAAAAGAAAAATCTCCCCTTCATCAGTTTCCAGGGGCACATCATTTGCGCTGCACGAAGTCGACTGTCCCGATAACCTCTGCATCCTACATTGACCTTCACAAACTCTCCTCCACCATACTTAGAAGAAGATTTTTTAGGCTTATGTAAATCGGAAACCTACCCAGTGAATAGAGCTATAAGACAAAGATCAAGAAAAATACGATTAAAACTTATTTCTATTTTTCAGATAGGTTCCTTGGGTGGTAATTTAAGCATCAAGCACAAGCACCCAGAATTCCAGTCTGATGTCTTTTTACTATTGGAAACTGTTGGAGCAACTCTAACATACAGTAAGATATTTCTTCAATCAATATACAATACTCTTCTCATCTCGAATCTTCCTGTTTCCCTTGTCCTACTCGAATCAGGAACCCATCGCTGCGACAACGGGCGTTCTTTCGTCTCCCGGGGTTAGGGTTACCAGATGAAAAAATCAAAAGTCCGGAGAAAAGGCTTGATTTCTATGGAAAAGTCCTGAGATTTTTTACAGTTTGAGAATTTTCTCTCAAACGTATTATTATCGTTTTTATACACTGCGGATCTAGCTCGGGCGTTGACGCATTGCACATTAATTGGTTGATGCTGAAAAGGGGCAAAATGATAGACTTTGATCAGATTGCTTTATCAATTCATTATCTGAATGGAAAAGGAGTACACATCGATGCTGTGAAATTATTCGATGAAATTGCATCTCTGAATAGTTTTTTTAACAAAACAGGAAGAAGCAGTTTTTGACGTAATGCTTCATGCGTTGTGGGCAAACATTTTCAAAACAATAGGTATTTCATGATTACCAGAATGCAAACGTAGAAATAGTTTTTTTATATCATGGGGGCTCAATGGTCGAAAGAAAGAAAACAACTAAAGGTGTTTTCAGTTCGAGCTATACTTTAAGTCCAATATAGTTTGAAGAGTTTAACATGTGAGGCATTTTATAAATCAGTAATGAAAGAAAAAAACCTTACTTAAAGAGGTATCTTCACATATTAAGTACGATAAAACTGATTAAGTACCTACTTGTATTATTACCAAAGGAAGATTATTTTTAATTTGTTTAACTTTTAATTAAAGATATCTTTAAAGTGTAAGCTGTGTTTTATTGAAAATCCTAAGATATTATGAGACTTGCAAAATTCGGCCGCAATCCTGAGAAAAGTCGAAAAATCCTGAAATCTCAGGACAAATCCTGAGATATGGTAACCCTACCCGGGGTACTCTTTCCAATGCCGTCTCAGCCTTACCGCACGCGTCCTCTGGAGATGCTCTTAAATACGCGCAACGTTTAACACAACCTTAGAGTGCTTACTTATTTCACTGTTTTTTTCCAGTCGACCACTATGGTAATAAAAGGGTGACAAGCCTCCCAAATTACTTGCATATGGACATGGCTGGGCAGATCATACATAGTATCAACATGCCTCCACTTTCGGATGATTATATCTTCGATAGTCATAAGGTAACCTAATTATAACCATAACATTAAATGGGACTCCCACATTGAGAAAATAATTTAAGGTTTGGTATATTTTATCTCCCTTTAAGTATTTTTTTATCATCGTAAGTAAGAAGTACTAGGTATAAAATCCAGGGCCCGATTTACCCTTAGGCTCACTATGCTAAAGCCTAGGGCGCAAGATTTTTGGGGAGAGCTCTCTGGTGATCGGTCGTAGGCCGGGGGCGCTTACAATATTTTAAAAATTTCTTCCTCGGTGCAGTGATTTGCGCCCCATAATACAATGTACAATGCAAGGTAACGAGCTAATGATCGAGGACTTATTACTAACGATCGAGGACTTAACTATCAGAGGATTGAACTCGCGACGTTTGAAATAGTGAGATCCAAAATTGAATCTGTCAACCACCATAGGCAGCCTTTTTAATTAATGTGTTCTTTCAGGTAATGCCTCGTGCTCAAAATTCGCACGCAGTCATCAACGCTGGTTTCCTCTTCAAAATGGTTGCCAATATGTTAATCCAGAGAGTCAATATTGTGTACGGAGGTGTCAGCGCGGACTTCATCCACGCTAAGGAAACTGAGAAATACCTCGTTGGTAAAAACGTCTTCAAAAACGAGGTATTTAGTCTGGCAGTTCAGACCCTGTGTGATGAGATATTCCCAGATTTGGCCCTTCCAGAACTTCCGCCAGAATATAGGAAGAAACTGGCCGTTGGACTTTTCTACAAGGTACGCAATATATCTTTTCGCTCACTAGCATTTCTTCTCTCGCTATTATCCGGCATCGCGTGTCCTGCAGCTTCTGTGTGTCCCGAATAACTGGTGGAATGATCTTCCTTCAACAATGTGCCTAACTTGTCTTGTGGTCCTTAAAGCCGAATTTGCATTACGAAACTAGTTGTGCAAAATTAGTTTCATGTAATTAGTTTCACTGGTAGTTATTTGCTCATATAATCATATATTAAAGTTCCAACATGCATGCATTAGTTTTACGAAAACAATGTGGTATCCCGATCCATGCGATTTTTTCGGCAACACCAGTGTCATGCAACTACAAAACATCACGGAGATTTCGCAACACTCAATTTTATGCATAAAGCTTCTCCTATTTTTTATTTTCATGTTGATGAAAATGTATTATATTTGAGCTAATAACGACAGTAAAATTTTCAATTCGGGAGTCCCGAGAACCATTTATTGGATAACCAACAACCCTGCCATAGGTAACCCCAAGTGGTTCGTTGCATTTGGTGACATACGGTTTTGGGTGAGGTTTGTCAAGGTCTTGGTGGCTAATGCGTTTGCCCATCTACTGCGTGGTGGTCCGGATCGTGAGAGACTGGTTGAGGAACCTAACCTAGACCTCTCCAGCCAGATTCTCTCGTCCCATCACCTTGCACCGCAGTGGGAGGATGGATTCGTATGTCCATCACTTCTGGACACTTTGAACTCCAGATTCCTACCCACCCCTCATACCTTTTTCCTTCCCCGATGTTCCTCTCCTTCCTTTCGCTAAAAAGACCCTCCCTACAGCATCCCCAAAGATGACATACGACCTGAGATTTTTTTTTCTTCATGGCCTCCTGCGTAGAGCTAACGAAGAAATAATTAAAAAAAAATATCTCAAAAAATTACTACAGCTATCGGGTCTAGAAGATCCATCCAATAGAGTGGTGATATTTTATTTTAGATGGTTTTAAAAAGATCATAGATAGTGTTACAGCTTTTTTTTACATGAGCTCCACACAGGAGGCCTTGAGGAAAATAATTTCCCTCAGGGTTTATGTCATCTTTGGGGATGCTGTGTGGAGGGTTTTTTTAGCGAAAGGAAGGAGAGGAGAGTTCTGGGAAGGAAAAGGGTTTAAGGGGTGGGTAAGAATCTGGGGTTCAGTATGTCCTAGTCATCCGCCTCCAAGACCTAGACAAACCTCACCCCGTGAACCCAGGCACCCCTGCTAAATCACGAAACGTAGCGAACCACTTAGGGTGACCTATGGCAGAGGTGTTGGTTATCCATTAAAGGTTCCCGGGGCGACGGTACCCATTCCCGCCTCCCAAATTGCTAAAGCTTACTTAATGATCTCAGGTAACCAAATCTGGTATTTAATTATAAAAATATTATTTTATAGACGATTTTGAGCATTTGTCCCGACGCCATGATGAACCCCAAATACAAATCAGGAGGACTAAAATATGACAGACCAGTATCAAAGGGAGAACAGACGTATGACACGGATAAGAGCAAGTGGCCTGTCAATCAGCCGGTGAGAAAACTGGAAGGATTGGCCCAATGTTCCGGAGAAGCCAAGTTCTCTAATGACCTTCCAACACAACCCAATGAAGTATACGCTGCCTTTGCAGTCTCAAACGTTCATGATGGAGAGATTGATAGAATTGATTCATCGGAAGTATTGGTGAGATAATTTTGAAATTATAATGTCCTGATTTAATGTCACACATTACAAATTTTCATAATTTGATTTTCTGCTTATTTATGTAAATATTTAAACATGAGATGTTGTGGAACCTAGGGGAAGTGGAGAGGAGAACTGAGACCACCCCGGTGGACTCTTCCCTTTTGGAGCCTTCGGGAAACCTTCGAAAACCCTGAACTGAACCAAAAACCACAGCAGGGGAATACGCGGGAAAACGGAAAACAGGAACCAACCATGTACGGCGTATACCATCTCCGCTTTAATCAATATATAATAATAATAATAAAAAACGTTTATTCATCCATAGATTTTTTACAAATTTTATTCTTTAATCATTGTATATTGATGAAAAGGACAACAATTACCTACAATTCAGGATTTCTCCTGGAAAGCGCTAGTCTTCAGCAGTGCCTCCAATATCATAAATATATTATATTATAAAACTCAGAAACGAGTCCCGGTACGGTCAAGATATGTATACAAAAAGGTTCGTGTTTTTTTCCTTCGCGTAAAAACGGGAACCGAGATTTACGTGCTTTTGAAGATATAAGGGCTGGAAGTTTCGCCCTCTAGAAATTTCTAGAACAGTCCAGAACATTCGGGAGTATTCGAGAGTATTCCACAACATTAAATTTCTGAGATTTCTTTACCTGAGGGAGTATGGTTACTACCCGTGGCTCTACCCTACCGACTTTCTCTTGGGTATGCTCGGTATGAACCATCTACGGGTCAGAAGGGATGTGCTCATTATAATACATTTCTTCAGACTGATTCGTGGATGGTTTGGCTATCATGTAGAGCATTAGTTTCTATGTTATCGATGGTTATCTCCGTCACCGACAGCATGGACTGTTTTATCTCCTGGCTTGCAGATCTAACTTGCCAATGGTTATGCCAGTCGGGAAAGCTGTCTTGTTGTTAAATAGAATCACTTTGAATATCGATATGTTTAACATCAACGAAGCACAATTTAGACGACAAGCAACGTTAGTCTGATTTTGCTTCATAGATGTTTAAATTGCTTAAATTTTGTTTAAATCTTAATATTTTCTCTAATTGAATTGAATTGAATTGAAAAGTTGAATTAAAGAACATCCCAGAACATTCTGGAATGGTGTGGAATGTTCGAAAACATCTCGTAACATCCCAGATCATTGTGCAACATTCCAGACCACTCTCGAATGTTGTGGAATGTTTTGAAACATTGTGGGCCATTCGAAGCCATTTTGTATGGGTGCGACCACCCATAGGGCAATAAATATATATAGCAAGATTCGTCGTGAGTTCAATCTCATATCAACTCCCTGGGCGAAGCCGGGTACCCCAGCTGTAAATAATAATAACACGTAAAGATTTTATTATTGTTGCATTTTTTGTAGAAAATAAAAGGTGTAGTGGCCGTGTTGACTGCCTCTGACATACCTGGACTGAACTCCTTCACACCTCTGATGCCGACAGTCGAAGAGATCATCGCCAGCAGTAAAATACTTTTCTACGGACAGCCTTTAGCCATAGTTGTAGCTGAGACAGAAAGAATTGCCAAACTCGCAGCCGAACAAGTTAAAGTCACTTATAAAAACTCCGGTAAAACTGTGCCCATTCTTGGTGTGAGAGACGTGTTGGCCTCTCCATCCGCTAAAGAAAGAACCACCGTGAACAGGACGGTCCAACCAAGGGAAAAAGGAACAGACATTGACAAGGTCCTCAAAGGTTCATTTGATATTTATGGACAGTATCATTACACCATGGAGACGCAGACCTGTGTTTGTGTTCCCATTGAAGATGGTTTAGATGTGTTTGCTTCAACTCAATGGATGGACTTCACCCATATCGCCATTGCAGGGGCCTTGGGTGTTCCCATGAATAGGTTAGTTGGTATTCAATTTTAATTATTTAGGACTAGCCTTACGTTTACATTTTTTTGGGTACTGGGTTGCTATTTATACTGCATTTCTGTCCGGAATAGGAATCTCATTTCAATCTTTGAAAAAGTGAATGATGTATCCACTGTTGAAGCATGTAGAATAATCATGATATAGTTTCGCAATTTTAGGAGGTGTTTTGTATGTATGTTTGTTTCGATATGTTTGGTACCGCCGCCCCGGGAACCATTTATTGGATAACCAAAAATTCTTCAATTGGTCACGTTTGGTGATTTAGCAGAAGTGCCCGGGTTCATGGGGAGAGGTTTGTTACTCCGGCCAGATCCTTCGACCCATCGCCTCGCACAGCAGTTGAAGGGATGGATTCATACGTCCGTCACTCCTGGACACACTGACCACTGATTCTTACCCACCCCTCGTACCTATTTCCTTCACAGAATTTCCTCTTCTTCCTTTCCTTAAAAAAAACACCGCACAGCATCCCCTAAGATGACATAGGCCCTAAAGAAAATTATTTTCCTCAGGGCCTCCTGTATGGAGCTGTTGTAAAAACAATATAAATATCCATTTACAATTTGCTATAAACTTAAACGAGTGCCCATGTGTAAATATGCTTGCGAACACAGAACTCAATAGAAGAAGAATCTTTACTCGCAATGAAAGAAGTAGTAAACTCCTAGAAACGAACATTGTTGTTATGGTTCTTTTGTCTTCTCCCAATACAAATACATTTTTTTAATAACATGGGAAACGTCAATAATTATAATCAAAGCAAGTGTAGTCGTTTTTTGTTTTCTGTTCCAGTATCAACCTGCACGTCCGTCGGTTGGGTGGCGGCTATGGCAGCAAGATATCCCGCAACACCCAGGTAGCCACGGCCTGCGCAGTTGCCGCTACCAAACTGAACAGGCCTGTCCGCTTTGTGATGCCCATAGAGACCAACATGCTCTCCATTGGCAAACGCTATCCATGCTCTAATGACTACGAAGTAAGTTTGTTCCCAAATTAGGCGATGAATCTCTTTTACTAATAGTCTCCACTGTCTCTAGTTCCTAGCCATTGGTCTTCAGTGCTCTTACCTTCGTATAATCTTCCAATCTTCTTCCACGCAGTCTTCTTCTTCCTTTTTCATATGGTGGGGGTCAGAGTGGGACATATAGGTCTGCGAATTAATTGACCACATGTTCGGTGGCCTACATCCCATTTACTCATCGCCGACTCTTTACCTATGCAACGTGTGGGCACAGCAACTGTGGGAGCACCTTATCCTACTAATGGCGTACCAGAGTTATCGAGGCAATGAGAACATGGACTATCTCTCAGTGGGGTCGTGTATGAGAAGGGCATTTCTAACCTCGACCGATTGCCATCCCAATTTCCACCAGGGGCATAGCTACCGCCGTATCAGCCGTATCAATGATACGGGGCCCCCGGGCTACAGAGGCCCCTAACGTGTGTAAGCAAAAATTAGTATAATTTTATCCACAATGTCACTTAATCTAGTTTTTCCCGAGAAAAAAACATATAAAAAAACTGTCATACGTGCCTATAGAGTTTTCACTTCAGAAATGACAAAGTCGAAAAAGCAATCTCTTTTTTTCCCGGGTTAAAGGTTCGCCCAAAAGCTGGCAACATCCTACATCTGTTATTGTGGAGTTCCCCCGTTTAAGTCATTCATTTAAACGGGGGAATCTCGCAATAACCGATGTACAATAAACCACGGAGAGCAATATTTACCCGTTTTATTTAATTTCGGTTCAAACGTTATTTATTGTAATACAATACAATCTTGTTCTTCTGATTATTTATTAGTTAATTAGTTTGATTTGTGAAAAGAATGAGTGAAAGGAAAAGAGATTATCCCAGTGGAGCTATGAAAAGAAAAAGTAAACAGAAAAGAGAAGAGGTTATTAAAAAAATGCCCCAAATTTCTTAATTTTTTCAACAATCAGCTTCTGTGAGTGATTTAGATTGCAATGGTAAGTACTACCTATTTATCTACCAGTAGCGAAGGGTGAATTTTGTTTTTTGAAAGAACAATGCCAACCTTCAATACATGAAAATGACTGATCATGTATTGTACCGAGCAATAATAAGGACCACAACTAATTTTGATACAGGGCCCCTCCAAGGCACGCTACGCCACTGATTTCCACCTATCTTCTAGAACGAGAAGAATCAGAGGAACCTCTCCCCTTCTGTCCATATCTTCTCCAAGTTATCTGACCGAAGTCATTTCGTCTGAGGCTTCAACTCGGCAATGATTTTCGATATCCTCATTCAAACCTATAAAAAATGTCTTCCTGTATTCAAATGAACAACAACATTTTTCAATTTCAGATTGGTATAAACAAAGATGGAAAAATTCAATATTTAAGGAATACATTTTACGAAGACATTGGCTGTTCATTGAACGAAAATGAAGCCCCTTTGGACACTGTTGACGCATTCGTCAACTGTTATGAGGACAAGACGTGGTACGTGCAATCCAACAGCGTGCTCACAGATACCCCTTCCAACACTTGGTGCCGCGCTCCAGGTAGATCAATTTTATATTATATCGCTTACACTTTATATCAAATTGGACACAAATTTTTTTATTGTAGTCTCTTATTGTGTTAATAAATAAACATAAAATCCACAGGATCGACTGAGGGTTTTGCTATGATTGAAAGCATAATGGACCACATAGCTACAGAAACTGGAAAAGATCCAACTGAAATCAGACTCCTCAATATGACCACCGAAGACAACCCCTTACCCGATCTGATCAAAGCCCATAAACAATCAGCAAATTTTGATGCAAGACAAGCCAGAATTAAAACCTACAATTCCGAACACCGCTGGCGAAAACGCGGTATCAGCATTTCTCCTATGAAATACGCGTTAAAATTCTTTGGTAACTTCGCTTCTTTCATCGCGGTGTATCACGGGGACGGCACGGTGGCAGTTTGCCATGCCGGAATAGAGATGGGACAAGGGATCAATACCAAAGTGGCACAAGTCTGCGCTAGCACTTTGAACATTCCACTAAAAATGGTGTCTGTTAAGCCCAGCAACAATCTGGTCACTCCAAACGCGGTCGTATCTGGAGGAAGCATCACCAGTGAATCCTGCTGCTTTGCCACTATAAAAGCATGTGAGAATTTACTGGATCGACTTGAACCTGTAAGAAAGACCATGACTAATCCAACCTGGCAAGAGCTGATTACAAAGGCGCACTTGTCCGGGGTGGATTTGAGTGCGCACCATATGGCGACCGTGCTTGATGGTTTGACGAATTACTCAATCTACGGTGTAACTATCGCAGAAGTGGAGATCGATGTCATAACAGGACAACACCAAATATTGAGAGTTGATATACTGGAAGACACTGGAGAAAGTCTTAGTCCGGATATCGATGTGGGACAGGTAATGATGATTTTGACTTATCTGTTTATTTGTCCTAGAAATTCTGCTTGTGTGTTAAGTTTTTCATATATTTTCTTTAGTTTACTGTCATTGTTAAGCAAGTGCAGTGGAAGACTTAAATGTCTTTAAATGATGTCCAGTTTTATAGAAAATTGAACTTGGCGTTCGGAGACCCTTGGTATTGAGATAATCGTATTATAACCCACGCGATTAAAGATTGAATTGTTGTGTAAACAAAATATGTCTTTGACAGTTTTCGAAACTAGCTTCATAAATTAAAAATCCACTTCTAAAATTTTGTTTTGACAATTCTTCAACAGGTAGAAGGAGCGTATGTCATGGGAATGGGCTACTATACATCGGAAAAATTGGTTTATGACAAGAAAACTGGAGAACTACTAACAACAAGGACTTGGAACTACAAACCTCCAGGAATGAAGGATATTCCGCTGGATATGAGGATAGAATTTCGGCATAACGCTCCAAACCCAGTGGGAGTCCTGCGATCCAAAGGTAAGAACTGCATTTTTATGCCGATTATTTTTATCGCCGAGCATACAAAGAGAGGTGGGCTGTTTTATGCCTTCCCAATTTAACGGAAAGGTCTCGCTGAAAATGGAAGGCTAACATTAGAGGCTTTGGTTACCTATCCAAAGCAATACCTTCGAAATTAATATCAGAATTTTAAAGCATAGCAACAATCTGAATCTCACTTGGCCGTGTCTCCAATAAGTGAACTATTTGTTAGGAACTACCAAAAAAAACTCTCAAATAAAGCCCAGAAAATTCATGAATATCGTCTGAGAAGAACTCAAAATTGTGTATGTAAAAATACGGCATAACTCTCACCATTCCTACAACATATTATCATCAAATAAAATTTTAACTCTTTAAAATCAATTTTTCAAAGATGCTCAAATATTTAACCTTGTTTTATCTCGAAGTAAAATGGTTTATGGAGATACATATATTGGCTTTAAACATCGACATTTTCTCTCGACTGGTTGAATGCCCATGAATAAAGCCAAGTTGGCTAGCCCAGTACCAAATTCTAAATTTTAGGGCTCTCGTTCTATTAGAATTGTGGTTTATTATTAATAATAACGAGATGTAAAACCTTGTACTAACCTAAAATTAGAGAGTTTGCTTCTCTTGTCGAATTTATTATCAGGATGGGTTCTTAATGATAACTATATGGGGAACATTATATTATTTTAATTTGTTTTCTAGCTACCGGCGAGCCGCCACTTAATATGGCATTTGGCATCGTGTCTGCTCTGAGGCAGGCTATTACTTCTGCCCGAGTTGACAATGGATTTTCTGCTACTGATTGGTTCCCTTTAGGTAAACAATAATTGTCAAATACTAATTATCCTCATTCAGCCATTTGTATGTACATCATCTGGGCATCATGTTGTAGTAATTTCAGCATGGTTATTACAGCACAGATATTGAACGAAAAATATTGATATGGTGGCATCATCAACGTGTGATTCATTATAAAAACATTACAATCTATTGTGGTGGCGACAATCGACAATGCTTGTTTCGTTGTTGATGATATGTTGTGAAATATTTATTTTTATTATCTGTTTAATTCAAAACATGCGAACAATTGCAGGTTTATTTACTTACTCACAAAAAAGTACCCACAAATGAGAAATTAAATATGGACAGTATCGCCGTATAACGTTTCCATTTTATTTTTAAATTCGTAGATATTATAAAAAATTATGTTGGTACCTACCCAACTCGTGATTTAATTGACATTATTGGAATTGGTTGTTTCAATGGAATTTTTTAAGATTTATAGAAAAACACTCGCTCAATTTTTTTTGCATGAGAGGGTCGTTTCTAAGGATATTTTGTGTGGAATATTATTCTTGCATTTGTGTTTCTTCCCTCCTACAGGCCCAGGTTATACAAGTCTATTTAAGGCCCAGATTCATACCTTCGTTACCTTGAAAAGACCCACTACACAGCATCCTGAAGGACAACATTCTTACATTGAATTTTTTATATTAAAATATCTATTTTAAAATATATACCTACAGGGTGTTAAGGGACGTACTTGACTTATTTTAACCAGTGATTCCTGATTTTTTTTGGAGTAAAAAAAATAAAATAAATTTTGGCCTGCAACAGCAACAAAATATTGAACTCGACCTTATTGGCGACCTTACTTTGACGTATTTGAACTTCAAATTTGTTTTTAGCAATTTGCGCTCCCATGTAAAAAAGTCTATTCATTCAAAAGCAGAGTTTACTTTTAAGAACTAAATTATGATTTTATAGTGCGAGATGCCTATATACTGTCAGATTGAGTTTTGGCGAATCACGTATCACCAAAGCCATCTTCCTGCCCTTCGTCCCGCTGTAGTTGGCTTCTACCCCTCACCTTTATGTTCTGGTCTATCAATATTCATATGTCTATGTTCCAATGGGAGGGGGAAATAATACGCCTTTTATCGCTTAGGGCAAGTCCAGGTATTTTGTACGTCCGTGGTCTCAGGTGACATTTTTGATGTTTTAGTTTTTCAATTAAAAAATTTCTTTTTTTTCAATTTTTTTTCTTCAAAATCAAACAAAAAAAATCTTCCGCATGTTGTCATTGGTCACTCAGCCGAGTAACTGACTAGCACCTAACCCCGCCTCCAACTGTTCAACACCTACCATTATTTACAACAAAAAATGTCACTGGAGACCAAAATTTTATTTACATTTTTATTCCAAATAATGTCAGGAATCACTGGTAAAGTCAAGTATGTCTCTTAACACTCTGTATGTACGTACCAGTGGCGTAGCGTGCCTTGGAGGGGCTCTGTATTAAAATTAGTTGGGGCCCTTATTATTGCTCGGTACAATACGTGATGGTATTTTCATGTATTGAAGGTTGCCATTGTTCTTTCAAAAAACAAAATTCACCCTTCGCTAATGGTAGATAAATAGGTAGTACTTACCATTGCAATCTAAATCACTCACAGAAGCTGATTGCTGAAAAAATGTAGAAATATTGGGCATTTTTTTTATAACCTCCTTCCTTTTCTGTTTACTTTTTCTTTTCATAGCTCCACTGGGATAATATCTTTTCCTTTCACTCATTATTTTTACAAATCAAACTAATTAACTAATAAATAATCAGAAGAACAAGATTGTATTGTATTACAATTCAATAAATAACGTTTGAACGAATGGCTTAAACGGGGGAACTCCGCAATAACAGATGTAGGATGTTGCCAACTTTTGGGCGAACGCCTAACCCGGGAAAAAAAGAGATTGCTTTTTTTTTATTTTTGTTATTTCTGAAGTGAAAACTCTATAGCCACGTATTACAGTTTTTTTCCCGGGAAGCTCGAGATTAAGTGACATTGTGGATAACATTTTACTATTTTTTGCTTACACACGTCAGGGGCCTCTGTAGCCCGGGGACCCCGTTGATACGGTCATTGATACGGCTGATACGGCGGTAGCTACGCCCCTGGTATGTACTAACAAATCTTTACCTATTTTTTTTCAGAAATCCCCTGCACTTTGGCGAGTATACATGCGGCGTGCAACACACCATTAGATCAATACAAACTTCAATAGATATGCCATTTTGTAAATAAAAATGGCGGTGAGATGATGGGCCCAAAACCTGGCAGGTTTCCAATAACTGGCAGAACATCGATAAAGTCCGTATGGCGGGTCTCCATGTACAATGTTTCATAATACTGTCTTAATTTGTATGATGAACCTAGTGGCGCCATCTAACCTCCAGCTATGATACTCCAAGCAGTAAATCCAATATTATATAGTGTTAGCAATAATAAAACGCTAAGTTAATATTTATGATGAAATATATTGTCTCCACGATAACTGACAATAACAACATTCAAGAATCAGCAAGATTGTATTCCGTGTTCCGCCATTTGTAAATCCAGCCGTTGGCTGTCCGTGTTGTAGGTAGGTCTTCTCCAGTGCCGCCAGCCAGGAAGCGTAAGTAGTTCCCTTCTTTACCGGCCCCCATAGCTGGTGTAGTTTCCTTGTTGGCCGCCAGAGGCGATAGCAGTACCTCTGGCGGCAGATGAGCGGCAATATTTAAATATGCTGGTAACAATAGATATAGAATGTCTGAATATTATGTCAAACAGTGGTGTATTGTCAAATTATCTCTAAATCTGTCGAGTGGGTGAATCTGGGAGAAAATTTGACCATGCCTGTTGTTATAAAATGTCAATATCATTATTAATTTCTTCCATTTTTTTATTTCAATAGTTAACAGCAATGTATTATTTTTTCAAAAATAATTTAGGTATTACTTAAAAAACCGACATGTTTCGTAAGCAATGCTCACTTCCTCAGGGTTTACATAAAAAAGGTTTAAGTAAGCCCTAAGGAAATGAGCATGGCTCACGAAACATATCGGTTTTTTATAAACTTGGCAAAAACTAAGTAATATATATTAATTTTGAATTAAAATGGTGCACACAAAATAAGTTAGCTTTGTTTGAAGAAGATAATATTTTTTCATCGAACAAAGTTATCATGCATTGTTAAACGAGCGGCTAAGTCAACAAGTAAACTTTAATAATAATAAAATAATCAATTAAGTTTTTTATTTGTCCTTGGTGCCAGGTATTGGGTACTTTACCGTATTATTATTTACTAACTAGATTGCAAATAAACCGCTAACTAAAAATTTGTTGAAACGCACACAATTTCACTGAATAAAGTACCTAATCAATAAAATGTTTGATTTCTCGTAGGGTCTGTATTATTATATAAGGCATATAAGACTGTGATTTTTTTCGTACATGTTGTTTCTTCATTATTGTAAATACCTAGGTACTTATATTTCATTTGCATTTTAAACATGTTTACTTACCCGACAGCAACTTGAAGAATGTAAATATCTCTCGAACCGAGTTTAAAAAGCAACTGAAATACCGGCTACCCTCTTGGTAGTACCTTTCAAGTTTATAAAAAAAAACTAGTTTTTCTGAGATACGTAGATAAGTACCTACGATAAAAATTAGCCACGATTCCATTTAGGTATATTCCAGTGTATTGGTGTCTAAAGAAATAATAATTGTAAGAATTCATAAAGTTATACAATACCATTGAGGTTGAGGTATAAATGGTTCTTGATTCTTGGCCCAGAAGTCTCGGTTTCAAATGCTGATTTTTTTACATTAGCTCCACACAGGCCAGAGAAAAATAAAATGTCTTTGGGAAAGTTGTGTAGGGAGTATTTTTAAGGAAAAGAAGGAGTGGAAGTTCCGGGAAGGAAACAGGCATGAGGGGAGGGTAGGAATCTGGGGGACAGTGTATCCAGGAGCGACAGACTTATGAATCCATCCCTCCAACTGCGATGCAAGGTGACGGCTCCAAATAGTCTGGCTGGAGAGGTCAAAAGGCTCTACCAGAGTTTTCTCGATCCGGTCAGCCATGCAGCAGGTAGGCAGACCCAACCGCCACCAAGACCCGGACAAACCTTACCTCATGAACCCGGGCACCCATGCTAAGTCATAAACATAGCAAACCACTTGGGGTGACCTATGGCAGAAGGATCCCGGGGCGGCGGTCAAACGGAAAATTCTTGACACAAAAAACTGAAATTCTATAAAAAGTTAACGACGTTTTCAGCTGCTCAAGTATAAAATTTCAATATTTTGTACGAAGATTTCAGAATTCTTTCAAACAAAAAATCAAGTCTACAAACAAAAAATTGAAAATAAATATTTAAAAAAAAACTTCAACTTCAATATCAATAATTGTCGTATATTTCAATCTTACTAACTAAATAGCTTGCTAACAAGTCACGGACCGCTACTGAATAAAAAACATTGATAAAAAATATATATAAAAATTCGAGTTTTGAACCTCACTGAAAACGTTCGTCCTACCTACAACATTTTTTTAGTTTTCCCGCGGCACCGGCCTCTGCAATCACGTGACCACTGTTCTCCAGTGATGCCAGGCCACAAATTAAAATTAATCAGATGCCAGATGTGAAAGATTGTTGGCAACATACGTCAGGAGGTCGCCCACCAAAGATATATATTATAATAATAAATCTATGTCGCCCACATAAGTAATAATTTTTGTCAGTAAGAACCGAGATTTTTTTTTAATGTTTATTTAGCAAATATACAGTTATATAAATTCATTTTATTTCTTTTCGGGCAGCGTTATAGTGTCCATCATAAGAAGAGATGCGGCGGATTAATATGAATATAATAATCACTGCCAAAAGTATTATCGTGATTGTTGATTATTATTGGTTAGAATTCAACAAAGTATGCGCAATATTGTAATCTCCGTAATTTCGCCAGCAGAGGAGTGTGGTGGGTAGACACAAAGGGCGTAAATTTAATTTATGAACGGAGCGGAAAACACTAATAAAAACTCTCATCTTTAAAGTTGAGCAGGCTATATGTAACACCAAAAACCAACAATTATAATTCTTTTACAACGCTGCATCAGTGAACGAGTGACTTACAGTGTGATACCCAGTGAATTAGTGGGTATTCTAAGACTCGAAGACGGGCATCAAAGAGAATATTGAATGAACTTTTTTTTCCACATCCATCTAAATCACATCCATCCACATCCATCTGAATCAGACTTTTTCATAAATTAGGAACTTTCGTCAGGAAATCGAGTATTTTAATTTTAAGATTTAATTAATTAAGTAACTAAGTAATATTAAACCAAAGTTAATAAACCCCTACCAGTTTGTATTAATAGAATAAATGTATAATTCATTAATTGCATAGATTCTTTCAATTCGTTCCTACCTTTTTACATAAAAAAGATTAATATTAGAACTCGCCAAAGTAGAGGCATATCAATGTGTACTCTGCAAAGCTGTCCAAAACGTTTAAGGGTCATTCCGCCGTTTCGTTCAAATTTGCCTGTTTCCGCGGAATTTTTTTTTTTTGCGTTTTTACTATATATTTTTATAGAAATGGGTTCCTGTACCTATCAGATGTAGAGAGGTGAAAAGGGCACCTTTGTGCGACACTTAGATACGAAGAAAATTGATGGAAGGTAATGAAGGGGTGGATGGTAATGAAAAACGGTTGGATGGTAATTTATAAATTTGGATGGTAATGAAGTTTGGTAATGAAACATTAATAGATGGTATTGAACACCTTGTAGGTTCTTAAAATTTCTGTGAATAATGAAAAATGAATTGAAATTGAATAATAAAATAGATATAAGTATCATTTGACCTGAAGTGATGAGCGGATTAGGAAAAAGGAAGAAAAAACGATTAAAGTGAAAAACTAAATGCTTTATTCAGACTTTTGAGCATTGGAGACAAGAAATACACTTTTTCATGCGTAATCAGTTCTGCTTACTTATGCTTGCAATATTTGTATGAATTGTTAAAAAATAATGGACAAAATATCAAAATACAAATGGAAAAAAACAAACTTGTCAATACTTCTGTCGCTGATCCTTCTGCAATTATCTTTGCTTTCTTCAGAGCTTTAATTAGAAGGTTAACGTTACAGTGAAGTTTGCATTGGCAAGTGTCTCGTTCTTTTTTTGGTAAAACAGTCCAGTAGGGTCTATATTTGCAAAAAGTCGAATAGCTGATTTTTTTTTGTTCTTTGCAGAATTTGTTGTGGAGATTTTTGAAGTTATCTGTAATATATCTTTTTTGTTTTTTTAAACCTTTGCGTTTCACAAATTCTTTTTTTCCGGGAGCTACCTGGCTATTAAGAGCGCATAACCAGCCAGCGGACGAAAATCCACATTTCGTCGAAAGATGTTCTTACGATCGTACAGGACGGTTCCAATGAGAAAGATAAGGTATTCTCCGAACCAGCTTTTTAAAATTATAACTCAATATCGATTTTACTTCATTCCAAAGTTGCTTTAATTTATACCTGCATCCAAAAATGCTGAAAGGCGTGACGATAAAACAATTAAAATGATGTACTTTTTGTAATTATTTTTTGATCATAAGTATTTATCATTTTTCAATAATGTCCTAGCAAAATTAGAATGTAAAAAAAAATCTGAAATATATAAGTCTGTAAGTGCGCAAATAATTACACAAACGGACCAATTTTCGTCAAGAAACACATGTACTTATATATTTTTTAATAATTTTATTTAAACTAAAATTAAAATTCTGTTACATACGTTTACCAGATAATATATTGATTTATTTTACTGCATGATTATATGATTTGAAATGGGTGTTGTATAATACATGTACTTTTTTGAAAATTCAACAAATCCGCCAACGACCTATGGTATAACTTTATTATACTAAAAATTATGATTTTTTCTGAAAATTTTAAACATACGTTTACTAGATAAAAGAACAATCTTTCAAAACCAATTTATAATTTTTTGTGGAAAAGAGTCAATATGTCTAAACACTGATTTAAAAATGACATATTTCTGGTGTTCTCTGGTAATACCTCTTAACATCTTCAAAAAAATCTTGTATCTTCCGTTTTATTTCATTTGTTTTGTTATTCTTGTTTTCAGCTAAAGTCTTTCTGATATGAAAGGGAACTTTGTTGAGGACTTTATATTTTTTTAGCTTGTTCTTGTCTCTCAGTATTTCATTCGCAAACTGTCTTTTCTCTGTTTTTTTTAAAGCCTTGTATTTTTCATTTAATCCTCGAGACAGCGATTCACTGAAAACAATTTCTTTTTTACATCTTCGACTTTATTCATTGGGATGTATTTAGCTATGTCGTTTACTTTTTTCTCTACTGTATCTTCGATTGCTGTATTTGCATTTTGTAGCTGCAACGCTTCCATTTTCTTTTGTTCGTTTCTTTTCTCATTCTTAAGTTTGCTTATCTGGTCCTGTAACTTTTTAATGATTTTCATAGATCTGTACCTTCATTTCCTAACATTCGTTAGAGCACGCATGTTTTTTTGTGTGATTTGTTGTTCATTCTCGACTGTGAGGGGGTCAGGATCTACAGTGTTTTGCACATTATTGGGTAGTTTCGTGACATTTTCATGAATTGGAAGCATATTTTCTACTGTAATCGTTTCTATTTTACGCTGCTACTCTTTTTTCTTCAAATAATTTAGAGAGTTCTTTCGCCATCTTCGTCTTTGCTCTCTCTGTGCTTTTTCACTCATATCTTCAATGCTGCAAATCTTTTTTTGCGCTTTTCGCATTAAGTATCTTTTTTTTCTTTCACTTTCTGAAGACTGTACAGTTCCGGATCGTTTTTAATCTCTGCATATTTTTGTTGCTTACGTAGCCTGTCCTTGGATAACTTATCTTCTTTTTTCAGTTTTTTATTTAACTTTGCCATTGTGGTTTAAATTGTTAAGCCTGTAACAAATAATAAAGAAAAATTATCATAAGTATCGGATTAAATGAGAAGTTGAAGAACAAAAATGAATAATTTCATAACTTTTACAAGAGAGCCTAAAAATTGTTACTGCTTTTACATATTTGTTTAATAATTTTTTGCCTAAATGATTGAAAATCTAACAGAAGTGATATCGTTTTTTAATCAAGAAATTTGCGTTGGATTCTTGATGCCCAGTTATGTAGATTTTTGTTTAAATCTGAATTTGTTTAGAACCTTGAAATTGTGTAAAAATTCATCAGTTCATCAAAATTCATCAGACAACCGAAGGAATGAAAAATCTTGTGACTGTAGGGGAATGTTAAATCATTTGTTTAATATATTCGTTTACATTTGAATAATTATATTATTGAATAAAAAATCGATTTTCAAATAAAAATTCGAAGGGTAAATTTTAACAGATTATTTTTCCATATTAGAAAATAGATAAAATGAAAATATGTGTTTCACCAAATCCGAAATTGTCAGACGCTAGAACGAAAGAAACTGCTTTTATTAATAATATTAGCTTTTATTAACCCCAAACATGGTCCCAGATGTACGTAAAAATAACCCTTACAAATTTTTCATTACCCTCCACACCTCTTCATTACCATCCAGCAAAAATTTTGACGATACGGAAGGTAATGAATCGGAGGGTAATGAAGTTTTGACAATCTTTCCTCAATTACTCGCTTAATAATGACATTACAAATCTTTATGATTCAATCAAAAATAGTCCGACTAATTATAGTTTATAGATACACGATTCGAATTTTTAAAACATGTACTTACTTTAAAAAATGCTGGAAGGTAATGATGCCTGGTCAGTGACAAAGTTGTTTTCGAGCACTTAGATCGCAGATATTTCTTTATTCAGCGACATATGTCCTCCCCCGTCTGGATGTAGCGGTACACTGATTAGTAACGGAGGTGCGGGGCGGTGTACAGCTGACGAACAGGGATAAAAGCGGTCTCAATTTTAATTACCGCTTTCGCGGAAGACGACAACGATTTTCTCTGGACAAAAACAAAATCTCAATTCTTTCTATGATACAGTAGCTTTAAAAATAAATTAAACACAAATAAATATGCATAATTAGTTGTACATACAGGTCGATTAATGAATGTAGTGATTTTATTAGTGTAAACTGATTTTTATTATAGATCAATTTACCGGTCGCTCATTTGCAAAGGGAAGGTAATGAAATTTTAGCATGTTTTTTGTAAATCATGAAGCAATTAAGTAACAAATGCCTAATTCGGGAAATACCCCTTTTTCCTTTTTTAAATAGCTACATCTTACAATAAAATTTTCTTGATAAACATTAACTTTCATATGACTTTTTTGCGTGAACATGCGATTTGAACGAAACGGCGGAGTGACCCTTAACAAAGAAGGAAGAAAAGCAACACAGCACAATAACCCAAAATGAATCACTATTATGTACTCGTATGTATTGTATCAATAGATTCTGTAACAACTTACTGATCATGAATTTTAGTAATCTTTCGGGATCGCTGACCGCGCTTAACGGGAATATTTTTTAGAAAAAAATCAGCTTAGGTATTTACTATTAAAAATACTGATGTACCGAACCCATGGGCCGGTATATTCGTAACCGGCCCTATTCTTGAGTACATACACTGAAGAACCGGTCGTACAAGTTTTAACTACAAAGCAACATTAAAAGTCGTGTTTTCGGTTGCCATGAATTAAAATAATAACAAATAGCTCAGTGAAAAAAACGCTCATGTTCTCGTGATGTAGCACGCTGAACCGAGTTTTTGGTTTCCTAAATTCATAACAATCCCCAATCCAATAGGTACTTACAAGTTCCATTGGTAAAAACAATAAAAAACAATTTTCCTCGCAATTTTAAATAACCGGAATAAGATGTAGGTAAACACTTATTTTATTTATAGCAACATTATTAAATTGCGCGCGCATATTCAATTTGTTTTGTAGTCGCGTGAATTTCGTAACCATCGGTGTTGTCATCTCTGGGAACATTTCCTAGTATGAGGGTAAATATTTTTTTGCTATGTATGACAGGAAGCGTCCATTTACTATGAGCAGAAACAAACATCCAATAATATGTTATTTCAACACAAAATTAAATCTTTTACATAATAAAAAATATTTCAGGAGAAAGTAAATGACGTTTTAAATAAATAAAAATATAAAAAAGCATACAAATCTGAATATTTAGAAAAAAAAAAAAAATTGTCATAATAAAGTTTTCTTCGATATACTATATTTTCCTGTGATACTCGGTGGAGATTCAAGAAATATTTATCTAAGGATTATTTTTTTGGTTCTGGGAAGATTAAATTTATTCTCAGAAGTGACAACTGGCAACCCCAGTCCGTTCCTCTCTTCTCCAGTGTTGCCAAATCAGCTCCTTTAGAGCTAGATCTGGCTCTAAATCGACGTCGTCAGCTCCAAAAAAAGTCATTTAGCTTCTTAGCTCGTTTTTCAGATATTTCAGCTCTTATTTACGTGAAATAATACTGAAAAAAAATTATATTTGCAATAATATTTCAAAAATGCAACATTGGGACGAGGACTTCCCAAAAAAGAGATTCCCTTAATTCCTGTACAAGTAAACAGTTAATAAAAATACTATGGTGGAAACATCGATACAGGGACTTCCCGAAAAAATGAAATTCCCAAAAATCGATACAAGTAACTTGCCTAGGCCGGCTATCGCGTATTGCATATTGCACTGCTTCTTGCGGTAATGACATGGTTGGTAATGATCGGGGCTCAGGCGACACAACAAATGTTGCGAGGCTTATGAACTTCCCCTAGAAGTTCCAAAAAAAATTGGAACGATAGCTGTATACGAAAAAAAATCCTGATGAAGCCGGTCCTAGTAGCGCGATGGTACAGGAACTGGAACCGGATGACTACTTAGATTTTTTAGAGGACTAGTCGCTGTCTAAGTAAATAAAAACTTTAAAATAAATTAAATTCTGAAGACTTCCATGTCATAAAAAATAATTGTGTATTGAATAATTTAAAAATAAACAAGTGTATTGTGAGTTGTTCATTAAAATCAGCCAACAAGAAGGACTACAGCCCCCCACCCAACCCCTCCCTCAGAAACTGGAATTCGAAAATTCGAAATTCTCTAACAAACCCCCCCCCACGCGTTAGGTCATTTTCAAAATTTTAGCTCCTTTTTGGCTCTTTTTTGGGTTTTGCCTAGCTCTAGTTTAAAATTCGAGTTGGCAACACTGCTCTTCTCCTCCCCGAGTTGGATAAGTTGGATTTCAGTCAGCTGGGTGAGAATTTGATGGAATTGGTTCGGTAAATTTTTAGTAAATTGAAATCTGTCTCGTCTTTCCTAACCATGGCGCACTGTATGCGAGTTTTGCATCGCCAAGTAAGTTCCACCTTCAATTATTGACCTATCGATAGATTCCCGTGCGCTAGCGGATTTGACGTCGTTGAGTGAAAAAATTCGCCACGCAAAATGCCGCAAACTGAATTTATTACGCTTCTTTTTACTTGTGCAATCTATTTATAACTTTAAGTGATACATTTGAAATATAAAATCATATCAGAACTTATCTGCGTAGTTTTTTAAATGTGCCGAAAAATCTTTGGTTTACGCTGATTTACGGCGTAATATATTAGTTTTGTGTGCATTATTACTGTTAAAAGCATTGTAAAATCTCGCAGAGTTATCGATTTGTTAGTTTTTATGTGTTTTGTGTCAGTTTTTGTTGTTTTATTTGACTTTTCATACAACTTCTCGATCTTGCATAATCAGTGAGTATTGTGTTTAGGGTGGACAGGCGAAGGCTGTTCTCGCTGAAATCCAACAGAGATGTTTCAGCGTGTCCCCCCTCGCTGCGGCGGCCGCCAAGGTTGGTTTTTACCCCATTTTTATGAAAAATATATAAATTCAGAAGTTATGTAATCACTGGACCTCTTCTACGCCCGTGAAACATAACCCCATAACTTATTTTTGTTGATGTATTTACGTCTACTTCCGTTGAACCATAACACAGTTTACATAACTGTAACGAAATGTCGGTTTTCGATAATGAGAAAACAATTATAAATAATAACATTGCTGGTATCTCCTATCTAATGAATCACAATTAAATGATAATGAATTCTCACTATATTCAATATTATGGTAAACAAAGTAAAATTAAATTATCAATATTTTTTACAATACAACACCATGCTTACAGTTTGGAAAGTTTCACAACTATCTTAAATGCACTGAGCTGAATTGTGTGCTAATTTGTATCCATAGGTTTCGGGTTCAATCCCGTTACAATGCCCAAAAGTGTGTATTAAAACCTTTTTTTTTTCAAATTGGCGCAGTCTTGGTTTCAGTGATTTATCTGTTACACAAACACCTAATATTATATAGAAATGACTAACCAATTCTTCGTTTTCAGGTTGCCATGTCCAAATTCGACAAAGATCCTCTGCCCTACGAGAAGTTGACAAAGAACTTGGAGATCATCAAGAAGAGGCTGAACAGGCCCTTGACCCTTTCTGAAAAGGTCCTGTATTCCCACATTGATGATGCCAAGAATCAGGTTTGTTATATTTATTAGTTCTACAACTACCAAGCCTGGATATTGTGACGCAGTTAGACTCACTTCATTCACATTCATAATCGTCTTACACTTACACTTCAGTTATTCTGACTCTCAACATGACCCAATCCAAGTATTTGATTCACTTGATCGTGTCCTGTCTTACTTCGTTCTGATGATGACTTCATTCTGATGATGTTTGTACATGCAAAATGTTAACAATTTAATTGCAGCCAGTTTTCTTTCTTGCTGAATTAATAATTATTAGTAAACATATCATAATGTCTATTATGAAATGTTTGTTATAATGCAGTCACAACAATATTGACCCTTTCTCTGTTTATGTCGATTAATTACACTTTTTTATGCTTCTTTTTACAACAATCGGTGGGACAATTTTCAAATCATATCTTTCCAAATTTCTTCTGACGCCCTCTCCTATCGGAGGTTGAACATCATCGGAGAGATCTTCACCCTGCATGCTGCAAGTGGTAGCACTGTGCAAAAACTATCATTAAATTAATAGTGTGTATTCATCATCAACTTCTTCTCTTTGTCCTTTTCGGAATGGGGAACCATCGCTTCGTCAAGGCTCCTGTAATTTCCCAGTCCTAACTTTAGCAACTCCGTCCATATTTACCAATAAATTATTTGTTTGCATGTTTAGGAGATTGAACGCGGCACCAGCTACCTGCGTCTGAACCCCGATCGCGTGGCCATGCAGGATGCCACTGCACAGATGGCCATGCTGCAGTTCATCAGCTCGGGGCTGCCGCGTGTAGCCGTGCCTTCCACCATCCACTGCGACCATCTGATCGAGGCGCAGATTGGCGGCGATAAGGATCTCAGCCGCGCCAAGGAGATCAATAAGGAGGTCTACAACTTCCTGGAGACAGCTGGCGCCAAGTACGGTGTCGGCTTCTGGAAGCCAGGCTCTGGCATCATCCACCAGATCATCCTGGAGAACTACGCCTTCCCTGGACTGCTCATGATCGGAACTGACTCTCACACCCCCAATGGAGGAGGACTTGGAGGACTATGCATTGGTCAGTACTGAATCTCATGTGCAAGTAGCCGACAAGGAGGTCTACAACTTCCTTTAGAAAATTAATAAACCTTATGCATTCATAAATAAAGAAGGAAAAGAAAGAACGACAAAGAGAGGAAGCCAAAAAGACTATGTATTATATAATAGGCAAAATAGTTTGAAAGTCAAATGGAAGTAGACAAAAAGAGTGTAAATGACCAATGGAATTAGGCAAGGAGAGTATGAATGACAAATAGAAGTAGGCAAAAGAGTATGGTTGAGAAACAGAAGTAGGCAAAAATAGTATGAAAGACAAATGGAAGTAAGAAAAAAGAGTGTAAATGACCAATGGAATTAGGCAAGGAATGACAAATAGAAGTAGACAAGGAGAGTATGAATGACAAATAGAAGTAGGCAAAGGAGTATGGTTGAGAAACAGAATTAGGCAAAAATAGTATGAATGACAAATGGAAGTAAGAAAAAGGAGTGTAAATGACCAATGGAATTGGGCAAGGAGAGTATGAATGACAAATAGAAGTAGACAAGGAGAGTATGAATGACAAATAGAAGTAGGCAAAGGAGTATGGTTGAGAAACAAAAGTAGGCAAAAATAGTATGAATGACAAATGGAAGTAAGAAAAAAGAGTATGAATGACAAATAGAGGTAGGCAAAAGAGTATGGTTGAAGACAAAAGTAGGCAAAAATAGTATGAATTACAAATGGAAGTAGGCAAGGAGAGCATTAGAAAGATATATTATCTGTCCATAATTATCAATAAGAATAATCTCGATTCTTACTTTATTTAGTTCAATTAATCATTTGACACAGACAGCCTATTTCAAAGTGCAAAAGACAGGAGGCACATTCACACTTTGTTTAGAAAAAAAGGAAAAAAAGCCTCTGTTTTTTTAATTACCCACTGTAAGATTAGCCCGTTGATGGCACAACCTTACGTGGGTAAGAGTGAAGTGAAATGTCCACTCTATGCGTGCTTTGCCTGTGGATCTCGATATAGTGTGTCAACTGAAACAAATAGCGAAGGTAATTCACAAGGGCACTTACGATAGCTAGTTTGGGGATCTTGCCCGGTTTGGGGTCCCTCGTGGTCGATTGGCTATTGTCTGGATGACCACAGGCACTTGCAAGTCAGTTTATATAGCGATAGCTTAATTACCGGCGGTAATTTTACTTTTTGAGTCTGTTAGCTTGTCTCAATAAAAACGTTTAGTTGTTGACATAAGTTTGACGATAAGTAGACTAAATACAATTTTTGGTCTCCTTGACAACGTCTGTTAGCGGACCGATATCATCCAGGGTAGGCACTCAAGTGCAAATTCATCAATAGGTTTGAATTCTGGCCTTCGTATGTGAAACAGAACAAACCCATCGAGATCTAATTAAGAGGACATTACCAGAGAAACCAGAAATATGTCATTTTTAAATCAGTATTTAGACTTATTGACTCGTTTCCACAAAAAATTATAAATTGATTTTGAAAGATTGTTCTTTTATCTAGTAAAGGTATGGATAAAATTTTGAGAAAAAATGTTTATTTTAAGTATAATAAGGTTATACCATAGGTCGTTGGCAGATTTGTTATATTTTCAAAAAAGTACATGTATTATACAACACCAATTTCAAATCATATAATCATGCAGTAAAATAAATCAATACATTATCTGGTAAAATTATTTGTCAGAATTTTAATTTAAGTTTAAATAAAATTATTAAAAAATATATACGTACATGTGTTTCTTGACGAAAATTGGTCCGTTTGTTTATTTATTTGCGCACTTACTAACTAATATATTTCAGATTTTTTTACATACTTATTTTGCTAAGACATTATTGACAAATCATAAATAATTTTAATGGAAAAATAATTTTAGGGTGTATTTAATATTAATTAATTTACAGCTTCGCGTTTCACAATTTTTCTTATCAACGACAACACGAATCGAGAGCGCTCATTCAGACCGCAACTGCGGCCACTGGCGGTTGTCTTCGCGGCGCTCTACATCGCAACATTTTCAAACGAATAACGAAGCAAAATAAATAGGATTTCATGTTTGTAAAATTTATAGGGTTGCCCCAACGCAAAATTTCATGTTCATTGAATATTTTTATGATAAAATTTTTATAATTTTGAAATTTTTTTATTGTAAATTATTCTTATGTGAATACCGCACAAGAGTCCCAACTGCTCCAAAATATTTATTTTCAAGTAAAACTTCTTTACGCACGCTCGACACTTGGGGGGTAAGCTGGTAAATGTGTTACGAAAAGTGGTGATTGTTACGAAAAATTTCCTTCGAACGGTAATCGATGCGAACGGTGATCGATTGCTAGGTGGGTCGTGCCTTTACGCACGCTTGTTATTCGTGTTATTGTTTTATTGTTAAAAGACTATTTTTGCGTAAATAAATAGATAAATTAAATTATTCAAAAATATATACGTACATGTGTTTCTTGACGAAAATTGGTCCGTTTGTTTATTTATTTGCACACTTACAAACTAATATATTTCAGATTTTATTACATACTTATTTTACTAAGACATTATTGACAAATCATAAATAATTTTGATGGAAAAATAATAAACACGAGAATCGGGTATGGGTACCACCGCCCCGGGAACCAATTATTAGATAACCAACACGTCTGCCATAGGTCATCCCAAGTGGTTCGTAACATTTGGTGACTAGCAGGGGTGCCTAGGTTTAAGGGGGTGAGGTTTGTTTAGGTCTTGGCAGCGGATGCGTCTGCCCACCAGCTGCATGGCAGGTCGGATCTGGAAAAGTTAAAGGAGTCCCTTTGACTTCTCCAGCCTTACTCTCTCGGAACATCGCCTTGCACCGCAGTGGGAGGGATGGATTCATACATCCGCACTCCTGGACACGCTGACCCCCAGATTTCTACTCACCCCTAATATCCCTTTCCTTCTCCGAATTTCCTCTTCTTCCTTTCCCTAAAACGACCCTCCACACAGCATTCCCAAAGAAGAGATAAGCAGTGTGTCGAGCGAGTGTAAAAAAAACGGTCTCTCCCGATCCGGCCTTCCATGTAGTTGGTGGATGTACCTTCCAAATTACTGATACCACCTATTGACGGCCGGCGTGGTCAAGGGGAAAGGCTCTTGACTAGCAATCTGAATGTCGTGGGATCGAATCCCGGCATAGGCAAATAAATTTTATTTGACTAATTTGGGTTATTTCACAATTATTTAATTTAAAAATAATATATTTGCGTCACGTTTTAGAGTAAAAGATACTTTCAGTATCGCCCTGGTGTAAGACCACCATTCAGAATTGAAACGTTGTTTATTGACCAGATCTGAATAGCCAGGTAATTCCTCGCCTTCCTCTTCCCCCACCACCTTCAGCCTCGCAATATACCCCATAGTCACGTCATAGTCTCACTGGCTCCAGTAGGAGCATTTGGGTCTCTTGTGCGGTATTCAGATAAATATAAAATAAAAAATTGTGCATACGAATAAATATTTCAAAATTAGACATTTTTTACAATCCAACTGAATATTACACTTTTTTCATAAATATACCGCACAAGAGTCCCAACTGCTCCTGTCTGGAGCCAGTGGGACTATGGCATCCCCAATTGGGGTATGTTGTAAGACTGAAGGTAGTGGGGAGGGTAAAAATATAGGGAAGAGGAAGGATGGGAAGTACCTGGCTATTCAGATCTGGTCACCAAACACGGCTAAAGACATTTCAAGCAACGTTTCAAATCTTAATGGTGGTCTTACACCAGGGCGATACTGAGATATCTTTCGCTCTAATGGCCGTAAAATAAAATTAAAAAACAAAAAACCAAAATATTAAAAAGAATATAACAAATTGTTTATTCATGTAGGTATCTACTTAATACCTACTGTGTTTACGCATTTCACTTGTATCTATTTATGTTTATGCACTTCAATATACAAATTACAAATAACTACTACTAATTAAAATTCTGGAAGCGAGAATAGTAATATAAAGTAGTAATAGTAGCGGGTAGCCCTAGCTCGCGTGAACAAAACCCTCAAAACTCGGATTGCCGCGGAACGAAATTTAGTTCTGAAAACGCCCGCTCGCGAGCCCTGATGTGTTAGCGCTAGTGTCGGAATCGAAGTTGTCATGTGCTGGTTATTCACTCTTAAGCGTTACGAAACACCCACACAAAAATTACAATAAACATCTTTAAATTATACAAATAATTTTTTTCGGGAGAGTACGATTTCGTGGTGCCGCGATTTGACGTAGATTCAGGTAGAACAGCCCAAAATAAGAAAAAAATGAAGAATAAATTTTTTTGATATCGCTTAGTTTTCGAGATATCGATACTTAGTTTTTAATTCTATGTAGACTAATACCATAGATTGCGCTCAATGCTATGTCTCTAATATAGGTTAGGTTAGAGTAAAAACAGTATTTTATTTATAAAATTAATCAAATTGAATCTGAAACATTAAGTATCGATATCTTGAAAATTAAGAGAGATATCGAAAAAATTTATTCTTCATTTTCGTCTTATTTTGAGCTTTTCTACCTGATTACATTGTCAATTTGTGGCGCCACGGAAATCGCACTCGTCCCTTTTTTTTCACGCATTAGAATATTAGACCTTGAATTGACACCACGCTTTAAATTCAAATCACTATGTCCAATCTATTTGAATTGCAATTAATTAGTCATTTTATCCCTGCAACGAATATGACTGTCTGAAAACACTTTTCACGTAATATATTACAATACTTCATGCGAAACTGATAAAAAATAATCTTGTGCGATTATTTGGACAGTTTGAAGGAGGTTATTCATTGTATAATTCGGTTAATTTGCTTTCATAACTGGTTCAGTCTGGTTACAGAAACTTGCTGACAAAGATAACATGTTGAAATGAATTATGGCCACTTGAAGTTTTAATTATGAAATATTTTAATTACTTATAACACAGCATAATTTGCAAAAACCATCTCAAATATTAATGTGTGGCATGCAGCATTTTTGGCCAAAATAGACCTCCAAGAGAAATATTTTCATAAGTGGAAATTTAGTACCGTTTTTTGTGGAAAATCACTTCAAGGACACTTTATTTTATCAGTGCATTTTTAATTTTTTTAAATTATAATTTTATCATCAAATCTAGATTTAAACTTTCTTTACGATCAGAAATTTACGGTTGATTTTATCATCTTTTTTTATAATCAATACATTTTTACTTTTTCTAATCTCATTTTTTTTGTCCATTGTTTTATATGGTTTTGAAAAGATTTCTTACCAAGTAATTGTATTTGATGGTTTTAACCCCTCAGGCTACTTTTTTCGCTTTTCAGAACATCTAATATAGGTCTCGGAGAAATCATAGTGAGAAATATGATCTTAACGGTGTTAAAAAAACAAAACACCACGCTTTATATTCAAATCTAAAAATTAAACACAATAGAAGTAAAATTTACACCTTTATGAAACTTTGGGTATTTTTTATTCATTACTTTTTACATGAAACGACAAAAAGTGAGGTGACAATAATGTTTATAATACGTTTGTCTAATAAGATATGTACATATGTGTATTTATTTTTTTCGTTATCAGTAATTTTAGTTAGAAAAAGCGCCAAGATACGTTTTTAAAACTTTTTTATGTTTGCCTTCAAAATTTTTGTATATTTAAAATTACATGTTTATTTTGAATTATAAAACCAGAATGCTTATTTATTCAGCTTTTAAAAACAGTTTTTAGTTTTTATGTACATTCAGAAGTATTCCATTCATTTGGATTTTATTTCAAAGTGAAAATATTTTAACCCTCTTATAAAATATGGCCTAGGCCTGAAAGGTTAAAGAAATTTACGACGAACAATGTGCTGTGTTCAGTGTACACCTATTATTTTATATTTATTTCAAACACAGTGAAAAGGCGTTATGTTATTATTACTACATATTGTTCACAGAAACAGAAATCATTTTAAAAACAAATGATAAGTTTTTTTTTTACTTTTGGCTTTGTAATATTTTTTAAACGTGTTGTTGGTTTCTGAAGTTATCTGGTTCTTAACCTTCTGACTGCCTTCCTGATGAATATTAAATTGTTTGTACGCAGAACTCTAATTTGTACAGTTTGGCAAGAAAGTGTAGAAAATAAATGATGGTGCTGCGATCGTTTTTTAGGTTTTAAATGGCAACACCGAGACGGCTCATAAGACAATGAATGTATGTTTTTAAAAACACTTTGTCCAAAATGCATATTTCATAGCGTAATTTTACTTTTAAAATTTTTGCACAAAAAACTGGAATTTAATGGAAGTAAAATAAAACAAGTTTTAAGTGGGCGTTTATTTTGATATAAAAACGTAGGTACTTAAAATTTTGAGTCTATTAATTCAACACCCGACATTATTGTCTTCGTCCTCATGTGATTCTTCTTCTTCTGTATCTTCATCTTCATGTAAACGTATTATCAGTTCATCGATATCAACATATATAGTACTGCCTCGTGCATAATATTCTGCCTCAATTTTCATCACGTGTTTTGCAACAATTTTTCCAATCATCAGCACATGCTATTACATATTATTATTATGCTTTTTTCCGTTTTCCCAGTGTTTCAAATTTTCCTTCTGCCTTTTCCCCCTCCTTGACGATTCATCTTACCGTTGATTTAGATTTATTTACCTGTGTGTGGAAAACATCATTAAAATTATTATTCCATAGAAAGTAATTTAATATTAAAAAAAACACACTAGATAATATTCATTTAGAAAGAAAGAAAGAGAAAATTAAGAAAAAAGTTCATTTGTATGAGTTTAGAAATTGCATTATTTTTTTTTTTATTGAGTTATTCCCTTTTTCCTGTGGCCGCATATTAACTGTCAAATAGAAGTGTCAAATTCAGATTTTTAAGCATAACCTCAAATTAGATTGTAATGATTATAATCGCTCGAAAATTGGCATAAATCTTGTAATACTAATGAAATTTATTAAAAAAAACTATACTAAATACCATTCATTTCTGCAGTTCGTTTGCAAAAATCTTCCAAATTAGATAGGAGCTTTGTCGCGCGATATTCAGCTAGGCAGCATTGAAAAACGCAATACATATATAACTTCTCTTGCACCACTACGTATTGGTTTATTAATTTTAATTCAATTCAAACAATGCACAGACAAACAATGAAATAAAAAAAATTTAAACGAGCGATTTTCAATGTGTTCTACACTATTTAACTCAGTAAAGACAAGAGCCATACGAAATGTCATTGACAAATCAAGTATTTCGGTGTTACCATAGTAATGAAAAAATTTAGTTCCAAATTAATAAATTTCTACACTTTCTTGCCAAACTATACAGTCAGACCCTTTTAGGTACCTACTTTTAGTCTTATCCCCAGAGTGAAAGAACACCAACATTAATATAAACTATCCTGGATATAAAATTTGAAATAAAAAATGGCACGGCTGAGAATCGAACCCCGATCAACTGCCTGGAAGGCAACTATGCTGACTATTACACCACCAACTATTATTCTAAGAGCGGCGTCAATACATTCATTATAATATTTACTGAAAATATAAGAATTGGTTTTTTTATTTTATTTATAATGTTACTTACATCGTATCTGAAATTATATTGTTTAATCAACGTGTTATTATTTGTTCCGTTTATTCCAGGAGTGGGAGGTGCTGACGCAGTGGACGTGATGGCCAGCATCCCCTGGGAACTCAAATGCCCCAAGGTCATCGGAGTGAAGCTCACAGGTAAATTATCATTATCAATACTGACGATAGTCAAACCTCGTACAGGACCAATGCAGAGATTGTTGTCAATCTGGTAGCTGAACTTCTACCGACTTATGATGGGTTATATGCTGTTCTATCAGTAATGGACTGTCTCTTCAAGACCTGTTTCAAAATCTTCATATGCAGTCGGTTCCGCTTAATCGGTACACCGTTAATCAGGCCAAAACCCAAGAACCAGAAACCAAATAAATAAACTAATACTATTTTACTTGGGTTATCTGGAACACCACTCTCTTTAATTGGGACAAATTTCCGTCTGGTATTGATGCGAAATGTGTCCCAGTTAACAAATTTTAGTTAAGAAGATTTGGCAGTAATTCGGTAGACTTAAAACGCTGATTGCATACGAAATATTTTCGCATTACATTGAAATCCAGATTTTTTTGCATTTCACATACATAATTTTTTTTATTTTTAAATTTGTAAAACTTTGATAAATAGTTTTCAAATGCTAAATGTTGTTTCATAGAATTATTTGAAACTAGCAGTTTAAAACCAGCTCTGCGGGTGTTTGCTACTAGGCCCTGTGGGCGGCTTTTGGTTCGGCTTCGCCCAGTTTGAGTGTTGGTGACCATTTTATAAATCTGATAGGAACTGGTTCCAAAAATAGCCGGTTCCTCGGATCCACTGTAATCCCATGACAACTACTCACCGGGATGAAGTAACCGCGACAGGCAATGACGTCATATTTATAACCGCATGGTACTATTATTCACAACTGCCAGTTACAATAACGATCATATTACCGTCAATCCCTCCATTTCCGTGGAAATGCAAAAAAAATTAAATCCGTAGTATTTATACCTGCAAGAGGCACATCCTCACGCAATCTTTAACGTAAGTGGCGCCATCTTTTGGCGTTATTAGTTACTTGCTTGAATTCAGTTCGATTACAAAAGTAGCTTTTTCAAAAGGCGCGGCGTTAGATTTGCATTCTAAGCCGGATTCTTAAATTTCAACCGTACAGACGTAATAATTATTTGAAATTTTTCAGGAGCGCCTATGGTAAACTTTTAAATACAAATACAAAGCGTGGTGTTATCCCTTTCTATTACTGTTTAAATCATATATCTCACCTTAATACAAACCTCACCCCATGAACCCGGGCACCCCTGCTAAATCACCAAACATAGCAAACCACTTGAGGTGACCTACGGCAGAGGTTTTGGTTATCCAATAAAGGCATGACTTTTTTACAATTCCGTGTCAGACTATGAAAAAATATCTCCCAAAAAGACTACAGGTGTTTGACGTCTGGGAGAAATGTCTCTTAAAATTACTCGAGGGGTTAAAATATTCAATTTTTTTATAAGACAACTCTCTTTTTATAACTTTTGAAGGTTATTTCCATCAATGTAATATTATCAATATAATAGGTCCCAATTGCGATCATTATCTTTTTATATTTTTCTGTGTCTTGTTCTCTTTCATATTTTCATTTAGATTATTAGTGTTATCTTCTTCTTCAATGGTTAAAATATTGTTTATCTAAATTATTTATGCACAAAGTTAGTAAACAGTGAGGGCTGCCAAAATTTCTACCATTTTCTGCTAAAACATTTCGAAAATTTTTGGCATCAAAAATGTTTGTTGGTTTTCATCATGAATCATAAATGATGCACTTATTTCTTTTTATAATATAGTTTTTTGAATTGTTAGTATGGAAAATAAATCATCTTAGCAGATCCTCAGGATAATCTTTTCGCTTTTGGGAACAGCTCACAAAGGTCTCATAGAAATTGTTTAGGTTTTTAAATCTTGCGGTGCAAGGCGATGTTCCTGGAGAGTCCTAGGGAGCGAGAGAGTTTAAAAGGTCTCCGTCAACCAGTCTCTTCCGATCTGGCCTGCTACGCAGTTGGAGGGCAGACGCATCCGCTGCCAAGACCCAAACGAATCTCACCCCATGACCGTTGTATCTCCCTTACTGACATAGCGAGAAATATGACCTAAACGGTGTTAAGAAAGAGAATACGCCATGTTTTATGTTTGAATCTAGAAGTTAACCATAGAAAAATTAAACAGTAAGAAAAAACGTTAGGAGAGCTATTTATAAAACTTTTTTAGGTTGTCTTTCAAAATTTAGATATTTCAAATATGTTTTTTTGTAATACATAATAACATTTGAAAGGATATTTCATTAAGCCTCGATTACATTGGGCGAGTTTACAAGCTACTAGCCTGTAAGTTTAAAAGCGGGTTAATCAGCGAGTGAGATTGTCATGATGACACACAAAACTGTCTACTCGCTCAGTAGCGACAGTAGCAGCTAAAATAACGACTCCCGCGCAAACCAATCCAGTCGAAATTTTGTAAAAAACTTGAGCTCGCAACTAGGGCCACACGCTAGCCAGTAGCGAGAATTGCGACTCGCACCTCGCACTCAAACGTTACAAAATCAACTGTTGGTGGGCCGCCATCTTGAGCGAGTAGCAAGTTAAGTTGACCCCCTTTCAACTTTTTTTCGTAGATTGTCCACAATCTGCTAGTTAGCTAGTAATATGATGACACTGAGCGAGTTTACTAACAGATAGTGAATTTCCCAGATAGTAGCTTGTAAACTCGCTCAATGTCATCGAGGCTTTACCATTAAAAAATTGAGTTTAGTTTTCGGATACATTCAGAAATATTCCATTTATTTAGATTTTATTGAAAGCGAAAATTTTTTGACCTTCTGATAAAATATGCCCGTGGCCTGAGGGGTTAATGAGAGCAGATAGAGATATGGTTCACTTGAAGCACCTGATAAAGCGATGTTATTAGATAAGTACATCTGAAGTGCGCATTGTTAATTTACATTTTATCTGCTAGTTTCATCTAATTAAGTCACTTGAGATAAATTATTTGTCGCAGATGTTATGTTTTCCATCAACTTGCACATTATGTGCATACTGTTTATGTAGTTTTACAGGGTAGTGATAAATCTCGTTTTATCATGGAATTGGGGTTTCAAAGAAATTTTATGATTCTTATTATTTTATTTTTTTTATATTAGGAGGCATTTTTTATGCAGGAAGCCCTGATAAAAATAATTTCCCTCAGGGCCTATGTCATCTTTGGGGATGCTGTATGGAGGGTTTTTTAAGGAAAGGAAGGAGAGGAGATTTCTGGGAAGGAAAAGGGTTTAAGGGGTGGGTAGGAATCTGGGGTTCAGTGTGACCTGGTCATCCGCCTCCAAGACCTAGACAAACCTCACCCCATGAACCCGGGTACCCCTGCTAAATCACCAAACGTAGCGAACCACTTGGGGTTACCTGTGGCAGAGGTGTTGGTTATCCAATAAAGGTTCCCGGGGCGGCGGTACCCATTCCTGCCTCCCAAATTGTGATCCCAAAGAGTGGTAGAAACCTGGGGTTCATTCGAACCCGGACATCTCTGCTAAGTCACAAAATGTGGCGAACTCCTGGGGAGACCCATGGTGGAGGTGTAGGTTATCCAATAAATGGTTCCCGGGGTGGCGGTACCAATTCCTTCTTCAAAAATTTTTTTTTTTTTTTTTTATCCTTTCCTCAAAAATTTGTTGTGAGCGAGAGTCTGTGTGTCTGAAGTAAGGGAGATTTTACCTTACTTCGGGTAAAATTTATTAAAATTTTTAAAATATCTAAATTCTTACTTTGGCTTTTCTGGGGCCTGGAAAAGTATTACTCTAATTGGCGACATAAGTTTTCATTCAAATCAATATAGATAACAGTTCTAGGAATTTTAGGTTCAGTGTATGACACACACGATTTGTACGCTGAAGTTTGATTTGTATAAAAACATTTTGAACTGTGAGGCGTCATGAAATTTGCACTGTTTTGTGTATACAAAGTCACTGCAACTATTTTCAACTTGATTTGTCGTTTGTTATTAGCTATGGAGTTTTAAAATGACAAGCAAATAAAAAATATGTAAATAATATTTTTTGTATGTGGACATCCTGTATATGTACAATTCTGTTAATTATCTCAATTTACAATACCATCTCTAAGATTGTACATACTTAGAAGTAGTGTTGACCTCAATTTATACTTGAAACACTTCATGTTCTCAATTAAAAGTCACACTACCCTGCAAGTTACTTGTCTACTTGTGGATTAACAGTTTTTTCCTTATCTCTGAAAACCTTGAAACCTCTTTACATTAATAACAACTTATAAAAATGATAAAACATTCGTTTTTATTGAAATTTAAACAAACAGTGATAAAAGAAATCTCTTAGTTTTTATTAATAGACATTACTTTGATAATTTTGTGAAATACCTATATCAAAGTTTAAAAATAATTAACCTTTGTAGATTTAGCAATGTTTTAATAACAAAACACACGTCGAGGCATGTTAAAATATTTTAAACTATTACACAACATACTGTAAACATTACAGTGTTGTATTTGGCAGTCACCTCTGGTCTGGTGCTCCAAAATACCTTATAAAAAACCTTGTCTCTGGTGTAGCAACGGGCAGATGGTTTATTGCAATCTTTACAGTGCAGGCTTCGGATAGGAACGCTATCCATGATTTACCGACGTTACATCGGAATATGCTCCGATTAACTAGTGCCATTGATCCTTTCGGCACCAGTGCATAGTCATAAGTACGCCAAACAGTCGTCTAACATATGTACACGGTTGATATTTTATCTTGGTGATTCATTCTTGAGTTCAACAACTCAGGTTTGGAACAATTTGCCGGCCTTTGTTATTTATCCCTTATATAACATGGGTCTCTTCAAGACCCTTGTTCATTCCTTCCTCTCCTCAAAAATACCCTCCACACAGTATCTCCGAATATCGACTGATATTAACCCACTGGCAACCAATTTTTTTTTTTCAAATTTGACCTAAAAATTTCAACTATGGGCTCCATTTACTCAAAAACCAAAACTCAAATCAAAAAAGTTATTCCACGAAATTGACTCCAAATGCAATGTTGATTCACCAGTTTTTTTTTTTTAATATTACAAACTTCACCCCATGAACCTGGGCACCCCTGCTAAGTGACAAAATGTAGCGAACCACTTGGCGTGACATATGGCAAAGAAGTTGGTTATCCAATAAATGGTTCCTGGGGCGGTACCCTTTCCCACCTACAAAATGTTTTAATAATTGCATCGGTTAAACTGTTTATCTTTACAGATATAACTGTAATTATATGTAGGGTGACTTCGCCAGTCCTCCGGCCACCCCCAGTGGTCGGCCACTAATGACTTTAACTTGAATAAACTTGACACACGCACTAAACTTCGATAATATTTTTGAATGCTTGAAATCGGCCACTATCCTGCGAAAAAAAAAACAAAACTTCGCCATCTTGCGTCTATTTTAGGTACCGTTTCAGTAGGTTCAAAAATATTGAAAGTGGTAGTGGGTTATAATTATGAGCCTGGATTTTTCAAAAACTTGATTAAGAAAATTTTCGAACGGTAAGTAGAAGTTAAAATATTGGTTTAGTACTATTTAAGAGGTATTTATCGGAAAAAACATTAACTAAATTAACGATTTAGATCGATAAAACGGACATTTTCAATATTTTTAGGTTAGAAAACGTGCGGCCGGTAAACTGGAACAATCTTTTTTACGAAATCCAGTAGCCGGCCGAGGCGGCCGACCACTGGTGGCGTGTGGTGTTTTATATTTTTGTCTCTCTCGCTCTTATTAACACCAAATTTACTGAGATTAGATCTGTAATGTTGGTGAACATAACAGTGCTGTTTACGAGCCAGTGGTCGGCCGTCAGTTACCCATACCATTGCTATGTTTTTTAACCCACGAGTGGGGGGCCGACAACTAGCTGACGTGTTAAAATTGCTACACCATTAGTCGGCCACCCAGTATCTCAGTTCATTTTTTGATGGATATTTTTACTGAAATTTTACTTTTGACCATCGTTATGTTAACTTTATATACAGTTTTTTTTTTTTAGCAATAGTGACTTAAACTAAAATTTAAAAAATCATCCTATAGACTTCAGAAAGCTCTTCAAGCAGTAAAAAAGGGGGAAAAATGATGTTCCTAGGGCGATATTCCAGGACCGCATCAAGGGAAGGGTAGTGGTAAAACATTATTAACGAAAACTTTAACAATATCTGACAATATTTTTACAAAAAAAACATTTTCTATAGTTGGTATTCATCATACACCAACTGGCCATATTTAGTTTGACGTTTTTCACATCAGCGATTTTTAATTTTTTTTTAAATATTATATTTATTTTTAATTTGGTATATGATTATTAATGTTAAACTTTCCATTAACTTCTTTACATATTTTTATTAAACATCCATTGTCTATAGTTTAAATTTCTCGTAATATAACTGTCGACCATTTTCCACATCAGTTTTTTTTTTTCTGAAAAAATATTATATTTTCTCCTTTTAGTTTGTTGTGTGATTATTAGTGCATATTTTTACGTACTTATGAGCAGCAAACCAATTGTCTGAATGAATAAATCAAATGGGCATAAAAAATTCATAATCTCTGGCGGCCCTGTAGCAAAAACCTGACGGCCGACTACTAGCGTATATGTGGCCGACTATTAGATTTTGAATGGCCGACCACTGGCAAAAACACCATTTTTTATAAAAATATTATTGTAATTTTTACGTTTATGTTATTTAAAAAAAAAATTTAAAATAATAAACGTGAATTGACTGTTCTTTGAGAAATCTGTGTTTTTGTTAACCTCTTTTCTAACATAAACTCACAATGATTAGCCAAACACGATTTTGATCAAAAAAGGCCGGCTACTAGCACATTCACCCGTGACTTCGCCAGTCCTCCGGCCACCCCCAGTGGTCGGCCACCAATGACTTTAACTTGAATAAACTTGACACACGCACTAAACTTCGATAATATTTTTGAATGCTTGAAATCGGCCACTATCCTGCGAAAAAAAAAACAAAACTTCGCCATCTTGCGTCTATTTTAGGTACCGTTACAGTAGGTACAAAAATATTGAAAGTGGTAGTGGGTTATAATTATGAGCCTGGATTTTTCAAAAACTTGATTAAGAAAATTTTCGAAGGGTAAGTAGAAGTTAAAATATTGGTTTAGTACTATTTAAGTGGTATTTATCGGAAAAAACATTAACTAAATTAACGATTTAGATCGATAAAACGGACATTTTCAATATTTTTAGGTTAGAAAACATGCGGCCGGTAAACTGGAACAATCTTTTTTACGATATCCAGTAGCCGGCCGAGGCGGCCGACCACTGGTGGCGTGTGGTGTTTTATATTTTTGTCTCTCTCGCTCTTATTAACGCCACATTTACTGAGATTAGATCTGTAATGTTGGTGAACATAACAGTGCTGTTTACGAGCCAGTGGTCGGCCGTCAGTTACCCATACCATTGCTATGTTTTTTAACCCACGTGTGGGGGGCCGACAACTAGCTGACGTGTTAAAATTGCTACACCATTAGTCGGCCACCCAGTATCTCAGTTAATTTTTTGATGGATATTTTTACTGAAATTTTACTTTTGACCATCGTTATGTTAACTTTATATACAGATTTTTTTTTTAGCAATAGTGACTTAAACTAAAATTTAAAAAATCATCCTATAGACTTCAGAAAGCTCTTCAAGCAGTAAAAAAGGGGAAAAAATGATGTTCCTAGGGCGATATTCCAGGACCGCATCAAGGGAAGGGTAGTGGTAAAACATTATTAACGAAAACTTTAACAATATCTGACAATATTTTTATAAAAAAAACATTGGTATTCATCATACACCAACTGGCCACATTTAGTTTGACGTTTTTCACATCAGCGATTTTAAATTTGTTTTTAAATATTTATTTTTAATTTGGTATATGATTATTAATGCTTAAACTTTCCATTAACTTCTTTACATATTTTTATTAAACATCCATTGTCTATAGTTTAAATTTCTCATAATATAACTGTCGACCATTTTCCACATCAGTTTTTTTTTTTCTGAAAAAATATTATATTTTCTCCTTTTAGTTTGTTGTGTGATTATTAGTGCATATTTTTACGTACTTATGGGCAGCGAACCAATTGTCTGAATGAATAAATCAAATGGGCATAAAAAATTCATAATCTCTGGCGGCCCTGTAGCAAAAACCTGAAGGCCGACTACTAGCGTATACGTGGCCGACTATTAGATTTTGAATGGCCGACCACTGGCAAAAACACCATTTTTTATAAAAATATTATTGTAATTTTTACGTTTATGTTATTTAAAAAAAGGTTTAAAAATAATAAACGTGAATTGACTGTTCTTTGAGAAATCTGTGTTTTTGTTAACCTCTTTTCTAACATAAACTCACAATGATTAGCCAAACACGATTTTGATCAAAAAAGGCCGGCTACTAGCACATTCACCCTAGTTAGGTTAGGATAGTTTGTTTAAGCTTAATTGTCGGCTGCCTGTTTATTGACTTAAAACTCTGATCAGCTTTTTTTACATATTAAATGCATTAGGGGCTGAAGATTAAAAGATCTCCCAGTTAAAACACTTATCTTGAACAGTGGTACTTTTCTACCGCTAGATAAACCAAATGCTATTTTTAAATTTCTAATTTTACACCGGTCTAAAACCATTTCGCGTACGACGTCAAAAAAAATCATTATGTGACATTGAAAAAAAAATTGGCACCTGCTCAAATATGGCTCCCTGCTGTTATTTATCCTCTTCGACTTGGTACTTTGAATTCTGTCGCATGATTATTATTTACGGTTATGTAAGAGCTCATACGCAGAAGTAGTTTCGTATTTATATTGTTTCTTATCCAATTCATTCAGTCCATTTATAGATTATATTGTTTTATCGGACATGTTGTTTTACGGCATCTATTGAAACTGTTAGAACTATGGTTGTTGTTTATCTTGCTTAGAATAATAAAATAATAATTGCTGATGATTTGACTGTGGTAGGTGCGTGAAAAGCTAATGATATTGGTGAACATGAATTAGTAGGAATTTTTTAATAAAAAACTCGATACTGACTTATTAAAACAGATATTAACAGATACGTCGTAGTTGTTGTAGCATGACGAAGGTTTTGATAAAACATAAATTATCACTGCAGCGCTAAGACTGCTAAAACAACTATCAAATAAATCCAACACTCTTAAGGAAAATTTTCGTGAATGGCTTTGGACGTTGACGACATATAAATAGCTATTATTTCCAATGACTAGTTACAATATTTTGATTCAGTACCTTTTTTTACATTAGCCCAACACAGGAGGCCCTGAGGAAAATAATTTCTCTCAGGTCCTGTGTCATCTTTGGGTATGCTGTGTGAAGGGTATTTTCAATGAAGGAGAGGACAGTCTAGGAAGGAAAAACGTATGAGAGGTGGGTGAGAATCTGAGGTCAGTGTATCAAGGAATGACTGACGTATGAATCCATACCTCCCACTGCAGTGCAAGGCAATGGTTCGAGAGAGTCCGGCCAGAGAAATCATAGGGTCCCTCTCATCCAGTCTCCCGATCCGGCCCACCACTCAGTAGGGGGGCAGGCCCATCTACCGCCATAAGCAAACCTCACCCTAAGGCAAAAGTCACCAAACTTATGAATGAATGGTTCCCGGAACGGCGATACGCATTCCCGCCTCCCAAGTTGAAAACTAAAGTATTATTGCTAACACGCAAATAGTGAATATTATTGAGTTAATTTTGTAAAATTTATGTTTTTTTTTAAATTTGAAAATATGTGTTTTGTGGCCCTATATCTAAAGATAACTTCTAAAGAGACAGCGGAGTGGAGGTGAAGCTGGAATTTAAGAGCCGCAATCTGCCGACCCCAGATCTAGATGTTGTGATTTAGATTGTTATGTTTGAAAGACGTCACAAAGATGGCTTTTCAGCTATTTCCGTAACTTCATAAGATAAACAAGCAAACATCTAATTGATCCGGGCAGGAGCCTTTCGTTTTTCTTCTACCACTGCAGACAAACTTTCTCAGGTTTAGAATAACCTAACAATAGGTTAATTACTACTTCCTATTACCATCACCATCATTATAATGGGAATCCGACGCATTTGTTCACCAGGCTACTAACTGGTCCTGGGTGCATCATCTAGTGAAAATATGTAGAGATAACCCTTGTCAATCAACCCACATCAGTTTTCACTTGGAGGGATTATCTCTTGAAGAGACTTTAGTAAATGTTTTATGATTGCAGGCAAGCTCTCTGGATGGACCAGCCCCAAGGACATCATCCTGAAGGTTGCCGGCATCCTGACAGTGAAAGGCGGCACCGGTGCCATCGTGGAGTACTACGGGCCCGGAGTGGATTCCATCTCCTGCACCGGCATGGCCACCATCTGCAACATGGGGGCTGAGATCGGCGCCACCACCAGCGTTAGTGAATATTATTACACTTATACACTTGAGAGAAACACAATGTTGGAATAGGCCACTTGCATCACTTTTTTTTTTTAATTTTCCGGTTTAGGCAAATATTCTAAGACATTCTGTTTTTTTTTTTTTTTTATCGTATTTTTCATAGACATATGAATATTACTATACCAGAAAAGAAAGGTGAGGGGTAGAAACCAACTACAGAGGGACGAAGAGCGGGAATTTGGCGATATGTGATTTGACCTCGCATTATAATATCACCATTTAGTTCTTAAAAGTAAACTCTGCTTTTTATTTTAAATGAATAGACCTTTTTACATGGGAGCGCGAATTGCTCGCCGCGTAACGTACAAATTTTTGAAGTCCAAACACAGCAACGTAAGGTCGCCTATTTTCGATTGAGACCAATATTTTGTTGCCGTATTTAGTTTTACAAATGTTTCATAACTTACTTACCCCAGTAAACAGCGCGGGCACACGCCATGTATCTCGAGTGATAGTACCTATATGTTACAAAACCGATCATATTGTGTGATCTGAATTAGCTTTAATAAAGTAAAATAGTGCTTGCTAATGGAATGAAATACGACAATTGTGTTTATTCTCTTTTTCACTTCTATTTTTACACGTTTTTAAGCCACTTTTTTTACCGTGTTATTTCGTAAAATGCACCAATGAGTGCTCGATACTGGCTCGCAGAAGAATGATGACGTCACATTTTTTAGATTAACGCGAAGCCATACTCGATCCCAGCCGGTTCCAATGGAATGGTTCCAATGGGAGGGGGAAATAATACGCTTTTATCACTTAGGGCAGGTCTAGTAATATTCATATGTCTATGGTATTTTTGAAACCGTGGTGATTTTTTGACAATTTCAATCTGAAAAATCAGAATATTTTTTATAAACCTGAAAGACGGGACATAATTTTATGGGTGCGAAAAAACGATAATTACATAGCCGAAAATCATTTTAAAAAAATAATGTTTTCCACACGAATAGCAATAAATTGTACGGGGTTCTCTTCGTAACATCTGTAAAAACACCGCCATCTTTATCAAAAAATCAAGCCAAAGGATAAGTTCGCATAGAACAAACAATAAATCTAGTGAACCTTAAACACAAATTGTTGCCGTATATAATAAAATTGTCAGTGTGGAATTTTACAAAATTAAGGGAACATAATCGGAGGCGGGAAATTTTCATGTAGTGACGTCACGAGCTCAAATAATGGATTTATTTATTTAAAAATAAAACTATACATTTCTAAAAAATTTTACTAACATTTTCATAATCTTAGTAAAAAAAATCTATCCATAAGATTTTTTCCAAGTCGTTATGAAATCCATGCAAGTGGCCTATTATATCAATTTACGGTCTCCTCCATGCAGTCTCTAAGACATCCTAAAGGTGGTGACATGAACCCTAATTGTTAGTATTTTATTAAAACGTAGACCGTTTACCATGGGCCGTACTATCTCCCATATCAGCTCATTCCTTTGACAGTAACCTGATCGCGTATTTACAAAACATAAACCGGTTCAGTCGCAGCGGTGACCGAAATGGTGTAGGGTTTTGTGAGAATGGTTTTTGTGGTACACCTGTTTCCTAATGTACAAGAGCGAGACGGCAGATGCCAGATATAAAAAGGAATATTTTTTTCTGCTCACTCTTCTATAGCTAGCACTTAGCTGTACAACACATTCGTGTCATAATTGTGCAAATATATATTATACTCGTCCACGCGCATTATCATTTTGAAAAGTTCCCTGATCAAGTAAAAGATCATCATTCTAGTTCATAAAATAACAGGTTTGTAGATGTTTCGCATATTCGATAGGGACTTGTGTATGATACGATGTATGAATTTGATCGAAGCAAGGAGTGTGCAGTAAATGACAAAGTATGTATACTAATTATAAATATTAACATTAATTATGCATGAAAATGTACTGTTTCTGTACTACATATGATACCGCAATGATTTTCTTAACTTTTGGGAATATAATGCAAGTGAATATTGCACATTTATGTTTTTATTAATATAAAAATAAATAACAAAGTAAATGCACAAACAAAAGCTACTCAATAACTAGTCACCACCGTTACTGAAACAGTATAGGCTTTGTAAATAATTAAGCGCAACGAAGTGCGTTGGCGACTGAACTGGTATAGGTTTTGTAAATAAACAATCTGGTCCCTTTGATAAAGTTCACTAGGGTTGTCATTGGATATTTGGCTATGTCTCCTGGAGGCAGATTCCCATTCTCCACCCCTAGCCAAGGACATGTCCCCAAAAATATACCCAAGGATATGTCCCCAATATACCTCATTTCAGCCTTGGCACAAACCAGAGCAAGTGTGGTAGCCATGTGACGATCTCTACACAAACTTGTTAATAATCTCTCTAACCAAATCAAACAGTACCTACAACCTTTCTAGATCATTTGGCCAATGAGTTTCCATATTTGTGAATTGCAGTTGTTCCCCTACAACACCCGCATGGAGAAGTACCTTCAGGCCACCAACAGGAGTGATGTGGCCAGTGAGGCCAACAAGTACAAGCCCCTGCTCACCGCTGACGCCAATGCCCCCTACGATGAGGTAATTTTATTAATATATCTAGCCGTTTATGTAGTAAATTCATAAACTAGTTGTGTAAGTTCCCAAGTGTTACGATCTTCGGATAATCCCAAGGCTAAAGAAAATGAACTATCAAACATACTGAAGACCATGTAAAGACAACTGGATACTAAATACAAATGTGGAAAAATTACAGGCCGCCTCAGAACAGGAAACCCTAGTGAGGAGTACTGTGAAAAAAAAAATAATAATGTACCTTATAATACCTTAATATAATTTATAAATACATTATGTACAAATTTTGCTATAGATACTAATAAAAAAAAAATAAAAAAAACTTTCTAGTTTCACAGTTTAACAAGAGATGTATCACATCTCTTCTCAATTATTTTTTATTGACATTCCGCAAACTGAAATTATTAAAATATTTTTTCTTAGAAATCATTGATTATGTATTTATATTCAAAAATGGATGTTCGAATTTAAACTAGGCCATAGAAAACTTTCAGAAGTCACAATTTTTAATATTCTGCAAATGTATTATTTGTAGATTAGATATTTATTTTTTCAGTTTCACTATAAAACAGTTAAACACTGAAATATTATGGAGAAGATTAGAAAATTTAAAAAAAAGTGCATGGGGCAGTTTTACTATGTTGTGACGTATGTCAAAAGATATTTACTGAACTTTCTGTAGGTGACATTGAAGATGTCGGTGCTCAATGCAGAATCGTTAAGCAGTTGAGTTGCTCTGTTTAATATTACATTCCAATACGCAGAAGTTCTTGCTTTCGGAGCATATTAAAGTGCGTGTGATCCCCCACGAGTATACGCGTTAGGGACATCTAAGTTAATCTCTTTCAACACAGAGAAAATGATAGTATCACAAAGTGATTATCCATTCAATTAAACTTTGTAGTGATTTCATTTTCTTTACTCTCCTGAGGTTTGAGAAGCCTATTCAATATTATGTCAGCATCATGTTTAGCTTCTATTGAACTAATTCCTTGGTCTTATGTTCAGCTGATCGAGCTGGACCTGTCAACCCTGGAGCCCCATGTGAACGGGCCCTTCACCCCCGATCTGGCGCACCCCATCGGCAAGCTGGGAGCCGCGGCCAAGCAGCACGACTGGCCCATGGACATCAAGGTTGGCCTCATCGGCTCTTGCACCAACTCCTCCTACGAGGACATGGGCCGTTGCGCTAGCATCGTCAAGGAGGTGAGAACCATCACAACACTTTATACCATACTACTTCATGATTTCTCTAATCGTTGATCAGACGATCCTTCGCACAAAGTTAACAAGAGATCTATCTGCAGAATCCTTAGATTTAAAAAAAAAATTATAATGTACACAATATATACCGTGGTCTCACTGGCATCAGACCGTTGGGAGTCTTATGCACTGTGTTCACATAAAAATACAACAGTTTGTCATTGAAGAATGTCCTTGCCTTATATGTTTATGTAGCTCTTGTAGGATGAACATTGGATGTGCTGTGAATATTATGTATTGAACATACCTTGGTTTCTAATACAAGTATTTGTTGTTCCATGTGCAGGCAATGAAGCACGGTCTGAAGTCGAAGATCCCCTTCAACGTGACCCCCGGATCTGAACAGATCAGGGCCACCATCGAGCGAGATGGAATCGCCAAGATCCTGCGTGATTTTGGAGGCACCGTAAGTTTAATCTTCCACTTTATTAAGCATTTAATACGATTACAAAGAAAACAGTATGATTTATGGATAAATTGCTACAGAGTTTAACCTCTTTTTTAACATTTTTCAGAGGAACATTAAAAAAATTTTAAAAGAGGAAAAAATTCATTATCAAGAAGTACCTACTTAATTTTGTGTACGGTGTTGAATAGTTCTCATCGGGGTTTAATCCCTCAGGTCTCCGGTATGTTCTAAGAAATTTCCACTTTGCAGTAAAATGCTATTGAATGGAATATTTCTGAATGTGTCTGACTGTAAAAACTGTTTTTGAAAGGTCGATGGCTGAGTTGGCATCGCGTTTGGGTCCCACCCGGCTATCGCGTGTTCGATTCCTTGGCTGGCTAAGTCGAATCTAATAAGGCGAATCAGCTTTCACCTGTAACAATAATTACATAGCTGAACTAGTTTATAAATTAAATAATACAAAATTAAATGAAATAAAAAATATTATTTATTGATGTCAGGTCCTGGCCAATGCCTGCGGCCCCTGCATCGGGCAGTGGGACCGTCGCGACACTAAGAAGGGAGAGAAGAACACTATAGTCACCTCTTACAACAGGAACTTCACGGGCAGGAATGACGCCAATCCCGCCACCCACTGCTTCGTCACCAGCCCCGAGCTGGTCACCGCCCTCTCCATCGCTGGTATGTTTCACTTCTGTCATCATCATGATGCTACTATAAAATTTAAACTCTTCTGCAAATGCTCTCCGGTTCATTTTGGGAGGCGGATATGATCAAAGGATCTCCCTCATCTGGCCTCTCTCAATCTAAAACTGGTCTGGACCGGATTGGCCAGTCCAGCCGGATTCTCTTGTGGAAGGGATGCATTTTTTTTTTATAATAAAGAAAAAGTTGTACAATATTACAGAAAATAAAATAAAATATTACAGAAAAAAGTCCCAATAAACTACTTTTAAGTAGTTTGTCAATGGGTACTTTTACTTTGAAGTTTAAAAAATAAAACTAATTATGCAGTTAGAAATTTTTTGTGTTAGAGTCTAATACAAACTATTTCTTTCGGCGAGCCAATTTTTCAATATAATACTATGTAGTTTTTACATTATGTATTTGTACATTTTTTAATTTTAGCAGGTAATATATAAGCAAGTAGGTATCATGTAGTCCAGCGTTCTTTGTCCATATTTGTGTAAGTGCTTAGGTACGATTAGTCCTTCATTTAACGTAAAACGAGTATTGTAAGTGTGGTCCAGTCTATTTATTTGTACAGGGCTATTCATATGCTGAAAAATAATTTTATGCCACAGAATTGCTCTTACTGAGATAATTTTGAGATTCTGGTAAAAGTACGGAACATTATGCCTTTGTTCGTATAAACTTAAATGAGCTAATAATTTAACTAATGAATTTTGAACTGATTGAACATGATATACATTTGTTTTACAGGAAAGTCCCCAAGCTGTAATTCCATACCTTATAATACAGGGTGCGGCACGGAAACTTGCTGATTTGAAAAGTCAATAAAAGAAAAAGTACTTTAAATATCGATTTAATTCTTTTTGTATCGTCTAGTACAGTGTTCCGCAAACTTTTTATGTTCACGGTACACCTAACTAATCAAGAAATTTTAACGGTACACCAACATGAGAACGGGTCGTTTTTACGACTCGTTCTTGAGTTCAACAGCTCGGATGTGGAACGATTTACCAGCCTCTGTGTTTCCTCCCTCCTACAACATGGGTCTCTTCAAGACCCATGTTCACTCCTTCCTTTCCTCAAAAAGACCCTCCACACAGCATCCTCAAAGATGACATAGGCCCTGAGGGAAATTATTTTCCTCAGGGCCTCCTGCGTGGAGTTAATGTAAAAATAAAAAAAAAACAAGGTAAATTTTGGATAGGATTGGCTAGGCTTATTACGAATAACGGCGAACTTTGAGATAAAACTACGAAAGCTGCATGTCATCATAATTTTAAAAAACATTCCAGGTTTTGAATAGTTTGTTTGGCAAAGCAGGGTTTGTCTAGCCGGGTTTGTGTTATTATGATTGCTATGATAAGCTATGAAAAGTAAAGACCGATTTACAGAGCACTTTGTGAGAAGTGACGCGGGACTCGCGGCACACTTACAAATGGCCACGGCACACCAGTGTGCCGCGGAGCACACTTTGCGGAACACTGGTCTAGTACACATTCTGAATTTTATGCTTTAACTAGTTTTAAAAATGACATCGGGCAAATGGCGGCCCTCATTAGTGATACACTGATCTACCCTAGATTTGAAGTTTCGCTCCACTCTTTCGAGCATATCGACGGGAATGTTGGTGATGGCTTGGTGGATGTTTTCCTTCAGGTGTTGCAGGGTCCGGGGTTTGTCGTTATTAACAATGGATTTGAGATATCCCCATAAAAAAAAATCGCAGGGTGCCAAATCGGGGGAGCGCGCCGGCCACGGTACGTCACCCCTCAAGGAGATAAGGCGCTCATGGAAGTGTTCCCTCAAAAGCTCCATCGAAATTTTTTGAACCACAGCAAGTTTGTAGGGATGAAACCGGAGTTCCTTGTGAAGAATTCGTCTCACTGTGCGATCAGAAATCCCCAGGGCAACAGCGTGTTTACGCGCCGAACGCCGGGGAGGGCGCAAAACCGACTCCCTCACCCTCTCGACGTTTTCTGGAGTTCTGGAAGTCCATTGACCTCCTGAGCCTTTTCTTGCCACACTCCCACTTTCCCTGAATATGTCCACCCACGAAACAATTGATTGCCGCCTAGGAACGGGACCACCCGCGGTATGAATGTTGAACCGAGTACGGAAGGCACGTTGGGTGGCGACCACCGAATGACCGCTAGAAAAGTAGGCCTCGAAGGCAAATGCACGCTGTTCCTTTGTCCAACGCATGACGCCAACTGGCTTGTAGTGTAACAAAACTTCAAGACCCCCTCTTTCCAATGAGACCCTCCCCACTAGACATGGGCAGATTCATTCCCAAGAGTGAATCGATTCAGTCTGATTCTCCTGGCCTTTTGACTTGATTCCTTGTATTCATTCCTTTAAATCAATTACAAAAAAAAAAAAAAAACCTAACCTATGTACACATATAAAACCACCTTGTTTTTATATGTGTATATATTATCTACATGCGGTTAAACTGAAACCTTCAGAAAACAGAAGCAGACATGAGTAGGGAAGCACCGCACAAATAGGAGACCGATTATACACTATCATACTATCTCATTACCACGCAGACTAAATCTTATAGATGTATATATTTGCCTCTTTTTAGTGTCGTTATTTTTCGTTTCGAGTTTCAAATCACAACGGTGCTAAAGAACACAAAAACTCTTCTTAGGGTCAATTATGTCGTTCTGAAAAATTGTACTAACGACGCGCGAAGGGGTTAACGAAATATTTTAATGTGTCTTATATTGACAACAAAATGTTTTTTTGACAAAAAAATAAATAACATTAAGCTAGCAATTAATTTTTTTAAATTAAACAGTTTGTGGTTTCACCCCTAAAGTTTTACTAATTTATTAAACTTAAAATTGTTCCATTTTAAAAACCACTTCACGTGATCTAATATAAATAAACATTTTAACAATATTTTGTGACGGCTGACCACAGCCGATTGTCCTTATAATATCTGCAAATTCACATATTATATCTACCTAACATCTGCGTCTAAAAATATGTAGGTACTTATATTCCAATAGTTTTGGTACGTACCTAAAAACAACCAACAATGTAATGAAATTGACGGCTTGGCGCGCGGAGAGGAACGAATGATGAACCTCACAGGGGGATTCGCGGCAGGCATTCAAGAATGAATTAGTAACTTTTGACTAGTGTCTGCAGTAACTCGCTAGCTTCGGACCAAGTAAAGACTTGCGATGATCGAGTCATGATCGATTCGTTTGAACATTTGGTCATTTTTGTTCGTTTGGTCATTTGTCTGTCAACTGAACAAGACGCTAAAGTTAATTCACGAATAGAGTGCTTCAGACATGACTCGATAGCGACAGACTAGACACGCGGATCTGGAACGGGTGGGACCTCAGATTGACGGGGACAATACTGAATAGCAAATACATGTATTGATTCTTCGCACAAGTGAAAGGACACAACGCGTCATGGCTTGGAACTCAGCTGACTCGCTGCCGGTTTTTGCTTATGCGGGGGACAATGATATACATACGCGTGATTTTATGAATGGCGGCACGGGAATGGGATAGGTATTTTACTTTAGGCAAATTCGCAGCGCGCCGCCCATATAATAATATTTAAATACCTACGAAACATTATAAATTATAATCTTTTAATTGTTTACGGTACACATCATTAATTGAAATAATTTAACAGTAAATTAAATGGAAAATAAAAAATTAATGTGCAGTTAAAAATCGTAGGAAAATCGCCAAAGGTAAGGAATGAAGAATCAATTCCTTTTGAAATTGAGAATTAGATGGAGTGTGTCACAAGATTGAATTTATTCATTTAATTCAGTCAAATCAATTTTGCCCACGTCTACTCCCCACCCCTTTCTGACCACGCCTCGCTCGTCGGCGTCCAATTCAAATCAGCAAGTTTCCGTGCCGCACCCTGTAGATTCAGCTAGTGATAAATAAATTATTCCAAGTAATATTGATATAATATTAATTATTGATATTAGTCTGTCACTCCTGGACACATTGCCCCTGAATTCCAACACATCCCTCATACCTTTTTCTTCCCAGAACTTTCTGTCCCAAAAAAATGACAAAAATCGAAAAACACACACAAAGATGTCATAGGCCCTAAGAGAAATTATTTTTTTCCGGGCCTCTTGTGTGGAGTTTTCTGTCTGCTTCAGGGGCACATCCAAACATTGAATGACCTTTTTTCTGTATTAATTTCCATATCGAATTACCAAAAAAATCTAAATAGTATTTTTTATTGTTTTTATAAAACTAGGGAGAGTTACGTACTTCTAGGGTTGCGAATAACCTGATATGTAATTTTATTTGAATTCCTCCTACTACCATCATTACAAGCGTAAAATGTTGCTTGTGCTGTGATGGAGGACTTAGACAGCGATGCCTGCATGGAAACCTGAACTATTTATACACAACTACCAAGGGGCATTAAGTTACATATTTCAAACAGTCATGGATCCAATAATGTTTACTGTTTGTCAAGTGACAAATTACATTCACAGTAATAGTTCATTTGAATACTTTCATTGTTTGTGCTATGTGTTAGTTCTGTGTGAAATCTGATTCAATGAACTCAAATTTGCTCTGATTTTAAGTGTCATTTTCAAAATTAAAACTGCTTCTGTGAACAATTCAGAAAACGATAAAGTAGGAACCTGCCTATACAGTGAAACCCTCTTAAGAAGTTTTCCAAGGGACCGGAAAAAACAAACTTCCTAAGCCCTAGAAGACGCGTAGTATTTTGTAAATATTTAAAACCAAATATGATCTTGAAAATTATATTTGAAATAATTGACGACTTCTACAATATCATCTTTTTTGCTTTGGAATTTTCATGGACAGTAACAAAATGCGTTAAAAACTTCTAAAACCTAGCTCTACACCCACAAATTGCAGTGTATTTGTAGGTGTAGTCATGATTTCACTGCACTGCTATTGTAGTTGGTCGTAGCCTAGGGGTTAAGCAGGAAAACCTTATATGTGGGAAAAATTGGTCCAATATTGAGCCGAGGGACCGAAAAAACCAAACTTCTTAAGCCACGAAACGTCTTAAGAGAGAACTTCTTAAGAGGGTTTCACTGTAATACAATTATTTTACTTTAATTTTTTTTTTCAAAATTTGAACTGATTTGTCTAGAATTTAGACTATCCCGTGAGTTTTTTTACGGGTCTAATAATAAATGTTGGAGTGGACACGTGTTTTATAATGAGTGACTTCCACAGGTCGTCTGGACTTCAATCCCCTGACTGATGAGCTGCGTGGAGTGGAGGGCAAGTTCAAGCTGTCCGACCCCTTCGCTGATGAGCTCCCCTCCCGAGGCTTCGACCCCGGCCAGGACACCTACGAGGCTCCCCCATCTGACGGCTCCGGTAACATAAACAAACCATTGAATAGCTATTCTCTATACTTTCCTGTTTTTCAATTGCTGATCTGAGCTGCATATGAACAAATCATCTCAACAGATACACATCCCTGACAGTAAAAATGTGAATGAATCTTGGTTAATATGGCTTTTTTACGAAAAATTTAAGATATTACATCTGGGGCAAGCACCAATGATGCTCCATCTTCCGAAATGAGAAGAAGCAAGAGGAATTAGCATCATTGATCTCTTTGGCACTATTGCATATTCGGGAATCACACCAAACACGCACCCAACATTTGTACACGGTTGACATCTGGTGAAAATGTGTTGTTCTATGACTCATTACTGAGTTCAACAGCTTGCCTATGGCATGCCAGCCTCTGTATTTCCTCCCTCCTACAACATTGTTCACTCCTTCCTTTCCTCAAAAAGACCCTTCACACAGCATCCCCAAAGACAGCGTATGCCATGAGAGAAGTTATTTTCTTCAGGGCCTCAGTGTAGAGTTAAATTTATTTTAAAAAAATCAGAGTTTGCAATCCACATGCGGTAAAAGTGAAACTTTCAGAAAATTAAAGTAGACAAGAGTGGGGAGATTACGAAGCACCGCACAAAGAGAAGACCGATGGGCTATGAAGCACCGCACAAAGAGGAGACTGATTATACTATCTCATTCTCTCGCAGGCTAAATCCTATAGATGTATGTCACTATTTTTTGTTTCTTTTTAGTTTCAAATCACGGTCCTAAAGAAGTTTTCACTTCAAAAATTCTTCATAATCTACTAGTTTTTACAAATCCTAGTACATTCATAATCTACTAGTTTTTACAATTTTTAGTACATTCATAATCTACTAGTTTTTACAAATTTTAGTACATTCATAATCTACTAGTTTTTACAAATCTTAGTACATTCAATAGTGACCCCGAAATTATAATAATAATTGGGTAATTTGTACAGTGTTGTTTTTGTGAAAAATCACCTCAAGGGCGCTGTACAATTATTAAGAATTCTTAGGTTCTATCTAATTTTACTATTTAAAAATAAATACAGAAACATACAGTCGAACCCTGTTAAGAAGTTCTTCAAGGGACCGGTCAATAAAAACTTTTTAAGCGGGAAAACATCTTAAGAGGGTTTTCAATTTTGTATTAAATTTGACTGTCAAGTTAACATCCAATCAACGGTTTTATAAATATTGTAGTTGTACGATAGGTAGGTTAAATAAAAATATGTATTTTCAGCTTGCTACAAAAAGTTCACTTTAAAAGTTTTTAAAGTTCCTTTTACTTAAAATTAGAAGTCAAGAATTACTTTATTCATAACAAAAAAAATATGTTTTTGAAAAAAAAAAATAATAACATACTGGGTTTGGGGTATCGACCTTACTAAAAACATAGCAACCATGAAACGTTATCCGAAACTAACATTTTGTTTTTATTTTCATGGTAAGGAAGGCTAGCCAAGATACAAATCAAAAGGGCGGGAAAAGTTCACAAAAGTCAAATGTTTCGTCCAAATGCTAGGTTTCATTTAATGTAGTGGCAGGATAAGCCATTTTCCCAAAGTGTTCAAAATTTACACCAGTCAAAAATACAATCACAAAATTAGATTAATATTTCAACCTCTTAGAGATTCATCCGACAAAGCAAAGTTTATGGGATAATGGGCTCTAAGGGAAGATAATTTACAGTTTATTATTTGAAACACTCTGAATTCGTAAAATTTTCTTTTACCTGTTAGGTATCATGCACCTAACCCAAAAGTTGAATAGGTGAAGATGATTTGTTTACTCAGTATTGACTGGCAGGTCGGATAGTAAAATTCCGTAAATGTTCTGATAAAATTTACGTACATATTTGAAAAAGGTATCCACCAACGAGTTCATTTCAAATTTTGGCAAAAGCAATGATTTGACCCTCTGCTGAGTTCACGGTTAACTTGGCAGAGCTCTTTATTTCAAACACTCTGAATTTGGAAATTCCAAAGGCATTTATTTTGCCAACATGTTAGGTGATAACAAAAATGTAAACACATGCGGGTTAGCGGTACTTTTATGGGCACATTATTTTAAATGCCGATTTACAAAGGAATACTAGGTTTTCCCGCCTAAATTTTCGGACGACTGTTGACTTCCAAGAAAATCAAATTAAGGTACTGTTAAAATTTACGTATTTGAAAAGGTATTCACCAACTAGCTCATTTCAAATTTTGGTGAAGGCAATTATTTGACTCTCTGTCGACTTCACAACCTGCTACCTTACACTACTTGTCAGCTGGGCACAGATACCATCTGTTGTTATGATTGACTAAAAGTAAAAAGCGTTTCTCCAAAATATTAATATTGCATTAAAAAATGTTAAAAAAATTTAAAACCTTAAAAATGATTTTTTTTAATGTGAAAACCTCACAAGAGCCCCAGCTGCTCCCGTCTGGAGCAAGTGAGACTATGGCATCATGATATGACATATGGCCAATTGGGGTATGATGATGTGAGGCTGAAGGTAGTGGGGAAGGGAAGGAGATGGGGAAGAGTAAGGTTGGAAAGTACCTGGCATTCAGATCTGGTCACCAAACACGGCTAAAGACATTTCAAGCAACGTTTCAATTCTGAATGGTGGTCTTACACCAGGGCGATACTGAGAGTATCTTCCACTCTGGAACGTACCGCAAATATACTAGTAGAACCCCGTCAATTCAAAATCCACGGGACATCAAAAATAAAATTTCGAATTAACGAATTCCCACATAACTTGAAATTTCACGAAAAAAAAAATCGCCGAAAATTAAATTTCTTAGCGGCAAATTCAAATTCGGGTAGGTTCTTCGGAATAAATTCGTAATAATACGACTTATTCCCTGGGTAAATCTAGTTAACGCAGTCGTGTAGCGCCGCGGACTGCGCCCTATTCGAAGTATAATTACAGAAAAATACGATATTTTCTGAGTAAATCAAATTTTCGGGGCCGATTACCGTTACGGCCATCCCTTTAAACTCAAAAAAATGTGATATAAGTATTACCGCGTAAATCGAAATTTCGCAGCCTATTTCCGATGCAGCTGGCCCTTTGAATTCAGGTAGGTACTCGAAGTAAATTCGTAAAAATACGATAAATTTCGCTAAAATCGAAATTTCACGACCGAATACCGTCGCTGCCGGCCATAATGCAGATACGTATTCGGAATAAATTCATGAAAATACGATGTATTTCGCGTAAATTGAGTTTTCGTGGCTGATACCCATCGCGGCCGGCTGTAATTCAGATACCTACGTATTCGGAAAAAATCATAAAAAATCGGTATATTTCGCGTATATCGAAATTTCACCACTGAATCCCGTCGCTGCCGGCCATAATGCAGATACCTATTTGGAATAAATTAAGAAAAATACGATATATTTCGCGCAAATCGAATTTTCGCGGCCGAATTCCATCGCGGCCGGCACTTGTTCAGATACCTATTCGGAAAAAATCGTAAAAATTCGATATATTTCGCGTAAATTGAGTTTTCGTGGCCGATACCCATCGCGGCCGGCTGTAATTCAGATACATATTCGGAATAAGTTCATAAAAATACGATATATTTCACCTAAATTGAATTTTCGCGGCTGAATCCCGTTGCGGCCGGCCATAATACAGATACCTATTGGGAATAAACTCATAAAAATACGATATATTTTGGGTAAATTGAATTTTCGCGGCTGAATTCGGTTGCGGCCGGTCATAATGCCGATACCTATTCGGAATAAATTCATAATAAAACGATATATTTCGCGTAAATTGAGTTTTCGCGGCCCAATCCTGTCGCGGCCGGCTATAATGCAGATACCTATTCGAAATAAATTTATAAAAATACGATATATTTCGCGTAAATTGAATTATCGCGGCCGAATCCCGTCGCGGCCGGCCATAATGCAGATACCTTTTCGGAATAAATTCATCCAATTAAGAAATATTTCGCGTAAATTGAATTTTCGCGGCTGAATTCGGTTGCGGCCGGTCATAATGCCGATACCTATTCGGAATAAATTCATAATAAAACGATATATTTCACGTAAATTGAGTTTTCGTGGCCCAATCCTGTCGCGGCCGGCTATAATGCAGATACCTATTCGAAATAAATTTATAAAAATACGATATATTTCGCGTAAATTGAATTATCGCGGCCGAATCCCGTCGCGGCCGACTATAATGCAGATACCTATTCGGAATAAATTCATCCAATTAAGAAATATTTCGCGTAAATTGAATTTTCGCGGCTGAATTCGGCTGCGGCCGGTCATAATGCCGATACCTATTCGGAATAAATTCATAATAAAACGATATATTTCGCGTAAATTGAGTTTTCGCGGCCCAATCCTGTCGCGGCCGGCTATAATGCAGATACCTATTCGAAATAAATTTATAAAAATACGATATATTTCGCGTAAATTGAATTATCGCGGCCGGCTATAATGCGGATACCTATTCGGAATAAATTCATCAAATTAAGAAATATTTCGCGTAAATCGAATTTTCGCGGCCGAATTCCATCGCGGCCGGCACTTGTTCAGATACCTATTCGGAAAAAATCGTAAAAATTCTATATATTTCGCGTAAATTGAGTTTTCGTGGCCGATACCCATCGCGGCCGGCTGTAATTCAGATACATATTCGGAATAAATTCATAAAAATACGATATATTTCGCGTAAATTGAATTATCGCGGCCGAATCCCGTCGCGGCCGGCCATAATGCAGATACCTATTCGGAATAAATTCATCATTAAGAAATATTTCGCGTAAATCGATTTTTCGTGGCCGAATTCCATCGCGGCCGGCCCTTGTTCAAATACCTATTCGGAAAAAATCATAAAAATTGGTGAAATCGAAAAAAATGGTAAAAGACGGGCTTGTCAGATGCAGATTTGCCAGATTTTGTTTGAGATAAGATGACATATTTCCGCGGAATTGAAATTTCGCGACCCCCAACATTATTATAATAAATAATTTTATTTTTGATTTGTGTAGATGCCACCTTTTTCTATAAGCCACATCGATCCCAGCTGTCAGAAAGCTTTGGCTTATATCTCTATCACATCCATTGTGATTTATGTGAAAGTGGAGAGAGGCAAGAGGATTAAAATTTTCGAATGAAAAGGGTTCCATTTGACACAACGACGTTGCGATAATGGTCTTTAGAGTAGTAAATTTTAGAGCTCATTATCTCATGTTTATGTCTCGGGTTATTCCAGTGCATTGATAATGATCATTTTTCAAATAGGTGAAATGGGTTTTATTTGTTTATTGGACCTTTTAGAGGCAGAACAAAGGACAAAGCCGGCACGCCGGCATGATTAATATAACACGAAATGGGTTGTTTTATTGGGCAAGTTAAATGCTTTCAATTATATTTTGTGCTGTAAAAACTTTTTAAGAGGGTAATTATTTTGTTGGGGGATTATATTTTTGAACTTCTTAGGCGGGAAATCCTTTCTTGCGGGAAACATATTAAACGGGAACAAAATGCGTGTTTTGTATGGGAATTTTTCGGGGTTGAAAAAACTGCACTTTTTAGGCGGGAAAACATATTAAACGGGAACTTCTTAAGCGGGTTTGACTGTACTTACGTGGCAGGTCACTTCCGATAAACACACTTTTATTAGAAAGTTTATGCTTGGAGAAGATACGACTTTGCACGCGGAGGACATTATATTTAAAATACTGGACATTGCACAATTTTACATTTGCTACCCCCATCACTATTAGTATTATATTGATTAATAGATTAGTGACAAAAGTAGAGACATAGTGAAATTAAATGATAAATAAGAGTCATAAAAACAAATCATTGATGCTTGCTCCATAGTTCATAACATAATATGCAAGTCTAGTACTGACTCACTGTGTACCAAATATATTCCCCATGGAACAATTAAACTAACTTGATATAATATGTTTAGGTGTCAAGGTGTCCGTGGACCCCGCCTCCCAGCGCCTGCAGCTGCTGTCCCCCTTCAAGAAGTGGGACGGCCAGGACCTGAAGGACCTTACCGTACTCATCAAGGTCAAGGGAAAGTGCACCACCGATCACATCAGCGCCGCCGGACCCTGGCTCAAGTACAGGGGGCATCTGGACAACATCTCCAACAACATGTTCATTGGGTAAGTCCAGATATATAAATTGCTCTTCCGGAGGCCATCAGGGTGTTCCTCCAGCCATTGCTAACCCTGTTTCTCAAAATTTCCAATTAATTACAACTACTTTATACTGTTCTTCTTCATGGACCTTCTGCTGTCAAATTTCTCCAACTTTGCCTATTCTTGGCAGCTTTCACTGATCCTGCAGCCTGAAGCCTGCAGTTCTCTTCAAATCATTAGCACAACAAATTTGCAGGTGACTTCTGCTTCTCTTTTCCAACTAATGACGGCCGGCCGTGGTCGAGGGGTAAGGCTCTTGACTCTCAATCGAAGGTTCCGGGATCGAATCCCGGCGTGCGCAAATAAATTTTAATTTGTGATATTTCCCAATTCATTTAAAATAATATATATGTAGTATATTTGTAGCATGTTCCAGAGTGGATGATACTCTCAGTAGCGCCCTGGTGTAAGACCACCATTCAGAATTGAAACGTTGCTTGAAATGGCTTTAGCCGTGTTTGGTGACTAGATCTGAATAGCCCAGTACTTCCCCACGTTCCTCTTCCCTCATTTTCTTCCCCTCTCCACTACATTTAACCTCACAGCATACCCCAATTGGGGATGCCATAGTCTCACTGGCTCCAGACGGGAGCAGCTGGGACTCTTGAGGTATTCACATAAAAAAAAAATATGACTCCGTCAGATAATACTGTGATTCCAATGGTCATTTCAGTGCTTGTTCTTAACCCTTATGTACCCGAAGGTAAAAATCATGCATCGTCCCAAGGGGGGTCAATAGTGTCCCCCTATATAACGAGTCTTAATTTTTTTTTTGCCCTTTCCAGTAACACCTGGATTTTTGTTACCTGTAATGCAAAACAGTTAGAGATATTACAAAATCAAATTATATTAGCTGTAAAATGCATTTTATATGACCACACTCGCTGCTCGTTTGCGGCGACGAAGTTTTTAAAATAATAATTTCATCAGAATTGAATAGATTTTAAGTGCTAATTGATTATCGAAAAGCTTTTCTAGAATTACCCAAATTACAGAGTATGTGATATAAAAAAACAACTTAGACATCGCACAAAGCTCTCATTTGGGGTATGTGTATAACCCCCCTCCGATGCAACAGGGTTAACAATATATTGCTATGAATAGCTTTTCTAGAATTACCTAAATTATGGAGTATGTGAAGTAGAAAACAATTTATGTAGAAGCAGAACAAAACTCTAGTTTGGGGTATCTTGTTATACCGGTATTTCAATGGAAAATGCTGAGTCATTGATCCCTTTGACACCCTTGTATAGTCGGAAAATGGGTTGTGCAGGTTAATTCGCGTAATTTGATATCCATAATGCCTACTTTCCTGTTCCAAAGAAGACTGTGTATTACCCCCCTCCTTGAGGTAGTGAATTGACTTGTTGAAGTGAAGTATGTATTTATTTTGTATATTATTTGAAGTAATGAAAGCGTTATTTCCATTGCAGCGCCGTCAACTCTGAGAACAACGAGATGAACAAAATCAAGAACCAGGAGACGGGCGAGTGGGGCGGTGTGCCCGACGTGGCCCGCGTCTACAAGGCCAAGGGGGTGGAGTGGGTGGCTGTGGGAGACGAGAACTACGGGGAGGGCAGCAGTCGAGAACACGCCGCTCTCGAGCCTCGCCATCTCGGCGGCAGAGCCATCATCGTCAAGTCCTTTGCCAGGTGAGCGGGAGATTAATGAAGCATGCTGAGACTGTTCTACAGGTATTTCAATGGAGCCTGCACCAAGGAGCAGCATTCACCCATGACATCCTCGATGGACATGAGTGAAATGCCCATGTATAGTTCATTTTTTTTTACATTAACTCCACATAGGAGGCCCTGAGGAAAGTTATTCCCCTCAAGGCCTCCCATTTATAGTTAATTTTTTTTTACATTAACTCCACATAGGGAAGTTATTCTCCTCAAGGCCTGTGTCATCTTTGGGGATGCTGTGTGTTTTTAGAAAAGGAAGTTCTGGGAAGGAAAAGGGTATTAGGGGTGGGTAGGTACCTGGGGTTCAGTGTGTCCATGAGTGACGGACGTATGAATCATCTCTCCCACTGGTTATCTCAATGCAGTGCGAGGCAAGGTTCTGAGAGAGTCCCGCTGGAGAGGTCAAAAGGTCTCCCGATCCGGCCTGCCACGCAATTGGTGGGCAGATGCATCTGCCACTTGGTGTGACCTATGGCAGAGGTGCTGGCTATCCAATTAACGATTCCCAAAGCAGCGGTACCCATACCCACCTCCCAAATTGTGTTGGCTTCATGAGAAAAGATCGTTTCTTTGACCCATTTTTGTGTAAGTCGGCTCGTAAGTGGAACGAGCTACCGTCGTCTGTTTTTCCTCCATCATATACATAATCTGGGTCTCTTCAAGACCCGCATGAATAAATCCCTCTCTATAGCCCCCTTCGCAACGCTGCCCGACCGGTTGGCGATATAGTTCCCCTGTCTTTTTACTGTATCAGCAGGGGCGTTCTTGTGAGATGTCACATAAAAATAGAGTGAAATTTATTTGAATTCTGAGCTTTATCGAGAGTAAGGATTTCATTTATTCATTGAATGTGAGAAAGAGGTGAATCTGTCTGCAAACCGTTTGAATCATCCACTCTGTCAAAAAATTGACATTTTCACCTACGCAAGGATGCAAGAAGTTTGTCAGACAGCAGTTTGATTTCTCAGTGTCAAACCCAGCCTTGAAAATGTTGAGTGCCACCTTTTAGGTTTCCTGGTACTAATTTATTGTGTTTGCAGGATCCACGAGACCAACCTGAAGAAGCAGGGTATGCTTCCTCTGACCTTCGCTAACCCCTCTGACTACGACAAGGTCCAGCCTGACTCCAAGATCTCCCTCCTCGGCCTTGCTGGCATCGCTCCTGGAAAGGTACCACATCAACCCACTTCTTATTCTTGCCTTATTACAGGATCATGCTCCCCACACCATTTGTTCTAGTTAACCAGACTCGTCAATTCTTCATGGTCTGAGAGCCGTATGATACATACTTGTCCGTTTCAGCATGTCCAGCCCATCACAGTCTTTTTGACCAACAAAATCTTAGGATTGTCTCACGCTTAATTAGATCATAGTAAAAAAAAATCTCTGCCCTTGAAGAACTTTATGATAGAATTTCACTGTACAGTGGTACCTCGAGATATGAGTACCCTAACATATGAGATATTTGAGATACGAGCCTTCGAGCGAGCGAAGTTTTGCTTTGAAATACGAGCAACATTTGAAAAACCTTTTTCAGGTTCCGTCTGCAAACAATCGTTTCTCGAAAAGGATCTTTGACGAACCACACGCTAATTAAAACCTTTCTCTTGTTCCGACTTCGAAAATTCATTTTATCAAAAAAGTTCTCTCACGAACCACATGTTGACTCATAGTGTAAAAAAACCTTTTGCTTGTTATGACTGTACGTATTCATCTTCTCGTAAGGGAGATTTTGGAGGCTGGAACGGATTAATGGCATTTCAATTAATTTCAATGGGGAAAGTTGCTTTGAGATACGAGCAAGGTTACGGAACAAATTAAACTCGTATCTCGAGGTATCACTGTATTTGAAGGCCCAATAGTCATTCATATTAACTGTGCTACAGACTCTCCCTGTTCCCTCCTGACTTTGATGGTATGACTTAAAAACTGTGTGGTAATGTTACAATGATCTGTTATTTATTTGCAGCCCCTGCAAGCCGAAATCAAGCAGAAGAACGGCACCGTGGAAAAGATCTCCCTGAACCACACTCTCAACGACCAGCAAATCGCCTGGTTCAAGGCCGGCTCCGCCCTCAACCGTATGAAGGAGATATCCGGCAATTGAAGACACCCGACACCATAGTCCGCTCTTCGCCTTTCCTCTCATCAGGCAACCAACCAACACGGTCTTAGTTCTTTAGGAATCACGCACTACGGACAGTTGTCCCGAGTTATGCTGCTCTTGTTTTCATGGAACGAGCACAAAGCTGCAGAATATGGACCTATCAAACATGAAAATCAATTTAACATAGTAAATATACTAATGGGCGCGAGGCAATCGTTGCACTTCAGATTGTAAATTAACTAATGGGTGAGGCAATTGTTTCACTTCAACAGTAATTTACTAATGAATTAGACACTGTTTTACTTCAGACAGTAATGAATCAGGCATTTGTTTCACTTCAGGCGGTAAGTTTACTAATGGGTGCGGCAATTGTTTTGCTAGTTGGTAAGTTTACTTATGGGCAATGCAATTATTTTACTTCAGTCAGTAAAATCTACTCTGGGCAAGGCAATTATTATTGTTCAGCTAGTCTGCAGCATTGTTGATGGCTATTTTATATCTTATGAATATATTTTTCTCTTGCGTTTCTTGAACGATTATTATATAATGAAATGTATTATGTTTATGTGATTTAAACGCCATGAATTTTTTTTACATCGTTCTGTGTAGTACATCTGATTAGAATTAATATGTAAATAAATTATTTTACAAAATTTTTAATGATAATATGATTAGGACAATAAAATATACAAACTATTATTGACTTGTTTCCTTTTTCCTATGCTGCCAATCTATCACAACTTATGTTATATTTCCTATGCTGCCAATCTATCACAACTTATGTTATATTTTTTAATGCACCATCGCTATTGTTGGTTTCAATAAAACTGAATCTTGGAAGGGAAATTAATCCTCTTTCTGACATCCGATTAAGCTGAAACTCGGTAGACTCGTTGTCAATCACAATGTAGTCTTTCAATTTTTGAGGGCTACTACATGCGCACATGTACGCATTTTTTTGAAATTCAAAGAAATTAAAGCACTTGAAATAAATGTTAGTCTTACCTAGCAATACAGAGTGGGATATTAGAATGGTTGATATTCCTGTCCATATTATAAGGAAACAGTTCCTTTGCTTCACTGGAACTGTCGATATTATTTCTCTAAGGAATGGGATATTTTTAAAACAGTTTCTTTTTTAATTTTTGGGGAACTGGTTCCTGTTTCTCAGAAATGTAACTGTGTAAAGAATTTGTTCCACATCGTTTTCCGGTAACTGGTTCTAACCTTCGACCGAGAATTGTTCCTAGAGCTTGACAGGAATGATTTGCCGGCATTTTTCCTCCCCTTCTACAACATGGGGTCCCTCCAAGGATGGATAAGGAAGTAAATTTAATCATTATTGTTATTCACCATCTCGTCGCCTCAGTTCTTAATTGTCCAAACGACCATTTTAGTTTTTGTTCAATCCCGACTTTAAAACTAAAAATAAAGCATAAAAAATGATAGTTTATTACTTAACTAAGAATTATTTAAACTTATCAAACCTTTGCGTTTACGGAAATAGCTTTATCTTAAACACCTATCATAATTTTTCATTGAAATAATGAAAGAAAACTTTCTCCTCCTACATAATTTTTCAAATGGTCGATTGGACAATTAAGAACTGAGGCGACGATCTGTTTTCTTACCTTAAAAATAATGACAGCCTTTCTTCAGGACAAATGTACTCTCCCAATTTTGTATTTAAGATGGTTAAGGAATTGATAGTCATTCTAAAATAATTAAAAAACTTAACTTCGTCACTTCTCAATTCACCGATTGGAAAATCTTTTAACTATGATTGGGTGTACCCAAAATTTTCTTTTCACTTTTCTCCTTTTTAATAAGTACCACATTTGACGTGACGGGTAATAATGATGTTGCAGATATCTTGGCAAAAAAAGGAACGTCCAACCCTATTATTACCCTCGTAAACCACATTCCCCTATCTGACATTTTATGACGCAAATTTGAATGGCAGAAGAAGTCGGGGACGCCCGAGAAAGACATGGCACGACCAAGTGAATCAGATATTGGAGTCGGGCCATGTCAAGAGTCAGAATAATAGAAGAGCATGTATGAATGTGAATGAGGCAAGGAGTGTGTGCCAAGACCGAGTTGTTTGGTGGTCCTCTGCCTACCCCTGCGGAAAACGGCGTGATGGTTAGTTAGTTAGTTAGACATTTTTTCTAACAGACATCATTTTCTGACATCAAAGATAAATTTGGGAGGCGTGTATGGGTACCGCCGCCCTGGGAACCATTTATTGGATAACCAACACCTCTGCCATAGGTCACCCCAAGTGGTTTGGTGACTTAGCGGGGGTGAGGTTTGTCCAGGTCTTGGTGGCGAATGCGTCTGCCCGCCAACTGCGTGGCAGGCCAGATCGGGAGAGACTGGTTGAGGGTGACCTTGTGACCTCTCAGACAGAATTTTTTTGGAAACATCGCCTTGCACCGCAGTGGGAAGGATAGATTTAAACGTCCATCATTCCTAGATCCACTGACCCCCAGATTCCTACCCCTTTCCTTAAAAAGACCCTCTACATAGCAACTCCAAAGATGACATAAGGCCCTGAAAGAAAAAAAAATCCTCAGGGCCTCCTGTGTGGAGCTATTATTAAAAAAAAAAGATTCTCCAATTTATGGGCAGAGTATTGGCACATTGCTAGTCAATCCAAGGGAGCCTGCTACGTTTCAATATAATGGATTATAATAATAATAATTGGATAATTTATAGAGCGCCGTTTTTGTGAAAAATCACCTCAAGGGCGGATTATCCCATCAAAAACGTGGTTTCAACAATTTCCCTATTTTCTAAAAAATAATTTTCCTCACTTATTCAATTGAGAATCGGACATTGTTCCGTTCCTTCTCACCTTTTTAAAATTCATGTCTCTCTTCTATCAAGCGTTATCTAAAATTACTTCCCCTCCATTCAATATATCTCTCCTAAGTCTGAACTCGACTCCAATCTTCCATATAATTTTTAAATTTTCCCATTTAAATAAAATTAATATGTATATATATTCACCTTTCCTTTCTCCATAATTTTAAATGATCGCCTAGAACGCAGGGTGAAAGCCAGAATTAATCAAAAAAATAAGTACTTCATGATGAGAACTCCATCGCCGTCCACTGTGCACGATCATCTACTAAAGAATGAGCAAATCAAATGTTTTGAGGAATCAGCAATTATTTTTTTGTTGTTCCAAAAAGTAAATATGATTAGGGAGTTCAACATCCGATTTTTTAACAGAAGTGCGACTGATATCCGATTTTTTGTCATCCATGTTTTTAAGTAAAGTGGGAATGGGCCCTTACTTTTACCAAAAATTAATCTTCTTTCAAAAACACCAAAAAAGAAGTCTTCACATTTCTTTCTCTCTTTCAAGAAACTTCCAATTACTTCGTCGGAGCACAGAGGTATTATTCTAATTACTCCTCGCAAGTTAAATTAATCAAAGGAAAGGGTAAATCAATAAAATCACAAGTTAAAAGAAAATATTTGTTTTTTAAAGCTTTATTCGACTACACATTCAAAACCTTGACAATTGAACGCAATGTAAAAATAAAAGGTTATTTGTTTTGGATGTCTAGGCGAGCAAAGCACTCCGTGTACTGCAATCGTGGTGGAAGTGTCTAATCGTCATTGTCTTCATTGTCGCTTCCAGCGTTGATGTTGAAGTATCTGAGTTCATAGGCATCCTTCACTGAGGCCACTACTCGCAGCCAATCACGGAGGTTGTTCTTCTTCAGGTACCTCTTGGACAAGTACTTCAGGTACCTCTTGGAGAAGGGGATATCTGTAAACAAACAAAAACAAAATGAAATTGTTTGTCTTCATGGTAATGGAGATAAATTGGGAGTTACTGGATTCAGCACAGATGTGCCTTCGGGAAAACATTATTGCTTAAAATTATCAGCATAGGAACCAAAGATATTGGAAATACAAGAGATATGCTATGATGTCTGCCCGAATGTTGGCTGACTACTACCTAATGGGAATAGTTTGAATACGGAAATAATTCATTCACTTAGTTGATTTTTTTAAGGTGTGCAGTAGTATGGGTTAACAATATCTGTGACGGCAGGAAGTACAGTCCCACCCAGTAAAAACTGTGGATAGCACATCTCTCATATTTCAATACCTTTGACAGGAACGTAAGAATTGAGAATATGGAGGGAGCAAAAATTCTTAAATTTGAACTTTTGTGGCTGTTAAAACCATGCTGTTATGGGGCTTTGCCGTCTCTTTACCAGATGCAGTGGCGGCTGGTACTAAAAAATATCGGTGGTGCGCTAAAAATCATATACTCTAATTAAAATACTAAAATATTCCTGGATTTGCAGCTTCCTTTGTCTCATCGTGCCCAAGCAAGGCCAATTCAAATGCCTTACAGAATTTAATGCAGTCAATTAATATCAATAAAATATAACGATTTTTTTCTACAAGTTCATTGTGTTGTTTTATATGAGTTCTATAGCCAGAATCTAATTGGTTTCTAATATCATAAGGCCGTTATACACGAGCCCGATTTTCAGCCCGATTCCAATTAGAGACAAAAGTCAGCATTTTTCGCTTTACGCGATCGCTGTTTTCAACTCTATTTTCATACCTACGATTTCAGTAGGCATCACAACAAACAGTATGGTTCATGTGTTGTTTGCAGCGATGACAATTGAAATCCTAGATATAAAAATAGAGTTGAAAATAGCGATCGCGTAAAGCGAAAAATGTTGACTTTTGTCTCCAATTGGAAACGGGCTGAAAATCGGGCTCGTGTATAACGGCCTTACTTATAACATTCCTCAGGTGAATTTGGGAAATACTGTGTTTTTTTACCTTGTCCGACAATTGTGACAAATCGGTCACTCCCTGCTCAATCCAAACTGAATCCCCACCAAAAACCAAGCACGGAAAACAAAGCAAACTGTGCAATTTGTCACCTCCGCACAACCAATTTGCTTTATTATATAACTCCTTCTTAAAAATTCGAAAAAACCTTCTTGTTTTTGACTTGCACTGTTGTTTAATATTTAAAATGGGCCGTGGTGGTCCACTATTTTTAATTAGTAACCGTTTTTCAAAGTTCAGCACATTGTTTTTTATAAAATCAACATTAATTATGGAACTCATTTTTTACTCTTCCCGACTCGTCCAAAAAACAAATAACAATGGCGTATTGACCTGCGAACTGTCACAACGCGTCTCATTGTTTATGTTGGAATGCTAAATGTGGCTAAATGCTATAGAGATAAGAGATGGTCGATGCTGAGCGGAACATTGACTGAAAAGAAGTAGATCTTAATTTAAACACACAATATCAATAATAAAATGACACTAAAGCGTCCCCGATTAAGATGCTACTGAACAAACTGATCCTTTCGACATGGTGGAAATTTTAAGATCGACACCCGCGATCTATTTAAATTTGCAAAGGATTATACCTACCTACGATTATGGCGCATGGAGAATTGTGTAAAGATTCTCTTAGATTCTGTGATCGCTTTGGCAAATGCACCTCTGCCCTGAATATAGGAACAAAACTTTCTGCTTTTGTTATCTGTTACGCGAGCGAGTATACATAGACACCGTATGTATGCATTATAACCGAAGTGTGTATTGTGATTTGTGATGAGGCATGTCGGAAATTATTCGTATGTTATTCAGTGTTCGGGAATTTTTAGTTTGGCAGAAATTTTGGGAGTGCGTTGCACCGCCGCACCTTAGGGCTGGCCGCCACTGACCAGATGTATTGCATACACAATTTGATTTTAAAAAATGTTATGTCGGCTAAATAAAAACATATCCCCCGAGCAACACTAGAAAATAACTCAATCCGAGCACATAGTGTGAGAAGAATCAAGAATTCAATTAAGTTCTATCGCGGAGACATGTAAATTAGGTATTTTTCTGAAATTTGTGTTCCAAAAACGTGATGTTGGCAAGATGAAACCGAAAATAACACTGAGAAAAATGTAGATTTTGATATTTAGCACAGCACCATATTTATTGGTTAACTTTCAGGATGACTAGACTCACTTAATATGAATATTTTTTATAAAAAACCTTTGTATTCACCTTTAATACTATAAAAGACAACACTGGTGGCGATGGAAAACACTGCATTTAAAATTTAAATACAAAATGTCATAGAATGCAGACATAAATAATTGAAAATGGCCGTCAGCTGTCATCCCATACAAGGAAAGCAAATTTTCATTTAATGTAATTGAAATTTTATGCAGTATTTTATTAGTCATAACGAAGTTTACATAAAATCACAATCCTGCGTATCGTTGTAGTAACGTGAAGATAAAAATAAATTTTAAGGAAAGTTGAATGTGGAACGAAATGTGACCAATAATGGTGAACACTAAAGGTAAAATGTGAAGAAGCCGCCGCATGCCGCTAAACTTTAAATGGTAAATATTCGGAACAAACGTCAACGGTTAATACGCACTTTTTTTTATAAAACCTTTAGATTCTTCTTAATTACCATAAAAGTCAACTATTTGCATTGGGGGAGGTTGAAAATGTTACATTTTTAATTTTAGTTACGTAAATTGAAAATTTTCTTTCGTATTTAGACACAACGCTTCACCATATGCAATTTGTAATGATTATTGTCATTTTATTATGTTGGTATTACTGATACTATATGGAAGGCTACATCATACCGTAACTGACTTCATGGCAATATATTCAAAGGCGCGTAACCGAAAAAATCTATACGCTAGGTTTGTGTAACATGATTTGTGATTCAAAAGAAAGTGCCCCTTTATAACGCCTACTCACGTCAAGGCAAGAAAAACATCCCAGTTTTCAAGTAGTTTAGCGGCTACGCTAGGTTTGTGTAACATGGATTGTAAAATATCAGTAATACCAACATATTAAAATAACAATAATATTGCAAACAGAGTGATTTGACAGTGTTAAAGCAAATTTTCAATTTACGTAACTAAAATTAAAAATGTAACATTTTCAACCTCCCCCAATGCAAATAGTTGTCTTTTATGGTAATTAAGAAGAATCTAAAAGTTTTATAAAAAAAAAGTGCGTATTAACCGTTGACGTTTGTTCCGAAGAATTACCCTTTAAATGGGCATACATTTTGAAAAGTAAACTACTTTTAAACTTAATTACCTCAAGATCTATCAGTTTCAGTCGAGATAGATGGAAAAATATGCATTTAAATTTTTATTTCATAAAAACTTTTTTGTACGTAATTTTTCCTTTACAAATGACATTTCATGATGTATTCTTTCCATTTTGAAGGGGTACCAATTTTTAAATATTAATAAAGGTTGCCATACCCGAAAAATTATTACCTCAAGAAAAATATCCCAGTTTTCTAGTAGTTTAGCGGCTACGCTAGGTTTGTGTAACATGGTTTGTGATACAAAAGAAAGTGCCCCTTTATAACGCCTACTCGCGTCAAGGCAAGAAAAACATCCCAGTTTTCAAGTAGTTTAGCGGCTACGCTAGGTTTGTGTAACATGGTTTGTGATTCAAAAGAAAGTGCCCCTTTAAAACGGCTACTCGCGTCAAGGCAAGAAAAACATCGGCAACACCGTTGCCAGCGATCTCCAAAAATTACCGATTATAATTCCTAAATATACTCCAATTATGTATTTATTCAGAACATGAAAATTTGTAGGGTGCAACCTTTAGTACCTTCCTCGAATATGTGTGATTTTTTGCGATATGGCAATCTTTTTTAATATTTATCGATTGGTAGGGTGAATGTGCTAGTAGCCGGCCTTTTTTGATCAAAATCGTGTTTGGCTAATCATTGTGAGTTTATGTTAGAAAAGAGGTTAACAAAAACACAGATTTCTCAAAGAACAGTCAATTCACGTTTATTATTTTAAATTTTTTTTTTAAATAACATAAACGTAAAAATTACAATAATATTTTTATAAAAAATGGTGTTTTTGCCAGTGGTCGGCCATTCAAAATCTAATAGTCGGCCACATATACGCTAGTAGTCGGCCGTCAGGTTTTTGCTACAGGGCCGCCAGAGATTATGAATTTTTTATGCCCATTTGATTTATTCATTCAGACAATTGGTTTGCTGCTCATAAGTACGTAAAAATATGCACTAATAATCACACAACAAACTAAAAGGAGAAAATATAATATTTTTTCAGAAAAAAAAAAACTGATGTGGAAAATGGTCGACAGTTATATTACGAGAAATTTAAACTATAGACAATGGATGTTTAATAAAAATATGTAAAGAAGTTAATGGAAAGTTTAACATTAATAATCATATACCAAATTAAAAATAAATATAATATTTTTAAAAAAATTAAAAATCGCTGATGTGAAAAACGTCAAACTAAATATGGCCAGTTGGTGTATGATGAATACCAACTATAGAAAATGTTTTTTTTGTAAAAATATTGTCAGATATTGTTAAAGTTTTCGTTAATAATGTTTTACCACTACCCTTCCCTTGATGCGGTCCTGGAATATCGCCCTAGGAACATCATTTTTCCCCCTTTTTTACTGCTTGAAGAGCTTTCTGAAGTCTATAGGATGATTTTTTAAATTTTAGTTTAAGTCACTATTGCTAAAAAAAAAAATCTGTATATAAAGTTAACATAACGATGGTCAAAAGTAAAATTTCAGTAAAAATATCCATCAAAAAATGAACTGAGATACTGGGTGGCCGACTAATGGTGTAGCAATTTTAACACGTCAGCTAGTTGTCGGCCCCCCACTCGTGGGTTAAAAAACATAGCAATGGTATGGGTAACTGACGGCCGACCACTGGCTCGTAAACAGCACTGTTATGTTCACCAACATTACAGATCTAATCTCAGTAAATTTGGTGTTAATAAGAGCGAGAGAGACAAAAATATAAAACACCACACGCCACCAGTGGTCGGCCGCCTCGGCCGGCTACTGGATTTCGTAAAAAAGATTGTTCCAGTTTACCGGCCGCACGTTTTCTAACCTAAAAATATTGAAAATGTCCGTTTTATCGATCTAAATCGTTAATTTAGTTAATGTTTTTTCCGATAAATACCTCTTAAATAGTACTAAACCAATATTTTAACTTCTACTTACCGTTCGAAAATTTTCTTAATCAAGTTTTTGAAAAATCCAGGCTCATAATTATAACCCACTACCACTTTCAATATTTTTGAACCTACTGAAACTGTACCTAAAATAGACGCAAGATGGCGAAGTTTTGTTTTTTTTTTTCGCAGGATAGTGGCCGATTTCAAGCATTCAAAAATATTATCGAAGTTAAGTGCGTGTGTCAAGTTTATTCAAGTTAAAGTCATTAGTGGCCGACCACTGGGGGTGGCCGGAGGACTGGCGAAGTCACCCTACCCTGGAAATCGGTCAGTATGGAAAATAATGTAATAAGAAATGTCAGCCGTAACGAGAATTACGTACAATTTTTTTTTTAAATATAAATTGAAATGCATATTTTTCCACCGGTCCCGACTGAAACCGATGTTTTTTTTATGGTAACTAAGTTTAAAGTAGTGTACTTTTCAAAATCTGTGCCTATTTAAAGTGCGGCGGCTTATTCACAAATTAAATACACTAAATAATTTAAAAAACACAATTTTTTTTTCGTACAACGAAATCGTTGACATTTCATAACCCATAATGCGAAAAAACAGTCACTAAATTTCAGTAAATTTGACAGCGATAACGTAATTTACATTATTTGTAAGAAAATAGGGATAGAGATAGGGAGCATTACAAAACATGTGACTTCTCCATTCATTATTTGATATAGATACTTGATTGATTCTAGTTATCAAAATGTCAAATCAACGCTAGATTTTGAAACAAGCTGCTTGACAATTGACGAGGCGGTTATACGTAGAAATTGCACAACTTAGAACATACCATGAAAGGTGGCTAGTGACAGCAAATTCTGAGGTCATTATTTTGACGGTCGTGGGGTTCTAGAAAACCATTGGTAAAAATAACAGAATGAGGTAGAGATTTGATAGGTTATGGTTAGAATATTTGACGTGTAATTACCTGCATTGACGACGATCTTCGTCTTATCCCTGGAGATGACAATGTGATTGCCAAAGTTATTGGTCTTTCCAGCGACCTTTATGCGCTCCTTCAGGTATTTCTCGAAGTTGGCGACATCGAAGATGTTATCCTCGGCGGGGTGAGTGCAGTCGATGGAGAACTTGAGGGCGATCTTCTTCTTTTGTCCCTTTCCGCGGATCTTGCCGCCTTTCACTGGCTTCTTCCCCTGGGAGAAGAGCTGCGGCTTCTTTACTGCTACTTTATTCACCATTGTAACCTAAAAACCAAAATTTCACGTTAGAACTTGTGGAAGCACCTGACGAATGAAATAGTGACAGAATACACACGTTTTTAAGGAATTTTGAAATTAAAACTATGGTAAACCGCGTTAAATGTCTGAAATTGAACACACTTACCAACACGTGTTACTCTACCACGACATAAAATTCAAAATGGCCGAGTTACAGTGTTGCCGTTTGGGTGTCAATTCCGCTACCGACCTGCTCCTGCCTCTGGCGGGCTAAAGTTGTACTAAAAATAATGAAGCAGATTCCTACTTATACTCCCTGCTATACCGACAACACAGATCCCTTCATTGTGTTTCTATATAAATACAACAGATGATCGATCAAATCATGTCAGTGATTATTTTGATTTTATTGTGCCGCAAAAAATAGAACGCCGGATTTCAGCGAATTTTCAACAAAAGTTACCAAATCCGGATTTCCTAAATTTAATGATGAAAGGTTAAAAGCTCTGCAATAGGTACTATATTAACCCCTAAATATTATTAACAGCGTCCGGAAACTCGCAGTACAAGCGAATATACAATGGTAATCTACATCACAAAGAGAACTAAAAAAAAAATCGCATTGAAAATTTCGATTTTTTTTTAACTAGGTACTTTTCATTTTCCTATTTTTTTAACAACTAAAGTCATTTTAAAAGTCATTAAACAGCTGGTATTTTTTTAACAACTCCATAATATTTTTTCAAAAACCTCCAAGAATCGGATTTTTTTTCAAATTTGGTAAAAATTCTAACGGACTCTGAAAAAGTTCTAATCAAAAAATCTAACCAAAATCTACTTCAGATGGGATGTAGATTCACGGTTTCCGGACACCGTGTACATGTATTTTTTTCAAGTACAAAAAATTTAGGTACCTACCTACCTATTCTTACTTTTTTATCTTTATTTTTTTGTTTCTTCATTTTTGTCTCTCGCAAAAGGCGATTTGTGCATATGAACACGAAAATAAGTCCGTAAATTTGCCCTCAAACCATTTTGAAATTTGGTTCTTCACCAACGCAAATAAATAATAATTATATACCTACATGTTTTATGCTTCCTTGGGCACGAACTGAACGAGCTCTCTATCTTAATTCTGAACTCGTTTTCTAGCCGACACGGAGGCTCATTGTTCTTGAGTCATGTCGGTTCTCATGATATTTTTAAGGTCATTATTTATTTCTCAGCCGTGTTTTTGAGGTGACGTAAGTACGTAAGACGAGTCTGAAGTTGCTTATATTTACAATTTACATATTTGTTTGCAATACCTACTATCATTTGCCGTGTCTTCTCTAATAATATGATAATTATAAAACAATAATAAACAAGTTATTCATTTGCATTTCGGAAGTTGCCGGAATTTTTCGTTAGTGTCTTGGAATGTGTGCAGAGGGAACTCTCGTGTTTTCTATTTATAATCGTTTGATTCGTTTGACAGCAAAACAGACGAGGTGAAAAACGCAGTGTGTTTCCTGAATAAGTTTTTTATTTACGTGATATTATGAAAAAACTTACTCATCTTCTACGAGAATAACAAGATGTGACATCTTGGAAATTGTTTTGTGTATCATGGATACGACCGTACATTTAGGTAAGGTTATAATACTTTAGTTAATTTCTTTCGAACTGTGTACTTTATCGATTTGCATTAATTTGATAGAGAACCCTTTGCGTAAAACTTAAAATTAGCCACTGCTTGCAAAATAAACAAGAACACCTCTGGTTTATAATAAGTTTTTAACATTTTGTTTCTGGGAACATTCTTTGATTTGGTTCGAAGTAATAAACCGAGTCACTTTAGTCACTTTGATAAAATTATCGATTAGCGTTGCTATTTGACCTTATTTCACGACTCACCGTGTGCGGATATTATCCGAAGTATTTACTATTATTAAAATGTGTTTGTACCTATATTGAAAGTATTTTTTTTACAGGTGAGCAGCTATAAAACATGGCGCAATGTTTTTCGGCCTGCGGCTGCAGCGATTTGGAAGGAGTGACCCGGTCCGATTTGGACCGTTATACAGACAAAATAGAGAATGTCCTCAACGATGAAAATGGTAGGAGGATATTCAGAGGCTTCATGATCACGGCCAAATTAAAAGATGGAAAGAGATGCCTCAGACTTTGGGAGCAATGCGATGAAGTAGCCACAACACCTGCCGCTGAATCGGCTGATAAAAAAATATACGGAGAGTTCCTATGCGAAGTTGATGCTTTAATCGAAAACGCGGAGAAGGTCGACGAGCTCGACTATGCTATTATGGAAAAGCTTACGTTGACGAGGGATTCCGAAGACAAAGGTGAAATAATCACCATTATAAAGCTGTTGAAAAACGAGGTTACCAAAGCTATGAGGTCGGAGTACCAGGCGTTCAAAAGGCATTTTATAAAGAAAAGATTTTGAGCTTCTTAATTTAAGTGCATCACCTATTTAATATTTATACTACTGTTCACATAATAAACAAAATTTTAAAACTGTACAAATCGTTTTAGTTTACGAGACTTGAAAATTGAAATTGTTTGCTCTGCCGCCATAAATTGAAGTATTTTATGTTCAGTGCAGCCAACAGAAAGGTTAGTACGGTGCTACCATAGATATGTATTATAATATAAATCTATGGGTGGTACCTACTATGGCGACTGTAGTTGACTCCACTGTTGCTGGAAAAACTGCTTTAGGAACTAGAACTAAGTCAACTAAGTACAATGGTCGACCCGAGTGATTAGAAAATTAGGATAACATAGAGTTTCATCAGACAGCAACGGTAGCTAAGTTATTGTGGTTATTATCCAGCCAAATACCTACCATTTCGTAGTAGAAAATTTGATTTTATATTTTCTAACATTCACCATTGCATCCCTTCATGTAGAACCATAAATATATCAAACCACCCACTGCAAAACCAATCCTCAATTTTACAGGGGAGACATTTAAAGTTTTAAAATTGGGTTAACTCTATTATTTAGTAACATTAAACAAAAATTGGATTCATAATGTTTGAATAGCCATTTATTTATTTATATAGATATTTTTAACAAATTATTTAAAAACCTAATTTTGTTAAGTTTTCATTTTATTTTTCAGAGGAGGTCCTGAGAAAAATAATTCCCCTCAGGGCAGTGGCGTAGCGAGGGGGGGGCGGACCGCCCCGGGTGCCATCCGAACCATCGGGGGTGACACCCGGCCAAGTGTCATCCCCCAAGAGCCCAATTTTTTATGAAGTCGAAATTTCCGTTTGTCAACTTTAATGGGGATAACACCACATTCGCCCCGGGTACCACCCATGCTAGCCAACGCCACTGCCTCAGTGCCTATGTCATCTTTGGGGATGCTGTGTAGTGGGTATTTTAAGGAAAGGAAGGAGAGGAACTTCTGAGAAGGAAAGGGTATGAGGGTGGATAGGAATCCGGGGGTCAGTGTCCAGGAGTGACGCACTTACGAATCCATCCCTCCAACCGTGGTGCTGGGCGATGTTCCGGAGAGGTCGAATGGTCTCCCTTAATCAGTATCTCCCGATCCGGCCAGTAACGCAGTTGGTAGGCCGGATCGGATGACCCGAACAAACCTCACCTCACGAATTCGGCACCCCTGCTAAGTCACGAAACGTAGTGAACCTCTTAAGGTGACATATGGCAGAGATGGTTCAAGTTATTAAATTACAACAAAACATGTGTGCAGCTAACACACGGTAGAAGTGAAACCTTCAGAAAACTAAAGAAGATAAGAGTGGGGAGGCTACGAAGCACCGCACAAAGAGGAAACCGATTATTCTATCTCATTATCTCGCAGGCTTAATCCTATAGATGTATGTGTTTGTCTCTTTTTGGTGTCGCTATTTTTCGTTTCATCGAATTTCAAATCACAATGGCGCTAAAGAAGTTTTCACTGTTGCTTTGGAATATTTGTCGCCTTGTAAAACACCATTTGATAGTATACCACATTTTTGTCTCATCTCTAAATCAGCGAAAATGGTATAAATAATAATGCTTTAAGAGGAAACCTGGCGGTGTTCTGGCCATACAAACGTTTTCCTCAATTTCTTCTCTGGATTTTGACACTACTGCAAATATTTTTTAATATAGGTAATATAGATATCGACCAGTAGCGTGTCGGTACGTTTTGATTTTTTTGATAAGTTACTTCTTGTAGGAGTTAGAACCCTCCAAAAATCGTTAAAATTATAATAATAATAATAATAATAATGTTATCATTTATTGTTTTTCTTTCTTTACAAACATCTAAAGATAATGATATCCTCACTGGGATTTCCCGTGCTGAGGATTTCATTTACATATTATATTTTAATTATAAGAAATTAATATGAATTTGTTATAAACGTATAGGTATCATGTAGTATTTTGTTAAATAATTAAAAATTAAATAAAATTGTGTTTTTTTTTTATAATTCAGATCAGTAGATTCGGTTTTAGTCTGTATTTGATATCAGTATATTTTCTATTTCTGTTCTCCCTATATTTAGTATCCAGCTTTTTATTTGAGATTTAAATGTTATACTGTTGAGGTTTTTAAGTAAGAGTGGTATTTTATTGTAAAGTTTAATACCATAATACAAGAAGCTTTTTTGCCCAAATGTTGTGTTAGTAGTTACTTGTTGGATATGTTTTTGACCATGAGATCTAGTGTTTCTAATGTACGTGTAAGTTGTTATTTCTTGGGTTTTGTACTTATGAATGTAAATGAGTATAGTTTTAGAATACAGTTGTTTAATTGACAAGATGTTAAGATTGTTGAAGATTTCATCAGTGCTAGTTCTTACAGGAACTTTCAGTATAATTTTCATTATGGATTTTTGAGTTTTAATTAGTGGATTTAGTATGTTTTTATTTGCACTGCCCCATCCGATAATACCGCCTGCTTGCCTGCTTTGAACGCCTTAAACAGACGTTCAATATACAAACTAGAAAATGTATATTAAAAAAGCAAAAAGTACAGACGTACATTTAAGTGTCATGAGTATTTTCTTTCAATACCTACAGTTAGTAAAACAAACTTAAAAATCGGTCCAGTTTCGGAGGAGAAATATGGGGAATAAAAGACCTCGATTTTTATGATTTTATTTAGGTATAGCTGGGTTACCCGGCTTCGCTCAGGACAATAAGATAGTGTTCTGTAATGTTGCACAATGGTGTTCCCGATTCCCTATTCCTGATCATTCCACGACATACTTCGCCACTCCTTCCACAACTTTCTACAGCTCTATGGAACCTTCTAGAACTTTCCGGAAGACTGTTCTAGAAATTTCAAGAGGGCGAAACTTTCAACCCTTATATCTTTAAAAGCACGCTCTTTAGGTAAAAACGGATACCCTTATTCCCTAGGGGGGATAGAGATCTACCACACCATATAACTCCCTTGATCGAACCGGGACTCGTTTCTGAGTTTTTGCGAGCTGCACGTTTTTTTGGACTTTCTTTTATAATATATGCCATATTCAAATAAATAAAATTTTACTCCTTGCATGTCCTTTCCCGTGCGTTCCCCTCCAGCGTTCCACTTCCACCTTCCCCGCCACCGCTCTCCCGCTCCCCCGTCCCGCCAACCCCCCTGGCACTTCATTTCTTGACTCCTCTCCCGCCCGGCCCGTAGCCGAAACTTTTTTCTAATACTAACATTATTAAACTCGTGATATCTTTCTAATTAAATATCAGATTTGAAAAATTCAAAAAGTTAAATAAAGGTATTGAAGCTGTCTTGAATATGAAGTAATTTATTGTGATAAGGATTAAAACCAAGATACAATTAAAGAGCCTTTTCAAGCGGCGACATATTAATTAAATTTTTAAAATAAAAGAATACTTATTGTGGCATAACCATAATAGTTAGACATATGCTGTCGCGACTTTTTTTGTAAATAATGATGTGTTCTAAAAAGTCGTAGTACATTATTTTATTCTATCATCAATAGTTTTCGCAGCGCACGCGATGTAAAGAATATTTTAGGTAATTTTTTTACACCTTGGGTTGCATTATTGGAGTTTTAGTAAGGATCCCTAATTTTTTTGAAAATATAATATAGCCTATGTCACCCGGGGATAGTGTAGCTTCCCAACAGCGAAAGAATTTTTCAAATCGGTTCAGTAGTTTCGGAGACTATTCGATGCAAACAAACAAACAAACAAACAAATCTTACCTCTTTATATAGTGTAGTAGAAGTAGATAAAAAAAAATAATAATATAATATATAGTGTAGTAGAAGTAGATAGTAGATAATCAGCCTGTGTTGCAGTTGTCCTGTCGCTCGGCATTCGGGGAGTAAGAGCGACAGTAACAGCAACAGTTTGGTAAAATACGTCTTATTCATATTTCTCGGCAACCGCAATTTCCTCTTAACAAACAATTTTAGATTTCAGAGAATACAGACCACAAATTTTGGTATCCCGCAGGACTCGAACCCAGAATCTCTCGTCTAAAGCCTCGATGACACACGGCGAGTTTACAAGCTACTATCTACTAAATTTAAAAGCGGGTGAATCGGCGAGTGAGATTGTCATGATGACACACAAAACTGTCCACTCGCTCACTAGCTCGCGACATTTTTGTAGGAAACTGGACTCGCACGTAGCTGCTAGCGCCAATAGCGAAAATAACGTGAACTAATCCTTCAGACAGTTGACAGTCAAAATCAGCTGGTTTTTGGCAGCCATATTGGAAACACAAATAAACCAATCACGAGTCGGCTTGTAGCGTGTAAAGTTGAGGACCTTTCAACTTTTTCCGTGGATTGTCAACAATCTGCTAGTTAGCAAGTAACACGATGACACTGGGCGAGTTTACTAACAGATAGTGAATTTCCGAGATAGTAGCTTGTAAACTCGCCCTGTGTCATCGACGCATAACCGGGAAGTGCGCTTTTACCAATTCTGCCATTGCCACCTTCATAGTTGTCAATCTCATATTTTCAAATTTTAGAATTAACAATACCTAATATCTTCGACTAGTTTTTCCACATCATAGGCAACAACTACCTTTTTCATTGGAAACAATCGTTCCAAAAATTGGTTTGTAACCTAGATAGCGTCTCGGATAAATATATCCGATTTTATTTATATAGAACATACCAATATTGAATTATTCATTTTTATATAGGTATTTAGATTATATAAAATTAACAATGCACTTTATTTTCGCACGATAAATAATAATAATCTCCTTCGATTATCTTGTCCCATTGTTGATATGTGCTATTGTTATTTTTTGAATTCCAGGAAAAAAGTAAAAGTCACAATATTATTTATTTATTTGAAAAGACAAACAGCTTATACCTACATACAATACAGTGATATTTATTTAAAGTCAGGGATCAAAGCGTTAATGTTATTATAATACCTGAGTGTTATTGCTTTTAAAAAATGTAATATCTTATATTTTTCAATAATGTAATCCGAGCGATGGGGGTAACACGCAGGGAGAAACAATATCTTTATTAAGTGGCATAGCAAATGCATGCAGGAAACTACAAACCCAGAAGCTAGCATATTTTGATTTTTATATAATATTGTATAGATAGATTTACCTCTAAAACCATGTGAGCGAAGCCGCGGGTAAAAGCTAGTAGTGAATAAAAATTAATGGCAAAAAAAAAGTTTATATAATAAGAAAAACAAAACCTTAATTTTAAAAATCAATAATTTTAATGCCAACCGATATCAACAGTTAACAATAAAATTATGTAAGGGGGCATACATTAATGACGTGAGCTCAAAGGGGGGGGGGGTCCAGCAAAATCTCACGTTACTTAAGAATATACGAAGTGGCCCAAATTTATCTCACCAAGGAGGAAGGGGGGTCTAGATTAGAAGAAAAACTGCTCACGTAATTAATGTATGCCCCCTAAGAGACAAACTTAGAAATTTAAGTAATCTTGACACCCTGACAAATAAAAGAACATGAATTTCTTTTATCTAAACAACGCTTTTTGAATTGCTCGTACTCCGAAAACAAAGTTTTTGCAACCTCATTCTTTAATTCCTTTATGACTTCAATTATTTGTCCTCTGTTTTCAGGATTCCTCAGGGTTTCAAGTTTTTCCATATAGTAAGCATCGAACTCATTTACTGAGGGTGCAATCTTAATGAGATCTTCAAGTTGCAGTAGAAATTCAGCGTAAGTTTCCGCGACAGTTCGATTGACCGCAGACACTTCATACAATTTCTCCCAAAGTGTGAGGCTTTTAATTCCGTCTTCCAGATCGCACTTCATCAGATAGTCTCTGAAAAAAAGCCTTCCCTTTTCTTCGTTGAGAACATTTTGTATTTTGTCTGTATAACGGTCTAGTTCGGGACGGGTCACACCAAATCCGTGGGCAGTAAAAAACGCCATATTTTATACCTGTTAATGAAAATTTATTTTCAATTATTGTGTTTCAATCAAAGAAAGAAAGGGAAATGTGGCGGGAAAGCGCACCGACTTTCGCCGAGCTACAACCAAAGCGTAACCAAGTTTTGCTACAACAACTATTAGCAAGTAGTAAGATTTTGGCGACATTTTGTGCGCGCGGTTACATAGTTTATTTTATTTTACATTTAGAATTTATAGATTTTTACAAGGACAGAAAAACAGCCGCCCTTGATGATATTAAAAATAAACTTCCTTTCTTCCTTTTATATTACAGGATATTTCTCCCCTATACCGCGAACATTAAGATATTTTAACACTGTACACTGCTCAAATAATGAAATAGACATTTTTAATGACCCATATAAATACTTAAAAAAATATATTTTACCATCATTCATATAAAGCTGATACTGTGATGAAGCCCTTTATTTAAAGACAGGCAATATTGGGATTGGTTTATTTATGGTACCTTCTAAATCATTGTCCCATCAACACAGGTGCCAATAATAAATTGTTTACTTTTGCATGTATAAGTAACCATTTTTGTTATAATTTCTAGTAATACATTGTATTTAAATCATTTATGATGTAAATTTTTGGGCGTCATGCCTGTTTTATTTACTAAAATAAAAATAAAATAACGCAATACAGTTCAGTCCAAAAGAAAGTAATTAGGTAATAGATGTGAAAGTTAATAAAGTTTATTGTTTCTCCATAATTTCAGAATTAACCATTTATTTGTGTCCAGCGCTCTCTAACGCCACGTTCTGATGTTTCAGTTTTAGTTGATCAACTTTATACGTGTCCAGCGATCTCTAACGCCACGTTCTGATGTTTCAGTTTTAGTTGATCAACTTTATTGGAAGAAAAAAATTATTTGAAAAAACTTGATCAATTTTGTTGAAAGATAGTTTGCACTTGAACGGCTCGAAGAAGAAGTTGTTTTGAAATGGATACGAATGTTAGAGGAAGCCCATTAAAACTAAAAAAAATATTATTATTATTAATTCAAAATTATGAAAATATTCTCTTCACTCGTCTAAGCAGCATTTAAAGATACATTGTGAATTTTTTCATACCTTTAACGTGTAAAATATCAGAAAAAAAAGTGTTTTAAAAAAATTTCGGAGCACACTTTGCGATTTTTTTTCTATAAAGAGATTTTCATATACCTACTTAATTACCGTTTCGGCTCAGCAAATTTACAAATATTATCTTTAAAAATAATATATAATTGTTTAAGAACTAAAAAACAATGAATGTGTTCAAGGAAAATATGTTATAAATCGGAAGAAATTCGGAATGCCGGGTCTTAATATGCTGTCAAGTGTGATTCAACAGAGAGATGACCAACTAAAATTGAAACATCTGATCGAGGCATAATCGTTGAAAATAACGAAATTACTTGAATTCAAAACAGCTAGATACTTACTACTCGTACATCAAATCGATCAAATAAAAATAACAAATATCGAAAAAATAGCTAGATACTTACTGCTCGTACATCAAATCGATCAAATAAAAATAACAAATATCGAAAAAATAGCTAGATACTTACTATTCGTAATCAATTCAATTTAATATTATCTAAGTAAGCAAAAATATTTTATTGGAATTATTGTATTTTTTAAGCATTTATTGTTTTTTTATCTTTAACACAAAGGATAAAAGATAAGATAACAGATAAAACAATTGAAAAAGTTCGCAATTTTCTTAATTTTAATACGCTTACTACTTAATTTTACTTCTTATTACGCTTTTTGTATTTATGTAATAAATTATTTAATATTTATTTATTATTTAATTAACACTTCATTTAGATACAAAAGTCAGAATAATAGAAGAGAATGTATGAGACGATATATGAATATGAGTGAGGCAAAGAGTGTGTGCCAAGACCGAGTTGTTTGGCGGTCCGTCCTCTCTGCCTACCCCTGCGGGGAAACGGCGTGATGGTTAGTTAGTTAGTTAGTTTATAAATACAAAACAATACAAGAACAATACGTCAATCAACCAGAGACCAAATGGGAAAATAATTCACCGACTCCAGATATTTTCGTATCAGAGGGTTCGGCTCGGTATAACTCCTAACTGGACGGATAAATTCTACTGATCCCTCAATATAAATATTTTAAAAATCTTTCGTAATCCTAGATGTATTTAAAATGACTTACTTTTGCATTTTATATATGAATTCTTTGACAAATCTAATAAGCCTAAATTTGGAATGAGAGAGCCAGGTATAATATCAGTAGCCGAAATAACAAATGTTTGTTTAATTATTTAATTTAACAGATACTTTCTTAAATTAAAGGTAACGCATCGGCGGCCTTTTTCATTAAAAACTTTATTTTGGATATTTATCCAAAATACACAACAAAATTGAATAATTATTTTTTTAAACAAAAGATATTGCCAGTATGCACTTGTGCTACTTTATTTATTTATGTTTTGAATTATAAAATATAGGCCACTAAAGAATTCAATTTTGCTTTTTTTTAAATTTTTGGCATTTTGGCATTTTTTGTGACTTAAGATTTTATAATTATTTTTAAAATAATCTTGCCCTTTCCGCTGAATAATATATATATTTTTTTAAATATTAAAAAAGCTTTTTCTTTGATATAGTTAATTTATTGCCACACATTTGTAAGTAAGTAACGTAAGTCATTTTTTATAAAAATTTACGCCCATCAAATTTCACCAAATTTTTATAGTAAATAGGGCACCCAAAAAAATAATTTTTCAATTTTTCATTTATATTTTGTAATTTAAAGCACAAATAAATAAAGTAGCACATATCCTTCTTAAGATAATTACTAAGCTTTTTAATTAAAAAATAATTATTTAAGTTGGTTAAAAGTACTTAAAAGGACCTTCAATTATCATTAACTTTCAAAAAATTTCAAAAGTTGCCTCTAAAATCATGAACAATCGAATTCTTTACTAGTCTAAGTTTTATCAATTAAAACAAGTATAAATAAAATAGCTCACGTTCGTATTAGATATTTTCCATACAAATAGAATTTTTAATTGGTTGGGTATATGGCCTCAAACCCAAAATTAAATAAAATGAAACGGCCGCGCAACCATTTCCCTTGTTTCACGATAATATAAACATATAGGCATATGTATTGTAAATTAAATACCAAAATTATAATTTTCTTACCGAAACTATTTGTCAGCACAGGAAAAGACAAAATTAGCAAAGCACCTCTTCGATCCGCTGTCAAATTACTTATAATAACTAAAAACTAAAACATGTCTGATGCAAAACGATTCACTCTGTTTATTCTGATAAGGTAAAACGGGGGGAAAACGCGACATACTTAATTTTTTAAATTTTGATAATTCAATTTTTTTAAATCCTAACTAATATTCACAGCCCGCGAAATTCTAAATAACTAACTGTGTAAAAAATGTAAGCAAATAAGAACTTGTAAGCTTTTATATTTTATTATTATTTTTAAAATTTCTTTTGCTAAAAGTGAATTTAGTCCACCACACGGATAATACGGAACGTTCGTATCTGCATCTAATTGTAAATAATAAAATTAGGTAGGTACAACCTAGTATCATAATAATTTGTACAGCGCGCTTGAGGTGGTTTTTCACAAAAACAGCGTTCTTCAAATTATCCGTATAAGTAGGTATCTTACTAATATTATAAACGCGAAAGTTTGTAGGATGTATGTGTGTTTGTTACGCTTTCACGCTAAAACTACTGAATGGATTTTAATGAAACTTTATGATAATATAGCTCTAACATTAGAATAACATGAAGGCTATAATTTATAAAGATAGCTAGGAAGAGGACGCGGGAGGGGAACGGGGACACACGGGAATGGTGATTCAGGGAGAAACAATGTATTTCTTTGAATATGGCATTGCAACGCATGCCAGGAACCAGCTAGTTTATAATAAATGCGAAAATGTGTTCACGTCGCAACGAAGCGACCGAAGCGACGCGTCGGTTGTAATTTTTTGCGTAGGGGGGCAATTTAAAGGTGAATTAAGGTAAATTTTTCATTTGGCCACCCCGTGAATTTGTTACGTGTATTCATAGAAATAACATAGTAAAATTTCTGCGAGATAGCTCAACTAAAAAAGAGTGCTCAATCGAGTGTTGTTTTTGAATTTTTTGTGTAAAATACTTGACTAACTAACTAACTAACCATCACGCCGTTTCCCCGCAGGGGTAGGCAGAGAGGACGGACCGCCAAACAACTCTGTCTTGGCACACACTCTTTGCCTCACTCACATTCATACATCGTCTCATACATTCTCTTCTATTATTCTGACTTTTGACATGGCCCGACTCAAGTATCTGATTCACTTGATCGTGCCATGTCTTCCTCGGACGTCCACGACTTCTTCTACCATTCACATTTGCGTCGTATATTCTTCTTACACTGCTTTCTTCGTTCATTCGCTCTACATGCCCAAACCATCTGAGGGTCCCTTTCTTAATCTTACTCATTATGCATACATCAGCCTTACATTCTTTGCGGATATCCACATTTCTCACACGATCATACATTGTTTTACCACACATACGCCTCAGGGATCTCATTTCAACAGCATTCAGTTTACTTTCATCCTTCCTCTGCCAGTTCCATGACTCACTGCCATACATCAGGGTAGGTACCAGTACTCCATTGTGGACTGCTAGTTTCGCTTCTTTTGACAGTTTTTTATTAGCGCCAACGGCATTCAGTCCTCCATTAATGGAGTTACCAGCATTCACCCTTCTTTCAATATCCCTATCAGCCTTCCCATCTCTCGTAAACATACTACCCAGATACACAAACTCATCCACCTGCTCCAAGTATTCATCATTCACAACTATATTGCATACTGTTTTCGTACTCTCTCTTTCAAACACCATGACTTTAGACTTACTTACATTCATCATTAACTCATTCTTCATACATACTTCGTTCATCCTAGATACGAGAGACTGTAGATCTTCCATGGTATTAGAAATCAGCACCGCATCATCAGCATACAACAGGCAACATACTTTCAGATTACTCAATTTCGCGCCCAATCCCACTTCTTTCAATTCTTGCATACAATTATCCATGTACAGATTGAATAACCATGGTGACATTACACAGCCTTGCTTAACACCTTTTGTGATTTCAAACCACCCCGTAAAACCACCGTTCACCCTAACACATGCAACGCTTCCCTCGTACAGAGACGCAATTGCCTGTATGAGGTTTGTATTCACTCCATACTTGGACAACACCTTCCAAAGCTTTTTCCTATCGACTCGGTCGTATGCTTTTTGTAGATCTACAAAGGCGCAGAAAAGTTTCTGGTTTTTTGCCAGAAACTTCTCAGTGAGCATACGCAAGGAGAAAATCTGGTCCATGCATCCCCTTCCACTCATAAAGGCACCTTGCACATCCCATATTTTATCCTTTGTTTCCATTCTTACCCTTTCAATCAATATTCTTCCGTACAGCTTACCGACTGAACTTAGAAGGCTAATAGCCCTATGATTCCCACATTCCATACGCGACCCTTTACCTTTGTACAACGGCATGATTACAGCCCTTCTCCAATCTAATGGCGTGTAACCCTCCTCTAGACACTGGTTAAAAAGTTTGCACAACCATGTGAGAATAATATGGCTATCTCCTTTAAAGTATTCGGCAACAATATTGTCGAAACCAACAGCCTTACCATTCTTCATGCATTTTATCGATTTTTTAATTTCATCCACGCTGATTTTAGTAACATTCACTCCGTCATCGTTCATACCCGATTCACCGCTGGTCTCACTGTCACCCGGGTTGCTTTCGAAGACTTCCTCAAAATATTTCATCCATCTCTCTTTTATTTCTTCCTCATTCGTCAACATTCTTCCATCTTTCGATGTTATCACTTTCACACTTCCGTTCTCTGAATCACTTCGGGACCTTTTGACCTCTTTCCAAAACAGTTTAATGTTTTCTTGGAAGTGTTTTGTCATTTTTATTCCCTCTTCCTCTTCCAGACGTTTCTTTCGTTCTTTCACTCCAACACTTACTCTTTTCTTGCATCCCTTATATACTTCTTTGGCTCTATCTCTCTCTTCGCTAGAAGCGGTGCCAGCCGCTATCAGACATAACCATGCTTTCTTCTTCTCTGAAACCAATGCTTTGATCTCGTCATCCCACCATGCGTCGCCTTTCTTCCTACCTTGCGTACTTATTCCACATACATCTCTAGCAGATTCACAAAGACTCACCTTTATGTGGTTCCATGTTTCATCAATGCTTAGACCGTCCATTTCCTTCTCATTCAATCTCATCTCTGCACAATTCTCATACTCACTTCTGACATTTGCGTTTTGCAATTTTTCTACTTTGACTCTTGTTGGAGTCGATATCGTTTTCACTTTAGAGCGCCAGCCGCGAAAGAGGTTTACTAGGTGTAAAATACTTAATTTTAACTTTTTATTACAGGACAGTTTCGTGTGTTAAACTATTAAATAAATATTAAAATAAACTACTGAAGAGCTTTATAGACACATTTAAACAGTTTTGATACTTATTTAGTAGACTGTGAAGTGAATCAGTGTAATAAAATGTGTTCATCTACTCGAAAAAAATACAAAATTTTCCTACTTGGGATTTGAGATATTGAGCCATTGATGAGGCTTAACCAACTTCCTACTCTTCGGCAAGTTATCCGTTATCACCACATATTAAATGAATCCAAAAATGTGAAAGATTCCGCGCATGTCATTTCATGTTTAAGAACTTACAGAAGTATGAAGTAATTGTAGTGTTTCGACCAGACTACAAAAGCACTAAATTGAAAAACTGATAAAGTTTCATAAGAACTGGATGCTATTGAAAATGCAACAGTAGGATATCACAATTAAATTCCGTGGTTTGAGTTTTGACACTACTGCTTCTAACACCGGTGCCAAAAAGGGAGCTTGCACTCTTTTAGAAGGAAAGACAGGACATGATCTTTTTTGGCTTGCTTGTATTTTGTATTGTATTTTCACGTATTTTAAATAATGCTTTCAAAACATTTTATTTAACTATTTATAAAAACATTAAAGACAAACCTCATGATAACTTTAAAATTAGAATCCACAATACGAGTTGCAATCAAGAAACATGTTCACTGTGCAATGAACTTGTTAAAGTTGAAAATATTAAATATTTATGTATATCTATTGATACACATCTAAATTGGAAATCTCAAATTGATAAAACCACATCGAAATTAAGATATCTTACATACACATTTTATAGACTTAAGGAAGTACTCAATCTTGAAAAATTTAAAATGATCTATTTTTCCCTGGTACAATCTTCAATAATCTACGGCAGTGGTCCCCAACCCATTGGTCGCGGCCCAGTATCGGGCCGTGGACCAAATGGTACTGGGCCGCGCAAGGGCTTGCTTTAAAATCAAAATATTTTTGAAAAAAAAAGTTTAAGGCGATCCACAAGTACAGGAAAAAATCGACGTCGTAATTCACGCCCCTTTATGGGAGGAGCTTAAAAATACTTGAGAAAAAGCTTTTGGAAAGGTTGGAAAAGATATTTGAGTTTTTTTTACATGTTGATTTCGAAAGGCCTGTAAAATACATTAATTCCTTTTTAATGCATTGCTTATTGTAATAAAACAGAATTTTTAAATTGATTTCACGAAAACAAGCGGCGCGGAGCCTAAGACGTCGTTTCTCCGCTCCGTCCGGAGGAGTAGTGAGCCACTAGTGACAGAAAATAAGGGCGGCTGCCAGTCGTTCTTCGGTGGACGGTATAAGGTTCACTTTGATATTACAAATTCGTCGACTGCCGTATTGTCGCCGTGATGTCAAAAATAACAACGCGAAAATGCATATTATATTATATTTTGTGAGGTTCGGCGTAAATTAAATTTTTTTTGCGATTATCATAAAAGAAACTAAATTTGCCACATTAAACAATAAAACCATATCCGAAAAGAGGTTTATAAATAGGAGAGTTTGGACTTCAAAGTGTTTTTTATAGACCTTATAATTTATTTTTTTCTAGGCTTATTAAAAGACCGATGAAAATGACCGATATTTTTAAGGGCCAAGATATGTTCTACATGCAGTATTTGATTGAAGCATCTATAATACTTCTAAGCGATCAAATTTTCAAAACAAAAAGGTTTGATTTTGTATGATTTTGCATTATTTTGTATGGTTTCATCGTAAGCTGTTATTATCTTTGTTCTTACGTAAATTTAAAATTCAGATTCAGAAGGTTATTAATGAATGTTAGAAAATTCTTTAATTGTCTGTTGCTACCTGACCAAAGAACGAAGATATTTTCAACTATCTAATCCAAAAGAAAAACATTAGATAATAAGGAAAGTCCGCAGTCGAAAAGGAGATGTGGGAACGGCGCATGAACAGAGGAATTTTGGGCATGTTTCAGACATTCGCGGGGATTTTAGGCGAGACTAAGCCAGAGAAAAAAAAGAATTTGAGCGCTACTTCCTAACCACAAAAAACCCACGAACTGGCAAGGAATGGATCCGGGACCCATTTATTAATAAACCACGCGAATCTAGCATGCCTGCGAAAGAAGAAGATCAACTGCTGGATATTGCATATGACGGCAGCCTTAAAACTATGTTCGAGACCAAAGATATTAGAAACCTTCTCTTAGAATTGTTTCTCTTATCTGTGTTCGAGACCAACACCTCGGACGGTGTTCTGGATTAGAGTCATGGCGGAATACCCTGAGATGGCCACCACAGCACTAAAATCCCAATTGCCATTTCCGACTTCCTATCTGTGTGAAGCGGGGTTTTCTGCAGTGACAGCAACCAAAATAAAACAAAGAAATAAACTGGACGTAAGAAAGACATTTCGGGTGTCACTATCTTCCTTATGGAACCATCTCGTTTTAATGAAGCGAGCTCAGGGTTCTCATTGATTTCGCATTAAGTTGAAACATGAAATCTGTTTATATTTATATTTAGAGGTAACTGTCCTGCCACCTCGGAACAGGCTCAGCCTAGTGAAGTGGTATATACCTTTTTTTAAATATATTTTGTATATATTGTCATATTATCTTAGTTTATATATAATTTTAAATAAATAAACTGAGTTTTATTTTCAAGGCATGTTTAAACACGATTCAATTAAAATTATTAAATCAAAACACATAAAACTTAAACATCAAAACTTTTAAAGAAAATAGATAAATAACTTACAAGTTAATATATCTGCAAGATATCAGAATAACATTTAAATCCCGATATTAAACCCTAAGCATTCTCAAAATTCTCTATCTTTGAAAAACATACTTTCAACCTTTTATAGAAAATACCCATGAATCCAAAAGATAATTGAAAAAATATCTGAAACTTCTGGAATAATTCTTCATTGTTATTATATATTTTTTCTTCTTTTTCCCACAAACCTTCTTTTTTTCTACTATTATTAATTTGTAACTTCAACTTATGTACCACAATTGTAATCTTTATTTTCAGGTATATATATACCTATTGTACAAATATTTTGTTATTAAAAAAACTACATTCAATGTGTGTGTGTCCCCCAATGGGCCGCGGTAAAATTATCGAACTTTTACCAAAAAGGTTGAGGACCACTGATCTACGGCGTTAAAGGATGGGGCGGTGCGCTTGATGCATTTATTAAGCCTTTACAAACCACTCAAAAGTACATAATTAAAGTTATTTATAATAGAAAAAAAACATTCTCAACTCAGTTATTATTCAAAGAGACTAAAATATTCAATATCCGTAAATTATTTACATTGCAGACTATGAAATATATATTTAAGAATAAAAATTGTTTTGTAAAAATTTAAATAAAATTAGCAAAAGGACTAATAATATGTTCTACTCCCCCTAAACCAATACTAAATTAATGCAAACACACAGCAGCTTTATTGGTCCTCGTACATTTAATCTTCTACTAAAACACATTAAAATGACTGATAAAATATCACTTCACATAAAAGAATTAAAATAATGGTTGAATGATGCAGATTTTGGAACACTTCTTCTATAAATTATTTGTAAACCTTCATTCACTCTTCAATAGGGGCCATTACACGTACACTTCCGACCGCGTGCCTCGACCCCCAGGCTAAAGCGGCATGCGACCATCCCGCCGAATCGCCGTGTCCGCCTGCAGGCCGACCCCTTGCGCTAAAAAGTCATCCCACTTCCGCGGGCAGGCCAAACCTTCAGTTCTGACCATAGATTATAGAAGCTCCATACAAATGTGCACTCACGAAGGTGGATGTCTATGGTGTTCGCCAAGCAGCCCGCCGAAACGCCGTGTCCGCCTGCCGGCCGAACAGGTACACTATTTTGGGTAAAAAAGTCGCCACAATTCCGCGGGCAGGCGAAATCGTTGAAAGGGTGACCTTGGGCGACCCTCGCGTGGAAGTGTACGTGTAAAGTGATTTTCAAGCGTTCGGAGCGAACTGTGGTGTGTCGCGGGACATGTCGTGCAGTTCAAAAGTTTTTGCTGCGGTTTTGACCATATCGATGATACGTATCACATGCTTGTCAGCTGTCACCTATCATGTTTTGACAGTTTTAGCGGCGGCGACAAATTATTTATACGAATGAAATTGTAAACCAGTATTTTAATAAAAAAATACCATATTATCATTGACGCTACAAGCATATTATAATTATTTTGATAATGTTTAAGGGTGAAGTTAGTTATTTTCATAAGTTAATTATTTTTCATAATATTTTCATTAGAACGATGCCGCAAAGTGAATTTAAAATAAATTGTAAAAGAACTTAAGTGTACTTATTTTACAATGGATAGTAAATGTTTGGACGTACTTTGTGTGACAGAGAGTATGAATGCAGCATAACGATAGGCTCGTCATCTGGTCTGGGAGACCAGATACGGAGAGGGCTTGCCAGGGTGTTGCAGCGCTACTGTCTCCCAGAATGGTGGAATGTATGTTGGAATATGATTGTGTAAGTCCGAGAATAATGTGGATCCGATTCAAAATTGGTTTGACAAGGGTGACTTAGACTGATGGCATTATTTAGCGTTGTTTACTGTGTTAGAGAGTGGTGCATAATTTATTAGTATTAAGATAAATAAAACATTTTTGTTACCTTATAAAATATATTTTTATTTACATACTACATTAAAAAAAAAACAGAAGAAATAAACTATAGCTGTGATAACTTATAAAATTAAAGGTTGTCTCGGTTATGCTAGGATTTAAAAAGTTGATATTTTTTATACTAACTGTAGCGTCCCTGAAGAAAATAATTTCTAAATAATGCTGGGTGGAAGGTCTTTTTGAGGATAGGAAGGACTGAACATGGGTCTTAAAGAGACCCAAGTTGTAGGAAGAGGAAGCACAGATGCTGGCAAATCGTTCCACCACCGAGCTGTTGAACTCAAGAACAAATCCTAAAAATTACCCGTTCTTGTGTGATAAATGTCATGACCGGACAGTGGCTGAGTTGGCAATCTAACAAGCGTCCCACTCGGGCATCGCGTGTTTAATTCTTCGGCTGGCTAAGTCCTCCATCACGACCCAAGGAAAATTTTCGGCTGACTGTAGTGGTAGTAGGAGATTTTCAAACATTGTCAGGTTATTCGTAACTCGGGAATGTTTGACTTTAAAAAAAAAAAAAGCATGTCAACCGTGTACATAAAATATAATCTATATTTTTTAAAAAGAAAGACAAACATTCCCGGGTTACAAATAACCCGACAATTTTGCTTGTGTCGTGATGCAGGATTTGCCAGCCAAGGAATCGTACAATGGGACTCCTGGACGCGATGCCAACTTAGCCACTGGGTCGGTCATGACATTAGTCACATGAGGACGGGTCATTTGTATTTCTCGTTCTTGAGTTCAACAGCTCGTCGGTGGAACGATTTACCAGCCTCTGTATTTCCTCCCTACTACAAACTTGGGTCTCTTCAAGATTCAAAGCCAACTCAGTCACTGACCGGTCGCGGGAACATATGTTGGTGATGCACACAACTCAACAACTCAACTAGCACACTGTGATGATTGACACCTCTCATATAAAAATTATAATCTTTTACTATGACTGGAACAGCACTTTCAAAAATGTGTGTATTAAAACCTCTAAAATCATGAAAAATTTACTTCTTTAATGGCCTATATATCGTAATATAAAATACATAACGATCATCCAGTTGATTAGTCAGACAACTCCGAAAAATCAATATTTGAGTTGAGTATGCAGTTATTTGTAATACTCAGTTTACCCATAAACACCATCAAATCAATTATAATGCAGAAAAACTTGTGAATTAAACAAACTGTTGATGTTTTTTGGGTCACTAGTAGGATATTTCAAAATTTCATACTAATATACCGGGCCGTTATGCCTCCCGGGGTTATTTTGTATCATTTTTAGTATATAAAACACAGACAAGTGTAAATAATATTTGATTTATAGTGAACATTCAAATGTTCCTTTCCTCATTATCCCAAAACTTAGTATTTTGAGATATCTGTTTAATCAACTGGACGATCAGTATCTGTTCTAGATATTTTATTCACATTTGGATTAAAAAAATTATAATCAGTTTGTTTAAGTATTTTGGGCTCAAATACAAATTTAAAATTTGTTTGAAAAAGGCTGGGCAGCCGTTCCTCTTAAATGGGAAAATCGCTTTCCGGCTACAAAAACATTAACTTATTTGTTTTCATTTAATTGAAAATACTTTTGGCAATGAAAATCTAAAATCATATCTGAACTAACGTGGTTTATCCTTTAAGATGATAAGGTTTGAACTAGATGGCTCTAGTTTAATTATTTTAGGAAAAAACACTTTTTGCAACTTATGCTTAAAATATCAAGATGAATTAATTGTTTGCACATATAGCACCTCAACACAGGCGTGACCTAGTGAGGTTATAAACTGAATTGTTAACAAAAAATAAATATGTATGATATGAATAAATAGTTTTGTCCATAAACAAAATCGATTCTTTCAAGAAAGGCATACAAATATAACATTGGAATGAATCGCCGATACATTATTGTATATAAGGGTTGTTATTACACTGTTAGTTGGTTGATACATTATTGTATATTGTACGGGACAAGAAATTCAAAGCAAATTAGACTGCCGACAAGAAAAAAATCAAGCACCCAGAAATCTCTGATGTACCAGGCCGTCCAACTGTATAACAACATCCCGAATGAAATTGAAATTACTGAGATAGAAAATATAAATAAGTTTAAAAAATAATTACAAAAGTATGTCTACCTCAATTATTGTCTTTATTTATGTGTAATATTTAAAGAATGATTATGTTTACCAACCAATGTAAATGTTTATATCTTTATAAAATATTAGCACACACAAAGATGTGAGCTAACTTAAGATTAATAAATAAATAATCTGTACAAGTATTTATTCCTTTCTTGAAAGAATTGAGTTTTTTTATGGACAAAATTATTTATTTATATTCATATTGTATATGTAAACCATTAATTCCACTTAATATTTTAAAGTATAACTTGCAAAAAATGTTTTTCCTAAAAATAATGAAACTAACGCCATCTGTTGTGAGAGTAGATTTCGAATTCTTGTTTCATTCACCCTTTGCAAGGGATCATGAATTCATCCATGTTATTGAGTTGTTTGGATTGATATTTTGCAAAATGTGGAAGGCATCATCTACCAGTAGACTCACTTTGAAGAGTTTTTATTATTATTTAAATGCAGGTTGGCTCGAGATTTGAGGAACCTCTTTTTTGACATTGCTTAACTTTAACATTGCTTATGTAAGGAATATTCAGGCACTTCTACCAATAGAGATGCACCTGTGCTAGTTTTATAATACCCATCATGATATGAAGGTAAAGAAATTTCTCTATTTCTTCAACTGAGGTGCATACGTTAACGACTCAATTTAGTCTGCTCTACCGTATTGTCAATTATATCATTGTCAAAAAAAATCATTTCAAATATCCAGCAGTAAAATTTTCAGACAGGTCAGAAAAGTTAAAATTGCAGGTTGTGTCTTGAGTATCAATGTAGCGCTGCCTCCAGTGAAGGTCTCGGTTCGTCATTGCTCTTGGCGGATGGATGAGGATGTTCATCAGTGGGGGTCTGCTGGCAACTCTTCGCCCCATACTGGTTCTGTACCAGCTCGTACAATCTGAAATTAAGTGTGGTCCTTGATAAATAACTTGTACACACATTATTCATTACACAGACTTTTGTAGATAATCTTTCAATAACTTGTTTATATTAATGGGACAATACACTTTTATTAGAAAGTTAATAATAATTAAGATAAAGAGCTGTTTAAAATGGGACCCTCAGCATTGGTAAGCCACACAGTGAGGCCAACATTATTAAATTATAAAAATGTAAAATATTAATGCTTGAAGAAGATACGACTTTGTACGCAGAGGACACTATATTTAAAACACTGGACATTGCATGATTTTATATTTGCTACCCCCTGTGCCAAAAGTAGCATTAACAAACTTCAGGCGGGCGAAAACCAGGAACCCGTTGGTGAAAATGGGAGTTTTTTTAAATCGATGTATCTAATTTTTTTTTTGTAGTTTGTAACTGTACAAGTTTTGTTCAAAATTATAGCCTAATTCGTAATAGGGATCCAAAAACAGAAGTTTAAGTCAGTGTTGGGACATTTAATGACCTTTTTGTGTATAAAAAATGTTTGTATTTTATTACTTCACAAAAAAATTGCTTTTCACTTTGGTACAAATTATTACAAAAAAACAAACAATTTGATTTCTAATGCCAAAGTGTAAGTTTCCTTGTGATAAAAATTATTCCACACAAATGACAAGGAGATAAGATTTCTCCGTCTTGTATCACCTATACATATCGTCACATTATTCGTAGACTGCGTAACTCCAAATTTTTCGAAATTATGTTTTTAATGCCATCTGGTGTTAAAATTAGTCCCGCATTGACTAGTAAAACTCGCAAATTTAAAAAAAATATATATTTTTAGATAAACACAAATTAGGAAACTGCGTAACACCATGGTGCCATTTTTACTCGCGAATACTTCGAAACTCCTTAACTCCATATACTTTATTTTATTTACCATTTCAGGTCTTATTATTTAACTTCAAAATTATTTGTAGTATTAGTATTGTGCTGTTATGCCATGTGTACTAAGTACTATTATATTTATCCCGTTATTCTTACATATTGAGACTAAATATAAAAGTCTATTACGATGTTATTGAATAATTTATAAAATAAATATTGCAGTTCTGTATTGTTGTTTAATTTTTTTAATGTAAAATTCCTATCTCCCAAGTCTTCTTAACTCGGATTTGAAATAGAAAGCCTTAACTTACGAAAGTTAAATGATTGAAAATAAATTTCGAAATATATTATATGTTTGGAACATAAATAAAAACAATGACCCGTCTGTCATTTTTTTCACTTTGAGGTTTTTTGTGCCTCCTGTGAAATTTGACATTTGGTGGTTACGTATTCTACAAATTAATGCGACGATATATATTATATACATATTTATACGTTTTTATATAAACATATATGTAGTTGGAACCCTTACCAAGAGATTGGTGTACAATCTCTACATATTATAAATTAAAGTCCTCCGACGTGTCTATCTGTCTGTCCGCGATAAACTCAAAAACGACTTAACAGATTTTCATGCGGTGTTCACCAATAGATAGAGTGATTCATGAGGAAGGTTTAGGTATATAATTTATCAAGGTTTGGTGTAAATTGGTTGAAATATATAAAGAAGAATGTCTGCTGGCAAGCGGGCGGTGTTGATTTTATTTGTATGCAAATGAACAGATGGCGGTGGTTATAAAGGTTGGGTAACCATCCAGTAGATGGCGTTGTATTTTATTAGCAACAGCAATGCGTTGCCGAGTCAGCTAGTATTCATATAAAAATACTTGACACCATTACCTTTCCAGGTATTCAAGTAGAACCGGCGTAAAAGGTAGAACTATCCTTTCCACCTAAAGTGTTTTAATATAGTAAGTATAGTTATATATTATTAAGTATATTCGTATTGTCGTATAAAATAATATGTGAAAATAATCATGTTTGCACATAATTTATTACCCATTGTAGTTACAATGCTTAAAAAAATCATATATATTATTGCATACATAAATTATATCCAATATTGTAAATTTGGATGTAGTTTCTCTTATAAGTTACTATGCATTATAAATTCACACTTATAAATACATAACTTCATCTATATTGTAAATTATATTGTGATTCCTCCATCTTGTTATTAGGTTTTTATCACTTTTCAATACCACTAACTTACCTACTGATACTTATCTCATACTCTGTAAATCCAAATATATTATATGTTACCAGGTTAATTCGGTAAATCCGAATTCAATATATGCTACCAGGTTACTTTTTCTATGTACATTGTCACAAAAAAATGTATGTATATACATATTTCTTCATTATACAACTTAGTTTTAGAGAAAATAGATTTTTTTGTTATGTAATTACATATACATTTGAATTTCTGAAGGAATAATGTGAACTTAACCTGTCAATTTGTGTGTCCTGGAACGGGAAACTTTCCTAGTTGGACAGGCAAAACTACCTAATATGTATTTTGGTACTACCTAATATAACAAGGCTATTGTTTTTTTTTTACATGAGCTCCACACAGGAGGCCCTGAGGGAAATAATTTCCCTCAGGGCATATGTCATCTTTGGGGATGCTGTATGGAGGTTTTTTAAGGAAAGGAAGGAGAGGAGAGTTCTTGGAAGGAAAAGGATTTAAGGGGTGGGTAGGAATCTGGGGTTCAGTCTGTGCTGGTCATCCATCTCCAAGACCTAAACAAACTCACTCCATGAACCCGGGCACCCCTTCTAAATCACCAAACGTAGCGAACCACTTGGGGTGACCTATGGCAGAGGTGTTGGTTATCCAATGAAAGTTCCCGGGGTTTTGACGTTACTTTATAATTTTTCTTAGTAAATTAAAACTAAAACATTGGATACGCCCGGGTTCAAGGGAGTAATTCGCATTTTATTAAAAAAACGTCGGATTTTCCATCATTTACGTCAATTTATGGTCGGACTTTCTAAAAAAAAAAACAATATACAAACTTCAACTTAAATTTTCACAATATACAAACTTCGAATATACAGATCGACGCAGTTTTTTTTTTTGAGTAAAATGGCATCAAAAAGTGAAAATCGACCAAATGTTGGTTACGTCAATTAGCCTTTCTTTTACACACTGGAATAGAAAAAAAATCTCAATGTAAATCCATTTTATAATACAAAATACCGATGGTAAAGTAAGAATGATGTGTACTATAAATGACTAAATATAATATATAGTTTTTTCGGGAACAACTTGCTAAGAGAACCATTTACCAATTTTAAAAGAATTGCGCCTTAACTACTCAGAACATTATAAAAATTACTTACATACGAACTGGTAAATTTTCGATAGTTTACTTGCAATGGGCCATTAAAAATGACTAATACTGTTATGAGAAAATACATATTTATTATTAGAACAAGAACATTTCACAGCCACATTGAAATTTCTTGCGTCTGGTTGTACTTCATATTATACTAATTATTCTCGAAACGTGCAAAGCTATTTTAGAAGTTGATGATTAAACCTAGATGGTATTTTTTGGAAACAAATCCCGGTTTGAAAACATTTTTTTTTTTAAATGGAAAAAAAATTCCTTCACAGAACTCACTAGCTTGTTATATATAACTAGCAGGGATACCCGGCCTCGCTCAGGGAGTTATGTATAACTAGTTAAGTACCCGGCATCGCTCAGGGAGTTGATATGAGATTGAACTGAATTTCGAACCCACGATGTGTCTGGCTTTATATACCCCTACCTATGAGTAGCCCCACGCCCCACCCATCCAAAAAGGCTTCCAATAGTCCACAATGTTCCAGAACATTCGAGAGTGATCTTGAATGATCTGGAATGTTCGGGATGTTCCCGAACGTTTCAGACTATTCCCGAACATTCCACAATATCAGAATGTTCTGGAATGTTGTGGAATACTCTCGAATGTTCTGGACTATTCTAGAAATTTCTAGAGTGTGAAACTTCCAGCCCTTACATCTTCAAAAGCACGTCCTTCAGGTAAAAACGGGAACCTTCTTCGTGAATGGGGGTTAGGGGGCACCACACCGTATTACTCCTTTGATCGTACTGGGACTCGTTTCTGAGTTTTAGCGGCACGTACATTGCACATTATCTTGTATAATATATAGGTACTGATTATATGTATATTTGCCTTTTTTGTTTATTGGTAGGTTTATGTAATGTGACGCCATTTCCCAAAAGTTTAAAAAAAACATATTTCAGGGATAAGCAAACCACGTTTTACCATGTTGTTGAGGATAAAAAAATATTTTTAGAAAGGCTTCATTGAAAATTTAAATAGGAAAATACTTATTAAAAAAACACCATACATATACTACATATATACATACCATATATATATATACATAACTTTTATTTTTTGTTTTATCAAGCTTAATTTACAGAATTCTATTTTCAATTAAATATTAAGATTAAAATATAAATAACAATAATAATACAAAATTACGGTATCTAGAGTAGGTACCTTATTAAAGTTACTTATATGGTTATATTCAAATCATTTTAATAATTTATTCATATCATTATTAAATAAAAAGACGTTGTGAACCCGTACACCCGTATTAAAGTTCAAGAACTACATTCCTGAATTCGGCATTTCACTCACGCGACCCATACAAAAAATCATATCCACTCAAAAGTAGATCATTTGGCGACCGCTAAAAAGACATGCTTTGTTCGATATGGTTTTTTGAGAAAACCGTGGAGGTTTTAACGACCCAAAAAAACCACGCATCTGGTAACACTGAATGGTAGATAAATTAATTCTTGAATAAAATCAGTCGGCATTAGTATATTTATGGTCGGTAAACAGCCATAAACAAACAAAAAAAGTGAAAGACATCTCGCGCGACACCCGCTCCAACCCTTACGTGTGTTGGCTCAACCGGGCCAAACGCTGATACGAACTGGCGGGTGACCCGAGCGTTTCGCCTGCGAGTCGATCGCCTTTACACGCACGTTTCCGCCAACGATTCGGCGCGAACTGTAGTGAGACTCGCAGGCCAAACTCTACGTCTAAAGGCCGCTAATACAATTCTAACTGTTTTTAATTTCTTGAAACTATAACAAAAAATCAACAAAACGTCACCTCAGTTCTTAATTGTCCAAACGACCATTTGGAAATTATGCAGGAGGAGAAGGTTTTCTTTCATTATTTCAATAAAACATTATGATAAATTATAAAAATAAATAAAACACGTTGTATTTAACCACGAATTTATTTTGGTATATATCGAACGGTTTCGCTTACATAAAGCTTCTTCAGGATATAAATAATAATAACTGATTATTATCGATTATCAGTTATTATTACTGATTATCAGTTATTATTATTTATATCCTGAAGAAGCTTGATGTAAGTGAAACCGGTCGATATATACCAAAATAAATTCGTGGTTAAATACAACGTGTTTTATTTATTTTTATAATATAATGTCTAACCACAAAGTAATTGCTTCTTATGAAAAAATTATGATAAGTGTTTGATAAAGCTATTTCCGTAAAGGTAAAGGTCTCATTAATTTAAATAATTCGTAGTTAAGTGAAAACTATCATTTTTTATGCTAAGTCGAGATTGAACAAATACTAAAATGGTCGTTTGGACAATTAAGAACTGAGGCGACGAAAATTTTATGCTTCACTATTTTACTACAATGTTTTCACAGAATACTATATTTCTAAACCTTTTCTTTAAAATTTACATTTTTTACCTGTACTTATTGATGTATATATAGCAATCTTGTTTACATTACCCACACTCAGGCAGTGCCTTAGTGGATTCCCATTACCTACTATTGTCTATTATATATTTTACTTATTGCTAACTTTTACATTATTCTACCTTATATTTACATCTTACTGTATTTTAAAAATTATGTAAAATTTCTTTTGTATGTATGTAGTTACAAAGGGAAAAAAAGGAAAGAAAAAAAATACATATATACTCTGTGTTTTGGGCCATCGAGCTCTCCTCAAAACCCACTTTTCAAATGATTTAACAATTTTTGGGAAACATTACCGTAGGAGCACTACGATTGTCTTAACCTCGATAAGAACGTTCGATAAGAGATATCGCTGTATATATAATCTCGATAAGAGAGTTCGCTGAAAATACTCTTGAAAGTCTTACAACCGCTGTCTGGAGAGAATTAAGTTCGCGATGATTACGAAGATAAAATAAAGCTCACCATGATTGTTTTACCACCTACGAAGATACATTGGCGCGCTCCAGGTCCGATTCATTATGCTCATTGGATGGCGAAATTGCTGTATGCTTTGAAGATTTTTCTCTTCCGAAATAATTTACAAGCATATTTGATTGTAAATTAACACAACAGGTAGAAATAAGAGGAATGAGCTATCGATGAAATTGTTCCAAATTTTTAAGGACATAATAGCTAGTGTAACGAACTTGTCGAAGAAAGCATATGACAACCCTGGACTTTTGACTTTTGATTGATTTATTTTACAGTTCCTGAACATGAGTATACTGACTCTAACATAATTATATATTAAATAATAATAACGTAATATTTGTATAGCGCAGTTTTGTGTCATTTCACTTCAAGTGCGCTTAACTATAATAAATTTAAAAATAATCCTACAGTGTTCCTTACGAGATCATTACAAAGTATTTATAAAATAATACATATGAAATAAAGAATATACAGTATTTACAGAACAATGACAAGAGAACAAAGATTAACAAAACAGTGCTGTAATAGCACAGAGTAAAATAATAATATACAAAAACAGTGTTATTGTAGCACAGGACAAAACAAGAACTTTTAAACTAAAATATAATACACTAACTTATAACAAAAAATTCAGATATTAAACATAAAAGTACAATTAGGAGGAAACCGAAACCAAACGATTACCGGATACTTGAGAACATCACTTATTACTTGTATTGAAAAGATGTTAGGATTCATGAATGGTACGATTTTTTAAATAATTTTTGTTTTTGTTTTTAAAGCCCGTTTAAATTCTGCCAAATTCTGGATATTATTAAGAGCTGAGGGAAGTTTATTCCAAATGAGAGGGCCAGTTACACGAAAAGAGCGATCATAGTAAACGGCTCGATTTGACCGAGAAAGTTCGGTTAAACGATTAGTAACATCCAGATCTGCTGACCTTAGAGTAAGCTGTCTCTCGCTTAAGTTTTGTCGGACACATAGTTCCGATATATAGGCTGGCGCCATTCCTTACAATGCTTTGAAGGTCATTAAGCAGATCTTGAACTCTATTCTTTCAGGACATCTAAGCCAATGAAGACGATCCCTTAGAAGCGGGGTTATATGACAGTACTTAGATTCACCAAAAATCATTCTCGCCGCAGCATTGAAGACGGACTGTATTCTATTTAATCGTGTTTTAGGTAGGCCAGCATATGCACTATTACAATAGTCCATACGTGAGACAACGAACGAATTTATGAGGGACTTTGCTCCATCAGAGGGAAGGCATCTCCTGATTGACTTTATCTGCCGTAGATGGAAAAAGCCAGAACTCACAGCTTTTGAAATTTGCGACTCAAGAGAAAGACTATTGTCTAGAGTGAAACCAAGAAATTTTATTTCTGTAGAAGGAATTATATCTGTGTCCTGAATACGGATTGGACTGAAATCTATGAGGGCTTGCCTTCCAGGAGAAGCTATCCAAATAAATTCCGTCTTTGTCGGGTTAAGTTTGAGTTTATTGACAGACATCCAACTTGAGACTGTGTTAATGAAACTAACCACCTCGTTTTTAAGGACGTCTTTTTCGTCCGGGGAGCAAAACTTGAAAATAAAAAAATCATCCGCGTAGCCTTGTGATTCAAAGCCAGCTGAGTAAATGAGTCGTTCGAGACGATTCGTATATAGAATGAAAAGAATGGGACCCAGGACAAAACCCTGGGGAACTCCGAATTCGATGGGAGTTTCAGGTGATGTACATTTATTGAAAGTTACTGAAGCTACTCGTCCAGACAGGTACGATGTCATCCATTGGAGAACATCAACTCGAACGCCAAATTCGGTTTCAAGCACATTTAATAAAATACTATGATCTACCGTATCAAAAGCCGCACTCATGTCCAGAACAGATACCAAACCCAACTTACCTGCTTCCATCCCGATGATCAGATCTGAAATTACCCGCAAAAGAACAGTTTCTGTTGAATGAAACTGTCGATAAGCGGATTGATTTTTGGCAAATAGACCAGCGGAGTTCAAGTACCCCACCAATTGTTTGGCAACGATTTTCTCAAGCAGTTTTGATAGAAATGGTAGGTTGGATATAGGCCTGTAATTATCCGAATTGTCAGTATCAAGGTTTGGTTTTTTTAGAATCGGAGTTATAATTGATTTTTTAAGTATTCCCGGTACAAGTGAATTTACTAGTGACTTCTGGATAATTGCGGTAATTACAGGCGCTATATCCGGGAGACATTGTTTTAAAAGCTAGGTAGGTATGGGATCTTGTGCGCATTGTTTGTTTGGACAAGACTTCACAGCACGCGTCACATCTTCTTCTGTTATTGCTGCGAAAGTAGTGAAGTCTCCAGAGAGCGGACTTGGTGACGTGACAGAAGGCGATCCTTCCACACTGAGGTCCCGAATTTTCTCAACATTACTTCGAAAGTGTGTTGCAAAGCTGTTCGCTTCAAGGGAGGAATCGACCTTGATGTTGTTCTCTCCAGACAAAGTCTTTATATTCTGCCAGAGTTTTCGAGGGTCCTTTTCTGATTCAATTTGGTCACACCAAAAGTTCGATTTTTTCTGTGTGATTTCTTCTTTGTACACGTTAATTATATATTGGATTATCTAATGATACTTTACTTTTATTTTATTATTAGGTGTGATTTGAATGAGAGTAACAACTATACTGCGGCTGTACGCTGGTTCTTATTCCTTCCGGAGGACAATCTTTGGTTTTTAAATTTAAAATTATCATTTTCGCTATATTTTGCGAGCGTATTTATCGTAGGATTAGAGTAACCGGGTAGGCCGGCATAAAATTTGGTTGCTTGTGAGACAATGAAGTCCTTTATCAACGGAATGTTGGAGTCTTTATGGAGACAAGAAATTTTACTCGATTTAGGCGCATTAAGCGCAAATCTAATGGCTTTGTTTTGAAAGATTTGAATTTGTTGTATGAGACTGGGTGCCACATGTCCCCAAACGGGACAAGCATAGGTGAAGCCAGGCCTTATTGTTGTTTTGTATAACAGTTATTTGTTGTCCGTTGATAAACGACTTCTTTTTCCCATCATTGGATATAGTGATTATAGACATTTATTTGCTGCTTTAATTTTTCCAGTTATGTGTTTCTCTGAACACGCGGTTTGTCTCTGAACACGCTTTGTGGCGATGCTCTCAACGGTTGAGCTAGAAATGATGTTTTTTTTTTTTTTTTTTTTTTTTTACTTACGGAGACGGTTTACAGTTAGTTCCCGTGAGTACTTAGGCCATAGGCCCATTGTACTATCTCCCATTTTACCTCAATCCTTTAACAATAACCCAGTCCCTTTAATGAAGTTCACCAGAGTTGTCATTGGATATGTGGCTAAGTCTTCTGGTTCCACGATGTGTCTCCCCAGGTATCTGAGCCTAGTTCCCACCAGGGCAGGACATTGGCACCACAAGTGAATTGGAGTCTCTTCATCCTCTTCACATTTTCTACATCTATTGGTGCTTTCCACTCCCAATAGCTGCATGTGTCTCCTGAGATGGCAGTGTCCCGTTAGTAGTCCTACCAGTTCCCTCAGCGAGTTTCTATCCATATCGAGTAGTTTCCTGGTCCGTCTGGGGTCCGGTCCGTTTATGAGTACTTTGGATTGCCTCATTCCGGGTGCCCTCTCCCATTCCTTCCAGTGCTGGGATTTGACCCACCTCTCAATATGTAATTTCGTGTGGCAAGCTGCTACTCCTACATCCGGCTCGGATCCCGCAAGTGGTGCTTTCGCCCCTTTCCTTGCTAGTTCGTCAGCCCGCTTGTTGCCCTCAATACCCTTATGTCCTGGTACCCATATCAGTGTTATTTTATTAATGGTAGCGAGTTCTGTAAGAACAGTCCTGCATTCCATCACCAGTCTGGAGTCGCATCGGTTACTTTCCAGTGCCATTAGGGCTGCCTGGCTATCAGAACAAATAGTTATGTTCTTATTCCTGTACCCGATACGTATATTCTCCTGTGCGCAGACCATGATGGCTTTCATCTCAGCCTGAAACACAGTGCAGTGAGTTCCTAGAGGTATACTGAGTTCCCTCTTGGATCCCTGTAGACATACCCCGGCCCCCGTTCCTTCCTCCATCTTGGACCCATCTGTGAACCAGATTAGTTCCTGTCTGGAGGTTGGACCTGGGACCATGTCCCACTCTTCCCGGGTGGGGTACATCACATCAAACTGCTGTCTGAAGAAGTATTCAGCTTGTTTGCCGTCCTGCTTCATTCCAGCTGTCGGGCTAATTGCCCTCAGTCTTGTTCCGATCTCCGTATGACTGTTTTTGGGCAACTCACCTCTCCAATGACCTTTGCATTTTAACCTGTAGGCTGCCGCCATCGCCGCCCCCTCTATTTCTAAGTTTAGTGGGGGTAGGTTCAGCAGCACTCCCATGGCTAGTATTGGAGTGGTTCGCATAGCTCCTGTGATTCCTCTGCATGCAAGTCCCTGTATGTGGTTGAGTGTGGCCATCACTGTTTTCAGTGTTGTTCTCCTCCACCAGACCAAGGCTGCATGCATGATTCTTGGTTTTACAACGGCTGTGTACAGCCATTGCATCATTTTGGGTTTGAGTCCCCACGTTCTGCCGCAGATTCGCCTAGTTGCCCACATGAGAGCACAGGCTTTTCTGCCCACAGTTTCCACCTGGTTTTTCCAGCTCAGTTTGGCATCTATAATGACCCCGAGGTACTTAACCGTGTCAGAGGGTTCTACCTCCTTTCCGTAGAAGGTTGGATTGCTCCATCCCTCTAGTTTCCTTTTACGTGTAAAGATTACTAGTTCTGTCTTGTCTGGATTGACCGACAGCCCTGTTTCTTCACACCATTCTTCCACTGTTGCCAGTGTTGATTGTATGAGGCCTCTGGATGTGTCTGCATCCCAACACCTTATTATGGTTGCGATGTCATCCGCATACCCTTGAGTATACAGGCCCCTGTTGTTGAGTTTCCTGATGAGGTTGTCCACCACCAGGCTCCACAGCAAGGGTGACAAGACCCCTCCCTGTGGACACCCTCGCGTCACCAATACTCTGAGGTTCACCTCACCCCTTTCCATCGTAAGAATCCGACCTGAAAGCATGTTCTTCAGCCACCTTCTGGTGGTTTTATCGAGTCCATGTCTTTCTGCCGCTTCATCGATGGATTTAATAGAGGTGCAATTAAATGCTCCCTCTATGTCCAGGAAGAGTCCTACTGCTAGTTCCCCGGTTGCCTGCGCCTGCTCCAGTTTGTATACCAACCTGTGCAGTGCCGCGTCAACCGACTTACCTGGTTGATACGCAAATTGTAACTCATGGAGGGGCTTTTCTCTCAGTGCCCCGTCTCTTATGTGTCTATCCATTAGCCTCTCCATTGTCTTTAGAAGAAAAGAGGTGAGGCTAATTGGACGGAATGCGCCTGGTTGGTCGTAGTCAGTTCTCCCAGGTTTAGGTATGAACACTACCCTTGTTTTCCTCCATGGTATGGGGATGTATCCGAGGGCGCAGCACGCCCTCAGGATCTTAGTCACCGGGAGTAAGATTGTATCCAGACCTCTCTGCAGAAGTGCCGGAAAGATACCATCTTCTCCTGCGCTTTTAAAAGGGTCGAACCCTTCGATTGCCCATTTAACTTTGGAGGGAGTCACTATTTTAGCGGCAGTGTCCCAGTCCTTACCATCCCGTATAACTCGGGCTGGTGGTGGACCGGTGTCACCTGCTTCTAACTTTTTGTAGCCGGGAAAATGTTTCCCCAGCAGTTCCTCCAGCTCCTCCTCGCAGTTATCGGTGAAGCCTCCATCGGCTTTCCGAAATGGGCCTTTAGCTGCCCCTGGGTCTTTAGCGAGAATTTTTTGAATTCTTGCAGCTTGCGGGATGGTTTCCACCTCCCCGCAGTACTTCTCCCAGGAGCCTGTTTTGGCTATCCGGATTGCTTCCTTGTACTCTTTCTGGTATTGCTTGTGAGCATCCCAGTTTCCAGATTTTTTGGCCCTGTTGAAGGCTTGCCTTACTAGTTTCCGTAGCTCCTGCAGTTTTCTGCTCCACCACGGTGTTTTGTCCCTGGTACTTGTCTTCAGAGGGCAGCTATTTTCGTATGCCCCTATCATTGAGTCCCTCAGTATTTCTACTGCGTCCTCAATTTCTTCAGGGCAGCCGTATTTCGCTGGGAATCTTGTCATTCCTATGTTTAATTCCTCTGAATACCGAGTCCAGTCAGTTGCTTTTGGGTTCCTGTATGTGTCGGTCCCCGTTTTATTTGTCTCTCCCTCTAGTTTAAATACTATGTGTCGATGATCCGACAGGGATGGTTCATCCGAAACTCTCCATCCTGAGACTCCCAAAGTTCCTAGAGTCAGGTCTATCACCTCCTGTCTGCTACTTATAACAAAGGTAGGTTCCCTACCTCTATTGAGAATCTCAAGGTTCACTGTCATCAGGTATTCCAGGAGGTCCTGTCCCCGTTTGTTGATGTCCGTACTCCCCCACACAGTGTGGTGCGAGTTAGCATCTACTCCGAGTATCAGTTCCCTACCCTTCTCCCTGCAGTCCTGGATGAGTCTCGTTATTTCCCTAGAGGGTGGTGGTTCCGCAGAGTCATAGGGCATGTACGCTGACGCCACTACTACTTCTCGGCTTCTTTCGTCCAGCGTGACCTGTAGCTTCACAGCCACCAGGTCCCTGCTGCAGTGTTCGGGAAGCAGTGTGCCGGCTATCCCTCTGATGAGGATGCAGGCACGTGGTCTGTCCCCCGACTCCTTGTAGTAGAGTAGACCTTGGTTCATGTTTAGTCCTCTGACCTTCTCCCTGTAAGTCCAGGGTTCTTGAATCAGCGCGACATCCACACGGTCCCGGGTAACTCTCCTGTTGAGCACGGCAGCCGCTGCTGGGCTGCGATGTAAGTTTATTTGGATGAAATGTAAGTTTTTAGCCATTTTTGGGGGTCTAATCCTTACCCTTTACATCCAATATCCGCTCCTCGGTATTGGGTCCGCGCACCGTGAAGGTGGCCTTCCTTATACCGACGTGCGCCGTCATTCCCATTTCCCGCAGCACTTTTACACTGTCCTCATCCACGCTCATGATCAGGCGATATCTATCTTTCTCCCTGATCGAGTCGTGGACGATCCACTTTTTTGTGTGTAGCCGCGGGGTCTGGTTCTCCAGCTGTTGCAGCAGCCTCTCGGTGCTTACTGCACCGTTTTCAGGAATTACCGCCTTGACCTTCACATACTTTGGCAGTTCATCTAACCCTACCACCTCCAGGTCGCAACCCTGCCATTTCCGTAAGGTCGGCACTATCTCCCTCAGCCATTTCTCAGACTCCTTGTCGGAGCAGGTCATTCTCAGTACGCCCTTCTGAATGAAGCACTCGTCGAATCCGGGTCTGAACTGTCCTTTTGGGATGTTCAGAATCAGATCGCCGGCACCCTCACTCACAAGGGCCTCCTGCTCCCTTGTAAACTCCTCCTCCCTGTTCCTATGGACAATAGCCACCCTAATTTTATTGTCAGCGGCTTCCGCATAGGTGGCAGGGGTGGGAGTTCCTCGGGGCTTTTTCCGAGCATTTTCCGGTGTTAGCCCGGAGGGTTTACGTTCCGGTGAAGTCCTACTCCTCTTTCCGGCCTTTTGTTCCCTGGGCATTCCTGGTTGCTCCCGGTTACCCTGTAGGGTCCCCGTTTGCTTCCAGTCTGTCCCTGGTTTTTGAGCCCCGGTATGGCTGTCCTTCGAGGTCCCTGGCTGTCCCCAGCTGACTTTAGAAGTCCCTGGTTGCTCCTGGTATCCTCTCTTTAGTCGCCAGTTGACTCCAGAGGTTCCCGGCTTTGTCTGACCGGTTCCCTGTATCAGAGGTTCCCGGTCGGAACCCCGCCTCTCCTTATTATATTTTTTCCTCGCAGCCCCACTGCGTCTTTTGTTGATGCGGATTTTCCCCACTTCATCCGTAAGGGACTTCACCGCATCTTTCTCCGTGGTGGCTGTTAGACGGTCCTCCTTTACGCCCCCCCCCTCTCCTCCGGTACCTCGAGGGTCCCAGTTGGAGGTGGGGGTTCTTACAGGAGTTAGTTTGCAGGTCCCGTGAAGGTCCCTTCTTATCCGCATCTGAATCCCCTGGAGGATTCAGTCGCGTTGAGTTCTTTTGAGGTTCCTCTTTTCTTGGGTTCCCCGAGGGTTCCACAAGGGAAGAGTCCACCTTGGTGGTCTCATCTCTCCTTTCCACTCCCTCTCGGTTCCTCGAAGGCCCCAAGAGGGAAGAGACCTCCTCGGTGGTCTCATCTCTCCTTTCCACTCCCTCTCGGTTCCTCGAAGGCCCCAAGAGGGAAGAGACCTCCTCGGCGGTCTCATCTCTCCTTTCCACTCCCTCTCGGTTCCTCGAAGGCCCCAAGAGGGAAGAGTCCACCGAGGTGGCCTCATCTCTCCCTTCCTCTCCCCTCAGGTTCCCCAAAGGCCCCTCGTCATTGTTGTTTTTTTTTATTATTTTTATAGTCCATATTTGGTCCCACGAGTATCTAGGGAAATACATGGTCCACCCCAGCAGAGCCCCGAATGCTGGGGTAAGGTCTAAATACTCCGAGATTCGACCTTGTGTCTCGGAGGCACCGTTCGTGACACTGTTCCCCAGTGCCATTCAGCCCTAAGCACGGTAGCTAACACCTTAGCTTGGGATGGCTACTGCAGGTCATGTTTACACTCCCTGAGCGATGGGTTCGCCACACTCCCTACGAAATGATGTTAGTATCGTCCGCAAATTGAGTGATTTTAACATTATTGTTCACGGGTTTAGAATTTTTTTTTCTTTTTTCTTTATTCGTTGCATAAATTATTTACATTGTTAGTGGATTTTTCGACCACCATGCTAGGCTGATGCCCGTGTTGTGGTGATCGTTCAATATCGCTACAATAGATGTTATATGAGGATGGAGAGAGTTGGCTGCCTTGTGGGACCCCAGCTGATATGGGGCGGGTTGTGGAGAATACATTCTCTATTTTAACTTTAAAGGATCTATCTCTTAGGTAGTTGGCTATTAATTGAATAAGTCTTGATGGATAACCAAGAGAGTACATTTTATATAAGAGGCTGTTATGCCAGACTTTGTTGAAAGCTTTACTTACGTCGAGTGAAAGAATCACTGTTTTTTTTCCTGATATTGAATGCCTCCGTGATGTATTCCACAACACGCAGGAGTTGGTGAGAGGTTGAATGACCTGCTCTAAAACCATGTTGCAACCAAGTGAATGAATTTAATCGTGCAAGTATAATTTTTTCCACGATTTTACGTAGGCAAGGAAGGAGGCTAATTGGCCGATAATTCTCCGTTAATAATGGATTCTTGCCTGGTTTGGGAATTAAAATTAGGTCAGCTTCTTTAAAATCCTTAGGAAAGCAACGTAGCCAAAGTGACGCGTTGAAAATGGCTGTCATGGCGCAGATGCCTTTAGTTGAGAGATGTTTTAAAATCTTATTAGAAATGCCACCAGGCCCGGCGGCCTTTTTCTTCTTTAATTTTTTAATTATGTTAAATATTTCTGTAGGAGTTGCGCACCTGATTGGGGGATCTTCAGGGACAAGATTTAGGATTGCTTCTACTTTTGAATCCACTTTTGCTACGAATGCAGGATCGTCGTGATCGGTGTTTTGGGGTGAATTGACTGTCAACGCTATCTGCGAAGGCTTTCTGCCTTGTCTGCAGCGGAGTAAACTTTTCCGTTGAGGCCTTGAATCGGAGAGATATGACAACCCTGGGATTTCAAGAATGGAATTTACGCTCCCACACAGTACCATGCCGCCAGCACGTTATCCCCTCCGTAACCCGCTAAACTATGAGAGAGCTGCTATTGGACAACGAAACACTGTGCGTTTGGCGCATCTTCCAAACGATTTCTAAAACGCTATAATGTTCTTCAATAAACTTATCAATTGAAAACATAAACGCAATTGATAATAAATATATGCAGCAGCTTCTTTGGACTCGAAAACACATTTGAATAACCCCGTAATACTTTCACCAGAGGCTACAATTTGGATCAATAAATAAATATCATCACCTAAAAACTTAAATTACTCCTCAATATTGTCCCATGATATTTGTAAACTTGTACCTTTTCTTGTTAAAACAATTAAAATGATGTGAGACTTTGGTTTTGGGGATCGGGACTGTCTTGGCAATGGCTATCACACACAATTTTAACACCTCTGACCGAAAATCGTAGCTATTAGGAAAAATACCTAACACAAACACCCTACAAAGAATAGGGAGGTTCTGTGCCCCAAAAGTCCGACCAGGATTTGCCCTGTAAAAAACAGACGGCAAACCGGTAGGAAGTCAGTTCAAAACTACCAGCCAAGAAGAAACAGTCCTCAAGAAACCAAAGTCTCCAATTTCAAACTTCTTTTCAAGTGTTTTAATATGTCTTAAATTCAGTTTACCTCTCCCAGTACCCCAGTCGCCTGAACCCGTAAAACCCCAGTCTCAAAAGTGAAAAATATATTTTTTAATTCAGTACTAAAGCCAAGTTTTTGCCAGTTTACCTAGAACCATTTATCAAGTAGTAAATTCACCCAAAGACTATTGGCGTACAAAAATCCATTGGCGTACTATTGTATCCAGCTCTCTATTTGTTTATACAGTTTATGTACAAACATCTCGTACAGCTAGGCTTGCTTTCCGCCTACTTTCCAGACTCACAGAATCAGTTTCCTCAAATAAGTCAATATGGTGCATGAACCTCGGATAAGTTCCATGCGTCCGCAATAGACACGTGAGGAATTTCTTCTGGATATGCTCCAATTTATCAATGTACTTCCGGCTTGTACCCAGTGGCGTAGCGAGGGGGGTGGGCGCCCGCCCCAGGTTCCACCCGATGGGGGGGGTGACACCCGACCGGGCGTCAACCCCCCAAGAGTACAATTCCCTGGCTACCCCCTCCAGGACAGGCCAATTTTTATGAAGTTGAAATGTGCGTTTGTCAACTTTAATGGGGAGGGGTGGGGGGGGGGGGGTGACACCGTGTTATCCGCCCCGGGTGCCACCCATGCTAGCTACGCCACTGCTTGTACCAGCTTGACATCAGCATGATGCCAGCACGGCAACAGCCTTTGAACATCATGTAAGTGAATTATAAACCAACGTCTCATAAAGTAAACAGTATTTTGTCAATAAACCGCAGACATTTTTTATTGGCGACGAGATTAAACAAAACCTATTTTATTTATTCTCGTCGCAAAACAGACAGATAGTATTTGCATCTTTGAAAATAATTTAACATAAAATGTCAAACTGCCAATAAACAAAAGTTTTAAAAAGGTATGAGGAAAATGAGAACGTTTTAGTCTTTGGAAGACACCTTTAAAACCATGTAAATACCTTCCGATTACTAGTTAAAATGCAGTCCATGGGTTTAATCTATTAATCAGAGGAGAGTTAAGAATTAAAAATAATCAACACCTAGTTTTATTAACTTTTTTATTGTATAAAATCAACCAATTTGTTTCAGGTTTGAAGGTTTCTCATTTTCGCTATTCTCTTCAGGTTTGAAGATTTCCTGAAGAAGTGAGCGTTACTTATGAAGCATAAAAGTGCTTTTATTTTTAGTTAAAATGATTCCATAAAATAAGTTTTCCGTTTTTAATGAGATTTAAAAAAAAGTTGTCTGATGTTATGAAAATCCCGAAGAATCGGATGATATGATAATTAAGTATAGTTGAACCTTTATGTGGAAAGAGTTATGCTAAAACTAGGTCTGGTAGAGCTGTGAATCGCCCTGTAAGATTTAATAAAAAAAGCATAAAAGTTGTTTGAATTTGTTTGATTGTAAAATATTAGTCATTTAGATTGTTTTGAAAATAAAAAGGGAAGGATGACAGGATGCTGTGTCTTTTGTTGATAGTATGCACGCACATGTACCTACCAATGCAACCTATCATCAGATCTGTTGATAAGGTTGGCAAAGTTGGCACTGTCGGCGTTCCGCTTGACAACAGCCTTTGAAAATGTAATGCTGCGAATTCACTTGCGAAAGCCGTGAATTATGCGTAAGAAGGTAGCCAACCTTTACTCTCGTTTTCTATTATCTAACCGAAAATAAAAACCCAAGATCCTAAAATTAGTGTTTAGTTTGGATTTAAATTTAAAAAATATGCCAAAAAATTAGCATAAAAAAGTATTTTAATATTGTTATGTCATTTCGCGCCGTTTGCGGTTGTTACATTCCTTTCCCATAATTCGTGGTTCAAGAACAACATACCACAAACAATTTCGTTATTATTATAGATTATGCCTCCACAGACATTTCAATTTTAGTTGATCAATTCTGTTGAATGACACTTGAAAGCTTTTTAACAATTGTGAACTGATATTTCAACAAAATTTGATCAAGTTTTTTCAAACATTTTTTGTCGTTCAATAAAAGTTGATCAACTAAAACTGAAATATCAGAACGCGGCATTAGAGAGCGTACGACATGAATAAAATGGTTGTTTCGGAAATTACAGAGAAATAGAAATATTATATAACTAATATAGAGAAACAATACACTTTTTTAACTTCCATGTCTATTTATGAATTACTTTTTTGGGATTAGGATCAGGTTTAAGCACTCTTCATAATTTGTACAATCCAAAGAATTCTTTGGAAACATTTTCACTTATCGGACTTTCGATAGAGGTTCATTTTTTTAAATGATTTTTCTCCATGGCACTTTACTCCTATAAGTTTTAATTTATTTTAGTAAAATTGTGTGGGTATTCTCAGGGAGAATATCTTTACCAGACATCTATCTATATATATAAAAATCTAAAAATGTTTGTATGTTCGCTACGCGTTGCTAAAGCATCATCCGATTGCGACGAAACTTTGGGGATTTGATGTGTGCATGCCCGCGATGGTTTCTGTATACAATAGTGAGCTCTGGCATCATGAAATTATGAATTATGCACTGCTTAACCGTTCATTCAATTGCAATGAAACTTTGGTGAGTTTTTGTGAGCACGTCAACGAAGGTTTCTATATCTACTTCTACTACACTATATAAAGAGGTAAGATTTGTTTGTTTGTTTGTTTGTTTGCATCGAATTGGCTCTGAAACTACTGAACCGATTTGAAAAATTCTTTCGCTGTTGGGAAGCTACACTATCCTTGAGTGACATAGGCTATATAATATTTTCAAAATAATTAGGGATCATTACTAAAAATCCAATAATGCAACCCAAGGTGTAAAAAAATTACCTAAAATATTCTTTACATCGCGTGCGCTGCGAAAACTATTGATGATAGAATAAAATAATGTACTACGACTTTGTAGAACACATCATTATTTACAAAAAAATTTGCGACAGCATATGTCTAACTATTATGGTTATGCCGCAATAAGTATTCTTTTATTTTAAAAATTTAATTAATATGTCGCCGCTTGAAAAGGTCCTTTATTTGTATCTTGGTGTTAATCCTTATCAAAATAAATTACTTCATATTCAAGACAGCTTCAATACCTTTATTTAACTTTTTGAATTTTTCAATTCGGATATTTAATTAGAAAGATATCACGAGTTTAATAATGTTAGTATTAGAAAAAAGTTTCGGCTACGGGCCGGGCGGGAGAGGAGTAAAGAAATGAAGTGCCAGGGGGGTTGGTGGGACGGGGGAGCGGGAGAGCGGTGGCGGGGAAGGTGGAAGTGGAACGCTGGAGGGGAACGCACGGGAAAAAACATGCAAGGAGTAACATTTTATTTATTTGAATATGGCATTACAACGCATGCCGGGAAACAGCTATATATTATAAAAGAAAATACAAAAAAACGTGCGAACCGCAAAAACTCAGAAACGAGTCCCGGTACGATCAAGGGAGTTATAAGGTGTGATAGATCTCTGTCCCTCGGGAAAAAAGGTACCCGATCTCTGTCTCTCGGGAAAAAAGGTACCCGTTTTTACCTAAAGGGCGTGCTTTTGAAGATATAAAGGCTGGAAGTTTCGCCCTCTTGAAATTTCGGAAAGTTCAAGAAGGTTCTATAGAACTCTAGAATGTTCTGGAAGGGGTGGCGGAGTATGTCGTGGAATGTTCGGGAATAGGGAATCGGGATTATCATTGTGAAACATTCCATAACACTCTCAAATGATTTCCTGAGCGAAGCCGGGTAACCCAGCTAGTATATATATATATATACTGGTGAGCTCTGACATTATGTAATTTGAATAAAAAATTGCAATAGGTGGAGCTGTTTGAAACCTGAATGTACAGGCAAGGGCATAGCTAGGATTTTGTTAAGGGGGGGGGGGGGGGGGGGGCAGGCGTAGACAAAGCAAGAATATATCTAAGGTAAATGCTGCATAAGCAATGGGTCAGGTTATGTTAAAAATGAAAAACAAAAATCCATCAGCTAATTTATTTTACAAAAAAGTAGTCAACGAGGTTCTTTTCAAAACCGTTTTAACATCTCAGATTCAATTGTATCCTTAGTTTTTTGTACCATGGTTCGGTGTACTCTGACACTGAGCATACATAGGCCGTTCAAACGGTTTTCAGTAATCGTTGATCTCAGCCATGTGCCAACACGACGCAGTGTGGAAAAGGACCTCTCTATGTTACTTGTAGTGCAAGGTTGTGCCAAGGAAATAAGCATTGCTTTTTTTGTTGCGGGAAAGAAAATGTTCGCCTCCTTTAACACTTCAGTAAAATCTGGTTTTTCGAGATCTTCTCTGGTCATACCCTTGTTCTGCCATTTTTTATACCATAGTTCGGCTTCTTGATTAAAATTAAGTAAATCGTAGTATAGGCAAAAAAATTGTGCTTTTTCTTTGAAATCAATTAACGAGATATTCAACATTGTACTTGGATGTAGCGACATTAATCCGAAAGCAGGCAAATTTTGGTCACCAAAACGCTGCTCCAGTTCAGATATCAGGGAATCTAAATAAGAAATGATAAAATCGATCGCTTCCAAAAATCGCATGGAGTCTCAGCAAGGTGATTGGCAGTTGTTGATTGATTGTTGTTACAGCTAGGCTTGCTTTCCGCCTACTTTCCAGACTCACATAATCAATTTCCTCAAGTAAGCAATGTGGTGCTTGAACCTTAGATAAGTTCCATGCGTCCGCAACAGACACGTGAGGAATTTCCTCTGGATATGCTCCAATATATCAATGTACTTCCGGCTCGTACCCAGTGGCGTAGCGAGGGGGGGGGGGGAGGCGGCCCACCCCAGGTACCACCCGACCGGGTGTCACCCCCCAAGAGCACAATTCTCTAGCCACCCACCCCTCCCCCCAGGACGGGGCAACTTTTTATGAAGTTGTAATTTGTGTTTGTCAACTTTAATGGGGGGGGGGGGGGGGGGGGGGGGTGACACCACGTTATCCTCCCTGGGTGCCACCCAGGCTAGCTACGCCATTGCTTGTACCAGCTTGACACCAGCATGATGCCAGCATGACAACAGCCTTTGAACATCATGTAAGTGAATTATAAACGAACGTCTCACAAAGTAAACAGTATTTTGCCAATAAACCGCAGGCATTTTTTTATTGGCGACGAGAATAAACAAAACTAAAACAGACAGACAGTATTTGCGTCTTTGAAAATAATTTAACACAAAATGTCAAACCTCCAATAAACAAAAGTTTTTAAAAGATATGAGGAAAATGATAACGTTTTAGTCTTTGGAAGACACCTTTAAAATCATGTAAATACTTTCAGATTACTAGTTAAAATGAAGTCAATGGGTTTAATCTATTAATCAAAGGAGAGTTAAGAAAAACAACCAACTTTATTTTTAGGTGAAAAAATGTAATAAGCAGTAATTGTTGAATGAAACACTAGTACATATTGAATTATTTGGCTGGTGGAAGATAAGCCGACGTAGCTCAGTTGGTACAGCAGTTGACCGGATATCAGAAGGACGTGGGTTCAAGTCCCGTCGGCGGCATTTATCTTTTCTCGGGAGATTTTTTTAATGTTGATGAGTGTTTCAGGCTAATAATTATTGCTTATAATAACTTTTATTTTTAGTTAAAATGATTCCATAAATAAGTTTGCTGTGTTTAATGAGATTTAAAAAAAAGTTGTCTGATGTTATGAAAATCCCGAAGAATCGGATGATATGATACTTAAGTAGTTGAACCTTTATGTGGAAAGAGTTATGCTAAAACTAGGTCTGGTAGAGTTGTGAATCCCCCTGTAAGATTTAATAAAAAAAAACATAAAAGTTGTTTGTATTTGTTTGATTGTAAAATATTAGTCATTTAGATTGTTTTGAAAATAAAAAAGGAAGGATGACAGGATGCTGTGTCTTTTGCTGATAGTATACCAATACCAATGCAACCTATCATCAGATCTGTTGATAAGGTTGGCAGAGTTGGCACTATCGGCGCCACGTTTGACAGTGCATTTTAAAATGTAATGTTGCGAATTCGCTTGCAAAAATAAGCGCGAGCCTAGCCGTGAATTATGCGAAAGGAACGTAGCAACCGTAACTCGCGTTTTCTATTATCTAACCCCCAAAATAAGAACCTAAGATCCTAAAGTCAGTGTTTAGTTTGGATTTAAAATTTAAAAAATATGCCAAAAAACTAGCATAAAAAAGTATTTTAATATTGTTATGTCATTTCGCGCCGTTTGCGGTTGTTACATTCCTTTCCCATAATTCATGGTTCAATATCAACCTACCACAAACAATTTCGTTATTAGCTTTTATGCAGTGGCGTAGCGTAGGGGGCCGGGGGGGGGGGGGCGGCCCGCCCGGGCGGCACTTTTATGGGGGGCGGCAAATTTTCACAATAATAATGATTATACATTTTTTAAGAAAATAATTATTATCATTAGAGAGAAACATAATGTAAACAACGTTGTACCTCAGTGTCGTAGCGTGGGGGGAGTAAAGTAAGTTATTTTTAAAAAATGTATACTAATTATTTGAAAATGTTCTACAATACTTTCGTTTACGATTCCAACTCTTTATTTTATTATTTATTGTAAATGTCAATAATTATATTTTTTTAAGCTGCAAATTTCGTTATTCGTAGGAAAACCGTACGCATATTATGAGAAAAATTCTAATTAAAGCTGGGAACTCGCAAACAAATTCGCTCTTAATTAAAACCAGAATTGTATTCAGAATGTAACGATGCATTTCGAAGGAGACCATTTTTTTATTCGAAGTCATTCGCCACACACCACCCCCCCCCCCCCCCCCCCTCCCTCTACAAGACCTAGAAACTAGACCTCCCTCACTCGAAGTGCAGTTATAAAATTCTAGTTGCAGACTATGTATATGCTGCCAGAATAAAAGAGAAACCATTTTCATATTCTCAAGGTAGTTTAAATTCGCCACATACAGATTTAATTTAACCCGTCTAATCACAGAGACACACATTGTCCCACACATTTCATTTTAAAATAAAATTGTATGAATGCGATAAAAAAACTGAAGAGACAGTTTAATTACATTTTTTTTACGAAAAGGAATCTGTGTTTAAAAAAGATGTGTATTTTTGTGCCAATTTACATTTCCAATATCCAAATTTTAATATTTAGAAACAAAAATGTTCAAATAAGCACGTCGAAAAAATTATTTTATCTAGATTTTAGAGCATTTTTTGCAAAAGGGTGAAAAAAAAAAACAAAAAAAGGAACATTTAAAATGCATGGGAAATGGGAAGAACCTGGAATTTTGTGCGCAAACCTTGACAGGCAAAAGTTTATAGATATTTTTTTCTTATTATTCGAAGGATTAACCCAGTTTTCCGAATGTTCCAATTGAGGATTCATCTGGTGATACAGTTCGAAGGAAACATTATCTTATTGGAAGTGCAGTTATAAAATTCTAGTTGCAGTGTCTGTATGTCCTGCCAGAATTAAAGAAAAACCATTTTCATGTTCTGAGTGTAGTTTTAATTCGCCGCATACAGATATAATTTAAAGCAGTTTTAAGTTAAAAATTTAAAATTTCTGTTTTGGTTTTATCTGCTGACACATTTCGAAGGAAAACATTCTCTTAATTGAAGTTCAGTTACAAAATTCTAGTTGTAGACTATTTATTTAATGCCAGCTTAAATAAAACATTTTCATATTCTGAGTGTAATTTTAATTCACCGCATACAAACTTGTTTTGTGTTCAGAATAACACGATAAAATAAATGAAGAGTTGCGGAATCATCGTGTACCCAGTCAAGCTTTACATTTGAGTTGCATACCAAATGCTGCAAAATTCTGTACGGTAATTCTGTATTCAACACGGTGTAAAAGTTCAAGATGCGAAATCCTCTTACATGGATACCATTTTCGATTTACGACAGTTATAAACTTTGTAGTAGAATTTATTATAATAACTCGTCAAATGTGATTATTAAACGTGATCGGCTCGTATAAATAGGTCGTTATAAAAATAGGATTTTCACAACCCCCCCCCCCCCCTCCCCCGTTCCAAGTTCCCAAATAAGGGGGCGGCGAAATATTCCTCCGCCCCGGGCGGCCGACACCCACGCTACGCCACTGCTATGGTGCCTCCACAAACATTTCAATTTTAGTTGATCAATTCTGTTGAATGTTACTTGAAAGCATTTTAACGAGTGTGAACTATCTTTCAAGAAATTCAAAACCGAGGCGAACGGTCGGGCCTTTACGCACGCTTGACTTGGGGAGTGATAAGGATAAGGATAAGGATTAGGATAAGGATAAGGATAAGGATAAGGATAAGGATAAGGATAAGGATAAGGATAAGGATAAGGATAAGGATAAGGATAAGGATAAGGATAAGGATAAGGATAAGGATAAGGATAAGGATAAGGATAAGGATAAGGATAAGGATAAGGATAAGGATAAGGATAAGGATAATGATAAGGATAAGGATAAGGATAAGGATAAGGATAAGGATAATGATAAGGATAAGGATAAGGATAAGGATAAGGATAAGGATAAGGATAAGGATAAGGATAAGGATAAGGATAAGGATAAGGATAAGGATAAGGATAAGGATAAGGATAAGGATAAGGATAAGGATAAGGATAAGGATAAGGATAACGACAAGGATAAGGACAAGGACAAGGACAAGAATAAGGAAAAGGAAAAGGACAAGGACAAGAACAAGGAAAAGGACAAGGACAGGGACAGGGACAGGGACAGGGACAGGGACAGGGTCAGGGACAGGGACAGGGACAGGGACAGGGGCAGGGGCAGGGGCAAGGGCAGGGAAAAGGATAAGGATAAGGATAAGGATAAGGATAAGGATAAGGATAAGGATAAGGATAAGGATAAGGATAACGATAAGGATAAGGATAAGGATAAGGATAAGGATAAGGATAAGGATAAGGATAAGGATAAGGATAAGGATAAGGATAAGGATAAGGATAAGGATAAGGATAAGGATAAGGATAAGGATAAGGATAAGGATATGGATAAGGATAAGGATAAGGATAAGGATAAGGATAAGGATAAGGATAAAGATAAGGATAAGGATAAGGATAAGGATAAAGATAAGGATAAGGATAAGGATAAGGATAAGGATAAGGATAAGGATAATGATAAGGATAAGGATAAGGATAAGGATAAGGATAAGGATAAGGATAAGGATAAGGATAAGGATAAGGATAAGGATAAGGATAAGGATAAGGATAAGGATAAGGATAAGGATAAGGATGAAGATACGGATGACGATGAGGATGAGGATGAGGATGAGGATGAGGATGAGGATGAGGATGAGGATGAGGATGAGGATGAGGATGAGGATGAGGTTGAGGAACGGGAACGGGAACGGGAACGGGAACGGGAACGGGAACGGGAACGGGAACGGGAACGGGAACGGGAACGGGAACGGGAACGGGAACGGGAGGCAATAACCATTTGAAACACTATAGAGTCGGAGAGAAATGTAGGGAAACCAAATAGGATACAATGATTTATGTACCCGCAATGTTTACTGTTAGTCGAGACGATGTAAATGCCTTTCCATGAATAAAACTAAGTCTAAGTAGCCACACTCTTTTCATTTACTAGCTTTAATTGGGATGTTTTGTCACCTTGATTGGTGTAGCTGAATATGAAGCCGTTCCGACCTATCGGCCTATGAGAACGAGTGCTCGAGTACTAAGTCGAAGACATGGTTCCGACTCCACTCATTGCAAGTTCTGCTTAGATGCTCACAGACGCCTTTTCCTCACACTGGAGCCCCATTTTCTCACAATATTTCAATGATTCCTTGCGGTTTTGTAAGTAGCTTTTCGGTAAGTTATTTTGCATGAATGTTAGTTATATTCCTACTCAATAATTTTTTTTTATTTCCTTGGATGAAAGTTATTTCAAATTAGCCATTAAACTGGAAAAATCGATAATTATGCAAAAAACATCATAGACAGAGAGCTACTGAACCCTTTGGGTAACGGTATGTCTGTATAACTAGAAATTCTTTAAGTGATGAGTCATAGCATGATATGTACGATAACCATCACTTGGGAGGCATCAGCGAGGTACGTCATCAATCCTTATATTTTTGAAAGTGTAAAAAAATAATTTTAAAAAAACTTGTTGCTGTATGCTGGAAATTTTTATACGATTCAGTTCAATCATTGTAAAGTTTAAAAAAATGACAGGCGATTTCATAGCACAAGTACCTGACAGGTGAATCAAAAGGTGTATAGTATATAATTTTCAACTTATTAAGTTCAGTAGCTCTCGGTCTATCAGCAGAAATAACTAATTTATAACACTTTAGTTTTAGTATTTGTTCTGATCGCAGACTGATCGATCTGGAACCATCATGTGGAGTATCGAGACAGGGTGAGCTGGTGCTCGTGCTGGTGCTGGCTGACGTCATCCAGCTGCTTCTGGTATTTATGGCGCGCTTGGTTCCATCCGGGAGCAGAACCACAATAATTGTTTCGTTCCTGGTTCAGCAATTGTTGTACGAGAAATTGATCGAACTGAGGAGAAGAGTTTTTGTCGTATCATTGATAAGGATTCGGTTAGGAGAAAATAAGAGTTTTTCAATCCCTTCTTCCTCATCCATCCATCGCTTTGGTGCTGGAACTGAATAAGGATGGGTCGGCTCTTCTAGTTTAGTCGATACCTTTGATAGCGTCTCCAGGGCACCCTAGGCCGGTTAGCACTGCGTTCACCAGGGATATAGTGATATAGGGATATAGTGTAGAAGAAGTAGGTAGGTGTTTCCTGGATGCTGCGTCTATGGCGTCTACATGAAGCTCAAGTTGAGCCAGATTCTCATAGAGGGCACTGATTCCGATTTCATCTTCACCAAGCATTGAAGTCTCCACGGAGACTTGAGAGATCAGTTTGTCAGTAGTTGTCGGGTTAATTGTTGGCCTTTTCAAGTCGTTTTTCGAAGTCATTCAAGGTATCTGTGAAATTTGGTTTAATTCTTCGAACGACATGTTTATTGCGATGACCGGACAACTCAGAATGGATTCAATTCCACACCTCCTTTGAAGTGATGAAAAAAATTGGCTAAATCGAATATGTTAGTTTAGGTTAATGACTTTTCAAGGTGTTGAGTTGAGTTGTTTCTGAGTTGTCATGGAACCGTTTATTGTGTTATTATGTAAGTCATTGTCACTGTCAAGTATTTTATACTATCACTGAATAATATGATTTTACGAAGGTGATTTTATTTATTTTTACTTTAACGCTTTTTAGCTTAAAGTGTGGGCGCAAGCAAACGCGTGATTCGAACAATGCTTTTGATAGAGATAGTATTAAAATATTAGAATACTAGCAGACCCGGATACATGTTGCTGTGGCTAACAAAACACAACGCCATTACCCAACCTTTATAAAATCCACACCACCCGCTTGCCAGCTGCCCGCTGCCCGTTGCCCGCTGCCTGAATTGAATATTTGAATTTCTCGGCTTTTATCTACTATAATAAGCGTGTATTATACCTACATATAAATCTTCCTATTGAATTACTCTATCTATTGGTGAAATCCGCATGAAAATCCGTTGCGTAGTTTAAAAGATCTAAGCTCACATACATTTTGGGCGACTTCAGGTTTTGATTTAGGGTGGCGCAAAAAATAAAAATCTAGAGTAGGTATAGAAAAAAGTAGGCTTCTACAACATATTAATGCTTTAGGCTCTAGCAATACAAAAGAAACGAACGGAAGATGAACTATGAAGTTTTTTTGAAGTAAAACTTCATTACGCACGCTCGACACTTGGGGGTAAAATGATGAATACGTTATGAAACGTTACGAAAACATATGAAACGTTACGTAAAAATGTGACACGTAACGAAAAAATGTGAAACGCTAATCAATATGAAACGCTTATCAATGTGAAACGCTTATCAATGTGAAACGCTAATCAATGATATGAGTTGAGTTGAGTTGAATTGAGTTGAGTTGAGTTGAGTTGAGTTGAGTTGAGAGTTGTGAGTTGAGAGCTGAGATCCGAGTGCTGAGAGCTGAGAGCTGAGGGCTGAGAGTTGAGAGTTGAGAGTTGAGTTGAGTTGATGGGGATGTTGAGGGGATGGGGATATTTTTATTCCTGTTATTCTTATATTCTTAATGGACGGCATAACTTAGTGAAGTTTTACTTCAGTCGTGTGGTCTAACACACACTCGTTTTTTTACATGAGCTCCACACAGGAGGCCCTGAGGAAAATAATTTCTCTCAGTTCCTATGTCATCTTTGGGGATGCTGTGTGGAGGTTTTTTTAAGGAAAGGAAGGAGAGGAGAGTTCTGGGATGGAAAAGGGTTTAAGGGGTGGGTAGGAATCTGGGGTTCAGTGTGTCCTGGTCTAAAGTGATGTAAATTTGGAAACGCAAATCGGACGTCAATCCCAGAAGTCATGCATCGGCCAGCCAGGGTGGAGCAAACGCCCCACCTTGCCGAAGGTTATTCAAATCATTTACAAATTTCATTAAAAAAAATTGATGAAACTTTACCTTTCAAAAATTCAATGTAAATTTTTTTTTATTATTGTGTATTTTATTTAGATATAAAATTTGACATCTTATATCTAATGTTTTCTTTTTTATGACTACTACAATATTATTTACTACTTACTGACTAAAATTTGGACTTTACAACATTAAGACATAATCCACGAAAAACTGCAAGACTTGTAGCCTCCTTAACATTTACAGGGAGTTCGTTGAACATTTTAAAACCTTTATGATAAATATTATTTTGTGTTCCCGATAAATTTGTTTTAGGAAGCCTAAAATCGTTGCAGTTTCTCGTAGGATAACAATGAACTGTACTGTTGATTCTAACATTATTCGACATATAATCTGGTAACATTTTATTTTTCAACTTATAAATAAAAACTAGGGTATTGAAAACTAATCTTTGCCACACACTTAATATATTGAGTTGGCGTTGCATGGTTTTTATCCTGGTATATCTGCTACAGCACAATATAGACCTCATGCCTCTGTTCTGAATTATTTCCATTATTTTAATTTGTGTTTTATTGCTCAGAAAGATTACACTTGAGCAATAATTCAGATGGGATGCTACAGTTGTGTTATAGACCAATTTCCTAGTTTTAATGTCTAATTTTCCCTTTATTCTACTTAAGAAATTAATCTTTTTGGCAATTTTTTTAGTTAGCATTTCAAAGTTAGAGTTAAGTTTTAACTTATTATCGATAATGATTCCCAAATATTTAATTTCTTCTACCTCTTCAATATTTGGATTGTCTATATTTAGGGTAATAAGTTCATTTTGTTTTTTCCCTAATACCATGAATTTATTTTAGTTACATTTAATTTGAGTTTATTTATGCTTAACCATTTAGATATTTCATTAAGTTCACTTTGTATTTTTGACAATGCATCTTCAATATTATTTGCTATAATATATAAAAGTGTGTCATCAGCAAACAGTTTGATGGAACAGTACTTTAGGCACTTCACTATATCATTAATATATATAATAAAAAGTAGTGGTCCCAAGACCGATCCTTGAGGAACTCCAAGGTTTACTTGTTGCTCTTCAGAGATAGCATCTCCAAATTTGATTCTTTGTTTTCTGTTTTTTAGGTAATCAGTAAACCACTGCAATTCTTTACCATGAATTCCCATGTCTTCCAATTTCATTATTAGTCTTTCTCTGTCTATCGTTTCAAAAGCACGTCTAAAGTCTAAGAATACTGCTATGATGATTTTCTTCTGATCCATACTTGTTTTCCATTCATTTATCACATAATTTATTGCTGTTTCACAGGAATATTTGTTTCTAAATCCAGATTGTTGTTTTACAAGAATATTATTTTTTTCAATAAAATTGTTTATCTGTTCTTTAACTATCGATTCTAGTAATTGTTCATGTTTAGGTAATCCATTTATTGGTCTGAAGTCTTCGAAATTTTTAGCATTTATTATTTTGGGCACTGGTGTTATTATGGAAGTTTTCCATGACTGTGGAAAAATTCCCTCTAACAGAGATCATTTATTAGTGCAACTAATCTGTCTCCTATAGCTGGCAGTGCATCTTTGATTATGCCTATCGTAATTCCATCCGTGGACGATTTTAGTTTCATTGCGTTAAGAATTTTCATTAAATACTCAATGTTAATTTTATTAAACCTGAAAATATTATTATTCTCTCTTCTTTCCATTGATTGAGAAAATGTGTCTGTGACTAATGGAATGCTCTTATTTATGTTTTCGACACTGAGTATAAAATTTGTATTAAATTTTTGGGCTCTTTTACGTTTATCATCTTCAACTCCATCGGGGAACCGAACTTCCTTAGTGTCTCCCTTCTGTTTACCGCTTATAATTTCTTTGAGTGTAGTCCACATTTTTCTTGAATCACTTTGAGAGGTAATTATTTTTTGTCTAATATACGAATTTTTAGTTTGTTTTATTTCTGTGCTATACATGTTTCTAAGTTTCTTATAGGTTTCCCACCTTTCTTCCGTAAATTGTATTTTACAGGCTTTATAAGCTGTATCCCTTTGTTTTTGTAGAAGATGTAGAAATTTCGTATACCAATTATTTGTATCTTTTAATATAATATTAGTTATAGGCATTAGCTCGTTTACTACAGTTTTCAGATGTCCTACTAGTTCATCGGCTTTTTCCTCCAAATTTCCTTAGTTATCGCAAATCCACTTTTTGTTTTTTAACGCCGTACACAATTTATCCTTATCATAGTTCTTTTTATTCCTATACGTTATCTCTCGTATTTCCTGTGGTTTCGGACTACTATATCTAATTTTTGTAACAATTGTTTCGTGATAACAAATATTATAATCAATAATTATCAGCCTGAAACACTCATCTACATTGAAAAAATCTTCCGAGAAAAGATACTGGCGGCCAACGGAGTGTTTCAGGCTGATAATTATTGATTATAATATTTGTTATCTACCCTTTGTGCTATGCATAAAAATCTTGTTTAAACGTTAGTTTATCAATTAAAAATAATATTTTTTTGGTGATCAGATATTTTGAGTTCTTCTACAGCGTTAACTTCCGCATAAAAGTCATTTGAAATTACTAAATCAATCATTGTTTTAGAGGTTTTTCCTATTCTTGTATAATTTTTGACAAGTTGCTTCCAGCCTAAGCCATTTATGATCCTTTGTAGTCTTGTGCTTTTTGCATTGGGTTTTATCATATCGATATTAAGATCTCCACAGATTATTATTAAATCTCTTGTATTTATTTGTTTACGACACCATTCATCAAAAAAATCTAAGAATTTTGTATCATTTTGATTTGGGGAATGATAAATAGCTGCGTAGGTTCCCCTCTTAAAATCCTTTTGAATTTCAATAGCAAGCATCCAAGTATTATTTTTATCTAAAACCATATTTGTTGTGACTTTGTAAGAGATATTATTTTGAATTAATATTATAACTCCCCCCGTATGCCTGCTAAATGAGTCGCATCTAATTGTCGAATAGCCCTGAAATGTTATTTCTTGTAGTTTAATTTCTTCAGTAACACAAGTTTCACTCATTATTACCATGTGCGGTTTGTATTCTCTTAGCATGTCTTCAACTTCTTCGATATGTGCTAGTTAACTAGAAACGTTTAAGGAGTATATTGTTATGAAGTTTCGGTTTAATCTAAAAAAAATAACCATTCTGTTCTCCTGTTCAATTTTTCGACAGTATACTGGACAGTCTTTGCTCCGTACAGGGTGATTAATTTTTAAATTTAATTTTAGTCTTTCATTTGCCTTTTTGCAATTAATGCAGGCATCACATCCTTCATTACAGTTTTTAATATCATGGGATTTTGCACATCTTGGACATGATATTTCATTTTTACAATGTATCGCCTTGTGGTTAAACCCGTTACAGTTATAGCATCTCAAAATATTTACATTGTCGTAAACACGGCATCCGTCCCATCCTAAATATATCTTTTCAGCCTTTATTATTCGTTGGTACGTGTTGCCGTCGACTTCCGCATATACTGTGTAATTTATCTGGTCTCTTTTATTTTTAAACTCTTTTATGTAAGTTACCTCAATATTTGAAGTTGTTTCGAAAATGTCTTCATTTTGTGATTTTATTTTTGTTTCGATTTCCTCCCTGTCTTGTTTCTGAGTTATTCCAACAATTTTGATACTTGGTTTCTTCGCTTTAATTTTTTTTATATCGTATTTTTCTCCTAATTTTCCCTTTACCTCTTCACACATCTTGTCTATATTCGATGCATTTTTACATTCAACAATTATTCCACCATCTTTGGCGTTTCTTACACCCGTCACACCGCAGTTTATGGGATCAATATTATTTTTTATTTCAGTTGTAGTTTTGACATTTTCTTGTTTATTTTTCGGTTTAATCATTACCATAGGCTCGTGTTTTTTTAACTTTTTCAGCATAAGATTCATTTAAAGTTATTTTTTTTAGGTCATCATTTTTATTTTTTATATTTTCATAGAGACATTTATTCTCAATAATTATTTTTTCGCATTTTGTATTGAGTTGGTCGTATTTTTTAGACAAAATTTCCATTTCTTTTAGGATTGTCAAATTTTTCTGTAATACTTCCTCCATTTTGCCTTCATACATTTTAAACTGTTCGTCCACTTTATTTTCAAAGAAAGTTTTTATTATTTCAAATTCTTTTCTTAACATTGTTTTAATGTTGTCAGATATATTTTTTTCAGATGCCTCTTGCGTCATATTTGCCCTGGTGGCGCGCGTAGTGGTGGTATTCTGGTTGGTAGACATTTTATGGTCCTCAATTTGGGTTCAAAAATGCCCCCACTTTATTAAGAATTTAAAATATTGTACAGAGAGGGCTTGTCAGGGTGTTGCAGCGCTACTGTCTCCCAGAATGGTTGAATGTATGTTGCAATATGAATGTGTAAGTCCGAGAATAATGTGGATCCGATTCAAAATTTGTTTTGACAAGGGTGTTTCTTATTATTTGCTACGCCCCTGTTAATTCTGAAAGTGATGAAGTGAAAAATGATTTTTGGACTGGTGTGAATGATGTAATGAGACTAAAAGAGTTGAATGAAAGGATTATAATGGCGGGCGATTTGAACGGGTGGGTCGGTACTAGACGTGACGGATTTGATTCGGCCTTAGGTATGTTTGGGGATAAAAGAACAAATGACAATGGGAATAGAATACTTGAAGTATGTTTGGAGTGGAACCTTTTTGTTTCGAATACTTTCTTCGATCATAGGGGTATCCATCAGTATACGTGGGAAAGAGGAATTGAAAGATCGATAATCGATTTTGTAGTAATTGACTCTAGGTTGAGAGCCGTTACCGAGGACACAAGAGTTTTCAGAGGAGCTGAGGTTGAAACCGACCACTTTCTGGTGGTGTCAAAAGTAAACCTCTTTCGCGGCTGGCGCTCTAAGGTGAAAACGGTATCAGCTCCAACAAGAGTCAAAATAGAAAAACTACAAAACGATTATGTCAGAAGTGAATATGAAAATTGTGCAGAAATGAGACTGAATGAGAAGGAAATGGACGGTCTAAGCATAGAGGAAACATGGAACCACATTAAGGTGAGTCTATGCGAATCTGCTAGAGATGTGTGTGCAGTGGCGGATTTGCAGTCTTGGCCGCCCTAGGCCCCAGGCCATGTAGCCGCCCCTTTCTCAGTACCCATCATATTGACCAGGAGTATCCAAACTTTTCAGTAAGTTCCAGTAAGTTCCTAAGGTCAAAACCGTTTTAATTTTCCTGCTATTATCATTCATAGTTGCTGCGTGGCGGGCCGGATCGAGAGAGACTGGGTGAGGGAGGCCTTTTGACCTTTCCAGCCGAACTATTTTGACCCATCACCTTGCACCGCAGTTGGAGGGATGTATTCATACGTATGTCACTCCTGGACACACTAACCCCCAGATTCCTACCCACCCCTCATACCTTTTCCTTTCCAGAACTTCCTATCCTTCCCTTCCTTAAAAAGACCCTCCACACAGCATCACCTAAGATGACATAGGTCGTGAGGGAAAATATTTTCCTCAGGACCTCCGGTGTGGAATTAATGTAAAAAAATACGCTTGCTAAATTCGCTAGTTCAATTACTGTATAATTGTCGCAGGCCGGATTGATGAAATTGGCGGACCGTTGTTTAGAGACCCCTGATATAGACTATAGACTACATAATGAATTTATTTATTGACAACTTTTGTCGAAATCGATTCAGAAATTTAGTTTACTCTAATAGCTGCTAGTTTTTTTATATTTTCTAAGGTTTCAAGGATTTGAATAAAACATTTAAAACAGTTTTAGGTTTAATTTATTTAACAGTTTCAGGTTTATTCTCATACAATAATATATAAGTGTTTCGTGTTTCACAGTTACAATTAGGGTTGCCAGATATGGGCTTATCTTTTCCTGGACATTTCTGGGGTTACAGACGAAGTTGGGGTTTTAGAGTCGAAGTCGAAATCCAACTAAAAATGTTGGCTGTTGGATGGGCAATAGAAAAAAATATTACTAAATTACTAGTTAGGTATTTTGTATTTTAAAAGAAAAAAAGCAAATGATTATAAAACATACCTTTATTTTTTGTGAAATCTATTAAGTAACAAACTGTTAGACGTCGCGTCGCGAATACCTTTACGAAATTAGAAAAACGCTCATCCCCTCGCTGCAATTGCTGTACGCACACTGAACGACTGAACTGACCACTGACCACTGACTGCTGTCGCCTGTCGCGAGCGGGGGCGTATTTCCAATCCCTACCGCCTTTCAGTCGCGATAGGGTTTGTTACACTGGAACGATTTCGATTGAAAAATGGACCACGGACCACTTTTATTTTTCTGTGATTGATTTTGGTCCAAAAATGGACCACATTTCCTACCATTTTTACACGGAGCTATTGCAATGCTTTATCTATTTTGACCATGATGTCACAAATCCGAAATCCGTAGGCTACTTTAGAACAATGTTAAAAATAAATAAAAATCCTTTGCCTCTTAATCCTATTCCTATGTTCCTCCTCCCCCCCCCCCTCCTTTTTCATATATTTTAACTAAAAATATATTTTTTTAAAGAAAATACCTACCCTTTATAATGTCACACTTTATTATTTATCATCAGTGGAAAGTTCATAATTGGCATAAATAACAGCTTATTATTGTATTATTTTGTAATCTCTGATTTATTTATTTATTATAGCTTTTGTAAGGTGATTTATGCATAACAATACCTAACGCGGTTCAGTCACTAGCGGCACTAGCGCGACTGAATCCCGGTAGGGATTGGAAATACGCGAGCGGGCGAGCGACGGCGCATGATAGGTGTGGCGAGGGCAGCTGCGGGGCGGGGGGGGCGCGCTGTGTGCTGTGTGTGAACACGCTCTTGCATATCGCTAGCCATATATTCCAATTGGGAATATATAGCGAGCGATAGGCCGAAATACGCCATCCCACGCATATTATAGCTGTGTGTGAACACGCTCTTATGAAACTTCCGAGCACGAGCGCGAGACCCTTGCGGCTAGCAATGACGTTCTCGTACGTAGAATATTTAGGTACTTAGAAAGTAATTTCTTGTTATGATCTGTGACTTTTTTGTCGCGATTGGCCGCCCCTAATATCTGGCCGCCCTAGGCCCGGGCCTATTAGGCCTAAGGGGAAATCCGCCACTGTGTGTGTGGAATAAGTAAGCAAGGTAGGAAAAAAGGTGATGCATGGTGGGATGACGAGATCAAAGCACTGGTCTCAGAGAAGAAGAAAGCATGGTTACGTCTGATAGCGATTGGCAGTGTTTCAAGCGAAGAGAGAGATCGAGCGAAAGAAGTGTATAAGATATGCAAGAAAAGAGTAAGTGTTGGGGTGAAAGAACGAAAGAAACGCCTGGAAGAAGAAGAGGGAATCAAAATGACAAACCACTTCCAAGAAAACATAAAACTGTTTTGGAAGGAGGTCAAAAGATCCCGGAGTGGACCAGAGAATGGAAGCATGAAAGTGATAAAATCGAAAGATGGACAAATGTTGACGAATGAGAATGAAATTAAAGAGAGATGGATGAAATATTTCGAGGAAGTCTTCGAAAGTAACCCGAGTGGTTGTGATCCCAGCGGTGAATCGGTTATGAACGATGATGGAGTGAATGTTACCAAAATCAGTATGGATGAAATAAAAAGATCAATTAAATGCATGAAGAGTGGCAAGGCTGTGGGTTTCGACAATATTGCTGCCGAATACTTTAAAGGAGATAGTCATGTTATTCTCACATGGCTGTGCAGACTTTTTAACCAATGTTTAAAGGAGGGTTATACGCCATTAGATTGGAGAAGGGCTGTAATCATGCCATTATACAAAGGTAAAGGGTCACGTATGGAATGTGGGAATCATAGGGCTATTAGCCTTCTTAGTTCAGTGGGCAAGCTGTATGGTAGAATATTGATCGAAAGGGTAAGAATGGAAACAAAGGATAAAATATGGGATGTGCAAGGTGCTTTTATGAGTGGAAGGGGGTGTATGGACCAGATTTTCTCATTGCGTATGCTCACTGAGAAGTTTCTTGCAAAAAACCAGAAACTCTTCTGTGCCTTTGTAGATCTACAAAAAACTTACGATCGAGTTGACAGGAAAAAGCTATGGAAGGTGTTATCCAAGTACGGAGTGAATACGAAGCTCATTCAGGCAATTGCGTCGCTATATGAGGGAAGCGTTGCATGTGTCAGGGTGAACGGCGATTTTACGGAGTGGTTTGACATCACAAAAGGTGTTAAACAAGGCTGCGTAATGTCACCGTGGTTATTCAATCTATACATGGATAATTGTATGCAAGAATTGAAAGAGATGGGATTGGGCGCGAAATTGAGTAATCTGGAAGTATGTTGCCTATTGTATGCTGATGATGCGGTGCTAATTTCTAACAGTATGGAAGATCTACAGTCTCTCGTGTCTAGGATGAACGAAGTATGTATGAAGAATGAGTTAATGATGAATGTGAGTAAGTCTAAAGTCATGGTGTTTGAAAGAGAGAGTACGAAAACAGTATGCAATATAGTTGTGAATGATGAATACTTGGAGCAGGTGGATGAGTTTGTGTATCTGGGTAGTATGTTTACGAAAGATGGGAAGGCTGATAGAGATATTGAAAGAAGGGTGAATGCCGGTAACTCCATTAATGGAGGACTGAATGCCGTTGGCGGTAATAAAAAACTGTCCAAAGACGCGAAACTAGCCGTCCATAATGGAGTGCTGGTACCTACCCTGATGTATGGCAGTGAGGCATGGAACTGGCAGAGGAAGGATGAAAGCAGACTGAATGCTGTAGAAATGAGATCCCTGAGGCGAACGTGTGGTAAAACCATGTACGATCGTGAGAGAAACGTGGATATCCGCAAAGAATGCAAGGCTGATGTAAGCGTGATGTGTAAGATTAAGAAAGGGACTCTCCGATGGTTTGGGCATGTAGAGCGAATGAACGAGGAAAGGAGTGTAAGGAGAATATATGATGCAAATGTGAATGGTAGAAGAAGTCGGGGACGCCCGAGGAAGACATGGCACGACCAAGTGAATCAGTTACTTGAGTCGGGCCATGTGAAGAGTCGGAATTATAGAAGAGCATGTATGAGACGATGTATGAATCTGAACGAGGCAAAGAGTGTGTGCCAAGATCGAGTTGTGTGGCGGTCCGTCCTCTCTGCCTACCCCTGCGGGGAAACGGCGTGATGGTTAGTTAGTTAGTTAGTTAAATATTGGCTCTTGTTACAGTAACAGTCATAGCAATATTCTATTAACTTTTTGTCTATGGCTTCAAATGTCACTTGTCTTCAGACTTCAAATTTTTAAATTCAAATTCAAATTCAAATGGTTTCAAATACTGATGCGAGCGGCATAAAAACATTGTAAAACAAAATATTTACATAGTATATAATGTTTCATGAACCATGTTCACTTCTTCAGGAATAAAAGTATACTTTGGTTCACGAAACATGTTGATAGTGTACAAAAAATAAAGTGATGTAAACTAAGTTATTTTCTTCACTAGAAAGACCGGGTACTTCTCTATACCTATAAAGACCACGACCGTCATTTTGACGGCTGATTGCCAATTGGTAGGCGAATATGAGTACCGCCGCCCCGGGAACCATTTATCGGATAACCAACACCTCTGCCATAGGACACTCCAAGTGGTTCGCGCTATTTTTGGTGACTTAGCAGAGGTGCCCGGGTTTATTGGGTGAGGTTTGTCTGATCTAGGTGGCGAATACGTTTGCTCACCTACTGCTTAGCTGACCGGGTCGGGAGACACTTGTTAAGGGAGACCTCATTTAGACCTCTCCAGCAGGACCTTTCTCAAACCGACGCCTTGCACCGCTGTGGGAGAGATCGATTCATTCGTCTAACACTCCTAAATACATTTACCAATTTCTTCTATTCATCCCTCACACCTTCTTCATTCATCCGTTACTCCTGGATAAATTTACCATTTTTTCCTATTCACCCCTCACACCATCTTCCTTCCCAGAACTTCCTTTCCCTAAAAACACCCTCCACACAGCATCCCCAAAGATTGCATAGGCCCCGGTTTCTTTTCTTTTTTCGTTTACATTATCTCCACAAAAAAACCCAAAGGAAAATTATTCCCCTCATAGCATTGTCACCTTTGGGGAGTCTGTGTGGAGGGTACCTAAACGTAAAGGAAGAAGAATAAGTTATGGGATTTAAATGATGTGCGAGGGGTGGGTAGGAATCTGGGGATCAGTGTGGTGACATCCGTAAGAATCTATTTCGATGCAAGGCAATGTTCCGAGAGTCCTGCTGGCGAGGTCAAACGATCTCTCTAAACGAGTCAATCCTGATTTAGCCTGCCACGCAGTCGTTTGGTAGACGTATCCGCCACCAAGATCCGAACACAATTTCCCCGAACAAATTCCCAATTTGGGAGGCGGATATAGGTATGCCGCCCCGGGAACCATTTATTGGATAATCAACAACTCTGCCATATGTCACCAAAATTGGTTCGCTACGTTTGGTGACTTAGTAGGGGTGCCCGGGTTTATGAGATGAGGTTTGTCCAGGTCTTGGGGGCAGAAAATAATAATATTTGGCTAATTTATATAGCGCGATTTTTGTGAAAAATCACCTCAAGGGCGCTGTACTTCGAATCATACGTCAATGGCGCTGTACAAATAAATATGCGTCTGCCCATCAGCTGAATGGCAGGCCGGATCGGAAAAGATTGGTTGAAGGAGTCCCTTTGACTTCTCCAGCCGTGCTCTCTCGGAACATCACGGATGGATGGATTCATACGTCCGTCACACCTGGACAACACTGACCCCCAGATAACCACCTACCCACCCCTAATATCCCTTTTCCCGGAACTTCCTCTCCTTCCTTTCATAAAAAAGACTCCCTACACAGCATCCCCAAAGATGACATAGGCCCTGAGCGGAATTCCTCCTGTTAGCTAATGTAAAAAAATACCTAACCCCATGAACCTGGGCACCCCAGCTAAGTCACCAAACTTAAGGGGGCCTATGGCGTAGGTATTGGTTATCCAAGATTCGGCCAGTTCTTCAGGAGCTAACCCAGCTGGACCAACTCTGGTATATGTATGCATACCCTGTCTTTAGTTCTCCGACGAGCCATAACATAAATTTGGGCCAGAGATATATTTTTTGAGGTATTTTTATAAATTAATGTTACGCGATAGCGAAAGAAAGAGACAGACGTATTAGTACTATCGTGGTACTATCATAAACGAGGAGGAATGGGCATGTTGTAAACTTGGGTAAGGAAGGTTGTAAACAAACTCAGCATTATGGCCCAAACCGTCACATTGACGGCGGCGGTCTTTGTAGTTATAAGTCAATATATCTCAAAAACTAAATTAGACCCGTTCCTGTTTTTTTCACCATAGTTGTAAAATCATAAATCATGAAATGTGAAAAAAAATCACACCAATACAATAATTATTAAGCATTATATCGTCACATTACTTCGGCCAGCCGTCAAAATGAAGGCTTCGGTCTTTCTAGTGTTAATGGTTAAGATGAAGTCGCTCAAAATGTATGTGCGCTTAGATCTTTTAAACTATGCAACGGATTTTCATGCGGTTTTCACCAATAGATAGGGGGTAGAGCTATCTTTTGCAATGACCATTAATAAGTCACAGGGTCAAACATTCAACGTTGCTGGTTTAGATTTGAGTGTTGAGTGTTTCTCACACGGCCAGTTATATGTCGCGCTTTCGAGAGTAACATCTAAAGAAAACATGTTTGTACTATCTCATGAAAAAACAGCTGTTAATATTGTATATAAAGATATCCTGTAGTATAGACTAATCATAATCATAGTATTATTAAATCACTCCACACTGCCCCACATTAGTATCTACATATTACCCGTGCGAAGCCGGGGCGGGTGGCTAGTTATAAATAAATTAAGATACCTATTTGAAAAAGGGAGATTCATTTTCAAGTATCCACAATTTTTTGCCTTTCATTACTAATAAATTTCTTCATGTCCATGGTTCTGAATGTTTTACATTTATTATGTCTATGAGTCAATCCCGCATTTCCCCATTTAGAGAATATAAATATATTTAATGTGCTTTTTATAAAAACTTGTTTTCGATCCCTGACGGAGATGGCTTTGGTACAAATCAATAAATCTAGAGATTTTTCAAGTTTACTAACATTTTATGGGTAAATTTCTTCTTTTGAAAAACAATTTTTTTTTTTTTTTAAATATTTTCGGTTTCTTAAAATAGGCCACTTGCATGGATTTCATAACGACTTGGAAAAAATCGATAGTAAACATTTTTAGAAATGTATAGTTTTTTTTTTATTTTTAAATTAATAAATCTATTATTTGAGCTCTTGACGTCACTACATGAAAATGTCCCGTCTCCGATTACGTTCCCTTAATTTTGTAAAATTCCACACTGATAATTTTTTTTTATATGGCAACATTTTGATTTCCGGCGAATTTTTTAATTTGCGTTTAACGTTCACTAGATTTATAAATATGATAAAGATGGCGGTGGTTTTACAGATGTTACGAAGAGAATCCCGTACAATTGATTGCTATTCGTGCGGAAAAAGTTCTTTTTTTAATGATTTTCGGCTATGTAATTATTGTTTTTTCGCACCCATAAAATTATGTCTCGTCTTTCCGGTTTATAAAAAATGGTCTGATTTTTCAGATTGAAATTTTCAAAAAATCGCCAGGGTTTCAAAAATACGATTAAAAAAAATTACAGAATGGCTTAGAATATTTACCCAAACCGGAAATTTTTTTTTAAAATGTGATGCAAGTGGCCTATGGTTCCGCGGTGTAACGAATTATTTTAATGTTTGCTAATTCTCGATCGCCTCGCTAGATGGCAATCTGTAAATGTAATTTTCAGGTCAGCCAACTCACAAATTTAAGTTGTCAAGCATTGTCAAGTTTACTCGTTTGTTGATTGCTGCTAATATCAATATGGCCACCGCCGGCTTTCTGTCAAAACAAGTAAATTTGTGTGAAAAGTGACACTATTCTTCAATTAAATGCATGAAATATATACTTATTTCATTATATCTGTGTGTGTTTATATAATCTAAGTAGTAAGAGTTCCTCGAGTTACATTAAATTATTGTGTATATCCATCGGAAGTTCCAAGATGACGTCCACGGAGCAGGTTCAAAATAAGACGTGGGAATTATCCCTTTACGAGCTCCATCGGACCCCACACGAAGCTATTACCGATGCCACGGAGATCGCCGTCTCACCTAGGAGCCTTCACAGCGAGTTGATGTGCCCAATATGTCTAGATATGCTAAAAAAAACAATGACGACGAAGGAATGCTTGCACAGGTTTTGTTCCGACTGCATCATCACAGCTCTGCGTTCTGGAAACAAGGAATGCCCCACCTGCAGAAAGAAACTAGTGTCCAAGCGCTCTCTGAGACCTGACCCAAACTTCGACCTGTTAATTTCTAAAATATATCCTAGTAGAGACGAGTACGAAGCTCACCAAGAGCGTGTGTTAGCAAAGTTGAATAAATCTCATTCTCAAGCAGCTCTCGTGAATTCAATTACAGAGGGAATAAAGCTACAGTCACAGAACAGACCGCAGAGGTCCAGAAAGGCCTTGGACGAGAATTCCAACTCTGGTCAGGCAACTTCCAATGGCACCGTTGAAGGAGGAAACCAGACCACCTCCACCGGGGTCGTGGCCACCAAGGAAGGTTCCGCCGCTCCCACAGCGCAATCTTCTTCAAACCCCCCGTCCGTCAGAAGTACTCCGTCTCCCGTTCCCTCTAGTATCAGCTCTACTTCCAAGAACACGAGCACCACTAAAAGAGCCAAGTCCGTCCTGACATCGGAGAGAAGCGAAGAGAGTGAGTCGAGTGAAGCGGACAGAACAGAGGGTGGGGACTCACTGGATACGGAAGGCGAGGGTGGCTCTGATACGCTGATGTCCAACGACGAGATCGAGCTGGTCTTCAAGCCGCATCCCACAGAGATGACGGGGGATAACCAGCTCATCAAGGCCCTCAAGGAGAACTCTGTCAGATACATCAAGACCACGGCCAATGCTACAGGTTAGTGCATTGAATACACTACATCTTTAACGGTCGCACGTTGTAGTGCGCAATTAAAATAAGAGTAAATATTCCACTAACCGCCTAACTTTTATTAGGTACAAATTTTGGCAATTACACTTAGTTTTAACTTAATTACTTACTACAAGAAACTACTAATTACGTTTGGATAGATGGTAAAAGATGCATTAAAATTACATTTTTGTTCGAAGTTCAAAATTTTCCGTGTAAAATGATTTTAATTTTTTTTGTAATGTTGACATTTGCGTGAGTTTTGTTTCAATGTAAATACGCATGAATTACTTAGTTTACCCAAATTAACAACCTAATAACCAGTTCTGTGCACGTGAATACATAGTTGTATCTTGTAGTAATTGTTAAAACAAAGTGTAATTTCCGTGATATGTGCCTAAAAGTGCGGCGATTAGTGGAATAATGACCAAAATAAGAATTTAACGATATTATTTATAATAAACATGTATTAAGAAGATTAGAAATTGATACCCAATTATTACAGAGTATTGTTTATGTAAGTTATATGTAGGAAAAAGTAAATAATTTAGGACTGGTAATGCGACACATATGTCGGTACCGTCCATCAGTCGCTGAGATAGTTACATGATGATGTCATAGTGCCTCAAAGATGTTGGCAGAGTGCAGCCGTCTTCAATTAATTAAGTCGTTTTTATTAATACCGAATTCATCCAAGACTGGAAACAATGCTTCACATACTTTAAGCCATCATTTTAACTTAGCATTCCGATGTGTGTAAAAATTACCAGATAGGTCCCAAAGAGAAGGGTGTAGATGCACTTCAGTAATAACCCACTCTAACAATATTCATTTTATAAGACTGTACACATGCACTACCACCAGCTGATGTGATCAGTGTCGCACTGTATGCTGTCATACCGATAGCAAGCACATCGGTGGACCGACGGCGCAGCACTGATGAGCTGGACCAATTATTCTCGTACGTGGTGCATTTTGACATCGTCAGTCATCGCACTACAGCACTTCATTCATTCTTCTGCATATTTTCGTACGCGACGCACTAATTCCACCCTAGAACTCGAAATCGAGTCTCGCACACATCAAGGGTTATTTTATTTATTTATTTAACCTCATTTGGGACTACTACTACCAGTGCTGTTCTGCTGTATTCCGTGCCAACCAACATCCAATAGGAGAGGCCACTATAATGTTGATAATAATAATAATGTTTTATTCCAGAATGTGGGGAGGATATTGCAATCCCACACGTCCCATAGACCACTATAAGGAGAAGATTGTTTGTACTGCTGTTTGAGTTTGAAATTTAAGGTATTCAATTGTTGTATTTACATTGACCATTAACATGTCCTGTTGTCCTTCAGTGGATCACTTGAGCAAGTACCTGGCCATGCGGCTGACGCTGGACCTGGACACGGAGCTGCCGGACACATACCGGCTGCTCAACTTCTGCATCTACATCGCACCGCAGCCGGGGCAGTTCGTGGTACTCACAGGCGGACACACGCTGCGTCAGGTCAACGATAAGTACTGGAAGGTACGCTATTCAATCTACCTTTTCATGTTAATTGAATTGCATTCGGAGTAGACCAGAATTAAACACGTTCGAATCCAGTTGCCGCTAGTTGAGTTATTCGCTGCGAATACCTTATTATGTACTATTCAACTAGCTGTGACCAAATTACTCCACGTGACACAGACTTTGATGGACCACTGCTCAAATATAGATAAAAACTCACGGAGAAAGCTGCTGGTAGGACTGTTGACTGACTCGGAATATGGTCAGCTCAAATTTGATTCCCAATAAAAGTCTCCGTGGTTAGTGCGAGTCTTTAATTCTCTTTAATTCAAGTAACAGAATCATTTTTCCGAGTGCCATTACTAATGGTAAGTTAGTTCTCAACTTGGAATAACAAAAGTTCTGTGTCTGCATGCTCTTGTGAAGTTGTCGGAAACATAAAACTCAAATTTTTTTATTATTTCGGGAATACAGATATTACTTTAGAAAATTATATGCTGTTGCCAGCAAAGCAGTTTTCCTTCTATCGGCGAGGCTATATCTATATTTATGTACAAAGGTTTATAGAGTTTATAGTCAGTTTCTTAGTTGTAATTTCGGTCCGCATATTTTAATAATTTTTGTATTTTTCTGTCTTTTTAGGTGAACAAACCTCTGGAAATTTATTACTCGTGGAAGAAAACATAGTGTTTAAAGTAACTATAGTCTTAAAATTATGAAAATACATTGTAACTATCCTTTACTTTATTTGATGAGTACATATATTGTTGTGCTTACGTATTGAAAGTATTAATATTTTTACAATAAAATTTAATGGGTCATTAAAATAACAATGCGCAATATTTTGTCAATAGCCGGCTCATTGTGTCAACCGGTGTTTTATGGTGTCAACAGAATCTTCTTGAAAACTGATGTGTTTTGTCAATTTGCCATCTTAATTATTGTTGAATTGTCGCATCAGGTGTGTTGAAGTGTTTTATATTATTGATATTAATTTTTAAATTCTTAATGAAAATGTGTTATACTTGTGGTACTATGTATTGGTAATTTTAATATAAACGTAAATATTATTACTTATACCTTTTAGTTGTATCTGATAGTTAGTAATTAAAATAATTAAATTGTTTTGATATAAGATTTTGTGCATTTAATAGAATGTATTTGTTTTAAATATAAAATTTGAAAATAATAGGCTCGATAAGTCTATTTGATCTGAAATTTTAAATACATAAATTTGATAATATACCTATGCTACATTTTAAAAGAGAGGTCCTCTATGATTACACCTATTTCTCACAAAATATCTGTTGGGGTTACACAGGGATCAGTTCTGGGTCCAACATTAAAACAAACATAAAATGTGTGAATACTCTCTATTGTTGGGCTGAAGGTATGGGGAGGGAAAGGATATGGGATGGTAATCTGAGGAGCGATTCTATATCTTTTGTGCATATGGAATTGATTCCATACGTAATCGACTGTCAAATTTGTGTGATTGTTTTTTCTATGGGCTGATATGTCAGCTATCGGCGCCGTTGCCAATTTCAACAAGTTTAAAACACAAAATGCTGTAAGTATTCATGATTATTTATTCATTTAATGTACATTTAAAGTTTTATACCATGGTTTTGACATTTGCAAAGTTTCATTTCAATCTAAATATGCACGAATTACTTAGTTTGCCCAAATTAAGAACCTATATAAGGCAACGCTATTATTGAGGCAGTATACACGTACATTATAATTGAATGTTTGGGGGCGAAATACATTAACTATTCCACTAACTGCCGCACTTTTAGGCACGGATTATGGGAATTATACTTCATTTCAACAGTTATTACAAGAAACAACTATTTACTACAAATAGGTTATTAGGTTCTTAATTTGGGCAAACTAAGTAATTCATGCGTGTTTAGATTGAAACGAAACTTGCAAATGTCAAATTCACGGTATACAACTTTAAATGTACATTAAATGAGTAAATAATCATGTATACTTACGCATTTCATGTTTTAAGCCAGTTGAAGTCGGCGACAGCGTTGACAGCTGACACATTGGCCCGTAGAATTGCAAGTCATGGATAATCACACAAATTTAACAGGTGATTACGTATGGAATGATTCCGTATCCACAAAAGATATAGAATCGCATGGCTGGTCACCAAATGTGGCTAAAGTCGATTTATTTATAAGAAGTTCTGCTGGGTTATCATTATCAAACTGCGGTAAGCCGCTTGAAGGGTGAACTTAGAACTTAGGTGAACTATTCTGGCTGAGAAGCTACTATTCCACCCAAAGCGCTGTAGGTTCAACCTTCTACCAGCTACGCTCCATCATTGCACAAGCACATATTTCGCTTATAATGATGGTGGTAGGAGGAATTCAACTATGGCCAGGTTGTTTGTAACTTGAGAAAGTTGGACTTTAAGAAAAAACTAATAATAATCTCTTATTTAAAGACAATTATTCAATAAATTAAATATTATATATGACTTTAATTAATGTAATGCTTGTTTCATTTTATAATTAATTTGTGCATCATTTTGTATACATCTGTGTATTAAAAATATATATTTAATATTACTTTCATTAATTTTAGTAAAAGGTTATATAATGACTAGCTGGGTTACCCGGCTTCGCTCAGGACAACATTCGAGAGTGTTCTGGAATGTTCCACACTGATGTTCCTGATTCCCTATTCCCGAAAATTCCACGACATACTCTGCCACTCCTACCAGAATTTTCTAGAGCTCTATGGAACCTTATAGAACTTTCCGGAAGATTGTTCTCGAAATTTCAAGAAGGCGAAACTTCCACCCCTTATATCTTTAAAAGCACGCCCTTTAGGTAAAAACGGTTACCCTTATTCCCTAGGGGGGATAGAGATCTACCACACCATATAACTCCCTTGATCGTACCGGGACTCGTTTCTGAGTTTTTACGGTCCGCACGTTTTTTTTACTTTCTTTTATTATAGCTGTTCCCCGGCATGCGTTGCAATGCCATATTCAAATAAATAAAATGTTACTCCTTGCATGTCCTTTCCCGTGTGTTCCCCTCCAGCGTTCCACTTCCACCTTCCCCGCCACCGCTCTCCCGCTCCCCCGTCCCGCCAACCCCCCTGGCACTGCATTTCTTGACTCCTCTCCCGCCCGGCCCGTAGCCGAAACTTTTTTCTAATACTAACAATTTTAAACTCGTGATATCTTTCTAATTAAATATCCGAATTGAAAAATTCAAAAATTTAAATAAAGATATTGAAGCTGTCTTGAATATGAAGTAATTTATTTTGATAAGGATTAAAACCAAGATACAAATAAAGAGCCTTTTCAGCGGCGACATTTATATTAAATTTTTAAAATAAAAGAATACTTATTGTGGCATAACCATAATAGTTAGACATATGCTGTCGCGACCTTTTTTGTAAATAATGATGTGTTCTATAAAGTCGTAGTACATTATTTTATTCTATCATCAATAGTTTTCGCAGCGCACGCGATTTAAAGAATATTTTAGGTAATTTTTTTACACCCTGGGTTACATTATTGAAGTTTTAGTAAGGATGCCTATTTTTTTTTAAAATATAATATAGCCTATGTCACCCAGGGATAGTGTAGCTTCCCAACAGCGAAAGAATTTTTCAAATCGGTTCAGTAGTTTCGGAGCCTATTCGATGCAAACAAACAAACAAACAAATATTACCTCTTTATATAGTGTAGTAGATAATGATATATGAATTCTGGAATGGAATCCCAATGTACAACATCATTCCTGTAATACAAATATGGGTTCGATCACCGATCAGATAAAAGTGTTCTGTGTTTGTGTCGGGTGTGTCCAGAGTTTTTTTTTACTTTCGGCTACTAAATTTTCCCTTACTTTCGGCTACTAAAGGGTTAAAAAAACTTTTGGAGCTGAGTCTGCGCTTCGACGCATTTTAAAAGATAATAAGCAGCTGATGGTAAACCCTGTAGTGACCGATTTTTTTCAAATTTGACCTAAAAAATTCTAACTTTGGGCTCGATCAAATATCGATTTCAAATGTGATGTAAATTCACCAGTTTCCCGCTTGCACCACTGGTTTCCGGACGCCATGTAAAAATGGAGCAAACATAAAAATAAATGGATATTTTTTTATAGTTGAGCCCGTCTTTGGAAAAAGTGTTATGTGATAAAATCTGTTCTGAGGTATTTAGGATGTCAAACATTTCATTTGACTGTAGTAAACATTATTTATTTATTCAATTCAGGAGGCGGGTATAGGTACCGCTGCCTCGGGAACTGTTTATTGGATAATCAATATCCCCGCAATAGGTCATGCCAAGTGGTTTTCTACGTTTGGTGACTTAGCAGGGGTGTACGGATTCATGGGGTGAGACCTGCCTAGGTCTTGGCGGAGGATGTGTTTGCCTACCTACTGTGTGGCGGGGACATCGGAGCATCGCCTTGCACCATAGTGGGAGGGATGGATTCATACGTCTGTCATACTAACCCTCAGATTCCTACCCACCCCTCATACCTTTTTCCTTCCCAGACAAAAATAAAAAATACCCTTCACACATCATCCCGAAAAATGACATAGGACCTGAGTAAAATTATTTTCCTCATCCTGTGTGGAGCTTATATAAAAAAAAATTATATTGAAAGTCAGATAAACTTTTTGACAACACTGTATGACAACACAATTTATCCAAAAATTTTGAGTATCATAAAGGTAAAATGAAAATTGCCATTCTTCTATGAAACAACATTAATTTTGCGTTTTCTTAGTATTGCGTTTCTATAAAATTAGTTATTGCAGTGTCAGTTTTTCTGGATAATTTTCATTAGTGGTTGTCAAAACTGCATTATATTATTTACCTAATCAGCACTATTCGACTTCCTTCAAATAATGACAAATAAACAAACCTTCAATTTCAAATAGACTTGACTTGACCATTGTACGGAAAAGACACACCCGCGCGCTACCGGTCCTCTCTCTAGGTCTTGTAGATATGTACTACCTTATTCTGTAATTTTATAAAATTAAACATAGAAACGTCCATAGTTAAACCAAAATAACCCTATATAAAACACTCATTAGATTAGTCTTGGCCTATGGATGTGAGGCGGGAACACGCAAAGTCTGCGGTACAGCTGGACACCATCAAAAGAAAGGTACTTCTAAGAATCTTAGGAGCAATGCAAGAGGGAGAGGCATGGAGAATCCGCCACAATAATGAGCTCTATGATATTTACCAAGCTCCCAGACTTCCTACCCATTTAAGGCTCCAAAGACTAAGATGGGCCGGACATGTGCACCGAATGCCAAGCCCACGAGTACCGAAGAAGGTTCTAACAGGACACCCGGGAGGTAAACGAAAGGCGGGCAGACCTAGGCTGAGATGGGAGGATGCAAGATGTTGCAGATTGGAAGACGACGGCCGAGGACAGAGGGCGGTAGAAGCTCATCTTGAAGGAGGCCAAGGCTCGAAAAGAGTTGTAGCGCCATTGAAGAAGAAGAAGAAACGTAGACTTGCCCTAACATGAAACCTGGGTATCATTTCGACGAGCTAAGGGCAAACCACATGACCATATTTTTGGCACCGGGGAGTTTTGAGAATGTTTTGAATAAACTATGACATCAGTCGTACATTGACCATCGAAGAGCGCGCATTGAAATAACCAGACCCAATGTAGAAAAGTAAAGTTCGCTAAAGTAAGGCAAAGGTTTGCAGAGCAGTTCATCTTGAGACTTTTCTGGGCAGGATCTGAATGTTCGTTTTTAAACAACGCTAAAATTTAGTGAGGTGGGTAAATTATAACCCATTAGTAAAAAAATGTCTGACTAAATAGTCAACAAAATATTTTTTTTTTTTAACAAGTCTGAACTTTTATTTACCCGTTTGGGATTTGTAGTTTTTGAAGTAAAACTTCTTTACGCACGCTCGACACTTGGGGGTAAAATGATGAATACGTTATGAAACGTTACAAAAAAATATGAAACGTTACGAAAAAATATGAAACGTTTCGAAAAAATGTGACACGCTAATCAATATGAAACGTTATCAATGTGAAACGCTAATCAATGATATGAGTTGAGTTGAATTGAGTTGAGAGCTGAGAGTTGAGAGTTGAGTTGATGGGGATTTTGAGGGGATGGGGATATTTTTATTCCTGTTATTGTTATATTGTTAATGGACGGCATAAGTTGATTAAGTGAAGTTTTACTTCAGTCGTGTGGTCTAAAGCACATTCGTTTTTTTTTATGCATTCAGCAATTTGCGCGCTATTGTAAAAAAGTACTAGAAGTTCGTAAGCAGATTTTATTTTCAAGGACTAAATAGTGATATTAAAATGCGAGTTGCCTGTATAATGTCAGATTCATTTGTTGACAAATCACAGAAAGGAAGATGGTAATGCCGCCTCCTACACTCCCCACAATCCCCGATAGTTTGTTCACCTTACCCTGATTGACTGGTCTATCAATTTAAATATCTGTGGTGTGAACATAGATGAATATATTGTGCCTAATTTGAATGAATTTGCACAAAAGACGTTATTACGATAACCGTCTTTTTCTGCAGGTGGGCTTAATTATTGGTAAAAAGAAATTTACCAATAATAATTCATTATTATTTATTAAATTATTATTGATTGTCAGGAAAGCGATAGGCATCTCACCTGTCTCTCTGCCTGTCTCTTTCTAAACCCCATAGTGAAATGTGAAAAAAATATTATAAACTAATCTTATAGATATTATAAAGGCGAAAGTTTGTATGGATGTATGTTCGTTACTCTTTCACGCAACAAATACCGAATGGAATTTAAAAATTCTTTCACTAATCGAAAGCTACATTATTTGCGAGTAATATAAGCTATATATATTGGTAAGCTCTGGCGTTATTAATAAGCTGTGGCGTTATGAAATTATTTATTATATGTTTATTGGAAAGCGTGTTGCTAAGTAAATGTTTGATGTGGGCTGTCATTTTGTTATTTGTTTAGGTTACTATAGAGATTTCTTTGGTAGCAAAAATTCAAATATGAGTATTCTAATGTGAATATTTAGTGTACAAATATAAAATAGATGCTAATCTACATTTTGACCTAAGCCAACAGCCATACTAATATTATGAATGCGAAACGGCGCGTATTTGATTGTTGATTGATTGGGGGAAAGGGAGGGGGGGGGGGCGAATATGCGAGTGAAGCCGGGGGCAAAAGCTAGTTTATTAATTATAATGATTTTGGTGGTTGTACATTATTAACCTCACGTCTACAAAATTGTTTAACTTGTTGAGGTAAACAGAAGTGTTTTGTGGCCCAAAGTAAGCTAAATATCTCCTAACTTTTCATTGGTCTGTCGGGGCCTAAGAGTTAAAATCATTGTTTAAATTGGCAACATCAGTTTTCTTTGCAATCGGTGCCTGGGTTCACAGGTTGAGGTTTGTCTAGGTATTAGTGGCAGATGCGTCTGCCCACCTACTGTGTGGCGGGCCAGACTTGGAGAGACTGGTTAAGGCAGACTTTTACCCCTTCAGCAGAACCCAATGCCTTGCGTTGTAGTGAATTCGAACATCCATCACTCCTGAACACACTGACCCCCAGATTCCTACCCACCCCTCATGCCCTTTTCCTCTCCTTCCTGTCCTTAAAAATCCCTTCACACAACTACCAAAGATGACACAAGCCCTGAGAGAAATTATTTTTGTTAAGGCCTCCTGTGTGGAGCTAATAATGTAAAAAATACATATAATTAAGTATTTCAGGGTTTCAGTCCAGAGGTGGGTTCCAACTTCCAACTTTATTTTTCTTTTAATAAGGTTAGCATTAAAACGACTAGAATAATACACAAAACCTTTATTACAAGCTGTACTCTGAAATAAAAAAAATGGTAACATTACATGAAGGTAAATTATTTATTACACAATAACATATTCTTTTTATTTCCTAGTACTGTATTAATTTCCTCAAAGTAAATACTAAGACAAATTTTAAAGGCAACGCTATCATTTAGGTTTGAAAATGTTTTCAGTACCATGTAATTTTTTAGGTAAGTATCTAACTGTAAAGTATTTTTTTTAGGTAGGTACCTAATTATAAAGTGTTTTTTTATGGTCCGTTTCCATGCTTGCCAAGCCTACGCAAACCTCCACAAGCTCCAAGCGTACACAAATCTCGCCTGGCATTTGGAAGCCGTTTACACGCTTGTTACTGCGTCAGTACGCTACCAACACCCAAGCGTGGCGGACGCTGAACTTGTGTCGGCTATTGCGTTTGGTTTAACATTCTTTTATTTGAAATACAAGCAAAGTATAAAAAAAACAATATAATATTGTCTTGTATTATAAAAAAAAAGTTATTCCAACAAAAATCATATGTTTTTTTATTGTAACAAATAAAAAATCATCAATAAAAGATTATTTATTTATATTGACTTTTTAGGTAAATCCAATAAATTAAATTAGTGCATTCAAATTATGTACTTATACATTTTAATAAGTCAGGCATGCCTCTTACGTTATACATATGTCTCGTAATGTTAATCATCGATATACCACATGGAGCAAAAACGGCTTGCATTCGCCGTCAGTTCGGAAATTACACTGAGCGTTTGCCAAAGCTTGCCGCTGGATCCGACCCCGACTGGATCGGCGGCAAGCTCTTGCAAGCCTACGCAAACCCTACGCAAGCCAAGACAAACGACCTGTTTCCACGTTGGCGTTTGTGGAGGTTTGCGTAGGCTTGGCAAGCGTGGAAACGGGGCATTAGGTACACACCTAACAGGTCAGGTTGTAAAGTAATACCAGTACTGTAAAGTGTGGATTTAAGTAGGTACATAATTTTAAAGATTTTTTTTAAAGTACCTAATTTAAAGTTTTTTTAGGTAAATACCTAATAGTAAAGTAAGGTTTTAGGTAGGTACCTAACTTTAAAGTATTTTTTTAGGTAAATACCCAATTTTAAAGTATTTTTTTAGGTAGGTACCCAATTTTAAAGTATTTTTTTGCCTATAATTTTGTTATTTGAAACTAATAAGGTAGAGTAGTTATGTATATACACATCTTGTATATATATTTTTTTGTTCAGTGATGAAATGATACAATTTTGTGTAATCTTAAATTTGACAGTTTTATTTTAAGTATGCTATGTATTGTGTATTCATAATAATTGAGCCTAGTTTGTTCTCTGGAATTTTCTGAAGATGCTATTTTTTTAATATTGAAACTAATAAGAATAAATCGTTAATGTATTTATTGATTAACGCCCTTTTTCGGGACTTTTATATATCATATCAGACAAGCGCTAAACTAGGTACAAAAATTATTTTATTAATTAATAATCCTTTATTTGAAATGTATATTTCATTGTTTAAATATTTGACAGATCTAAATCTGAACCACTAATGATTTTAAAGTTTATTAGCTGTGTCCATTAAAGTAATGTTTGTCATATCTCTACAAAAAAATTATAATCAAATCGATAATATTATTTGTGTGACAATTACCCCGAGGAAAATATTTTATAAATACTTTCAACTTCAGAAATGCTTCAATCATAACATCTTTTGTTAAATTAAAACCTTTTTCTGTTCCTAAATAAAACTTAAGTCCATGTCTTATAAAATTAGAAAACAAATTCATTTTATTGCACCAAAATAATCTATAAAAAAACATAACAACCACAAATTAAACCTAACTTGACATAAATAAATGCATTTTATACATTTCACACAAAACACCCACTTAAACAAACAAAAATTATATTCACACCCTTTAAAAAAAAAGTATGATTACTTCAAGACTATTTGGGAACCAGTGTGGCTATGGCAGGAACCACCATTATTAGGGAATGTTGTTATTTAGAAGGAAAAGGGAAAATAGCAAGGCTGATAAAACCCGGTCATTCAGACCATACTTTTTATTGCCGCCACACATATTTGGTTAACTCATCCGCCACTAGAGGCACAAGTAGTGCCTCTGGCGGCCAACGGGGAAACTACTCCAGCTGCTTCAGTCGGTAAAGAAGGGATTGACGGCACCCACTGGATTCAGCCAACAACTGAGAATTCAAACTGTGCAACATAATCTTGCCGATTATTGAATGTTATTATTGTCATTTACTGCGAAGACAATTTATTTCATTATAAACATTTACTTGGCTTTTTATTATTGCTAACAATACAAAAGCCAGTTCATAGCAAAACTGGATGATATTTATGGCCACCGAATTAAACATGTTGTTTTTTATAGCTAAAATAAGCTGCTTAAAATGTGTTAACACTTAAAATTCTGTGCAATCATGGATTTTAAACCATTAGAATGCCTTATATACAAAGCTCTTAAATGAATCATATTGAGATATTATCTTAACCTAATTGTAGCTAGGTAGGTAGGTACTGGTTTGGCAAGGTTTTTTAATTTTTAAATATAAAAAGTAGGTACTATAACAAAAAATGGAATGAAGGAGAAGCTAAACACATCTTTGTGGGAAAAGGCACCAAGTGTTAGTTTAATTTTTACAAGTGCCTGAAACTGGTTCAATGAAAATAATGTGTAACTTAAATACGATAATAATTTACTGGAAAGAATCGGCATAGCTACGTATGTACATACAACATTATATTAATAAATTATTTCAATATGCATTATTGCAATTTAATTATTTTATAAATGAATTTACACAATACGACTAAGCCGTGACATTCATACATTTTCAGTGAAAATGAACACACTGTAGCGCAGAGGGCACAGTTTATTCAAGCACATATGTGTCCATAGCAGCGAAAAGGCTATGAATTTTTAATTTTATGGTAATTGCACAGTTTTACAGGTTTTTTTTTATAAATCACTAAGCGTGGTTTGTGCTTAAGGTAGTAAAATTAAGTCAGTACCTGCTGCAGAATTAAAAGGTTTTGTTTTTGGCAATTTGTGCTTTCTTGTTCAATTTTTGTCATTCAGTAAAAGATGATCAACTAAAACATAAACGTCTGAAAGAGGTATAAATCGTTCAGTAAAAGATGGTCAACTAATACGAAAAAGTCTGAACGAGGCATAAGCGTTCATTAAAAGATGGTCAACTTAAACTGAAACGTCCGAACGAGGCATAAGATGTTCAGTAAAAGATGATGAACTAAAACTGAAACGTCTGAATGAGGCATAAGTCGTTCAGTAAAAGATGATCAACTAAAAATGAAACGTCCGACCGAGGCATAAGCCAATTACATGAAAACAGTTCTACCAACAACACAACAGGAAAAACAGTGTTTCCAGCGAGGTTTGCGCAAAGCACACAAAAAACCATAGATAAATAGACACAATTATTGCTTTGAAAATTAAAACAAAACACAGTATTTTGTGGCTCTTATTGATACTCACTGGTTGAAAAAGTGCAATACATAATATAATATGAACAAACTTATTCACAACTAGTACAGAACCAATCAAATGCAAAGTCAGCTATAATAACACAGTTGACACTTCACCACAGTTTAATTCACAGCAATAATGTTTGTCATGTATTTAGTGTTGAGATAACTAGAGTTTGCTTCTGACGGTGACCAGGTCTGTGGTGAGGTTCTCGTTGGCGAAAATGTTGGTGGGGTCGAGCTCTGCCTTGGTGGCCTGGTACAGGTTCAGGCCGGGCTCTGACACCGTGTCCTTGTACCACTTCCTGCGGCACTTGCCGATGCCGTGATGGTGGGATATTGAACCTGAAATACACAAAAATACTCATTAATCAACAGCTGTTGTTATTAATTTTTTTACATTAACTCCATAAAGGAGGCCTTGAGCAAAATAATTTTCCTCAGGGCCTGTGTTTTCTTTGAATGTGCTATTTGGAGGGTCTTTTTGAGGAGAGGAAGAAGTGAGGGATGGAGGAAACATAGTGGCCGATAAATCTTTTCATAGCCGGGCTGTTGAACTCAAGAACGAGTCATAGAAGCGACCTTTTTTCATGTGACAAATGTGAACCGTGTATATATGTTGGGCGCGCATTTGGCAAGTTTTGCTATGCACCGGTGCTGAAGGGATCAATGACACTAGTTCCTTGGAGCGTCTTCCTTTGTAATACTTATAGAACAAGGACATCATAACTATCTGATCCTTTTGTTCTAAAGATTGTAATCCATTTGTTAAGATAGGAGAATCTATCAAACAGACTGCCCGTTACTGCACACACCTCGAGGGTTTTTCAGGTATTTTGGGACTCCAGACCAGAGCTGGCTGCCAAACTTAACAGTAGGGCGCACATGTGATTTGTACAGGGTCAGCAGTTGTGTATTATTAAAGTATCTGCGGGCCCTATATAGCTTCTGAGAGCCTGGGTATACTGTATGGGGTCAGACTAGATAAATTTGATATTATTTTTGAATGTGCTATTTTAGCGTTCCCCACTTTTTTTGTGTCACCTCAAAGCATCTCCCCTGTCTGTGTCGCATTATTTTATTTTTATTAAATGGATTACATTAGTGATGTGCTGTGCCTGTCTCACTAGAAACTCCTGTGTTGAGACCAAGCGCAATTTATAACATAAACAGTTTATAACAAACATAAAAATAACAACACAATATTTTGATATGAATTGAGATGTTCACGGCCAAAAGTAATTCTTTAAGATTCACCTTAATAAATATCTTCTTTCAGCCGCTCCTACCTTAACCCACCTCACAAATAGAGGTAAAACACTGGCCAACCGGGTACTTAAATGTACCTAGATTAAATTTGAAATTCAAAATTAAATGTAGATTCCTTCATTCAATAGAGTCCTTGCGAGAGCCTTGAAGGAGTAACCATCTGTTACTTATACCAGGGCGGGTAAGTGGTGGATAACCTCCAATGGCCAACCGGGTGGCGATATAGTTTCTCAGACTTTATACTGTACAGTGAGAGGCGCTCTTGGGAAGTGAAACAAAATTTTTAAGTGGAAGCAACCCAAAGGCAGACGACCTATGAATGTTGTTAGACTGAGTGAAAGAAGAATGACCGTAGCCAGTGATATAAGTTTATAACTGACCTCCGGAGGCGATGATCTCATCCCTCGCAATGTCCTCGATCTCCTCGTACAACTTGACGGCGTCGTCTCCAGCCCGTTTGGTCTGCAGGCCAAAGTAGAAGTAGACGCAGCAGCCGGCGTCGTAGGTCTGCGTGACGCGGCAGGACACCATGAAGTTGAGGTCGCGCTGACGGCACTCGCGTGTGATGCAGTGCTTCACGTTCCGGCACAATGCCTCCGTGCGGTCCCAGGGCATCGACGTCTCGAAGGACTCGGCCACGATGCCTAGGTCGAAGGCCAGATCCTGAAAAAGGACAATATTAATGTGAGCCATACATAATAATGTAGAGACGGAGTAAAGAATGAGGTTAAACACAAATAGCTATATCCACAAAAAAATTATCATCGGACAGCAAAATCAAATGTACATTTTTACTCAAAATATGGTCAGGAATCACTGGTTAAAATCCTTAAATTTGGGTAAGTCCTGTTACACCCTTTACACATGGTGTAAAGGATATACTTGAATGTACTTGACTTACGTACCCAATGACATTATTTGAAGTAAAAAAATGTACCTACTTTAATGAAATTTTGGTCGGCGGTGACTTTTTATGCCTTTTTTTAGAATTTTTTTCTTCAAAAAAAGGATCTTCCACATGTCATTACTGGTCACTCAGACGAGTATCCAACCAACTCCTCACCCCACCCCTAACAGTCCAATACCTACTGTTTTTTTATGTTTTTATTTATAAAAAATGTCACCAAAGACCAAAATTTCATTAACACTTTATGCTCCAAAAATAATGTCAGGAATTACTGGAAGTAAGTCTTGCACGTCTCTTAACATTTTGTATAATATCTCTACGATCAAAACATTATTTAGCGTGACATAAATAATTGAAAATTGCTTTGAGGACAGGGACTAGTGTGTTTAGCTTGGTCCTCCAATCACATGTGACAAGTTCAGTGTCAAGTGCGAGCCATGTTAAATAGCGGACTCGCTAACTCCTTACCACTTTAGGAAGTGCTTTTGTAAATAATCATTTTAGAAACTGCTAATTCCACAAACTACATGTTTGTGGTGGGAACTACAGTGCGTGTCCAAATTATTAGTTACGCTCTGGCCCAATTAACGTATCCCCTATTGGGTTACCTTGTTCCACGACAACTCAACAAAATGGCATTTCAACACCACATTGAAAAGTCATTAAAAGTTAGAAAAAAAAAAATAGCCCATAACCCTACGTAACCTATTCAACCAATTAAAAAAAAAAACATTTTGTAGATATATTGTTGAGTTGTCCAGTCACCCCTAGTATTTTGTGGCGTGGGTTAATTGAGAAGAATATAAATCATAACATATTCGAAGACACTGTAAAAGAGCCGCAGGCGAAAAGCTTCCCAGCTCGGAGGGCAAACTGGCGATTTTTAATTTTCGGAAAGTCTCCCGAGATGCGCCCCCTAAAATCTTGCGCCCTAGACTTCAGCCTAGTGAGCCTAAGGGTAAATCAGACCCTGGTTACACTAGAGTTTTTTTCTTATTATTTAAGAATTAACCACTTTTAATGCACACACAAATTTATTGCAAATATAATTAATAATCTTAATACGAAAATACCCACAGCAAGGAAATACGGAGGAAAGTGTTTCACTACGGTCGAAATAAACGAAATATTTGTGACATTTCCTGGAAAACCAGAGAAAATTTACCAAGGAGTTACGCTAGTTAAGAGTGCGAAGGACGAAAATTGTAAATGAAGTCACCAACATATATGCAAGCTATAACTGACGCCGAGGGAAGTTCTTCTAAATATATTGGATGGGTCGTTTCACAGAATTTGAAAAATTCATCAATTTTCCAAATCAATTCTCATTTTCTATGAAAGTTCTGTTATTATATAAGTATGGGTCAGTTGCTTCACAAACTGTAAAAATCTCACAGAATTTTAACAATTTGTCAAATTACGAAGTTCATTTTCAATTACTTGGAAAGTTCTACTCATGTTCTGTTTCTAAAGATTTTGTATTGCGCTTTTTCTCGAATAAGTATTATTTAAAATACTTAAAATAAATTATTTTGAATTGTATGAGAAATGGCTAATTTAACTAAAAAAAACGAATAAATATATAAATTCTCACCATTTAAAAATGTTGCACATCTTCGAACTGATGAGAGAGTAATTTTTTTACATGTGTAAATAATAATTTGGACCACCACTGTGCTTAAAAAAATTACGACAATTAGAAAAAAATCTGGTATTCGGACATGACTCGATTCAAGTATGTGATTCACGGTCGAGTACAATATATATTTATATCTATGAAAAAAACATATATTTTCAAATCTTCATAGCCCAAAAAAATATTAATACTAAAAAGTTTTTTATTCGTCCCCGATGGATAAAAAATTCTAACTTTCTAACCTTCTGACCCAACTTTCCCGAGTTCCCTCGATCAATGTGCTCAGTGCTCTAATGCGATTGACGCGCGTATCTTTAATACCTAACTAAAAAGTTAAGCTATTGTCGCACTAAGTAGGTACCTACCTACATTATTTCGACAAAAAAGATCTTCGAAAATTCAAGCTAGGATACTTTCTTGTATTTTTTGTTTTTTACATTAACTCCACACAGGAGGCTCCGAGGAAAATAATTCCCCTCCGTTTTTGGGGACGCGTTGTGGAGGGTCCTTTTAAAAAAAGGAAGGACAAAGTTTTGGGGGATTGGTAAAAATCTGGATTTCAGTGTGTCCAGGTTATCCGCCGCCAAAACCTAGACAAACCTCACCCTTAGAACCCGGGCACCTTTGTTAAGGGACCAAACGTATCGAACCACTTAGCGGCCTATGACAGAGGTGTTGGTTATCCAATAAATGGTTCCCAGGGCTACGGTACCCATACCCGCCTCCCAAAGTGTGAATTAATTGAATCAATCATTCGGTGTAATAAGTGTTTCACAGAAATTCAAATGTAAAATTGTCATCAAATGGCCATTTTGTTTTTTTTTTTACAGTTGGAAGGTCCCCGTTAAATGCCGATTCTATGGACGGGTTGTTTCACAAAATTTGAACAATTAGTCAAATTTCAAATTCTGTGAAAGTTCTGTTCATGTTCTGTTATTATTTCAGCTATCTATGTGAAACATTCGACCAATACTGATTATGTGAAGTAAGTGGGTATTTTTAATAAATGGTTCTTACTCTGATGTATGCAATCACGAAAGTCAGCACATATCCTCGTTCTCCATTCTTAGCTCCTCCCGGCATGCCCCCTAATCCCGCCGCTATGGCGTTGATCTTCTTCTCCTGGGCAGTCACGTCCTCTTCCGAACCCTCGTACAGCAGCGTCGTCACGCACAGCTTGTTCATGTCGAAGCCCTTCACCTTGGTCAGGTAGGTGGTCTTCAGAATCTCCAGGAACGCGCCAAAAGCCGAGGGTGCTGACTTCAAAGCTTGCCCGAAATGAAACTGCTCATTGTCTATCAGCCTAATACTGGAGGGCTGGCAACGTTGATATGCTACTTCTCTCATACACTTGACTCCTGATTCAAAGTCGGGGAACACGATAGATCCGTATCTTGTGACTTTCGGCAATGGTCTTATTTTGAGAACTACTTCTGTTACCACTCCCAGGGAGCCTTCGGAACCCAGGATCATCTGCTGGAAATCTGGACCGCAGGATATTCTGGGACTTTTGCTGCTTTTGGCTAATACTCCTCGAGGAGTTACCATCTTGACGTGAACAACGAGGTCTTCAATGTTTCCATACGTGTTTTTCTTCATGCCACTGGCTCTGGTAGCCACCCAACCCCCTAAAGAAGAAAATTCGTAAGAGTCAGGTTCATGTCCGGCTGTATAGCCTAACTTTCTCAATTCCCTTTCCAAATCTTGACCCAGGATACCACCCTCGCAGCAAACAACCAAATTTTCGTAGTCTACCCATAGGATTTCGTTCATTTGTGAAGTGTCTAATGAGACTATTGGTCTCAGTTCGTTGGCGGGACATTCTACAGCTCCTGAGACGGAAGTACCACCTCCGTAAGGTATTATGACGAGTCCTCTTCTGTCTGCCAGTTTCACTAACTCCACAACTTCCTCGTGACAAGAAGGCCATACCACAACGTCCGGAAGTCTTTTGATTTTGTCAGTCTTTACTGCGGCTATGTCGTGGAGAGCTTGTCCTCTGGCTCGGATGAGCCTGTCGAGACCTTCGACGGAAAATGAGATCCCCAACGCCTTGATCTCATCCACGATGGACTGGCTGATGATGGATTCAATGAAGCGTTCTGGCGGAGTGAAGGAAGGAGTGTGGTTGATGCTGATATCGCAGTCAAATTTGGAGAGCACGAAGTCTTTAAAGAGCGCTAGATCCACTTCGCCAACTGGATACCTAGAAAGAAAAAAAAATAGTTTATTGATTAAACATAACAAATTATCTGAGACGGTGTTAGAAATTGACTCAATTGCGTAACATCCAGAATGGAATCGTGAAAATAACACGAATTAAATTAAGTATTGCGATTACGAAATTTCTTATTGTAATAATTTCGCCAGGTCAAAGTGAAAATACATGCCATAATAAATCTATAAAGTTAATAAGAAATTGCGAATTGACTAATATAATATTTACTGTAGGTATATGTAATAAACAAAATACCTACTACAAATTACAAGATTGCACGTAATATACAGATTAGTAACATAACGTAACGTCAATTTTAAGCTCTTTCCTAATAAATTTAAAAAAAAACTATAAGTAGGAAAGCAAGTAATCTGTTGACATAGTCTAGTCTAATAATAAGTAATAATAATAATAATAATAAGTAATCATAGTCTAGTTTAATCCGTTTGTTCTTAGTCCTCCTCACTAGGTGGTCCTGTGCTGAGGCGGACTAAGAACAAACGGATTAAATATTTATATATATCATCATATCTTGTAATTGTCATCAAACCTGTAACTAAATAGTCACTAATAAAAAAATAAAAAATAATAAATAAAAAAATGTCACATCGTCCTTTTTGACACATTCAATATTATATATTATTCATAGTGATCTTGGGAATGTTGACAGGCTTCGGCTCGGGCAAGGGACAAGAACTCACTTGGATAGTTTACTCAACGGAGACAAGAATAAAATTAAATAACACTCGTATGTAGATCCTTCAATACCCACCTTTGGAATTTTGCAAGAAAATATATAAATATAATGAGTTATTGTGATCAAACGAGGCCACAAAAATTGTCAAATAATGCTAAACCCAACTCGTTTCTCGTGAAACGATGATTTATTTATTCTTATTTAGTTCATAGTATGAAAAGAATTAGTAAAGTACGAAGAAGTATTTCACAATTATTCACATCAAGCGTTCTGCGTTTCTTTAAGTAGGGGATTGTCTTAAGTCTTGCTTTTGTACCTCACCATCACATTCATTATTTACCCTATTGCAAGTTTACTATTTTCAGGAATTATCCACTTGAGCGATGGGTATTCGGTTTTCGATTTTGCCTTTGTTAATATCATTCCTCAAAATATTAATTAATATGGTAACATATGAACTTCTTACTGCGGTTTAAAGCCAACGAGTCCACCTAGATTTCACTGTTCATCTCATTATTATTATTTTTAGGTTAAGTATATAAATTTTGGTACATTATAGCAAGCGAGCGCTTAAGAAGTTTTGCAAACTTGTCATAATATTTATTTTGGTTGTAACACATTATATAATTGTATCCCAAACCTTAATACTATCTTTTATCATACTTAAATAACACTTTGTACCATTTGGCCCCTCCAGCAGGACACTCTCGACCCACCGCCTTGATGGATTCATAAGTTCGTCACTCTTGGACCCACTGACCCCTCATACCTTTTTCCTTTCCAGAACTTCCTCTCCTTCTTTTACTTTAAAATACCCTGCGCACAGCATCCCCAAAGATGACAAGGAAATCATTGAAGTGAAAACTTCTTTAGCACCGTTGTAATTCGATAAAACAAAAAATAGCGACTTTAAAAAGAGACAAGTACATTCATTTATAGGATTTAGTCTGCGAGAGAATGAGATAGTATAAACAGTCTCCTCTTTGTGCGGTGCTTCATAGCCTCCCCACTTTTGTCTACTTTAGTTTTCTGAAGGATTCACTTTTACCGCGTATGAATTTAACACTAGTAATTTGGGAAATGAAATAATACTAGTTTGGGAACCGCTGCATTAATCCATATATCTAATAAATAGACGAGTATCTTAAATGAGGCACTGGATGATAAATTATTGCGAGTTCTTTGTAAATAATGTCGCGTACGTTTTTTTCATGTAAGTCCAGTTCTAAAGAAACACGGTTTCGCAAATAAAATAATGAATAGAAGCGATGACAAAGGCATAGAACTTTACCGATGAATGGAGAGGACCGTGCTGCGAAGGGCAAGCCAACGTTCAAAGTGTTTGAGAAGAACATCTCAACTATCAACTATATTATAATATATTTACCCATCGGGTTTATCTATCCGACATTCAGTTTGTAGGTTAGCAAACTAGAGAGGTAGGTACGCGATAAAAATACTCTAAACATGTAGGTAACTCTATACACTCTCGCACCGGAACGCGGAGAGTTCCCCAAACGAGAGTTTTGTGCGAAATCTAAGTTTTTTTTCCATCAAATACTCACACTATGTAATTTAAAAATGTCCCCTTACCCCGTTACCATGTTTTAAGTTACTTAATAATATAAAGGGTGTCAAGGGACGTACTTGACTCACTTTAATTCCTGACGTTATTTGGAGTAAAAAATGTAATGAAATTTCCGTGTCCGATGACATTTTTTAAGGTTTAAAAAAAAAATCTTCAAAATCAAACAGAAAAATGTCTTTAATATTTCGTTACTGGTCACTACTAAGCCGAGTAATCGCACAAATCCCTTAACCCACCCCTAACTGTCCAATACCTAGAGATTTTTTTAATGTGTTTATTTGGACAAAAAAACAATAAGATTTCATACGAAATTATATATTCACTCGAAATAATGTCAACGAAACAACAGCGAGTGTCTTTGTAGCAAAAAACGCCTGACATTCGTCGACAATAATAATTTACTAGCTTATGCCCATTGCAAATGCAACTAACGGGTTAAAACTAACTTGACTTACTTACTAACCGAAAAAAAAATATATTTCATAGTAAGCGGGTATGTACCTACTGTTAAACATACAAATATATATAAAGCCACCCACAGGGCCTAGCAGCAAAAACCTGCCATACGTTAGTATATAAACACCATTGTAGGCATGCACACATCAAATCTCCAAAGTTTCGTCGCAATCGGATGAACGGTTAAGCAATGCGTAATTTCATGATGCCAGAGCTCACTTTTGTATACAGAAACCGTCGTGGGCATGCACACATCAAATCTACAATTTTTTATCGCAATCGGATGAATGGTTTAGCAACGCTTAGCGGTTAAACACACAATTATGTATAAAGCCGCCCGCAGGACCTAACAGCAAAAAGCTGCCACACTACATACACTAATTCCCGGTACATTTAGTTTTCAAACAGCTCGTGCGCCACCTATTTAATTTTTTTATACAAATTTCGTGAAGCCAGAACTCACCAGTAGTTTTATACAAACCTTGTATTAACAATAAAGAACACAACAAAAAAAGAATTTTTCAATTTGTTGCAGTCCTTCAGAAGTTATGAGCGTACGTACATTTTCATAAAAATTTTATAATGCCAGAACTCACCAGTAGTTTTACTGCTTAAAAAAAGCGCTATACGAATTTAATACTTTAAAAAATATCCCGTTCAACTTCGGGTAATTTCTGTAGAAGTTCTGTTCGAATTCTATTCAAGTTCTATAGATATTTTTGTTTAATGATGCAACTGGCATTTACTGATAAAAAAAATAGAACTTCCCTCGAACGTGAAAATGAACTTAAAAAAATTGTTAAATTATTCAGTATCGGTGAAACAACATTACCTTAGTAAATTAAATTGCATTTAAACCTAAATAATTGTCTAACTACCCATTCCGGTAGGTACCGGCGCTTTTCCTTACAAAATTTCGGCAATGGTTTTGCTTTTTTATCATATTTGCAATACTACCGAGATAAGTAGGTACCTACCCTGAATTAATAACATTTCAATTGCTGCAATTGTACTGGCCGGTAAAAATCTACCCTTCAGAAGTGAATCTATGGACACGTATTTTCTTGTTTTTTTTGGAAAATTTTATAGGTTTTTCAGCGACCCTGAACTTTTTTACATGGGACGGACACCTTCTTTCCCTTTTTGAGCCTACGCGTACGTCGCGCCGTTTCAACGGGTGAACATGACGGCGGGAAATAGAACTAAGGCCGAATTTCTCCGTCGGTGAGAGATTTAATTGTAGTTTTCGCCGTTTGGGTGCGCTGCTAACCGTGCAGCGGTGTTTTGTATGAAAAATGGTCCGTAATCTGGAGACTTTGGGCACGCTCCCCTGGATCCGATAATGGTCTCTGCGGTCTTTGAAACTCGAGGAGCGGAGAGGTCATTTTCGGATCCATCAAAAGCACTGAATTTTTTTGGCAAGTCAAAGTGAACCTTGAGGTTGGTGAAACTCCAGGGGCGGTGAGGTCGATTTTCCCATCAAAAAAAAGTGAGCTCGTCTTCAAAACTGAGCATTAATATATAGTATTGGCGCCAAATAAATTTCGACGCCGAAACTATCACATACTTGTGAATGAGGCTTTTGACATAACTGGGAAGTAGAATTTTTTCCTTCGGTATTAATTGATTCAAAATTTCAAATATCGATTTTCTTACTTCAACGGGTTACAAATTTAATCAACTTTTCTAGGGATAAGGAGGGCTTTCTTTCAAATCCGCATAGATCACATTTCTAGGGATTACTTTTAATTTTTAATTTTATTTTATTTTAAATACATAAACGGCTATACTGCCTTTTATAAATAAACATATAATAGAGTACAAAAGTAAGAAAAATAATATCATTACATAATAGTAGTTTTAAACTTAAAAATAACATACAATCATTTTGTGTATCACAACAAAAAATAACAAAAAAGAACAATAATAAATATCATAATTTCATTTCAACATGTCCATATTGCGTATATAAAGTTACATTTTGGAAAAATAATTTTTGAGTGCATGTTTATATTGCGCTAATTTTAAGAAATAAATGTCGCCGATGTTAGCATGTTCATTTCCCAAAATGTTTAATCGACTGATTGGTGAGTAATAATGTGATAATGTATGTGTGTTATTATAGTAGAACGGTAGAGTGAGTCTATTGTTAGCGCGACCAGGGCAATGAAATCGTATTAGTTCTATTAAATCAGGGGTATCCAGGACCGAGTGAATTATTTTATATAATATTAATAGATCACAGATTTTTCTGCGATCTGATAAATTTACGAGATTAGTCCAGTTTAATAACAAATTATAGTCCACGGATTCTCTTGGAATACCTAATTTAAAATTAATATACCTAAGGAATCTATGCTGGACTTTTTCAATCGCTTGAATATGGATATTGTAATGTGGAGCCCAAATCGTAGAATTATATTCCAAAATGCTTCTCACTAGCGTTATGTATAAAATGCGAATAGTATCAATGTTACAAAATTGTTTGGTTATTCTAACAATAAATCCTAAAATCTTCATTGCATTACAATATTCAACGCAGTTAAACTTTTATTGAGTAACGCAGACGAGTCACAGTTTTTGAGTAAATAATATAGAAATTTAAAACGAATAAAAGTGGTGTAAAAATAAACTACTAACTGCGATCTATTCTCTCGTCGTGAACTTTAAACCGACTTTTATTATCGATAAATAACACACCGTAATAACAATAATACGTGAAAAGTTTTTATTTTACTACATTTACTAGTTTAGTATCGCAATAGGTTGCGTCCCAGATTTATTTCATTATTATTTTATTTCATGACACCCGATCAATAATTGACCCCATAAAATCACTTTTATTGTTTGAAGTCCCCAGCGTTGCCCGGGCTTTACGCAGTGTTTTTGGAAATCTAACGTACACAGTGAACTTCCTTTATTTTGAAGGTCAAAAGTGCAAAAATTTTACAGCCCAGGAATAAAACAGTAGATTTGCATACAAATCAAATTCACGACGCAGCCGCTACAGACTTTCTTCTTTATATTACATAGAAGATAGACTAGCTGAAGACCCCGGTATTGCCCGGACTTTACGCAGAGTTTTTCGAAATATAATTTACACAGTAACCTTCGTCTTATTTTGAGGGTTAAACCCTCGCATTCCGAATTTCCACCGTTTTATAACATATTTCTCTTGAACACTTTAAGTTTTTAAGTTTCTAAAAAAATACATCTCATTTCTGTACATTTATAGAGCCAAAACTGTAGTTATATGGTAAAATCGCAAGATATGCTCCGAAAATTATTAAAATCACTTTTTTTTTCTGTTGTTTAACATATAGTATGAAAAAATTCACAGTGTATTTTTAAATGAAACACATTTGTTGAGAGATTTTTTTACTGTTTTAAACAAGTCGTGCTTTATAAAACTTTTTTACAATTTTCGCTTAATTATTATCGTTTTTAATATTAGCGCGCTCCCTCTAATATTCGTATTTACATTCCTCCCCTTCTTATTTTTTTTGAGAACTTAGGATAAGGTTTTGTAAAAAAATTCATCAATCTCGGAATCTGCGGCCTTGCACCGCAGTGGGAGCAGTTTTGCCATCTCGACCAAATTTTCGTATATCAATACGAAAATTAATTTTAAAGTAAAAAAGAGACCTAGATTACCTACCCTTTTCCTTCTCTTAACTTCCTATCTCTCATTTCCTTTGAAATACACCCAGCATCCAGAAATTATTTTCCTCTGAGCTTCCATTGTGGAGCTATTGTAAAAATAAAAATAAAAAAGTATTTTAGTCGGGTATTTTGGCCACAAATCAAAAATTGAATTTTGTACCAAAACGTCTTCAGCCGTACTTCTCAAGATCTACGTTAACGTAGGCACGTACGATTTATGAAACGTACCACGTCAAACACCTAATAGATGTTGTTTGGGCCTACCAACAATGTTACATAACGAACCTGAGAATATATTGTGCCCGAGGCCCGAGGTGTGCCCTCGAATAACTTTAATTCTCTGTTGGAAAAAATCTGCATAACAACCTTTTCTAAATTTCTCCAGATCGATAGATCAACTTCCGTACCTACCTGGTACCTTATTGATGATATTGCACAATCTTTATCACGTTCATTTTTACTTAAAAATAATATATTCATTTTTTTATGCGAATACCGCACAGGAGTCTCTCAACTGCTCCCAACCGTCTGGAGCCAAACAAAATATGTGAGACTATGGCGTCCCCGATTAGGATATGTTGTGAGGCTGAAGGTAGTGGGGACGGGAAGAAGATGGGAGAGAAGAAGGTGAGGAAGTACTTGGCTATTCAAATCTGGTCATCAAACGCAGCTATATCCATTTGAAGCAACGTTTCAATTCTGAATGGGGATCTTACAACAGGGCGATGCAGGGAATATCTTCCACACTGGAACGTGCCGCAAATATACTAGGTATATATTATTTTAAATGAATTAATCGAAAAATAACACAAATTAATTGAATAAAATTTATTTGCCCACGCCGGGATTCGATCCCGCGACCTTCGGATTGCAAGTCAAGAGCCTTACCACTCGACCACGCCGGCCGTACTCTAAAATATATCATTGCTAAATTTGATATTTATTTATTAAAGTTATGTAAATTATGTCATGGGTACTGTAAAAGGACTACATCAATCTGTAATTCGCATAAGATAGGTACTTAAAAAAGGGCAAGATTTAAAAATCTACATGGAGAGGATTTCTGGGATGTACCTAATTACATATTCAGTAAGCCGAAACATAAAAAAATAATGTTTTTCTAAAAATGTTCTTTAGTTCGTTAATTCATCTTATGGCCGCCTGCAGCGACAATTTTGCAATAATCTGTAGTTAAATACGACAAAAACAAGAAATAAATGACATCTTTCATCTCCACTTTATTATTTTGAAGAATAGGTTTGTAAATAATTATGATAATTTTTGGTTCAGTAAACCCATAACACTCAAATATTTTTTATTAAAATTCGCAATAATAAAATCTCCAATACTATCCTTACTTACGTCATCGAGTAACATCATTATCATAATAGATAGGATGATATCTGATTTTTATGCAATGATTATTATTAGAAATTTCCATATTGTATCCTGTCAACGTTCAAGAGTCCGGACAAACAAAATATGTCACACGTTTTTGTTGTGATTTTAGATAAGTATAGGTATTATTGCTAACCAACGGCTGAAAATAAAATTTTTATGATTTTCCTCATCGCGTTGATCCAATGCGTTCAAAGTATTGTCAAAACGTGACATGACGTAAATTGTACAAACCGCCATACAAACGCTATTTATTACACATAATGTTTATATAATTTGCACACTGAAATTCAAAAACGACACAATGCTCAAAACAAAGGTAGGTAGGTAGGTACCTACCTAAACTGTTAATTAAATTATTTCTGAAAAAAAAAATTCGTAAATCTGATACCTAATTTGTTTCTAAAGGGGAAAAAACGTTTCCAACAGTGCGGAGCTCACGAAATAACTACGGATTTTTTAAGTGAACATTTTTTAACACCGTTGTGATTTGAAACTCGATGAAACGAAAAAATTGCGACACTAAAAAGAGACAAACACACATCTACAGGATTTAGCCTGCGAGAGAATGAGATAGTATAATCGGTCTCCTCTTGTGCGGTGCTTCGTAGCCTATCGGTCTCCTCTTAGTGCTTCGTAGCCTTCCCACTCTTGTCTACTTTAGTTTTCTGAAGGTTTCACTTCTACCGTGTTTTAATTGCACACTCTGTTTTTTTTTTGGCTGAATTGAGGGCTAGTTCATCGCAACTGTTTTCAGATTGCAATAAGATTTCTATCAGGGCCTATGGCATCATCGAGGGTGCTGTGTGGAGGGTTTTTTAAGGAAAGGAAGGAGAGGAAGATCTGGGAAGGAAAAAGGGACGAGGGTTACGAGGTGACGGACGTTTGATGTCATCCCTCCGACTGCGGTGCAAAGTAGATGGTCGAGAGAGTCCTGCTGAACAGGTAAAAAGGTCTCCCTCTCACCAAATCCGGCCCGTCACGCCTAGACCAAGACCTAGACAATCCTCTACCTATGAATTTAGGCACCCCAGCTAAGTTACAGAACGTAGTGTATCACTTGAGGTGACTTATGGCAGAGGAGTTGATAATCCATTGAATAGTTTCCGGGGCGGCGGTACCCATACCCGCCTCCCAAATGGATACTTGAAACTACTGGTGCAAGCGGGATATACATGCATCACACAAAGAACACAAAAAAATAATTTTTGAGCATTTCCATTTAAATAAACTGTAATTAAACAATTTTAGTCCGCCTCGGCACAGGAACCCCTAGTGAGGAGGACTAAGAAATACAATATCGTTACCTTACTTAACCATTATATTTTGTATACTTATGGAATTATTTTATGCAGTTGCTTAAATAAAAAAAAATTCTACTAATAAAAACTAAACAGTTAAAAAAATGGAGCCGGATCTATACTTCGATGCAATTTAAAAGATTATTTATGATTATTTTTATATATGAGTAAAAACTCAAATTATAATATTTAATTAAACGAAGACAGTATTAGCGAAACTCAATCAAAATCTGAAGACAAAAAAATCAGTATATTTTTCTGATTTTTCTGTCTTCAGATTTTGATTGAGTTTCGCTAATATTGTCTTCATTTAATTAAAGATTATTTATTAATAAACAGCTGATAAATAACCCCGTAGTGATCGATTTTTATCGATTTAACTTGAAAACTTCCAACTACGGACTCGAGTTACTCGAAATCGAAAGCTCAAACCGAAAGTTGTAAGTACCTACCACAAAATTGACTTCAAATGTGATTCACCGGTTTTCCGATTGTAAAACTAGTTTCTAGACGCCGTGTATACTTCCTTAAATTTAGCTGTGAAAAAAATTTGATGCCAATTACATAGCCTGTTTTTTTATCTCATTTCTTATGAAAACAGATGTTTCGAAGAGTACCTACCCATTGAAACTTCACTGCTACCTGAATAACTACGTGAAGTCTTATCCCCTTACTAAATGCGTTAATTTTATACAACTGATAAACAACAATTTACCATACATTATGTGATTATGTTTATTTGATGTGTGAAATTTTAAACACGTTTAAAGTGCGTAACGTCTCGATTAGATTTCTCAGTAGCGCCTCTACGGCGTAGGCGAGATTCGTAGAAGTCAAAACGGGGTTGAATTAATAATTGAAGAATTCATTATGCGAAAAATTTATTTAGGATTTTTAACATAAACCATATTTACTACACGTATAACTAGTGTTGAGTCGGTACCTCTATCGAATTCGGTCTAATCAACTGCTATTCTATCGTCTTCAATCACCTTTTTGTATAGGTATATATTATAAATTTGTAATCATAACCATATATTTATAATATTTCTGTCCTTCCCGGATTAGATTTTTACAACTGATTTGGAATCTCTACATATTATAAATTAAAGTCCTCCGCCGCGTCTGTCTGTCTGTTCGCGATAAACTTAAAAACTACTGAAGGATTTTCATGCGTTTTTCACCAATAGAGAGAGTGAATCATGAGGAAGGTTTGGGTATATAATTTTTCAAGGTTTTGTGTGAACTGGTTGAAATGTATTATATATAAAGGAGAATTTCTTTATGTGGTGGACTGGCGGACTGGCAAGCGGGCGGTGTGGATTTGATTTATATGCAATGGAAGGTCACTGTCTACATTTGATTCAGAAAACTCTGTGTAAAGCCCGGGCATCGTCGGGGACTTCAGCCAGTATTTTATAAATTACGACGCGTGTTTTTGTAGCACAGGTTATAATAAAACTTTTAAAGATTATTCCCATCAATGTAATACATCATTGAAGAAGAAGATAATAATAAAAAAAATATAAACGAAACATGAAATAGAACAAGACACAGAAAAATAAAAAAAGATTACAACAAAAAGATTCAGTCGCATCTAGGATTTAAAAAGGAAACCGGGCGGCTTTTTGTCCATACAAACGTATTACTCAATTTCCTCTCTGGATTTTGACACTAGTGCAAACATGTTTTATATAATATAGATATCGACCACCAACGTGTCGGTACGTTTTGATTTTTTTGATAAGTTACTTCTTGTAGGAGTTATGTCCCTCCAAAAATCGTTAAAATTGCGTAAATTGAACGCCGTTAACAGCCGTTCAGTATACAAACTATGCAATGTACCTATATTAAAAAAAGCAAAACGTACACACATATATTATTTTCTTTTAATACAGTTCGTAGAGAAATCTTAATAATCTACAACTACAACCACTTATTAAATCATTTATTGGTCAATAGTTTTATGCGAATTTCACCGATAATAAAAAGCGCCGTAAACCACAATGAAAAGCTTAAAGCTAAGATTTTTATATTGTTTGTGAACAATGATATGTTATTCTGTTCAAAGTATCATATTTTTATCACCAAAATGAATAGTTTTTTCATGTGAATAACTTTAAATAATAATAAATTATATCCACTGACGAGTTAAATCGAAATAAGTGAGAGGTGGGCGTGCCCCAAGTTAGGTCAATTTTCCCTTACTTCGGGTTAAGAGATTGATCAAACATTTTCAAATATGGATATATTTTATTTGAACAGCGTTTTTTTTTTAAATTAACTCCACACCCTGGCCCAACTGTCCCTGGTTATCTTTGGGGATGCTGTGTGAAGGGTCTTTTTGAGGAGAGGAAGGAGTGAACATGAGTCTTGAAGTAATCCATATTGTAGGTGGGAGGAAACACAAAGACCGGCAAATCGTTCGAGAGCCGAGCTGATGAACTCAAGAATGAATCGGAGAAGCGACCTTCTCATATGACGAATGTCAACCGTATACATACGTCCGGCGCGCGTTTAGCATGTTTTCTGACAATGCACCGATGCCGAAGGGATCAATGATGGTAGTTCCTAACAAAATTGTAATAGGTAAATGATGTATAGATTCGTCATAGGAAACTGTTTGATCAGAAGGTGTTGTAGAAACTTGGAGCATCTTCCATTGTAATACCAGTAGAACAAGGACAGTATTTCTATTACCTACCTGATGCCTATGCTCTAAATATTGCAATCCGTTTGTTAAGACAGGGAATGGACCACCCGTTTTTGCACAGAGTAAAGGTTTTTTCAGGAATTTTGGAGCTCCAGGCCAGAAGTGGCTGCCAAATTCAACAGTTGTGTGCACTTGCGATGTGTACAGGATTGTGTACTATTAAAGTATCTGCGGACCCTGTACGGAATGCCCAGCTTCTAAGTCTGATACGCTAACTTGACCTTGGCTTCGATAGAGCCCCCAATTGATGCCTGTATAGGTCATAGAGTCAAAAGGTTTCTTTCGAATTGGCATAGAGCACACTTCTAGACATTTTCCGATCAGTGATTGTATCACATTCGTTACTTTATCGTTCAAACGGCTTACGAATTACAAATTATGAACATATTTGTCTGTAACTCACAAGACAACAATTAGTTATTAAAATTTTGTTATTTTTTTATTCTCAAGGTCTTACATCAAACAAATATGGCATATTAATACATCCGCATGTTTTTTTTATAAATATAAATTGTGGAAATCAGGTAAATTAATTAAAGGGATCTTTTTGAATAATCGATTAATTAATAATGTATATTATTTAGTTATTAAAAGACGCCCAATTGTCCAAGACGTTCAAAAATGCCCTTTCCAAAAGTTTAGCGTTATAATGGATGTTAACATTATTTATTCTAATGATAATGAAGACTTCTTGTCTCTGAACCCAAAGGTCGCGGGTTCATATTCCGTCGTGGGAAATTAGTATGTAATTATTATATACATTTTTTTTTTTTCTCATGCAAAATTCATACATGTTTAAGTTGAATCATCTTGCCGAATATAAGACGTATAATTAAACCATAGTTTGACATAGAGACATTCAAGGGGGCAGTAGAAGACCCAGAGAAAATTAGGGGGCGTTGAGACTGCACAGTGAAAGCGTGGGCAGGTAAAAAAAATCTAAAAAAAAACAAAAATACGCTAATCACATACGAATAAAGCAAAGTAAACTTTAATATTGGTTAATTTTTGTTATTGTATGAATATTTTTAGTGTCCCTTTTTTATCATTCGTTTATTTATATTTTTAAAATTCATAACAAAAATCTTCTCTTATTTTTTATTATATAATATTATAATTAAGAATTGACACTATATCATGAATACAAAAATGAAGGAGATAGCAACGTGGTACTTAAAATACAAAAGAATTGATTTTTTAACTTGCATAAGGTATAACAAATAAATTAATATATTTTTAATCTTTCGTGACAGTTAAGCTCTCCCCCCCCCCCCCGCTAAACAATAATCACTTTATTACGTCCAGTGACAAATATTTTTTTAATCGAATAGTTCAAATTATTATTTTTTTACAAAGATAGTTGTACTACATGTAGGATATTTGTTATAAAGGGGTCGCTACATTTGTGATAAATATTTAATTAAAAGATGGCCCCGAATTCAGTCTGATATCACCGTGGGAACCATTTCAACGTTCGCCTATTGAAATCAATACACCAAGGAAAGTATTGATTATTACAACCATAGAATGAAGAAAAACACAAGTATTGAGATGTGGGCGTGTTTCTTGATCAAAAAGTCTGACCAATCGTTGCTTAAATACATATAATATATGTATTAAAAAAATGGTTTTCATTTCAATCAATTTTTTTTTATTGTTATATAAAACATGAGTTACATATATACCTACATATATATTTTACAAAATATTATAATAAAGGTCGTTATTGGTCATGTATACATTATAAGATAAGAGGAGCTCTTGTGCCTGATAAGGGAAATATAATGAACGCTTTTATGATTCGCATAAAAAGCACAAAACGTACGTTATTTATCGTTATTTAAGAGATTTCTTCAAACAACACATAAGAGCTTAATATTATTAATAATATTAATTATAAAAAAAATGTACTTACTCTAACGCATCTATTTTTCAATTTCTTTCGAAAGAACGAACTTCGAAAGTGACCATAAACATGTACTCTCGTGTAGAAGAATAGTTACCAAATAATACCTTTATTTTTATTTGAAGAAGAATAATACTTATATATTTTTATTTTCATTTTTATTTCAATCTTCTTTAAAATATCTCGTTATTCATTATTTCTCAGCTTTCTGTTTATACTTTTATTTGTATTAGTATTTTTTTAGTTTTATTTATACTTAAATATGTTCTATTTTTCTCTCCTCTTCTTATATTTTATTATCTGTTTATATAAAATAATATTTCATGTATGACTACCACAACACGGGCAATAGCCTAGTATGGTAGTTAAAAATTGGCTAAAATGTATCATGTAAACATTTATGAAATAATAAATTTAAATTAATATACACATTAAATAATGGTGAGACAAAAAAATGAAACACCAAATATACGTGTGTCTGTTCCCTCCAAAGTATTACGTTTTTCCTTTAGAGGACACAGATATATCTTAGGGCTCAGCTACGGCGAAGGGAAATGCGTTTAATTTGCTTTATACGTGTGTGGGAGTCTGTAGGGAGGGGATGCAGACATACATTCACAGTTTGTCTCATATTCGACTGTTATTGCTGTTGTAAATGGGTTGGAATCAAATGGTCAGTGAGGACATCGGTTTCCATACAAATATACATATAAGGCATTTCTAGTATCTTTATTCTATCTCTTCAGCGATGAGAACATATGTTGTTGCCCTATTAAATTACTTGTAAGTTTCCCACAAGTTTTCCACTAAATTATTCATAGGACACATGTCTTATGAGGGTAGACAATATTGTACTTTTAATATACAGCAGACTAAATAGACAGGTTCTAGGTAATATTGTTCCTGTTGTGTTTCCATGTTTACATTCAATGTTTCCTGTCAAAATGTTCTCAGTAATAAAGTTCCCTGTCAAAATGTACTAAGTAATAATTTTCTCTGTCAAAATGTTCGCAGTTAAAAGTTAAAATGTTCCCAGTAAAAATATTCCCAGTTAAAATGTCGATTGTGTAATCATGTGTAAAAGATTACAGATGATCACCGCAATGCTTTTCGAAATGTTGGCTAAAGAAGGAGGTAGCACAACACGGCATAAAACCCCAAAAATAAAACACGATAAAAACAAATTGTGTTTTTAATCAAATTGTTTTGCTTAGATTATTGGCCGAGTGTCTTGGGTAGACAAATATCAAAATAAACAATTATTTTGTCAACAATTCTTGACAAAATTTTGTTTCAGAATCAATCTTAATTAACAATGAAGCGAAACCACCTGGCTCACCATATCGAACTCCTGTCTCTGATGTCGATGAACCGCTTCCCAAAAATGATCCTCTCCAAGTTTATACCATTAACCCTGGTTACGAGACTCCACTCACACCTGAAGACTGCTCTTTATGTAAAACTGTTTTCCTAGTTATATCATATCCTTCAATACTTCTTGACCATAGACAATATTAACTAAATGATTAGCACGTAGGTACTTATTTTAGATGTTCCGTTCGTGAATAATAATATTGGTAAACTCTCAGAAGTATTTCCGACACATTTAAAAATTATCTTGTTGTTGTGATTTTTTGTTGTTGTCGGTAGTTATCCCAAAACGAAACTATTTTCATCATGGTCTGCGCAGTATCTTTTGGGAACAAATTCAGAGATCGCCGGCTAAAATCCCGGCATGAGCAATTAAATTTGATTTGAATAATTTGGGTTATTTCAAAATTTACTCATTAAAACTGATTTTTATTATATTATTTGCTCGAGAGTTGTAGTTACATTCAGTTTCGCCCTGGTGAAGACCATTATTCACAATCGAAACGTTGCTTGAAATGGTTTGTGACTAGATCTGAATAGCCAGATACTTCCCGTTCTTTCTCATCTCCATCGTCTTGCCCTCCCCACTACGTTCAGTCTCACAACATACTCCAATTGGGGATGCCGTAGTTTCGCTGGCTTCAGACGGTTGGGGGCAGTTGGAGCTTTAGTGCGATCTTCTTCTTAAGTCGTCTACTCCAATTTCCATGGTAGACAAGGCTCCTCCACTCTTCGCGCTCCTGCGCTGCTTGGAGCCGACGTACCGGACGCCAGTGTAACTTGGTCACTCCAGCGCATTGGTGACTTTCCTCTGCTTCTTCAAACACTTTGCCAATGACTATTAGTTTCTTCAAGTTGGAGTCCTCAGATTGGCGAGCAACGTGTCCACAGTATCTTAAGGTACGTTGTAAGCAAATAGTTGAGAGCCTATTGTGGATTCCAAGCTCTTTCAGAATGGACACATTTGTGCGTCTGGCTTTTCATGGAATCCTTGTGTGGTACTCTCATAAAAAAAGATAACCACCTGGGGTCAACTAGGTACACTATTTTTTTTATTATCTATGTGAGAATCTGAATCTAGTCAAGGCCGTATTGCGTGATATTCCATCACACTGTCATGGGACATTTACTATGGTTCGTCGATTCGTGTTTGTTTGTGAAAGAACACCTTGACTTGAAACACATAAATAACGTTGTGACAACCGATGCTGACAATGTAAATAAATTCTAAAGATAACTGCGAATCTATCGCAACTGACATTCATTAATGTCCAGTTGAAAATAAAGTGATTTGAAAAATTTATGTCGCACCGTATATAATTCTTCTTTTCATAATTTATTTTACAGATTGATGTGATCCTATCACAATATAAATTACACAATAAATTTACACAACTTTAAATAAATAAACGAAAAAATTAACATTAATTTATTTTAGAGTTCTTGCCTAAAATGACCCTTGAAACCTTCAAGGCCAATGTTAAAAATTTAAAAATGTTCAGATATCTATTTAGCAGCACCATTCATACCTTCTTAATTTGGGAGGCGACTATAGGTACCGCCGCCCCGGGAACCATTTATAGGATAACAAACACCCCTGCCGTAGGTCGCCAAAATTGGTTCTGGTGATTTACCAGGGGTGCCCGGGTTCACGGGGAGAGATTTGTCTATGTCTTGGCGGCGAATGCGTTTGCCCACCTACTGCCTGGCGGGTCGGATCTCTCAAACAGAGAGACTGGTTGAGAGATACCTAACCTAGACCTCTCCAGCCGGATACTCTCGACCCATCAGCTTGCACCGCAGTAGGAGGGATGGATTCATACGTCCGTCACTGCTAGACACATTGTTCCCAGATTCCTACCCACCCTTCATACCCTTTTCCTTCCCAGAACTTCTCCCTCCTTTTCTCAGATAGACCCTCCACACAGCATCCCCAAAGATGAAATCGGCCCTGAGGGATTGTTTTTACTCAGGGCCTCTTGTATGGAACTACTGTAAAAAAATACCTCTGGTCGTTCTATTCTGGGCCAGAACGTCCTTTCTGCCATGCGGAATACAGATCAATCCTGGTGTCGACCCTGACGGTAGTTGTTCGGTAATAATGAATTAATTCATGGTTTTAAGGCCCGGCTTCCCGCTTTTATACAGATGTATTACATATTTTCCTTAAATACTTTAAGTTTTAAAGTTCTTAAAAAAACCTACCTACGTTATTCTTGAGGATAATATTCCCTAGGCCGAAACGGCAATTAGATATATGAAATTCTCCCGATAGAAAAAAAATCACAAACTGTGCTCCGAAAATTATTATAAACACGTTTTTTCAGTTATTTTACAAGTCAATTATGCATGAAAAAATTCACAGTGTTTCTTTAAGTGCCATTTTAGACATTCCCCATGAGATTTTTGATCCATTTTAAGCGAGTCGTGTTTTATTAAACATTTTCACAATTTTCGCTTAAATATTATCGTTTTTTATATTAGCGCGCTCTCTCTAACATTCGTATTTACATATCTCTCCATCATCTTCTTTTTCGGTGGGTATACCGTGTCTTAGTAATAATTTTCCTTATTATTGATTATAATTGATACCCAATTGCGACCGTTGTTACCTTTTTTTTTAAATTGTGTGTATTGTTCTGTTTAATGTTTCGTTTAGATCTTTAAATATAATTATCTTCTTCAATGATTAAATAAATTATAAAATAAACTATTCTAACAGACAGAACAATTAGTCATAATAGACCCGATATAGTTTTACATGACAAAATTAAGAAAATAACTTATATCATTGATGTCGCTATTCCAAATTCTTGTAATATTCAGAAAACTGTTTCTGAAAAAATAAGAAAATATACAGATTTAGGAAATGAGATTAAAAGAATTTGGCATTCTCAGACTATAAAAATATTACCATTTGTTATTTCGGCTACTGGCATTATACCTAGCTCTCTCATTCAAAATTTAGGCGTATTAGATTTGTCAAAAAATTTGTACATAAAAATGCAAAAGTCGGTCATTTTAAATACATGTAGGATTACGAAAGATTTTTTAAATATTTATATTGAGGGATCAGTAGGATTTATCGGACCAGTTAGGATTTCATCAGAGCCGAACCCTCTGATATGAAAATATCTGGAGTCGGTGAAATATTTTCCCATTATGTTTCTGGTGGATTGACGTATTGTTCTTGTATTGTTTTGTATTTATTATACTTTTATTTGCACTTACATTGCGTGAATTTACTAGATATTCATTTGTGGAAAAGTGTGTGGAAGGGTTTAGTTTTTCATTTGGGAAAGATTCAACCCGGACATAAAATCTGGAGCACTGTAAAAAAATTTTAAATACAATAATGCGGCAAATTCATTCATAGTCGAATAGAAAATACTTATAATATATTTTCACCAAGTTATGAATCACACTATCTTAGAACGTGTTAATAAATTCTCTCTAAATTGTACGTTTAAAGTTTCTCGTAGAATTCGCAATGGACATAAATAATATTTACATGATTTATTAGCGTTACCAATTGTGATAAATGCTGTTTAAATAATAGGCTATCCCATAAAATAAAGAAAAATACCAGAAATGTGACGTGGGTGTTTTCGTGCTCTAAAAGTCTGACCATTCTTTGCTTAAATTTCGTATGCGCTTCGCTATCGTTATGAAATTCAAATAGCATTTTTTTACGTTAGCTCCACACAGGAGGTCTTAAGGAAAAAAATCCCTCAGGGTCCATGTCATCTTTGGGGATGCTGAGTGGAGGGTATTGTTAGGGAAAGGAAGGAGAGGAAATTTTAGGAAGGAAAAGTTCTGAAGGATGGGTAGGAATCTGGGGGTTAACGCTTCCAGGAGTGACGAAGGAATGAACCCATCCCTCCCACTGTGGTGCTTGCCAATGGGTTCAGAGAGCCCAGCTGGAGATGTTTAGGTTAGGTCTCCCTCTTCCAGTCTCCCGATCGCCGGATCTTACCAATCGCCGCCAAGAGCTAGACAAACCTCACCCCATGAACTAGGGCACCCCAGCTAAATTACGACACGTAGCGAACCACTTGGGGTGACCTAAAACAGGGGTGTTATTTATCCAATAAATGGTTCCCACCTGCCAAATTTTTATTTGATTAATTTGTGTTATTTCATAATTAATTCATTTAAAATAATAATGTAGCATATTTGCGTCACGTTCCAGATTGTAAGATAATCTCAGTATCGCCCTGGTGTAAGACCACCATTCAGAATTGAAACATTGCTTGAAATGGCTTTAGCCGTGTTTGGTGACCAGATCTGAATAGCCAGGTACTTCCCCATCTTCGTTTTCCGCATCTCCTTCCCCTCCCCACTATCTTCAGCCTCACAATATATTCCAATTGGGGATGCCATAGTCTCACTGCCTCTAAGATGGGAGCATTTGGGGCTCTTGTGCGGTATTCATATTAAAAAAATATATATTAAAAAAGGCATTTCTAGTATTGTTCTGAGGGATATCCGTTAACGTATATGTTTCCTTCGACATGACCGCGGAGATGAAACAATGTGTCGTGACCTAGAAGGTCAGCCCTTCCTACAGATATTACTACACCGTATAACCACCTTTGGAATCCACGAGTTAGCAGCACGAGAATTATTATAATTGATTTGTTATTAACATTTTTTTTCGTAGAACCAAAACAACAACATTTTTAAAGATAGTTTGTCCACGTACTTGCAATTTATTAATACCTACACATCGCCACCTCAAGGTTCAATGTTCTAACTGACATTTAAACATTTGTCACTTAAATATTTGACATTTAAACACTTGACCGCCAAGGACAAGGTTCTAACTGACATTTAAATATTTGATAGTTAAACATTTGACCACCAAGGACAAGATTCTAACATTCTGACATTCAAACATTTGACAGTTAAACATTTGACATTTGAACATTTGACCACCAAGGACAAGGTTATAACTGACATTTAAACCCTTGACCACCAAGGACAAGGTTCTAACTGACATTTAAACACTTTACCACCAAAGATAAGGTTCTAACTGACATTTAAACATTTGACAGTTAAACATTTCACATTTAAACATTTGACCACCAAGGAAAAGGTTCTCACTGACATTTAAACATTTGACGCAAAAAATGACATTTGAATGCAAAAACCATTTCTTTTACTCATTTGTATAACTAAAAAAAATATAGCCATCTCTGTTGTATTTCCATAGATAATTTTGTGACCAAGTTATAACATCAAGTTTTTAAAGTACAAGGTTGACATTTGTCACATGAAAACGGGTCGCTTCTACGACTCGTTCTCGGCTGTGGAACGATTTGCCGGCCTCTGTGTTTCCTCCCTCCTACAACACAGGTCTCTACAAGACGCTTGTTTATTTCTTATTCTTCTCAAAAATACCCTATTCACAGCATCCCCAAAGATGACGTAGGCTCTGAGGGAAATTAATTTCCTCCTCTCCTATGTGAAAAAAAAAGCTTAAATTTGTTTGTTTGATAACTTTTACTTTGGCAGATTAGCAGATTGTTAAAAAACACTAATTCATAATGCAAACTTTACGTGTCATTTCCTGCACTGTGCAACACTGGAAAACCAGTGGTTTGTTGACCCCATTACTTTATTTATTTAGCATGATGTACCAGCCTAGAGATGTAAATATACCTATGAGAGGTACATAATAATACCTCCTAACTCAGTGACTCCCAACCTGGACATTTTCGTCCATCAGAGGACAATGGCAAAAAAGTGTTGAGGTAAGAACACGCAACGTACGCAACGCATTAAGATATCTGGACAACTTACAGCCTAGATGCTTCAGAAACGCACTAATCACAAGCTACGCTTCCCATCCAATGCCGATCTGCACTGTTCAGATCGGCGTAGGAAGTTTGAAAGAAATATGGCGTTGGTAGAAGGCCTTGCAAATAGTTGATTTGACCTTAAAGGTTATGTTTGTTTTGGCATTTGGCGTTTACTGATGTTCACTGATGTTTACTGATGCTCGTTTGTTGATAAATATGTAAGAGATAAGCAAGTTATATATTTAATAATAAAGATTCACGAACGACAGATTGAAATCCGAAGTCGAGGGGCAAGGATCTTGACTGGCGATCCGGAGGTCGCGCGTTCAAATCCTGGCGTGCGTTATTAAATTTCACTTGATTGATTTGTGTTATTTCACAATTTAATTATTTAAAAATAATATAAGGCATATTTGCTGAACGTTCAAGAGTGGAAGATACTCTCAGTATAAGAGTGCAAGACCACTATTCAGAATTGAAACGTTGTTTGACCAGACTAAATATCAGAACAGAAATCCTCAATGAGCTGAGCGGTGACATTTTTTTTCAATAGAATCAATGATAACTAATCAAAATAAAACCTATTGTTAAATAAATGTTTTTATTATTATGTGAATAGCCAGGTGGGTACTTCTCCACCTTCCTCTTGTCATCTCCTTCCCCTCGCCATTAGTTTCAATCTCACAACCTACCCCATTTGGGAATGCTTTAGTCTGACTGGCTCCAGGTGTTTGGGAGCAGTTGGGACTCTGGTTCGGTATTTACAAAAAGTAAGATATTATGAAGCGTTTTAATGTAAAACCGTTTAATAAACAAAAGGAATATCGCGACACTACGATCACAATTTGCGTTGCGTGCAGCACAAGTGCGCGCATTGGCCTGGGTACGTAGTAATTAATACGTTGCGTACGTGGGTCGAGTGTGTCTTACCTTTAAAAGGGCTTCGTGTGATTTTAAAATGACTTTAAGGGGTGATTTTAATATGATTTAGTGCGATAGACATACTTGGTACACTTACTTCATACTTGAATCAATACTTCTACCAACCTTCTAGTAGATATCCAACATCAGCATCAGCGCTAATGTTTAAAATGCCTTAACTTCAAAACGAAATTAAACATTTTCCAACAGATTGTGATTCTCATGACCCACAGATTGCGATCCTTTACTAAAAAAATGAACCTTTATTTCCGGCGACTACCAATATTATTTATTATTTCGTTAAACTTTGAGAAACTGCGAACTAATACTGTGATGGGGTGATACCATTCATATGTCTATGGGTGATACATTTGTTTAGTGAGTCGATCTTACCCGACTTTATCGCAGCATATTTAGTTATAAAGCAACACTTTATTTATTTAACCGGCTGTCAAGAGATTACGAATTTAAGGTAAAAAAATAATATCTATTTTATATGTAAATACTAGCGAGTTCTTGGCATGCGATGCAATGCAACTTAAATAAAGAAAGTATTTCTCCCTGCGTGTCCTTTCCCATTCGTCCCTGTTCCCCTCCCGCGTCCCCTTCCTCTCCTGCGTTACTACTCCCCCCTTCCGCCCTCCCTTCCTTCTGCTAAACTACACGAAATACACACACTCTTACATAGGCACTATTCGCACGCCCCTTACAGTTTTTTTATACAAATTTCATAAAACCAGAGTTTACAATTATATACAGACATCTTCGCGGGCGTGCGCACAACAACTCACCAAAGTTTCATCGCAATTGGATGAATAGTATAGAAAATTATTTCATAAAGCCAGAGCTCACTATTAGAAACCATCGCAGGTACGCGCACATTAAATCCTCAAAATCCCCAAAAACTTTGGTAAGTTGTTATGCGCAAGCTTGCGAACGTTTCTATATAGGTATAGTGATATATAGAAACGATGATTTCTATATATTGCGATGAATCTTTGGTGAGTTGTTGTGCGCTCGCCCGCGAACGTTTCTATATTTACTGGTGAGCTCTGGCGTTTAGAATTTTGTTTACAATTTTTGCAATAGGTGGCGCGCGAATTGTTTGAAAAATTTATGTATTTCATATAGTTTAGCGGCAGGGAGGTAATAAGGGGGGGGGGGGGAGTTGAGGCCGAAGCGGAACGATGACGAATAGGAAAGGACACGCAGGGCAGGAAGAAACAATTTATTTATGAAGTGGCCTTGCAACGCATGCCGGGAACTCGCTAGTACTTTATAAATTATTTGTTGGGATAGGTTAGGTTAAATGCACATCGCGAATCGTGAAATAGCATTGCATAATAATATCACGATTATCATTATGTTATCTACTTCTTAGCACAAACGTACATAATTATTACACTAAACTCTACTATTTTAGTAATTATTTTAATTGCATCAAGTAGTTTAGTTACAATAACCGTTGTTGCCCCAACTCAAAGACATTACATTTATTTATAAGCCATTGAAGAAGAAGATAACACTAAATAATCTAAACGAAAATATGAAAGAGAACAAGACACAGAAAAATAAAACACATAACGGTCGCAGCTGGGACTCGAACTCAGAACCTAAGTATAAAATCTTGATGGTGTCATGATGGAGGATTTAGCCAGCCGAGGAATCGAACACGCGACGCCTGGGTGGAACCCAAACACGATGCCATCTCAGCCACTGACCGGTCATTATTATAAAGTAACTAGCTAGTTCCCGGCAAGCGTTGCAATGCCCTATTCAAAAAATACATTGTTTCTCCATGAATCGCCTCCCCGTTCCCTCTCGCATCTCCTTCCTAGCTAGCTTCTTAAATTATTATTTTATTTGTTAATTTATTATGTACATTTATATACATTATTTATGAAATGTTTTTACTGCCCAACTAGGAGGATTCCCGTTTTAGGACAGTCAAATCAGGATGAGTATGAACACATGGAACATGGTTAGTACAAAATAAGAAGGAAAATTGAGAAAATAAAAAGAAAAAAAAGAATAAAAAAATAAAAGTTTAATACATAGTAACCGTACTTTGTTTAACATAGTTATTAAAATGGTTATTAAAATAATAATAATTTAAAAAAAGGTATATATAAATAGGTACTTACTAACAGAGGATTAAAACACATAAGTTATTTGTGAATGCATTGCATATTATAGTCCTACACACATGTGTCGTATAAAACAAGAAAAAAAAGAAGAGAAAGATTTAAAAAAATAAAAATTAATAACCAATTAATACATAAAAGATAACCGTTAGATTTGTTTTGCATAGATTAAATTATCATAATAGTAATAATACTTTAAAATACATACATCAATATTTTTTATAAATGAGAATTTTTGTATATTATAGCCTATATGTTATTCTGATGTTTGAGCTATATTATTGTAAAGTTTCATTGAAATCCATTCAGTAGTTTTTGCGTGAAAGAGTAACAAACACACATACATCAATACAAACTATCGCGTTTATAATATTATTAAGAGCGTTTAACGAAAGAACACCAGAAACATGTCATTTTTAAATCAGTGTTTAGACGTATTCACTCTTTTCCACAAAAAATTATAAATTGGTTTCGAAAGATTGTTCTTTTATCAAGTTAACTTATGTTTTAAATTTTCAGAAAAAATTATAATTTTTAGTATAATAAAGTTATACCATAGGTCGGTGGCAGATTTGTTAAATATTCAAAAAAGTACATTTATTATACAACACCCATTTGAAATCATATAATCGTGCAGTAAAATAAATCAATACATTATCTGGCAAACCTATTTAACAGAAAATTAATCATAAAAAAATATATACGTACACGTGTTTCTTGACGAAAATTGGTCCGTTTGTGTATTTATTTGCGCACTTACAGACTTACATATTTTTTTTTTTTTACATTCTTATTTTGCTCAGACATTATTGAAAAATGATAAATACTTATGATCAAAAAATAATTACAAAAAGTACGTAATTTTAATAGTTTTATCAACACGCCTTTCAGCATTTTTAAATGTAGGTATAAATTAAAGAGAATTTGGAATGAAATAAAATCGATATTGGGTTATAATTTTAAAAAGCTGGTACGGGGAGTAATTAATCTTTCTCATTGGAACCGCCCTGTTCGATCGTAAGAACCTCTTTCGACGAAATGTGGATTTTCGGCCGCTGGCTGGTTATACGCTCTTAAGTTTAAGAAGTATATTTTATTTCTACTCAAGTGAAACGATAAAATTGCTTCAATTGAATTAAAGATTGATCAAAAAAGTGATTGCACATTAAGATTAGCCATGCTTTGGGGGAAATCCCCGGGAGACTAGGACGCATGCAGGGTCTCAGACCGGTGTACGACAAGGGGGAAAATATGAGATCCGCCCATTGTAGGCGCAATCTCTCCTCGCACAACAATTGAGTTTGCCCTTTAGCCACTTTTATAAATCGAATTTTACAGCGGTTTTAATCGCTTTGTTGTTGGTCTTATTATCATTTATTACATTTGATTGTTCGTACCTAGTCAGAATTCAACCTGGTTCCGTTTTAGCACAGCTCCACACGTTACGAAACAGTATTGGGTACCCCAACTAAAAAATTGCCATCAATTATAGTGTAACAGTTTGTTGTAATGGATGTTGGTACTAGACACATCATGTAACCAATTTGATCCGTACATAACGAATATGAGTCATAACAAATTGATAACACATTCATAAATGAATCGGTCCACGAGAGGAGAGTGGATATTGACAGTTAAGTACAGTAAAAATACGATATTTTTAACGTTATGCATCACTGTCTGTTTTACCACGTGACTCCAAATGTTTTATTTATTTATTTTTTATTTAGTTACTATATTTTAATTTGTATAGACATCTATACGAGATATGTTAAATGGTGATCGGCCAACTCAGAACCACCTCAGAAAGGTCATTAAGACTGATGATAAAAAAATATTCAAAAAATTGGTTAAATTAGTTAAGCTAGATTAGGCTTACCGGCTATTTAAAAAAAATCATAACTTTTAATAACGTTTCTGAGGTGGTTCTGGGTTGGTTTCATTCTGAGTTGGCATGAAACCATGTTAAATATATACAATAGGTTTAGATTATATTCATAGTCCGCCTCACTAGGAGATCCTGTGCTGAGGGGGACTATGTTTTGGATAAGTTTTCGGCGACTTCTATGGTACCTACAACTTCATGGTTTGGGTAAGGTTTTCCAGAAACTTCTATGGCGATGTTTTAATGTAGATACTAGTAAATTATTTTTCCGATAGTTGTTTAACCCAAGATTTAATGTTCTTAATGTTGTTATTCTTTGTTTGATCCTGTATGGGAGTTTGCTATGTACCTTTACTGATAAAAATTCAGAGCTTCTTTGTCCAAAGGTAGAATTACAATTTTGTGTATTTAGTTCGTCTGTATGTTTGGCTCTGGTTTAATAATTGAGTGAGATGTGTGCCTCTGTGTCTTTTTTGATGTGATGAACTAGATTGTTTTTGGCATAGATTTTTTGTAACTTGGAACATCAAAATGTTTAAAAATTTTCTGTTGTTGACGTTCTTATAGGGACCTTCACTATGGTCTTTATGATGTAATTCTGAGTTATCTTCAGTTTTTAAGATGTTTTGATGCTATTCATCCTACTATTCCATATTCCAAGTGAGAGTGGCAAAATGTGAGGTAGACTTTTCAGTTTCCCGCTTACGTAAACAACGTGTTTCCGGACACCTTGTGTATGTGTCACTTAGGGCACTACGGTATAGAGAATCTTTTAGGTAATGCAAGAAGAAAAAAAAACATGTCAATATCCATTGCATTAGGAATACTATTTGATGCTACAATGGCACCGTTCATAAAGTCACGTTTGCATATACTTAGGCAATGATATATTTATCACAAGTTTGGGCTCTATTCCAGAAAAAACATGCCAAATAATATCGATTACTTGGATAAATTTCTAATGCTTTAAAACCTAACCTAAAATGCTATCGAAATCAACCAGGCTCTAACACGTTCGGCCGGCTATCGTAATGCTTTAATAAATAAAGCTTAGTAAATACAGAATTAAACATGTTGGGCGCCATTGTAATGCTTTAATAAATAGTACATAATTTTAATAAGACATAAATAGTTAAAATAAAAGAATTATGGCAAAACAATTAAATTATATTATTCAATAATAACGAAACCAGAACATGGACTTTAATTCATAAACAAAATAATATTATTCTAATATTTTAAACTCAGGGTCGTGTTTAGCCTAAAATAAAGCAAATAGCTAGAAACTAATAAAATCAATCGATAGCTTGTCACGTTTTAAAATAAAATCAAATGTTTTTTTAAAAAGATCATCACGATGTGACGATTACTACAAGGGGCGCCAGTTCAAATTGAACAGAATATTAAATGATAAATCAATATTAGTATATTAACCTCAAAACTAAACGAAGTATTAGCTCACAGGTCAACAGAGATCCACCGTGTTTTCCGTACGTTTACGTCTAAGTACGTGTCTTCCCTCGTCGAACAAAATGTCTAGACCCTCTGACTACCTTTTTGGAACTCTTTGAAAAATTTGCTAGTCCATGGTATGCTTTATGCAACAGAATAATGCAGGATTCCATTTGTTTTAATTTATCTTTCCAATTAGGAATTAAAAATCAATTCGAATGAATGTGTAGCAACCGTCTTAATGACTGGGTGCTTACTTAGCATTATAATTTCAAACTGTTGCAAATTAACCTGACTAATTGACTGCCATCATGGTATAATATAACCATATCAACAATATCTTCCCAACGGTGTAATTCGAGCTTTAACAACATAACCTTGTGGTTGTATTTTATATATCAAGGGTGATTCTGTGTCTTTTGCTACATAACGCGTGTTAAATCGACCGACGACATAATACGACACATTTTGACGGTTTTCTTACATGCGATATTCCGTATTGCGCTGAAGAGCTAAATACTGCGCTTGTGTTAAGACCCAAACTCGACTTGAAATGACAAGTCATCGATCCAGACATATCGTTCACAAATACAATTAATCAATTTGTCATTTTTAAAGGTTTTTCAAATTGAAAAAATTGTGCATCTAACAAAATGCCAAAAGTATCGAAGAAAAATCAACCACAGTCGGTAAATGCAGAAATAGAGAAAAAAACTGCCACCATCCACAGGTTCTCTCCATTTTTTTCTGAATTAGATGTAATAAAACAGTAATTTTCCTCTTATTTCGAACATCAAGTGTACAAAATTTCATCAAGAAGTTTAAAAATTCTGCTTTAAATGTTGAAGTCCCCGGCGTTGCACATGCTTTACGCATTGTTTTTTAAAATTAGATGTAGACAGTAATTTTTATCTTATTTTGAAAGTCAAGTGTGCAAAATGCCGTCAATCTCAGAATAAAACTGTAGATTTGCATAAAAAACAAAGCCACGCCGTCTGCTACACATATCTACTCGTCTTTATGCAGAATGGAACAGTACATATCCGAAAGATTTTAACCAGCGATTCCGGAGCGTATTTGGAGTAAAAAACTTTGGTGTCATTTTGGTATCCGATGATATTTTTCTTCAATTAAAAACAGTAAAAATATTTTTCCATCACACGTCACAACGGGTATTGCCTGGCGGGTCACGTGATAATTACTCCGTCCCGTTCCAGCAGCTCGGCAACACACGAAACACCATGCGTATCACGTGATCCCGTCGCGTCGTGTAGGAGTGTGATCAGTGGCGACGTGTAATTGAAAAATGTACTTTAGGTTTTGAATAGAAAAAACACAGTAAAAAAAAACTTTTTGTACTCCAAATATGCTCAGGAATGGCTGGTTAAAATCCTTCGGGTACCTTCGTGCTGTTACCTTAATAAGAAGATTTTCTGTTATGGTGTGTGGCTCATCTAGAATGTTGTAAATCAATGCAGCCAGGCCAGTCACAAGCCGTTCGGGCAATATTGTGTTTGTTTATAATATGTGGAGGGGTCTGGTGCTATTTACCTAGTGACAGGTGTGTCTTCTATGCAATTAAAAAATGTCTGGATGTTGGAGCTGCAATGTGTTTGCTCAGATAGCCATGTAATACAGTGTGTACACACTCCACTCGGACTGGACTCAAGTCATGTAGTCACTGGTCACACCTGCGGATGTGCTCAGATAAACGTAAGAAAACCTCAAAATCTTAGATATATGTAAAGGCATATTTCTAACTTGAACGGTAAGAAAAACATTTAAGTTAGAAGAATATAGAACAACATAAAGGATATAGGAATTAAGAGGAACGAACAAATGGCAAAAACGTAAATGGCCTAGATTTTATAATGTAACGCCTGTAGTGTTCAAAAAAAAGAAGGGGAGATACGTAAATATGAATGTTAGAGAGAGCCCGCTAATATTAAAAACGATCATAATTAAGTGAAAATGTTTAATAAAAGACGACTCGCTTAAAATAGTCCAAAAATCTCTCAAGTAGCATTTTAAAGAAACACTTAAAATTTTTTCATGCACGAAAAAAACGTGTTATAATAATTTTCGGAGCATGCTTTTGTTTTTTTTCTATCGCGGGAATTTCGTATAATTACTGTTTCTTTAAGAATAACATATATTTTTAAGAGCTTAAAGTGTTCAAGGAAAGTGGTAAAAATCGCATTTCTCAGAAAGGCATCTCGAATTTCTACCAATAAATTGATAAAATTTCGAGATGCCGAGTCTTAAAACACAAATAAGTAAATAACAAACACAAAGTAGTACATATCCAAACTAGATATTGGCTATACGTTTTGATTAAAAAATAATTCAATTTGGTTAAGTATTTTGGCCCCAAATCCAAAATTAAGTTTTATACCGAACCAAATAGAATAATTATTTTTAAATCAAATGACATCCAAAATATCTAGGAAAATTATGTGCTAGTTTTTTTTTCTATTTATTTTTACTTTCTTTATTTATGTTTTGAATTAATCAAGTCAAATTAAAAAATATGTTTTGCAAGATTTTAGAGAATAATAAAATAAAACATCGTAATGAAAGCGTTTTTTAAAGATTTTTTGTTGTACTTACGACAAATATATTTTCCAACGTAAGCCAAAACAGATACATAACTTACGGAGTTCCTCAAGGAAGTACATTAGGACCCATCCTATTTTTACTTTACATCAATTGCCTGTGTCAGTTAGATATTAGCGGAGATATTATTTGCTTTGCGGATGACACTGTTCTCGTTTTTACTTCTGACTCCTGGACAAATGTTTATAAAAAGGCTGCCCATGGAATCAACCGGATTAAAAATTGGCTAGACAATAACCTGCTAACACTAAATATAGACAAAACAAAGTACATGACATTTAGTATAGATCCCAGACGTCAACCGAGACCTAATGAAAACTTAACCATACACGACTGCTTATCTAAAGAAAACTGCCTATGCAACCCGCTAACACGGACTGAGATAATAAAATACTTAGGAATTTACGTTGACAACTATTTTAGGTGGACAGAACAAATACATAAAACAGCGGGTAAAGTCAGAAAACTTATATATTTTTTTAAGAACATACGAAACATAATGCCAATGAAGACCTTAAAAACTATATACTACGCTTTAGGCCAATCAATTATCACCCACGGTATGATCGGTTGGGGTGGTGCTGCGAAAACTAATATGGACCCTCTCAACAAAGCGCAAAAGGCCTTAATTAAAGTTATTACTAAAAAACCTTTTAGATTCTCGACAATACAGTTATTTAAAGACTTTGCTGTATTGAACATACAGCAACTGTACATCAAAATTATAGCTACACATTACCAACAAGACAACTTAAACCATCATACTGCACAACACAATTACGACACAAGACATAGACATCAACACATGACTCCGAAGACAAATACTACATATGGACAAAGACATTATCATAATCTGGCTCCAAAATTTTTTAATTTAATTAAAAAAGATGTTAAAGATATCCACATGACGAAAAATGCAAAACACAAAATCCATATGTGGATAATCGACAAAGGCATTATATACTGCGGTCAGATAACCTGAACAATACAAGAACACACTCAACGCCTGTATTTTCCTCTTTTCCTCTCAATTATTTTTATGACTCTAATTTGTTTCTATCACATTTTTTTCTATTTTACTCTTTTATTTTTCTTTTATTGTATTTATCTTTCTAAACTTAAATATTTATTTTTTTAATCTTATTTTTCTTCCAAGATTAAGATATCAAAATTAGTTTAAATTCCTGCCACCTCGGAACAGGCTCAGCCTAGTGAGGTGGTTTATACCAAAAAAAAAAAAAAAAAAAATTTACATTGTATTTTGTATATATGTATTGCAATATCTTGGTCAATAAATAATTAAAAAAAAAAAAAAAAAAAAAAAAAATCAATCATTTGTAATTAAATTTACGCCCACCAAAATGTTTTTTTAAAGATTTTTTACATTCTATATACAGTATATATAGAATGCAAAAAAAAATATTCTATTGTAAAAAGAGTAACTTATTTTTTTTACATAATTTATATTAACGTCAACTTGTCTCTAAAATCGTGAAGAACTGAAATCTTTATTTTTCCATTTAATTAATAACATATAAAAAAAATAAGTATACATTATTCTACGAGTAGCACTATTGAACAGTTAACTGAGTGGGCGTGAAAAAATAACTCCAAAATGTAGAATTTACTTTTCTGGGTCACCAATATTGCACGTCAGCAGAGAAAAAATTTATATAAATTCGTTTATGTGGAAATTATGATCCGATCTTAAATAGAGTCACACAGCGTCCAAACATTTAGAGAGATTTCGTCATTTTTTCTAGTGTTCTTATCTCTTGCAAACACTCTCCAGCCTCAAGTCTGCATCGTGTTCTACGGACAGTATTCACTCTCTTAAATCAACACATTGTTAAACACAATGGCACCATCCTCTCTAGTCAAATAATCACATCAAATTTCTAAGATATAATTCATAGTTGTCAGATTGTCACTGCCTAGATTCTAAATTGTTGAAATATTATTGATTTCGGCCCTTCAGTTCAAACCTTTCAAGAGGTTTTTATTAACAAAGTCTTCAATTTACTAGTATTTACGAAATCTTCAATCAATGCAACAAGCTGCCAATATCACAATGAATACGCATTGCAACACCTCTACGTATTAATTTATTTTGTGAAGTTCAGGTACAAATAACTTGAAAATGATTACCGATCATAACCTAAATAAAATAACTTAATTATATATTTTCTAAACCAACCAGTTTCGGTTCGACCTGAACCTTCCTTAAGGTGAATAAAATATGAAGTAAAATACAGGATTATAGAGTATTTATATGAACAGTTGAAGAGGGGGAAGTACCTAAGAGGGAGGGGGTAAAAGTAGGCGTGAAGAATGGGAATATGTTAAATATGGGGCTGAAATCTAATTTTTTATTTAGTTAATGGTTTTTATATAGTTTTAATGATTTATTATTAATTTCAAGAGATTCTAGATTGTCTTCTTTAAACAGAGTTATTTTATTATAATTATTCGTATGTATACCCAGAAAGTGTTTGCTACACGTGAACATTTAATTTAAATAAGTCAATTTGCCATATTAAGGCTGGGTATACAAAACTTTAATTTGGATTTGAGACCAAATAACTCAACAAAACTGATTAAATTTTATTTCACGCATTTCTTCTTTCAATTTATTAATCCATCTTAAATAATTATTACATATACCTATTTCGTTGATTTTCGCATAATAATCAACGCCACTATTTAATGGTAATTTAAAATTGTATAAACAGGATAATCCACAATTTTGATGGTAAACACAATTCGCAGGTATGACATGTTTCAATAATAGCAAGACAGTACAATAAACTTAAACAATATTTTATGGGTTCACTCCCAAAGGAACTCCATTGTCCCTTCAACCGATTGTTTTACCTTTTAACAAAAGGGTTACGAGTCTATTCACTCTGGGTTAGCGGAAAGTATTCGAGTCCTGCCAGAGATTTTTCTTGAAGCTGCGCGGTTTGAACCGGGAGGCAAACTTAACTTTCGAGAGTTAAAACTTGACCTTATATCGGTCAGAGCAGCAGTGGCATCTGTAAGCCCGTAATGTCCAATAGCATCCCTCGCTTATAATTAGTAAGACAGAAGCGATGCGGGAATGAGAAGGCATTCGAGATTGAAGAATTATCAATATACGCTCGAAAATAATTTGATTTACCTACTACAAAATCATTTTAAAAAATATCATGTACGACATTAAGTTATTTGTGAACATTTTCTTTTTTTTATTACGATACATTACCAAAAAAATAATCGATTCATGTAATGATTCATTATATTTTATATGTTTTTGCAAAGGAAGTAGGTAACTACCTTTTTTTATAGGCTTAACGGAGACTTACGGAATACGTTTGACGTCAGCAATACATAAACGAGGCAAATTATTTAAAAAAGGCATAAGTCAATAGAAAAACATTGTGATTATTATTATACCTGTTTTTTGTAATAATTATTACTATTTTTTAATACTTCTATTCTACGCACTTTTATTTTCTTGATTGAATGAATGTATGAATGAAATGGAATCTTGAAAGTGAAAATGAACCCACTTTCTTCTTCTATTAGACCCCAGACAGGCCAATAAAATTGATTATGTTCGATCTATTTCAACAAAGTAAATAAAACTGGGCCAAGGTGAGATCCTTGTGGGACCCCACTCGTGGCAATAAAATGATATGGCAGACTGAATTTTGATTCTAAGCTTTCTGTTTTAAAGATAGTGTTATATAAATAAATAAGCACTCGTTTATTTTCAAACTCAAGTAAGTACTGAGATTATTTTTGGTTATTAATTGTCTATGGTCGATATTTGGGTCGACAGGAAAACAGAAATGGTTGAGCACTTACCGGCGGCGGCTGTTCAGGGCAGGCGGTCGTCGCCGGCAGTCAAAGTAAATCTGCCATGTTTGAATTTTAAAAGTGTGATAAAAGGTGCTATCAGTTCTCCCAATACTTGGATGTATCCATGGAAATTCATTATAAAAGTAATCCGCAGTAAAACGGAGTGTTGAAACACTAAAATTATGCGTACAGGCGTGACCTTGCCTAGCCGACGGCTTCGATATAAATTAAACTGAATCCCACGTGAATTGACTTTTAGCGTATCAATAGCTAACTATCCATTTAACAACTAATTTATTTGAGGTTCATTATCAGAATGGAGTGGTGCCACTTTATTAAATGCTTCACTAACATTTGTTTTATACCAACCATATTACATTATTTAATCCATGCAGTTTTCAATAATTGTTCCTTTCGTACTCCACGGTTCTGTGTTCTATGTAATACGATAACGCGAGTTCTGGTGAAGCATGTAAGCAGGGGGTGCCGGGATCGATCCCCGGAAACGACAAAGCTTCGCCAGGGTAGTAGGGAGGGTAGTAGAGTATCAAGACGGGACTGGGCGGGGGTTGAAGGGGGTGGCGGGAGGGTGGTTGACCCACCGTCCTAGTAGGGTGCGTTCGGAAGGGTGAAATGCAAGTCTCGACGCCGTACAATGCGGAGGGCATGTCAATGACAACGAAGTGTGGATTTCTCGATTTGAAAAAAATACTTTTAAACTGCTGTGTAGGCAATAGTCTTCTCTATGTAATAATTGATCTATGTTTATCGATGGGCATTTCCGCAGAACATTCTCAGTGTACAACTGTCAACCAGTAATCATCTGAATAAATAGTGTTTCAAACGAATTAGTGTTTTAGTTCAAATAATAAACATTAAACGCCAATCCTTTCTCAGGCAGAGATGAATAATATATAACATTTATTTATTTAATGAAATGAAGACAATATTGGCACAACTCAATCAAAAATGTGAAAACAGAAAAATCAGAAAAAGATAGGTCACATCTGGGACTGATGTATGCGAGACATAATCTAGATAGCATTTAGTTCGAGTTTGAATCTTGCAATCATAAAGATAGCAGCCAATAAAATATGTCTTAAGAAAATGAAGATAATGTTGGTGGTTCTTAGTCTAAGTTTAATACAGTTAAATATGACCGAATGATTAGCTCAGTTGGTAGAGTTGCGCCCCGGCAAGGCGAAGGCTCTGGGTTCGAGTCCCAGATGTGACCGTATATTTTTCTGATTTTTTCTGTTTTCAGATTTTCGATTGAGTAACGCTAATATTGTCTTCATTTATATAAATATTACAATTTGAGGTTTTACTCATTTAGTTATAAAAATAAATAACATTTTATTTTATTTAAATTTATTTGGTTATTACCTTACCATTAATGTTAGGATAACTTAGGGGCACTAGAACTAAGAAAAGCCAAAAACATTAATAGTAAGGTAATTAATAACCAAATACGAGTAAATTTAAATAAAAGTCCCATACTAAGATTGTTCCCTATCGACATAGAACACTCCCTTTCCCTTCTCAATTCTCCATCTAAACTTACGCCTTTTTCCCTTTTCACTTGAGGAGTCCAGCTCAGTTTGTTAAATCATATATTATCTATAACACACATGCATTAGTAGAGTAAGTATTATACTGCCCTGAAGAAGCTACGGTTGTAGCGAAACCCGGTCGGCATAAAGTATATAAAATAAAAGTTGTGTTTACAAAATTATTGTTTTATTTTAAATTAGAATATATTTTTATTGAAAAGATTTTTTTAATAATATTGTGGTAGGTCAATGTTTAATACATAATGATGGTTTAATGACAGCGTTAACCTAACATTACTTTTTTTTTTCATATTAATCCTCACGTAGAAAAACAACATGAGAAAATCGTTGTGGAGTCGCAGCATTAACATTTTTTATCGTATGTTTTTTAATGCAAATATTATGACTTGACAATTATCAACAGTACATAAAAAATAATACAAATTGATTTTACGTTTCGGTCATTTAAGGAGAAGAAACGTGCCTAATTAGTTTTTTTCACATGTTTCTGTCTTTCACCCTTCAAGGGCATTCATTCTAGAATTCTACGCCATCATTTGAAATTATATAGAGAGGAGAGATGAATTTATATCCGGCTTCGCTCAGGACAACATTCGAGAGTGTTCTGGAATGTTCCACAATGATGTTCCCGATTCCCTATTCCCGAACATTCCACGAAATACTCCGCCACTCCTTCCAGAACTTTCTAGAGCTCTATCCAACCTTCTAGAACTTTTCGGAAGACTGTTCTAGAAGTTTCAAGAAGGAGAAACTTCCGGCCCTTATATCTTCAAAAACACGCCCTTTAGGTAAAAACGGGAACTGTTATCCTGGAGGGGGGTAGAGATCTATCATACACCTACACTCCGAACGTTTTTTTAAGATTTCTTTTATAATATATGTATATTGATTTTATTAAAATCGGCAACATTCAAAATTACATGGAAGATTGGAGGCGAGTTTCAGACTCAGAAGAGATGAGATATTGAATAAGGGAATGCAATTTTAGATAATGCTTGATAGAAGAGAAGACATTTGTTTAGGGAGGTACAACTAAATAATACCTAATAATATGTGATCTACAGTTCCCACTTCTAGACCAGGAATGTACAATCTGGGGAGTCAAGGACGTGATTTTTAAAAAATGAGGAGGAACGGAACAATGTCCGATTCTCAATTGAATAAGTGAGGAAATTTCTTTTTTAGAAAATGGGGGAATTGTTGAAACGACAGTTTTGATGGGATGGTCCTTTGTATTGGGGCATAGCAGGCTCCCTTGGATTGACTAGCAATGTGCCAATACTTTGCCCAAACAATTACGAGATCTATCTTTTAAGATGGAGAAAATGTCAGTTTTAGGACGGGAGGAACTTACAATTCATGAGTCGGAGGTACAATAGTTACACTTTTACGTGATATTTTGATATTAAAAATATAAGTTTCACATACAATATAGACGAAAAATAAAAGAAAGTTTAAGTAGAACAAACGACAAAAGAAATAAATAAAGAAAAATTTATACAAATATGGATGATTATTGATTACAAATAAATGGAAAAGAAAAGGAGAGAAAAGGACACAAGACAGAACAGAATATCACAAGAAAATTACATAGTTTCATCCTTAAACGTACTTAAGAAATAGTCTTTTAAAGCATTACTCTGAATTTTTTTATTTTGCTAGGTTCCCTTGTATAAATCTGGAAGCGAATCGTACAGAGTGTGGATGTCTTGTTTGTTAAGTGGCTTGATGTTAGCGTGAGTTGAGTAATTTGTAGGACGGTGCTTGTGATTTCATCTTTAGAAAGGATTGTGATTGGAAGAATACCGGAAACTGAATAGATGTCTCTGACATGAGTATCCCATGGAAGTCCAAAAACATTTCTCAGAGGATTGGATGCTCCTTGTTTTGCCAAGGAATCCGTAATATCGTGACCCCCACTGTGCCAACATGTCCAGGAATCCAAATATAGTTACGGTTTTTACAGAGCGTTGAATGGAGGCTCTCAGGCTCAATGATCAAATGATCTTAGGGATGAAGAAGATGACTAATTAGGCTGTGATTTGATTGTGAAGAATTTAAGATATTTTAAACCTGACTTGTAAAATCTAACATTACTTAAACGATGTGAGTATTTTCTCTAGCAAACAAAGAACGTGTCAATTGTCAATGTTTAGTAACGAGTGATTATTATTTATTTAACTGCGATGTTAATTAATTTGTAATGGGAATTTAAAGTTATTGTTTGTTTCACGTTGTTAATTATTTGCTTTGACGGTCGCAAAACGTAGAATATATACAACGGTATATTGTCTAGTTTACTTGTTATTGACTAGTATCTACATCTACATTCTGAGAAAAGGCTGTTTTTAGATTTTACAGATTTTAACTAGTTGCCGGTGGACATAATTAGCGTTTCGATTTGATCGGTATAAATTTATGCGGATGAATCAGAAATCGTTTAAATAAATTATAAGTCGTAGTGCTTAGAATTGTTCTCTATTGTAATTCAAATCACTAATTTAAATCAGTAGATAGATTTAAAACATTTTGATAACCGGTTTATATAGCAACAGGCCCAAGGTACAGGCCTGGGTGCTCGACGGTTTTTGAAGTGTCACAGTATCAAGTCAGCGCCATCGAGGACATTTTGCAAATGGCGGAGATTGCTGTTGATACTCGTTGTTACTGCAGATTTGTGTTTTGTTTTACCGCAAACATCTATATATTTTCTATCTATCTATCTAATTGTAAAAATGAGAGTGTCTGTGACGGACAGGCGGCCTACTGGAGGGGGGGGGGGGAGGGGGGGGGGGGAGGGGGGCGGCGTTAATCTGTTTTTTTTTAAATGCAAATCTAAAATTTCATTAAGAGACTGATGAGATGAAACTTGGAACTCTTGCCTTCAAAACAAGAGGAAAGTCACAGTCTATACACGATTTCAAATAACCCTTCCTAACGCATTGTATAATAAAATCCCCCCAGAATTCAATATTAAAACATGTAAAATGGCATGCATCGGTTCAATAATAACTAAATGGTTAATTGGCTTAGGTAGGATTGAATCTGAAAAATTATTAAATAATGTCACTTAAAACTTAAAATTATACATGGTTAACTAAATATTAATGGCACAATCAGTAAAAACTTAGTAGGTATATATTTAATCTAAAAAAACAACAATAACAACTTTTTTTTTACAGAATAAGTACATTTTCGGCTTTTTTCACCAGCGTTTGGTTCCTTAGAACAGGCAATCTGCCTAGCTAGAAACTAATATAGACATGCAAGACAAAATAACACTTGTACACATTTTAAAAATCTACAGTTATTTTCAAATATTATTATTATGTGATTTTGCTGTATAAATATAACTTATGTAATAAATAAATAAAGCCCGGACAACACCGGGGTCACTAGCTAGTATATATTTTTTTATATAAAGAAGAGTGTCAGGGCGGGCAGGCGGGAGGCTGCGTGATGGGCACCGGGCGGAGGACGTGGATTACATTTTAAATTTTTTGATTTTTAACAATTTTATTCAAAGATTGATGAAATTTCGCAAACTTGACCTTCAAAACAAGAGGAAGGACACTATCAACGTTAGATTTCGAAAAATCCGGACAAGCCCGGACAAAGCCGGGGACTTCGTTTAGTACTATTTAAAAAGAGTGAGAAATTTACCTAGCGACAGCACTGACTTCGTAAATTCACAGGAGCGTGCCCAGTCTTGTATAACAGTCGACCTTTTCCTAGAGAGAGTGACGTCAGTTCGAGTATCTTCTGTCTTTTGCATTTTCATACAAGACCTCTGGGAAGGAAAATTTTCGTCGATGAAGCACGTACGACTTCTCTATGGGACTACTATTCTACAGAACTGTTAATGCGTATGACTGAAGTAGATGATGGTGGAATACTAATTAGTAGATAAATAAAGATAACAATGTGCAGAATACTTAGAGGAAGAATACTTGTGATGATTATTGCTGTGGTCCAATAGTAAACGTCACTTGAATCATAAGTGTAATTTATTTTGTCGCCAAAGTACATTTTCGCTATGTGATTTACTCGAGTATTTTTCCATAGAAAACTTCAGAATCAATGGCACCCTGTTTTACCTAGTACAGGTATGCAAATATGTTTTTTTTCAGCAAATTCTTAGCAAAAACAAATATACTCACGATATCTTTAACCAAACAAAAAGACAGAATTCGTTAATGTGAAAAATCAATAAAAATGCGCAATACTTCTACACATAAATTCCCAAGTTTTTATACGCAACATATTAAAAGAAAAAAAAATAGGTAGGTATTTGCTTATTAGTTCTAGTTATTTAACCACGAGAATTATTTGACAAAATATCTCAATTTGTTCATCGAACTGACGTTTTTAATATTTGCTGAGATACTACTGTTTCGAAATGTTCACAAACACTTTAAATTTGTGGAGAAACATTTTGATAATTGTTCACGAAATTTACTGACAAATGAAATAACAGAAAAAAATATTACTACTCACTCAAATCTAAAAACAAGTGTATATTTTATTAGCATTGGAATTGTAATTGTAAGAAAGGCAAAACGTATGGGACTTAATTGATCGATGAGTATGGGCCATAAGTTTTTGCACTTATGATATCGCTCATTTAGCTGCGAGGTAAAAGGAAGGGAAAGGAATGGAAAGGAAGGGAAATTAAGGGAAATGAAGGGAAAGGAAGGGAAAGGAAGGGAAGGGAAAGGAAGGGAAAGGGAGGGAAAGGAAGGGAAAGGAAGGTAAATAAAGGGAAAGAAAGGGAAAGGTAGGGAAAGGAAGGGAAAGGAAGGGAAAACAGTTTTACTAACATATTTCATATGATTGCCATGTCATTCATTTATTTATTTATTTTATAAACGAAATCAACAGTCAACAATTAGGTTGGTTTATGCTTGTGCATACTTAATAACTCAGATACGCCCTAAGTTCAATCATAACTGAGAAACCACGTAAAAAAAATCTTGTTATACAAAAACAATGTAGATACTTTACAAAACTATATAATTACGTAATTAACAATTATTACATTTTTTATATTAACTCCACACAGGAGGTCCTGAGGAAAATAATTTCCCTCAGGGTCTATGTCATCTGAGATGCTGTGTGGATGGTCGTTTTGAGCAGAGCAAGGAATGAACATTGGTCTTGAAGAGATCTACGTTGTAAGAAGGAGGAAACACAGACCGGAAAATCGTTCTACAGCCGAAATGTTGAATACAAGAACGAGTCGAAGAAGCGATCCATTCTCATGTGACAAATGTCAACTGTGTATATATTGGGCACGCGTTTGGCGTGTTTCCCGACTATACACCGATGCCAAAGGGATCAATCACGTTAGTTCCTCGGAACATCTTAGCACGGCCGGCGTAGTCCAGCGGTAAGGCTCTCGACTCGCACACAGAAGGTCACGGGATCGAATCCCGGCGTAACAAATAAATTTTATTTGATTAATTTGTGTTATTTCACAATTTATTCATTACAAATAATATACAGTATATTTGCGGCACGTTCCAGAGTGGAAGATACTCTCAGTATCGCCCTGGTGTAAGACCACCATTCAGAATTGGAACTTGCTTGAAATGGCATTAGTTGTGTTTGGTGACCAGATCTGAAAAGCCAGGTACTTCCCCAAATTCCTCTTTCCTATCTCCTTCCCCTCCCCACTACTTTCAGCCTCACAACATACCCCAATTAGGGGTGCCATTGGCTCACTAGCTTCAAACGGGAGCGGTTGGGACTCTTGTGCGGTATTCATAAAAAAACCTTCCATTAAAATACCGGTAGAACAAGAATAGCATTCCCACCCGACGCCTGTGCTCCAAAGATAGCAATCCGTTTGTTACGTTAGAAGTATCTATCAAACGGACCGCCCGTTTCTGCGCAGAGTCGAGGTTTTTTTTCAGGTATTTTGGGGCTCCAGCCCAGAGGTGGCTGCCAAATTCAATCGTGGGGCGCACTTGTGATTTGTTCACGGTTAGCAGATGTGAACTATTAAAGTATCTGTGGGCCCTGTACAATACGCCCAATTTTTGAGAGGCTAACTTACCTCTTGTAAGTAATATGTACAACTTAATTATACATAGATACATATTTCGACTACCGTAAAACGAACATGTGCCTAGTGTGGTCATAAAAAAAACTGTTTACAAAAGTTATTTTATGAATAAAGAAAAAAAACACAATTACACATGAATTTTCGACGCCTGTTTCGCATTAATTTTATCGATTACAAAATGTAAATCAGAGTCTCAGTGTAAAATAATTAAAATATGAATCAAGAAGTTTGAAACGATCGGTTAATCAAACTAAAAAAAAAACATGGCGGCCATCATGTCTAGGAGAATTCAAAGATAAAGTCATGCTATTTTATCAAATTTGATATGCTGATTTTAGTGTTATTTAATTTTATTTTTTGAATTTAATTTTAATTTTAATAATAAATATATTTAATTTAACTTAATTTTTTTTCATTGTCAACTTTATATATTCTTTCAAAATGTATTGTGAACTTCATCTTATTAAAATTTTGTATTATAAATTGTACGGGGGCATCGGCAACAGGCGTTACAGCATGTAACGGGGGCATCGGCACGGGTAGGTAAGCCACCCAGTGAGGCCAACAGTAGCGACAGTGAGGTTTCAAAATAAATTAAAATAAAATAAAAATAAAAACTAATGGCGCCCCCTGTACTAGAGAGGAATCAATTTCTAAAATGGATAAAATAATTTTGCTTTATTATGACTGATTTTTCAAGGTGGTAGAAAAGAAGAATCACTATTGTACAATGTATAATATTGCAAGTATCGCGGGGTCAATGGTCGTGGTTCACAGAGTTGTCACAATCAAAAATACGGAACGAAACTGCCATTTTCGTTCCGTATTGCAGGACGCAGAAATGACAAAATGGGACAAAAGTGACTAATAGAATATATACTACTCCCTGGGAGAGATCGTATCTATGTTATTGATGATCGTACTAAAATCCGCCCATAAAAATCTTCCTTCTCTCACGTCTTGTATGAAAACGAAAAAGAAAGAAGATACTAGAATCTAGAATGTCAAATGTCTTTAATCATATTCCTATAGAAATTTTACAAACTTATCTTTATTACGAATTGTATAACTATTGCGGTATTCTAGTTATAAAATGGGTCGGAAAATTGATAATACATAGAACATAAACTTACTAATTTCGGTTGTGGGTCAATCTCAGAGTGATTTTTTTTTACATGAGCTCCACATAGAAGGCCCTGAGGAAAATAATTTCCCTCAGGGCCTATGTCATCTTTGGAAATGCTGTGTGGAGGGTTTTTTAAGGAAAGGAAGGAGAGGAAGTTCTGGGAGGGAAAAAGGAATGAGGGGTGGGTAGGAATCTGGGGGTCAGTGTGCCCGGGAGTGACGGACGTATGAATCCAACCCTCCAACTGCGGTGCAAGGCAATGGGTCGAGAGAGTTCTCCCTCAACCAGTATCTCTCGATCCATCCGCCACGCAGCAGATGGGCAGTTGCATTCGCCGCCAAGACCCGGAAAAACTTCACCCTATGAACCTGGGCACCCCTGCTAAATCACCAAACGTAGCGAACCACCTGGGGTGACCTATGGCAGAGGTATTGGTTATCCAATAAATGATTCCCGGGGCGGCGGCATCCGTACTTACCTCCCGAATTCCCGTAATTAAGTGGAAAAGTAAGAAAATCCCAAAAAATCCGTACACAACGACATCTCCGATACTGACAAAAACAAAACACGGACAGCCGCGCATAGATAATTGCTTCATTGTGTAATTGTTAATTTAGTAAAAAAACTGAATTTAATTCAACAGTTATTGATTCTGAGGCGGTACGAAGTTCGTCGGGTCAGCTAGTAAGAAGATAAAAACAGAATTCATAAAAGATTGATAAGGTAGATACGAAAGAAGAGTGATAAGGTGACATAATATTCGTGAGTTTAACCAGACGGCTAGAAGGCGGAGCAGTAAATTAAGTAAACGCAAGTCGAAGACCAAAAACCATTTTATTAACAGTACCGAAATATTACAATAAATTCAATGAATTGAATTATGAAGATTTTGTGAAAATTATACGAAATTAAGAGAGAAGGACAGCACGGCCGAAAATACAAGTGAGACGTGTCAAACAAAATTCGTTACAGATTATTTAATTTGGTAATTTATTATTACATTACTAATTACATTTAATTCATAATTTGCATAAATTACATTGGCAGATGATTCGTTAATCTATGTTTAATGTGAAGAGTATACAGATGCAATAAACAAAATAATCGAAGACCTACAAAATATGTTTCCATACAGCAAAATGGATGGAATTCAACAAGTTGAAATGTAAATCTGAATGTAAACAAAATAAAATATGTAAAAATAGGCAATGAAACGCGTAATACAATTTGACAATGATGAAAATATTGAAAAAGACAATGATATCGAATATCTGGGTGTATTCCTGGATTAAAAACTTTTAAAGCAAATTTTGATTATGTGCTATCAAAAAGGTATCAAATAAACAAAAAATTTAACAAATTCAAAAAATGCACTAAAAAATAAAAAAAATAATTTCATACGATTGTTATTTTTGGAGTCGGTTTCATCCAAGGTAACTACATACATAGGTAGTTATTGGTGAGATGTGGAGATCTTGGTTGACACCGACTCAAAAAATAACAATCGTACGAATTTTTTTTTTTTTTAGTGCATTTTTTGAGTCGTTTTTTGTTTATTTTTGGATTTTTAGTGACGAGCGAAAGCGTTTTAGTGCGTAAAGAAGTTTTACTTCTTAAAAATAATCATCGAAATCTGTTGGCGTAATATTGAGTTATTCGTCCATCTGTCGCGCACATACTTATTGCAAATTTAAGACATATATGGTTTTCTCATGGATCCCATTGTCAGAACTAGACCAAATTAAAATGGGACCACACGGGAAGCATCAGCTTTCTAATACAAAAAGAATCATCAATATCGGCTCACCCAATCGAAAGTTCTGGGGTAACAAACATAAAAAATAATAAAAAATACCATCGAATTGATAACCTCCTCCTTTTCGAAGTCGTTTAATAAACAAAAATTTTAACAAAACAAAAAACGACTTAAAAAAATGCACTAAAAAGTAAAAAAAATAATTTCGTACGATTGTTATTTTTGGAGTCGGTGTCAGCCAAGGTAACTACATACAAAGGTAGTTATAGGTGAGATGTGGAGATCTTGGCTGACACCGACTCAAAAAATAACAATCGTACGAAATTTTTTTATTTATTTTTTAGTGCATTTTTTGAAGTCGTTTTTAGTTTTGTTAAAAATTTTGTTTATTAAACGACTGAATTACGATTAAATTTTTGTTTATTTCGCAATGTAATTATCACACAAATAACTGTTTAATTCTCAAATATAATAAAATATCGATTTTTGTACGTAAAAGTATATACTTATGAAACATGGTTTTTACAATCACAGATGCTTGAAAGTATGGTAAATTATAAAAAATATGTGAATTTTAAAACAACCGCTATTAATTACTGTTAAAATATATTATCTTAGATTGGAGAATACGAGATTTTCTCTTTTCACTGGTACAAGCTAGTTTTCATCAAAATTTAGGATAAGTATAATCTCTTCAGTAATGGTGTGGTCCAACGGTTAACCCAGATTTTTCAGCTTATTCAAATATTTCATAACCGTAATCGAAAATGGCCGAACTTTATCAATCAACCTGTTACATTATCTGGGTATCTAAAACGACTGTATCTACCAACATAGACAGTACATGGTACAATTATTCTACACACTCATTGACTAAACGGGTCTTGCGAATGCTGAATGACTATCATGTTTTCAACTTAATAATATTGGCTGAATTGTTGCTATTTACAGTTTGAACACTGAAGATAATATAAACTTGTAGAAGTGTGATCTGCACCGATTTGTAAAAAAAGCGATGCCGCCAATGAGACCTTTCGAATCCTTGGTAAAAGAGAGCGTATAACCAGAGAAAACCAGAAATATTTCATTTTTAAATCAGTGTTTAGCCGTATTGACTCTTTTCCACAAAAAAATATAAATTAATTTCGAAAGATTGTTCTTTTATCTAGTAAATGTATGTTTTAAATTTTGAGAAAAAATGTTTATTTTTAGTATAATAAGGTTATACCATAGGTCGTTGGTAGATTTGTTAAATTTTCAAAAAAGATTTTGTATTATACAAAACCCATTTCAAATCATATCATCATGTAGGACAATAAATCAATACATTATCTGGTAAACGTATGTTACAGAATTTTAATTTTAGTTTAAATAAAATCATTGAAAAATATATACGTACATGTGTTTCTTGATGAAAATTGGTCCGTTTGTGTATTTGTTTGCGCACTTACAGACTAATATATTTCAGATTTTTTTTACATTCTAATTTTGATAAGACATTATTGAAAAATGATAAATACTTATGATCAAAAAATAATGTGGATTTTCGTCCGCTGGCTGGTTACACGCAAGACGGTTACTCATTTCTGACTCTAATTTCCATGGTTGATAAGCAACAACCCAATCAGTCAGTGCCATGGAACTATGATTCAATACCCATACTTAGTTAGATTAGTTCAGTGCAGTACTCACTCGAGATGTCTCCTATGATGACTTTGTGACACGTGAATTTCAAAACAACGCGAAACAACTGAGACTTAGTAAAATATAGATCAAACTTGTCTTTTTTTCAACAAATATAAACGGATAGATAAAATCTCCGTAGCTTAAGATAAAAAAAATCAGAGTGTGCAATTCATACGCGGTACAAAGTGAAACCTTCAGAAAACTAAAACAGAAAAGAATGGGGTGACTACGAAGTACTTTTTCTATCAATATGAAGGATGATTTTTTTGCATATTTTCATCGTCGAATAACACTGCACATTTTCCTATACCTCTACCTATTCATTCCTTTTAGTATTTGTGTTTTCTTGTTAGGAGTCGCTAGATGTCGCTTTCTTTTGCCTATTTATTTTGGAGTGGTTTAAAGATTGAATATTTATTTTACAAACATTTTTTTTGTTTTATCCTTGGCCCGTTAAATGTCTGCAGAGGTTCGTCAGGCGCTTTATACTACTACACCATAGGAGACTTGCGTGGGACTGTGGATTTATCTTATTATATTGGAGCCGAGTGAATTAAATAAATATTTTATTGCTATCTCATTCTCTCGCAGGCTAAATCTTATAGATATATATTTTTTCTCCTTTTAGTGTCGCTCGTTTCCGTTTCATCGAGTTTCAAATCGCAACGGTGCTAAAGAAGTTTTCACTTCATTACGTAACGATCTGAAAACAAATGCGTTGACCTAGAAAATTCCAGATAGAAAAAGCTGTCTAAATTTGATCACGCCAGAGTTCCAGATATATCACCTAAATGCTACACACCGAGTTATAGACAGATAATCTCACATATTTTATGGTGTAGATTTGAATAAGTTGAGTTTTGGAGTTGACGTAGTCTGAAAGGATATTTACCCAGTGGTATTTGATAATACAACCGTGACATCAGCAGATAACAGAATTAAACATCACACAGCCCATTCGTCACAGCTGACATTTTTTATAACTTTATAAATTATTATTTTCCGGAATGATTCTCCATTCTCAGCAAATAGACTTGAATGTGTGTTCTTGACAAATCGCCACGCGCGATATGCCATCGTGAAATATCTTGTAAGTATTTTGTTATAGAATACAAACACTCTGTGGTTTAACATTCAGTGGCGGACTAACGGGGGGGGGGGGGAGGAGTGGCTCATCCCGGGCCTCTAGTCGTGGATGCCTTTAAACGCCTCCATGTACCCTTGATCAAATCATAAACAAGGCTTTAAGGCACCAGGACATTGTAAAAAAAATGTTATTTTTTATTGCATTTATGAAATATGCATTTGTTCAGAATGCTCTCACCAATTTTTTTAAAGAAATTCAAAAAATTGACGGAGATACAGCATTTTTTGTGAAACCGTTTGAAATAGTTTGTATGTTGAATTATCCTCCAGCGAAACTTTGAATGTGTTTTTCTAGAAACTTTTTTTAACACGTTTTTCAACATTTAAAAAAACTATACATCCGATTTACATGCACCAACTCTTAAACTGTTCGAAAATCCAGTGTCTATGGCACCATGCAGGGGAATTTCGATATCTAAAAAAAAGAAAAAATGGCCAGCGAATTTTATTTTAAATTTTTTATGGAAAATATTTATCGTTCATAAAAAAAAAATAGATGGGGGCCCAACGTCGTACCGTAAAAAATCCCTACGTCGTACCGTAGTGACTGGATTTTAGAACAGTTTAAGAGTTATGCATGCAAATCGGATGTACAGTTTTTGTAATATGTTGTCAACCAGGTTGAAAAACGTAATTTCGAAAAAAACGCGTTCAAAGTGTGGCTGAAGGATAATTCAACATAGAAACTGTTTAAAACGGTTTTATATAAAATGCTGTATATCCGTCAATTTTAGGATTTTCCTTTAAAAAATTGGTGAGAGCATTATTAACAAATTCATCATTCAGAAAAATAAATTTTAAAAAATTATCAATTTTTTACAGTGTCCTGGAGCCTTAAAGACTTGTTTAGGGTACGATCAAGGGAACATGGAGGCTTTTGGAGGCCCCCAGGACCAGATACCCCTGTTGTAAAATTACATCAACTTCTTAAACTAGAGGGGTGGGGGGGGGGGGCACATTCAGCTTAGCCGCCTCGGACCTCTGACGGGCTTAGTCCGCCACTGTTAACATTATAACTTAATTACATCAGAAACATTGTTCGTTACCACAATTATTTAATGTTAACATGTATAATAATATAAAACAAAGTACTCGTAGGATGAAGTTGAACAAACTTTAAACATTTCTTCTTTAGAAAAATGTTAAGTATGTCTTTTTATGCAGTCACAGTCATTACATGCTGAATTAAACTAAAAAGATTGAAACGAAGAATAACATTGATATAAAAAAAACGAGTGTGCTTTAGACTTTAGACCACACAACTGAAGTAAAACTTCACTAACTTATACAAGAGAGAAAGAAAATGTGGGCGCGCACTGCTCTCTCTTGCTCCTACAGTGTGATACAGACAATAGGCCTGCACTGAGTCTTAGATACACGAAAAGTAACTGGCTATGAGAGAAAGAGAAAAAGAAAATGTGTGCTCGCACCTCTCTCTCTTGCCCCTACAGTAATATACGAAACGTAACTCTCTCTCTTTCTATCTTCACTAACTTACATATATCTCCCTCTCAACTTCCGTTCGCCTCGCCCGGTCACACTTTGAGTGCGTTACGCTCTCGTCACGCATTCACCGGCTTACTCCCCAAGTCAAGCGTGCGTAAAGAAGTTTTACATAAAAAACTAATAAAAATAATGATGATTGAAAATAATAATTACATTAAACTAAACATTTGTAACTGATATGTATTTTTTACGTTTCCTTGAAAAAACACGTTGAATCATACATGAACGGTTGTAGACGTGATTCCTGTAACGACAAACAACTAATATGAAGGGTGATTCTGTATCTTTCCGACACCGTAACGCGTGTTAAATCGGTTTTATAATATATACGACACATTTCAACAGTTTTCTTAAATGAGGTGTGTAGATGCAAAGGCAGCAATCTCCCACTTTTGTGTTTTTGAGAAAAAGGCTAAAAACTTGTACACATTAAATGGGATTTCACTGAACGCTGAAAAAATTACATTAAATAGCAGTTTGATATCATAGAATATTTGCATCATCAGATTTTGTTTAATGCACGCCTATAAAAAGATAAATAACTTTTTAATCCGGAGATTGCTGCTTTTGCTACCAAGCGTTGGAGATTGCTGCTTTTGCTTCATACAACATTGGAGATTGCTGTGTTTGCTACAAACCTTCCCAAAAAACCGCCATCTTTGTTTTGTGTTGACTGGCTTCAAGGAATATTTTATAACTCAATAAGGGGTAATTGCAAATAAAAACTTTTGAAGATATTATTCAACATTTTTTTCTAGAAAACAGGTGTTATTATGCGTGCAGCAAAAATATGAGAAAATATGATATCTACATAATATTCTGAATAAATATAATTCAGATAGTGAAGCAAAAATTAATATGAGAAAGAAAAGAGTATTATATGAGGAAAATAAAAAGTAGCCTGAAAATCTATTTTAATATTATTATGTCAAAATATATAAATATTTTTTTAATATGAATACCGCACAAGAATCACCAACTGCTCCTGTCTGGAGCCAGTGAGACTATGGCATCCCCGATTGGGGTATGTTGTGAGGCTGAAATTAGTGGGGAGGGGAAGGAGATGGGGGGAGGCAGATGGGAAGTACCTGGCTATTGGTCCCAAAACTCGGCTACCTGTCACCAAACACGGCTAAAGCCATTTCAAGCAACGTTTCACTTCTGAATGATGGTCTTACACCAGGGCGATAGTGAGGGTATCTTCCACTCTTGAACGTAAATATTTTGGGAGGCAGGAATTGGTACCGCCGCCCCGGAAACCTTTATTGGATAACCAACACCTCTGTCATGGGTCACCCCAAGTGGTTCGCTACGTTTGGTGATTTAGGAGGGGTGCCGGGTTCATGGGGTGAGGTTTGTCTAAGTTGTGGAGGCCGAAGACCAAGACACACTGAACCCCAGATTCCTACCCACCCCTAAAACCCCTTTCCTTCCCAGAACTCCCTTTCTTCCCTTCCTTAAAAAAACCCTCCACACAGCATCTCCAAAGATGATATAGGCCCTGAGGAAAGGGCCTCCTGTGTGGAGCTCATATATTATTAAATAGTGAATTAATTGTGAATTAATTGTGAATAGTGAAAAAATTGAGTAATCTGGAAGTATGTTGCCTATTGTATGCTGATGATGCGGTGCTAATTTCTAACAGTATGGAAGATCTACAGTCTCTTGTGTCAAGGATGAACGAAGTATGTATGAAGAATGAGTTAATGATGAATGTAAGTAAGTCTAAAGTCATGGTGTTTGAAAGAGAGAGTACGAAAACAGTATGCAATATAGTTGTGAATGATGAATGCTTGGAGCAGGTGGATGAGTTTGTGTATCTGGGTAGTATGTTTACGAAAGATGGGAAGGCTGAAAGAGACATTGAAAGAAGGGTGAATGCCGGTAACTCCATTAATGGAGGACTGAATGCCGTTGGCGGTAATAAAAAATTGTCCAAAGAAGCGAAACTAGCCGTCCATAATGGAGTGCTGGTACCTACCCTGATGTATGGCAGTGAGGCATGGAACTGGCAGAGGAAGGATGAAAGTAGACTGAATGCTGTAGAAATGAGATCCCTGAGGCGAATGTGTGGTAAAACCATGTACGATCGTGAGAGAAACGTGGATATCCGCAAAGAATGCAAGGCTGATGTAAGCGTGATGTGTAAGATTAAGAAAGGGACTCTCCGATGGTTTGGGCATGTAGAGCGAATGAACGAGGAAAGGAGTGTAAGGAGAATATATGATGCAAATGTGAATGGTAGAAGAAGTCGCGGACGCCCGAGGAAGACATGGCACGACCAAGTGAATCAGATACTCGAGTCGGGCCATGTGAAGAGTCGGAATAATAGAAGAGCATGTATGAGACGATGTATGAATGTAAACGAGGCAAAGAGTGTGTGCCAAGATCGAGTTGTGTGGCGGTCCGTCCTCTCTGCCTACCCCTGCGGGGAAACGGCGTGATGGTTAGTTAGTTAGTTAGTTAGTGAATTAATTGTGAAATACCACAAATTAATCAAAATTTTTTTTTTTGCGCTCGCCGGGTTCGAACCCGCAACCTTCAGATTGTGAGTGTTACCTCGGGACCATGGAGGCCGTCAAAACATCAAATATGGAATGAAGAAAGATATCAAATTGTCTGATTTTTAATGAAATAGCTACTAAAATACATTATTTTCCATTTTTGCAAACAAAAATACTTAGGTACTTCTCATTATTATCTAACGGATACTAGGTATTTTTGATATAAAAAGTGCAAAAGTGAAAAATAAATAGATTATCTTAAATATTTTTGTGAGTTATAATGCTTTCCTCCAAGCCAAAATGAAATGTGACAGCTACATTTCTTGATATTTTTGTAACATTTCGTTTCCAATTTTCAGACTTAATAATAGGTTTACGGGTGTCTTTTGATAATGCTAGGGTCGGGTGACAATCCAGCTTTAATAATTATTGAAAATATTTATTCCAAACACACATTTACATACTTCAAAACATCAAAAACTGACATAGAAAAATCAGTACCAAATGCCATTTTAGTATGGAGCGGCCATATTGTCACGTGACACTTCCTATGAATTTGATTGGCCGAAATGGAGAATGCTGCGTTTGCTTTGAAAAGAACGTGGAGATTGCTGCCTTTGCTTTTAAGACGTATTTTCAAAGTTGGATTTTGATGGGAATAAGTTGAGTTTGTAACTAACCAACGAACTTATTAGATGCACAATTTGAATCTCTATGGAACTGCATTCATAACTTTTTTTTCGATATTTTGGAGATTGCTGCCTTTGCATCTACACACCTCAAATGGCGTATTTCATATCGCGCTAACGAGCTAAATACTGCGCAACTCTTAAACCTAGTTTATTTTTATTGAAGAAAAACTTCTTTACGCACGCTCGACACTTGGGGGTAAAATGATAAATACGTTATGAAACGTTACGAAAAAAATATGAAACGTTACGAAAAAATGTGACACGCTAATCAATATGAAACGTTATCAATGTGAAACGCTAATCAATTATATGAGTTGAGTTGAGAGCTGGGAGCTGAGAGTTGAGTTGAGTTGATGGGGATGTTGATGGGGATGGGGATATTTTTATTCCTGTTATTGTTATATTGTTAATGGACGGCATTAATTAGTGAAGTTTTACTTCAGTCGTGTGGTCTAAAGCACACTCATTTTTATTTTTTTTTTTTTTTTATTCAACGCCCAGAGGGTTTTTACATATTTGGTAGTACAATTAATTTATGACAGATGGTTTTTAAACAGATAAAGATATAATAAAAATGCACACAAGACACAAAAATACAAAAAAAAACATACAAAAATACAGCGATTTGATAAGTTTTAGGAAGAGTTTTGGAATATTTTTTTAAAAGATCCACAAAGTTGATGTTGAATATGTCAACATCACCTAAGTACTGATTTCTCATAGTGTGAAATCGTTGTATCGGAGAGTGTGCAATGTAGTTCCGCTTATGAATGCTGCAGTAGAATGGTGTATTTTGTCGTGTGGTTACTGTGGGTATTCGTACGTTTATGAGTTGTAGGAGTTCGCAACAGTCGAATTTAGAGTTAGATAAGTATTTTTAATAAAAATGTTAAGTCGTTTATTTTACGTCTGTCTTCTAGTGTGTGTATTTTTAAAATATTTTGTAATAGATTATATTTTAGGTCTTCTAGTGGGATATTTAATTTAAAATTTATAAAACGCAGACATTTTTTTTGTATTTGGTCAATATTAGAATTAATGATGAATTTTGTAAGATGGAGACCAAACTACCGAGTTAGGTATATTCAATTTGGCTTCTAACTAGAGATACATATAATAGTTTATTGGCTTCTATGGAATTAAAGTTTTTAGTTGTTCTTAATAAGACTGTTAGTTACTCTAAGACTGTCCGCACACCCCAGTTTTTTCCATCCGATTGTCTGATCAGACAAAAATCGATTCGAAAACCGGATTGGTCATAATACTGGAGCCACAACCGTTGTCGGACCGGATTTGACGGCCGGAGCAGAAAGGCGTAGCCTATTTTCATTACCGATCCGGTTTTCGAATCGGATGTGTGTGGTGTTTATCCGATTTTCATAAGAAATGTATGGCGTGAAGGCCTTCCGGTTGCCTGATCAGACAATCGGATGGAAAAATGTGATGTACGCGCTAAGCCTAACGCAAGAGATGATGGCGCGTTTTCCGCGTAATCCTTGTTAAGGGCCATTAACCAGCCAGCGGCCGAGAATTCAAATTTCGTCGAAATATGTTCTTACGATCGTACAGGGCGGTTCCAATAAGAAAGATTAATTATTCTACGTACCAGCTTTTTAAAGTAATAACTCAATATTGATTGTTTTTCATTCAAAATTTGCTTTGATAAATACCTACATTCAAAAATGCATGAATTCATACATAGGCTGCAACTAGAATTTTATAACTGAACTTATACGAATAATGGTCACCTTCGAAATGTATCAGCAGGTGAATACGCAACTGAAATTCAATCGTTATATTCTGAAAACAATTCTGATTTTAATTAAGAGTGAATCTGTTTGCGAGTTCCCAGCTTTAATTAGCATTACTCTCATTATAAGCGTGCGGTTTTCCTACGAATTACGAAATTTGCTGCTTTAAAAATACGATTATTGACATTTATAATCAATAGATATATCTTACTAATATTATAAATGCGAAAGTTTGTATGGATGGTTGGTTGGTTGGATGGTTGGTTGGATGTTACTCTTTCACGCAATAAATATCGAATGGAATTTAAAAATTCTTTCACTAATCGAAAGCTACATTATTTGCGAGTAAAAACGGCTTTATATATTGGTAAGTTCTGGCGTTATGAAATTATGTATCATACGTTTTCTGTCCCTAACAAAATCGAGTTATTGCAAACGTCAAACAAATTGGTACCTTGGAAACAATTTTTTTTTTTTTAATTTTATGCTTAAAAAGAGTGCTTTGTTGTGATTAAAAAGAGTACATATCTCTAAAAATGTTTATTCTCCGAACAAAAAGCATAACGTTGCTATAAAGCATAGCGTTTGAAGTGGACTATTTTTTAGGTTTTTCTGGATTCAAATGTGAATAAAATACTAATAAAAGGAGTAGGTACTTAAAATAAATTTCTATTTCTATAATTTAAATATTTTCTAAAATAGAATTTTTATTAGCGAAATGTCATTCTCAAATTTTGAAATTTTCTACCATAATTATTTTCAGCAAGAATAATAACAATTATGCCTCGAAAGCGTAAGTCGAATCTAAGCAAAAGCTCTAATAAAGCTCGAGCTATGAAAGTTGCAAGACTTTTCCACAAGCTTAAGTGCGAAAACTTAAACATGCGTTGTTTCAGGCAGCACACAGAGCTGCTGAGTCAACAGAACAATCCCAAGCTCGCCGTCAACAGCTCCATGATCATAAAAATCAGTTTAGCCGTTCTGGAGTAATAAATGGTGTAACTAACCAGATTTTGTTTTATATATTAATTTTTTTTAAATGAGCTCCATATAGGAGACGATGAGGAAAATAATTTTCCATCTAATGTCATCTTTGGGGATGATGTGTGGAGGGTTTTTTAAGGAAAGGGAGGAGAGGAGAGTTCTTAGAAGGAAAGGGGTTTAAGGGGTGGGAAGGAATCTGATGTTCAATATTTACCAGTCAACCACCTCCAAGACCTAGACAAACCTCACCCCATGAACCCGGGCACCCCTGCTAAATCACCAAAGTAGCGAATCACTTGGGGTGACCTATGGCAGAGGTGTTGGTTATCCAATAAAGGTTCCCGGGGCGGCGGTACCCATCCCAAATTTGGATTAATATCGCAGTTTCAATAAGTTACTTCTTCGATTCAGATGTTCAATATTTTATTTGTATGCAAACATTAAAAAAAATGTTAAATTAAAATAAAATAAAACAAGTTGGTACGAGAATTTTATTTGTCTTATAGATATTTGTTGTTTATAGTATGTGATTTTTTTTAAACAGAGAAAATTGGAGGAATGGGAAATGACATAGGCTACTTTTTATCACGGAAAAAAAATTTCATTAACGTGGGAAAATTCTTTATACAGTAATTTCCCACTAATACCATGCGAGCGAAGCCGCGTGTAAAAGCTAGTATATTATAAAAGAAAGTCCAAAAAACGTGCGGACCGCAAAAACTCAAAAACGAGTCCCGGTACGATCAAGGGAGTTATATGGTGTGGTAGATCTCTATCCCCCTAGGATATAAGGGTACCAGTTTTTACCTAAAGGGCTTGCTTTAGGAAGATATAAGGGATGGAATTTTCGCCCTCTTGAAATTTTTAGAACAGCCTTTTGGAAAGTTCTAGAAGGTTCCATAGAGCTCTAGAAAGATCTGGAAGAAGTGGCGGAGTATGTCGTGGAATGTTCGGCAACATTCAGAAACATTCCAGAAATATTCCAGAATACTCTTGAATGTTGTCCTGAGCGAAGCCGGGTACCCCAGCTAGTAAATAATAAAAGAAAGACTTGGATTCGTAAACGAAAGTATCGTAGAACATTTTCAAATAATTATTATACATTTAAAAAAAATTACACTTACTGAAATTTATTTTTCTGATTTCCTTTATTAATAAATAAAAGCGTGAACAACGAATCAGAATAAGTATAAGTATTTTTTATTGTCAAAATTTGCCGCCCCCTTAAAAGTTCCGCCCGGGCGGGCTGCCCTCCCCCGCCCCCCCCCACGCTACGCCACTGCGTGTAGTCATTTATGAACGCCTATTATACTTTTATGTAAGTAGTTTAATAACTAGTATATAGTAATTCGCGTTGTTAAGCAGGTAATTAATCAATTTAACATAGGTACGACAGGCATAGACAAGCCATTAAAAGTCATAGAAAATCACAGAAATTTGACAGCTTATAACACACGACAAACGCATTTCGATATAATAATATGACGGATTTTGCCTTTTTTTCAACCATTTTTCAACCTTTTTTACTTGCACATATTTACATGGTCAGCAGTTGTGTAGGTACTATTAAAGTAGGTATTTGCGGTCCTGAACAGTTCGCCCAGCTTCTGAGAGGTTAACTTAACTCTGACTTCAATGGAGAAATTCTGGCTTTTATGAATGCATTATTTTATTTTTATGACCTTACAATTTCTACACATTTACATTTTTAATATTCTCGATTCCCAACACAGACCGCTATCGAATAAAATTTTTCTTAAGAGATAAAATAATATTATATGCGAGATTAATTCCGAATTTGCCAACCGATCAATTACTCAATTATTAGAGGAGTGGCATAAAACCAACTAGAATTGGAAAGTTCGTCATAATTCAAATAACTTTTATCTCGGTTTAGGCCCTTTACGAAATCTTATCTACATAATCGAAAATTCTTGTAAGAGGTTTACGAAGTGACGTAGGCGGAATATAAGCGCATAAAACCAGTTAAAACATACATTTCAAAATTTAAATTTAACCGATTAATTCTAACTAAAACCACTGACTTGATAATTCCTAGATATTATGTGTTTTAAGATGTAATACGGGGCAATTTTTGAAGAGGGGGCCGGCTTAAATCATTGCGGATATATGCAACAATTTCCCTCGGGGCCTATGTCATCTTTTGGGATGCTGTGTGGAGTGGATTTTTAGGGAAAGGAAGGAGAGGAAGTTCTTGGAAAGAAAAAGGTTTGAGGGGTGGGAAGGAATCTGGAATATGTTCAGGAGTGACGAACGTATGAATCCATCCCTCCCACTGCGTTACAAGGCGATTGGTCGAGAGGTGAAAAGGTCTCATTCAATCAGCCTCTACCGATACGGCCCGCCACGCAGTACGTGAACAAACGCACGAGTGCCAAGACCCAGACAAACCTTACCCCATGAAACCGGGCATTATGCCGTTTTACGCTATCCGCGGACAACGTTACACTGTCTACCATCAGGTGTAATTTAAAATGTTGATTACACATCTGGCCTGATGATGGACCCTGTAACGCTGTCCGAAACGCTGGCTAGAAGAGGTAGCGCAACAAGGCACAATGCCCAAAAATAAATCTTGATAATAACTAGGTACGAAAATGTGTGTAAAATTTGTTGGTGTCCATTTAGGTTTTCAAATATGTTGATGGTTGAATTATGAAATACTGTTTTTTTTTTAGATATTTAGAGACAAACAAAAATTAAAAAACGCTTTATAAATTCCTTAACGATTATAATAGTTTCGTGTCATCTATGTGGTAAAGTTTTTCTGACTCCCTAAACACAAACACATATTTTAAAGTTATATTTCGATATAAAGAAAAAAAAATTCCGAAACAAACAACTTTAAATAAAGATTATTTAGTTTCAAATTTGAAAATTAAGCAAAGTCATCCCATTTTGCGGATCCGATTTGAAAGAAAACTGATTTGGACCTTTTGACTCCTAGACAACTTTTTTATACGATTTTTATAATTTGTCTGCTCAAAATGAAATTTCGATCTTTTGACGATGTTTGATCAATTTCAACAGAAATAAAAAAAATGAGGAACCCGAACACGCCCACAACAACACTATTCTATAGATTTCTTTATTCAGCAGTTTTAGCATACGAATCGCTAAATTCCATGTTTAGGTTACAATACTAAAATTCTATTATTGTAACCTTTAAATTATACAACATTTAAATTTGATTATAAGTCCATATACATATATTATTAGGATGTTATCGATTCATGGACACGGATTGTGTGGTTCGGAAAATTATGAATTAGGTGATTAATTAATTTTAAAACGTAACTTTACGAAAAGGAACTTAAATTACTCTCATCAAATCTAAAATTAAATTTATCTCAGTGGCATGTCAACAAACTTCCGTGCCCTGGGGTAAGCTTGGGGTTAGTCCATAGGAGCAAGAGCCCTACAATTGCAATGTTGACGAAAATTTCCTATTGAACGAAGAACGAAGCACAGCAATTGCTGTGTCGACCTTATAAATTAATTTTGCCGCCGGATATTACCTCTACTAGGTTAGTTAAAGAAAAAAATAAAAATGTCACTTTATCAAGTCTGGAGCCTATCATATATAGCAAAAAAGTACAACAGATATCAATTATTTGGGGACTTATTGAGCCGCAGGGGATTTTTTTCAAAAATGCACTTAATTGCATCACTTTGAATCAATAGATGTCAACATTTTTGTCGCAATAGTAATGCCTTCAAAGCGAAATTCCGTTGATTCTGTTCAGATCCCACCATCGAAGAAAATTAAGCAAATATATTTGCACTTTTAATAACTTAAGAGGAAGCCGCAAGCCAAAAAATGTGTACATTCTTCGTGTGCATTATAACGCCACAAATATAGGTAGTAGGCATAAAAATCGCTTGATTAACGGAGTCTAGAAACATTCGATTTCAAGCACAAATGCTTAAAATTGAAATAAAAAAAGTAAATCAAATGAAACTCTCACAAATAATCCTAGCCATGAAATGATTTTTTTAAAGTTGTTTCTTGTATGCGTTTATACATATCTAAAGAAAAAAATTGAAATTAACGCATATATTTTTTTAAAGTAAATAATAATTTTGTTTTAATTCTACTCAAGCGAACGATATGAAAAGCTTCAATTTATCCAAAGCATTTTTTTGGTATTCATAATTTAAACCGATTCGTAGTAAAGATTTAATTAAAATAGTGATTTCACGGTAAGTTTCACCTTAACGACTCGGACCCATAACCTTGTTTTCACGATAATATAACATTGCCAGGCATATGTATGCCGTATGGGGCGTACCTGACTTATTAAGGGATTATATTATTGAGTTAACGATGGTGTTCGCAAGGCTATTGATTCACGAAAATCAGTCTCATATTCAATAGTTACCTACAAATAAAAACTGACGATACAGCTATTTTTTTCATATATTTGAACCTTAAATTTAATTATCAATATATTTTAAAACTTTATTATTTCTCTTGTAGCTGCCTACTACGTAAATACTATATCTACGAATTGAATGTTTAAGAATGCATTGTCATACTAACATCTCTGGATAAACTATCACTGTAATCAGTAATCAGCATCTAAGACCTTTCAAAATTTTACAAACAACATTCTGCTACATATTCACTGTAAATGGCACTTTGGCAGAACAAGTATAGGGCCATCTTATCGAAGTGACGGTTTACTCGTATCTACCCTCCGTGGAAAGGGGGAACACGAAGAGCTTTCGGTTTCAAATCGCGGGCCTCTTCGAAACAGACTGGGCTGCTGCTCAAGTACGGAGGTCAATCGGAAATGGCGTAGCGCCACTGGTATATAAAAAACTTATGAAATTTTTATTATAAAATCCTCCAATTTGATGAGTTGCCTTAAAAATAATGCATAAAGTGGCCACTACGTGAAATAACATCGGATTATTATGACATGAGTTTGTAAGCCAAGGCTAGTTACATATGAAGACAACTTCCAGGCGACTCGCTATTACACAATGCCCAAAATCAAACCAGTTTTCTAACGATATGCGCCGTAACCGTCGGTTTTTTGCAATCATTTTACTTTCATCCGCACCTACCGCGAGCCGGTGTCAAACAAACATATAACTATCTTACTAAATAAACTTTCTTCAACAGATCGGCTCTGCACTCGAATCGTTTAATATCTCAAACGAAACCGCCGCGCTTGTGGCTCCTTTCTTATTATAATTAAAACGAAATATGCAAAATAATGTACTCGTATGAACTGAATAACAGCCATCGTGAATATCGCTATACAACTACTACCAATAGATTTTTATTTATTTATTATTTTGTTGTTGTGTTTTGATGGTGTACGATTCGCATGCTGTTTAATTTATCATCTTTATAATCATCTTTATTTTTCTATTACAATAGGTGATGCGCTATACCTGTCTCGCTAGGAACTCCTGTGTTGGGATCAGGTTCAGTTTATAACACAAATACAAATAACGTTTAAAATTTAAAAAAAAAATCATCATTGTAACATTGGAAATGCATACTTATAAATACGTTTTAATAAAATCTTTGATGTTAGATCTGTCTTAACTGTCTTGGCCAGCGAAAGCGCATTATTTAGCTTTGTTGCATGGTATTCTTAATTTCTTTGGCCAAAAGTTGTTTTAGCGAAAGGGATAAGTAAGGAATCATGCCCTTTGGTTCTAGCATTTCAAGCAGTTTGGTCATTGTCGATCGTAGTCATAAAGTTAATATAGACACCTACCTTGAATAAAATTATGCCTAATTAGAGTAGGTACTTTTGCTTGTTTGCTCTACTTGGTTTGTGGTATTCAAGCACGAGTGAAAAGTTTTTGGTGTGATATGTCTACGACCTTTGTTTTGAGACCCATAAAACTTTTTGTGGACATCCTTTAGCAATTAGTTGAAATCCATTAAAACCATGTTTTAATTCCTAAAGGCCGTGAATAGAACCTCATTAAAACTACATTAGCTATATGTTGAAACCTGTGAATTCTGAAATTTGCTCTGACATTTTAAATCCACAAAAACTCCATTAAAAATATGAGGACGGCGGGGCTAAGCTTAATAGTTAGTGGCATCCGGTACTGGACGGCTACACCAATACGAAACGTCGGAAACCACATAAATTTAACAAATTATTTTTCTGAATTACCGATCCTCAGAGGATCGCGTGCAATAACTGTGAATACGTTGTCACTTCTACATACGCAAACAGAAACTTCACCACGGTAATGTCATCTGTCCTGATGATGGACACTATAAGGCTGCCCGAAACTTCGAATAAGAATAAGGAAGCGCGAAACGGCATAATAACCCAAAAACCAATCGCGGTAATACTTTTGGCAAGTTATTTCGAAGGTACCGGTTTCACCCCGTTTTTTTTTTTTTTTTTTACATGAATTCCTCACAGGAGTCCCAACTGCTCCCGTCTGAAGCCAGTGAGACTATGGCATCCCCGATTGGGGTATGTTGTGAGGCTGAGGGTAGTGGGGAGGGGAAGGAGATAGGGAAGAGGAAGGTGGGGAAGTACCTGGCTATTCAGATCTGGTCACCAAACACGGCTAATGCCGTTTCAAGCAACGTTTCAATTCTGAATGGTGGTCTTACACCAGGGCGATACAGAGAGTATCTTCCACTCTGGAACGTGCCACAAATATACTATTTATTATTTTAAATGAATAAATTGTGAAATAATACAAATAAATCAAATAAAATTTATTTGCCACGCCGGGATTTGATCCCGCGACCTTCGGTGCGCGAGTCAAGCGTCTTACCGCTGCGCTACGCCGGCCGGATGGTCCGATGCTCTGTAGGGAACCCGCTTGCACAGCGCGGGTGTAAACTGTGCACCCTAAAGTTTAAGTTTAGACTTACGGAATTCAATACTTCGTTTGTGTGAAAGCACTATGAAACCCCGTTACGGATATCTTCTGACTGTTTAATTTTAAATTATTGTGGGTACCAGCCTGAAGCGGCCCATAACAAGGTGAAACCGGTAAGATCTAAACAAACAAGTGGAAACAAGTTATAAACCTTTTTAAAACAAAATTTTATTGTTATTACAATACAATTTTTCAAAATCTAAATTCACACGTATCTGTTGAAAGCTTTGAGTTGAAAATTATTTCGCAAACCCTAATATAGTTTGGCAGATTAGTTTACAAGTAATTTCAAATAGACCCTTTTTGAGTATTTATTTATATAAAAGTAATTTTTATCTTTTTTTCTATCATGCGGAAATGAGTGATTTTTTTTCAGTTTTAGAAAGAGAAATAGTAATTATTCTCAGTTCAAATATGTACGCTGGAGACCATGAATAAAATACCAAAAATAACCAAAGTATTTTATTTTTATTTTAATTAATAAAATATATCAGTATTTGTAATTGTACTGAGATAAAAACCGAAGTGACAATATTTTTACAAATTCTTTAAAATAAGAACTGTGTTTTCGAAATATCATGTTTTATCAAATTGTTTTACGTTTCGAGTAAATATGGTAAGTTGTACATTTTTGACAAGATTTTTCGTGGTTGATATTTTAATTTTATTATTTATAAATAACAATGATTATTTTTAATAGCATAATTTTATCTAGTTTCTAAAACAGTTTTTATTTTTACCAAAAATAAAATAATGATTACCTACATAACACATTGGAAATATGTTCATCTGAAATATTGCCAAAACTGAGCAAACATATTTATAATTCTGAGGGGATTAAAACTTGCGATGATATAAAGTACAATATTGTCGTTGACCTTATGTCGAAACTAATCTCCAATACTATTCGATTGTCCGATATACCATATACAACTAGAGATGAATAAGAGACCTCGGAGTTATATTTTATATAAAATTACACCACAAAATCACAACAATTACACCTCATAAATCACAAATTACAAACAATAGTATGAAAACATTAGGATTTTTACCGAGAACCATTAAAAACTTTAATTCACTTCCTGTCATGAAAATTACATTTGTCTCATTAGTTCGTAGCCAAATAGAATATAATTTCGTTATTTGGTCACCTCACCAAAAAAAAAAATCAAATAAAAAATGTCGAAAGAACTCAGCAAAAGTTTCTACATATTCCTCACTTACATAGTTTAGCAAACGGATATACAAATGATATCGACATTTTTAATGTAACAATTTCAATGTTAAAAACATACCTAAACAATTGGTTTACGACAACAAATTACTTCTGAAAATACGAGTTTATTTTTGTTGATATTTTTCTTTTAAATTTTATCCAATAAAAGTGTAAACTAGTGTAATGTAAGAAATTATTTGCAACCGATTGTTTATTTTTATTACTAACACCCCTGTGTAAAAAATGAAAATATTATATACCCAATGTAAAAGCTATTTGGGCATATAAAAGAGTAAATAAATAAATTGGAGGATAGAACTCACCTCTGTCCGGTGAATCTGATAGACTGGTTCTGTACAGAAAAGAAAGAATCCTTGTATCCCCAGCCATTCCACTTTAGCAGGTCCTGTCTGGAAATAAAACAAATTGTGTTATAGAAACAATGAAATGTACATTTTTTTAAATTGAAAGAAATGAATTGGCGTATTTTCTGTCGGTAATTTCCAGGTCAACGCAGCCTACAATGACATCTACATGCTCAGGAGCTTTGAAATATCTATTGAAATGTAAAATAAATGGAGTATTTACAGAAAAAAATACTTGAAGAGTGTTGAAACTAAGGTAGAAGCCGACTAGTATTTTCATCCATATAAAATAATATTATACATGTTTAAATACATCTATTTGAATTTCACTTTTGTTTCTTTATTGAATGAATGAATGAATGAAGTGGAATCTTGGAAGTGGAAATTAACCCAATTTCCGACATCTGATAACCCTGAAACTTGGCAGATACACTCGTTTTCGACGATAATGCATTCTATAAACTTTTGGTGGAATTTCCGACAGCAAATGCCGATATATATGCAATTCTCTGAAATTCAACGACATTAGAGAATTTAATAACATTAACAAAATGTCGGTCTTATCCAACTAAATCCAAAGTAACGGCCCGTTTCATAATAACCCAAAAAATAGTCACGGCAATACCGTGGCCGTGAAAATCTTAAATCGAATATAGTCCCGCAGGCACTTACGGCGTAGACGGGAAGCGTAGAAGGTGATGCAAGATATTAATTAAATGTTATGTTGAAGTAAATAATATATTTAATGCCATAAAATATTGATGAATAACGTATTGATAAATAATATATTGATAAATAATATGTTGATATATAATAAATTGATAAATAATGTATTGATAAATAACACATTAATAGAAATTATTTTTATAATAATATTTTATGTATACATAAACAATTTATTGATAGATAATATATTCGAAACAATTAAAAGATGGATAATTTATTGATTACCACTGTATTTATAAATAATGCATCGATAAATAATATATTGATTATTTATATATTGAAGTCAACTGATAAGTGGATTGTGAAATTTTATTTTTCACCAGTGGAACCAATATCTTTTTATGATTTTTCTGTCTCCAGATTTTCGATTGGGTTTCGCTAATATTGTCTTCATTTTATTAAACATTATAATTTGAGATTTTACTCATAAAGTTAAAAATAAAAATAAAAATATTCATCCTAGACTTGCAGAAAAAGTCAATAGATGTCGCGTATTAAAATAAAATGGATAAATATTTATCCAGACACTATCTATATAGCATTTAGTTCGGGTTGAATCTTGCAATCATATAATATAAAGGATAGCAGCCAATAATATGTGCGTTAATAAAATTAAGATTATGTTGGTAGTTCTTAGTAGAAGTATGATACAGTTAAAAATGACCGAATTGGAAATGGGTACCATAGATCAGTTGGTAGAGCTCTTGTCGCGTCAACAAAGGGCCCTGGGTTCGAGTCCCAGTGGAACTAATATCTTTTTCTGATTTTTCTGTCTCCGGATTTTCGATTGAGTTTCGCTAATATTGTCTTCATTTAATTAATTATTATAATTTGAGATTTTAGTCATAATGTTAATTTTTTTTAACGATAGTTGGTGTTATGGTGTTTAAAAAAACATATTTAAATTCGGTCGAAATTAGGTAGTAGATATCTAATAGTAAATAGGTATATAGCTTTGCGATCGCAAAGAAAACAAAAATACGACACATTATAGTACGAATATATTAAGATACCTAGGAATTGTTTTGAAACCGCAATAATAATAAAAATCTAATTTCGGTTGCCGGTGCGATAAATGTGACGATAAAAGAAATTTACTTTAAATTTAAATGACAGTTTCTAAATTACAACTGATTGTGTGAATAATACTTTAGAAAAGAGATCACACAGGTACCTACCTACAATACCTATCCATAATCAGAAAATTATTTTATTTTTATTAATTAACGGTGAGCGTCCATCTGTTCGCGCCGGCCGTAACGCATGCACGGCACGCAACGGATTTTTCTATTTCTTTATATAGAAAAATCCGTTGCCCGCACCGACCACCGGTATTTGCCGGAGGTCGGTGCGGGCAATATACTTATTTGAAATGTGTATTTCATTTGTTTCAATGTTTGACAGGTTTTGTGATTTTTCAAATCTAAACATATACCTAATGAAGATTGTCTGTTTCGGGCGTTTGTTTAATTCTTCTGCAAATCTACAATTTCATTCCGAGATTGATGAAATTTCGCACACTTGACCTTGAAAACAAGAGGTAAGTTAGTGTCGTGTATATTATAAAACAAATTGAGAATATTTGTTTCAGCTTCCGAAATCCTACAATAATTATTATAATATCCCATGATTTTTCACGGGTCTTTGCTAATTCCTCACAGTTTCCTAAATCAGTAAATTCAAGTGTTAGATGATGAGTTGATGACACATGACAAAATACGGAGAATTTAAACAGACACATGGTTTATTAGAATACCAGTACTGTATGTGTGAAGTGCTAATTGCCCGTAAAGGCGAGAACACCATCAATGGAAGTATTCTACAATATGTAATATCCTTTTGTTGTAAGCAAACGTGGATTTACTTGCGGTGGAAGAATTCGCATTATATTTATAGGCGGAAAATTTGCAAATTGCAGAATAATTATGTAGAAAACCAAAACACTTAGCATTGTAATAATAATAATTATACAAATAACAGTTAACAGTTAAACATAATATATGGTAACAAATGTCTTGTATAGGTGTTATTTCATAAATTAATTGTATTTTAATCTTTTCAGACAATCACATCATTCAATGGTGCTGTAAACCCACTACATACCTATGTAATTTATTTATTTTATTTTATTCAGTTTCTCTATAAAATAGTTATACACTAAAAAATATGGAGAAGTATGTATACTCCCTTATACGCATAAACCTTTTTTAGACTTTTTCAATTTCTATGATATGGTTTTGTTCAGAAGGGGCCCAAATAATGGAGCTATATTCCAGGATGCTGCGGACAAGTGCTTCATATGTTCTCCGTATTGCAATTCCATTAGTAAATGATCTCGCATTACGAAGAACACATCCAAGCATTTTGTTGGCGCGGGAGACAATGTCAGATATGTGGGATTTGATAGAGAGATTTGCTTCGAAAATCACGCCAAGGTTGCGAATCTCGTTTTTGCGTGTTAATATATTTTTATTAATGTGGTATGGGAATAGAAATGTATCTTTGGATCTTATGAATATAATATATGAAGGTAAAATATACGTGAACAGTTACGAAGATAGCCGATCATGCCCGATCTGGGTGGGCGCCTTCAGTGATCATTTCCCCTAATCCAGATTAACACGGAGCATCCTTTAGAATGGACGTTAAGTTTAGTTAGACATTAAAGTTAATAACACGATAATAAACACGACTCGGAATCCAGTCGAACCGAAATATTATTGAAACTCCCGTTGATCAGAGTTGTATTGTTTATCACAGAAAAAACAGCACACCACAATAATATTTAGAATTATCACTATACAAGATAGCATGTGTTACATTATTACGTATAAGTATAACATAATAAAATATCTTTCACAGTCCTCCTCACTACGGATTCCTGTTTCGATGGGACTGTAGGTTGTTGTGTTGGTGTTATTGTCTTAAATTTTTTTTTATAATTTCCTCGTCTTCATGTGTACTTTTTGTGACATGTTGATGTTATTTTGAAACTTGTTTTTCTCCGTTGTTTTTTAATTTAATTTGAAAGGGCTTTATATAATTTTGTTGTTTTTCTGGTCTGGTTTAATATTGAAATGTTAAGTATATCCGACGTTTTGTCATTGTAGTGTAGGTGTTGTTGATCATTAAGGAACTATGTTTTTTCATTTTAAGTAGGTAAGAGCATTTTTTCAGTAGAGTTTAATAATACTGAAAGCTTTACATTTTTTATAATATTTTTTATGTTGATAATTATGTTAAGATAATAAATGTTTGCGTTTCCCACTAACTAAATAATAGGCAGGTACTTTTCCACCTTCCTCTCCCACATCTCCTTTCCCTCCCCACTTATCTTCAGCCTCACAACATACCTTAATTGGGGATGCTATAGTCTCATTTGTGCCAGTCGGAACTTGGAACTCTTGTGAGGTATTCATATAAAAAAATGTTATTCATACAATGTAATCTTAGCGATGATGGTTTAGTCACGTAAAGCGAATAAACGAGGAAAGGAGTGTAAGGAGAACATATATGACGCAAACGTGAATGGTAAAAGAAGTCGGGGACTCCCGAGGAAGTCATGGTACAATCAAGTGAATCAGATAGGTACTTGAGTCGGGCTATGTCAAGAGTTAGAATAATAGAAGAGCATGTGTGAGACGAGGTATGAATGTGAACGTTGCAAGGAGTGTGTGCCAAGACCGAGTTGTTGGCGGTATGTCCTCTCTGCCTACCTCTCGGGGGAAACGGCGTGATGGTAAGTTAGTTAGTTAATCTTAGCAAAGAAATAAAGATTATTAACGTTCGCAACTGGGACTCGAACCCAGGATCTATTGTCGTAGGATCTCAATTAGATATTTATAATAAAGATCTCAAATACGTAAGGGAAAAATTAGTCAAAGATAATATTGAACTTTAATTACGTGATTGACAAAAATGTCTTGGAAATAAGAGGTCCCAATGGCCGAGTTGTTTAAGACGTTTGTCCCGGTAATACAAGGGACCCCGCGTTCGAGTCCCAGTTGCGACCGTTACCTCTTTTTAATGTTTCTGTGTCTTCTCCTTTTTAATATTTTCGTTTATTAGATTTATTATTATCATCTTCTTCTTCAATGATACATATATTACATTAATGGATAAAAGCTTCAAAAGTTAATATTGAAAAGAGTTATGTCAATTTTTTTTTAAACACATGTTGACATTTTTCACATCGTTTCTACGACTCGTTCATGAGTTTAACAGCTCGGCTGGAACGATTTGCCAGCCTCTGTGTATCCTCTTCAAGACCCATGTTCACTCCTTCATCACATCTAAAAGACCCTCCATACAGCATCTATAAAGAAGACATAGGCCCTGACGAAAATAAAATTGTGGGGGTAATTAAAAAAAAATTACAAAAGTAATCTTAGCAAGAAAATGTGAGATTGCTTGATAAATTAATTTTAGTAAAGCCTCGATTACATTGAGCGAGTTTACAAGCTACTAGCCGGTAAGTTTAAAAGCGGGCAAATCAGCGAGTGCGATTGTGATGATGACACATAAAAACTTTCCACTCGCTCAGTAGCGAACTAGCTAGCGAAAAGCTGAGCTAAAATAATGACTCCCGCGCGAACTAACATTGTAAAAATTTTGTAGAAAACTGAACGAATAATCCCGATCAAGCAGTAGTTACAGTTAGAAATCAACTGTTCGAGGGCCGCCATCCGCCGTACACGCTAGCGAGTAGCGAGCAAAGTTGACCTCCTTTCAACTCTTTTCGTAGGTTATTCACAGTCTGCTAGTTAGCTAGTAATATGATTACACTAAGCGAGTTTACTAACAGTGAATTCACCGGCTAGTAGCTTATAAACTCGCTCAATGTCATCGAGGCTTGAGAAAAAAATAATGGAACACGGACACCTAAAATATACTTATTTCGGAATACTCTTCAGTGATGTACTGATAACTTCAAATTCCGAATACGAAGAGAAAATTTAGATAATTTCGTTGTGAAAGAAGTGGATCCATCACGTAACGAAAAAACACTTTCATTTTCAAATAAACGATTAGGTCTCTTTGAAAGTTGTCCTAATGGAGGACACATCAACAATTCTACAAAATTTGTTTCTACGCGTCTTTTCTCGCTTGATTCAGGTGTCGCTTATTTGGGAAATCTCACGTTACGTCGACGAAAAATACCCGTGGTACCTTCATAATCGTGATATCGATATTATTAGCTTCCTATCTACCAGCGAGTAAACAAAATATGTTTGCTTGTACCTACGCAAAATGAAAACATGTGATATAATTTTCCATCAATAAAAGGTGTCAATAAACATGCTCCCATCGTCAATAAACAGGTTGCCATCTGTCCTGTTTTCCCAGGACATGTCCTGTTTTTTGGGGTGTCTTGGGCTGTCTAGATAGTTTTTTGAGCACCTACGCAAAATGAAAACATGTGATATAATTTTCCATCAATAAAAGGTGTCAATAAACATGCTCCTTACATAGGGTTGTCATCCGTCCTGTTTTCCCAGGACATGTCCTGTTTTTTGGGGTGTCTTGGGCTGTCTAGATAGTTTTTAAGCACCTACGCAAAATGAAAACATGTGATATAATTTTCCATCAATAAAAGGTGTCAATAAACATGCTCCTTACATAGGGTTGTCATCCGTCCTGTTTTCCCAGGACATGTCCTGTTTTTTGGGGTGTCTTGGGCTGTCTAGATAGTTTTTAAGCATCGTCCTGAGTTTTTAAAGAGTCCTGTTAAGGACCTATGTTTTAAAATTCGCGCACCACTACTCTCTCCAATCGTTGCGCGTGTGAAGGTAGTTGACTTTTTTTTAGTGCAATATGACTATAACAATTAGGTGTTGCTCTTATACATATATAGTCCTGGCTTTAAGCCGAAATGTCCTGGTTTTTCTTTTATTTGATTTTCATGTGTCCATAGGGCTTTTACATGACAATATGAATAAAATTATTATTTTATTTATAAAACAATTTATTTATAAACAAGTTCTGTCACGCCTTCTGAAGGCATGATCAAACTGTCTGATATCAAACAGTTTGATAATGCTTTATAACCTATGTGATAAATATTTTTTTAATCTAATAATTGCTGTTGTAGGTACATAAAAAGGGGAAAAATCCTACACCAGGGTATTTTATTGAATTGGGTTAAGCCGCCCGCAGGCCCTAGCAGAAAATAATCCGTGGTAAAATTGCATAATTCTTGGAAAAATGTAATACAAAATACAGTGGTTAGTAAATAATAACTGTGTTTCCTAGAATAAGGGCTCGCACACGGGTCACCAATGTGTTTTTTTTTTGTTATTCTTGTTATTTCTTTATGTTGGGAATTGTTGATTTGATACCGACCTGTGTGGGAATGGATTTACTGCTAACCGAAAAAACCGAGGTACGTATGACGCTTTGATAAATTTAAACTTTTAAAATTATTTAACTATAAAAACGCCAATTATATATAGTACACGTTTATTAAAAAAATCCGGTATTAAAGTTAATTAGAAAAACATTCATTAGAAAGAACTGACTGGAATTTCTTATTGGAAAAGGATTGTTTTGAGGCTGAAGGTAGCGAGAAGTGGAAGGAGGTCGGGAAGGAGAAGGTTGGGTTAGGTTAAGTTAGAATACACTAAATGTGCAGCTTTCGATTTTATATCAAATCTACAGAAACATATTGATCATGGGGATTTTACGGCGGCAATATTTATTGATCTGAAGAAGGCGTTTGACACGTGGATCACAACGTATTGATCGAAAAACTGAAACATTTGGGTATTGTTGGTCCTCCTCTGGAACTTTTCCGATCTTACCTATCAAATCGCTTTTCGGCAGTAGAACTGTGAGGAAAAACGAGTGAGTTGGGTAAAAAAATAACATGTGGAGTGCCACACGGATCAATTCTTGGACCGTTGCTATTTCTAATCTATGTGAATGACATAACAAAGTGGGATATTAAAGGAATTCTACAACTTTATGCGGACGATACAGTAATTTTTTACAATAAACTGAACCTAGCGGAGCTTGAAACGGAAATGAATGCTGATGTTTCTAAATTCACAAGCTGGTTAAGAATAAACAAACAAACTCTTAACGTTAAAAAAAACTCATTATATACTTTTTTGCAACAAGAAAAATTTCAGCCTTGATATCAAAGTTGGTGATAACTGCCTCGAAAAGAAAATGAGCACAAAATATTTGGGTCTGATCGTAGATTCCCAACTCTCGTGGGATCTACACATAAATCACGTTAAGGAGAAAATTACCCCCATAACTGGGGTACTATATAGACTCCAAGGATTATTACCCATTCGTTTACTAATATCAGTGTACTACGCAATGGTACATTCACACCTTTCTTATCTCTGCTGTATCTGGGGATTTGCCTCAAAGAAATTGATAGCTGATCTGCAGGTGGTTCAAAACCGAGCTCTCAGAAATGTTTTTGGACTTTCATGGGACACCCATGTCAGAGACATCTATTCAGTTTCCGGTATTCTTCCAATCACAGGCCTTCCTACACATGAAATCACAAGCACCATCCTACAAATTATTCAACAATCAACTCACACTAACATCAAGCCACTTTACAATCAAGACATCCACACTCACAATACTCGAAATAGCAATAAAGTCTGCATACCTCAAACACACACTACAAGATATGGGATAAGATCTCTGAACTGTGTTGCCTATACACTATATAATTCGCTTCCAGATATGTACAAGGGAATCCATCAAAATAAAAAATCCAGAGTAATGCTTTAAAATAATATTTTTTAAATACGTTTAAGGATGAAACTATGTAATTTTTCTTGTCATGTCTCAATTGTCTTGTTTCCTTTTCTCTTCTTTTCTTTTCCATTTATCATCCATATTTGTATAACCTTGTTCCTTGTTTCTTTAATTATTTTCTATTGTTGTTTGTCAACTAAACCTGTCTTTAGTAATTTTCCTTATCATGTCTCAATTGTCTTGTTTCCTTTTTTCTTCTTTTCTTTTCCATTTATCATCCATTTTTGTATAACCTTGTTCCTTGTTTGTTTAATTATTTTCTATTGTTGTTTGCTCACTCAACCTGTCTTTTATTTTTCGTCTATTTTATTTTATTTTATTTATATTTGGGAAAGTTGACAGCAAATCATAAATTACACAATAATACAATTATAAAATGGTTAATTATGCCAATTATAAACTTTCCACAGATAATAATAGTAAATTAATGTGTGACATTATAAAGGTGTTTACTTAATTAGTTCATTTTTAGTTACATTATGTAAGGGGGGGGGGAGGAGAAATATAGGATAAGGATTAAAAGGCGGAGGGAGAGGGGTAGATTGAACTTCCTAGTTTGAGTCATTTTGCTTAGTGAGATTTTGTTTTATGTCATGTAACGTCGAGTTAAAAATGTCAATGTGGTAATTATTTAAGTTGAATGAATGTGTGGATCTGTAGATAAATGAGTTATGTTTGGAGTTAGTCTTGCAAAGAGGAAGATTAAAAGTAAGCGACTGTCTACTGTTGCGATTAGGAACGTGGAATGATAGGCGTTGAAGAAGATCAGGACTATCGATTAAGTTATGTATAATTTTAAATAACATTACCGAATCTGCTATATTTCTTCGACAAGTTAGCGTCTGTATTTTGAAGAATTTGGCAGAGTCTTCATTACTAACATGAGATCGAAAAGAACGGAAATTGAGATACCTTAAAAATCTATTTTGAACACTTTCAATTCTATTTTTGTGTACTGCATAGCCTGGGTTCCATACTTGAGATGCGTATTCAAGAATACTACGAACATATGAGAAATATAGTGTTTTGAAAGTAGTAAGGTCTTTGAATTGTTTACATGAGCGGATTATGAAACCAAGCTTAGAAGATGCATTAGTGACTATGTGGTCGATATGTTTATTAAAATTCAGTTTACTATCAAGTATAACCCCAAGGTCCTTACTTTCGAATTTGATAGATAACGGTACAAGATTGATTGAGTATTCATGGATAAATACGTTTTTATTCCTAGTAAAGCGCACAACGAAGCACTTAGTTATATTTATTTCCAGACAATGGGCATTGCAATACCTGCTGAAACATTGCAAATCATCTTGCAGCTTCAGACAGTCCTCTATTGACTTTATAGGCGAGTAGATTTTCATGTCATCGGCATACAGGATGGTTTGCGAGTTTAAGAAACAGTTACCGACATCATTGATATATATGTTGAATAATAATGGTCCCAACAAGCTGCCTTGAGGAACTCCTGATGTGACAGCAACAGAATCGGATTTAAATCCTGCAACCACTACTATTTGACTACGGTTGGAGATATAAGAAGAGAGCCAACGATAAAGATTGCCGTGAATACCAATTTCCAAAAGCTTCTTTAACAGAGTCGCGTGATCGACCCTGTCAAACGCCTTACTAAAGTCGGTATAGACAGTGTCCACTTGTATTCTGTTATCCAAATTATCCTGGAGGTACTCTGTGAAAGTTAAAAGATTTGTGGTTGTTGATTTACCACTAATGAAACCGTGTTGGTTCATATTCAGGCTAGATTTAAGAGCAGCATATAGTTGATCGTAGACTATTTTTTCAAAAATTTTGTTAAATATGCAAAGTTTGGAGATTGGTCTGTAGTTTGTGACATCAGTTTTTTTACCGTTCTTGAAGATGGGAGACACAAACGCGGATTTCCATATAACAGGGACAGTGCATTGGGTTAGGGAGCGATTGAAAATCAAAGAAAGGGGTAAGGCTAGATTGTGTGCACATCGTTTAATAAGGATAGAAGGTATTTCGTCAGGACCGGCACCTTTGCTAGTATCAATTGTCTTAAGGTGTTTTAAGACAATTTCTCGTGTCACCTCAATATTGCTTATATTGGATGTATGGTTTCCGGCGTCAGTTGGAACATTGGCAAGTGGATTGGAGGGTTTACTGAAAACCGAACTGAAAAATTCTGAAAATAAATTTGCAACGCCTATTCCATTATCGGCTCTCAGTTCTCCGTGATACATACATTTTGGGACACCTTGGGATTTGTTAGAGGATTTTATGTGGCTCCAGAAGTTTTTCGGGTTTGAGGATATATTATTTTCCATATTGCTTAAATAAATAGATTTGATTTTCCGAGATAAATCTTTGTGCCGTTTACGAAGGAGAGAAAATGTGTCATAGTCAGCCTGGTTTTTGTATTTTTTATATTTACTAAAATATTTAGATTTTTCCTTAGTTATCTTGATAAGGGCAGCATTGTACCAGGGAGGATATTTCAAGTTCCACGAAAATTTATGAGGAATATGAAGATTGATCAGGTGTTTCAAAAACGTGTAAAAACCGTCAAGCGCTAGATCTATTTGAGAGTTAGAGAAAATGGATGCCCAGTCAGCTTGCTCTAGTGCGAAGTTAATTGATTCGTAATCTCCACGATTATAGAGAAAAACTTTCCTTTTCGCATTTTTCAATGAGGGGGTGTCCTGAAATGGCACACTAATGGACACAGCTTTATGATGTGCGTCTTCGGGAACTAGCGGGTCGTGATTAGATTCGACGGAGATTAGTAGATTTGACAGGATCAGATCGAGGATATGGCCGCTTGAATTTAGCTCACCATTGTATTGACAGAGATCCAGAAAATGCATACAGTCTACGAAATGGTTACTAACGTAGGTAGAGTGATTAATAGCTGCGTAATGAGCAGATGGCGTAGCTTGGGTCCATGAAATTTCAGCAAGATTAAAATCCCCTAGGATAACGAACGAATCCGTGGGGTTATTCGATACTATATCTGATAACATGTTTAAAAAATTTTCAATTAAATATTGATGTTGAGTTCCTCCGGGGATGTACACGCAGCATATATGGACCAAACTGTGTGGTGCGCTATTCGTGCGAATGGTGACCCAAATGTCTTCAGCACAAGAAGTCCATTCAGGTCGGGCGACGCTGATCAGCTCCTGTTTAATAGCTAACACTACACCACCACCAAGACGCTGCCCGGTGGAAGCGTAGTCGCGGTCTCTACGATATACATAGTACCGAGGGTCGAAAAGTTCATCATCTCTGATGCCTTTGGTGAGCCATGATTCTGTAAGGGCGATTATATCGTAATCGTTTGAAAAGGTATTTTGAAGGATCGTCGTTGTTTTGGTTCGCAGACCTCTAACATTCTGGTAATATATTGCTAAAGACATGGGGGAGTATTCAAGTAAATATTAGTGAGTAAGCGGTAAGTTACACATATAAATGATAGCTGCGATAAGTGAATTCGGTTATAATAGTCATGCAATCTAGAGTAGAAAGTACAGCTAACACAATATTTTATTGGTGTGGATGCATAATATAGTTTAAAATAATAATAATGTATAACTCTTGTAATACGCATCTCAAGCCCGGCTAATGATATTATTATTCTGATGTTGATATAATCATAATAGTCTGTATAATTATCATCATAATAAATCATCATAAAATCTATAATTATAATAAAATAATAATAATCTATGTTGTATGTGAAACTTATATTTTTAATATCCAAATTCCAAGTAAAACTGTAACTATTTCCTCCCACCCATGAATTTTCCTCCTGTCCTAAAATGAGTTCCATAACTCAACGGGATTGCTCTAGCGAGTAATAAAAGAGAAAAATATATAAACATTCAGTTAAATTTAATTAATTTAATGGAAAAAAATAACTTTATAAACACCATTATGTCCATTATATATGATTAATATACGAAGAAAACATTGTTCCTGAAACATGTCGATAATATTAGGACGACAATATACCTACCCTAAAATACGTCGGTTGTTCAAAAAATAAGGGGAATTTTAAAATTTCGCGGGTTTGGAGAGTCCGATTGTTCATTTTTTTTGCTATGTTGGAGTACATGCCCCTGAAGTATGATAAAATTTTCAGCTATATTCATTGTTTGGTTTGTCTGTGGCAGCCGCTAAGGTTAGCATGTTTTTTATGAGATCGGCGTTTTTTTTTTTAAAACAATAAAGAATTTTTATAAAATTTTGCGTAAAAAATTAAATAAAGTGTGACACAGTGTGTGAAATGTTAACAAAGGCCTAGAATGAGTCTGGTACGAGAAAAATAAGGGTTTACGAAGGATATAAGCTTTTCCAAGATGGCCGTGAAGACGTTGAAGATCACGAATGCCCCGGACGCATCAATAACCGATGATGTGCTGGGGCGTTCGGGGAGTTGGTCATCTTTTCGATTTTATCAAAAATGTCAGTAACTTGTCATCGCTTCCGAGTACGACTGCAGGCAGCTAACGAACTAATAACAATTCACATCAAATAAGTTAGGAACCCTTAGTCGATGTGAATTTTCGTTTGTTCGTTAGCAGCTTGCAGCCGTGCTTGGGAGCGATGACAAATTACCGACATTTTCGAAAAAAACCTATATCGATCAACCATGCTAGGTACCCTGGACGATACTGAGAGTATCTACTACTTTGGATCTACGCCGCACATCAACCAAGATATTAAATACCGCGTGTCGGGAACGCCCCTAAATTGTCATTAGCAGACAATGAGTGGTCGCTTTCAAAGTTTAAAATAATATTTTTCCTTGTTTACTTACATAATAAATCTGTATAAATGTTTAATATAAAATATGTTAAATTTGTGTACTTTGCTCGGTATAAAGTTGAATTCGTCGTCTATTTTTCTCTAACACGACACAACACAGAACAATGAAAACAAAAATTAAGGAAAATTAGTTCAAGGAAAAAAGGCAATAAAAAATTTGCAAAGAAAAACTAGTTAAATAATAATAAAACCGTTTTGTACGGTTATGATGTGATATGAGTAACATTCTTAAATTCAAAATGCGTACACCGGTTCATAATTGATGTTGACTGTTTGTTCGACTAGTTTTTATGTAAGTCGAACGAGATATTAGTGGAACGGGCTACGGACATATGTTTTTCCTCCTTTATACAATCTGGGCCTCTTTACCGCATTAACAAATGCCTTCCTGCAGCCCCTCCCTTAATCCGCCTCAGCTTTTTTTTTACATTAGCTCCACACAAAAGGCAATCATAGGGAAAAAATCCCTCAGGGCCGATGATATCTAAGGAGATGCTGTGTGGAGGATTTTTTTTAAGGAAAGGAAGAAGAGGAAGTTCTGAGAAGGAAAGGGGTGTGAAAGATCGGTATGAATCTGTGGGTCAATGTGTCCACAAGTGACGGACGTATGAATCCATCGCTCCCATCGCGATGCAAGCCGGCGGGTCAAGGGATTCTGGCTGGAGAGGTCAAAAGACGTTGACCTCCTCAACCAGTTTCTCAAGATCCGGCCCGCCACGCAGCAGGTGGGCAGACACATCGGCCGCCAAGACCTTGACAACATGAACCCGGGCACCCCTGCTAGGTCACCAAAAGTAGCGAACCACATGGGGTGATATATGGCAGAGGGGTTGGTTATCCAATAAATGGTTTTAATACGGCGGTACCCATACCTGCCTCCCAAAATGAAAAGTGAGGTGTCACATAAAAAATGTACTATTTCCGGTTGTATGTGCGTGAAATTATTCACATATACCTAACAATAGAACTTAAGCGCCATCACCAACTTTAAGTGTCAATTTCAAAATTGGAACTGATGTGTAAGAATTCAGACAAGCAATAACGCACGGTGACCAGCCAACTCAGAAGGAAACCAACTCAGAACCACCTTAGAGAGGTAAATAAGAGTGATGATAAAAAAATATTTAAAAAATTTGTGAAATGGTTTAAGTTAGGTTAGGTTTAACGACTATTTTAGAATTATTTTTTTCATAGCCTTAAAGGACTTTACAAAGAGTTGTTGAGTTGACTCGATTCTGAGTTAGCATGGAAACATAACGCACATACCTTTAATATAAGACTTTAACGGAAAATTATTTTAACTGTAGGATTTTCAGAATTGGAACTGATTTGTCAAGACTTCAGACTATCCCGCGATTTTCACGGGTCTGCGATAGCATAATATAATAATAATGCAGTACTTTGAAGTTAGGATCATAATATTTTGATGAAATTATATGACTTGAAACATAAAAAACATTTAAAAATAAAAATAAAATAAAAGCATAAAAAAATCTTAACTAACCTTCCTTTATGATCTCGTTAAATATATGCACTTAATGGTAAAATGTGCACTTGGCCACAATATGGTACTATTTAAAACACCTCGGATTGCTTTGCTGCCAATTTTGGCAAATTTTCCCTTATTTGCAAGTTATTAAGTGGATGTTAACGATTTTATATATTTTTTTATAAATCCTACGTCTATAATGCGATAAACGACAAAAGATAGGTGAATTCATTGACTTTTTTTTAAATTTTCTTTATTCATTGCAAAAATATTATGGTTACATTTTTGTGGATTTTTCGACTACCATGCTTGGCTGATGCCCGTGTTATGGTGGTCGATTTTACATATACATTACTTTATGGAAGTATAATCAGTTTGTTTAGTAAAATTCGGAGACGTGATTTTTTTATGTGGGCAGAAAATATTCAAAATTTTCACCAAAAAATCTCAAGCAATCGGAGAAAAAAGTTTTGAATTGCGCTGTCGCTCCAGTGGATAAATGAAAATGTGTGTATTTCATATATTTTAGCCGCAGGAAGGAAAGGCAGGGGGAAGGTGGAGTTCGCGGAGAGGGAAGAGATGAGGAGGGGGAAGGCGGGGGATGTGAAAGGGAACGGGATACATTGGAAAGGACATGCAGGGAGAATCAATTAATTTATTTGAATGGCATTGCAACGCATGCCGCGTACCAGCTAGTCTTATACCTACCTATAAAACAAAGTATTTTGTAAGTATTTACGGTCACACGTGTGAATTTTACACTGCACTGTCCTAACTACGGATAACTACCGATTTATGACGTGTTATTGTATGTCTTTATTGTATTACAAATCATGATTGATTCTTTAGTCCTTTAGTGTATAAAATAACTGCATAATATGTAATATTTTGTAATCTTTATTTTGTATGACTTGAATATTTTATTAGATAGTTACCATATTATGTCGAACAGCAGACTTTTTGCACATTTTGTGTTTCTCACAATCATTATATCAATCGGAAAAATAATACCGCACAAGAGTCCCAAATGCTTCTATTGAGACTATGGCATCCCCATTTATTTATTTTATTTATTAATCTTAAGTTAGCTCACATCTTTTTGTGTGCTAATATTTTATAAAGATATAAACATTTACATTGGTTGGCAAACATAATCATTCTTTAAATATTACACATAAATAAAGACATTAATAATTGAGGTAGACATACTTTCGTAATTCTTTTTTAAACTTATTTATATTTTCTATCTCAGTAATTTCATTCGGGATGTTGTTATACAGTTGGACGGCCTGGTACATCCGAGATTTCTGGGTGTATGGCATTTGGGGTATGTTGTGAAGCTGAATGTTGCGGGCAAAGAAAAGAGATGGGGAAGAGGAAGATGGGGAATCACCTGGCTAGTTAAATCTGTTCACCAATAACAATTCTTAATTGTGGTCTTAAATATTATAAAATAGTAAACTGGTAGTTCTGTGAAAAGTAGACCTTGCGTTAAAAAAAAATATGTTTCTTAAAAAAGTATAATTTCCCCTGAAATCAAAAGATTTGTAACTAGGTGCAATAACTATCTACGTAATCATAAACCATACATTTTAATAGCGTTTAAAAAAAGTCATTTTATAATTTGTCCAAAGAAATGTCACTCTCATTTCAATGAAAAACATTCTTAGAGCTGGGAAAAAATGCAAATAAGAAAGTTTAAAAAAAAACACGATAATTTTATATTTGAAAAAATCTTTACAGAACCAATAAGCGGCCACCATTTTGAAACGGAGACTGAACGTACGAACAAATTTATAGACAGTCGATATTCGAGGGTTCAACGGTCGAGTTAAAACAAGACTTCGCTCCGCTCAGTTATTTTGGGAGGCGGGTATGGGTATCATCGCCCTGGAAATCATTTATTGAACAACCAACACCTCTGCCACAGGTCACTCCAACTGGTTCGATACGTTTGGTGACTAAGCAGGAGTGCTTGGGTTCATGGGGTGAGGTTTTTCTGGGTCTTGGCGGTGGACGCATTTGCCCACCGATCGCGAAAGACTGGTTGAGAGAGAGCATTTGGCCTCTCCAGCATGACTGTCTCGGAACATCGCCTTGCACCGCAGTGGTAGGGAAAGGATCCTATCCATCCCACATACCTTTTTTTTTCAACTTAACGTCCTTCCTTTCCTTAAAATATCCTCCAGATGACATGGGCCCTGAGGGAATTACCATCCTCATGGCCTCCTGAGTGCAACTAACGTAAAAGATCAATAAAAATAAATTTAAATTTATGATTTCAAATATTAATAAATTCTAAAGGTTTTTTTCACACCCAAGATTTTTTTTATCGGTTTCAAAATTACAAGTTTCGTTTACAATGTATGTAAATCACTTTCCTTTTTTTTTCAATTTTACATTAGCTCCACACAGGTGGCCCTGAGGTAAATAATTTCCCTCAGGGCCTATGTCATCTTTTGGGACGCTGTGTGGAGGGTTTCTTTAAAGGAAAGGAAAGAAAAGGAGAGTTCTGGGAAGGAAGAGGGTTTAAGAGGTTGATTGGAATCTGGAGTTCAGTGTGTCCTGGTCATCTTAGACAAGACCTAGACAAACCTCACCCCATGAACACGGGCACCCCTGCTAAACCACCAAACGTAGCGAACCACTTTGGGTGACCTATGGCAGAGGTGTTGGTTATCCAATAAAGGTTCCCGGGGTGGCGGTACCCAATCCCAAATTTAAAATCCATACGATCTTATCGTAGAAAATATACAGCAATTCGACCTGGTCGTCAAATCACTGACGTTTGCTGACCTATGTGTAAATGTACTAACAAATACATTAACACAAGTAAATACATAAATAAGTATTTGAATGAAGAGAACAAGGTATTTATTTGCACAATTTATTATTCTATGTCAATTGTTCACTTAGTCATAGTACGTACTTATATTGAATTCTGCGTAAAAGCAAATCGTAAAGAATTAAACTGTCATTTTTATGATGTACTTGCGAGTTCCCGGCATGCGTTGATATGCCACTTATAAATAAATTATTTCTCCCTGCGTATCCTTTCCCATTCGTCCCGTTCCCCTTCCGCCTCCCCTTCCCCTCACACGTTTCCCCTCCACCTTCCCGCTTCCCCCGTCCAACTCCCCTGCCGAGTTCCCCTGCCCACTCCCGGATTCCATACATTCAGTCCCGGTACATTCAGTTTTCAAACAGTTCGTGAGCCACCTATTGCAATTTTTAATACACATTTCATAAAGCTAAAGCTCAACAGTACATAGAAAACATTGCGGGCATGCACACGTCAAATTCCCAAAGTTTCATCGCAATCGGATGAATGGTTAGCAATGCATAATTTAGTGATGCCAGAACTCACTATATAAGGTACATATAGAAAACATCACGGGCATGCGCACACCAAATACCCAAAGTTTCATTGCATTCGGATGAGCGGTTTAGCAATGCATAGACAACTCACATACATAGACAGAAGCAAGCATATTTTGATTTTTATACAAGTATCGATTTATTTTTATTGAAGAAGAAAATACTAATAAATCTAAACGAAAATAGGAAACGGTCTCATAGAAATCCTCGTATCTCCTTTGTTATCGTGGTGAAAAACATGATCTAAACCAGTGGTGGGCAAACTTTCTTCGTGGGAGGCCAGATAGTTTTAAGGAATTTCAGATGAGGGCCAGGAGTATAGCCAAAATGCCTTTTGTTTTAAAATTTATATTTTAATATAAAACTACACACAAAAGCTAATATAAGTTACAGATTACAATTATTTAACTTTTATTCGAAGGCCCTGCTGTGGTAGGCGTGTGAGACATGAAATTGTTTTTGATTGGCCATAATATCTTCAAATGCAGGTTTGAGCTGCGATGAAGTAACCTTTAGCAGCAAGAAAAGGTGCTCATCAGTTAATCGATTTCTGACTGAGTTTTTCCTCAATTTCATGGTCGAAAAAGTCTGTTCGCAGACATACAATGACCCAAACATCGCTATTATTTTCTTGGTGTGATCAATTATCTTTTGATATTCAGTTTTCGGCAGTGTTCTAAAAAAAATCTAACTTTTCGGAATTTAAGAACAATAGTTTTAAATGGGGGGTTGCACTGCATTTTAACAATTTCTAACTGCAATTCTGCAGGGACATTCTCCGAGTCCACATTAAACGGCATTGAAAAAGCTTCAACAACATCTTTTTCAAATTCAAATAATTTACTTTATACATCTGGCTATAATAGCCCGCGATAATTATATTTTGACGCCGACGATCCTTCGAAATTAATAGTATTTAATAGGTACACTTATAATTTCGAAAGATCGTTGGCGGGCCGGATGAAATACTTTTGCGGGCCGGAGCTGGCCCGCGGGCCGTACTTTGCCCATCACTGATCTAAACGGTGTTAGAAAGAGAAAACACCATGTTTTATATTTAAATCTAAAAGATAATCGTAACTAGAATGTAAAAGCCTATTAGGGCGTGTAATAAAAAAATTGTAATAATTAAAATGTACACCTTTATGAAAGGAATGTTTCCGACCGCAATTTAAATATACTTTATGAAACTTTGGAAATTATTTTTACATGAAACTACAAAAAAGTGAGTGGAAGATAAGGTTCAGAATACATTTGACTAATAAAACATATGTGTGTTTTTATATTTTTTTCGTTATCTTATCAGTAATTTTAGTTTTAAAAAACGTAAGGTGAGCTATTTTTGAAACTTTGATACGTTTGAATTAAAAAGGTTTATATTTTTTTTAATTATAAATTTGTTTTTAAATTATAAATTTTGAAAGCCTATTTCACCTTTTAAATTCAGTTCTTACTTAGTTTTCGGATGTGTTCAGAAACATTATATTTATTTGGACTTTATTGCAAAGCGGAAATATTCCGACCTTCGACAAAACACGGTTTAATTCGTTTTTGTTTGTCACATATTTCAAATTTAGAATTAACAATAATAAATTACTTAAAAATAAAAGGTCTCAACGACCGTGTTTGTCAAGGCGTTTGTCCCGGTAAAACAAGAGATCCTGGGTTGGAGTCTCAGTTGTAACCGTTACCTTTTTTATTTTTCTGTGTCTTGTTCTTTTTCAACTTTCGTTTAAATTTATTACAATTATCTTCTTCTTCAAGGTTATATAACATTGATGGGTATAACCTTCCAAAGTTATTCTAACAAGAGTTATTACAATAATTTTTTTATTTTTTTATTTTGCTTAATGTGAATACCGCACAAGAGTCCCAACTTTTCATAGTTCGGAGACATTTGGACTATGAAATTTCAATGTGGGGTATTTCGTTAGACTGAAAGGTGTGGGGAGGGAATTTAAAAGATGAAGGTTGGGTACCAGGCTGTGCAAATTTGATAACTAACTAACTATCACGCCGTTTCCCCGCTGAGGTAGGCAGAGATGACGGACCGCCAAACAACTCGGTCTTGGCATACTCCTTGCCTCATTTACATTCACACATCGTCTCATACACACTCTTCTATTATTCTGACTCTTGGCATGTCTCGATTCAAGATCTGATTCACTTGATCGGGCGTCCCCGACATCTACCATTCATATTTACGTTATATATTCTCTTTACACTCCTTTCTTCATTCATTCACTCTACATGACCAAACCATGTAAGCGTTCCTTTATTAATCTGACTTATTACGTTCATTTTACTTACTTATTACATCAATCAGCCTAGCATTCTTTTCAGATCACCACATTTCTCACATGATCATACGTGGTTTAATGCCACATACGCCTCAGGGATCTCTTTTCTATACCATTAAGTCTACTTTCATCCTTCATCTGCCAGTTCCTTGCTTCACTGCCGTACATCAGGATTATTAAACACAAGCATTTCAAAGCTAAAGCAAACTGAAAAAAGCAATTTCTTGCAACGTTTCGATTCTGAAAAGCGATCTTTCACAAGAATCTACAACTCTGAAAATATGGTATTAAATCGTCTTCATTTTACTTCAGCTAGCAATAGCAAATTACAGTACTCGTCTGGTTTTATATTGTTTGTGGGAAGATAGAAGAATTAAGTGGCAAAATATTACTATGCATTCTCGGCGTGTCTCGAATTGGGCGGTATTTTTAAAAGCATCAATGAAAACACGCACTACACGCCGAGAAAACTTAAAAATAACCTCCCACGGCGTTCACACCAATAATAATTGCGCTAAAATAACGAATAATGCATTAAATACGCGATAATCATTGAATTCGGTTGTTGATTTGAAAAGAAAATGTCGCTAAGGGACGAAATTTGTCACAATTAATAATAATTTTCATTTAGAATCGTGTTATTTCTATCGATTTTCTTTATGTAATGCTTGTATTAAGTACGGAGTTTATTAAATAATTGAGATATCAGTAAATGATGGATTTTTACCTTTTCTTTGGGATAGCGCTGATAACCTGGACGGCGTTTTTCCCCCTGGATAATTTCCTTGGGTAATTAGACGAGTCGGGAACTGACACATTATTTATGTTTATTTTATTACCGATGTCTACGGAATTAGGTTTATCGGTTAAATCGCGGTTTTCACTGACGTTTGACGCGTTAATTGTTGACATTTTCGAGTGTGAGCTTTTCGTGAGCTTCGCCCGGCGACGCGGTGGTTTTTTGACTAGCGCAGAGAACTCCGCGCAGGCGAATTGACGGGAAACTGAATAGAGTGTTTTCTATTTCCGTCCATTTTGTATGCGGCAGTGGCGCCTGGCGGCCGCGGGAAGAACTATCCGACTAGATACTAGATACTTACTAACTCTGACGTCAGGTGGACACTGAGCGGGAGAAAGCGGGAAATCTTACTATGGATGACAATACAGAAAGCTATATACATTTATTTTGTACAAAATAATTCATTCACAAGGTTCGTGAAAAATGCATTTAACAAGGTAAGCTTACGGAGGGGGTAGAGCGCTGATTTGCTAAAAATTCGTGACGTAGTTTGAAGTCCATGTTCCACTGGGAGATTTGAATTAACTTCAATTCAAGTGGCAATCTTTTACTTCAAGCTACGTCGAAAGCGGCCCAACGCTTTTTTTTTCGAAAAAGGCCCGTATGAGCTAGCCTTGTTAAACGAATTTTCTACCAACCTTGATTAATACACCTATGTATTGTTTACCCTTGGAAAATCCGCCAATTATATAAATAACTTTACATGACAAGTCGAGAACTGAGATTTTTTTACTTCTGGACTTAAAAATAAATTAATATAGAATATAAATAATAAAATATTTAATTGAATTTCCATATTATTAATACCCTGGTTCTTTCTTGACTGGTTTTGTATTTATTCTTTATTTTATTATTAACTTAATCGAAATTATATTCATTGAAGAAGTAGATAATACCTACTAATATATCTAAAGGATCTCTTGTCTTACCGGGATAAACGCCTTAACTAACTCGGCCATTAGGACATCTTTATTTTTGTCCCTCTCATAAATCAAATTAAGAATTAACAATATTATTTTCAACCACCAATTTACGTCTCATGTCTTATTTGTATGATTGATTGTATTGATGGGTGTAACCTTCAAAATTATTATAATAAAATTGAAATTATAGTGTTTAATTATTGCAGATTCACGAGCTCATCGATGCCGTTGGGTGAGTTTCCATTGCAGATGTTTACTAGTGCTGTTTGTTTTCTTTGGTGCAGAATACAACTCTGATGATCGGGAGTTTCAATAATAAATCGGTTCGTCAAAATTATGGGCCGTGTTTATCATAAATATAACTGGACTTAACGTCCGTTATAAAGGGTGCTCTGTGTTAATCTGAAGCGGGGGTAATAGTCACTGAAGGTGCCCACCTGTCGATCGGATAACATCGGCTATCTTCGTAACCGTCCGGGCGACAATAATTGTCGCCCGTTATGGTCTAATACACAAATACACGAATGTCGCTCTCATATAATACAACTTACTGACCTCTCTTGAGACACATTAAAACTACATATATCTACTTATACTATAGACATCTTTTGAAAGACATTGAAACTACACACATATTATAATCGTGAAAAGAAGAAGAAGGAGGTATGTTCATCTTCTGTTAAATTTAGCAATAATTGATTTTCGGTCGATCTTTTCAAAGTCGCACTTAGGTACATGTATTTTATATTTGGAGCATAGCAAAATAATAATTTGAATATTGACACAATTTGTCATTTATTTTCAAATATACAGCAAAATAATATATTGGCACCGTTGGTCATTCATTTTCAAACTAACAGCAAAATAATAATTGGATATTTGGCGACATTTTTTGTCATTAATTTTCAAACCAACAGCAACATTATAATTTGAATATTAACACCATTTGTCATTAATTTTATCAAAGCAACAGCAAAATAATAACTTGAATATTGGCACTATTTGTCATTTATTTTCAAACCTACAACAAAATAATGCTTTGAATATTGGCATCATTCTTTGTCATTAATTTTCAAACCAACAGCTAGTAATTGTTTTCCGTTCCCAGAACTGATTCAATATCTCAAAAATCTCTCGAGTAACCTCATAACCTGGTCCTACTAACACATTGGGGCTTACTAATAAACATGTTTAAAATTTACAAAATTGATAAACAACCATTTATTGAAGGGTGTGGTAGTTTATCGAGGTCAGTGTTTACATACATCCAGAATTTTTCTGGAGAATTAAGAGTACAATTGGTGTATACAATAAGGAACTTCTTGTGTAATCAACAAAACTTTTGTAATATCTATGTAAAAGTCAATATAATAGACAAAACAATATTTCATGAAATATAATAAATCTGTTCATTCTGACTGTCCTAAAACGGGTAAAATTCCTAGTTAGACAGCCAAAGATCATTGTAATATGTAAAATTTAGTTGGAAAATATTAAAAATAATGTGAAACTATTGAATTTGACGAAATATAATGAATAGTCCGCCATGATGGAAATCTAACGTCAATTTCGTGCCGTGTGTATTATAATCTATAGTACCTGCTCGTCTGAGAAGGATTTTTATTTCGAAATTTAAAATTTAAAACGAAGTAAAAAACGAAGTCTGGAAAAATCGGTTTGAATTAGGTACCTACTTTAATTTTTTTATGGGTAAATTCAAGGTGTGTAGAAAATGCGTGGCGCTGCTTTTGAAATATGAGTTTGGAAAACATATTTCCACGAACCTTGGATGAATTTCCCAAAGGAGTTTAATAATTGGACTTTAAACTAATAGGCACAATAGACTTATTTTATGACTAAAGAAGTAATTTAGACTCCAAAAAAGTATTTGGTGAGTATTCACGTGTAGCAAAAATAATATACAAGCTCACGAATTGTACTTTGTATAATTATTTGGGTATTTATTTAATTGTTTGCAAAGCTTATTAATTTGATTTTGTGTTTGGGTAAACAAGAGCTCAGTAATAATAAGCTCTGTAACAAAGAATATATACGTCTATCTTGTAAATATTAATTTTAATTAGTATAAAAAACTAATTTCCCTATAAAAAAGGACGAGAAAAATGAGTTAGAAAATTACAAAAAAATTAGAAAACCGATTAAAACGTAATATTTTAAAGAAATAATCAAATATTAATACAGTTTTGTAATTCGTCACAGGAAAGCAATACTGCTGTAACGAAATACTTTTGAGGATTTTGAGGTGTGTACATTTAACCCTTAATTAGGGTCAAGACCATTTCAAATTGAAAACAAAATATGTTAAAGTGTTTGGAATGCGACAGCGCTCTTTCTGGCTTCCTACCTTCCCGCGGGGTACGCAAATCAGTCGCGGATAGAAAGCCATCAAGCACCCACTTATCGCTTCTCTCTTGGATGCTGACCCCATGCGACCAATTACGTAACAATTTTTGTACCAACAGTACCAAAAGTGTGGTAAATTTATTTGTCAGGAACTCTTCAGGGCTTACTGCATTGGATGCAGAATTGATGAATCTGCTTACGAGTCTGAATATATTTTTTTTAAGTTGATCTCGGCTATACCAAAAATTAGTAGTTTTAAGAGAGATTAGAAGCTGTTTAATTTTTTAAATTGTGTAAAGTCAAAGTTATGTTTTTTGTGCTAGTTTTTCCAACGTCGCGTCGTACAGTTCTTATTTATCGTCGTAGAGTCAGGGGACCCAGATAGATCGTGGCGGTTACAGCAGTATTGCTTTCTTGCGACGATATAGACACCATTCATCCATCTATGAATGAGATTTTTCGTTTATTTTATTGATAAAAAGTCTCAGTTGATCTGAAGCTTTTCATACTAATTCATAGAGCGTGCTTTTTGTTTTGTCGATGGAGCTTCGATACATCATTCAGTTTGAGCGTTACTCAACAGATGGCACTCATGAAAGAATTTTTTTATTATAAATATTATTTTGTGTTGTAATTTTTTTAATTTTTTATTTAAATTATATAATGATAAGCTTTTCTTGCTAAGACTTGAATAAAATGATTATAATTGGGAAAATGAAATATTGGTCTCTTTATTAGGCCATTCAAATTCGTATCGCAGAAATTCACGTGTGACATCGAAATTAAATGTTCATTCAGCGCCCCGATAAACGCCGATTCTTGTGTCTTGGCGGCGGATGCGTTTGCCCACCTACTCGGATCGGGATAGACTGGTTGAGAGATACCCTTTGACCTCTCTAGCCGGTCTCTCTCGACCGTCGCATTAGGAGGGAAGACTGAGATTCCTACTCATTTCTCACCGTTTTTCTTTCTAGAACTTCTTCTCCTTACTTTCCCTAAAATAACCTCCAAACAGCATCTCCGACGATAAGATAGGTACTGAAGGATTTTTTTTCTCTCTGCCTCCTGTGTATTGTAATTTTTTTTATTGTGTATTGTGCCTATTGTAAAAAAGTTATTATTCAATTTATTAAAAAACTCGTATTGGTCGGTATGGACTGTTTCAACAGATGATGTATGGCGCGAAGGCCTTCCGATAGTTTTCAATTGGAAAGGATTCTAACTTATTTTACCCTGTTCTGAGATTTATAATGTCAAAGTTTGCAATGACCTGCACTCATTATCTATTTGCGAATTTCTGATTTTGAGGTTGAAACTTTTTATTTTTTTTTAAAAGAAAGACAAACATTCTCGGGTTACGAATAGCCCAACAATGTTTGAAAATCTCCTACTACCACCACAGAAAGCCGAAAATGTTGCTTGTGTTGTGATGGAGGACTTAGCCAGCCGAGGAATCGAACATGCGACGCCCGGGTGGGACCCAAGCGCTATGCCCACATTGCCCACTCAACTACTGACCGGTCGAAACTTGTGTAAAGTATTTTAATTGAACATATTTTAAAGGAAAATATTTAAATGATCTTCCCATTTCAGAATATACCTAAACTTGCAGATAGAACCATGTCATTGTGAAACCAGCTAGGACACAATAATTCATTGCGTAAGGTTCTAACTACTAACGTTTCCCTAATGCAAATAATACACGTCCTACTTAAAAAGTTTCCATTAAAATATGATGAACTAAGATACTTTACGCAATAAGATTTAACCTCAAAATAAGAAGTTGTTAAATAGATTACGACAATTCATATTTGCAAACTTTAAAAATTCGGAACATGGTGAGGCGAAGTTAGAACCTTATCCAACTAAAGTGACGAACTATAGTAGGTACCAACTTCCAACTGTCAGACACAAACAAAATAGAGAGCTTAAGTGATGTTAGAACCTTGTAAAATAAATGGAACTTGATTTGAGATTTTTTCAAACAATTATCTACGGTAATACAAAACATGGTCACGTATTATTTTTCCTAGAATTATTTTGGCTATAGAAATGAACAAAATAAACTATTTTGCTTCCAAAGCTCATTTAAAAAAAATGTCAGTTAGGACCTTGTCCAACTGAGTTGATGAAATGTAAAAAGAATGGTGCTGAATGGCCATTTGATGACAATGTTACATCTGAATTTCTGTAACAAAACCCAACCTTAATTTTTTTAAAACCATGTTTTTTTAGTTTTCTACCCCTAAAATTATGTTTTGTATGAAAAAGGCCGCGCAGCCGTTCTTCTTAAGGTAGGTTGTGCCTACTTACGATTTTTTTTGTCAAATCAACATTATTTATTATTTTATTACGTATGTATGTTTTTGTCTTAAGTTTGCATAACCCCATGGTAACGAATAATCCTTAATTAATTAAATACTTACTCCATAATTATTCCTTTTCTTTCCTTATTTTATATTTGACTGAAATAATGACTAATCTAAAATATTTAGTAAGCCACTAGAACTATTATTTTTGTTTTATTGAATTCAATGGGAATCGAACCCAAGTTAATTCGCCAGAACCTACAGTTAGTTCATATTAGTTTATACTAGCTGGGGTATCCGGCTTCGCTCAGGGAGTCGATATGAGATTGAATTGACGTTCGAACCCACAACGGATCTTGCTTTATATACCCCTACCAATGGGTAGCATAATTCCACAATATTCTAGAGTGTTCTGGAATGTTCCACAATGATCTGGGATCCAGACTATTCCCGAACATTGCAGAGTGTTCTGGGATATTCTGGAATATTGTGAAATGCTCTCGAATGTTCTGGACTGTTCTAGAAATTTCTAGAGGGCAAAACTTCCAGCCCTTATATCTCCAAAAGCACGCGGTTCAGGTAAAAACGGGAACCTTCGTCATGGATGTGTTATAGAGGGCTACCACACCATATAAATCCCTTGATCGTACTGGGACTCGTTTCCGAGTTTTAACGGCACGCACATTGTAGTATAATTTCTTTTATAATATATATTGATATTGATTTTGAAAGCAATCAAACATGTGTGGAAGCTTATCTCTGCTTTTTACGAATGAATAAAGAATAATACTAGAAGTGCTCTCCATTCAAATTTGAAAGGAAACAAATGTTCCATTTAGCACGAACTCTGTCTCACTTACACTCTACTGACACCGTAGATCTTCTTCCCGCTTCATATATTCTTATTGTTCTTTTATATTATTTATCTGCATTGCCGTGTGAGGCTTCTCCTGAATAATTTAATCATTTTAAAAAGTTAATGATGTACATAATCGTGATATCAATCAATTTATACTTAGAGGGTATTTTACCATCCTCTCGATAACTACCCAATAATAAATACTCACAATGTATAGAAAACTTGACTAACTTATCGATAGTATTAATAATCTAAGGGAGTCGTGAAACAGAACGAGACATAGAAAATTAAAAGATAACTGTCGCAACTGGGGAATGAACCCAGAACCCCCGTCTTACCAGGACAACACTCTAAACTATAACCACTGAACTATAGAGACCTAATTCTCAATAGCTCAGTGGTTAGAATGTTATCCCGATAAAACAGGGGTCCTTGGTACCCAGTTACTTAGGTAATAATCTAATAATATTAATAAATGAATATTTTGTGCCGTTTTTGCGAAAAATTTCCCTAACTACGCTGAATATTTAATCATATCTGTATCTTAACCTGTTTGATGTTGCGTTTAGATTTATTATTATCATATCATTTCAAAAATAAGGTAAATCATGATATTTTTAATATTTTATTTTAAAAATTCGTGTACATAACATTGTTATAGTAATTAAGTACAAACAACTGAGCGCTTATAAAAAAACCTTACTCATAATCGTTAGTATAAACACGCCTCTTTATTAAGGCGCTCCATATCAAAACACTCAAAAACCCTTTCATAAATTTCGATGCACCTTAAAATAGTCTAAAATAGCACTGTGGGTATAAAATTATAAAAAAGGGTCCTTAAATAACTAGATAAGCACTTAAAACATATTTTGGATTGTTGAATTCATAAATTACGGAAGCAGTCTTTGAAAATGAGACGGTTTTTTACTTTTTTCTATGACATAGAAAGACTTGGGCCTTCCGTTGCCTGAGAAGTATTTCATGAATGAGTTCTTCTTGGGTTTTGCTGGAACGTAGTAAGTAGGAGTCTTCTTTACATGCTTCAAAGGTTTGAGATATTCAGATTTTTCATGTGATTCGTTTGTGTTGTGGTTGTAAGTCCAAGTCGGTGTTTTCTGGATGTCAAAAATATCGCTATCGTCATGTCTGGAAAGCTGCGATCTTGAGTGCTGCTTTTGTCCTGTTAGCTTCTTCAATACAGGAATGTTCCAGTGATAGATTTTGCCAGGTTTTCCATTAGATTTGAATCCTACTGGTACCTTTTTGCTTATATGCTTCGAGTTTCCTTTTGTATCTGCCTTGGTGTGCGCGTAATAGTAAGGATTTGGAGGTAATTTTATGACGAACATCTTAGAGTCATCAGCGTTGTAGTGTTGCCTGGATTCAACTGCTAATCTCTTTCTACTGTGGCTTGAAGGTATCCTCAATCTTGTTAGACCAAGTTTGGTGAAGACCTCGTGGTTTGAAAGAACATTGCTACTGCTCTTTGCTAGTTTTGTGCCAGTTTTAGAAGCTGGGTGTCTTTCTGCAGGTTTCTTGGTGTCAGCTGCTTCGTTGCAAGACACCCACATAAGCAAACAGCAGAGAATGGCCGCAAATCTGGAACAAACAAAAAATATAATTAGTAGGTGCAAAAAATATCTGGTTTTGCCACAGGGTATCAGATTATTGTTATATTGGTGTTCATTAATGGTGTATGGCGAATTAGGTGCAATAAAAATGCATTGGTGGAAAAAACATTCGCAATAAATGAATAAACGTAAAATATACCAACGTTTTAAAACGGTTCATAATAACAACATGACCATATTAAATAATAGTGTAACGTAGTGAATTGTTTTTACTGTGTCTTATATGAAGTAAGTAACGAAATGTCTTAAACGATGAGCTCTGGTGTCACTTCAAATTTCATTTTTTTACAATAGCTCCACACAGAATGTCATCTTTCGGTGTTCTGTGTGTTGAGTATTTTTAAGGAAAGGTAGGAGAGGAAGTTCTGGGAAGGAAAAGGGTATGAGGGGTGGGTAGGAATGTGGTTCAGTGTGGTTAGTGACGGACGACTAAATCCATCCATCCCACTGTGGTATAAGCGATGGGTCGAGAGAGTCCGGCTGGAGAGGTTTAGGTTAGTTCTCCCCCAACAAATCTCTCCCGATGTGGCCCACCTCGCAGTAGGTGGGCAAAAGCATCCACCGTCAAGACCTAGAAAAACCTCACCCCATTAACCCAAGCTCTATGTCACCAAACGCAGTGAACCACTTGGGGCGACCTATGGCCGGGTTGGATATTGGTAATGGTTCACAAGGAAGGAGAGGAAGTTTTGGGAAAGAAAATGGTATGAGGGGTGGGTAGGCATCTAGGGGTCAATATATTTAGGAGTGACGGACGTATGAATCCATCTCTCCAACAGCGGTGAAGAGTCGAGAGAGTCCGGATGGAGAGGTCAAAAGGCCTCCCTCAACCAATCTCTCCCGATGCGGCCCGTCACGCAGTAGGTGAGCAAGTGCATCAGCCGTCAAGACCTAGACAATCCCCACCCCAAGAACCCGAGCACCCCTGAAAATTCATCAAACGTAGCGATCCACTTGGGGTGACTTATGGCAGGTGTGATGATTATCCAATAAATGATTCCAGCCCATACCCGCTTCCCAAATTACATGGCAACAATATTAGTCCAGTCAGTGGGGGATAAAAAAGGGCTCCACCTTGCAAAAGGTTAGGTAGTAGTGATTTTCACATTATGTTGTTAAGATTGGGACTCTAAAGAAAAAAAAAAGTTTTCGACCTTGGGGGGGTCGAGCTCGACCCGCCATCTTGGATTGAAGGTGCCAAAATTTGGTTTTTTCAAAATAATTATGAAGTGGTTGATTTTACAACCAAATTTTTGAAGGCAAACTTAAAGACAACTAAATTACCTACATTTTTTAGAAAGTTTTTTTTTGTAAGTCTAATAGGTAACGAGTTACAGTGGCGGAAATGTGAATATTTTTCTAAAAAATGATGAAATTCCCAACTTTGTAATTTTTTCGGGTTATTCAATACATAATTATAATAATTTTGTTAACTCATTTCCACACCACCATGAGGTAGAGAATATGGCGTATTTTTTTATTGTGGTATGCCCAGTAGGTCTACTCCACAGATACACCAGCGATGGTAGATTTCGAAATTATGTTACTTATTTATTTATACTGGGTTTTACAGATGTTTAAACTTACATGAGAACAATCCAGTTATAAAACTCAGTTATTACACAATTATAAAAATCTACAATTACATACAATTAAATACAAATAAATACAATTAGAAAAACAAAAACATCACAAATAAAAATACAGAATTATATACAAGGTCACTCAAGTAACACATTGCAATGAGTGGTAAAAGACATATGAAATACGCGAGCATGCATAGAAAGACAATTCACACAACATAATTAGTTAGTACTTTTTAACAGCGCTAGAAATTTTTTTTTAAATCCGTTCAAATTGTCAACGAAAATATCCACATCAGCGCACTCTATCTTGTTATACAGTCGACACATCTGGGTCAGAGGGCTAAAGTAGGCGATATTATTTTTAAATGTATTCATATGAAAAATATTATGGCGTCTTAAACAATGGGAATTGGGGACATTAATTTCAATACTGTTAAGACATAATGTAGTATCAAGATGGCCGTGAATAATTTTATGTAAACATATTAGATCAGTCAATTGCCTTCTAGTTTTAAGTGTATCAATCTTGAAGTAATCACGACGTACATCGTATGATCTGAGATGGTCGTGTAGTCCACATTTGAAGGATAACATTCTTAGTAATTTTTTTTGAACTGATTCTACAATTTTCGTTGTTAGTTTTTGGGGTGTTATGCCGTGTTGCGCTACCTCCTACTATAGCCGACGTTTCGGACAGCGTTGCAGTGTCCATCATCAGGGCAGATCCGGTAGATCCGACATCGTCGATCTACCGGATCTGCCCTGATGATGGACAGTGCAACGCTGTCCGAAACGTCGGCTATAGTAGGAGGTAGCGCAACACGGCATAACACCCCAAAAACTAACAACGAAAATGCTTTTGGCCGTGAAAATCTAAAAACTTATCTGATTCTACAATGTTTTCATATTTGCAGTAATGTGGATTCCAAATAGTGCTTCCATATTCAAGTTTACTTCTAATTAAGGCATTGTAAAGTGTTAGAATTGATTGAGGATCTTTGAAAGGTTTACATATTCTGTGAATAAATCCCATCATTTTTAATGATTTGCACTTAATGTTGTTAATATGTACATCAAATATGAATTTAGAATCAAGAGTGATTCCTAGATCCCTTATTGAAGAAACTTTTTTGAGAATAATATTATTGATAACATAAGAAAAATCCTTTATAATTATATTTCTAGTAAAGTTTAAAATGTAACATTTTTCAACATTTAAGTGCATATCATTGACAGTACACCAGTTATTGAGTGTGTCGAGGTCATTTTGAAGCAGCTGATGATCGGAAACAGACTTAATTTTACGAAAAATTTTAAGATCATCGGCGAAAAAAGCATAATCACAGTTTAATTTCGAGCCAAGGTCATTTATGAATATAAGAAAAGGCAGGGGGCCAAGATTTGAACCCTGTGGTACACCAGAAGTTACAATTATAGGGGATGATTTGTATCCATTAATAAGAACTAATTGAGTTCTGTTATACAAATATGATTTCACCCAGCGTAATAGGTCTCCATGTATTCCAATTTGTTCAAGTTTTTTAAGTAAGATGGAGTGGTTAACTCTATCAAAAGCTTTTTGGAAATCAGTATAAATTGTATCTACTTGTAATCTTTCATTAAAAGAATTACAAACATAATTACAAAATTCCAAAAGATTTGAGTTGATTGATCTTTGAGGAACAAACCCATGTTGCCTAGTGCAGAGAAGGGGTTTAAAATGTGAAAAAATACTTTTATATATCAGAGATTCAAAAACTTTAGCAAAACAGGATAGTATACTGATTGGCCTATAATTTTTTATTAAAGATTGGTCTCCCGATTTTAATACTGGGACCACGTGTGCTTTTTTCCACAGATCGGGAAAAGTTCCCGTGGTAAGGGATGCATTAAAAATTATAAAAAGCGGTAAACATAAAGAGTCTGCACAGCAACTAACAAAGAAAGGAGGAATTTTATCAGGTCCTGGGCCCTTACTGGGATCTATTTTACTCAAAAAACATTTTATTTCATCTGCACTAATATGTATTTTACCCAAATTGCTTTGATTGTGTTCAGTAATGTTTGGCATTGAATCATTAGTAGATGATTCCGACTTGGTATAAACAGATGAAAAATATTTAGATAATATGTTTGCTATGTTTTCACCGTCATTCGCGGAAATATCGTCAAGATGCATTACTTTAGGAATACAATTATTTTTTCGTAATGATTTTGAGTACGACCAGAATAACTTTATGTTAACTTGCAGACCACTTTCGACAGAGTTGATATATGATTTATAACATTCACTTTGTATTTTTTTTGTAAATTTCCTTAAATAAGAGAATTCCCTATAATCTGACTCATAACCATGTTTTTTTACCTTAAGTCTAACTTTGTTTTTTTTCTTAAGAAGAGCAATCAATTGCTGATTAAACCAGACAGGATATTGATTTTTTGTTGTACGATATTTTTTAAAGTATTTGTCAATAATTTCCCACAATTTTTCATATAATAAGATTACCATGCTATTCACATTTTTATTTTTAAAGAGAGTTATCCAATTAACAGACAATAGATCCTGTCGACATTCATCAAAGTTTCCCTTCCTGAAGTTATATTTTGAATCGCTTCTATTCATTTCTAAGAATTGATCTTTATTTTGTTTCACTATAATTTCAAATGAAGGGTGATATTGATCCAATTTGGTTAAGCCTGGTGCTATATGTATATCAATGTTAACTTTATCTGAAAAAACAAGATCCAATAAATTTTCATTTCTATTTAGTACATAATTGAATTGATACAAATTGCAAATTGATGAGAGATTGACAAGAAACAAATGTTGGCTATTACGCAATCATATTTTTTGTCGATCCCGGTTGGTTGATATCGACTAACAGTCTTCGTCATCAATGTCATCATCTAACTCATTGCCTGAGATACTGAGATTCTGGGCTTCCATTGACAAAATCTCTTCTTCTTCGTCCTCGACATCGATGTGAACTTCTGGCGAATTTCGGCATATTTGACCATTACAGCACCCACATACAATAGAACACTTCAATCCAGCTTTCCTGCAGCTACACAATTATTTTGAAAAAAACAAATTTTGGCACCTTCAATCCAAGATGGCGGGTCAAGCTCGACCCTCCCAAGGTCGAAAACTTTTTTTTTTCCTTAGAGTCCCTATCTTAACAACATTTATCAAAATCGCTAATACCTAACCTTTTGCAAGGTAAAACTCCCCACTGACTGGACTATATCTTATTTTTGCCAAAATTGTGGACTGCCTGGTTTCTGCATAACCAAGTTCAATTATTCTTGGTATTTTTGCATTAGCAGATTCACAGTATGTACGTTGCAGTCAATAATGACCGTTAAACTCAGAAATGTGGGAGTAGTGTTAGGTAGTGATTGAAGTGTGAAGAGATGAGTGTAGGAGAGAAGAAGACAGCTTCTTCCTCTAATGTCCAATAAAGCAATAAAGTAATAAAGTAATAAAGCAATGAAGCAATCTTGGCGACATGATCTGATAAGGCTGATGGGTGTAATGACCGTTACACGAATAAGTCATTCTACAGGTCCGGATTTATCAGATGCGGCTATTGGCTACATAGAGTGAGTGCTGCAACATGTTTCTGAATTATATATTAGACAAGTGTCCAGCTTTTTTACGGTTATGGGAGAGTATACTACTTTTTAACTACCATTCTTCTGGTGCAAAGGCGAGGATTCTTCTGGTGCAAAGGCTAGGATTTGGATAAATCAAGAAAAATGTTTTCATTTGGAGATTGGAGCATAAAACCATTTATTGGATTATCAACACCCCTGCCACAGGCCACAGGTCACCTTAAGTGGTTTGTTTGGTGACTTAGCAGGAGTGCCCGTTCATGGGGTGAGTTTTGTACGGGTCTTGACGGAGGAGACTGGTTGAGTGAGACCTTTTGATCTCTCCAGCAGGACCCTCTTGAAACATCGCCTTGCACTGCAGTGGGAGGGATGGATTCATACGTCCGTTACTCCTAGACACACTGACCCCCAGATTCCTACCATTTTTCCTTCTCAGAACTTCCTTTTCTAAAAAGACTCTCCACACAGCATCCCCAAAGATGATATAGGCTCTGAGGGCAGTTATTTTCCAAGACAATAAATGTAATACAAGGAGTTAAAAAAAAAAAAAACTATTTTTTTAATTCATATCAACCCTGCTGATGAAAATTCAAGGAAAACTTAGAACGGGAACAATCAAACACGGCTATTGTACATCTTCTTTTTTATAAAATCAAAATCGTTTCCTCAAAATATTTAAAAATAAGACTCTGAGCAGTTGGAATTCTCCTGCCAGTTTTTGACATATCTACCTCTTCCATACCTCTACCATAAAGGTGGGTATCAAAACTCCATTGTAGACTGCTAGCCTCGTTTCGGAATATTTAAAAATGTAATATAATAAGATACTTTATAATGTAACCTACATTTCCTATTTTTTCATTTTCATTGGAAAATTATTGTATGAATTAGAAAGAAAATTATTGTAGAAAGTAAAAAACACACCTAATCTTGGTACCTACAAACATTAAAGTATTATTTATGTATGTAAACATTTATGTACCTCCTACGTCTATCTCGACATCGGCATCGAAAAAAATACATAAAATCTTAAAATCATAAAACTTTATATACTTAGATAAATCTTTTGAACAGAGAAATATTAAATTCTATGCTACGAAACCTTGTACGAAACTATACAATGCTCTACCAAATCAAACAAAAAAATAACATAAATGAATATATTTAAAACACTGATTTAAAGCTGCAGAAAAAAATATGACTGAGAGAACAAAGTGATAATCAACTTACAAAAATTATGAAGACGAAGTAAAGGTAACGTGAAACTACATACAAAAGTTTATAAAACTACAAGCCGAATCAGTTTATACTTATATTAAGTACGCTTTATACATACGTCATGTACAAACTTTGACATTGAAACTAATAAAAAAAAATTAAATACTTCGACGCAAAAAGTTCTTGGAAGACATATTTCAAGAGGTGAATTAAATACTGAATTGGTTTAGTAAGAGCCACAGATAGCAATGCATTTATTTATAAGAGAAACTGCAAGCGGATTACTCGGCCCTTTTCCTTGCCACAAGACCCCAAGTGACAATGACAAGCAGATTATCCATTTGATCGTGTCGGGATTACTCTCTAGTTCCGGTGTGAAGTTAGCGTCGAGAGACCCCGTCCTGCCTGCTGACCCGGTACTTCCCGTGCGTGACAGCTAGTTCCGGTCCAGGGTCTTGGCTGCAGTGGTTTTGTTCGCAACCGATAAACTTATACTATGTGCGAGTATGTTCAAAGGAGTCTGACTTTCAGAGGTCAATTAATCTGGTCTTTATTTTTGTGTAAAATGCCACACAAAACAAATCATTCAAAAGAAACACGTTTGCGGAAAAAATTGAAAAATAGGTACCTATATTACTAAACCACTATCGCTGTTACCACCTGGTAAAAGAGCAAGCCAAGGGCATAGCGAGGTATGGGCAGCTTCCCCCCCCCCCCCCTAGAAGATGCAGGTATGCTCACAAATCGTAAAGTAACATTATGTCGGTAGTCTATTGTTTGTGAGAATCAATTCAATTTTTATTATTACCTTTTTAGTTTATAATTTTTGTGTGGATCGTGGAAATTTGGGATAAATATTAGAAAAGCTACTGTAAGATTAGCCCGTGGCACAATCTGACATGGGTTATAGTGGAACGAAATGTCCACTATATGCGTAACATATTTGTGAGGTCTCGATTGGTTATGTACCGGAATCAATACAGCAAAGGTAATTTCATATGGATACTTACGGTAAATTGATGTTCTTTGCTATTTGACTCCCTTCTGATTGGTTTGATAGTGACCCACAAATATACTGATATTCACTTGATATCTCCTCTTGTACAGCTTATTATTTTTGTTCTTGTCAGTTTTCCATGTTAAAAAACGATATGTTGTTGACAGGTGATAGAAAAAACATTTGAACCGTAAAAGAACACTTTTTTTGTTTCTTGGTAAAGGCTGTTATCGGGTAATCACCGGCAAGTTGCAAGTATCCAATATGCGAATTCTAATAAACTCGAATTCTGGCCTTTGCAATATGACACGGAACAAACCCATCGAGATCTAATACAGCATTATGAAACAGCTACCTAACTAAAGATTGTACGTTTATTTATATTTTATTTTTCCTTTTTTTATACTTTATATTTACGTGCATTTGTAAAACTTACCGGCTCTGAGGGCCTCAGACACAGAATTGGGAGTTATACTCTAGTTAGTCAGCCAAAATTTTAGTTAGTTCCTTGTTAACAAAATGCCCACATGAGCTAAGGGGGCCATCCATAAATTATGTCACACGAATTTCATGATTTTTTGACCCCCCCCCATCCCTGTCACACATCTGTAAGACCCTCCCTCCCCCCTAGTGTGACGTCACATATTTTGCAATTTTACATCTAAAAATAATCAAAACAGTAGTTAAATTTTTTTTTACATGTGATGTCACAGAGCTGATGACCCCCCATGTCACATTTCTCTTCTCTCCCCCCCCCCCCCCCTCCGCCTGCCCCCCTTAACCAAATCCTAGCTACGCCCTTGCCGTAAGCTGATAATACCTAAATAAAATCCAAGTTTTGTATTTCCTATTTTTATCCTCCAAAACTGATTTTTACGACTTTTTTTACCAACTGTATTAGAAGAAAATATTCTATTTCCTTTTTTTAAATACATTGTCTAGATTCTAGATTGTCTAGTAACTAGTTTGTTAACTCAACTTCCGTTTGTGACGTTCAAACCAGGCAATTGTAACGATTTTTGGAGGGTCCTAACTGATATAAGAAGTATCTTAAAGAAAAACGTATCGACACGCCAGCGGTCGATATCTGTATTACATTAAAAAATATTTACACTGGTGTCAAAATCCGGAGAGGAAATTGGGGAATACGTTCGTATGGATAAAAAGCAGCACGGTTTCTTCATAACGGATATTTAAACATCCCTCTGATGGTTTCACCTCTTCCTCACATTTAATAAATGCTGGCGGTCTCACAGGGATCGCTTATATCTCCGACTTTGTTTTTGTTGCACATCAATGACTGTTTTGTCGCGTACCAATTGATTTTTACACGGATGACAGTACAGTCCATGACAACTTTTTGTTCCCAAAGAATTCACAAACTCTAACGGCTCGGAGGGCTTTGGCGCAGATAAAGAAAGGTTACATGGAGAGGGCATCCTCTTGGTCTAAGAATAACCTCATGGAATTAAATGTTTCGAAGACCCAATCATGTCTGATTACATCTAAAAGGGATTGAAATGAGAATCCCAACATGCGTTCCATTGATATACTTGGTGTGACTCAAAGCATGGGTGCTCCATCGAAGCCTAAGTCAAGTTAAGCCCCTTATCCCAACTCTATCATCGTAAGGAGCCCCAAACTAAACAAAAAAAACTCCTCGACTCTGTGCAGAAACGGGAGGTCCGTTTAATAGATTCCCCTATCTTAACAAACGGATTGCAATCTTTAGAGCACAGGCATCAGGTATCTATGATCTCCTTGTTCTACCGCAATTACAATAGACGATGTTCCGATGAACTAGCGTCATTGATCTCTTCGGCACCGGTCCGTAGACAAGAAACACGCCAAACGCACGCCTTAAATAATATACACAGGCGAAACGATCGAGAGTGACATTTGTCACATGCGAACGTCACATATTTATACAAAAAACATATTTTGCTGATGCAAAACTTCATCTTTATCAATACACCATTAGTCTGTCGGCCACAAGTCTATCCGATGTTATTTTAAATTGCCGGCCTATAAAGCCGTGGAATCAGGTTCTAGTGATGGGTGCCCCTTCTGGTTCCAGAGTGTTTTTACTACGTGTACAACTAGTCACTATTGCTACCTCCAACTGGGATTGGATAACAGTACCTGCAGGTAGGCTGCTGGCTGTTAGTGCGGTACAGAGGCTGATCGATTATTATTGGCATCACTACAGGCTCTGGAAGATACCAGATATAAGGTAGAACCTACCCAATACTGCATTCCCTCGATAACGGCTGCAATGGACACCAATAATTAGTAATCTAGAACAGCGGTTCGCAACCCTTTCTTGTGGTAAATATTTATTTTCTGCCAGAAATAGATTTTAAAAATTAAATAAAATAATAGATTTTAAAAATTAAATAAAATGTTAAAGGAACTAAATTGGCTAACAGTGAAACAGATGCTGACCTTGGACAGGATGATATTTATATATGAAATAATTAACAGGTTTCTACCAAAATACGCTTTAAATAAAATTATAATCAACAACGGCATCTCAAGGAAGTGCAATCAAATCAGGCTGACAAAAAAGATAAAGCGAATACGCAAAATAGTTTACTTTACAAAGGGATGAAGTATGCGGAAACCTAGCGTGAACCGATTTGTATGTTCAAGTTGTGTTTTAGGAACCAAATTAAGCAGGATAAAATGTAGTAGGTACATAAGTCATAATTAATTAGTAATTTGTAAAGTTCGATGTACAAATTACTAAAATAAACTTAATAGATAAAATAAATACCAGGAGCACATAATAACTGAGGAGGTGCATGAAATATAAAATATTATTATTATTACGAGAAGGCGAAGTTAAAAGAAGGGTAAATGCAGATAATTCCATAAATGGAGGATTGAGCACGGTTGGGGCTAACGAAAAATCGTCCAAATAAGCGAAGTAAGCATTCCACAATTGAGTGCTGGTACCTATTTGATGTGTGGCAATGAGGCATGGAACTGGCAAAGGAATTATGAAAGTAGACTGAATACTGTTGAAATAAGTGCGGTAAAACTATGTATGATCATGCGAGAAATGTGGAGATCCATACACAAAGAATCCAAAGCTGATGTTGGCGTAATGATTAAGATTAAGAAAGGGACGCTCAGATGGTTTGGACATGTAGAACAAATGAATGAAGAAAGGAATGTGAAGAGAATATTTTATGTAAATTGATCGGCAGAAGTCTGAGACGCTCGAGGAAGACATGGCAAATAATAATAGCGTTATATTTGTATAGCGCAGTTTTGTGACATTTCTCTTCAAGTGCGCAACCAAAACCTCTGCCATAGGTCACCCCAAGTGGTTCGCTACGTTTGGTGACTTTGCAGGGGTGCTCGGGTTCATGGGGTGAGGTTTGTCCGGGTCTTGGCGGCGGATGTGGTCTGTCCACCAGCTGCATGAGGGAGTCATTTTGACTTCTCCAGTCGTACTCTCTCGGAACACCGCCTTGAACAGCAGTAGGAGGGATGGATTCATACGTCCGTCACCCCTGGACACTTTGACCCCCAGATTCCTACTCACCCCTCATACCTTTTTTCTTCCCAGAACTTACTCTCCTTCCTTGAGCTAATGTAAAAAAGGATGATGTATGAATGTAAATGAAGCAAGGACTGTGTGTCAAGACCGAGTTGTTTGGCGGTCCGTCCTCTCTGCCTACCGCTGCGGCTACGTTAGTTATTTTGAAGGCGTTTTTGATTCTGAAATGTACATAGCTTCAAAGTTATGAGGATTGCAGAAATTACATTTCTAGGCGTTTACTAAAAAAGTGTCGCCTCTCTATTCTTGTGTATATTTTTTTATAACAGTTTATAATTATTTTACCTCTTTAAGATGAAGCCATACTAAATAATGCAAAATCATACAAAATCGTATGTTTTAGTTTTGAAAATTTGACCGCTTAGAAGTATTATAGATGCTTCAATTAAATACTGCGTGTAGAACATACTTTGGCCCTTAAAAATATCGGTCATTTTTTTTAATAAGTCTTTTAATAAGCTTAGAAAAAAATAAAGTATTAGGTCTATAAAAAACATTTTTAACTGAAAACTCTCCTACTTATAAACACTTTTTCGGATATGGTTTTATTGCATAATGTGGCAAATTCAGTTTCTTATATAATTATCGCGAAAAAAAAATGATATTTACGCCCGAACCTCACAAAATAAAATATAATATGCATTTTCGCGTTGGTATTTTTGACATCACGACGACAATACGGCAGTCGACGAATTTGCTATATCAAAGTGAACCTTATACCGTCCACCGAAGAACGACTGGCAGCCGCCCCCCTGTCTTCCGTCATTACTCCTCCGAACGGAGCGGAGAGCGGTCGTGTTATGCTCCGCGCCGCTTATTTTCGTGAAATCAATTTAAAAATTCCGTTTTATTGCTATAAACAATGCATAAAAAAGAGAATTAATGTTTTTTACAGGCCTTTACGAAATCAACATGTAAAAAAAAAACTCAAATACTTTTTCCAACCTTTCCAAAAGCTTTTTCTCAAGTATTTTTAAACTCCTCCCATAAAAGGGCGTGAATTCCGATTTCGATTTTTTCCTGTACTAGTGGATCGCCTTAATTATTATTTTCTCCTGGTATATCTGGTAGTAAAACATTTACTGACAGAAAGAAAGTGAACAACAAAAACACCTCTTGAACATTCTGCGCTCCTGGTATTTGTAATAAATTCTCTGTTGATATTGTCCATTCCCAGATTGAGTTCATTTCATTCCAATGTAACTGCGTATATAATGTTATGAATAGTTTTTGTAACAGCCCAACCAAACATAGAATGTAAATAATAGTGGCTTCAAAGCTCTGGGACGGTTTGACCTTTGCCACTGGGGTAATTATAGCTTGCATCTGTGTGCATGGACTGCATGTCTGATCTACTGGCTGATCTGCTGCATCTACTGCGGTGACTGCATCTCCTCAACCGCCTGTGGGTGGGTGCATTGTTGCAGTTCTGTTCCGTTACTGCACTCACTACTGCAACGGAGGTCAGCACACACACTGCACAGTGCACACACACTAAGGACTGGGACATAAAGTCTGTTTTTTATAAATGTTCACCTTTTAGTTTAAATACCAGCATTATATCTTTTCTTTAAATGTCGATTTCATAGTTAAAATTATTTTCAAAATTTACATTTGTAAAGCCCGCCGATACGATCGAAATCTGACGGGGTACGCGTGACGTCATACGTACGTCGGTTTTGTGGTTTAACGGGAAGGTAAATCCCATTCAGGTCGGTATGAAATCAAAATTTAAGTATTTAGTAAGATTTTCAAAAAACATGAATTCTTTCGAAATAATTTGTGAAGTGCGTGCAGGTCTACGAAGCACAAAATTGTCCACATTTTAAGTTCTGTCAGAACCCGCCGACCAATCTTAGAGCGTTTAAATCTTTATTCGTTTTTAAATTACGATTTATTAATTCTGAGCGTAATTACCTGTAATAAAACGTATATTTTCAAAATCGGTGCATATCAACCAAGCCAAGCGAGACGAGAAGCCGAAATTCGTTTTAGGTTTGCGGTAACTTATTAATAATGGTAATGTGCATTTTCATCCCACGACAAAATATCCCCGACAAAATGTCCCCCGACAAAATATCTACTAAAGCTTAACCTAACCTAATAAAAAAATGGGACAAAAATAGAATAAAATAAAATATTGTTATCTCTACTATTTTTGTCCCATTTTACGAGTACTATTTTTGCAAAATAATTTATCGTCTTAACAGGATGTCTGCATTATTTTTGTTCCATTTTTTTTGTTATGTTAGGTTAGGTTAGGTTAGGTTGGGATGTTTTGTCCGTAGGATACTTTGTCGGGGGATATTTTGTCGCGGAATGAAAACGCGCGTAACCGCTAATAATAACCACTTCTTTCTAAATTCTTCAAATTGAGTTAATTATTTTACTCACAAATAATTAGGAAGAAGAGTGCAAAACAGCAGTGAACGCCTTTATGTGTAATGCCTATTGTCAAGTACCTACTAGTAATGCATTATCTTTCAGATTCAGTACGTAAAGAGCCCCTGCAGCCTACAGTAACCTAACCTAACCTCGGTAAGACACTCGTTGACCTAGCGACCCCGCGCACTCTATACCGCTAGACTGGTGTACCGGCAGCCAGCAGCCAGCAGCCAGCCACACACCACACTCCATACTCCATACCAAGTCCAGAGTCATTGGCGTTATTTATAGCCCAGCCTGGCGGAGGAGTGATTTATCTCGGGGTTAGAGTCTTGGCTCGGTCGGATGCCAAAGGGAATTTGCCTTCTAATATGATTTGTGTTGGTAGCTTTGGTTAGTTACTCATTTGGAATAGTGTAATCTTTGAAGGATAGGTTAATGGAGAAATGCCGAACTAATAGAAATACAGATACAGAAAACAGTATTTAGTTATAGAAATATTATTAATTGTATTTGTGTTTAATTCGTAGAACTCCATTTTTATAAAAATTTAATTAAAATTAAATTTGATAAGGTTATTATCAAGCTCTGCAAGGATTTTTGTTATAGCTGTTTCGGTTTACAGTACCATTTTCAAACTGTGGTCGAACCACATTGAGACTTGAGACGACATATTTATAAGAATCTAAATGTCAATTTTGGAGGTGTCTAAATTGATTTATTACCAGTTAAATCAATTTGCTGAGAAATTAAGTAGAGGCAGTAGACACTCCATTGTATGGGAGATCTGTTTTCCCTCACCAAGTGTTAAAAGGTTTCTTCAATTGTTTAATAATGACGTTACTGCTACGACTCATTTAAGTGCTTTATATTGTTTAGCTTTTATAAACATACAAAGGAGGGAATAAATACTTTTCAGTACTTTATTAATTAGCGTTTCATCGGGGTCATTCGTTCGTTTATTGAATTCTAATTTTTCAAGCAAATTTAATCTAAAACCCTTTTGTTCTATATGTAACGGTTTAGGCTTGTTCTTTTTAAGTAGAACGTGATTATTCACTAAGAGATGTTCTGCGAATTTTTAAGAAGTGTTTTTATTATTATAAATTAATACGCTTATACCTAGATTGCATGCAGTTGGCAATGCTTTCTCAGAAGTAGTTGATGTGTTCAACTGCACCGAATATAGTTATAAGAAGGCTATAATATCATACCTCAATCACAATAATCAATGTTAGGTATAATAGTGTTCATCTGCACGGCGTCTATATCATACTCTACTATAGATTCCAAACTACGCACTTACTTCATTTATATTAACTATCAAGCGGACTAGTTAAGGTGTTAGCTAATAAATGTATAATTTTTTTTCAAAATTATAATTTTTAAACAAAGTTATTATTGAATTTGTAACTGACAGCCCTGAAAAGCAGAACTAATTAGCCGTAGTCATTTCAAACTCAGTCATTTCAAACTGAAGGTAACAATAATATCATGTAGGTACTCCATTTTAGACAATTCCTGGAATCCAACGATATGTTCAAATAGAATTAAAGTATATTATACTTGATGTTAACAATTTTTCTAAGAAGTCACCTTTATTTACTTATTTTTATTCTGCATAAAATGTGTATTCTCTATACGAGCTCATATTCTTTTTTTGGTTGTAATACATAATTGTATCCTATAACTAAATACTAGTTGTTATCACACGTATATATGTACTTGGTTTAATGTACATTCTTATTTTGTTATCATTATAATTACCCTCCTGTGTACCACTGTGTATCATGTATCATGTATCACCGGATTGTAAAAGCCATTTTATGGCGTTGAAATAAATAAATAAATAAATAACATCGTATATGCTCTTTGAATCTAGTTGAGAATGCCCTACCAGTTTGTCATATGTCATATGTAGGTATAAATGTTACAGTAGGCGTGGTCACATTTTAATTCATATGTGCCATCGTTATTAAATTTAGGATTGTTACGATGTTATTAAAAGATGATATGTTATTTGTTAAAGTCAAATTTGAAAAATTTCAGTCGTTAGAGGGTTAGTTTCAGCTGTTTATTGTTTTTTGAAATATTTTATTAACCCTTCAAAGAAAGGAAAAAGGTATAAAAAATTTAAATGCTGAGATATATTTTTTTACATTATCTCCACACAGGAGGCCCTGAGGAAAACAATTTGCCTCAGGGCCTATGTCATCTTAGGGGATGCTGTGAAAAGGAAAGGAAGGAGAGGAAGTTTCGGGAAAGAAATAGGTATGATGGGTGGGTAGGAACCCGGGGGTCGGTGTGTCCAGGAGTAACGGACGTGTGAATCCATCTGGAGAAGAATCTGGCTGGAGAGGTCAAATACCTCCCTAAACCAGTGTCTCTCTCAATCCGGCCCGCCATGCAGCAGGTGGGGAGACGCAACGGCCGCCAAAAAGAAAATAAAGTTTTTGGGTTCACTTTACGATGCAGATTTGTAGATTCATCAGTTTCCCCCTTGTATCACTAGTTCGCGGGCATTGTGGATAGATTTCACCATTACTTCCAAGTCACCATTAATTGTTCCCAGGAACTTACATTCGACCCGTCTTTTTAGCGTTCCTGGAATCGTTTTGCAGTTTATTTCTCACAGGCCATTTCGCGTTTCACACAGCACAAGAATGTGAGAGATGGGAAGAGGAAGGTGGCGCCGTTTTGGTCCGTAATTTCAATTTGGGCATTTTGAATGGCCCGAGGACAAGCGCCCAAATTATAGTCTTTAAGCCCGTATTAGTACGGAAAGCGGGGAATTTTTTTAGTCGGCTTTTGTCTGTAATTCTCGCAAGAAAACCAACAAAAACTGTTGCGTAAAGGGTCTTACGAAAATTTTTAAATCAAGCTTTGAACACTAAATTGTTTTGATTAATCCACAAAACATGATACTTAACCACTCGGGTCTGTCGCCTTTGTTTGGTTCTAATGAACTGTCAGATTGATAAAAATATTTCCGCTTTGCAATTAAATCTCAATAAATGGAATATTTCTGAACGTAGCCGAACACTAAAAACTGGTTTTTTAAAAAGGTGATGAAACACGCTATTAAATTGTATTATTACATATGAATATAAAATTTGTAAAAAAATTGTAAAAATGACTCATGTGATGTTTTTGTGTGAAAAGGTACTAAAATCATGGATAACGTAAGAAAAAACACTTATTTTATCATATAAATGCATAATAAACAATTTTATCACCTCACTTTACTACCATTTCATAAAAAATTACATTACTTACCATTCGGCGGGTGAAAACTGTTTCTACAATATAAGCATTTTTTATCTATTTCTCTGGGCAACTTTGAAGAATATTATATATATTCCTTTTTGTTTTAGGGTTGTCACTAGAACAAAAATGGAGTTATAATGATTTCTGTGGGAACACACACGTTAGCTTGAAAACAAGCTTATGGGACTTGGTTGCTATTGTTATACTGTCGTGAAAACCAGCTTAGGGGCCTGAGTGGGATCGATATAGGAAAAATAGACGTCAATGGTTACTTCGCATTATTTATGAAAACCACTATAACCAGATCATGCGGAATCTCTACAAACGATTTGATATTACGTGTGAAAATTTTTTTATGGTAATTTCATATAGCACAAAAGTCAAAGTCCAAACTGCTTGGGTTGTGTCTTGGACTCCATTCAATCTTCGTAATGCCATAATGATACTAAATTAAACAAAACTTCGTTTGTTTTTATCAACCTCATTGGATTTCATATACCTACGAGGCTACGAGAGCTACTCGATCCAAAATCCTGATAAATTCAACAATACCAGGACTGAGCATTAAAAACACCCGCTGTACATAGATTACAAGACGTTAATAAAAAACACGCAGATGAGGTGGATCTATTAAACTGCACTAAAGGTAGTTACAAGAAGGCTATACCATCATATTATCTTTTCAATCAATATTAATGTAACCTAAGTTTATGTATGTATTTTGTATGTACGCGTATCTCTTACTTGTATATCCTTCAAGAGCTTGAATTTTTTATATGCTTTCTGATGTCATTGTACGATCTAATGCCACATTTAATAGTTACATTTTAAATTTATTTTTACTATTTTCTGCTTGTATTTAACCGTGGCAAGCAATTATTGTTTATGGTATATTTACATCGTTCATATTAAATAAATAAATAATCGACTACATAATTGCAACCAGTTTCGGAAGAACTCTTCAACTACAGGAAAAAGTGAAAAATATAGAAACTGTTGAAAAACAAATTAAGTTTATTTTACTTAATGTAAAAAAAACCTCAAATTGTAATAGGTATTTAATCATTGAATTCAAAATTAGTGACGCTCAATCGAAAATTTGAAACAGAAAAATCAGAAAAAGATACGAAAGAGTCAATGGATGTCGCAAATTAAATAAAAATGGATAAATTTATCAAATACACCATCTATACTGGGTATGGGGGTAAAGTGCACAAATTTCGGGAGGTGATTCTAATTCTACTGATGGTAGAAGTAAAAAAATTAATAACTTTTTTCGAAATTCATATATTGTCTTTAGTAATTAAATAGAAATACATCTTAGTAATCAATAAAGGTTTGTGTTAGAGTTGGTGGGAAATAGTAAAGAAGAAGAGGTAAGTAAGGTGTACGCTCGGAAAACAGAGCTATTTGAGCTGCCAGATTGAATTAAATTGTATAAATGTCTAGTACTTCCAAGTTATCTATAATTGTTTTGCCTATAATAAAAGAAGTTCCGCTACAATATATTGAGTTTTTCATAATTGACGAGATCGGCAAAATCAGAATGGAATGATTCACAAGCTGACCAAAGTGATAATTTGCTTTAATGTCCAGCCTTTCAAAATAATTTATTGTACGAGTATTATCCGGAAAGTAACACTCGGTGACAGTTTCTAGATAATGATATCTTGAATCGGAAATTTCTCTCAAAAGACAGTCGAACTAGATCACGCCACTTATCATCCATCTGAATCGTGAGACCAAACTAATTTACATAATTATAGATCGGATTAAATATGAAATTACCTGAAAATGGTGCACAAATTGATAATGGTGATGGAATTTGCGTGTTCATTTTTTCATTGAAGCGATAGCGACTGTTTATACGGTTAAGTGTGAATGCTTTTGACAAACGAGTTTTTAACAACACGCTCTTCGGAATAAACAGCTTTAATGCCGGCCATACATTATTCAAACGGAATAAGCCAGTCATTTAAATGAAAGGCATAATATTATAGAGTAAAAATTTAATGATAAAGCCTAGAAAGATATTTTACTATCAAGATGTGAACTCAATACTATTTAGTCATATCAGGAGGCAGACATTTTTAACATCTAAAAATGTTTTGAAATTATGGAGGCGTGACATAAAGGTAAAAACTTCACTAATTGTGAAGGTGAGCGGCTATAACCTTTCAAAATAATAATGGCGCTAGAATAGAGCCCCGTGGCACACCGAGTTGTATAATAATATTGCTATTCCATGAATGATATAAATAGTACACATAATGTAATTCGCAGGTATTGAAGCTTTATATTTAATAGCTACAAGAAACGCGAACGTCACTTTAAAAAGTAATAAACAAATATGGTACTAAAAGGGATCCCTTTGGCATTGCGATTTGCACAGTAATAATGCTAATATCCAGTGGTGATATAAATAGCACGAATGAATGGGTTATGGCTACGAGAGACGCTCACGTTCCTTTTAAAAGTAATAAATAAATATGTTAGGTACTAAAGGAGATCCCTGTGGCACACCGAGTTGCATAATAATAATGCTAATACACTGGTGGTATAAATAGCATAAATACCGCAGCCAGTAGGTATGAAGCTATATGGATAATGGTTATCTCGGTATCACGATGGTTCCGAGAATCTCGTGTTTGGGTCCAGTCCGCGATGCTGGCCGCTGTTTACTCTTCTCATTTACATGATTATGACCCGCTCGGGGAGACGCTGGGTAAATATTGTTCCTCTGAGCATACACCAGTACACCTGCATCGGTCCTGAGGAGAAGGTAGAAGAATACATTTTCAATGCGACAGACGTCAACTTTGCGGACAAACGAGGGATTTAAATTGTCACAACGAGCTTTCGAATAATAAAGCGCAGAGTGAAAGCGATAAGTAGAAATTTGCAAGAATAAATACACCTGAGTGATTGTGCCAAGTAATAACTTTTTTTGTTTTAACCAATTTCCAATTAGTGTTGTGCAGAATTGGATCACAATTTTTAGAAATGTTTTCGGAGAGCTGCTCTTTTCAGTTTTTTTTAATATAGTCTTCATTGGAACCGTTGATTTTCTATTGTGTTGGAAAGAAAATGATCTCAACTCATTGATATATATACATAGATGAGACATTCATCGAATAAATTGGTTCAACGGAATCGTAGGTTAGTACCTCCATTTCTATATTAGTTCAACAACAACAACCGTCGATCGTGGCTGGCGTGTGACGTATCAAAGTAGGATGGAAAAGGATGAAACCACGGGCTTGAGTAAAAGGAAAGGACGGTCTGATGGCCAAGCCTTTCGACGCGGTGGCTTCAGTTAGAATTAATTTTCCCGAAGGCCTGTTCGTGCATGATTTGAACACGAATCTCGGAGAATTATGTACGGGATAGCGCCTCTATAGTATATCTCTATGTCTCAACTCAACAAAAACATTCACCGGTTCATATGGTACCTACTGTTTTGGTAACAGAGCTATGAAGTTTCAATCAACATCGATTTTTTCTTAAAATAACAAAACGAACAACAACTAAAATAGAACTGCAATTCTGATGGACAAATAAGATAACTATGTATGTATTCATGAATAATTAAGACAAGGCACTGCTGATTTTCACAATAATAAAACATTTATACTATTGCTCGTATGAATATTGAAAATGACTACAAAAATTGTGCGGATTGAACTAAACTGCGATATTGAGAAAATTGACTATCATATTTTTCGTAAAAATTTGTTGAAATTTTACTATCTCAATGTTGCAATTAATTTCAGTACGTCTGAACAACATTAGGGTATATAAATTCATCTTCCATCTTTTAATATTTTTAACAGGCTAACAATATAATTATCAAAATTATTACTTTATTACTGACACCTGCTTTGTTACAACTCTTCCAGTTCAATTTACCTTCCCGTAGACTCCGAAATAATTAATTGCTGCTCCTCAATCAACATTCTACTAATTATGGATACGATTCTCCTTTATCAAGAATGTCGAGACTTGTCAAAGCAAACCAAAGCATTAAGTTTTTTGGTATAAGCCTAAATAACATTCGGCAGCCGATACGCAATATGTAATTTTAAAGATTTTTAAATCCTTCTTCATGCTTTGACTTGTAGTTATCTTCTACGGTCTTACTAAAAACCCCGTGAAAATTTTATTCAATTGACAAATGGCAGCGGATGTGAAAACATTACTAATTAAAAATTTGTTCTTGTAAAGAAATACACTCTGTTTACACAGCCTGGGAGGGTAGTTTATCTCTGTTTTAGTAATAATTTGGAATTTTCCAAAGTATTTTGAATGTTCTATATATTTCTTATTTTTGAAGGTGTCGTAAAAACAAATACCATTTTAAAAAACTAGATAAAATTACCTTTTAGATTTGTGTATTTGAAACACACTTTAGTTTTAAAAACTGCCATATTTTAAGATTCAAACACGGAAAAAAATATAAAAAAATTCTTACCAAAACATTTTTGATGAAAGTGTACAGAAATTAAAAAAAAAATAAAATTTAAAAAATACAGACCTTTTATATAATGAATTTGGAATGAAAATGTCACCTCACTTTTTCCTCGTGCATACAATAAAAAATTAATAAAATATTTTCAAAGTTTTTTTATTGCCAAAAAAATAACCTAAAAACATAACTGATATTCAAACAGATTTCTTGCACCACTAAAGAAATTTATTTATTTCATAAGTTTACCACCACATGTATTAGATATTAATATTTAAAAAAAAAACACCACTTTTAAGAAATTCTCATAAAATAAAGATTTAAAAATGTAAATTTGATCTTTTATGTAACCCAAAACAATATTTTGACAGTTCAACTTTTAAAGTAAATAACTTGATAAAAGTGATGTAAAACCACACAAATAACACGGCAAATATAATAATTAACAGACTACAAATGTGCAAGCGCGACGCCATCGCAACCTAGCGGCTATGAATGAAAACAAAATTTTATATGAAGATTATGAAAAATTGCATCGTTGCCAGATTTACAACGCGTTTTAAAGTGACAAAGCTTATTAGCTTTCGTGTTTTAGTGTAAATTTGTTTTACTGATGTTGCTGCAAAAACAAAGGTTATCGATCGTACTGTGGTTTTTTTTAGTAAGGCTGATGTATATTATATATTGTCATTGCTCTTTATTTCATTTATGTGTGCTCTCCTTTCACTGTCATCTCTTTTTCTTATTGGTGTTATTATTATATTGTTAATTTACTTTATGTCAGCAAATAAATAAATAAAATAAAAATTGAAGCATCCTTGCCAAAATCAGTAATAAAAATCTAGTGCGCGGGACGAGGGTAACCCTACAGTATAGAAGTATGACCAGCGGCGGAACGTTCACTAATGTTTCTTTTAACGTATGATGGGATTCTGCGGTCATCGGTTTTACTGCGTAATGCATTGCATACATTACACAAATACGCCGCCCTAATAAAGAGATCTCCGCGGGTAATGCGACTCGTATTAACTAATAACGTGAACTAATGAAATCAATTATTTCCTGTGGTGGCCGTTCCATCAATTTTATGTTCGTGTTCATGTTCATGTCCAGTGCCCACAGCCCACATGGTCTTTAATAAATCGAACGTAATTTGTACATAATCTCTTTTGTAGCGGTTCACGCCTAGTGAGACGTCTGAACAAACTCAACTGAATGGATGATAACCATAGATACAATGTTACCATTTGATTACAAAGCAATACAATATTTACGATAACAATAATTGCAGTCAATTCAATCAGGAAGAGTTAAATGTAAAAGGTGATATTGAACGAAGAAATAATCACCCATACAGACATTAGTAATTCTAGTTGTCTTTTTGAATTGGCGGAACTTGGATTTTTGTGGGGTGGGCATATTTTTGATTCGAATCATAGTGAGCACCTCTAGTTTAATGAGTTGGGTATCTAACAAATAAGTTTGAAGTTCGTATGATTACTAGTTGATTTATCGTAAATATTTAAGATGAATACCAAACTGGACAGACGTCCTTACTACAACTTGCCGATGCCTTCGGCAAACATCGTGACCGTTAATACCTAATATACGAGCGACACGAAAGACGATGGATGGTACTTTTCTGGTATCATACTCAACTGCCAAATATTGGGATACAGGTATTATTAACTAAGCCATCGACACCTATTGAAGGAAGCTGAAACGACATGAATAATCAAAACACTACAATTCGTACCTATGATTTTTCATTATTTATTTTTTAGTTATTAGTTATTACCTATAATTTGTTGGCACATTTTATCAGTGTATTTTCTAGTAGACTCTCTTCTAATTTGCTAACTAAGGAATTTTCAGACCAAAAGCTATGTTTTCAAGATTTTCTCACAGTCAATATTTTCTCTTTTAAGATAAAAGTCAAAAGAAATATTGTTTCTTTCAGTTGCACCTAGGTTTAGTTTTGAATTTTGCATAAAAATAAATCCAAGACACAAAGTAGTAAATTCTTTACATAGTCCAGAATCTAGCAAATGAAAATAGAAAAAGAACAAAAATGGACTTTTATTTAAACTACACAACAACCTTTTATCTAAATTACTACCAGCATTTAAAAAATTCAAACAAAAGGGGTGCAGCATCGACATAGGATTAAGCTAATGGAACGTTGAACATAAATATAAAATAGACTTCTCGAAATATCATTAAAATTTAAAATAGGTATTTATCAAATTAATTCCAGCTTATAACAAATTCCAACATAAAGGATGTTAAAATAAACCAGGATCAAGTCAGGGAGATCTTTGTTACAATTACAATTAAAAATGATGGAGAAATTATTGAAAATGTTACTGAAATTAAATACTTAGGAGTTATATTACATTCCAAACTAACCTTCAACAAACATTCAGAATTCATCCAAAAGAAAATGGGAAAAAGATATCGTTTTTGGGAAGAATTCGGCGAAAACTTTCCAGAAAAACTGCATTCACTATTTACAACTCAATTATTGCTCCAAACTACTGTTCAACTATTTTTATCCTGTGTCATGAATGAGAACAAAATAAGTTTCAAATTCCCCAAAATAGGGCAATGAGAATGATACTTCGGCGAACAAGATTTTCAACAGTACAAATTAAATGTTAAAGGAACTAAAATATCTAACCGCGAAACAATGCTGACCTTGAACACTATGATATTTACCCATAAAATAGTAAACAACCTGTTACCAAAATACTTATTTATAACAAGTAGTATATTCACAAACATAACACAAGGATGTGCAAGGAAATTTATTTTAAACATACTGATATCCTCCTGTGAACCATTGTATCATGTATCACTTGAATGTAAAAGCCAAATTTATGGCGTTTAAATAAATAAATAAATAAATCAGGCTACAAAAAAGGACAAAGCGAATACGGAAAATAGTTTACTGTACAAAGGGATGAAGTTTTACAACACGCCACCAGAAAGTCCGCACCGGTTGGAAGGTTCAAGATGTATTGTAGAAGCTACATCAAAATAGAAGAAACATAACATGCAATATGTAATGTTATAATTAATTAGCAATTTGTATACAAATTATTAAAATAAAATTAATAAAAAATTTCTAAACAACCTTTACGGTACATTATCTAACCAGGTTTTGACCAGACAACTACTAACTATTATGTCGCGACCGGTGGGAATCTCTGACTTCGGAATTCGTTCGGTCTTTAGTCTGATAAAAAAACTGCTGATGGAAGACGAATACATTATAATATTCACCGCCAAACAATGCTTTGCTAATATTATGCCATAGCTCCGGGCGGTTTACTGTTAGCCCATCATATTTATACACCCATGAAGATGTTTATAATTTATAAATAATACCATAACAGATATTTTACACGTATGAGTAAGTAGTCCAGCTTTCAACGCCATTAGGCGCCAGGTAAACGTTATATCGAGACTTTTTTCATAGTCAATCGACGGTGGTCAAATAATTGGATCATTATCGCAGCGGGTTTTTAAGTCACTTCGAGGACGCTTTACGATGATTTGGATAAAATAAAGCCTTGGGAAGGCTTAAATAACTAACCATCACACCGTTTCCCACAGGGGTAGGCAGAGAGGACGGACCGCCAAACAATTTGGTCTTGGCACACACTATTTGCCTCACTCACATTCATACATACTCTTCTATTATTCTGACTTTTGACATAGCCCGACTCAAGTTTCTAATTCACTTGATTGTGTCATGTCTTCCTCGGGCGTCCCCGAATTCTTCTACCATTCACATTTGCGTCACATATTCTTCTTACACTACTTTCTTCGTTTACTGGCTCTACATGCCCAAACCATCTGAGGGTCTCTTTTAATCCCACTCATTACGCTTACATCAGTCTTGCATTCTTTGCGTACCTCCACATTTCTCACACGATCATACATGGTTTTACCATACACACGCATCGGTGATCTCAGTTCTACAGTATTCAGTCTACTTGCATCCTTCCTCTGCCAGTTCCATGCCTCACTACCATACACCAGGGTAGGTACCAGCACTCCATTGTGGACTGCTAGCTTCGCTTCTTTTGACAGTTTTTTTATTAGCGCCAACGGCATTCAGTCCGCCATTAATGGAGTTACCTGCATTTACTCTTCTTTCAATATCTCTTTCAGTCTTCGCATCTCTCGAAAACATGCTACCCAGATACGAAGTCTTAATTATGAGAAGTGAAAAAAAATGACTTTATGCTATTTAATTATACTTTATTTCTTTATTTATGCCATATATCTCGCAAACCAACCTCGAGGTCATATCTACCATTTTATTGTAACTTGTGACAACGCTAACAAGTAATCACATTGTGTGCTATGCTCCCGTTCGCCGAATACAGAATTTGGGTAATGATTATAAGGATGAGATTGACATATTTAATGCATCAATCGCTAAATATAAACAGGTCAAGTAGAATTTATATCGGGAAGCAAAACAACAAATTTAATTAAACAGACTGCCTAGCTCCGTTTCTACTTATTTCATTTATCTATTGAACCAACTAGATATTCCCAATCTAATATTTTTTCATCTTGCATGGTGGAGTATTTTGTTTTTGTGATGTTATGCTCATTAGATGTTCTTTGTGTTGAAAAAATAATAAACATGTAAAATTCCGGCTGGGAGTGAAATTAAAAATAAATAAATAGTTGTAGTAATTGATTTTTTCCATTTTTCTTTTGATTAAATACCTATCTTCCTAAACATTAGGAAAGGTAAAATAAGAATTTTTATAAGTACTGTAGATTAATGATTAATCTGTAATGCTATGGGAGATAAAACTTGTATTGCGTGTGTAAATCAAATAAACAAGACTTTGTACTTACAGATTTATTAAACAATATTTCAACATTATAATTTACATTTGTGCAAGATTATTTATCGGAAAGTGAAGAGAGAATACGGAGCTATTCGCGAGCAGTTGGATCGACGGCAATCGGAAACAGAATGAATTCTTTTTTCGCTCGTCACCCACCGCTGGGGCAAAAAGGCCCTTGTCTGGAGTACAATTAGATAATAGTAAATAATCGCGTCGCGAATGTGCTGCGTTTTTCATTAGCCACAATACTATAATTTAAAAAGCTACCAACTTATTCATTTCATAACAGTATAATAGAAGAACGAGATTGATTAAGATTAAATTGTGTAGGTGCCTTTGCTGTTCTGATGAGATGGTATTACATTCAATCCCTATGCAGACTAGACGTTTTTAAAACATGATCAATGTTGAAGAAGAGATAATAAAAGCTGATAATGAGTCAGCTTTGTTTCTGTGATGTTTGATGATGTCGTATAGACACAGCAAAATATTAACGATACCAATCTATACGTGTAATGATGTAGCCAATCTAAAGGCAATACTTTTGTTAACAAGAGAACAATCATGTCAGCCTACTTAATTTTACTCCTGGTTTAAAATGAGTAATATAAAAAAGTCATGCAAAAACCTTGCCTCTGCAAAAATCTTGTATAACTCTTCTCGAAAAACAAAATATACGATGTATGAATGTGAACGAAGTAAGGAGTGCGTGCCAAGACCGAGTTGTTCGGCGGTCAACCCATCTAGCCATCCCTGCGAGGAAACGTCAGATGGAGATTTGCTATATGCAAAAGAAATATGAATCATTTTCTCAAATGTTCTTATTTTTCGGCGCATTGTCACGAGAAAAGTTTTCAAAATATGCCGATGAAAATAATTCAAAATGATGAACATACAACAGTTCACAACAACCAAACCGAAATTCCTCAATAATAATTAAGGTGCTTCAGCTACTTCAGAAGCCTCTGACACAAATAAAACTTAACCACAAACCTATTATTAACTTATATTCATTTCAATGGATGAGCTACAAATGTTTTTTTTATCGTTCCTATTCAATTGTGCAACGTATATTGAAAGCAGGTTTCACAAAAGATTTTCCGGCAGACTGTCGGTGCTTAGATCAGGACTGCCGGGTTGCCCCAGGGTGTGATATGAAGGCCATAACAAACAGACTAGTGAATGACAGTTTAATGAATAAATGTAACATCGGCTTAATTGGGTTTCTTCTGTGCTGTAATAAGATTGTAATGAAGTCGGGATTCATATTGATAGTTATAATATTGTGTTTATTATATATATTTTTACAACGATGCAGCATATACCTATTAAATTTCATAAGTCATGAATTTTAAATTTAATTTAATAAACATGCTTTTGGTAGACGGGAAGGCTTATAATGGCATTGATAGAAGGATGAAATTAATTAAATTTGATATGTGACTGGAGGCAAATAGTAGTTGCCAATAAAAAAAAATGGTCAAGGAAGAAGCGCTAGCAGTAGGTATACAATGGAGATCAGGTACCAAATGCAAAGAACGTATCGTATTTAACTATCCGTGTATTTAGGTATATTTCCGTATATAATTAGTTTCTTTCAGATAAATTCCAAGTTTTCTTGTAAAATAATAAACTTAAAATTAATTAAATTAAATATGTTCTGCATACAGGACAACAAGGTTCTATCTACCATTTGAAACTGAGATATTGAGATTCAAAGTTTGAATTACGAATAAATTGACATTTATTTGTATAAAAATGAACACGAAGAACTTATTGTAATTTAACCATTCGTGTTTTTATTTCTCTGATCATTAAATGCAAAAAGAACGTGGCATTTAGCCAAAAACTTTAGCAAAAACAGATAGAACCTTGTTGCTTTGAAAATCAGCTAAACTCAAAGCAATAGGGTTATATCTGAATATTAAAAAAAAATCCCGATATATGTCAAGTTTTTGCGTAAAATATTAAACGTAAAGACAGTTAAATTACAAAATATCGTGCGTATATGTTGCATATTCACTTCGATCGTGCAATTTTTTTTTTTTTTTAAGTTTGACACCATTGGTAGATAAAACATTGTTGTTATAAATAATAAGTACAAGTGTTTTAATTGAACTTTGTCGCGTAATTACCTGCGAACTTACATATAAGTTGAACATATAGGGCAATATAGGGTAAAAGTGGAAAATAATGTAAGAATTGAGACAAAACGGGAAATTTTGATTAAAATATCAGATGGAACCTTGTTGGTACACAGGCATGGAACTGACATAGAAAGGATTGGAATTAAACTAAATGTAGTACACATGAGATCTCGACTGTATTATTACAAATGGGGAGATTAATGAACGTAAGGCCAAACAAGATTAAGAAAAACATGTTTTAAGGGTTTGGACACGAGCCAAGAAAGAAGAGACAAAAAGGTGAAGAAGGTATCCACTCCACATAATCACAAAACCAAATACACAAGCTAAATATTCATGTATGCAATAAGTACTACCTTTGGACAAAGAAGTTCTGATTTTTTTTTGCTGTAAAATTATACAACACACTCCCGCCCAGTAGCAAATAAATTAGATCAATTAAAAACTAAGTTTAGTTCAATTATCAGAAAGAGAACTGATTAGTTTTAAAAATAGAATATTAAAATAAATCACGGGAAACAATAAGCAATGTCAAAATTTGGGAAAAAAAATTATTATCTCTCCGAAAGAAGAACAGACAACAGAGAAAACCGAAGAGGACATTAAAAAAAATATTAACCCAATTGAAACAGGAGTGATGGGAATAAAAAATGCAAAAGATGGGAAAATCGTTGTTACCTGCAGAAACAGTCAGCACATTGAAAAACTACAGGAAGACATAAAAACAAAGTTCTGCGAAAAATATACAACGAAGATCCCGGATAAAAGATTCCCATCAATAAAAGTCGTTGGAATAACACACAAAATGGATGAAAGAGAAATCGTTCAGAACATAAAAATTCAGAACGATTTTCCAGAAGACCCACAAAAAATGAAAGTATCCGCAATAAAAAAACAAAAAATTAAAAACAGGAGACGAATACATAATTTATTTGGAAGTAGACACCCAAACACATAGAATAATGCTACAAATGCAAAAAATAAATATTGGATGGGAAAGGGTCAGAGTATTTGATGCATTTGACATCAAAAGGTGCTACAAATGCTACGGGTTTAACCATAAAGGGAGCGAATGCAAAAGAGACTCCTTTGTATGCCCTAAATGTACAGGTGGTCACAGAAGTGAAGAATGTACTATTAGAGGAACAGAAAAGTGCATAAATGGTATCAATGCTAAAAGCAAACTTAAAAATAAACTTAGACTCAAATCATCCGGCATGGAGCTTCGAATGTCCAGTATATAAAAGAAAATTAGAAATGGAGAAGAAAAAGGTTAATTTTTTATAAAAAGCAACCAACTACAAGGAATTCTATGTTTAAATATTCAAAGTTTGATATCGAATAGTGAGGAGGTCCAGATACTGATCGAACGAAATAATCCCACAATGGTAATGTTAAGCGAGACTCACGTAACATGCGACATTGAAGACAGTGAAATTACTTTTCAGGGATATAATACAGTACGTTGTGACTCCTACAGTAGACATACAGGGGGAGCAGTGATAATTATTAGAAAAGACATACTCTATGAAGTAATTTCCAACACACAGTACGAAAAGAACTGCTGGATACTAGCAATAAGGATAACTTCTGGATATAAGAAAGGAGTTTATGGAGTAATTTACCATTCTCCAAATGCAAGTACCAAAGACTTTCTATCATTTATAGAGACCTGGTGCACCCTAAATCTTCAAGAAGAAGAAGATAAAATCTTAACTGGTGACTTCAATATAAATTTCAATAACTTTAAGGATACATATACTAAAAGACTAAAACAAATTATTCAAACTTTGGGAATGAAACAACTTGTTAAAAGTGAGACACGAATAACAGATAAATCCAGTACGTTAATTGACCTTGTCATATCCAACAGATTGGATTTGAAAGTAATAGTTCTTGATGAACCGAAAATAACTGATCATAACCTTATCCACATTACAGATAACATAAAAAGAAGTAAGACGAAAACCAGCAAAATAATAACATACAGAAACTATAAAAAATATAGCACTGAAAGATTAATTGAACTTCTGGGTGATATGGATGAACTTCATCAAATGGAATACAACGAAAAGTCTAAATCATTAATAAATAACCTACAAGAAGTAATTGAAAAGTTAACACCAATCCAAACTACTAAAATAACAGGAACAAATAAATGGTATAATATAGAACTACAAACAATACAAAATGAAAGAGATAGATTGTACAAAATTGCGAAAATCTCAAGAAACTCTCAAGACTGGAAAGCATTCAAAAATATGAGAAATAAATACACAAAAAAATTGAAAATTTGTAAGAACGATTACTTCAAAAACAAAATTATCTCTGAAAAAGGAGACACTAAAAAAATGTGGAAAACCATAAAAGGATTACTGCAAACCGAAGATAAAGGGATGAAGTACGACATTGAATTTCCTCATCAGATACAGGGTACCATACAGAACTGTTTCAACAAATATTTCGTAAACAGCATAATAGAATTGCATCAGAGTATACCAATACTGAAGAAAGACAACTACGTGAGAAATGTTCGGCTAAAACGAGAAAAACTTGTGTTTAAAGAGATTGATGAAACATATCTTTTACAGATTCTTAACAGCACCAAATCAAAAGAGAGTCCAGATGGAATAAGTTTTAAAGTTTTGAGAAATGCAATGCCAGCGATAGGACATCATTTACTGGATATAATAAATGAATCATTAAGAACTGGAAAATTTCCAAACACATGGAAAACTTCTACTGTGATCCCGATTCCGAAAGTTGTTAATACCAGAAAATGTGAAGAATTTAGACCAATAAATATGTTACCAAAATACGAACAGTTACTAGAAATTGTAATAAAAAAACAACTCGTTGAGTATTTGGAAAAACATAATATATTATGTGACGAGCAATCAAGATTCCGGAACAACAACTCTTGCGAAGCGGCGATAAATATAGTGATTGATACATGGAAGAAAGAAACAGATAAAAAAAAATCACCATTGCAGCATTCTTAGATTTCAAAAGAGCATTTGAAACGATAGAAAGGAAAATACTTTTGGAAAAACTAGAAGACATAGGTCTTTCTGACGTAGCTCTGAATCTATTCAAAGAATATCTCCAGGAAAGAAAACAGGTAACGAAAGTTGAAAGCTCAGAATCAGAACTGATAGAAAACAACCTTGGTGTTCCGCAAGGGTCGGTACAGGTCCGATTCTATTTATAATTTACATAAATGATATTATTAAAACTATTAAACATTGCAAAATTAGACTATTTGCAGACGATACCTCAATCTATATTTCGTGTGAAGATTACATAGATGCAATTAACAAAATAAACGAAGACCTACAAAATATATCAAAATGGCTGATATTAAACAAATTGAAACTGAACGTAAACAAAACAAAATATATGGAAATAGGCAATAAAAAACGTAGCACAGGGTTAAATTTGACAATTAATGGTGAAAAAATTGGAAAAGTAAATGAAATCAAATACCTGGGTGTAATACTCGATTCAAAACTGACTTTCACAGCAAACTTTGAATATGTGCTTAAAAAGGTATCAAAAAAGGTTAATTTTCTTAGAAGACTAAGACATAAATTAAATAGAAACACTACGGAGCTCATTTATAAAACTATTGTTGCTCCACATTTGGATTACTGCTCTACAATGTTATATTTGGCCAATGAAGGAAATTTAAACAAAATAGAAGTTATACAGAACAGAGCTATGAGATGTATACTGGGAAAAGGCAAATACGCAAGGATTAATAAAATGAGAGAGGAGCTAAATTGGATTCCAATAAAAAAAAGACTACTATTTAATGTATTAATTTTTGTGCATAAAATTATGAAGAACCAAATGCCAAAATACTTTAAGGATGAAATTGTTTTTAATAGAGACGTACATAATTATGAAACAAGAAATATAAACAGAGTTCGATTGCCACAAATGAAGAAATCAAAATCACAGAACTGCCTAATGTACAGAGGACTAAAGATGTATGATGAAATGCCTGAAAGTATGAAGAATGAAGAAAGAATGAATGTATTTAAAAAGAAATGTTATGCTTACTGTAAAAATATTTAAATTTATCAAATGAAATGTTACATTGTGCTTATTAGTTTATACTCATGTAGTATAAACTAACTCAATAAATAATTAAAAAAAAAAAAAAAAAAAAAAAAAAACACATCGTCGTGGAAGTTACTGAAAATATCCTTCCCAAATCTTGAAGTTAAACCATAGAAGTCAAACCTAGTTCGCCTCAGCGCATGATTTGCTGGTGATATTTTCATATTTTCAAAATGTAAAAATTATACAGCAATTAATTTATAAAAGTTATGTGACATGCAGGAAAAGTAGGGGCCTTAAATTAATATTTGAGTAAGACGTTTGATTTTCGTTTTTAGAGTGGAAGATAATCTCAGAAACTCCACTTTTCAGAATCGAAGTGCCGTTATTTATTTTATTTTATAAAACAGGCAATGGATGCCCAAAAAATTACATTCGTGGATGTTTAAATACAAAGTAATAACAAAAATAAAAATTAGCTAAATATGCAAAAGAAATTAATCTTCTTTACCTAAAACCTTCGGTTTTTTTATTAAGTCATTGTGACAAACAATAATGGATAAAAAATAGTACCTACATAAAAAGGTCGATAAACAATTTATGATTTGCACCAGCTGTTCTCATGAAACACTGATTTGGTACGAGTAGGTACAATATTGCCTGTCTTTACATAAAGGGCTTCATCATAACATCAGCTTGATATGATGAATTGTAAAACTCTTATTTAAATGGGCCAATAAAAATTTCTATTTAATTACTAGGGCAGTGTATAGTGTTATAATGTCTTAGTGTTCGCGGTACAGGGGAGAAATATCCTGTATTTGTGTGGTAGGCTTTAAAATAGAAATTGTCTTTCATCCTCCTTGTTGGTTTGTCGATGTTTATTTGGGATAAAATTTTTCGTGTATGAACTTACTGATGCAGGTATAATTTGTGTAGAAGCAAAAAAAATCCCGTGCTATGAGAGAGTGCAAAAAGTGAAAATAAACTGTTATGTTGTTGAAATGGATATACCTTGCGATTCGGCCATGTTTGATCACTAACTCCAAATTACCAGATATTCTTCTTCACTCCCTCCATAAACCCATCCTCGCAGAATTCCAGAAACGATCCTATAATTCTGTTGGTTCCTCCGCCTTTTTGCGCTTCCGTAACAGGTGTAGAGATAGATTTAATACACGTTTTCTTTAGATGTTATGAAAAAAACTGGCTCCATGTAATGCGGATGGTTTCAACTCTAGATAATATTAATTAAGAACACGAATCCAGTGGAATATTAATTTATGAACGGAAGCCGACTGCTTCCGTTTGAGAACACCTGACACCTGACTATTGACCACCGAGTCGTGAACCAGAACACTGTTGGTTACTTTTCCTGAACTTGCTTTTTCCATGATTTATTTATTTTACTCAATGGCGTAACGGGCCTTGAAACTATGAATTATTTTCCTTAGGGCCTCCTGTGTGGAGCGAATATAAACAAATAAATATATAGATAAATTAGTAAGAAATTAAGTCTGCAGAAAGTATTGAAAAACATAATAAAGCATGTTATTAGCAAAAAAATACCTAAGCACACAAAATACCCAAGAGTTATAATAGACGCAAACTTACGCTGGACAGACCACATAACCTAAGTCACAAACAAACTGAAACGAGTCATGCATCTCCTAAAGTCAATTAAAAACATATTTCCAAGAACAATCCTCAGGATCATATTAATTGCACTTTGTCAATCCATTATCACATATGGAATACTGGCTTGGGGAAGTGCAACGAATATAGCAATAGGCCCAATAGAAAAAAATCAAAAGGCAACAACTAAACTCATCCTTCAAGTACCTCTTTACACGAACTCGAATGAAATTTAGGAAACTAGAAATATCATGACATTAAGATAACTTAATGTCAAATCTGTTCGACTATACTTCTTCCAACATAAACTCCACATTCCAATGCAACCTCAACTCAAACAGCAATTAAAATCAGGACCTCTACAAAAAACCACTAAATATACCGATAACTCGTACCTAATGATGTAATTATAACATGTGTACTTATGTTTTAATTGCATCATTGTTTGCAAAATATAATTGATAGCTAGTCGGACATAAATATGTAATTAACTAGTATTACGAAACACTCCCCATTCATTAATCTTTTAAATAGCCACCTCAGTAATCTATTAGCAGTATTATTGAGATATTACTTCCAATGGTTTTACCTACGGAAATAAAGAAGATTAATGACTATCCATTATTTGATAAGTGTGTACAGTGGAAATCTTTTAAGACGAAAACGTTTTTCAGGGAAAATCGCTTAACACATAAAAATTATGTGTGTGTGTTTTTTTAAAATGCCCTCAGGGCCTGGGGATGCTGTGTAAAGGGTCTTTTTATGAAAGAAGGGAGAGGAATGTCTGGGAAAGAATAATGCATAAGGGGTGGGTAGGAAATTGGGGTGCAGTGTAACCAGGAGTGACGGACGTATCAATCCATCCCTCCCACTGCGGTTCAAGGCGATGTTCCGCGACAGACCTGCTGGAGAGGTCAAAAAGCCACCCTCAACCAATCTTTCCCGTAGGTGGGCTAACGCCATTCATCGCCAATACTTAAACAAACCTCACCGCATTAACTCGGGCATTTCTGCCAAGTCATTAAACGTAGCCAACAACTTGGTGTGATCTATGGGACAGGTGTTGATTATCGAATAAATGGTTCCCGCTGCGGCGGTACCCGTACCCGCCTTTCATTGGCCCAGTGGTAATTAGTAGATCAAAAACATTTAGGGCGTTTCTTCGTTAACATTTTTTCGCGAAGTTCTGAATATCACCTTTGACGGCCTCCGTGGTCGAAGGGTAAGGCTCTCGACTCGCAATTAGGTCGCGGAATATGATGAATTTGTGATATTTCACTATTAATTTATATTTGCGGCACGTTCCAGAGTGGAAGATACTCTCAGTATCGCCCTGATACCACCATTCAGGATTGAAACGTTACTTGAAATGGATTTAGCCTTGTTTGGTGACCAGATCTGAATAGCCAGGAACTTCCACATCTTCCTCTTCCCTATCTCATCCCCTCCCCACTACCTTCATCCTCACAACATAGGTACCCCAATTAGGGATGCTATAGACTCACTGACAGTTACGAATCTTGTGCGGTATACACATACAATTTTGTCTTAAACGGTTTTAAAATTGTTTTTTTTTTTCTTGTTTTCCCCTTGGGGCAGACCATTCAAAACGCCCCCACTGGTTATGTGGTCTCTTCACCAGTTACTGTTTACAAGATTTGCCCATTGACCGATAGCTTCCGTTCCTAATATTTTTTCACCAAGCTTGTTTAAGTCACAGCCAATTTACAGATGGATTATCTTTTTCAATGGCCTTCATCTTTTTGCTCGTTATGATAGCAATATAATGGACAGACTAGGTGAAAAAGTGGCCTCATTAAAAGAGGAATACTATTTTTATAATAAAGCAGTTTTTATAAAATAATAGAGGACTGTTAGAATTTCAATATTATCCGATGAGGCGACCTAGGTTGGTAAATATGAACAGAGCGTCATCAGCTATCGGAAGGTTAATTAAAGAAACCAAAGCGAACACCAGATACTAAGTTCGGCGAGCGTGCTTTCGGAGTTTCAGGACCTAAAGCCTTGAATAGACTATCACATGATTTAAGAATTTTCACAGACTCGACAGAATTTTGAGGTAAACTTAAAACTCATATTTTCAGTCAACATTTCCAAAAAGTCTGAATCTTTTCTAATAACTTTGTAAATAATTAAATGTGTAAAAAATGCAAACAACTACTGTTAATAATTTCGCATTTAAACCTAAGTAGAATAATTTGTTAGATTTTTAAGGTAATTTTACCAAAAAATTTGAAGTCATAAAATTGAACAATTAAAATACCGACATTTTAATTAAATATCAACTCTGCTTTTGCCACTAATCTTCTAATAAATGTACGAGTAATATCAAATATCAATAGCAAAGGAGGAAAAAAGCAACTGTAAAAGCACATACAAAGTGCACTGTGCAGTGTTATATATAGAGTGCAAAGTCGTATCTTCTCCAAGCATAAACTTTCTAACAAAAGTGTGTTTATAAGAAGTAACTGGCCAGGTCAAGTATTTTTTTTATTATCTGTGTTTTGATCTCTTTTATTTTTTCATTGAGAGTCGTTATTATTAATCTTCTGCAGTGATGAATTTATATTACAATGGGTTCAATACCTTCAATAAGTTAATCTCAGTAAATTGATTATGTAATATCCTAAAATCCGTCGTCCTCCACATTTGTCGAAAGATTTTTTATTTATTTATTTAAGAGACAAACAGCTTATAGGTACATAAAAATATAAAGATACATGTAAATTAAATTAAGTTAAGCCAAAAAGGTCTTCTATGTTAGAGTTACTTGAAGATGGAATTTTATAATATCTTAAAATTAAGTTTTAGGTGCTGAGGAGAGTAAGAGTAAAATAGGATAAGGATAGGAAATGCTCCCGGTACATTCCACACTCTTGTATTAATTTTCGATCGTACGCGTTACTTCATTCGCTATTTCTGAAGGGTATTGTTAAAGATGTCAATATTGTAAAATTTTGTATTATATTGCGGTTTTGGGTTTTTATTTCTAATATTAGTTGTACATGTGGGAAAATGAAATAAATTGGATTGTCTTGTTGATTTTGTATCTTGTCGGAATATGAATTTTTATTAAGTTGGTAAGCTCTAGCGAGTCCTCGAATCGAATTGTATTCTACCGATTCTTTCGACATATGATTGGTAGAAAGGAGTCCAGATCGGTTTGCAAAAAAGGGGACGTATGTACGACGTGTAAAGGGAATAAAGAGTTTTAATGTTGCGGAAAGGTTTTGTTATACGAATTATAAATCCCAGCATTTTGTTAGCTTTGTTGATGATTTCGTCAGTGTGTAGGATAAAGTTTAATTTAACATCCAGTATCACTCCAAGGACCCTGGTGACGATTTATTTATAAAATCACCTCAAGGGCGCTGCAGAAACTTATAATACATTTCTAAAATCTAGAAAAACTACAAGCTATACAAACAATTAAAAACAACTTATAGCTAAAAATTGCATCCACCGGTTCATTGATCACCGATACGAAAATATATGTAGGTACAATGCTTTGACCAATGAGCGCGATGCTAAAACGATGCGAAATTAACACTGTATAATATTGTCTATTAAAAGAAATTTAAATAGAGTTCGCACGCAGAGGATATAATCGTGAACACATGTTATTTAATCCTGAAAAATATTTTAATATTAATATGTTATATAATACTCTTTAAGATGAAGCCATACTAAATAATGCAAAATCATACAAAATCGTATGTTTTTGTTTTGAAAATTTGACCGCTTAGAAGTATTATAGATGCTTCAATTAAATACTGCGTGTACAACATACCTTGGCCCTTAAAAATATCGGTCATTTTTTTAATAAGTCTTTTAATAAGCTTAGAAAAAAATAAAGTATTAGGTCTATAAAAAACATTTTCAACTGAAAACTCTCCTACTTATTAACACTTTTTCGGATATGATTTTATTGCATAATGTGGCAAATTCAGTTTCTTATATAATTATCGCGAAAAAAAATGATATTTACGCCCGAACCTCAGAAAATAAAATATAATATGCATTTTCGCGTTGGTATTTTTGACATCACGGCGACAATACGGCAGTCGACGAATTTGTTATATCAAAGTGAACCTTATACCGTCCACTGAAGAACGACTGGCAGCCGCCCTATTCTTCGGTCATTACTCCTCCGAACGGAGCGGAGAAACAACGTGTTGGGGTCCGCGCTGCTTGTTTTCGTGAAATCAATTTAAAAATTCCGTTTTATTACAATAAACAATGCATAAAAAAGGAAATAATGTTTTTTAGAGGCCTTTACGAAATCAACATGTAAAAAAAAATCTCAAATATCTTTTCCAACCTTTCCAAAAGCTTTTTCTCAAGTATTTTTAAACTCCTCCCATAAAAGGGCGTGAATTCCGATTTCGATTTTTTCCTGTACTAGTGGATCGCCTTAATGAGTGTATTTTGGAAAGTAAAAGCAACATTTAATGGTGGGCGGTACAGTAGTACAAGGATTTGATCTTCCTAAATGTGATTCGTCAAGAGACAGATTGATGTGTAAGGATTTGAGTAATTTTAATTCAGTAAGAAAAGTGTGATTGAGACATGTCAACTTCTTTAATGCGTGTCCCGTTTATTGTATACTCGAAGGAAAATTTATTTTAGTTACGTGTAAATGATAAGTTGGTTGAAAATCGATCAATTTCCCCAAGCATCTGAAGGAGATGCCCTGAAGATTAATCAGAAGAATGCTGAGTGCAGCTGACCTCATGCGAGGTAATCGTAAATTACTTCCTTGCAAAGTATAGGCACCAAACTGAACTTGAACAGCCAATTTACACGGATCATGGCTTCTAGTCAAATAATCCCTCCAAGTGAATGCAAGTTGCAAGCCACTCATTACTTCAAGTAGGAGAGGATTTGCAAATGCAGAAAATCCTATGTAGTTATGCAGTTACAAAAGAATTTATTCACAGTTGTACGCATTATTGATTTATGAAGAGAAATGTGAAGTAAGGTAATTTTAATTTATTTTATTTATTTTAGTATTAACAAAAAATAATGAAATTGCCATTGGGATGTGTGCGTGCGTAAATCGTGGCTTAGTTGTTACTAGGTGGGGGTGGGTATGAGTACCGGAAACCAGGGAACCATTTATTGGATAACCAATACCTCTGTCGTAGGTCACTCCAAGTGGTTCGCTACGTGTGGTGACTAAGCAACTGCAAAGGTTTAAGAGGTGAGGTTTGTCCGGATCTTGGCGGCAGATGCGACTGGTTCACATCGGTTCGGGAGAGACTGGCTGAGGGAGACTTTTTGACCTCTCCAGAAGGACTCTCCCGGATCATCGTCTTGCACCGCTGTATGAGGGACAGATTCATTCGTCCGTCACTCCTGGATATACTGACCCCCAGATTTCTACTCATCCCTCATACCTTTTCCCTTCCTAGAACTTCCTCTCCTTCCTTTCCTAAAAAAGACCCTTCACACAGCAAGATGATATAGGCCTCGAGAGCAATTATTTTCCTCAGGGTTTTCTATGTGAAGGTAATGTAAAAAAAGGTAAAAATAAAATGAAAGAGGTATATCAGTCAGTCCGTATCCTTGCTGTGTACGGTATTCCTCGCTCCAATTTAAGCCGGCTAAATCTACGGCTCAAGCTTTGATAAGCCGCAGAATATTTGCTGTTTTAGATGCCGAGGCGCTAGCAGACATATGCCAGATATGACATTTACGTAAATAATATTTGAATACTTTGCACGGAAATTTACGTAAATTGCCTAATTTTACAAGTATATTAAAAGACTAATTAATTCATCAAGCGATGAGGAATGACGATGTTATTAATTGATAATCTGATTTAAAAGTTTCAACGTCAGGACAGTTTGTATTTTAACGGTTAAATTCATTAATAGTGCACTGACTCTAGAAAAACAAATATCAATTAAAATTGGTATACTCGCATATAGCACCATGCTGATTGAAGTGGGGAACTTTATCAAAAATCAGCTCGTAAATAAACCCGCCAAAAAATAAACTGCCGTCGTTTTTGGGATATCGCGATCACAACTTCGCGATTTCCCGAAGCACAGAGTAGAGATGTTTCGATGAAGATTACAGTAGAGAGCATAGATATACCATTTGTGTAGACAGTAGATTTCTTTTTCAAGAAAAAAATAAGTACGTTCCTCTATTAAATTCATAGACAATACAGAAATATTGGTGACGTCTAGGCTTTCGACCTGCATACGGATTATGTTCCAAGCAATGCTAAGCTCAACATTCCAACCAAGCCGAGCTTATAACCAACTGATATACTGGTCCTATATCAGTCATCAGTGGCGGATTTGCAGTCTTGGCCGCCCTAGGCCCCAGGCCATGTAGCCGCCCCTTTCTCAGTACCCATCATATTGACCAGGAGTATCCAAACTTTTCAGTAAGTTCCAGTAAGTTCCTAAGGTCAAAACCGTTTTAATTTTCCTGCTATTATCATTCATAGTTGCTGCGTGGCGGGCCGGATCGAGAGAGACTGGGTGAGGGAGGCCTTTTGACCTTTCCAGCCGAACTATTTTGACCCATCACCTTGCACCGCAGTTGGAGGGATGTATTCATACGTATGTCACTCCTGGACACACTAACCCCCAGATTCCTACCCACCCCTCATACCTTTTCCTTTCCAGAACTTCCTATCCTTCCCTTCCTTAAAAAGACCCTCCACACAGCATCACCTAAGATGACATAGGTCGTGAGGGAAAATATTTTCCTCAGGACCTCCGGTGTGGAATTAATGTAAAAAAATACGCTTGCTAAATTCGCTAGTTCAATTACTGTATAATTGTCGCAGGCCGGATTGATGAAATTGGCGGACCGTTGTTTAGAGACCCCTGATATAGACTATAGACTACATAATGAATTTATTTATTGACAACTTTTGTCGAAATCGATTCAGAAATTTAGTTTACTCTAATAGCTGCTAGTTTTTTTATATTTTCTAAGGTTTCAAGGATTTGAATAAAACATTTAAAACAGTTTTAGGTTTAATTTATTTAACAGTTTCAGGTTTATTCTCATACAATAATATATAAGTGTTTCGTGTTTCACAGTTACAATTAGGGTTGCCAGATATGGGCTTATCTTTTCCTGGACATTTCTGGGGTTACAGACGAAGTTGGGGTTTTAGAGTCGAAGTCGAAATCCAACTAAAAATGTTGGCTGTTGGATGGGCAATAGAAAAAAATATTACTAAATTACTAGTTAGGTATTTTGTATTTTAAAAGAAAAAAAGCAAATGATTATAAAACATACCTTTATTTTTTGTGAAATCTATTAAGTAACAAACTGTTAGACGTCGCGTCGCGAATACCTTTACGAAATTAGAAAAACGCTCATCCCCTCGCTGCAATTGCTGTACGCACACTGAACGACTGAACTGACCACTGACCACTGACTGCTGTCGCCTGTCGCGAGCGGGGGCGTATTTCCAATCCCTACCGCCTTTCAGTCGCGATAGGGTTTGTTACACTGGAACGATTTCGATTGAAAAATGGACCACGGACCACTTTTATTTTTCTGTGATTGATTTTGGTCCAAAAATGGACCACATTTCCTACCATTTTTACACGGAGCTATTGCAATGCTTTATCTATTTTGACCATGATGTCACAAATCCGAAATCCGTAGGCTACTTTAGAACAATGTTAAAAATAAATAAAAATCCTTTGCCTCTTAATCCTATTCCTATGTTCCTCCTCCCCCCCCCCCTCCTTTTTCATATATTTTAACTAAAAATATATTTTTTTAAAGAAAATACCTACCCTTTATAATGTCACACTTTATTATTTATCATCAGTGGAAAGTTCATAATTGGCATAAATAACAGCTTATTATTGTATTATTTTGTAATCTCTGATTTATTTATTTATTATAGCTTTTGTAAGGTGATTTATGCATAACAATACCTAACGCGGTTCAGTCACTAGCGGCACTAGCGCGACTGAATCCCGGTAGGGATTGGAAATACGCGAGCGGGCGAGCGACGGCGCATGATAGGTGTGGCGAGGGCAGCTGCGGGGCGGGGGGGGGCGCGCTGTGTGCTGTGTGTGAACACGCTCTTGCATATCGCTAGCCATATATTCCAATTGGGAATATATAGCGAGCGATAGGCCGAAATACGCCATCCCACGCATATTATAGCTGTGTGTGAACACGCTCTTATGAAACTTCCGAGCACGAGCGCGAGACCCTTGCGGCTAGCAATGACGTTCTCGTACGTAGAATATTTAGGTACTTAGAAAGTAATTTCTTGTTATGATCTGTGACTTTTTTGTCGCGATTGGCCGCCCCTAATATCTGGCCGCCCTAGGCCCGGGCCTATTAGGCCTAAGGGGAAATCCGCCACTGTCAGTCATCTAAAAATGTTGTTTTATTCATTACACCGTCATGTTGTCATAGTTAGCAGCCTGTTTCCGAAGCCTGACTCTCCCAGAAACCACAGACCAGTCGGCCTGGGTCTCCAGAGTCCAATCCATGATATCCTGAACATTCTTCTCCTAAACCTCGACACATCTCGAGGTAGTCTGTCCTTGTTGGTCGGCCGCCTCATTACACGTAAAAGGCGAGAAAGTAGAGCGGCAATAAATCTGTGTGACTGAGAGATAATATATTTGAATGTCACAGTTAACACCGAGTTTCAAAATGGTTTCTCGTGATACCGGCCGAGAGATTTAAATGAGTAGAGTACCTTTCTACAAGCACGGTGAATCAAAAGTTGCAGTCAAAGAAAGTGACCTGCAACAAAATTTAAGACTAGTTACATTCACTTTTGAAGGCCCAAAAATCCATAATTAGAGTCATTATGAGTAAACCCTAATGGCTTTCTAGCGATCAGCTCTACAAAAAATTGAATGTAGTTGATGTTCGTCAAAAATACATAAAAAGGGTTATTATCCAATTAATACCGTTAAAAAGGTGTGAATGATTTAAGGTTTATCATTCTTTCTGATCATACTAAAAATGTGTAAATTTAATCATTTCATTCACATTCATTGAAAAAAAAAACTTGGAAAAAACGCACATTCCCAAACGGTTCCAAACGGAATACAACGTCATTATGACGTAGAAACCACCACTGTTTGGTAAGACAGCTGTCACCAACGTTCCACAGTGTGACGTCAACGTCGCTTAATTCACGAATATATGTAAGCGAATAATAATAATAATAATAATTGGATAATTTATAAAGCGCCGTTTTTGTGAAAAATCACCTCAAGGGCGCTGTACAATTTATTCATAATTCTTAGGTTCTATCTAATTTTAATATTTACAAATGGATACAGAAACATACTTACCTGCAGGTCACTTCCGATAAACACTTTAATTAGAAAGTTTGTGCTTGGAGAAGGTACGGCTTTGCACGCGGAGGACATTACATTTAAAACACCGGACATTGCACGATTTTACATTTGCTACCCCACTATAAGTATTACATTTTAAAAGATTAGTGGCAAAAGTGAAGTTGATAATATCAAAATATGTATTTTAAAAGACTGGAGAATTTAGGACTCCTTAGGGCTGGAGAATGTTACTGAAATGACCTCTAAAAACGCTTACAAATAGTTATTTTTTACTTTTTCTTTTTTTTTTTTTTTTTTTTTCCTCTACATTTTTAGGTTAGTTATTTACAGTGTCGCGGGCATTGAATGTGAACGCGGGCATTGAATGGGCAAGTGAAGGTGAAATAATTTGAGTTTATGGATACGACTGTCTGAAAAGGTGGGTTTTAAGTTTAGCTCTAAATTCTGCCGAGTCTGTGATCGTTCTTAAGTCATGTGGCAGTCCATTCCAGGCTTTAGGTCCCGACACTCCGAAAGCGCGCTCACCGAACTTAGTATCTGGTGTGCGCTTTGGTTCCTTTAACCTTCCAACAGCTGATGACGCTGCTGACCTTAGGGTTGACTGTCGAGAATTGGAATTTTCTGGAATACACAATTCCGATAAGTATGCCGGAGCCATTCCGTTAAGGGACTTAAACACCATCCAGCAGAGCTTGAACCATATCATTTTGGCGACAAAACGAAAATGGCATATTTTAAATCGTTTTAGAAAATGAATTCGTGATTATAAAAATAAAATAAAAATATCTACAGTATCATAATTATTTTTTTTTGAGAATTAAAAATAATTAAAAAAAAGTGTTCGGTGCATAGAGCATCCAGAAATATTTGATAATTTTGAAGGGTGTCAGCTTAAACTACCGGCCGAAATAATTGACAAGCTAGTTTAGCTAGAAAAAACTTGGATTTTCAAGTATTTATAGTTATTTTATGAAGTAAAGCCATATTTTAATACCTGATCCATAAGTTTCCAGGCACCTATTACAGACACTGCTCAGTTCCAGTAACTTCTTTCGGTACTTTCTAGTACCGCTAGCGCCGCGGGTAAAAGCTTTAGGCCCTATTATATATATTAATATTTCTCTCCCATCTGGCGTTCTGCTGGTTCTACTCGAAGCGCTGGTTTCTTGGTAGAGAAGGTCCCACGTGTATATTATTATTAATATTATTATCTATTCTCTCCATTGGGAATCGAGACACGGTGTTAAATTCAATGCGCTTTTTTAGGTCGGTTTCTTTATCGAAGATGAGTGTTAATCTGCGCTTTCGCTCGAACTGAAGAGGCCGGGCAAACATTCAAAAACAGTAATGTATCAGACTGCTAATCGAGATCCTTACCCCTCGACAACAGAGGACTTCAAAACTGATTGAAAACCAATGCCGGCTGTTGCTGGGAGCGAGCAAACGAGAATTATTGGCAAAACTGGAGACATTATCAAAAACTGTTAGAAGACTGATGAAGTATTTAACAATCACTGTGTTTCCAAGTTGAAAAGTCTATACGTTTATCTTATTAATATTTTTTGAATTTATGGTAAATCAAATTTAATAATATTATTATTAATATTATGACAGCGGTTTCGGCTTTGAAGGCCATTATCTAATTGTGGTAATGTTTTCATATTTACGTGTTAAAAGTGATTTATTAACACTTTCGTTTTGATTCTTTTTACATTAACTCCACACAAGAGGCCCTGAGGAAAATAATTTCCCTCAGGGCCTATTCCATTTGAAATGCTGTAGAGAGGGTCTTTTAATGAGAGGAAGGAATGAACATTGGTCTTGAAGAGACCCATGTTATAGGAAGGTGGAAAAACAGAGGCCGGCAAATCGTTCCACAGCCGAGTTTTGCTGGCTAAATTACATACTTAGAAAATCAATTTAGTGAGGAACTTATCATTAAAAAAAAATCTCTTTTTAATGATGGGAGGTACATCATAATTATTTTATAATGACAAGGATGAAGAGGTTATGAAAACTGCTTTACAAGCGTTTCGTGGATCTTGGAATTATTTTAAGGAATTATACTGATTTGGTTTCTTGAAGGAGCGGAGAATTATAATTTTTCTTTTGTTGTTTTTAGGGTCATATTTGTAAGCTTGTGGTCATATTCCTCATCTTTATCAATTAATCTTTCCGTTTCTTTCTTCTATCTTTTCTAGTTTTTGTTTATCTACAGCCAGCTCCCTCTTCAATGTACAGTGTACAACTCCTTCACTTCACCAGCACCAATTTACTTCCATTATTCGCAGATTACTCCAGAATGTCGTTCTACTTGAGCGGTCAACTGGAAAATTGCAGGCAGGAGACTTCGCTGTGCGACATGCACCAGCCAGACTTCTGCTTCCAAACGCTTATGAATCAAAATTATATAATCTGTGCACTTCAAATAAAAATCTTTTAGTACCTTGCTCTATCTTATATATCTGCACGTTCAATAACAAGGCTATTGGATGCAGATTTGCATAATGGTACCTATTGGCTTGGTTCATTTACCATGTGAACCTTGACTTTAACGTTTTGTTGTTGTTGTTTATTCATATTTTTAAACTACATCCTTAAGTTTCATTCACCTTTCGAAGGCAGTGTTTAAAAAGTCAGTCAGTCGATTAAACTGTCAGCGGGTTGTCAAACTACCATCTGTCACGCGTGCAAACGTATAAGGGGTATTTTGCTGTACTTTTTTGCTGTACTAAGTTAAGTTTTTCTTTATTCATTGAATTATTTGTTAGATGAATTGAGGATTTTTTGACCACCGTGCTAGGCACATGCCCGTGTTGTGATGGTCGATAGGCTTTTCCGAGACAAGGCTCTATTGGTTTCCAAATAAAATAAAATAATTGGGGTTGTTCAGTAGTAGGTGGACTGAATTGAGCGGTAAGCTCCCTGGGCCATTTTAAGAGTGTCGGCGATCAAAGTGGTTCTGTGGTAAAAGTCTTCTTTGGAACAAGAAAGTAGGCGTTATGGGTATCAAATTACGCGTATCAACCTACACAACCCAAATGGCACAATTAAAAATTGAGCAGTAAGCTCCTTGGCCCCTTTTTGCGAGAAAAGGCCCATACTTAACGCCTTCACCTGGGCGACCGAAGTGACTCAATAGAAGGTGTACAAAATTGAGCGGTAAATTACCTGCGCCCCTTGTGTAGGCGCACACTCTTTGATTCATTTACATTCAAACATCGTTTTTTTCTTCACACACACAAAATGGAATAATTGCTGTTGTCCTGTTACAATAAAGCTAAATACATAAGACGGACCTCATGCTACCAAGAAATTGAAAGAAATAGTTTAACGAAATAAAACGAATACTTTATTTATAACCACGAAATTTATTTAATTTATTACGACCGACCGGTTTCGCTTAACACAAGCATCATCTGGGTACAAAATTAAACTAATCAAAAAATACAATCAAACTACAAAGTGACTGATTTCTACCGATTCTGGATTGAGTGTGTCTAGAATTAATTTTGAAATAAAAGACTCATCTTAACTATTTATTTATTTACAACTAGCAGACTCGGCCACACGTTGCTTTGGCTAACGAAACACAATGCCATTATCCAACCTTTATAAAATTCACACCACCCGCTGGCCAGCTGCCCGCTGCCCGCTGCTTTTTTTTTTTTTTTTTTTTTTTTTTTTTTTTATTTATTTAAATATATATATAATTTTTTTTTATCACAAACAAGTCCTGCTAAACCAATTGAATTGGCTTGTCAGCAGGTGCTTATAATTAAGTTACATATAAATTTTAAGTGTTATAATTTTACATCTTATATCTACAAATTCAACATTATTCATACAAATCAATCTAAGTATAAATATTTTTTTTCCGATAGCCAATTTTTCAGCATATATTTAACCTTATTCATAGAATTACATTGCTTGAATTGCATATTTGAATTTTTCGGCTTTTCTCTACCATAATAAGCATGTATTATATAAATAAACTTTTCTCTTGAATCAATCTATTTATTGGTGAAAACCGCATGAAAATCCATTGCGTAGTTTAAAAGATCTAAACGCACATACATTTTGAGCGACTTCATTTTATACTATGTAATGAAATGATGATGCCTGAATTGAATATTTGAATTTTTTGACTATCTTAACTATCCCAGATATTTTGGTTTTCATTTATGTCAAATCATTGAGGTTATATACATCAATGTGTCAAATGACAAAAAGGACATTATTATTTACGACTGTGGTTTGTTTGTTTGACTTGAGAAATAACGAGTGACAATAAATATTTTAACAACCAGGAGCACAGGAACAGACAGAAGGTAAGATAACTCGTGGATAAGTGTAATATTATTTGTATTACAGAATTTGCATGGACGAGATAAACAATAATACCCAACGCCCACACCATTTGCATGAGTTGGACCAAAGACAGAGAAATGGATCACATTTGAGATGAACATAATATTAATAAACCACTATAATGCAAACGTGGCATAAACGTTATCTTGTAAAAACGAGTAGAAATGTTAAATGACTTGATTGTGAATGAAATTTGTGAGTATCTACTGACCCATGTGTTGATAAAACGGCAACAATAAATGACCGCGTGTTCGATTTCTCGGCTTTCTAAGTCCTCCATCACAACACAAGCAACATTTTCTGCTTTCTGTGTTGGAAGTAGGAGATTTTTAAACATTGTTGGGTTATTCGTAACCCGGGAATGTTTGTCTTTCTTTAAAAAAGAAATTGCTCTGTAGGAATTCGTGATGAAAATTTGCGCTTTTGTTATTACCGTGACGGCAAAAAAGACAAAGGTATAACATACGTTCCTTATCGCTGTAATGCTGCAGCTCTTTCTTATACTATTTTTTTGCGACGGGAATTGCGTTTCATCTTCTTTATATGGGTTTAAGGGAGATGTATGATAATGATGGTATATTTCCTTTGGGGGGGGGGGGGATGTAGACATACGTTTCCCTTTGTCTCATTTTCGACTGTTGTTATTTAATCTATTGTGTAAGAAAAGCTGAAGAATTAAATACTTTAGAACAAAAGCAAAACCATTAGCGCATTGACATTTGACGTTCTTGAATTTTTGAAATTCACTCATACTTCGATATTATCCTTGTAACTATATTCGGTACTTTAAAAAATATCGTTATGGCAAGTATTATTGGTCTAGTGGGGGTCTACGGAGACGTCACGGTTTAGTGTGTGAGAGAGATGCAAGAAAAGTATTTTCGACAATTGGTCAATCTCACTAAAAAGGTGGTAAATAAATTAATAGTGGGATTTTAGTGGCGGCGCAGAATTTTTCAAACAATTGTGAAACAATGAACGTCTTTGTTAAAGAAATATTTGGGATGACAATTTGTAGGTATTTTTAGAATAATTTATAGATAGGTACATATTAGTCTAAACATTCATTACGTAGAAGAAAAATTACAGAAGAACGGCTATGTTTCTTTGGATGTAGTGAGGGCATTGTAATAAGATGGAATTAGAGAGTAGACGTAGTTTGCCTTCCCCAAAGTGGAATGGTTGGTGGTTGTAATATCAATTTAAGATCGTTATAACATTATTTACAATATGGATTAGGATGACGGAATAATAGTAAAGAGATTGTAACACTTTGAGTCTCCTGAGTTTTTGAGACAACCGTTCACAAACTTTTATAGCCCTTTCTTCTAGCTATTTCTTTCATACTAGAGGTCAGTCGCACAATCGTTAGAGTGAGTTAGTTATGACATTTTGGCTTTGCGGGCAGCGTTAAGTATTAAAAATACAAGTCGGATGGTTTTGTTTTTGAAAAAGTCTTAAAAAATATTGAAATATTATAAATTATTACAGTCTAGGAGTGAGTTGCGAGCACCATTATGCATTGTGTCGTATTGTCCCTAGCCACAGCCCATATTCCACAAGGCTCGCAGTCGAGACCGCAGTTAAAGCCGCAGTCAAGTCGTGATGACCGTAACAAGCTGACAACACCTCGAGGTCAATGTCGTAGAATACCTCATAACCTAGCCAGCCTCGACACTGAGGCCCGAACACTGAGGTCTGTAGACTGAAGACTGAATCACAGCACAGACAGACTGCACTTGCGGTGAACGCAGAAACCATAATATTTACTGCATAGAATATTGTGATGGTAACCGCTTTCTGAATATTGGTAATGTTAAAATTAATGCAGATTTTTATTATAGAACCGTACAACCACACAGACCCTTGAAAAATCACTAAATATTATATGAAATTTAAATAAAGGATACGCATTTCAAATATGTAGAAATGAAAAAAAAGGTAAAATATGAGGTATATTATAGATAGATATAATAATAATAATAACGTAATATTTGTATAGCGCAGTTTTGTGTCATTTCACTTCAAGTGCGCTTAACTATAATAAATTTAAAAATAATCATACAGTGTTGCTTACGAGATCATTACAAAATATTTATAAAATAATACCTATGAAATAAAGAATATACAGTATTTACAAAACAATGACAAGAGAACAAAGATTAACAAAACAGTGCTGTTATAGCACAGAGGAAAATAATAATATACAATAACAGAGTTATTGTAGCACAGGACAAAACAAGAACTTTTAAACTAAAATATAATACACTAAATTCTTACAAAAAAATTCAGATATTAAACATAAAAGTACAATTAGGAGGAAACCGAAACCAAACGATTACCGGATACTTGAGAACATGACTTATTACTTGTATTGAAAAGATGTTAGGATTCATGAATGGTACGATTTTTTAAATAATTTTGTTTTTAAAGACCGTTTAAATTCTGCCAAATTCTGGATATTAGTAAGAGCTGAGGGAAGTTTATTCCAAATGAGAGGGCCAGTTACACGAAAAGAGCGATCATAATAAACGGCTCGATTTGACCGAGAAAGTTCGATTAAACGATTAAAATAGACACTTTATCGCTTGTCTGAATTCTTGACACAATCAGTTTCAATTTTGAAAATGACATTCAAATTCAAAATAAATCAGGGTACATCGGGTACATTGAACCAATGAGTGACAATCATTTACAGACAGACCCACAACCGAAACTAAACTTTTGTATAAAATAAAATATTTTAAATTAAACTTTTTTTAATAAAATGTAATATTTTTGGTATTCTTTTTTTTTATTTTTTTTTATTTATTATTTATTAACCAAGATAATATAAGCACAAAAATACATTTTTTTTTACAGTTTGAAGTACCTACAATTTATTTTAGTATTATTTTTTTGGTATATACCACCTCACTAGGCTGAGCCTGTTCCGAGGTGGCAGGAATTTAATGAAATTTTGATTACTTTATCTTGTAGGATAAAATTAAATAAAAAATTTAATTTGCATTTGAAAAGATAAATTGAGTGAAGGGAAAATAAAAAGAAAAGAAAAAGAGAAGTGATGAGAAATATAACAAATAAGAAATATTAAAATATAAAATAATTATTTAAGAATAATAAGAAAGATTTTTGAAAAAATTGTTAAAAACCAATTGATCAGTTTCCTAGAAAGTAATAAAATTCTTCATAAAAACCAGTTTGGTTTTATAAAGTCACTTAGCACACAAGATGCTATTGCTAATGTAACCTCATACATCAACGAATCATTGGATAAAGGTGAAAAATGTGCCGGTATATTTATCGATCTCAGAAAAGCTTTTGATAGTATATCCCATGAGATTCTCCTAAAAAAACTGAACAATATAGGTATAAAAGACAATGCGATTAAATGGATTTCGAACTACCTAAAAAATCGACCGCAAGTCGTAAAAATAAATCAGATTAATAGCGATAAAGAAATATCAGACTTTGGAATCCCGCAAGGTACAGTAATCGGACCAATCCTCTTTACCATATATGTTAATGACATTTTTTTTCAACCACTACATGGCCAAATAACTTCATATGCCGATGATACGGTACTAATAATTAGCGATAAAACTTGGGAAAAAGTAACATTTAAAGCCACCGAAGACATAAATATTTTAAAGAATTTCTTCGACGTAAATTTACTATCACTAAATGGTGATAAAACATTTGTAATTCCATTTGCAATACACAAAAATGATACCCCTAAAAACATTGATATCATCATTCATGATAATTCTACAACACATAGTAAAAATTATTGTATCCAAAACTGCACTATATTAAAAACAACAAACACAATAAAATATTTAGGAGTTATTATCGATAAAAATTTAAAATGGAAGGAACAAATTTGTCAAGTTGTAAAAAAAATTAGAAAATTGATTTACATATTTTTAAGAATCAGAAATTTTTTATCTGTAAAAAATTTATATCTAATATATTACGCTTTGGTTCAATCAACTTTACAATATGCTATCATTAGCTGGGGATCCGCATACAAAACTAATCTTTCCCCAATTGAAGTTGTGCAGAGGCTAATTATTAAAATCATATTAAAAAAACCATCTGACTACCCAACGGATAAATTATTTAAGGAATTCCAAGTACCTTCTTTCAAAGATCTGTACAATAGAAATACATTGATTCAAATTATAAAAGAAAAAGAGAAGTATCAATTTATAACTGAAAATCGTACTAGACATAAATATATAAATATAAACAATAAATGAAATAAATAGTAAAAAAAACAAAAATACTCTAATTAAAAAAATTTATATCGGAAAAAACTCTGTTGATGCCATAAGGGAACCGACAAAATGTGCTAATGCCTTTAATAAATATTTCGCTAACGTCGGTCAAAATTTAGCTACACGGATCGATGAAAATTATAAAATAGATAATTTCGAGAAGGACTGCCTAAAACAAAATAATCTGTCAGTTTTCCAACCAGTAACAACAAATGACATAAAAAATATTATAAATGAATTAAAAGGTGGATCTGCACCAGGATTTGATGGAATCACAGTAGAAATATTGAAAAAATATAACAATTTTTTAAGCATTCCAATTACACACATTATAAATATTAGTTTGAATAGTGGAATATTCCCTTCCATTTATAAAAAATCTATCGTAACACCCGTTTTTAAATCAGGCAGCCCTGAAGAAATATCAAATTATCGACCTATATCTCTTGTCTCAAACGTGGCAAAAATCTTTGAAAAAATCGTAAAAAAGCAACTCATGTACTACATTGATAATAATAAAATACTTAGTCCTAACCAATTTGGATTTAGAGAGAAACTAGGCACACATGATGCCATTGCTGAACTAACATCAAATATATACAATGCATTAGATAAAAAAAACAAATGCCTTGGCATTTTCATTGATTTACGCAAGGCTTTTGATAGTATCTCCCATACAAAACTAATTAATAAATTAAATGATATCGGCATTATTGGTACCGTTAGATATTGGCTACAAAGCTATCTAACTCAAAGAAGTCAAAAAGTAAAATTAAATAACTCACTAAGTGTGGATGAAACTTTAGAATTTGGAATTCCCCAAGGGACTGTTATTGGACCAATTTTATTTATAATATACGTTAACCAAATGTTTAAATTATCACTTAATGGTAAACTTATATCTTTTGCTGACGACACTGCAATAATTATTGAAAAAAAAACGTGGAACGATATTACCATTGCAGCAAATCAAGACATGAATGTTATAAAAAAATGGTTCGATAACAATTTATTATCACTCAACACAGAAAAAACTTATTATATTCCATTCTCTCTACAAGAAGATGTATCAAATAATTTAATTAACATAACAATTCATTCCAAAAATTGTGCAAATGACGATACATGTAATACGGACTGCGCTAAACTAAATCATAAATCAAATGTAAAATATCTTGGAATCCTAATAGATAAAAATGTTAAATGGAAAGATCATATCAATCTCACTGTGGAAAGAATAAGAAAACTAATCTATATATTCTATAACATACGAAATATTTTAAACAAAAAAACTATAAAAATGGTCTATTATGCATTAATTCAGTCCTTATTACAGTACGGCATTATTGGGTGGGGAGGGGCCTTTAAATCTTCCTTACAGCCCATAATTATAATTCAAAGAATAATTATAAAAATTATCCTTATGAAACCATACGATTTCCCTACTCTAGAATTATTTCGGGAATTTAATGTACCATCAATCATAGAATTGTATAAGAGAAACGCCTTATATCAAATATATAAAGAATATTTTATTCAAAAAATTCACCCCTCTGATAGCATAAGCAATAGATTTAAAACTAATGGCTTAATAGCCATTCCTGTGCTTAGAACAACCACGGCTCAGCATCACTATTTGTATTTAGGTGTAAAATGGTACAATATATTATTGTCCAAAAACAAAATTAATATAACGGGAACATTGAAATATGAACAATTTAAAAAGCAAATTAAGTCCCTGAAATTGGATAATGATATATTGTACCCTTAATTTAATTTAATTTACCCTTACTTGAACTGTAATATCTAATATTAAAAGTATATATATAGGTATATACTGTTATTTGTCCTTCTAAAACTATTTTTTCTAAATTATGTACCTTTGTCAAGTAATATTTGTATTTATTTTCATAAGTTCTTTGATCATTGTTTAAACATCTCACTAAAACACTATTAATTTTTTTTTGCATGTTAATACTCCTCCCATAAACACGAGCTCTTGAGCTCAATTTATGGAGTAGTAGTAATATAAAATTAATTATTGTATAACCTTGCACATGTAACCATTTGTATTGTAAAAACAAAATTCTTGAAATAAATAAATAAATAAATAAATAAATAAATATTTTTTCATGCCCAAAATTAAACACTTCCTTCGCACAAAATTATTATACTTATCAAGGAAGACTTATTTTCAACCGATTACCGGATGAAATTAGAAAAATTAATGATAAATTCCAATTAATAAACTCTGTTAAAAAATTTTTTAAAGATAATCTCAAAAAAAAATAAAGTTTCCGACTAATCTAATCTAATTAATCTAATTAATGAATTAATTAATAATTAATCTAAACTAATTTATTGATTAATTTTGTTTTGTTTTTAACAACTAATTACAATAACTCAAGATACCTTATTCTAATAGTAAAATTGTTTATTAGTAGAAAAATACTTTTAATTACATATCACCGAACTTACAACTTATTGTTTTTTACATTCACATAGTAATTTAAGAACTCATAACATAATATAGCATTAAAAAATGTACACTACTCTTCCAGACACAAGCTAATGCTTCTATGGAAGAGTGGTATTAACATTCGAACATGAACATGTATGCTAATTATAACATTATCTAAATGTATACTATAACTTATATGCTAATAAAAAAAAATAAAAAAATAAAAAATAAAATAAAAAAAATAAAATAAAAAAAATAAAAAATAAGAAATACAAAAAAATAAAAATAAATATTAGTAAGATTTGTTATTTTATGTGAAACATGCCCCATATATATGTAATTATGTAATAACACTAATTACCCAAGGGGCATTTAAATAAATAAATATTGGAATCGACGTAACGTCGAGGGAATAAAAATAGGAATTTACAATTTTTTTACTTGTGACCAAAATATAATTGTCAATTTGGGAGGCGGGTACGGGTACATGGGTTCATGGGATGAGGATTGTCTAGCTCTTGGCGGCGAACGCGTTTACGCACCCACTGCGTGGTGGGCCAGTTTGGAAGAGACTAGTTGAGGGAGACCTAACCCAGACCTCTAACGGATTCTATCGACCCATCGGGTTGCACCACAGTGAATCAAATGAATCCTATTGCGTAAGGTCCGTCACTACGGATACACTGACCTCGAAATCCTATCCACCACTCATACCTTTTTTCTTCCCAGAATTTGTTTCATTCCTTTCCTCATAACACCTTCCAGACAGCAACCCCAAAGATGAAACAGGCCCTGAGGGTATTAGTGTTCTCAGGGACTTCTGTGTGGAGCTAATTTTAAAAAGTGAGCTTTTTAGGTGACTAAATATATACCATACAACATGCAACTGCCTTATCTGCCTACCTTTTGTGTAAAATTTGTTTGTTTAGGGGGCCCATGGAAGATGATTACCTGAAAGAAAAAGAAAACCAAAGTTAGTATTTATCTTAATAATAATGTAACAAGGATCCAATTTTGAACTAGGAATACAATCATTAACATCAAAAATAATAATTTCGGTTGTCGCTGGGTGAAATTATTCTCGTTCAATTAACTCAAATGCTTTGAAATATTCACAATTGGAATTGAATGTGTGAGTTCAAACAATACAATGAGATTTTTATAAATCATTTTTATTACAAAAAGTGTGTTTCTTTTGTTTAATTTTGCACAGATTTGGTGATTTTTAAGTTTATTAATAGTGTTCAATCGTAAGCAATCATCATTATTTCTATTTGTATGTAATGTAAGATAAATTTACGGCGAGGAATAAAAAAAAAATACACGATTTGATGTGGAGTACCCAAGGCGTTTATCCTCTCGAGCTTTCGCGTTCATAATTCATTAACTTAACGAAAGAGCGACCGGAATTTCTGAGCGTCCGATTTGGATATTTCCCGCCCTCATTAAAAATATGGAATTTTAATATGGAGACATTTAAACTGCGTATGGCATTAGAGAGCCATCGAATGCATCCTATCTATCCCACATTTTTAACATTCTATAAAATTTTTGAAAAATTGTTCTATTCATAAACACAGGAAGTCTGGATATTGTTTACTTTAAAATTGACGTACGTAGTACCTAATTTGAGACATTAAATATCATGGATTTTACATGTTGTCTATAGTCTAGTTGATAACCACAGACATACATTTAAAATCGAAATGCATTTAAAAAAATTGTAACACGTGATAAATGATTTGAAAGAAAAAATATTTCAATAATTTCGGTTCGCGAAATGTCAATAACAAATAATTCAGAAAAGATGCGAGACATATCTTGTTGAAAAGTGTAAATACTAAGTTATCTTTGTGATTAATAGAAGTGCACAACACGCGGGAACTTAGAAATAATTACAATAAATGTTTTAAAATACTTTTTAATATTTCTATTTTTGAAACTGATAATTCGTGGTGGAAGTCCATTATAATAGATTATAATAAAACAAATAAAAAACTTTATTCCACTTAATTTTATTTGACCGTCACCGGTTTCAGCTCGTCAGAGCCATCTTCAGACTGGTACAAATAATTCTTAGCCTACGGTTTATATACATAACATATGGGGAAGGGGGAGAGGGGTGGTCTACAAGGACCAGTCTGATGATGGCTCTGACGAGCTGAAACCGGTTACGGTCAAATAAAATTAAGTGGTATAAAGTTTTTTATTTGTTTTATTATAATCTGGGAAAAAATTCGGTTTAGTGGCGAAATTCCTAAAAATACAAACTAGTTATTTTTATACTAACTATGGGCCGGGGAATACGAATCTGAAAGAATTAGGCGGCGGCAAGCAATATTAACTGAATTATACGACTTTAAAAATTTTTTTTACACACATAGGAAAATGGCCATTTTGGAAGCATTCTGATTCCTAGAAAATCAAACTAATTATTTTTATACTAACTTTGGGCCGGGGAATCCGAATCTGAAAGAATTAGGCGGCGGCAAGCAATATTAACTGAATTACACGACTTTTAAATTTTCAATAAACACAAACGAAAACAGCCATCTTAAAAGCATTTTAACACATGAAAACCATAGAAACCATAGAAAAACAACAATTTAAGTGTGGCCATTAAACAATAATATCATCGAACATACCTTATAAATCAAACACATCTTCGTAAAGTAAAACTTTCCGACACGATAATTCTTCACATGATAATTCATCACATAACACATTAACCTGATGAATTATGACTATCTCAACGGCCGTATTCTTAAACCAAAAGTATGAAAATTCGTAGTCTTAAAAAGTTGTTACCTAGACCGGTCACCAATATCAATGTTATTATATAAAACCTAACCTAACCTAACCCAACATCGTTTGTGCCCCTTTATACCGCCTGCTCGCGTCAATTTAAAAAAACATCCCAGTTTTCAAGTAGTTTAGCTGCTACGCTAGGTTTGTGTAACATGGTTTGTGCCCCTTTATACCGCCTGCTCGCGTCAATTTAAAAAAACATCCCAGTTTTCAAGTAGTTTAGCGGCTACGCTAGGTTTGTGTAACATGGTTTGTGCCCCTTTATACCGCCTGCTCGCGTCAATTTAAAAAAACATCCCAGTTTTCAAGTAGTTTAGCGGCTACGCTAGGTTTGTGTAACATGGTTTGTGCCCCTTTATACCGCCTGCTCGCGTCAATTTAAAAAAACATCCCAGTTTTCAAGTAGTTTAGCGGCTACGCTAGGTTTAGGTAGCATGGTTTGTGATACAAAAGTGAGTAAAATTTATAAAAAGTAAGTACTTAAATTATAAACATGTTATTTTACGTTATTGATATTACTGCTTAATGGCAACACTTAATTTTATGTGATGTAACATCTTTATTCTTTTTCTATGTTTTCTTGCGAATTCGATAATGTCAAAATGTCTTCTTTTTGTGTCTGTTTATAGCAAATTTTAAAGTCGTATAATTCATTTAATATTGCTTGCCGCCGCCTAATTCTTTCTGATTCGGATTCCCCGGCCCAAAATTAGTATAAAAATAACTAGTTTGATTTTCTAGGAATCAGAATGCTTCCAAAATGGCCATTTTCCTATGTGTGAAAAAAAAATTTTAAAGTCGTATAATTCAGTTAATATTGCTTGCCGCCGCCTAATTCTTTCAGATTCGTATTCCCCGGCCCATAGTTAGTATAAAAATAACTAGTTTGTATTTTTAGGAATTTCGCCACTAAACCGAACTTTAGCCATAATCTGTTTTAAAATACCTTTTCAAATTGGCCACATTTTGGCCAGCGGACGCTCGAGGGTGTTTGCAAATTGGCCAAAACGTGACCAAAAACGCTTCAGTAGTAATAATATATATAACAAATAATATCAATAAAAATCATTACAGAGCTCCTCAAAACATTCTGTTAGTAGGTACCTAAGTTGGGCGAAATTGTTTTTTTTAGCGAATTTGCAACCAGTTACACATGAAAAAACAAACTGCAATCCTTGCAGCAGTTTGCAATAAGAAATAATAGCAAGTAAATGTATGTTTTTAACTACAAACCGTTTGAGATCGTTACTACCGACCAGCAATTGAATAACCTGCATTTTAGTATGTAGTTGTAACACTACTTTTTTAATGAGGAATGCATCGGTGCAGAATTTGCAAGATTGGACAAACAGATCGTAAAAGCACTCTGTCAAAGTAATTTAATTAACAGAAACATTATACTATGACATTTATCGCATATAAATAAAATTTATATAATTATCAGGTAGACGGTGCAAACGACTTGTGTCCAAATTTTTTTTAACTACGTTGTTTTTCTCGTGTTTAATTAAATTAGATTTATACAACTTAATATAATCCTACCTACCGTACGTACTTGTCGTGTTCTGTCAAGCTGTTATTTATACCAAGAAAAATACAAGTTAAAACAAATCCGCCGGAAGAAAAAAACTATTTATCGTAAAAAACAACGAACGTTCAACCTGTGGAAGTGTTATTCTTGTGAATTCTTCGATTTTAAGCATATTTTATAGTAATAAACTTATTTTCCATAATAGTTGTTTCTCATACAAAAGTACCACAGTGATGTTTACGGCAGCAAGTGCGTTTATTGGCTGCGTTTGATTATGAGCTCACTGTTCCGGGCTCTAATTGGTTGTTAAGTGTTGTGAACTTTGAATACTTTCATCACAATTCGAAACTTATTTTATTTTGAAGATAAATACTTTTTTAACATTGAAGTGAAATTACATATGTATAATAATTATGGGGAAAAAAAAGAACTCTGTTAAAAGCCCTATTATTGCTTCCCCTTACACCTCCCAATCTGAAGAATCGGACTCTGACGCTGAGGAGATTGAAGCCGAAACCAACCCTGACATTAGTCATGTATCAGGACACCAGACATTATCCGGTACCCAAATCGCCCTAAAAGCCCTACAGGACGCTTTGGCTGAAAAACCATCCAAAGTCTCCAAAGAGCAGCAGCTCAAAGTATCAAGAAACGTGACAAATGTTCTCGGCTCCGTTGCACAACTTTTGCTAGAGAAGGAAGAACTTAGAGGAGACCTAAATTCGGCCCTAGCTAACATCAAGGTCTTGCAGGCTGAGAAGAAAATGGCGGAAAATTATGCAAAGCAGCTGCTGGATAAAATCCAACAGCTTGAATCAGATCTGGGTCCAGTAATGCGCCGAGTGGCTGATGCTACAGAGGCTAGCCTTTCTTTCGCTGAAGTCACAAAGAAAAAACTCCCAGTGCCCCCACCACTCACTCGTACCAGCATCAAAATAGGGAAACCAAGACCATCTGTATGTTTTTTTCCAAAACTACCGGGGGTTGATGATAGCGATGGCACAAAAAAAATAATTAAGGACATCGTTAAGCCATCACAGTTAGGAGTAAGGATAACGGGAGTAAAAAATATCAAAAACAAAGGAGTCATTATCCACACTGCCAGCAGCCAAGAACAAGAAAGGCTTTTAAATGATCCTATTATATCTAGCTCCGACTTGCTGAGTGCCCGTCTTCCAATTAAGAGGCAGCCTAGAATAATATTTTTTAATGTGCCCCGTGAACTTTCAGACGAGAACTTCTTAGAGAAGGCCCTCTCCGGAATCTCTGAAGCTGGTGACTTCAAAGAGTGTGTATCCAAGTGCAAATTAAGTCATATGGCTGGAGCTAGAACCGGACCGTCTTGCCACAGAGTGTACTCGGTGCCTGCTAACATTCGTCATGCGTTGGTGCAACAAGGACGCGTATTTGTGGACTGGACCGTTTGCGGTGTGCGTGACTTTGTTGGACTTACAGTGTGTTTGAATTGCCAAATGGTCGGACACTCGCACAAGTATTGTAAAGATACCAAGAGATGCTCCCACTGCGGTGTAGAAGGACACGCGCGTGAGGCCTGCCCCGCTGCTGCTGCAGCACCCAGTTGCGCCACATGCGCACGTTTTGGAAAGCCTGCAGCTTCGCGTGCCCACCCCACCGGAGATAAGGATTGTCCGGCCTACAAAGCAGCACTATTGAAGGACCTCTCCACCATTGACTATGGCATCTAAGCATACCGAAATAGATGGCGAGGTACTTGCTGTTGATGCATTAAATATATTATATCAAAATGTGAGGGGTATTCGAACAAAGACTGTAAGTGTACGCAATAATATTTTAATCAATAATTATGACATTATTTGTTTTTCCGAAACATGGCTGAACTCAACGATATTTAGTGAAGAATTGTTTGATGATAGATATGTAATATTTAGAAGAGATCGTGAGTCAACCAAATCTGTGTCTAAAGAAGGTGGCGGAGTTCTAGCCGCCGTTTCTAAAAAACTTCTTGTGTCAAGAAAAACGGAGTGGGAGAGTGACAATGAAGATTTGTGGCTTGTAATTAAGTCTCGTTCCAACTCGCTCATCTTTATATGCATCCTCTATATTCCTCCTAGTGTAACCGTTGATAATTATTGTAAACATATTGAAAAATTACAGGATCTGTATTTAAAGTTTTCAACTTCCAATTCGCAGTTTATTTTTGTTGGTGATTTTAATTTGCCCGAAATTAAATGGATACCTGACAATTCATTCAAAAATAATGTACTTTCCCCTTCTAATTATAAAAGCATGAAAGCACATAGTCTTGTCAATCTCTCATCAATTTGCAATTTGTATCAATTCAATTATGTACTAAATAGAAATGAAAATTTATTGGATCTTGTTTTTTCAGATAAAGTTAACATTGATTATATTCATAAATGACCTTGGCTCGAAATTAAACTGTGATTATGCTTTTTTCGCCGATGATCTTAAAATTTTTCGTAAAATTAAGTCTGTTTCCGATCATCAGCTGCTTCAAAATGACCTCGACACACTCAATAACTGGTGTACTGTCAATGATATGCACTTAAATGTTGAAAAATGTTACATTTTAAACTTTACTAGAAATAGAATTATAAAGGATTTTTCTTATGTTATCAATAATATTATTCTCAAAAAAGTTTCTTCAATAAGGGATCTAGGAATCACTCTTGATTCTAAATTCATATTTGATGTACATATTAACAACATTAAGTGCAAATCATTAAAAATGATGGGATTTATTCACAGAATATGTAAACCTTTCAAAGATCCTCAATCAATTCTAACACTTTACAATGCCTTAATTAGAAGTAAACTTGAATATGGAAGCCCTATTTGGAATCCACATTACTGCAAATATGAAAACATTGTAGAATCAGTTCAAAAAAAATTACTAAGAATGTTATCCTTCAAATGTGGACTACACGACCATCTCAGATCATACGATGTACGTCGTGATTACTTCAAGATTGATACACTTAAAACTAGAAGGCAATTGACTGATCTAATATGTTTACATAAAATTATTCACGGCCATCTTGATACTACATTATGTCTTAACAGTATTGAAATTAATGTCCCCAATTCCCATTGTTTAAGACGCCATAACATTTTTCATATGAATACATTTAAAAATAATATCGCCTACTTTAGCCCTCTGACCCAGATGTGTCGACTGTATAACAAGATAGAGTGCGCTGATGTGGATATTTTCGTTGACAATTTGTACGGATTTAAAAAAAAAGTTCTAGCGCTGTTAAAAAGTACTAACTAATTATGTTGTGTGAATTGTCTTTCTATGCATGCTCGCGTATTTCATATGTCTTTTACCACTCATTGCAATGTGTTACTTGAGTGACCTTGTATATAATTCTGTATTTTTATTTGTGATGTTTTTGTTTTTCTAATTGTATTTATTTGTATTTAATTGTATGTAATTTTATGTAATTGTAGATTTTTATAATTGTGTAATAACTGAGTTTTATAACTGGATTGTTCTCATGTAAGTGTAAACATCTGTAAAACCCAGTATAAATAAATAAATAAACAACTTGTAACTGATATTCGATGCAAACTAACCAAAAATGCCATAATTTTGTTTTCCAATAAACATATCTCTTTTATTGATTACTTTTATTTTTGTAATAATTTGACATCTACTCTACATAATAAATAATTAAATAAATACTATAATAATGGTACATGCTACAAAATTTTTAATTTTTGTAGCATGAAAATTATGGTCTTTCTGGTCCAAATATGTATTTAAATTTGGAATGTTCAGTAGATTTGAGGTTTTATCCTTGTAAAGTTTCGTTGGTCAGCAAGGTACACACGTTTTCCTTTATATTTGAGTAGCGCATTTTTTTAATAGAGTTTTATTATAATACTGCATTAAAGCTTTTAAAAAATTCCTTTGATGGACTTCTTAACATCCATCTATAATTATTTCGATTTGCCACAAGTAGAGGAACCATCTAATCTTATTTTATATCAATGTTGGATACGATTATCTCTCGGCAGTAATCTCCGGCCCATGTTTGGTAATTGCTCCTTCAATTCGGAAGCTCCATGGACCATCTGAACGATACAAATTGGGAGAAGATTGATCAGATGTACCTAATGATCACAATTTGTTACTAGTACATTGTACATCTATCATCCGAAGTGGGTTACAGCTGGTAAGTGACATGCAACAACACTAAACATGTTACTATAGGTACTTGTTTGCTTGTATATTTTGAAGGTTAAGAGGAACGGTTGAGCGGCATGTTTCACGCGAAACTTAAATTTGGATTTAAGGCTAAAATACTCAAATAAACTGAATTAATGTTTTTAATCAAAAGGTATAGCATAATACAGTACGAATAAGTGGTGCTTTATTTATTTGTGTTTTAAAGTATAAAATATGGGCCATTAGGGAATTAAATTTTGTCATGATTTTCTTGATTTTTTTTTATGAATTCCCATGTTTGCAATGACCTTACTCTTGTTTTGAAAGTCAAGTATGCAAAATTTTATCAAACTCAGAAAAAACTGAAATATTTTATTAAAATCAAATTCACGCCCCCCCGCTACAGATACTCTTCTTGATGTGATTAAATAAACGGGTTACATATATATTAATTTAATTGAAATGAATAACACAAATAATAATTATTATATTCATATATATCACCATTGTATTTTAATTAAAATATAAGAAAATCTATGAAATTACGAAAGATTTTCGATAAAGGTCGGTTTTTTATGCATTCGAGTCACACGCATTATGATAAAAAAATCTAAAAAGCAAAATTCAAAGACCATTTTGAGGAATCTACGATTTTTAAGATGTTTCCGTATAGAAATAGAAAATTTCCATGATCAAATTTTAATTGCTTGGAACTCGATATCCCTAGCTTCGCCACTGGAATATGGTATTCCAGACCGCAAAGGAATCCATGTTTTAACAACAAAAACAACTCTCAAGCTCATAAAATCTTGGGCTTGAAATTACACACGCACCTCACGCTAATAACACTTTTTAATTGAATAAAGTTATTCTGGAACTTGTTTTAAAGAAGTGTGGTAGTGCATTCTTGGGGCGAGTATTTTAGGAAAATTATTACACTTATCTTTCACAGATATTATACTTAAGTAAACACAATAATTAAAGATAATAAACACTTAGTTTTAACAACTTTTATTGTTTAAAAACAACCGACGTGTTTCGTGAGCATGCTTTCTTTTTCAGGTTTTTGTTATAAGGCTTCACAGTATGTGTTCAAAAAGTCTAAGAAGTTAGTTTGAAAGTGAGATACGTACATTCAAATGTTAGATGGATTGCGCTAATATAAAAAGGATAATAATTAAGCAAAAATTGTGAAAATATTTAATAAACACCATCCGTCTAAAATAGTGCAAAAATCTCTAGACAAATGCTTAAGGCTCCGTTCCCGGCCCCAAAAAGAAGAAGACGGAGAGATATGAAATTACGAATGTTAGAAGAGCGCGCTAACATTTACAACGATAAAATCGATGCAAAAATCATGAAAATCTTTAATAAAACACGACTCGTTTAAAATAGAGCAAAAATCTCGCAATAATTGTCTTAAACAGCATTTAAAGAAACGCTGTGAATTTTTTCATAAATATAACTTGTAAAATAACTGAAACAAACGTGTTTATAATAATTTTTGGAGCATACTTTGCGATTTTTTTCTACCGAGGGAATTTTATATAATTTGCGTTTGGGCGCGACGAATGTCTAGATATTATCTTCAAGAATAACATATATTTTTTTAAGAGCTTAAAAACTTCAAATGTTTAAGGGAGGTTTGCAAGAAATCGGTAGAAATTCGAATACCGGCCTCTTAAGTAGCATTTAAAGATACACTGTGAATTTCTTCGTACCTGTAACATCATTTTTGGAGCTTACTTTATAATTTTTTCTATCGAGGGAATTTCATATAACCTATCTAAAAAGCACGAGCGTTATTTGGTTTGGCCTATGTTAACATATCGCTCGCCGTATATTTCCTTTAGGAATGTATGGCGAGCGAAATTTTCGAATTGGTCCAGTTTTGGGGGAGAAAAATGGGGAATACAATACCTCAATTTTGACGTTATTTAGGTATTATCAACCTGAGGCCGAGTTGACCCTTTCGCTCACTATGCAAGGGAGTAAGAGCGACAGTGACAGCAATAGTTTGGTTGGCTTTTGTTCAAATTTCTCAGCGACCGGGTTTCCTATAAAGGGTGGAAGAGATGTAGATGATGTTAAAAGATTATTAAAAAAACTGTCGATATTTAGAATATTAATGAAGAAAGAAAGAAACCTCATAAAATCCATGACGTATTAGGTAACACATCTTGAAGAAATTCCTACAGTTGAGATGGAAAGATCACCATCTCAATCTCAATCCGGTTAGATAGATAAACATGCAAATGACCGATGATCAAGCAACACTTTAATCCAATCACTCGACACTCCGTTGCCCTGACTGACAGCATACAATAATTTCAATCAAGATTACAAAAAGAAATACCACATTACACCCGGTACTCATCTCAGCGACACAATTAGCAAAAAAAACCCACTTGAGATGACCAAAGAAATTACTACCAAAATTCAATCATTCTTGCATAAAGACCGCACAAAAAATGTGGTTCAAATTCTGAACGAATTCAAATTCACATCTTGAAATTCCTTAGATGCATTGGTATGAAATTGACTAATTTGAAATGACTTTAAACTTTTATTAAAAAGCCAGCTAGTCTAATTAGAGTAAAATCCAGGCTGGTGACGATCAGAAACTTACGGACGCTGTATTTTGGAGCCAGAGGTACCTATTTGAAAACATACAAAAATTCTAAAATTCTAAAATCTCTTGGGAACCGTTACAATTCTTGTAAACAGTGATATCCCTTGATTTTAATAATAATAATAATACTTTATATTTATTTTTATGGAAAACAAACAGCTTTACAAAGAACGATACATAAAAAAGAAAGAGTGCTAAAATAAAACAGTAAGCCTAAAAACATGTTTTCGCTGATAATTTTTTTTTTAGTAGCTAGACAAGAAAAACATAAAGAAAAACTAAAAAAAAAATAGTTAAGAGAAGCTAAATTAAAACATAAAGAAAAACTAAGAAAAATTAGTTAGGAGAAGCTAAATACTTAAATATGCATGATAAGAATATAGAAAAACACAATAACGGGTAAGCTTATGATCTTATAGGAGTATAAGGATGATATGTATGTAATTAGGGAATATGTAAATATATTGCAAATTAGGAAAAGAAATCTGATTAATAATATAATAAATATAAATATGGATGTTAAGTGGTGTGTTGCTTTGAATTTGTTGAAAGTTAAATTGAAGATGTCTGTATATGTGAGGTGTGTGTTATGATAGTGGCAGGCTCGATGTATAAATTCATTTTGTAAGTAGTTGGTGTTGGAGGGGCGGTTTTAAAAAAGGGATACCTACGTTTCTGCCACCAGGACGACCAGGAACTCGACCATTGCGACCAGGAACTCTAATATCTATTTTTTGTAAAAGATACGGGGAAGATATCGTATTATTTAGGATTCTGTACAATAAAGTTAAATTTAAAGCGAGGGATTTTCTTTTCCATCTTAAAATTTCATCGTAAAACGAAAGGAATGCAATTTTATTTTTAATGCTTTAATTCAAGATAATAAGTATTATGTTTTATGGCTGTGTGCCTACTAGCTTTATTATTCGGTGTCTCCCTACATTTTGAAACATTTTTGACTGAGCATAGCGAAGTTCTGTTTAAACTCGACCGTTTTGCATTTCTTTTGCCAGTAAATTAATTTACGCTCCGTTATACGTTCAGCTTCCGTTTCAAGATAGTTTGAATGGTTCAGTAAAGATTATTTTTTGAAATCATCGGGTTTATTTGGAATTTTTTATTCGTCTTCTTTCAATGTTATGGTAAATACCTTTACATGCTTGAAGAAAGTTTTAAAAAATATTTGTCATAGAGACAGTAACGTTTCTTAGAAAACTTGTATAATTTCCTTATATGAAAAAAAAAGTTACATAAAATGCTTTGTTTATTATTAAGTAGGTAGGCATTTAAGTACCTACTTACAAATCTTATGATTTCTGGTGAAATATTGGTTTTGGTTATTAAATAAGAGAAAATTACAAACACACTTTTTTGGACTCTATCTACTCCATAGAACTAATTACTTATTGGACCGACAATTACAGACCGATCTGATCCAAAAACCAGATTTCTGCTTAAACTTTAGGATTCCCATTTCAACAACCGATCTTGGTGTAATTCAGATATCCTAGCGTAAGATCAGGCCTTCGAATAATTTCTATCATCTAATTCAATGTGTACAATATTAATATATTATTTAACTATTATATATATATACTAGCTGGGTTACCCGGCTTCGCTCAGGAAATTATTTGAGAGTGTTATGGAATGTTTCACAATGATGATCCCGATTCCCTATTCCCGAACATTCCACGACATACTCCGCCACCCCTTCCAGAACATTCTAGAGTTCTATAGAACCTTCTTGAACTTTCCGAAATTTCAAGAGGGCGAAACTTCCAGCCTTTATATCTTCAAAAGCACGCCCTTTAGGTAAAAACGGGTACCTTTTTTCCCGAGAGACAGAGATCGGGTACCTTTTTTCCCGAGGGACAGAGATCTATCACACCTTATAACTCCCTTGATCGTACCGGGACTCGTTTCTGAGTTTTTGCGGTTCGCACGTTTTTTTGGATTTTCTTTTATAATATATAGCTGTTTCCCGGCATGCGTTGTAATGCCATATTCAAATAAATAAAATGTTACTCCTTGCATGTCTTTTCCCGTGCGTTCCCCTCCAGCGTTCCACTTCCACCTTCCCCGCCACCGCTCTCCCGCTCCCCCGTCCCGCCAACCCCCCTGGCACTTCATTTCTTGACTCCTTTCCCGCCCGGCCCGTAGCCGAAACTTTTTTCTAATACTAACATTATTAAACTCGTGATATCTTTCTAATTAAATATCCGAATTGAAAAATTCAAAAAGTTAAATAAAGGTATTGAAGCTGTCTTGAATATGAAGTAATTTATTTTGATAAGGATTAACACCAAAATACAAATAAAGAGCCTTTTCAAGCGGCGACATATTAATTAAATTTTTAAAATAAAAGAATACTTATTGTGGCATAACCATAATAGTTAGACATATGCTGTCGCGACCTTTTTTGTAAATAATGATGTGTTCTACAAAGTCGTACTACATTATTTTATTCTATCTTCAATATTTTTCGCAGCGCACGCGATGTAAAGAATATTTTAGGTAATTTTTTTACACCTTGGGTTGCATTATTGGAGTTTTAGTAATGATCCCTAATTATTTTGAAAATATTATATAGCCTATGTCACTCAGGGATAGTGTAGCTTCCCAACAGCGAAAGAATTTTTCAAATCGGTTCAGTAGTTTCAGAGCCTATTCGATGCAAACAAACAAACAAACAAACAAACCTTACCTCTTTATAATTATAGTGTAGTAGATTTAACTATTCTATTTATTACAAAAGATATTATTATTAAAGAAATAAACCAACGTTTTTTTAATGCTAGATAGCAGGTATAGATTAGGCAATTAAACGTACATTAAGGGAAAAATTGTCGAATTTCAGGCAGTTGATTTTCTTGTTGGATTGTTCATATTTCAAAGTTTCGGTTTCATTGAATTGAAATAACGTTGAATTTATTGCTTATGCTATCTGAGGGGTGAATTTTATTATTGAAATATTCCTTATAAATTTGATATAAGGCGTTTTTTGTACAATTCTGCAATAGAAGGTGCATTAAATTCCCGTTGTTCAGGTTGCTAGTATAGTTGCTCAGGTAGCCTACATACGGCCACCAATACTGCCGTATTGTTTAGTAGTTTGTTAGTACCGCCATTGTAGGTACTAAGAAACACCGGTTATACAATGAGTACTCACTGGTCACTGGTTGGTTTGTTTCTATTGACAAATTTTAAGTCGTCCTTTGTCGGCTGAGTTCAAGGGGATTGGATGGTGTGGTTGTGGGTGCATTGCGCTGGGAGGTGTGAAGTGTGAAGTGCTGTTTGTCGGCAAACAACTGAAACCTGTGCGGGAATAAACTCAATCGAGCGAACAATTGGATAGTCGGATAAAGGGAGTGAGCTATGCAACCAGATTAAATCTGTACAATTTATCTGAAAAGAATTCTTCAATCATCGAAGCTAGTTTCATAGATATTGGCAGGGTCTTAGAAAGGTGCAGATTTATTACTTGGCTAAATTCCAGTGCACATTATTCAAGAAGTTGCAGGAGGTGTTTTGCGAGGAATCTCAGACCTAAATGTGTCGATTAAGGCTATTTCGGGAGTGGAATGCCTTGAATGTAATATAAGGTTAAAAATTCTTCAATGCTTCGACTGCCGTCTCGAATTTAAGCAACATTTCATTCTTATAGTATTATGTGCTTTTGTATTAAAATACTTTAATTTAAAGTTTTACCCCGCAAAAAAGCAGTGTCTGTGTGTATGGGGAGTTTTCTTATTCTTTGTTGTTGTTTTTTTCTTAATAAATGTTTTTATTTTTATTTTAAGTTTTTAGTATACCTACTTTTTTATTGTATTGTTAATCCGTTAAAGTTTTTATTGATAACTCTTATATTTTCTGATAATTTATTAAAGAATTTTATTCCTGGGTATTTGTAATTGTATCGACCCAAAGGTTTCTGAGAGGTGTGGTTTTATTTGAAATGTCTTCATTATAAATTTGTTCTCCATAAATTCTCTAACTTTAATAAGGTTTCTGAAGGATATAAAAAGATTTCTACAAGATTGTTTAAATTATTTGTTTTGGTGCATTGTAATGTTGGATCAATAGAACGCGAAGTTTGAATTTCTAAGCAATTCTTTATTCTGAGAATATGTATCAACCATCTAAAAAATATAGGTCAACTTTCGTACTTTGATTTTGAGAATAGTTATGTGTGGTGACTATTTTAGGGATTGGTCCATGGTGTACAATATTATAATTGAATTGGTACAGTTACTGCCCTCTACCGGTTTATATCTAGTTTATTTACCGACAGGTTATATGTCGATAATACAGGTTTCTATTGTGCGTCCAGATAACGCTTGTATCAAAACTGTCAGGTTGTAAAAGAAGTTTTTTTTGTTGACATGAAAAGTTACAAAACGGGGAACCGGCCCAAGATGTAGTTTGCAGGCTGTACAAAATAATTGCATGTTAAAGTGTTTGATCGTGTTTTCAAACTTAAAAAGTTGTGAATAAAATAACTCTGTTCAAATTCTCGGAGTGCTTATAAATGAAGAAATGACCCCTAACAAATCCTAACACATGGTGCTGCCAAATAATTAGTAATTGTAATTACCTAGTTAAGTGATTTAAATGTTCAAAGCAATATTTTAATGTTAGAGTAAAATAATAATGTCTAGTATAAACACCGTCGTAAATAACTCAGAATAATTAATTATGTATGCAAAGAAAATACGCATTACATGAATAATACAAGACCGGCGAGCTACGAACATTCCGCTGATAGAAAAAAAGCAAATATTAAAAATCTTCAAGCGTGTAATCTGCTCCAGTATGATTGCTAAAATTACCATAAATTAGCTAAACAAACCGGCAGTCTCTATGCTAATGTTAATTATTCTAATCCTACTAATACAGCATTGCCGCTGGTCCCGCATTCTCCACAACTGAAGGATTTAACTCTAGATACTAGATGATATCAAGTTCAGCCGTCAGTCATTCTTAGCACTAATGTCTAAACTCTAAACGGTACGTGGTATTCGTTTAATTATAACGGTTAGTTAATATTTCGTTCAAAATGCGGGTAAATACCAGAACTAAGCCGCTGTATTTTTCTAATTATTTAGAGTCAAGTTCTAAAATTAGGAAAAGAAAACCAGACCAGCCAAATTGGGAGAAGAAGATTGGGATGATGAAAAATTTATCGGTTTTATAAAAATCAGGATGTGTTTGGTGTTTTACGGAAGCGTAGGTTCAATCCTACTGGTTGCGCCAATATTATTGTATTTAATTTCACACCAGCCAGCAAGTCTACGTATATTTTGCTGGAGGATAAATGTATCATTTAAGTAAACCATACACGCTACGGTCTACCGGAGAGGTGACCTGCGCAGGTCTACCTATGCAGGTTCGTTTCGAAAGAATTGATTTTCGATTTTGCTCCGGTCGCCTGCGCAGGTTAAAAAAACTGCCCAGATCTATTCCCACACACGCTCCGGTCTACCTGCGCAGGCATAGACCTCTCCGGTGGACCGTACGGTGGACCGTAGCATGTATGGCCAACATTAAACATTTAAAATTTTTGAAAAGCTTTTGATCATCTGAAAATATAATGCATTTGATATTATCTAAATACAAAGATAAATCATTTAAAAATATAATGAATAGAAGAGGGCCCAGATGAGAGCCTTGAGGCACTCCCGATGTTACTTTAAATTCATACGAAACTTTATTGTTCAGTTTGTGGTTAGAGAGGTAACTATTCACTCATTTTAGGAATGATGCATGTATACCAAGTATATTATATTCAGGTCGAGGGAGGTGTATTGCGTGCTGACTAACAAGAATTTAATTTATAATAACAGAACCTGAATTTTTACTTTGAAATTTAAAAAAATCATCAAATAGTTAATCAAGTTGAAATTTAAGCTTTTTGAAAGTTTTATTAAAGTTCTGTTATTATTACTTTATGGGCCAGTTTCTGAACTTGGATAATAACAGAACTTGAAAAGGACTTTTTCGAGGGTCATTTCATAACTATCTCATAGAAAAATATGTATAGTATACTTGCAGCACGTTCCAGAGTGATAGATACTTTCAGTATCGCCCTGGTGAAAGACCACTATTCTGAATTGAAACGTGGCTGAAATAGCTTAAACCGTATTTGGTGACCAGATCTGGACAGCCAGGTACTTCCTGCCTCCCTCTTACCCATATCCTTACCCCAATATATTAAACCGTACAACATACCTAAATTGGGGATGCCATAGTCCTACTAACTGTAGACGGATGGGAGAAGTTGGGTTTAACAAAAAAACCTTACATTCCTTCGTATTCGATTCAATCAGATACCAGCCCAAAATATGAGTAAATCTATTCAAGATAAATGGATTTTTTAATTCGATCTAATGGGGCTTAGTGGATAAGTTCTAATCCGTGGCTACCGAAAAGAAAACAACCGCGGTAGTCGGTTGCAACGGTTTATAAAACTGTTGTCACAACACTTTAGCTTAGACCGGCATTACATTAGTGTTGGCTTAAGCTAAAAGGTCGGAGTTGGCTCGAAGCCACAGACAGAAGCCGGATTGGTAATTCACTACTTAATACTAATCGGAGGTTGAGTATTGAAGACCTCACAAGGAGAATACCGATCGGAGATGTTATGACTATTGATGGATTTATCTGATTGGAAATAAAAGTATTGATTATTGAAACTTTTAGTACCGGGGTTCTACGACCTCTGTTTTTTTTTTTAAGTAAAACTTCTTTACGCACGCTTGACTTGAGGAGTAAGCTGGTGAATGTGTAATGAGAGCATTACGAAAAGTGTGATCGGGCGAGGCGAACGGAAGTTAAGAGGGAGATATAAGTTAGTGAAGATAGAAAGAGAGAGAGTAGGAGCACAAGTCACATTTCGTATTTACTGTAGGGGCAAGAGAGAGAGATGCGAGCACACATTTTCTTTTTCTCTTTCTCTCATAGCCAGTTACGGTTCGTATATCTAAGACACAGTGCAGGCCTATTGTCCGTATCACACTGTAGGAGCAAGATAGAGCAGTGCGCGCGCACATTTTCTTTCTCTCTTCTTCAATAAGTTAGTGAAGTTTTACTTCAGTCGTGTGGTCTAAAGCACACTCGTTTTTATTTAAATATTTATTTTTACTTATTTTAAAGTACTTATCACTAGTCCCATTAAATTGGTAGATAGCAATGTCAATGGGTTCTTAATTACAATCAACTGAGTATTCAGGTCTTTCACCAGATTGGTACCGCCGCTCTGGGAACCATTTATTGGATAACCAATAACCCTTCCATAGGTCACCCACGTGTTCGCTACGTTTGGTGACTTAGCAGGGGTACCCGGGTTCAAGGGGTGAGGTTTGTAAAGGCCTTGGCGGAAAATGTGTTTGCGTATGCGCCTTGTGGAGGGCCTGATCGGGAGGGACTGGTTGAAGGAGACCTAGACCTCTCCAGCCGGACCCTCTCGACCCAACGCCTTGCACTGCAGCGGGGAGGTGGATACATATGTCCGTTACTCCTGGACTCATGGACCCCCAGATTCCTACCCACCCTTCATAACTTTTCCTACCCAGAACTTCCTTTCCCTAAAAGACCCGCCACACATCATCCTCAAAGATGACGTAATGGAGTTAATTAAAAAAATGACCTGTGAAAAATCACGGGAAATTGAAATTCTACCTTAAAAAAAACATTTAAAAAATTCTTTAAAATGTGACATTGTAGATAGGTGACTACTGAATCGCTTGTCTAAATTTTTCACGGGACCAATTCCAATTTTGAAAATGACACTTAAATTCAAAGCAAAATTGAGTTCATTGAACCAGATTTCACACAGAATAAAAGACAACCGAAATTAGTACGGTGATGAAGATCAAACCCTAGGTTCGAACGGCTTACATTTTTGTCTGATGAAGCAACAAAAAAAGTACCTACCAGCTTAACAGCCATTTTCACCAAGCAAATTGAGCGACCGCTAAGTCGCCAAAAAATAGTTCAATTTCGACATCACCAACGCTGCCAACAAGTTTCTGCAATCCAAATAAAATAGATACTGTTGTACTTATTACAAAACCAGGGAGGTCTCTCAAACCTAACTGGATATCGAACAAGCCTTGCATCGTAACTTTCTGAGATAGCACAATAATGGAGGTCCATAATAATGTAGTTGGGTGGGGTTGGGTTGAGTTGGAAGTTTGCCAAAATAACTGGACATGGAGCGTCCTGGTATTAAGGTCGTGAGATGTTTAAGGTCAATGCCTATTATTTGTAGATCGGTTCATGAGAGAAATAGCAAAAAGATTCCAATTTGCAGTTATTGTTGGTATTAGGTTCCCACACTGGTAAACAGAATAAACGGCAAAGTTTATTGTAAATTACTGTAAACGTCCTCTGATTATTATTTGGCAAATGTTTAATAAATTCATTTTTAAGTAAAATTTGCGTACTGCGCAAATTGCACTATTACTACTTTTAAGTCGAGGGAGATGGTAAAAGATGTACTAATTAAAACTCCTTTTTTTCAATCAAAATTCAACATTTTTCATGTTTTGACGATATATTTGATCTTGTTGGTAAGATGTGACGTTTTCCAATCTAAATAAGCACAAATTATTTAAATAACCCAAACTAAGAACCTCATAAAGTACTAACATATTTACTTGTTTTTTTAATATTCTCCGACGTAAATAAATAGTTGTTTCTTGTTCATTACGTTGAAACGAATCGTTATTGGCAATAAGTTGGATGCGTTTATTCGTTACCATTTGTTTTTTAGTTTTACTACACAATCTGAAATTTTGATAGTGAAATAAATTAATTTCATATTTTCTTATGTTTTTAACTGAAAAACCATAAAAAACCTAATTCATTACGTTCAACCTTGCGTTCATTCCGAATCTCAACATTTATAACACTGTCATACGTGGTCTTACCACACATAGGCCTCAGGGAATTCATTTCTTCATTCAGTCTAATTTCATACTTACTCTGCCAGTTCCGTGCCTTACTCCCATACATCAGGGTTGGTATCATTAAACCAAACTTCGCTTATCTTGACAACATTTTACTAGCGGCTACCTCATTCAGTCCTCCATTAACAAAAATACCTCCAGCCTTTCAATGATTCAATTGATAGAGTAACGATATTATCACAATAATTGGACATAAAAAAAACAAATCAAACCTCATTATAATATTATGAGAGCTTTTAAAACATGATATTAAAAATCCATTCTACATTTTCTCAGGAGTGCCTCAAGGCTCCGACTTGGATCGTGTTTAAAGATTGCGTTATTATTTGCGAGAAGCAATGTTTTATTTTACTTCCCGCTGAGATGGTCCATTTAACAGCGTCTCAATCTCCCCCTATCTCCGCTCATCTCCTGTTAACATCTCCACAGCCATTGAACAATTTACCTTTACATTAATGACCATCGTCAATGGAATGGATAATGTTTGGTATTTAAATAATAATTGCGATCAAGGTCGACGGCCTTGAGTTGATTTGATCAATAACCTGATGTTAGTTAAATATGCGCATAATAAAAAATATATTATTTGGATGATTTGTATAGCACCGTTTTGTGAAAAATCACTTCAAGGGCGCTGTACATTTTTGCCAAGGCTGTATCCTACCACAATGTATTACTAAAAAATTGCTCGTTTTGTAATATATATCTACAAATTAAAAGTAAGTACCTATATAACAAAAAGATGTTAATATAAAGGAAAAAAGAACTAGAGGAATATACAAGTAAAAAGTGAGAATTACTTAGCGTGCCTTATATCATCACGAATGTAGGTAATAGGCGTAAAAATCGCTTGGTAAACGAGTCCAGAAACGGTCGACTTAAGTGAAAACTAGTTTATTTATTTATTTTGTTAATAATATGACAAGAAAGAAAAAAATTGACCAAGGGTGACTCTATAGGTTGTTTAAAAATTTTTTAACAATTCATCAAATGTTTCAATTTAATTTTCATGTTCAGTGAAAAGTCTATTCTAGTTCTGCGATTATTTCAGATTTATCAAGCAACTGGCCTATAATGATATAATAACAGAACTTGAATATTACTTACACAGAACGTGAAAATTAACTTCAAATATTTGTTGAATTGTTTAATTTTTTTGAAAAAACCCGTTCTGAATCAGAAAATTTATATTTTTAAAGTTATTACTCATGTGCGTTCTAATTTCACACATGAGTTATTACTCATGTGTGAAATTATATTTTTAGTAAATAATAATTTTATTTTATTTCTACTTAAGCGAAACGATAGGAAAAACTTGAATTTATTCAAAGCATATTTGTTTTGGTATTCATAGTGTGAACAGATTCGTAGTAAAGATCAATTGAAAATGGTATTTCATATTAAGCTCCACCCAGTGCATAACATAAAGAAACTATATATATGTGTTTACAATATATCACCGATGGACCGTGATGCTGCATAAAAATCTACTTATTATTTATATTGTGTACGGGTAGATAATTTTATTATACAGAACAATACTTTCCTGGCAGGTCACTTTAGTGATGTTAGGGAAGTTTATACACAGTTTTACACACAGTGGATATAATATTGCATGGGAACTCTGCGCATTACATCTATTGGTGATGCTATTTTTTAAGCCTGGTATAGAATTATTTGTGTCCGCTTTTGTTCTTGGAAAGAAAACCATACTTACTTAATATTTTATAACAATTTAACAACCTATATTAATTTTGCACGTTTTTTGACAATTTTTGACACATTTTTTGACAAATCCTCCTTTAGATGCTAGGCTAGTAGTACACAATGGTATGTCCACAACCAGTCCTGCAGTGAGATATTGAACTGGTAGAGTAATGATTACAGTAGATTTAATGCTGTAGAAATGATATCCATGAGGCGTACGTGTGATAAATCCACGTATGACCGCGTTACTAAAAAATGTGGAAGTCTGATGTAAGCGTAATGATAATACGATTGAGAAAGGGATGTTTAGATGGTTTGGTCATTAGAGCAACTTTACGAAGAGGAGTATAAGCAGAATATATTACGCATAACAGTAATGGGATTAGACAACTTGTAATTCCGTATTGGATGAGTTGATTAATTATTGCACGACCTTTATAGTGAAGGTTCTAAATCGGTTTAGAATTTTTAATGTCTTGTTTTGTTAGGCTAGGTTAGGTTATTGTATATTTTAGTCGAAATGTATTTGAAGTTTCTTTTTCCAAATATTGTATTTTTTGATATTTTAAGATTTCGTTAGTTTTATGCCGCGTGTTTCGTGTGTATTGTGTATTTTCGTAAAATTAACTTTTTTTCTGAAAAGACAAACAATCCCGGGTTACGAAACACCTGTTAATATTTGAAAATGTCCTACTACCACCACAGTAAGCAGAAAATGTTGCCTGTATCGTGGTGGAGGACTTAGCCAGCCGAGAAGTTAAACACGCGACACCCGAGTGGGACCCAAACGCGATACCAACTCGGCTGTTAAAATTGCGTTTGTGTAAATTAGTCAAACATCTAGTACCAGTACTTTATATTTGTTAAATATAATATCTCCAAGTCCAATGCTTGTCATTTGGGGACTTTAGCTGTAACTTTCGATTAGATTTGAGCCTTCGAAAATTAATCTATGGCTAAGAGTGTTATACCTCCCTACAAAATTATTCCATAATAATCAATGATCGATTGGTTATGTGGTTGTGTTTTATCAATTGTGTGGCCGTCCATCCCCTCAGCCTACCTCTGCGGAGAGACGGTGTAATGGTTGGTTATCATCATAAACGCCCATAAAATGATTTTTTACCAAATACGAAGCTGTACAAAAAAAACAACGTGTTATTATTTTTAAAATCACCATAACCCATTTTCCACACGTTTTTCTTATTGAATATCTTCAATCAACAGTTTCCGTTATTGATATGTTCTGCAGCACAATATGTTTAGGTTTAAGATGTGCAAAAAATCTCCTCCGGTGGTCCTAGTCTAAATACACATGGTCCAGTTCGAAGAACAGCATCCATTGCTTTTTTTCCCGTCACAAATTATACTAAACACACAGCAATTTGTATTAATCAACATTTCCGAGAAAAAAAACGTCCGCAGAAAGGATGTGGACGATTTAAAATTTGGATGAAGTGTTTTAAACTTGTTTTACATCATAAGTTTTCCCACATACGGGCGTAATAATACTATAAGTTAAATATGGTTAAATTCAAAAACATTTATCTTTTGTCGAAATTTATTATAGGTAGGTACATAAATTACATTTAAAACGGTCGACTAGATTTTTCTAAAGTTTTACCTAAAAAAATACTTATCGATGTATCGCATTTCTATTATCCAGTACGATATTGTCTTTTCGTGTAACTGGCCCGCTCGTTTTGAATAAACTTCCCTCATCTCAGAATTTGGCTGAATTTAAATAGGTTTTAAAAACAAAATTATTTGAAAAATCATACCATTCATAAATCTTAACTTCTTATCAATGTATTCTAAAAAGTCATAAATAATAATATTTTAATTTTTATAAGAAAATTTTTCTTTTTTTTACTTTTTTGAAGGTTATTCCCATCAGTGAAATATATCATATTAGAATGTTAACAATAATAATCTAAACGAAAATATGAAAGATAAATTCGGATATATCTATCCGAGACGCTATCCAGGTTACAAACCAATTCTTAGAATGATTGTTTCCAATGAAAAGGGTATTTGCCCGTAATATGGAGAAAAATAATTAGTTGATAATAATGTTAATTCTAAAAATTTGAAAATATGAGATTGACAAATATGACGGTTTGACAGAAGGTGGCAATAGCGAAATTGGTTAACGTGCTCGTCCCGATTAGACGGAGAGGTCTGGGTTGTTGTTGTGGGTTCCAGTTGGGACCATTGTCTTTTTTCTGTTTTTCTGTGTCTTGTTCTCTTTCACATTTTCGTTTAGATTATTATTGTTAACTTATTCTAATTTAAATATTTTCATGTTTTTCAAAGGGCCGTTTTTGTGAAAAATCACCTCAAGGGCGCTGTTCAAACTTATAATATATGTCTACAATCTTCCTTCGGACTACAAACTGGACAAACCATTATAACAACTTATGGCTAAAAATTGCATCCATCGGTTCATCGATCACTGATGCGAAACTATATTTACAATCATTTGACCAATGTACACGATGCTGCGTAAAAATGTACTGTACAGGCAGAAAATATACAGGACCATACTCACCTGGGCTGGGTACACGTGAGATTTAATCCTGACATACCTATATTTAAATAATAATAATATGATCTTTAATGATACTCTCAGATAGGTAGGTATATTTGATTTAAGGTATGAGAGTCGAAAAATTTAGCTTTTCAGATTGGACCTAAATTCTTTCGGGCTTGTTATGCATCTTAGTTCCGGTCCAAGCCTTAGGCCCAGATGCTTCAGACTTCTTCTAACATTGCTCATAGCCTATTTAATTATTCAGCAGCTATTTACTAAGAGCGTTTGCCAGAAAGGAAATTGAAAAGCCTTTCTCTTTTACGGCATCAGATTAATAACATTGTTTAGGCACATTGCCCTTTTAGGTAAGTATGGAAAAAACACGGACCTCAAAGACGTTGCAAGAATTTTTCGATCACGTAGAAGCGATGCAGAAAGACTGTTTGAAATTTCAACACGGGATGACGACATGGAAACGGAGACGATAAATAAAGGCCGGCCTGTCAGACATCTCGAAATGGAGCTAGACTGCTAGACCAGCACGGTCCATTTAGGACTGTCTGAGAGACTCCGACAGATTAATTACAGCCTCCGCCTGCCCCGGCCTGGCAGACCTGACAGGTCCCTTGGATCACATTACCACCGCCACAGGATGAGGGGATGGACGGACAGGCTAATAATTACTAATTAGATTAGATTACTAAACACACTGGCTTATTTCAATGGTTAAGCTAATGGTTGCTTTAAGGAGGCGATTAAGTTAAAGATGGCTATGTTGCGTACCTGATAGTGTGAAAGGTAATCTATTACATATGAGTGAGTGAGCATACACTTGCCATAAAATTTTATGCAACTTAAAATAATATGGAACTACAGTCCAATTTACACACTTTCAACAATGTCTTAATTTTAAGAGGTTTAGAAAATTTAGTAGGTTATATTAATACCTAAAATAATTGTATGGTACCAACATAGTTTTATCTCTGCTAAATCAACTCTTACTAATCTAAGCGTTTTACACGAGTATTTATATCCGAGAGATAGATAAGAATTAGAAATCAAGTTGACTTAATATACACCGATTTTAGTGAAGCATTTGATAAACTGCCACATCCATTCTGACAATGAAATTCACAAACGGATAGTTAACCATCTTAAAAACATATAAAAAAGCTCAAACTAAAACTTAAATATGCCTAGTATCATTTTATTGTACGAGTGGTGTCCCACAGGGATCGCACCTTGGTCCAATTATATTTAATGGATTTACTAATGACACAGTTAGGTAGTGTATTTCACGATGTTAATGTTTTTTGCTGATTACCTAAAGATTTATAAAGTTATAAGAAGGATAAATAATAATCATCGATGAAAATAATATATTTATGGAAATAAATTTATTGATATTTCACCGAAAATTGTTTTATCCATAATTTTCTTAGTTGTTATTTACTTATATAACGTAAGTAAAGGTGTAATTCTTACAAAAGATTACTACTACGTAGTGTTTTCGTAAATTAACCCTTTTACACTTATGGTCAACTTAGTTGCATCTCACGTGATATTATCAGATCAAGAAATACCTTATGATCTGTAGGAGAGTTTCTATTTTATTTAGTATTATTAATCGGCATTATCGGTACTGACCGATTTGGAGGATTATCAAAACTCGTAATAAATGAATCAAAAGTATGTCCGTATATAACAAACTTAAATATAGGAATCAAAGAGAAACTGTTGCTGCTTACGCCACATTTGACAAATTTTATAGGAGAGCAGAAATAATGAAACCACAAATAGCTATGGACTTAGCTATGGACTTACGTGGTTTATCCTTTAGGGTACAGAATGATTCTATGCTCCCAGATCGAAAGTGGACAAGACGCACCTATTCAATAAAACTGTTATTATTTCATTTTCAATGCATAAAGGACATACATATTATGTAATTTTGTTGTAGAATTTTGCTATCTAATTCAGAATATACCTTCCAAAAAGTAAAAAAAAAACATTAAATACGTAAATACGATAGTTTACCTCTGAGCCACAGAAAAGTAATACACTTAATTAAGATCCTGTTTATAGCAAGTTCAGTAGAACCTTAGAGTAGAACTGACAGATCCATATTACGTTTGCTTCAAAGGTCCCATACCTGCTTGTACCCACTTGTCTCGCAGTATAACCCAATAGCCGAGGAGACAAGAAGAAGAGGCGCCTTGTCTAAGCCGAAAGGTTAAGCGAACGTATGTTAATTATACCGTCGGCTGCTCACTGAAATGCGATATTATGTGACGGGTACCGTTAGCCGGTTTTGGGAAAAAAATCACACGCTATTACCGTCTTACCATCGTGTTTACTCTAACGAGTGGGATGCTGCGAACTTTATATGGACTGTGGACGGTTGACCGAAAACGCCCACACCAGTTAGGTAATAACTTAGTAAAAGACACTTGGGTTTTTAGTTGATTTAGCATATTTTAAAATTATTAAGTTCTTGATTAATTGTAATAATTTGGAGATCAATAAGAATCTTTTATCCGTTTTTTCACATTAGCTACACTCAGGAGACCCTGAAGAAAATAACTCCTTCAATTCAATCTCTCAGGGCCTATGTCATCTTAGGGGATGCTGTGTGGGGGGTCTTTTTAAAGATAAGGGTAGGAAGTTCTGGGGAAGAAAAAGGTATGGAATAAAGGAATTTGGGGGAGAGTGTCCAGGGGGCCTAGTCCCTATCTTTTACGTTTACTAACAGTCTGTTATCTTAACTTGGTGATTAGAGCAAAGAGCAAAGATTAAAGCAACTGGCTAAAAATGGTAGTCAATGTTAAGATTTAGTTTATTTTATCGTCGCGACGCGTCGGGCCGATAGCGCACCGTGAAACTCTATGCAAAAATGTAAATTGTCTTCTGACAGATTGTCAGAGATTCAATGGTTTTCGCATTTGATGTTTCAAGTTACCTATTTTAAAAGAAACAACGATGACCGTAAGTTATGTATTTATTTAATACTTTTGTTTTGTATTTTTTTACATTAATAACTATATTTTGTAAGATATCGTGAGCTTTCCAAAAAGTAATTAATATAAAAGGACATTATAACCTTAAATTCACTTTGATCGCAACTAACTCGAATAGGTAAACTGTGAAAACACCCCCAAATGCCGCTACACTTTAAATATGCATACATTTTGAAAAGTAAACTAATTTCAAACATAATTACCACAAGAAACATCGGTTTCAGTCGTGATAAACGGAAAAAAATTGCATTTAAAATACGATTTTCATTCAAAGTTAAAAATTGACCTATTGACATTTGCGAAGTTTCGTATCAAACTAAATAGGCATGAATTACTTAATTTACCTAATCTAAGAACCTAATAACCTATTTTGTATACGTAAATAGTTGTCTTCTTGTAGTAATTGCTGAAATGAAGTGTGGTTTCCATAATCTGTGCTACATTTGTACTTTTGTTTCAGATCAACTTCAATGCCACTCGGAGGGAAATGATATAGTACTATTTTATAAATATGAAGTGAATAATGGACACGTATTGTCTGTTGTTGCACAATGGAAATGCATTCAGAAGACGAGAATGAAACAACCTGGAAAGACAAGACAACAGAATTGTTTCCCGAGTAAATATAAAGTTTTGCAAAATAAACGTGTGTAAATGAAATTAGTGGTTGTTACACGGATATGTAGACAGATAATATAATATCAAGTTTAATTGCAGATACGGGACCGGAGAAAACAACACAGAAGTGACGTAATCTATACTATGATGCCACCCGGAGGAAAATAATTCAACGGTGATGGTGTGTACCTATTTTAAAGATATGTAGGTATATATGTAGGTAGGTATATAATATGTAGATATGTAGGTATAAATTAGCCAAATATTATTATTATTATAGTGTGTGAATAATTAATTAGACAAATATGTAATTATTTTATTAACTGCTTCCCAAAGGTTGTGAACTTTGATAGATTAAAATGATACTGTTTTTCAAAGGTGGTGAACTTTGACAGAGTTTCGCTACAAGATTGTTAGGTGTTTTTAAATAATGTTTGTGTCCGAGATAATGACATAAAAGTCATGTAAAGCGTAAATATACTAATCGCTTGTGTATTGTGCTGTTGCAGATATGAGTAGACAATGCAGATGAAGGAAAGCTGGCAGGAATGGATTAAATTGAGACACAGTGACAGGAAATGTATATAAAAACAACAGCGATGACATTTGGTGTATTGAATTTTATAAAAGTGTCTGTTATGTATAACGTGAAGTGATTATTTGTCTTGTGTTATGTTGTATGATTAGTGAGAGATATAATGCCAAGTGTTTGATGAGTGCTGTTGAATAAATAAAATATTACACGTGTCATTAATTACCTACCTGAGAAGGTGGTTTAAATTGTCATATTAACTGCAGAGGTGTGTTACCTGCAGGACTATGTGTCAATGCTTGAATAAATGAGATTACTAACGATTTTATGTGTTGTTATTGAGTAAACAGAAATGGATGCGGCAGGTTTTTTATTATGTATAAAGTCAAATTGAACACGAAAGAGGTTTGTAAATGGATATTTCTTAAAGATTATGGATAGAGGTTCAATAATAACACGACACTTGTCAATTTAGAGCACTGCAAGACGATAGAGTGTTCGTAAATGTTTTTTTCTTGAAGAAACACATAGTTGAGATCGATTAGAGTTGTAATCACATGACACTTGTATATTTAGAGCATTTTGGCTGTGGCTAACGTACCTACATAAATACACAAATCATCAATAAGATTGCAATAGACATGTATCTATTTGGTGCATATTATTATAGTAAACATACAATAAGCAACTATTTACGTCGAGAGAGGTAAAATTTGCATCAAAAATCTATTTTTATTAGTGAAAATTTCCCCAGTAAAACGATCTCTTCGCTGCATTTGACGTTTTCGAAAGTATCGCACAAATTAATTAAATAACTCAAACTAAGAACCTAATAACCTATTTTTTAATATAAATAGTTGTTTCTTGTAGTAATTGTTGAAAGTGCCTAAAAGTTCGGAGGCTAGATGAATATTTCAGTTGACGTATCTTTTAATTCACCGTACATTATATCACTTAGGTACCTTTTAAAGAACAAAATTCGAATTAATCAACTTTGAAAAGTATGTCTTTCGGCAATGTGACACATCTAAATGTTCCCTGTTATCTAATCGGTAGGCCGATCGACTCCGATAGCTAAACGTGAAATTCAACGTTAGAAATCTGACTTTCCGACTTACGGACTACCAAAATCAACGAGAACTGTCAAAATACAAGGGCGTCAACAGGCGTCGTCTGTTAGCTAACATTGCTTAACATCAAATTTAGAATCTGTTAAGGTTAACATAAATTCCGGATTACGACTTGATAGAGACTACCAAAATTAGCGTAACTGTCAAAATACGTGTTTGTGACGTAATTAACGCGCTAACAGAAGTTAATAAAAGATAGAGACTAGGCCCCCAGGAGTTACAGACGTATGAATCCACCCCTCCCAGTGCGGTGTGAGGCGATGTTCCGAGAGAGTACGGCTGGAGAAGTCAAAGGGACTCTGTCAACCATTCTCTCCCGATACGGCCTGCCATGCAGCTGGTGGGCAAACGTATCCGCCGCCAAGACCCTGACAAACCTCACCCGCTGAACCCGGGCACCCCTGCTAAGTAACCAAACGTTGAGAACCACTTGGGGTGACCTATGGCAGAGGTGTTAGTTATCCAATAAATGGTTCTCGGGGCAGCGGTAACCCATACCCGCCTCCAAATTGTAAGTCCGTTCAACTCCCAAATCCGTTCTAATATACCACTTACCACTCACAACAATTGGTAAAGTTTAATTATTTTCTCCAACGTTTCCTAATTTTTAAAGCACTTTGTTCTGGTGACAAAAAAGCACTTTTCAAAGCTAGAAACATCTGAGCACTATTTTAAACTTTTCCATATTTTATTTTTTGAGCTTTAAATAATTTTGCTGTCTCGATAAATTGTGCGAATTTTCGGTAAAACCTTGCGAGTTAGAGGAAATGTTTGATTTTTTTTTTTTTAAATTTTGATATGCATAGTTCACTCCAATGCATTGGAATTTTTCCCTTCGCTTCTTCTACCTTCCACTTTGCCAGTGCTATGAGTTTCTTCAAGTTGGAGTCCTCAGTTTGGAGAGCAACATATCCAAAGTATCTTAGTATAAAGTTGTAGATAGATAGTTGAAAGCCTGTTGCAATGCCTAGCTCTTCCAGAATGGAAGGATTTATTGATTCTCGCTTTGTCACACTTATCATGTAATTAGTAAAAAAATGTCCATCACATACGGTTATTTTTATATTTTAATGCGTGTGAACAATGGCATTTTACTTATTGTTAATACATTTATTTATTTTTACTGCAAAATTCCAAAATTAAAATTAGTTTCTACATCGTGAGATTTTCGAGACGGTAAAACTACTGCTACCACAGACTGGAATATCGTCAAACATCTCTTCTGGAAGCAATGGCTGGTGTAATGATTAACAGATAACCTTGAGGAGGTCGCGAAACTGGATTTTTACAGTTTAAACATTAACGCTGCATATTAAAGTCGTTAATCGAACTAGATAAATATTTGAGGCGTGGAAATTCATTTCGGTGAATTGATTGAGTTTGAATAAATTATTATTTTACACACGCTCTACGTGTCTAAGAGATATAAATTACATGCTTCTACGGGTATATTGCTGAAGATGATTGCAAAGATTTAAAAAATAGTCGAAATTAATGTTTTTTTTTTGCATAAGTGAATAGTTGTCCTGATTGGTTTGATGGTAATATTTTATAGGACCGGAATAATTTAATGAACATTTACTGTTATGACTATTTAATATTAAGGTTCATATGGGGGCAATCTTAAAAGTAAATCCTCCAAAAAGTTTTCATTCATACTATTGGCAACACTGTTGTTTGTTATTAACATTATTCGAAGCCTTACACCTTTATCTGTCTTTACAAAGGAGCGAAACATATTTAGGATGTTCTTTATCTTCATCAAGTCCTTGTATAATTGTACCGATCTTAAAATTTTGCTTTTGCTTTCCCGAAAACGTTCATTACAGAAGTTGTTATATTATTTAAATAATAGCATTTCAAAAAACATATGTTCCCAATTATGTCCCCTGCCTGCAAACTGTATCTAAATTTCTCTAATAAACATTACACAGTGTTAAACTCATGTTACCTCCCAAGTAATATGGTCCTGTATATTTAATTTACTACATTTTAATGCAGCAACACGTTCGTTGGTCAAATGAATTGTACTAGTGATTAGTTTGTATTAGTGATCGACGAACCAGTGGTCGCAGAAATGTTTAGTGCGGCCATGTGCTTTGCACATTTCAAGCAATAATTCAAAACCCCCGTCGAGAGTCCGAGGTCTATTATTAACAGGAAAGTTCTAATTTCACAAAATATAATACAAATGTGATAAATTTACGAGAATGGATTTTCCTTTTTTTATGAATACCAAAATCCAAAACACAAAAAGCTGAAAACGTTATTTTGGGCCACAAAAAATCTTCAATTGGTCCGCAGGCTGGGCATGCTTGGTCTAGCCTGTAGTTAGTAATAAGATAGAGCATTGTAGAAACAGTTATATCATAATTTTTGTACAGTGCGCCCTTTACGTGATTTTTCACAAAAAACAGCGCTTATAAATCATCGAAGTTTTTTTTTTCCCCCACTCCCGAACAAGTCTATGCGCACTTCACTGGATTACTCGAAGTTAACATAATTAAACTCCGGTTTCATTTTATTATTTATTTACTCTGTCCTGGCCCGTGATTCATTCACCTTTAAACGTCGTTTTACACATTTTCATATTACTCCAACTGATGTGATCCAATTCGATTATTTGATTCGCTTGATAACACCATATCTTCCAGAGAAATCTCCAACTTCTACTAATTTCTGAATGCCCACCACTTCTTGCCAAATTAACAAAGAATCCCTCTCCAAAGCGTACTTTTTTTCTTCATTTTATAAAATACTTCTAATCGAATATCTAATCGAAGAAAGTCTATCATGAGACGTACGTACTCCAATCTGGGGTCCCACAGGGATCGGTCCTGGTACCGACTTGGTTTTTGTTGCATTTCCATGATCTTTTGTCATGTGCACAAATTCATTGTTATACCTATATTATGTTATACGGATGACAATTCGTCCATTGACAAATTAAGTCATGACGGTCCCAAAAGGACACACAAATTTCAACAGCTCGGAGGGCTTTGGAGCAAATAATGAATGGTTACCTCGAGGTGGTTTCTTCTTGGGGTAAGAATAAGTTCATCGAATTTAATGTTTCAAATACGCAATCATGTCTGATAAGGTCTAAATAACAATCTAATCTCCTTCAAAAGAAGCAATTTTCTCAACATGTCTTCCATTAACATGATTGGCGTAACTCTAAGTCCAACTCAGACACGGGGCTATATCGAAGCCAGAGTCAAGTTAGCTTTGTTTAGTAGGTACTCAAAATCTTTGAGATCATAATATATTTAAATGTTTTTTTTTTTTTAAATGATCAAACTATTTGGCGTAGGGTCGATTTCGCTTAACAGGGCCGAAGAAGTACAATATCTACTTCTATATTATCTAAAGTGCAACATATCTGAGCTTTACTTATTAAGATACGTACAAGTTAGTGGAAAAACAACCAAAAGTACCCACGCACAAGCCGTAGAGAGATATGCACAAAAATAAACGTTTGTGGAGAGAAGAAAACGGTCTCACAGACCAAGTCTCAAGTCTCACAGCCAAAGTGCACGGGGTCACTGACATTGCATGGTCAGTAGGACCTACCTCCATTATCACCTCTGACAGATACGCATTGTTTACCAACTGAAGAATTCTACGCTTAGCAGACTGCATTCTTGTGGTGACCACGCCAACACAAAATAGGTTTGTAGATACCCATGTAGCACTGATCAGAAAACAAGTAGAAGTGTTATTTTTTTACGTGAAAACCGCTTAGTTTGGGAGGTGGGTATACATACCGCCGCGCCGCCCCGGAAATCATTTATTGGATAACCGACACCATAGGTCACCCGAAGTAGTTCGCTACGTTTGGTAATTTATCAGGGGTGCCCGGGTTCATGGGGTGAGGATTTTAAGCCTCCGCAACCCGAATTTCTACCAATTTCTTACATATATATCTCCCTTAAACACTTCAGGTTTTAAAGCTCTAAAAAAAAAAAATATTTTTGAAGAAAATATCTAGGCATTCGTCGCGCCGAAACGCAAATTATATAAAATTCCCTCGATAGAAAAAAATCGCAAAATATGCTCCAAAAATTATTATAGTCACGTTTGTTTCAGTTATTTTACAAGTTATGCGTATGAAAAAAATCAGTGTTTCTTTAAATGCTGTTTAAGACAACCCTCGCGAGATTTTTGGTCTATTTTAAACGAGTCGTGTTTTATTAAAGATTTTCACAATTTTTGCATCGCTGTAAATGTAAGCGCGCTCCTCTAACATTCGTAATTTCATATCTCTCCATCTTCTTCTTTTTGAGGCCGGTTACGGAGCCTTAAATTCTTGCCCTTTTATCGGTTTGACTCTTCAGTGCTATGTAAGTACACAATGTACTCACAAAACATGACGCGACGTCGAAATGGTCGTAGATTAGTTTGACGTAACGAGTTTTTTGTAGTGGCCTGATGTATGGTTATTTCTTTCTTTTAAATGTTCTTTAGTTTATTAATTTTATTTAAATATAAATGAATTAATTTCAATATAAGTTCATTAATTGATTTCAGAATAAATAAATTAAATAATGTCAATATTAATTAATTAATTGCATGTTGTACCACTTATATTTAATATGCTGCCATATGATTTGAAAAAATGTTGCTCGACACCTAAATTTGCACTATTGTTAAAAACATGGCTGTTGGAATCAGATTTTCTGTATTAACTGACTCCTCGTTCATTTTTAATTTTTTTAGACGTGTCTTCATATTTTTTTATACTAATCTATGTTTCTATTATGTACTCGTATTTTATTAAATTGCAATATTTTTTTCTTCTATTGTAAGAGATTTTATACTGTACTATGTTTTTGTCCACACTATTTTCCTGCCTACAAGCTACTTGCAGTAGCTTTGCAGGTGTAATGTAAACAAGAAAAAAACCTATTTTCTGTAATAAAAAAAATGTTAATAAAAAAAAAAAATAATTTCAATATAAATTAATTAATAATTTTTAATATAAATTAATAAATTTCATTATAAATGAATTAATTTCAATAGAAATTAATCAATATCAATAAACACTTCGTTTATTAATTTTAATATAAATGTGCATATTAAGGGCCAGTTGTTTGACTGACCGTCACATTTGACATCATACCAGAAACGACTGAGCGTTTGACGTCTACTATGAAAGAGACGGCATGAGAGAGCGAGAATAAATTACTATAAGAGTGTGAACGGTTGTCCAATGTCTTTTCTTCATCACATTTTACTATAGATACACACTATATTAATTACAGCTCTTGACTACATTACATTATTACATTATTCCGCCATACATTATTACAAATTAGAGAAAGACACTAAATTAATATTATAATACCCCGAAATAAGTAAAAAGAAAAGAAAATAAAGGAATATGATCATGGAAATCTAAAGGAGAATCTTTGCCCCAGAAGTGAATAAATCGGGGGCGCTCGAGGAAGATGTGGCACAATCAAGCTAATACAACACTCGCGATGAGTCGGTCCGTGTTAAGAGCCAAAAATAACAGAAGAGTATATAAGAGACGAAGTACGAATGTGAATGAAGCAAGGAATATATAGCGATCAATCCATTCTGTCTACCCCTGCGAAGAAACTGCGTGGTGGTTAATTAGATTTCATACACCCAATGCCCTTAGAGAGAACCATTTAGATATCATTAATGAACATGATAAACAATTTAACGACAAGCTAGAAAGCAGGTATTTACGACGTTTAATGGCGGGAATTTAAATGCTCAGATAACGGAATTGGTGTTAGTTTATAGCCAGGTAGAATCATTTATAATTCGACTATAAAACGTAAGAGATAATTTATCTTAATTATAACTACGTCCTAAAATGTCAGTGAAGTTATTTATTGGGTGCAATGGATTATCAATTTAGAATAGGTACACAAGGTGGCCCTTGCGGCAACCCCGAAAAGAACTTTTAAATATCGCCAGTTTCCATTAAGAAGTTTGATTATTTCATTTGAATAAATCTCTCATCCTCATTCCTCAGGACAAACAAATTAATTATATAGTATTTGTAATTTTTTACATCTGTTTTATTTTTTTCTTATATTTAGTAAAATTTCTAACTTTTGGAATAAAAAGCTTCTACCTATCATGCCGATGCTTTGTGTTTCCATCAAAGCAATCAAAACATGTATACACTACGTCAATGCTTGCAGCCATAAAATAAAATATAATTGATTTATAATTGGAATAACTATTGTCATAATAACTTTTGAAGGTTAACCCCACCGTATGTAATATACTTGAAGAAGAAGATAATACTAATAAATCTAAACAAATATATGAAAAAGAACAAGACATGGAAAAATACTGGGGCTCGAACCCAGGACCTCTTGGCTTACCGGGACAAGCGCGTTAACACCAAATCGGCCATTGGGATCTTTTATTTTTAAGCCATTTATATCGCTCTATTTTTTTCCACATTTTTGGTGACTCCATTTTTTTTAATGATCACGAAGTTCTAAATAATTGGTTAGTAACCTAGATAGTATCTAATGATACCTATTGACCTTTTCTAAAAGTCTAAATCATAGGTTCTCAACGTGGGCGATAACGCCTCCTTGGGGGCGTTGCAGACCTTCATGGGGGCGGTAGAAGACCAAGAGAAAATTGGGGGGCGTTTCAGACTTTCAGGGGGGCGGTAGGAGACCCAGAGAAACCCATCCTATCTTGCCCCATCCAATTCACAAAAATATTTCCCTATCCCATCACGCCCCCTCCGTTGCGGCAAACGTGACCCCGTCGTGGTATACCATTACGCCCCCTTCGTCGTAGTCAATTGCTTTGTCGGATTCACGAGTTAGGGGGCGCTAGAAATAAAAAATATTCTCAAAGTGGGCGGTGGGCAAAAAAAGGTTGAGAATCTATGGTCTAAATGATTACATATTAAATTTTTATAGGGAAAACTTTTTTACCCATCAACGTAATAAATATATCATTAAAATTAGTCGAACGTAATATTGTTAGTTTTCAATTTGAAATATAAGATCAACTAACATTACTTTAAAAAAGAGGCCCCAATAGCCGAGTTGGTTAAGGCGTTTGCCCAGTAAGACAAGAGGTCCTGGGTTTGAAACCCAATTGCGACCCTTATTTTTTTATTGTCCTGCGTCTTGTTAAGTTTCATATTTTCGTTTGAATTTATTAGTATTGTCTTCTTCTTCAACAAAATATAATGAATTACCCGTAACAATTGCCAAATCAGACCTTTCTCTAGATGCCTTTCGTCAACTATTTAACAGCTAATAGTTCAAATGAGCCCAAATCTTGAACTTTGTCTTGATAAGCTTCTCTAGCGTATTGCTTATCAATGCCGTTGCAGTAATTATTTATAGGTGTAATCAACAATTACATATTCAAATTAGATACAGACAATAAATTACTTCAAAATTCAGCTTCCTATAAAACCTTCCATCCCATTACTGATATATTAGTTAAAGGCGGAGATTTGGAAATAAATTGAGGAAGAATTTCATTGATTGAAACACCCGTTTGATGTTAATAAACTATAAACTATTGCATAGTAGTACTAAATCTTGAATTTATCGCACAGGCATTTATACATAGATAAATATTCAACGCTGTTACTGTTGCTGTAGATACAAGAAATAATATTTAATTAATAGATGCCGATGAAATGCGCAGTCAACATGTTGTTAAATATTAATTATTAAATATTTGGGCGTAAAAACCCAATGAATTGTTATTATTTACTAGCGCTGACCAGTGAAAGATCGTCAAATTGAAAGATCCATTAGATTGAAGGATTAAAAAACCCGTAAAAGAACATTAGAATTGCAGGATACCTCAGGAACCATGTCTTCCAAAAATAAATATTTCAATAATTGTTCTTTATAACATAACTATTTGGGGTACCCGGATTCGCTCAGGGAGTTAATTTGAGTTTGAACTGACGTTCGAACAAACGACGGATCTTTATATACCCCTACCAATGGGTAGCCCCACCCATAAAAAGGCTTCAAATGGTCCACAATGTTCCAGAACATTCCAAAATATTCGAGAGTACTCTGGAATGTTCCACAATGATGCGGGATACTCCGAGATGTTCCCGACCGTTGCAGACTATTGCCAATTATTATTACCAGTTCTGGAATGTTGTGGAATGCTCTTGAATACTCTCGAATGTTCTGGACTGTTCTAGAAATGTCTGGAGGGCGCAACTTCCAGCCCTTATATTGTCAAAAGCATGCCCTTCAGGTAAAAACGGGAACCTTCTTCATGGATGGGAGATAGAAGTCTATCACACACAACTCCCTTGATCGTACCAGAACTCGTTTCTGAGTTTTAGCGGCACGCACATTGTACACTTTCTTTCACAATAAATATTGATTATAATTTTTAGTTGACCAATTAGAGGGTATTGAAGACAATATTACCGACCCTCAAATAAAAATTTGAAACAGAAAAATCAGAAAAAAAATATGGTCGCATTTAGGAATTGAACCCACGACCTTTTCGGGCCTCAATTCACCTTGTTGGGGCTCTGCTCTAACTACTGAGCTAATTCGCCCCTGTTCCCTTCGGTCATAATATGTAAGTATAGGAACTACCAACATTATTTTCATAACCAAGGTCCCCGATTTAGTTCCTAGATGCGTCCGTATCTTTTTCAGATGTTGTGTTTAAATTTTTTGTTTGAGAGTCGCTAAAATTGTCTTCCATGATTAGTATTAAAACCAATTCCTGTCAATAGATGGCATCGCATGTAGTTCACAATGCCCATTAATGCTAATGGCAAGGTGTTTAGTGGTGTCAATTCTGCGCATCGCACGAGGTTCTGAGATTGCAAATCTCGCTTCGGGGTATCCGGCATTTACTACTACACTTACTTTACAACACAATACTAAATATTTTTTAGTACACAACAATGACGACCGGCGTAGTCCAGCGGTAAAGCTCTTGACTCGCACTCCTAAGGTCACTGGATCGAATCCTGGCGCGCGTGGTAAATAAATTTTATTTGATTATTTGTATTATTTCACAATTTATTAAATAAAAATAATATATTCTAGTATATTTGACTAAGTTAATACATAAATAAGAGATCGCTTTCGTAAATATGGAAAAAGCGCAGACCCGTGAAAAATCACGAAATCAAACTAAACTTGTGTAACGTAAAATCAATAGGGTGCGGGTTAAAGTTAATTTAAAGTCAGTATTCCTCGTATGAACTGTTTATTTAGAGCCTATTACACAGCGGTTACAATTTTAAGCACTGCTTCCCTTTCCAGCAAGGCGGAAGTGACCATAGACCAGCAAGCGTCCCTCTACCCAAACGTCTTCTTCTTCTTGAGTATAGATCCGCGCTATTGCTAGCCATCTGGGTGTTACACTCGTCCATCCTGACTGGTTGTCGTGTCCCCACGACTCTCTCTCTCCTTGCCATAAAAGGTCTGGAAGCATAAAACATATTACCTCCTGCCACTATTATGACATTAATCGCCACCAATGTGACGTGCTATTGCTCGACACCATAGTTAAGGTGACATACAATCGCCACCAATGTGACATAATAAAATATAATAAGTATTGCTCGACACCTGAGTTAAGGTGACATACAATCGCCACCAACGTGACATAATAAAATATAATAAGTATTGCTCGACACCCGAGTTAAGGTGACATACAATCGCCACCAACGTGACATAATAAAATATAATAAGTATTGCTCGACACCTGAGTTAAAGTGACATACAATCGCCACCAATGTGACATAATAAAATATAATAAGTATTGCTCGACACCTGAGTTAAGGTGACATACAATCGCCACCAACGTGACATAATAAAATATAATAAGTATTGCTCGACACCTGAGTTAAGGTGACATACAATCGCCACCAACGTGACATAATAAAATATAATAAGTATTGCTCGACACCTGAGTTAAGGTGACATACAATCGCCACCAACGTGACATAATAAAATAAAATAAGTATTGCTCGACACCTGAGTTAAGGTGACATACAATCGCCACCAACGTGACATAATAAAATATAATAAGTATTGCTCGACACCTGAGTTAAGGTGACATACAATCGCCACCAACGTGACATAATACAATATGATAAGTATTGCTCGACACCTGAGTTAAGGTGACATACAATCGCCACCAACGTGACATAATATTTACCTACTAGCTTTCTAGTAGGTCAATCAAGTCTTGGGTCTCTGTTTCACTGTCGTTGGATTCCGACTCGCTTGGCATGGTTGGAGCACTGCGATATGGCCTGAGGGAGTCAACAGCGACAACTGCATTGAAAGTTTTGTATCCTCGCATACCCTTAATACTCCTTATCTTATATCTATCGTTGTCCAGAACTCTGGTCACTTTGTAAGGACCACCATACAGCGATTTTAATTTTCTGCTCAAGCCTCCTAGATTTGTTGAACTGTCCTTCCAAAGTACAAGTTCCCCCTTTGAATATTTTGTCGCTGCCTTTCGCCTTTTGTCGAAGGACTTTTTCATTCTTGAGGCCGCCTTCTTCATGTTTTCCGCTGCCTTTATTCTTCTGGACTCTAATAATTGCATCTCTTGTTGTGCACTATTTGTATCAGCTTCCAGTTCAGGTAGCAAATTTCCCTTGTAAGCGAACATCAGTTGAAAGGGAGAATAGCCAGTACTCACATTCACTGTGTTGTTGATTCCCCACAGGATGTCTGGAATTTCACAGTCCCAAGCATTTTTGCTGGCTGCTCCTGTTCTAATGGCTTCTAGAATAGTGCGATTAGCACGTTCTACTTGACCGTTGGCTCTGGGTGTGGCCACAGCGCACAGCACATGTTTTATCTGTTTTTGCTCGACAAATTCTTTAAAATACCTGCTGGTGAATGCTAGTCCTCTATCCGAAATGACTCTTACGGGATACCCAACAATACTAAATATCTCCTTGAGAAGTTTGATGCTTTCAATCGATCCCACACTACGAGATGGTTTTGCAACCAAAAATTTTGAGAATGAGTCAACAGTCATAAGCAGATATTGATTTCCTTTACTGCTTTTAGGGAACGGCCCCAAATGGTCTATGTGAATAGTGTGACCAGGTTTCAGGGGTTTTTCTATAGGATGGAGTTTGCCTTCTATACGGCCATATTGTCCCTTCTTATAGGCGCAGTCAATACAACCCTCCACATATTTCTTTATGAACCTGGTCATCTTTGGGAACCAGTACATCTCCTTTATCCTGGACTCACATTTCTTTAGTCCGGGGTGTCCAATCTCATCATGGAATTTGTGCAAGAGATTCCATTTTGCTATTTTAGGAACCACAAGTCTCTCTCCATGCAAAGTTTTCCTATAAAGTCGTCCTTCCTTAAACGTGTAATTGTTGCTAACATCTTTATTTGGTTGTGCGCTTTTTAGCTGCTTAACTTTAGAACTTGTTGATTGATCTTGCAACTGAAGTGATAGGAACCAATCCTCTGCATTTATCTTTGACACTTGAACCGGTTGAACGGGATTTCGACTCAAGGCATCGACATGTTGCATTTTAGTACCCGCTCTGTATTCTATTTCCATGTCGAAATCTTGTATCGCTAGCCACCATCTTGCAATCCTAGGGATGAGGTCCTTCTTAACTAACGTAGAGCGTACTGCTACACAATCGGTTACTATTTTGAAATGTATTCCCGTTAGGTAAATTTTAAATCTTTTTATGGTCTCTACAACAGCAAGTGTCTCCAGTTCGTAACTGTGGTAAAAACACTCTTCCTTGGAAGTTACACGACTGAAATATGCGACAGGTTTCAACGCCGAATCTTCTTGAACTTGAAGTAAAATTCCTCCTATGCCCAGTTTGCTGGCGTCTGTGTGTATTTCAGTCTGAGCGTTGCAGTTGTACAGTGCCAGAACTGGGTCTGAAGTAAGGATATTTTTCAAGGAGGCAAACGACTCACTCTGATCACGGCCCCATACCCAGGTACAGTTTTTCTTGGTAAGTTCAGTCAAGGGCCTGGCAATAGTTGCGAAATTTTTGACAAATTTTCGAAAGTAGCTGGCTAGGCCAATAAATTGCCTGATCTCGTGGGCATTCTTTGGTGTAGGGAAATCAGCTACCGCGCTGATTTTAAATTTCCCTGGTTTGATACCATTTTTGGAAATTCGGTGCCCTAAGTAATCTATCTCCGTCTTCAGGAAGGAGCATTTCTCCAGGTTGAGTCGAAGGTCGGCTTTATCGAACAAACTCAGTACGGTCTCCAGGAGCACCAAGCCTTCTTCCTCAGTGTGAGAAGGGATCAAAAGATCGTCCATGAATACTAGTACTTCTTTGTGCCGTAGACTTCCTAAAACTTTATTAATGGTTTTGACGAAAACGCATGGTGCATTTGCAAGTCCGTAAGCCATTCGAGTATATTCATATTGTCCATCCGGTGTTACAAATGCAGTCTTCGAAATTGAATCTTCAGCTATGGGTATTTGATGATACCCTTGTGCCATATCAAGGCTGGTGAAGAACATGTTCCCAGATATTCTGTTAACTTGATCTTCAATATTTCCTACTGGGTATCTGTCCTTCACCGTTATCGCATTCAGGGCTCTGTAATCTACGACTAACCTGACGTCTCCTGTCTTTTTTTCCACTAAAATAATGGGACTTGCGTACTCAGATTCAGATTCTCGAATTATTCCGCTTTCCAGGAGGTCGTCTATCTTGTTCCGTACAATTTCTCGTTCCTTAAAAGACAGTCTATACGGTTTGTAATGAACTGGTTGGGCAGTGGTCGTAATTATTTTCATTTCCCCAAATGTAGTTTTACCGAGCTCCTTCGTGGATGTAGCAAAACAGTGGGACCATTTATGTAAAAGTCCCAACAGGTTTTTCTTATGCACCTCATCTACTTCTCCAATGTTTATGTCTTCCGTAGCAAGTGAATTGTATTCTACGGGTATCCTTTCACCTTGAGAAGCACTGTCTCCAACTAGTCTTTCTGCCCTAGCAAGTAAGCATCCTGCAGCCAACTTAAGCTCTCCCGATCCCAAGTTCGTTACTTCAATACAAGCTTCAGGACAATCTAGAAGCGATTCTGGGAATGAATAGGATTGTTGACCGAGGCAAAGCATCCTAGGCTTCACCAATAATCTCCCTTCTTCGGTTGCGACAACATCTACTCTGAAGGATTTTCCCACAGGTATCATTGTGGTGGTTTTGATTCTCACCGGGAGTTTTCTTTCGGAGTCTTCGGTGATGTTAATTTTTGAAATCGATTCGAAGCCATTTTCCTTGGTAAATATGGCTCTACCACTTGACACTGTCATCTCGATGCCATATGAATTTATTATAGGCTGGCCAATTAGAAAGTCTACATCATTCATGTCGCAGTCTGTGACCAAAGCTCCCGTATCAAACTCAATATTATCAATGACTACGTCAATCTTTATTTGGCCCATCGCTGGAACACATGTCCCTGTGAATCCCTTAATAATATATGAGGTGGCTTCCAAGGGAACTTTTATCGCTTCAGCACTTTTGTTGTTGATTATGTTGACTTGACTGCCCGTGTCTATGAATCCGCACAACGAGATCCCGTTTACCCTGACTTCCTTGAGGTAAATGCTGTTCAGTGCAAATGAAGGTGAAATTCTTACCTCTTTCACAGGAATTTGGTTTTCCTTCGAAATGTGAGCACGGCAGGTGGCCTCTCGATGTCCAAAGCGCCCACACCTTAAGCATTTCTCTGATGGCTGTTGCTTGAAGCGGCAATCCCTAGCCACGTGGTTCCGTCTTGAACATATGAAGCACCTGGTCTCCTGCTGCCTGGGTTCCTGCTGCCTGGGTTCCTGCTGCCTGGGTTGCCAGCCTCCTGACTGGGAGGTTCGGGGAGTGCCAGTTGATTTTAACGCTGACGTTGGTGTCGGTGTTGACGTCACTGGAGACTGGTAGTGCTCCAAGGCTGCCAAAAATCCCGCATATAATTCGTCCGGTTCGCTGCACTTAAACGCACGAGCATTCGCCTGCAATTCGCTCGGTAGCCTTTTGATGAGTAATGACACTGCCGCTTCCGTGTCTAAACGGCACCGATTTATCATCGCGAGCTTGGCGTGATAGAAATGAGACATCGTCTCCTGCGGCAACTTCTTTCTCTTCACCAATTCCTCGAGCAGGTCGGCGTAATCATGTTGGCGAGGGAAAGCTCGCTCGAGTGCTGCTTTCCACTCACACCACTCCAAGTCGTAACGCTCCAAACGATTGAACCACGCTTTCGCTTGACCGGTCAATCGCGTTTGCATGGTGAAGGATTTTTCGTAATTGCTCCATCCGTGGATAAGCCCCAGCTGCTCGATCTTATGAAGCCACGATGATACATGACAGTCCTTGTCTTCTGGGTCAAACAGCGGAACTAACTCCGCCACAATTCGTAATGGCGGACCTTTGCGGACGCCGTCACAGTTTGTCTTCTCCTCCATGATTTCCTTTAGAGTTTCTCTAATTAGTTGTCGTGCGGACTTCTTTGGCATGTTCCTTTTGGCCTTGTACCCTTTGCTGAGGAGGACACCTTTCCCGATTCCCGACATTATGTAAAATAAACAATGGGAAACTCACAAACGGCGACGGACGCGATGTTAGAAAACAAACTTCAAACACTAAGTTCACTGTAATTCACGGCACATTCAATCGATCCCACTTCTGATATGTAACGTAAAATCAATAGGGTGCGGGTTAAAGTTAATTTAAAGTCAGTATTCCTCGTATGAACTGTTTATTTAGAGCCTATTACACAGCGGTTACAATTTTAAGCACTGCTTCCCTTTCCAGCAAGGCGGAAGTGACCATAGACCAGCAAGCGTCCCTCTACCCAAACGTCTTCTTCTTCTTGAGTATAGATCCGCGCTATTGCTAGCCATCTGGGTGTTACACTTGTTAAGATTAACCCTGGGAAAGTTTAGAAAAGAAAACATTTCAAACACAGAATTGAAATAATATTCCTATAAAAACAATATTATGTAATAAGTAAGTACACTTTATCGCTTGTACAGACAGATTCTTTAAATTAAAATAAAATTTTGAAAATGACACTTTACTTCACAACAAATCCGAGTACATTGAACAAGAGTCAATCACAGACAAACCCACAACCGAATTAATTAATAATTTTTTTGAGCGGTTTTGATAACTTCGGGAGCTAACACAACCTATGGGCGTTTGAGAAATTATATTACCATAACAACATCACAGACTAAAGGTATATTCCATAAAGTATCCTTTTTACCCTCGAACCATCGATGTACGAAGGTTGTAATAATCCTAAGACTTCGATTTATTGATCAACATTGGTTAGGGCTATCCAGATAAGATAGCAGATATAGAAACACCCATAGACAGCTCAATCTGCAATATTATAAGATGCCGATATCGCTATATACCCGGTATAATGTTATCGGGATGAATTATTATTGTGTGCAGTTGTAACTATCAGATAAGCGAATCTGATCTGTCAACCATTGTCATAATATTTTTTTATTTAAAATAGACAATTCACCCTAAAAAGAGTGCTTTGCTAAGGTGCCTATTTATAAGAATTTGATATCTTCTCTTTCATGGATGCCAATTGTTTAATTATTTTAGGAAAAAACACTTTTTGCAAGTTATGCTTTAAAATATTAAGATGAATTAATTGTTAAAAATAAATTGTATCGGTGATTCAACGCAATAATCTATTTGTTTTGTAAATTTAGTTATTAATTTTACGGCAATGTCTGTAATATAAGGGGTGTTAGTTAAGGGACCTATACTTGTATTACTTTAACCAGTGGTTCCTGACATTATAAAAACTTGCTTTAGAACAAACTATTCGGGTTTAAGTTTATAATAATATCAACATAGTAAATACACATTCCTCTATAATTACCTTCATAGTACCTTAAGCACTTTTGTTTTACTCTTATTATACTTAAACTAATTGAACTCTATGTTATATACTATACGCTTATCTTATTATTATACTCCTGAACAAACATGTGTATTTATAATAAGTAATACATGTACCTAAAATCCGGCAAGGCGTAAATATTTAAATAAATTATTTGGAGTAAAATATGTCAATGAAATTTGGGTTTTCTGTAACTCGGATTTGGATGTCTTTTTTTCGTCACTGGCCATTCAGCCGATTGTGCCTGAAATAAGTATATTTCAGGCACAATCGTGAAATTAATAACTGAATTTAACAATAAAATGATGTGTGCAATGATTATTAAATTAAAGAAAAATGGTGGAACGTGCATACAAGCTGCTTTTGTGGCAGCTATGCGTGACTTATTATTTGTTATTTTTAAAAATCTTGTAATTTCAATTTTTGAGATAGGGAAGACGTAGGTGGGGAAGTATCTGGCTATTCAGATCTGGTCACCAAACACGGCTAAAGCCATGGCGATTTCCACTCTGGAACGTGCCGCAAATATACTATATATTATTTTTAATTAATAAATTGTGAAATAATCAATTAAAATTTATTTGCCACGCCGGGATTTGATCCCGCGACTTTCGGAGCGCGAGTCAAGAGCCTTACCGCTGGAGTACGCCGGTCGCCAATGTTATACCTATAATAAAAAATATTTAGCATTATGTTGTAAAGTAAGTGTAGTAGTAAATTCCGGATGCCCTAGAAGCGAGATTTGCAATCTCAGCACCTCGTGCGATGCGCAGAATTGCACGCGCGCAGCACTCGGCAGACAGGGACACCACTAAACACCTTGTCATTAGCATTAATGGGCGTTGTGAACTACATGCGATGCCATCTATTGACAGGAATTGTCTCTATCTACTTCTAGTGGGTTGCAATGGTGTGAAATGTGCATATACATTTGCAATTAACATAAATACCTACAGTGGCCGAGTTGGCATCCCACCGAGACATCGTGTGTTCAATTCGTCGGCTTGCTAAGTCCTCCATCACAACACAAGCGACATTTCACGCTTACTGTGGTAGTAGTAGGAGATTAATGTCAGGTTTTTGTCAGGTTATTCTTAATCTGGAAATGTTTGTGTTTCTTTAAAACCAAGAATAAAAACCAACATTTTGGTCCTTCAAGCCGGATATGAACCACCGGCCTATGAATTTATAGTCCACCCAAACGCCGCAACAATATTGGTGATCACCGTTTTATGGAGACCGTGAAGAAATAAATAAAAAACAACTTGAATATTCGAACTCGCATATTTTTCATATGTTATATCCAATTCGCCCATTCTAAAAGGCTACCGTAACCACCGTGTTAACCACCATTAAATTTTCCAACACAAATGATTTTATAAAAAAAAGTTACAAAGTTGAAAATTGAACAAAGTCACTTCCATTTAATGGTATTCTGCAACAAAAAAACTCCACCTTTCCTGTGACGAAGGTATACTTAATGAGTTAAATTATATTATAAAAGTTGTACAATCTAGTTTGAGACTCTCATTTCCAGGAACTCTGTATCCTAATGAGATACCAGATTCTTAATTAAATCAGCATTACGGCTTGATTTTATATTTTCACACGTGTCGTTAAAGCTCACAAGTGAATTGAAAAATACCTTTGAACTAGACCGGGGATTCGCCAAGAACTAGATTTACGGTCTTCCTTCATGTTTATCATCCACATCTTACTCGATTAAGTTGATTTCTGGCGTGATTGAATTACCGACATTAATAATCAGCCTTACGATAGATTCTGTCGGAGGGATGTAAACCATACAGACACTACTTTCGTTAATGTTGCAGGAGTAAGAACTTTATTCTAGAATCATAATTGTTCATCACTTATTCTAGAAACATTTTATATTACTTGTAATATGACTGTCAATAACTACAACGCGTCTTAAATGGCACTTGTGCCGTTAATTCTAGATAAATGAACAATCCAAAATTGTTTTGAAACAAATAGTGAAAGATCTAGAAATGAGATCAGTTAATGAGGAACTACTGTCAGTGAACATGATAATATCTTTAAAGTGTAAGATGTCTCGAAAAAGATAAAGAAACATATAAGTTCTGTTCTGCATTTTCCTTTCTAGTAGATCTTTTAATGCGTACTCTCACGTACTCGTCGTTTCCAATCCTACTGATCAACTGTTGAGGCGAACTTTTGGCTCAACACTCCCCAAAGGCATAAATACGCCTTTCCCAATGCAATTCTCCGACCAACAGTCAAATCTAGCGTGACTAAACAAATTACTTAGTTGATTGGAAAGTTGGGAACAACGGCCATAAGTTTAGTAAGATTTTAACCTGTTTTCCATGCTAAAGAGCAGTAGAACGGAGTCCAGGGGGCTATGTTTAATCTATGGCTATGCTACTAAGATCTTTTTAGAGATTATTTGTGCGAAAAAAATATTGGTATTTCAAGAATTCATTTTTATTACCCATAAAAAACATAATGTGGATTCAGCTCCCGAAGTTGGCTCCTCGCTCCGGGAGACCTTTATGGGGCAGATACCGCGTGGATCAAATATCCGGCCAACTTAAGTACTAATTAAACAAATATTTCTTTAATAATCTTAGATATGATTACATCGTGGATTGGGAGCTCTAATATACATAGTTTTCTCGTTCTATCTTTAACGTGCCTACAGGGCATGTTACAAGCAAAACAAAATAAGAAGAGTACTGAAAATGGTTTGAAAGGGAGATATGTAGATACAAATGGTAGAGGAAGTGCGCTAAGATATGTAAATACAAATGGTAGAGGAAGTGCGCTAATAGGTATACAAAAAAACTATTTTAATTAATAAGGGAAATATTTGATAAAACACGAACGACCTATTTAAAATAGTGCAAAAATCCCTAGACATCTGAGTTAAGTAGTAGTTAACGAAACACAGTATGTTATTTCAAAACTATAAAATGGTAAATAATAGAACCAGATATTTCATAACTATTGATGCATTATTTGCGATTTTTTTCTTTCGAGGGATTGTCACATAATCAGTTTTTTAACTCGGCATCTGAACAGAGATTATATTCGTTTTCATAATAATTTTATTTTAGGAGCTTAAAACTTAAAGTGTTCAATGGAAGCATGTTGTTTATTATTTCATGCTCTTAAGAGGAAACCACAAGCCAAAATGTGTATATTCTTAGTGTGCCTTATGTCACCGCGAATATAGGTAATAGGCATAAAAATCGTTTGGCAAACGGAGTCTAGAAACGCTCGATTTAAAGCGCAAAAGTGGTTTTTATTTAATTTGTGAATAATTTTATAATAAAGAAAAAAATTAATCAAGGAAAACTGACACAGATAATTTAGCCATAAAATTATATTTTTTAACAGTTGTTTCTTATATGTGTGCATACATCATAACGAAAAAATGCATTTATTGGTGCTTATATTTTTTGTAAAGTAATTACACATTTTATTTTAATTATATTTAAGCGAAACGAAAGTAAACACTTTAATTTATCCAAGGCATATTTTTTGATATTCATATTGTGAACCAATTCCTAGTAAAGATTAATCTAAAAAGTAATTTCACATTTCTGCGTTCCGAAAAAGCGGAAGAAAACAACTCTATAGCATAGGTCAACTCTTAGCGCGTGCAGAGTACATTGAATGGTGTTTGGATAATGAACTTACAGAAATTTTAAATATATAAAATCGTTGAATAATTAGATAGATATTACGTGGAAGACAACTATATCCATTACTTTCTCAGACAATTAATAACCTATTTTGCATTCGCTTAGTTACAAATAAGAACCCAATGTAAAGTGCAGTATCCGATGCATCTTGTTGATACTAGAATGTATTATTTGCTGTGCAGAGAATCGCTGTACAATCTCCGTATTCACACCGCCATTAATTCTGGCGATATCAGTTCATAATTCATTTGGTCCTTCGAGCCGGATAGATAATCCAAAGGGGATAAACTCTAGGGATGTTATGGATATGCAATTTCGGATCTGGATACGGATACAGATATAGGAATAATATTATACCGGTTTCGGATACGGTTACGGATATGAAATTATTTCGGATTATCCGCTAGTTTCGGATAATTTCGGTTACGGATATTAGATTTTAAAATTATAAAAGTAAAATACAAATGGCAAGATTTGACTTTTATTTCTAGTCTATATTATCATTTGTTTTTACAGTCACGCGCGGCTTTTATGACAAATGACGGCTCGGCCGGGCAAAACAAACAAAAACCTGTCGTAACCTGTCATTTAGACTCCGCCTTTATCCGAAACTTTTATATCGGTTTCGGTTACGGATACGGATATTTTTTTATTTCGGATATCCGATAGTTTCGGATACGGTTACGGATCTCCATAACATCCCTAATAAACTCACGAGGTAAACCAGAGATAGATCCATTGAAACATCTCCCTCTTTCCCATAACCGACCACGCAACAGAAAGAGAGGTTCCAATGGAGATGTAATTCTATTGTGACTCCATTTTAACCTCTCCCTCACCAGCAACGTATGTAACCAAAAGGGAGGTAACAACTGATCTAACATCGGCAGGACCATGGTATTGTTCCTCTGCATTGGAGGAGCCATACTATTATTTATATAGGAATAAAGGTACGACGTTGTGTCTGCATTTTGCGTATTCGGTTTCGTTCAGACAGAATCAAGATTGAGTAGCTGGACTCTTCTTTAGGATATGTGATCTTTTACAAAAGATGTATTATGATATTTTTTAAATTGCATGAAATTATTAATACAACATGTCCGCAAAGGCCAACATAACTATTTATAAAGAAGGGATTATTTTTTGTGACTTATTTAAGGGCGTCATGCAATTCTCCTTCTTTAACCAGCGTTACAGTGTCCATCATCAGGGATTATTATTTGTTCAGCATCACTTCAGCGAACTTTGTAGAAACACAAAATTACCGTTACCTCCCATAACAGGTTTATTTTTCTGATCCTTTTTCAGTTCTCGTTCATCGTCAATAATCATTATAGAGTGTATTGTTAACAGCTAAGCACGATTCCACCTCTAGAACAACAGCTTCATTGATACATGATACCTATTGTTGAAATACAATTGACTGGGCTACCCTTTGACTCCCAATTTACATGGGTTTAGACAAGCATTGATATTATTTAAGGGTTGATTTGGGTCCTGCTCTGTTGAGTCTCAATTTTTTTAAAATATTTTCTTATCGTCCTCCCTAAAAGATTTTCGTAGCCATTACTTCTATGTTACTTAAATGATTTTTTAATATAATTTGAACACCTATTTACAGAATTTAAACATTCGTCAAATTGCAGTTATTATTGGTCCCATGCTCTGTAAGGAACCCGCTTGTACAGTGCGAATGTAAACTGTGTGACCAAAAGTTTAAGTTTAGACTATACACAGAGTTTAGACAATATTTCGTTTGTGTGAAGAAAGCATTGTGAAACCATGTGTGATTTTACTTGAACTCGCCAGTAATGATATAATAACAGAACTTGAATAGAACCTTTACAGAATATTTTTTGAACAACTGCCCCTTTTAGTGTTGTAAGTTGAAAAAAGTCAATCAATATTAAAAGAGGTGGCATATTTAGTTACAGCAATGCAATAGCTTATTTAAAAAAACAGATTAGAGTAGACAAACCAAAACAATTCTAGACCGCGATATAAGCCTCTACCAGAAATTGTTTATAATTAGTGGAAATTGTTGAACATTTAATAATAAAATCTTTAACAACTTCTCTTAATACTGATCATTCACAGCAACCTTTAGACTTAGACCATTCAGAAGCATTCCTTCAATAAAAATTGTAGATATTTGAATAGGTGTGTAATGTGTATATACAAATTTTTTTAATTTTTTGATACTCATTGGAATTGGTAGAAAAATAGCGGAAATATGATTTGTAGTGAATTAGAAATGTGATCAGAAAGGATTCATCATTCAGAAAGACAATCTGTGTAAGACCATGAAAGGAATATCTTTAGAAGAAGTCTGACGAGAACCAAAGAAGCCAATGCACAAAATACATGGAGCAAATAATGCGGCTCTTAATAAATCTAAAGCTGTCGAAGAAAGCTGCGAGGCAGTCTCGAGCATTTTAAGAAAATGTGCGGAGACATTGACGGATGGCCGAACAGAAGAAGAAAGAATGCAGAAAGTAAAGATGCACATGCACTTATTTAAAAGATATTAATATTTAAGAAATTTAAAAAATAAACGCCAAAAAAAGTAGACGATAAACTACTTTTTAGTGTGCTTTTCTTTCAAAATCTTGTTATTGCAAGTTGAACTGTATGCTTCTTCGACTAAGAGCAATTAACATTATCTTAATTTTCATAAAAATTAGAGAAGTTGATACGTTCGAAGTAGCCCAGTGGCCAGAGCAATCCTCCGGTAAGGCAGAGTTCCTGGGTTCAATTCCTAGTGCGACCGGATCTTTTTCTATATTTTTTGTTCCACATTTTTCGTTAGAGAGTGGTTAATATTGTCTTCAATGATAAAATATTATAATTTGATGTTCTACTCAATAAGTTATTGCAGATTACCAAATAAATATTATTGCGTTATGATTTTGACACACTAACTTCAAAATTTCCTTAAAAAATTATACACCTGTCGCCATCGATTATTTAATTATACATCAATGCTTATAACTATCATACATTTTCTAAAAAAGAAATTATTATAGGCGCCTAAATATTGTGTCAATTCTGTCAACATTGAAAAAACAATGAAATCTTTTAAATACAAATAAAACCTGAGGTTCATCATCAGAATTCAATCAACAGATTCAGTGGTACCAAAGAAACAGAATATAATATATTTTTAAACCATAATATTTTGTTCACTGGTGTTCCTTGTTGGTGTATGTTGTGAGGCAGCAAGGAGTGGGGAACGGAAGGAGATGGGAAAGAGAAAGTTGGAAAGGAAGTCCCTAGCTGTCCCTACCGATCTTGTCACCAAACACAAATATTGTCATTTCAAGCAATGGTTCGTTTCGGAATGGTGGTCTTGCTCCAGGTCCAGGGCTATAAATACCAGGAGTATCTGCGGTTCTGCGACTTTTCATCTCGTTACAAAATACCCCCCGACAAATTATCCCCGACAAACTATCCTACGGACAAAACATCCTCCAACAAAATATCTGCGAAAGCCTAACCTAACCTAACCTAACCCAACCTAACCTAACCTATTTTAACCTAACCTAACAAAAAAATGGGACAAAAAATACAGACAATAAATTATTTAATTAAATGATGACAATATTAGCGAAAGTCAATCAAAATCTGGAGACAGAAAAATCAGAAAAATATATTGGTTCCACTGGGACTCGAACTTCCAATTCGGTCACTTTTAACTGTATCATACTTCGACTAAGAACTACCAACATTGTCTTCATTTTCTTAACGCACATGTTATTGGCTGCAATCTTTATATATGATTGCAAGATTCAACCCGAACTAAATGCTATCTATGTAGATAGTGTCTGGATAAATATTTATTCATTTTATTTTTAATACGCGACATCTATTGACTTTTTCTGCAAGTCTAGGATGAATATTTTTATTTTGTGGAACAACGATTATCTTTTTTCTGATTTTTTTTTGTCTCCAGATTTTGATTGAGTTTCGCTAATATTGTCTTCATTTTAATTACTAATAAAGTTAAAAAATAACAATAAAGTATTGTTCAAAAATAGTAAAATGGGACAAAAATAATACAGGCATCCTGTAAAGACAATAAATTATTGTTCACAGCTAGTAAAATGTAAACTAAGGTTAGGTTAGGTTAGGTTTTAGTAGATATTTTGTTGGGGGATGTTTTGTCCGTCGGATATTTTGTCGAGGGATATTTTGTCGTAGTATATTGTGTCGGGGATATTTTGTCGCGAGATGAAACCGTATCTGCCACATGAATTTATTAGACAGGCTGGTCAAAGAGCAATGCACGCAAAATGATAATATTTTTATGATAGATTTTATGCAGTTAAGGTGTAAGGAATTCAATTATGTTTAACAGTTTAATGTGTTATTAATCGTGATTTTGCAGTTCATTTTATTGATTTAACACTTTCATATATCCGACAATTAATGTCGACAATAATGGTGTACTCACGGGAAGGGGTAATAAGCGTTTAAAAAGAAGAAGAAGACGATTTTAAAGGGAGATATTATGTAAATAATACGTATGTTAGAGGGAGCGCCCTGACATAAAAAAAGCTTAGTTAAAATGGAGCAAAAATGTGTCGACAAACGTGATTTTTTGTATAACTATAACATACCATATTAAATAGCAGAACCAGATAATAATAATAATTCAATAATTTGTAGAGCGCCGTTTTTGTAAAAAATCATCTGAAATGCGTTGTACAATTTATTATAAATTCTTAGGCTCTATCTTATTTTTTTATTACAAATAAATACAGAAAACATACTCATTTGGCAGGTTATTTGGATTTAATTTTATTAATCCATTTATTTGGATTTTATTACAATGCGGAAATATTTATTCCTTTTGAAAGATTATGGCTGAGGCCTGAGGGGTTTAAAAACTTAAAGTTTTCAAAGGATTTTTTTTCTTCTTATTATATTCAGTGACCGGACAACTCAGAACCCCCTTTGAAAAGTCAATAAAAGTAATGAAAAAATATATATTTAAAAAAAGATTAAATACGAGCAGGGGGCCTAGTCCCTATCTTTTACGTTTTGCTAACAGCAAAGTTGTCGCAACTGGCTAAAAATGGTAGTCAGTAACTTTTCTGTTTCTTGTCTGTCGGTCGCGACGATAAAATAAACTAAACCTTAACAGAAAAGTTACTGACTACCATTTTAGCCAGTTGCGACAACTTTGTTCAAAACACCAAGTTAAGCTAACAGGCTGTTAGTAAAATGTAAAAGATAGGGACTAGGCCCCCAGGTTACGTTAGGTTAGGGTTATGGGCTATTTTAAAAATATTTTTTTCATAGCTTTTAATGACTTTTAAAAGAGGTGTTGAGTTGACTTTGTAGAACCGTTATATTCTTGTTGTGGGTGCGGTTTCCGTAAAATCACCGTAAAATCAGCTAAGTCCTCACTAACTATCGTCGACCTCGGGTCATCACTACTCAGTTATATTAACCGTTCAAGGAAGAGGAATTTCCGGATTATGCACTCAGGATAACTACGTAATATGACTGGATATTTTGTGACTGCGTTTTCTAGCGGCATGCTAATTAATAACCAGTGTGGACATATGTATTAATATATAATATTATTATAATATTTCTAAATAAAATATTAGAGATTGTCTTAAACTTGGGCGGCCCCTAGAAGATCAATTATATTGAGCAATATTACGAATTGTGCAATATTATTGACCGTTTGGCGTTAATATTGAAGATTGCGCAATGATTGAACAAAATGTATGCGAGTTTAATTTTTAATTTAATCATTGCGCAATCTTCAATATTCACCCCAAACGGTCAATAATATTACACAATTCGTAATATTGCTCAATATAATTGTGTCGTCTAGGGGCCGCCTTAGAGAGAGACCATTCTAGAAATGGATTCAGCTCATAGATATATTTTGTACGTCCGTGATTCAGCTGCATTTAGTAAACAGCTCTGGATCTTATGGTGACCCGACAGTAGATCCCCTACAATTGACCCCTGGAAATGATATATATTATAAAACTAGCGGGTTCCCGGCATACGTTTCAATTCCACTTAAATAAAGAAATATTTTCTCCCTGCATGTCCTTTGCCTTTCTTTCCCCTCCCGAGGCCCCTTCCCCTCCTGCATTCCCCCTCCATCTTCCCCCCTCGCTTAACCGCCCCCTCCTTCGTTACGGGATTACACAATTTTATGGATGAACCAATTAGTCTTTATTTTGGGTACAATCACTTCGCAAATATGACGGTTATTTATAGCAGTCCAATAATAAGTAATGAGTAATGAATCCAGAAATGGGTGTGTAATAATCTTTAACAATAACTTTATGGGTTCACCGAGAAATAGTTACACCTGTGACGGCACTCCCAAAGGAAAGCTTACTGTTCTCTTACTTTTCGTTTTACCAAAATGGCTTCAACGAGTATATTCTACCACTGGGTTAGCTGAACTCTGAAGCTGGCGATTTACGAAGCGTGTTTTGGGTCAGTCCTGCCGGAGGTTCACTTGTAGTAGTAATGAAAAATTCGCATTATTTTTTGTGAAAAACGTTAAAGTTGGCTATTCAAGTTTGTAAAATTAAAATTTATGGCCAGTTATTTCACAGAAATTGAACAATTCTTGAAATTTCTAAATTAATTTTCAAGTTCTGTGAAATTCTATTCAACTTTTGTGAAATTTCTATTCGAGGGCTGTTATTTTTTCAGTTATGTGAAACAATTGATCAATAATGATATAATAACAGAACTTGAGGAGACCATTTACAGACCTTGAAAATGAACTTTGGAATTTGATGAAAATAATAATTGTAATGTAATTGTAATTGTAATAATAAATGTAATTGTTCAAATGAATGATCAAATGTAACGACTGTTCCTCATTTTATATTGGAAAAACAACTCGTAATTTTGAAATAAGAAACAAAGAACATTTAAGGTGTCTTAATAATAATAATTTTTCCGAGTTCGCTAACCATATCATTGAAAATAACTATAAAAAATAACCATAAAATAAAATAAATAAAAAATAAATAAATAATAAAATAAAATAACTATAAAAAATAACCATAGTTTTGATAAAAATACGGGGATAAATGTTCTTCACATTAACACTAAGGGAAAACGGTTAGATAACTTAGAAGGCATAGAAATAAAAAAATCTCTTAAAAATAATGAACCCATTATTAACAAACAAAAAATATTATCATATAGCCCAATCATGGATATGTTCCCCCACCCACTCCTAATTAATCCCTAGCCACGCCTTCTCCCCTACCACAACACTCTGTAATAATATATTGTACCCATCTACTATTTTATAATTGTCAAGTCAGTATACGTTTGCCCTGAGGAAGGAACGGTCGTTCCGAAACCGGTCGGCTTTAAACAAATATACAAGTGGTTCAAACAAAGTAACATTGTTTCATTTATCTAAAATAATAATTGTTCAAATTCTGTGACACAACAGTGAGGGGATCAACTGTCATCGAACCAAAACCAAATATGTAATAGAAATAATTCGCTACTGAAAATAACCCCCGCCTGAATTTCGGCCATACATCCCGAAAATAATTTGGGCCGTGTAATCCTGTTGACATGGCGGGCGCAGGACTCGTCTGAGCCCGCGGGCAGGTAGCGCTAACAATACCTCAACCCAGGCCAGGACACTGAATCATGTTGGCCTCTTATTTAAATAATATTACAATTTTAAATATTTTAATGAAATAGTCAATAAAGAAGAGGTGTTTATGAGAAAGGGGGATTTAATTAAATTTTAAAAAAATATAGGGAAATCTTATACACAAATAAGAAGTTAACCTAATGTAGTATTCTGGACTGGGTTGAGGTGGTTTCGGTTTACAAGACCTGAAAATTTTGCGTTGTTTTCCTGCAAAATTCGAAGTTTATTTTGGGAAAAGCAGGGGTATTTTGCAACAAAAGTGATATGCTGTAAGCTTTTTAGTATTTACAGTGAAAAAGTGATGGAAACGTTTCTTGGTTTTTTATTACAGTTTTATAGTGTAAGGGTTTTTTGACGTGAAGTTAATTACGGCTATACATACATATACAATATGACGTGAAGTTAATTACAGCGAAACCAAATATAAAAATATATTTAAAACATTAGTGTAATATTACTTCTTTCTTTTAAAATACCAGAAGATCTCATTTTTCTTCTAAAAATGACTAAATTAGTTTTCTTGTGTAAAAATTGGGATAAAAAAACATTTATTTTATTTGGAAGACCAACTGTTTACATTTAAATGTAGCATTAAGTTAGTTACATTCATTGTACCAAATACAGTTTTCACAGATTTCAACCGGAGGATCTTATGTATAGATAAGAGGCCCACTTATGCATATTGGCCTGGGTTAAGGTGGTTTTGACTTATTTCTATAGGAATATCTTATAAATTATAAATAAAAGGGCCAACTTGCTAAAGTTTCCTGGCCTGGTTGAGGTGGATTTGGTAGGACTCGGTCCCCGCGGGATGGCGGGCCTCTATGGAATACTTTAATAACAAAATCAAAAATAAATCGCCACTAACTCGTTTTCGGAGCGTTGACCTGCTTTCTGCCGCGACTCTATCGGGTACATTTCGGGAAAGAAGTGAAATTATTATTGATTTGTTGTGCCGACTTTATTTGACGGACTGAAATCTTTTACATTTTTTATACAAAATGCTGTTCACCCAAAAGAAATCATTTCCAAATATAGTTACTTATTTTAAAATGTGTTTGTATCAAAACGAAGCTAAATCATTATTTTAGATGTAGCTTTACTATGAATCGGTTTACATTATAAATACAAAAAATATGCTTTGGTTAAATGGAAGCATTGAGTAGAATTAAAATAAAATTGTCAATTACTTTATAACAAAAATCAGAGTGTGAAAGTCACACGCGGTGGAAGTGAATCCTTCAGAAAATATCTAAACCACTTCTACATTTATTTAATCTTACCATTAAAAACGGCATTTTTCCTAAATTATGGAAGCTGTTGAAAGACACCCCTTACACAAAGATGGTGACAAGTGTCAAGCAACCAACTACCGTCCTATAGAGATTCTTTCCGCACCTGCCAAGTTATTAGAGATAATTATCCATAAATATGTTTATGCCAAAGTTGAACCATTCTTGATCGATCGACTACATGGATTTAGACGTGACCGATCAACTACTACTGGCGAGAGCACTCAATAAAAATGAGCAGGTTGACACATCATACCATGACTGCGAAGGCTTTCGATAGGGTGGATCACTTAGTGCTCTTAAGGAGACTCGAAGAAATTGGTTTTACCGAAAACTTACTGAAACTCATTCTTAATTATTTGAACGAAAGGGAACAATTCGTGTCCTATGGTGAGTTTAACTCTAACACGTATGCTACAAACTCTGGTGTGCCACAGGGATCCAATTTAGGACCCTTATTGTTTTTAATTTTTATCAACAATATTCGGGAAAAAATCTAATTCGTTAGTTTTTTTACTTTTTGCAGATGACATTAAACTCTTCTTGAGAATAAGATCTTTAGAAGACTGTAGAAAACTCCAGGAAGATATAAATGCAATTATTGACTGGAGTATCGATAATAAACTCGATTTCAACTTCCAAAAATGTTCAGTTATGTGCTTTACGAGGTCACAAAAGACCATATATTTTAATTATAAAATAAAAGACACGTCATTGAAACACATGGTGACTTGCAAGGACTTAGGAATTGTGTATGACGCTTGCTTAACATTTCTTGCTCACATTGAAAAGATCTGTAAATCAGCCATAAAGATGTTGGGTTTTGTCATACATACAATTCAAAGGAATTGACCAACCTCACAGTTATAAGGCTGCTTTACTTTAGCTTGGTGCGTAGCATTCTCGAGAGTGGATCTCAGATATGGGGGCCAGAGAATATCGTCTATGTACTAATGTTCGAGAAAATACAAAAGAAATTTTTACGATACCTCTATATGAGAGAGTTTTGTTTTTACCCATGGCTGTTTCCAACAGCATTTATCTCGGGAATGCTGGGTATCTGCAGCCTTAGTTCCAGAAGAGAGGTCGCATTACTGCAGATGGCTTTTAAGCTTCTAAATGGTTTTGTATCGGTACCAGATATTCTGGCTGAAATAGGATTCTATGTCCCGGATAATTTCACGCGAGGCCAGGCAACACAGGCTTTTGATTTTTCCTATGTGCAAAACTAACTTACCAATAGTGACGCCTCTGGGACGACTCACTAGGTTAATTAACTGCCTCGCAGGAAATGTGGATATATTCCACATTTCCTACAACGATTTTAAGCGTGAAATAGCACTTATGTTTGAACTAAATGTATTACTTTAACTGTAAATGTATTTATTATGTATCTTTTCTTACCGCTCTTGCAATGTATTGGTTTTATGCTGTTTTTGCAAATAAATAAATAAATAAAACTAAAGTAGTGGGAAGATTACGAAGCACTATTTTTTATCAATATGAAGGATTATTTTTTCCATATTTTTGTCGTCGAATTCTAGTGCACCTTTTCCTATACATTTGGTCACCTTAATAGTATTTGTGCTTTCTTCTACGAAGTCGCTAAATGTTTGCCTTCTTTTGTGTTTTATTTCGGTTCTTCATTTTGGAATGGTTTGAAGATTGGATATTGATTTTTTCAAATTTATGTTTTTTTGGATTTTGTTCAATTCGATCACTGGTCGGCTGTATGTCTGCAAATGTTTGTCAGACGCTGAATACCACTACACGAAAGGGGACTTGCGCGGGACTTATCGTATTATATTAACCGAGGACTGTAAAATAAAATTAAAAATTATTGCTATCTCAATCTCAAGGCTTAATCCTATAGATGTATGTGTTTGTCTGTTTTAATGTCGCTTGTTTCCGTTTCATCGAGTTTCAAATCACAACTGCTAAAGAAGTTTTCAATTAAAAAATATAAGCGTAAACTCTAAAAATATATTTTTTAGTAGTTTACGCTTTTTGTGAAAAGTCGTTTAGTAGTTTGTTTCAAGGGTCTTCACTAGTACGTGTAATATAAATTTAATAATGATCCCTGTTAATTTGCGAATGCAGTGTTAATTTTGCATAGAGTGCAATTAAAATATTCGTATAAAATGGTATTCATGTGCGTTCCCTAACATCCACTATTTATAATTAAACGTTTTACGAGATTATTTTACATGCATAAGTTTATTACAGGCACCAATTAAGGATGGGCCGTTAATAAATCGTCAATTAAATACGTATAAACACGAGTACAATTATTTGCAAATTTCTCTATAGGATATTTAGCTGTTTTGAAAATGATAGTTATCTCGTACAGATAATAATATAGTACCAACTTTTTTACATTGGCCCTACACAGTAGGCCCTGAGGAAAAACAATTTTTCACAGGGTTTTTGTTATCTTTAGGGATGCTGTGTGAAGAGTGTTTTTAGTGAAAGGAAGGAGAGTAAGTTCTTGGAAGGAAAATGTATTTATTTATTTATACTGGGTTTTACAGATGTTTACACTTACATGAGAACAATCCAGTTATAAAACTCAGTTATTACACAATTATAAAAATCTACAATTACATACAATTAAATACAAATAAATACAATTAGAAAAACAAAAACATCACAAATAAAAATACAGAATTATATACAAGGTCACTCAAGTAACACATTGCAATGAGTGGTAAAAGACATATGAAATACGCGAGCATGCATAGAAAGACAATTCACACAACATAATTAGTTAGTACTTTTTAACAGCGCTAGAACTTTTTTTTTAAATCCGTACAAATTGTCAACGAAAATATCCACATCAGCGCACTCTATCTTGTTATACAGTCGACACATCTGGGTCAGAGGGCTAAAGTAGGCGATATTATTTTTAAATGTATTCATATGAAAAATGTTATGGGGGTGTAGTAGGGGTGGATAGGAATCTGAAAGAGTTCGGCTGGAAAGCTCTAGTTTAGGTCTCCCTCAACCAGTCTCTCCCGATCCGCTACAACAGTAATAGGTGGACGAACGTATTCACCGCCAAGACCTACACTTAGATAAACCTCACCCCATGAACCCGGGCACCCCTGCAAAGTCACCAAAAGTAGGAAACCACTTGGAGTGATCGATGGCAGGGTGTTGGTTATCCAATAAATAGTTTTCCATATCCGCCTCCAAAATTACCCGCCCACCGAAAATTAACATTGTTTTGGTGAAGTTTTGGAAAATTTATAATATTTTAAAGCACATTGGTAGAATCTAGTTACATATAGATATTCGAATTTGGACAACTCATTATAAATCATAGTAAATTACAAAACTCGAATCGAAATCACAGATACAACGATTCGTTCATGATTTGGATGTTAAAAATGCCTACCTTGCTATGATGATTGTATCTATGTTGGTAGAAAGGTCAGTGTCGCAAATTTACCTGAAATTAAAAAAAAAAACACGTAGTTAATTTATTCTTTTAATAAAATGTGTTGAAAACCAAAGTTGTCATGTAGAAAGTAGATATTATATTATACATGTAACCCATGGGAAACGCAATATAATACATTATAATATAATACGCAGTATATACAAAATTCAAAAACTTCCCGACCTTTTGCGAGAAATTTTGCTAAATTAACTGGACTAATTATTTTTCTATATCTTAGGTTATGTTGTTTTATTTAATTAATTTTTCTTATTTCTCTTTATGTTATCTCTCTTTGTTGTTTAGCATCTCCACCTAGTACATAATATATACCTAAACCCTAAGCTATATACGCATACTGTGAACGTGTTTGGAACTGGATTGTTAGCACTCAGCAGTGCTAATTTTATAAATATATCTAACGTAATATCTCAAAGAAGGGTTTAAAAATGATTGGTATTGTACTAAGAGTGGCTAAAGATTTTACCAACATTAAAACTTCTGTATACATCACTTGTGAGGAGTCCGGTTGAATATAACTGAACTGTATGGTCTCCTTACGTGCATTCTCAAACAATAGAAAGAGTACAAAAAAAAATCCTAAGCTTTTTAAATTATAAACTAAAAATACGAAAAGAACAAATAAACTACACCTATCTTCTACGTTTATCTAATTTATTCAATTTGAGTTACAGAAGAACTGTTTTCGATCTAGAATTTTTATTTAAAATTTTGCATAATAAAATTAACAGCCCTGAAGTTTTGGCGCTCATAAATTTTAATGTGCCTGCCAGAAACACAAAGTCAGTATAAACGTTTTATTGTGGCAATGCTACGAGCATTTCCCATTTCAATATACTACTACACAGAATTCAAAACTTACTTACTTACTTAAAAAAATTCAACACATAGATGTATGGAATGTGTCGCTTATAAAATATAAGCATGAAATAATAAATCATTTATCCTCTTTGGGTTATTTGCATGTATTACAAATATAATTTTTTTTTCATTGTTACAATATTTAAATATCTTAGCATTTATTTTCGTTTTGTTATCTGAATATCTACTATGTCTTTCTCAACAATTTTCTTTCTGTTTTACAAACTCACTAGAGCTGTATTTTTCATGTTGTTGCTTTATACTATGTTAAATTATTTAAAAGCCGTAAGGCGTTAATATTGTAAATAAATAAATAATGTTAATATTCTGTACATGTTCCAAAATTATAAATTATTACTGCCACCTTCGAACAGGCTCAGTCTAGTGAAGTGGTATATACCAAAAAAAATGTACTACAAACTGTAAAAAAAAGTATTTTGTGCTTATATCTTGGTTAATAAACAATAAAAAAATATAAAAATATAAATGGAAGTGAAAACTATACGCAAAAAGCATCACGTAAAATCACCGTAAAACATAATTTAGACAAAACTTTATATTTTCTCCATTCTAACATAACAAATGCTTGACTTGTAACCATAGTATGGCAACAGATGTTTAAATTAAAAAGATATTACAGATATGAGAAAAAGATTACTATAATAGTTACTGAAATAAGACATCATCAAATCCAAAAACTGAATAATTAGAAAACGTTAGCTTTGGTTAACCTAACACCCAACGCGCCGGAAGAAGCGGTCTATTAGTCGAGTTTTAGAACTTGGATCCACTCCAAGTCACAATGATTAAGTTATATGTATTAACATTCCAACACTCATGGACGCAGAAAAAACTAATTGGTGATCGTGATTGATCGATTCTACGGACTTCTTTTGGGATTAAAGCAACTTGATTGCTTTGGTCAGATTTTTAAATGTTACGAGAAAATTCAAAGGAAATCAGAAAAATACAAACTTATGAGGAATGGAAACTAATTTAATACACCTAAATTTAAAACAACCCAAATGCAAAAACCATTATATTTTTAAGATATAAAACATTACAATAATCTCCCTATTGAATAGCACTGTATTGATAAAATCAATCAGAACAAATAAATTAAATTAAATTCCTTAAAATGTCCGTGTGATGCACGCTAACAATAGCACTTCTTATGTAGATGGCGATAAGGTTTAAATTCTCGTCTAACAATAGCCTCCTTTTTTATATATTCACGAAAAAAACATCACCAAAAAGCGCGTATTAGTTTATTTTGCAAAACCAATGCACAAATTTTTAAATGTTTGACGAACATTTAAATATTAAAAACTTACTTTTCCACATTGATCAATAAAATCAAAACCGAAAAGGAGTTCGTAGATGGGAGAGTTCGAACTTTAAAGCAGATATTAGAGACCTGATAGGTATTTAATTTCATCGGTGTTCACAAAGACACTAATAAAAAAGTCAAATATGTGTCCTACTCGCAGTATTTAACTAAAACACCAAATATTTCTAAGCTATCTAATTTTCAAATCAAAATCACATGTTTTGCATTGCTTAGAAGTGCGTTACCTGAAATGAAATATTTTGGAAAATACAAAAATAAAAACTGCTAATCTCGTTTCCTTTGACAATGTTTTGTTTACAATATTGATTTATGCGTATAATCATTATTAGTACGTACACTGTTTTTTAAATGTGCCGTTTGTGCTTCTACAAACATAATTCATCCTTCTTTCATTATATTTGAAGGGTTTGGCAGTACTGAATTTAGCGTGTAGCCAGTTGCAATAATTTTCCGACTGTCGCCATCTGATAAGGCTAACTAATAAACTTGAAAGCTTTTGACCGTACCGATGTGTTTTACCTTTGATTGTAAAGTTGGCTCACCTGAAAGGGCGTGGAATTTTCCCATTTGTTCTAGACCCAATTTCGTAATTAAAGGTTAATATTTGCAATACTAATTACCACAATGTTAACAGTAGCCAAAATTCAAGCAAAGCAACAAACAAAATATATATTAAATAATTTTTTTGAGAAAGGATATTTGTGGGATTTTATGTTTGAAAGTAGACAGATTTGCTGCTTCAAACTCAAAAATTTTCCAGGTTATCCAAACATTCAATAATCTTCGTGCCAACTCAATCCTCGACATATTTTTCGAGTCCCTACCGTCATTTGAGAAAAACATTATTCGTACCTTAATCATTGCGCACTCACAAGACGCATAGGTACACTTAAAAGTTCACATAAATACTCGTACACACATACAATTTTACATTATCTTTACCTCAAATCCCAAGACTGTAGATACGATTTTAGTTTATGCAAAAACCAAGTTTCCTCTGGAAACAGATGGAGTTTGACTCAGCTGTTCCGGATGTGACAAGGTTTATATAGGCCAGACAGAAGGGACAATCTGCACAAGAAGACAAAACACTTTTGAGCATGAAACTCGATCACCCTGACAAATCGGCAATTGCCGAGCATATAATTGAAACCGACCATTACATGGATTGGTTCCTGAAGTCCTGGGAAGACCCAAAACGCATAGAGCACGCCTAAATAAGAAGGAAATTGAAATCCCATTAACATTAATAAAGACGCTGAACTAAGCTCAATAATTCAACAGGTTTATGGCTTACGGAAACAAAACACAGAATAGCATTGAAAATCATAATGTAATAATGGCAACACTGTAATAAGCACACACTTCACCACGATCGATTACACAACTAGGTACCTACTGATGGTGGCCACTGTAACGCTGTCCGAAATGTTGGCTAAAGAAGGATGTACCTAGCGCAACACGTCATAATACCCCAAAAATAAATCACGATAAATTATAGATGTTTCAAATTCCGTGTCAAAAGTCAAAAGTCTCCAAAACGAATATTTTGACTCCCCTCCGAAAGCCGCTTAACAACTTAATAGCTGTCTAAAATTAAGTAAGCACCAACTAACATAACTAATCTGTCTAATATAATAATAATTCCCAGCTGCCACCTTCCTTCAGAGCAGCGCTACCGGCTCCAATGGCTAATGACTAATGATGATGAAGACTGACACAAGTGGCAAAACCGATCATCAGGTGTTCCTCTTCTCTTGGTACAATATGAATCAAAATTGAGACAACTGTTTTCAGATGGCCTTCGTATTACACGAATTCGCTTGACACGTTTTCATCAGTCACCTGCATTATTTTAATGTCTGTCAAAGTCAGTATTTGTTTTAGGACTGTACTTTTACTTAAGGATAAGGAATTGTCCTTAATCTCAAAATGAATGACTTTTTCGTTAACTGCGATTCCAGTTCTCTCGGATGGCAGCGAAAACGACGTTAATTTTAAAGTTAAGTACAATTTCTTATTCTCAATTGGATACGGAATTGCCACTTTGGACAAGTCAGATAAAAGTGTAGACTCCAATAGCAATCCTTGATATATAGATTGTCCAGTGATTAGTCAGACATCTCCAAATACTTAGTTTTGAGATAAAGAAGAAAGCAATATTTGAAAGCTCACCATACATCGTATATTTATGTTTTACATATTAAATATGCTATAAAGTAACACCGAGAAGCAGAACGGTCCGGTACATTATTATTACATTTTGAAACATCCTTCTAGTGACCCAGAAAACATCAGCATTTTGTTAACTTCAAGGTTTTCTGCATTTTAATTGATTTACAGGTGTTTCTGCGTAATCTGAGTATTGTACCAGATAGAGGGTGCACTTTTACATATAACTGCCAACTACCCAACTCAAATTTAGATTATTCGGAGATGTCTGATTAATCAACTGGACGATCCATATCTCAATTGTTCACAGCGACTCCTGCACAATGAAGGGTTTTGTTAACGAATGTATTTGAAGGGGTGGATTTAACATGTTGGAATTTGGTAGAGTTTTCAGAAAACCTAATGACAGAGCAATATAAAAAACAGTCGGCATTGGCTGAAAAAAAAAACCTTTCCGCTAAAAGATGGGAGGGACTAAAGAAGGCCTGTTCATGCAAGAGAGCGGTGGAAGAAGAAAAGATTTAATGACTTCAAAAAAGTATTTGATATCCGCGGCCAGTTTCAGTTTGAGATTTATTATCTGACTAAGCAATGCTGGAATTTATCGATAACGGTTTGAAATAATAACAAGCATTATTGTACAGAATGGCACCACCAGGCTAATGGCTGATGGTTGGATGGATGATGAAGATTAATGGTTGCATTGGATTTTCAGACCTTCATTAAGTTTAACATCTCCAGTTATTTGTCTCTCGTGGTTCTTGGACAAGAAACAGTTCCTGTAATAATGATATCTGCCCATGAACTTGGAAGTGTTTGTAACGCTTGTTGTAGAATTAATGTCGAAACGGAATGCAGTTCAATATTTCTGTGTTGGAAGGTATTGACATATCGTGCAATATAAAAAATGTTATCGTTTATCACTCAGTCTCTTTAGTGGAAGCAATCTTTCCAATAATGTCACTGACACATTTGCCATATACGCAGCATATACCTTAGCTTGACTCGGACTATTTCAGCATATAATAATAATAATAAAACACATTTATTCATCAATAGATTTTTATATTTTTATATTTTGTTAATTTATCATTGATTCTATTGACAAAAAGGACATTAAGGATTTCTCTTGGAATGTAGACAATTTACCCACCTCCCAAATGGACAAATACCCTCCCTCCTTACATTACAAAGGTATAGTATATTGTCCTCCACACTAGGAGTTCACCTGTATTGCAGAGGACATTTTTCAGTTGTAAATTATAAATTATAAAATGTAAGTAGTAAATTTCAGTAAATTATTCAATAAATTATATCAAATTATCATATTATTATTAATATTAATACTATCAAATTATTATATTCAGTAAATTATAAAATGTAAGTAGTAAAGGACATTTTTCAGTTGTAAATTATAAATTATAAAATGTACGTAGTAAAACAAAAACAAAAAGTGGTCTTAGTTAATATAAAGAAGAAACAATAAAAATCAAAATATACAGAAACAATAAAAATTTAAATATATAATCGACTTCTATACGACAAAATTATAAATTAAAAGTTAAAAGGAATGTAGCCAGTTCCATATGTTTTTTTTTGTATTCAATAATAATAGTTGTTTTATATTGTGTTGGTATTTGTGATAGAAAGCTGTTCTTGTTCTACCAGCACTTTAATGGAAGATGCTCTAAAGAATTAGCACCATTGATCCCCTAGGAACCAGCACGTTGTCGTGAGACATTAAATGACCTTTTGGCATTAGTGTTTCCTTTCTCATACTACCCTACAAATAGTTCTTTCTCACTATGAATGGATCTTCTTTCTCTCTTGGAATGAAATTATTTCTTTTTTCTATGAATGGATTTTCTTTCTATCTTGGAATGCAAATTATTTATCTCTTTGAATGGATATTCTTTCGCTCTTGGAATGAAATGACTTCTGTCTCTCTTTGAATGGATCATCTTTCTCTCTTTGAAAGGATTATAAAAAAAAACCTCAAAGGCACCTGAAGTTAATTTACGCTAGTTTTCACAGATTAGCAACGATACCTTGCAATCAATCTACTGACTAATTAGAATTGAGCCTTGGTAGATACTGATTGCTGCATTAGAAAAATGTCGGAATTATCCTCCTACGGATCACGTATCGAGTAAAAAACAATTACCGGAGGAATGAATGGATAAGTGGGGCTAATTAGCCGACTGCATTCTTCTATTGAGATACATCGCTGCACGCTCCCGAACCTGCCATTTATCTTTCCCACTCCAATCTGCGATCTCCCTTTCCTGGTTCCACACATTCTTCCCAGGTTAATACATATTAGACATTATATACCTTTGCGATGTTCATTATCAACACTGTCTACATTTTTGAAAAATGCATCAATACTATTCAGTCGTAAAAAGCATCCGTGGTCGAGGGGTGAGGTTCAAATCCCGACGCACGCAAGTACATTTTTTTGGCTGATTTGTGTTATTTCACAATTTGACCATTTAAAAATAATATAAGGTATATTTGCGTCACGATCCAGAGTGGAAGATACTCTGAGTATCGCCCTGGTATAAGACGACTATTCAGAATTGAAACGTTGCTTGAAATGGCTTTAGCCGTATTTGGTGACTAGATCTGAATATCCAGGTGCATCCTAACGCTCCTCTTTCCCATTTCCTTCCCCACCCAGTGGGGAAGGAAATGGGAAGTAGGTTCCCGAATACTTCCCCATCCATTGAGGATGCAAAAGTATTCAAGTAAAAAAAGTCTGTGGTTGCAATTTTTATGAGACTGAAAAAAATGCAAGCCTTTTTTATAAAACATTTTTAAGATTTTTATCTGCCGTTAACCGTGAGTATTTTTTTAAATCTTTTTCTTTTTAAAAGGTGTTCGTGTCTTATTTTTGTGTAACTTAAATGGGAGATTTTCAAAAACTTCATAGCTTGTGATGGAAGCAAAGCAGCGAACTGAATCTAATGGTGCAGAACTGTACATTCCTGAGATAAAAAGTTGTAGCTCACCATTTTTTGTTGATACCAATATAAGAGTTTATCAATGATATTTTAATCCGAATGCGTAGGTCCTAGTTATTATTTTAGTTAATAATAATAATAATATAAGGTAGTTATTTATTCGCATTTCCAGAAAGAAAGCACAATTGTTTCCGAAACTGTTTTTTCCGACTTTTTTTGATGTGGCGATTACAAAATAAAAATAAATATAACTCCTTGTGAAATCATAATTTAATTCTCTATTGATAAAATCTATTACGAAAGCATCGGGCACAAGTTTAAAAATGGGACCGCCCTGAATTACAATTGAATTAAAACCAGTACTCCTTTTATTCTTCTATAGATCACCCTCCCATAATCCCGATAAGCAACCAGCTTTGGAAATATGATTGATTAATATTGTAGTCCGGTACCTAACGTACACATACAACACAGGCTAGGGGATTGAACTCTAGCTGACAAGTTTACATAATATCGTGATTAATCTAGATTTTAATTATTAATAACATATATTATGAGAGGTACTATTTGGGGGCCCTGTGGAACCCTTACATATCATATTTCTGGCGATGCTTCGCGAAGTTTCCTTAACGAAAGAAAGGAAGGAACTTGCGAATAACGTTGTGTCCTACATGCCACGGGTCAGGGGATTGAACTCTAGCAGACAAGATGGGGTACTTGCTTATCTGTCTGAATTCAAAATGTCATCATCAAAAACATTTATTTAGTAAAGGCCCTAATAGGATGCCCTGAGTAATCCCTACCTATCATGTTTTTTGGTGATACATTGGGGAATTGAAGAGAACTATGTATACTTCCAATACATTCATCGCAAAATTTACAGAATAAACCGGGAAGCCTAAATGTGTCGTTGATTCTATAAATCGCTTTAGGTTCAATGATTTTTGTAACGAATTTTCGAATTCAACTGTTCAAATCGACGTGTTTTCGATTGTTATCAAAGATTGTAATCTATTTTAGAAACTGAATGTTTCGAAATGATCTTAATCGATTGTAGAAATAATCGATCAATTCGAAATGGATTATCTCATGTTTATTGATAATAATTATAATTTAGATTGATGATATCTAGTTTACGACCGACTGGGAGGTTGTTAGTGTCGTTTGACGCGGTGTGCATGTATTCTGTAGATCGATAGCTTATGTTAGCTCGTATCTGTTAGTTGTAAGGTAAGGCCAGCCAGGTAGGTGGGCTGTGCGTTATGTGCAGCGTGAGCAGTATCAACCAATGATAAGTAGAGATCATCATAACTCTGCAGGTAACGGATATATCAATGTCCAGTACGTTTGCGCGTGGGTAACGAATTACTAACAAACTGCAGATGCGGTTGGGTGGAAACTTCCTAGAAACAAGGCATAAACGTCTTCCAAAAATTCAGAACAGATTAAAAACTTATTTTAACAATTTGAACATACAAAGGCAAATTAATATAATAGATACAATAAAACATTTGGACGTTACGTAAACTATTAAATTGCTGCATCAAACATAACTTTTATTTAGTGAACAAAAAAAAAACAAAAAAGAAAATATTATAAATCTTAATTTTGTTTCATAGTTCCCCCGGGTGATTCGCTACATTTGGTGACTTAGCAGGGGTGCCGAGGTTTATGAGGTTTGCCAAGGTCTTGACGGTGAATGCATCCGCACACCTGCTGCGGGGCAGGCCGGATCGTGAGAGACTGTTTGAGGAAGAACTTTTGACCACTCTAGCAGGACTGTCTCAAAACATAACCGTGCACCGCAGTGGTAGGGTTGGATTCATACGTCCGTCACTCCTGAACACATTGACCCCCAGCATCCCTCATACATTGTTCTTTGAACTTTCTCCCCTTCCTTTCCTAGAGAGACCCTTTACATAGCATCCCCAGAGATGACATAGGTCCTAAGGGATTTTTTCCCTCAGGGCCTCCTGTGTGGAGCCAATGTAAAAAAAAGGTACAATATCCTTTGAAATCGTTTCCGAGACTATATTCATCAGGAGAAAATAACGAAGGATGGAGCATAAAAACTTGGAGCCAGTGGCGTACAGGCCAGACGGGCTTCCGGGTATTTCAAAGTGGGCACCATCCCCGGTGGGCCAAGAACAGAATTAAATTAAAGTTTATTATTTAAAAAAAATAAGTTAAGCGTTCACAAATTTGGTGTGCTTGCTCCAAGAAAGGAAACCGGACCTGATTGTGATTTGGTACTGCGGCACATTTCTACACAGAAAATGGTAAAACTTTTATTATAGAACATTAAAAGATTATCGTTATCATTACATGTACTCATTTTAAATACAATTTGTTTTATCTCAAAGATGTATCGTGTGCTTTTAGATGAAGAACAAGCGTTAAATGATCGCTCCGGGCGACCTCTTCATCGTTTTTCAGTTTGGAAAACAATTTGTGTGGGTTTTATGAATTTCGAAAACAATTTGTCCGCGTTTATGAATAGCAAAACAATTTGTCGGTGTTTTGTGCGTAGAAAAACAATTTGTATATTTCCTGTCATTTGCAATACGATTTTTCGCTGTTCATGGCTGAAATTTATTTGAAAATAAAGTTATTGCAGTGTATTCATTATCCATTTACTTTCAGTTTCTTTCAATAGATGTCTATGGGTTATTTTTTTTATGCGACTGTCATATCCCAACACATGGCAGCTGAGTAAATTGTCAGAAGAGTACCATCTATTACCGTTCGTGACTTAGGTACGAACGGTTATGATGATGGCCGAAGGTGCCGGTGAGATAGAGCGGGCTTCAAAACTAATTAGAATCTAGCCTAGTAAGGACGTCTTTCCAGCCTAATATCCATTGTACATATTCACTATAACCAAATAAATAAACTAGTGGTCAATCGAAACTTACACTTATTGGAAGATACCCAACACTTCTCAAGTTATCTACTATTGGAAGTTAAGAGACAACAAATTTGTACGCGTTTTATGAATAGGAAAAAAATGAGTGCGTTTTATGCATAGAACGACATTTTGCATGTTTCTTGTTATTGCAATACGATTTTTTGCAAATAGTTATCTGAAAATATGAATATACATACATGTAAAACAACGATTATCTTTCTTCTGAAGGCATTTCAATGGAAAGTGTTCTAAACAATTTTCATCATTCGTCCCAACAGGAAGAACGGGTCATTTACATAACCCGTTCTTTTAATCAACAGCTCAGTTGTTTCCTTCTTGCGACAACAAGGGTCTCTTCAAGGTTCATTCATTTCCTTAAAAAGACCCTACACAAAGTTTACCCAAAGATGAAATAAAAACATGTCGACTTGACATTCCATAGTTTTATTATTAACAAAAGAAGACATAAAATAGTTTTTTTAATTCAGTTACAATCGCCGATATCAATCAATCATTTTTATTACCTGTAATGTTTGTGGAGGCGTCAACATTTATTATAGATCTCCATCAAAACCTTGTTCGATCAGATCACGCCGTCACACCGTCACGCCACTCCGGATACATAAATCATTCGCTCTCTTGAAGAGTCGGGAGATATCAACAATAATAAATCTAAAAGTCGTTTAACAGAGAAATGCATTTAAATTCTTCCGTTTATTATGCACAATAAAGTCATAAATCTTCACGCTTTGACCAGGAAAACTACGTGTTTTTTTATAGACCAAGTTATATTATTTATTTCTTGTTATGTAGTTTTTTTAATAGACCTAGATATATTGTTATTGTTTTATTGTCGTAGACGATTTTTTTAAAATTGTTTTTATTATTTACAAGCTAGTTCTCGGCATGCGTTGAAATGCCATATTCAAAGAAATAAATTGTTTCTCCCTGCATGTCCTTTCGCGTGCGTCTCCGTTCCCCTCCCGCGTCCCTTCTTCCTTCCGCGTTCCCCTTCCACCTTCCCCGCCTTCCCTCTCCTCTTTCCCGCTCCCCCGTCCCGCCAACCCCCCTCTTGCGTTCCGTTTATTCAGTCCCAGTACATTCAGTTTTCAAACAGCACGTGGGCCACCTATTACAATTTTTTTTATTCAACTTTTCATTTTTCATATATTACAAATACTCATGTTTGTATATTATATAAGAACAATCAAATATTACAAGACCAATCAATCAAATAAGGTAAATATTTAAAATATCTATAATTCTTGAATCGTTTCAAATTATTATGTAAATACTTTAAATTAATTAATTAATTTAAAGAGTTTTGAAAATTCAAATCTGATTTGACAATCATTGTTTTGCAAAATTTCATTTTCAAAATTTTGACAGTTTCGCAAGAATTTTTGTGATGATTGAAAAACTTTTCAGATGTATTGTCTTGTGGTTGAAATAATCCAAAAACTGCTTTATTAATTATCTTCCAATTAAAAGATTATATATTAAATCGATGTGTACTGTTATTTCAATAAATTGAACAATATTTAGATATTTCTGCATCTCATAATCATTGACGTTTGATATAATGGCATACAGAGCTCAGGGCCAAAAAGGCCCCTTTCTCTTTCATCATCTTATATAACATAAGTTTAGACTTACGAAATTTAATACTTTGTTTGTGTGACAGCACTATGAACCAATGACTGATTATATTAGTTGGTTGTTTAAAAATTCATAATGATACCCTAAAACATCCCCAATAGAAACACCGTCGTACTTATAATTTAGGTACAAACTGTTTGGTAGACAAGTCCCTATTCTGTTGGCCCTATCGCTTCTGTTGCAAGGAAGGCTTATTTCCTCTTTTTCTCTGTCTGTCCTGTGTTATGAATGCTTTCGGTTTTCCATTCATTCCTCCCCTCGTTATTTTGTGCTTTTCTTCGCCTCTTTATGCCTCCCTCATTCCGCACAGATTATTTCTACGTCAATTGAATCTTCATAACTTGTGCTTTGAAAACGTATGACTATATTTATGTATACCAACAACTTCTAATGGGAGGTTTAACTCGTATGTTTAAAGCACCAGACTGCGCAACTGTATAAGTTAGTGTAGGTAGAGTAGAAAAATTGATCTTGGTCCCCTAGAAAATCCCATCGATAAAGGTTTTATTGACAATGAAGTGTTGCCCGAGCTATACACAATTTTTTTTCGAAATCAGATAGACAGTAATTTTCCTCTTATATTGAACGGAAAAATTTCTTGCGCGAGAGCCCCTGAAGAGCTAATAAAACGGATGATAGCTTAATATTTCAGGGACTGAAACTTTTTATCAAAATAATAAACAAAATAGAATCAGAGATTTTCCACAGATGCAATAGACTAACAACAACCCAAAAATAACTGCCAGATTCTGAAAAATGAGAGAATCCACGAATCGTTTAAATCAGTAGTTCCCAAACTCTTGTCCCACGGACCCCTTACCCAAACTGAACTTCCATGTGAATAAAAATGTGTGCAAACCTTGCCGCGGACCCCTTGACGTCATTCAGGGACCTCCAAATCAATTCTTATTGTCCACGGACCCCCTGAATAATCCTGGGGACCCCTAGGAGTCTGTACGGATCACTTTAAGAACTACTGGTCTAAATGGAACTGTTTTTTGATGCGGTCTCTGCTTAAAACTGGACCCAAAAGGTGGCTTTTCCACGGTCCCCCTGAATGATCCTGGGGACCCTTGGGGGTCCGTACGTATCACTTTAGGAACCACTGGTCTAAATGGAACTGATTTGATGAGGTCTCTGCTTAAAACTGGACCCAAAGGAGGCTCTAGGGGTCCTAAAGTAGAATGTCAACTGCGCTTTATGATTTATACATTTATTGCGTTTTGTCCGCTTTATAAAATTTATTATTACCAGATGGTTTCTAATAGATCAGATTTTAATAAGTAATAAAATTGTCGTTCTTGAAGGGTTAACGTCCATATGACCTGTAGAGAGGGGATACCGCCAATGGTCTCACAAAGCTGACAAAGAAGAAAATGAATAATAAATCGAATCAACTTTCATATTATTATAATTAGAATTATAACAAATAAGTCAGATTCTTCCACATCCCTGATCATAAAAAAAACAGACAGTCAAAAGCCTCCGTTTAATTATACCAAAAACCAAACAGCCGACAAAGAAAAAAGTGTAAACTGCGCTAATGAGAATTATCCACAGTTCGCGACACATCTGATAACCAATTTGCATTCCGTAGAAATAATACAACATCTTCATAAGTCTAGCATCATCTATTTAATTTCAATTTTTTGCAAATCAGTCATTCATTCAAGGAACATTAATCTAATTATTTTGTGCGATGTTTATCTAAGCGAGCTGTTCTTGATCATTGAAAAATGATAAGCAAATCCAGTTATTCCATAGCAAGCATTTTCTAGTTATGGAATAACTGGAAAGTAATTCAAGCTTTGATGTTTAAGTTTTTGCTGTCGTACGTCATTAATAAATTACGTTAATTTTGAGCACTGAATTGAAATGGTTAGTTTTTATTTGTAATTTGTTAAGTGATCTGTGAAATGGCATCTTCCGTGCTCTATTTAGAAAAAGTTTGTAGGACATAAATTATGTTGAAATGATCTAAGGGAGGGATTCAAAATAAAATAATTCGAAATATCTAGAAATAGTGCCGTCGTACAGCTGGTTTCCAAAGGTTTCCGAATTTTAATTCAGAAACATATTTTATTTGAATACAGACCAGGAGTTCCAAATGCTCGTAGCCAATGCTCAATTTGGGTATGTTATGAGACTAAACGGAAATGAAAGAAGTGGGGAAAAGGAAGGTTCGGAAGTAGCTTGCTATTCAGGTCTGATCACTAAATAAGTACGGCTAAAACATCTTCAAACAATTTGTGAGGCGGGAATGGGTACCGCCGCCCCGGGAACCTTTATTGGATAACCAAAACCTCTGCCATATGTCACCCCAAGTGGTTCGCTACGTTTGGTGATTTAGCAGGGGTACCCGGATTCATGGGGTGAGGTTTGTCTAGGTCTTGGAGGCGGATGACCAGGACACACTGAACCCTAGATTCCTACCCACCCCTTAAACCCTCTTCCTTCCCAGAACTCCCCTCTCCTTCCTTTCCTTTAAAAAAGCTCTCCACACAGCATCTCCAACGATGAAATTGGCACTGAGGGAAATTATTTTCCTCAAGGCCTCCTGTGTGGAGCTCATTAAAAAAAAAAAAAAACAAACTTTCGATTCTGAATGATGGTTTCTATCAGGGGGATACTGAGAATGTCTACCACTCTGTTGTCATAAATAAATTATATAGGTGATTATAGTAGTATATAGTCGTAGGTATATAAAAATAGTTCAGCAATATAATGATTTTATCTACGAATTAGGGCAGACTCGTGAAAAATTACGGGATAGCTTAAACTCTTAAATTATATAGGTGATTATAGTAGTATATAGTCGTAGGTATATGTATAAAAATACTTCAGCAATAGAATGATTTTATCTACGAATTAGGGCAGACTTGTGAAAAATTACGTGATAGCTTAAACTCTTAAAAAATCAGTTAAAATTTTGAAAATAACAAAATAATTTTCTGTTAAAATATTATATAATAGGTAGGCACTTTAATGGTAGCTTGAATTCTTCACAAAAACAGTTCAAATTTTGAAAGTGATATTGAAATTCAACGTAGGTAAGTTTGATTTCATTGAACTAGAAGGGTGATTTTGTACTGCGTTACGAGATAATTAAGACAACAGGCGAAATCCATCGGATTTCGGAAGGTCCGTCGTGCGTTATTGGCTGTCGAATTTCTGTAATTTTCTGTGACTTTCAATGGCTTGTCCATACCTACCTATCGTGTGTTGAATGGATTAATTAACGACATTAAAAACACGAATTACTGCTAATTAATTACTATTATTAAAATTACTCACATCGCCTAAAAGGCGTTCATAAATGTCTGTCTATTTGTCGTATTATTTTGTTGTTTGTACGCGATGACATTTGATTCGTAAATTTTCCCGCGACTGACATCTCTTAACGAACGGCAAAGCGCGGCGTCATCTCTGGCGTTAGGGTAACTACTTTTAAGAGGTGGTGGTATTTACCTCGTTGGCACGATACGGAATACTGTATTTAAGAAATCTGTCAAAATGTGTCGTATACGGCCGATTTAACACGCGTTACGCCTTCGTAAAACATACAGGACACACCCACAACAAAAATAAGCATTTTATTTTAAAAAATATGTTTTATAATGTTTCAAATTACAAGCATGCTTTAAAAATGTACAAGCATGCTTTAATAATGTACAACATTATAATAAAGTGGCCAAGTTTCTTCCAAGGGAGGGTGGTTGGGGTTAGACGCCACCCCTGATGGCCGGTTGCCAGTTTTTAGGTCCTAGACCAACCCCTAAATTGCACCCTTCGCTTCGTTAACGCTACAAGAATCTTTATAGGATTTCCCAGACGTTAATTAAGTAATGGGAACATAAAACAATTAAAGCCTTAACGATGGGAAAATTGCATCAGGGTATTTGAAGGGCTCGATAAATGGCTATTTAAAATGGTGCCTACTTTATTGTTCCTTCGAGGCATTGGTATTTTTATTAATTACATAGTTTAAAACCGTGAAAGAAACGTATTTATAAAAAAATTATATTTGCTCCTATTTTTAGAGACAATCTGAAATTTACCTTCCGAATTAACACCTTGTGTAAACTTGTGAAAAATAATGATATCTGTAAAAATTTTAAACAATGCAAATATACATTTGAAATGTTTTTTTATGTGAATATCATAAAAGAGTCTCAACTGCTTCCAGCTAGAGCCAGTGAGACTATGCTATATTACAATTGTAAAATTTGTAAAGCTGAAAGAATTCTAAAAATCTGCATTTTGTTCATATTTTTGGAAACAACCAGAAATTTACTTTTCGAATGAACAAATTTAGTAAATTTACTATTGAAAAATAACAATACCTGTCAAATTTTAATAAAAGAAATATACCTATATTTTAATACATAATATGATTTCAAATAAAAAAATAAATTATAAGTTGGGACTCCTTTGGGGTATTCAATACCCCACAAGAGTCCCAACTGCTCCCGTCTGGAGTCAGTGAGACTATGGGATATTATAATTGTGGAATTTGTGAAACTGAAAGTATTTATTTGCTCCTCTTTTTAAAGACGATCAGAAATACACCTATCTAATGAACACTTTTAGTAAACTTGAGAAAAATAACGATATTTTTAAAAATTGAAACAAAATAAATGCACATTTCAAATGTTTTTAATGTGAACACCGCACAAGAGTTCCAACCACGGAGGAAGGAAATTCGTTCATCCGTGGTTCCAACCGATCTCTTCTGCAGTTCCAATTAGGGTATGTTGTGAAGCTGAAGTAGTGGGGAAGGAAAGGAGACGAAGAAGAGGAAGAGGGAAATATCTGTCTTTTCAGATCTCTAAATACCCAAAACGATACCTCGAACACGTATCGTACGAAAAACAAAGTAAAGTTCATTCAAAATGAATTTTCCGAAACTGAATAAATTTTCATTTACTTCAATTACTTTGCAACTTTGAGAATAGGTACTTAAAAATAAACAAAATAATACTCAAATGAAATTGGTGAATTTTCCCTAATAGTGCATTGAATAGATAAAAATGTTTTGAAAAATAAACAAATCATGCAGTTAGAGACGAAACTATCGATCTGTATTCCCACTGTATTTATTCAGTGTACAATCCGCCGAACAGAAAATCCCTAGAATTAAAATAAAACGATATGAAAGAAATCCAAAAAGTCCCAATTGCTCGCAATTAACCCTAAAACAGTTGAACTATGGCATCGCCAATAGCGTAATTTCACAAACTATCAATACCGTTATAAATATGTGGAATATTAAAAGTAAATTTTTCTGATTGTGATTGCATTTTTAGTACAATGCTTAATTTTAATAATATTTTCATTCATAATTATTGATTTGAAAAACTGCACATTCCGAAACAGTTCAAGCTGGCTACAACGTCATTATGACATAGGAAACGCCATTGTCTGGTGAGACAGTTGTCACCAACTTTGCCCGGCGTGATGTCAACGCCGCCGAAATCGCGAATAAAATCGAACGTGTCGGTTTGGTGGCATATTGAAATTGGTACATACAAAACCGTAATAGAAAATTTATTCGTCAACATAAAAATATCTTTATTACTGTAATTTTTTCCAGAATAATTAAAACAAAAAGTAAATACCACTTTGAGGCATAATATGGCGCTTAAAGTATTGAAAATGGGAAGCAGACATGTAGAGGAAAGTGGGGAAATATCTGGCTATTCAGATCTAGTAAAAAAAACATGGTTAAGCCATTTGCAATTCTGAATGGTTCTTTTACCAGGCGCTGCTCAAAGTATTTACCACTCTGGAACGTAGAGTTGAGGATCTTACCGCTCGTTTTTGACGTTATCAACTAAAATTTACATTATTTTGACTCCTAGACCCCGGACAGTCCAAAGAAATTGATTATCTGCTTTGGAAATTATTTTGATTAATGCGAATACGCCCAAGCGACCCAACTGCTCTCAACCGCCTGAAGTCAGTGAGACTATGGCATCCCCAATTGGGGTATGTTGTTAGACTAAAGGTAGTGGGGAAGGGTGGGAGATGGGGAAGAGGAAAGTGAAAGAACTACCTAGCTATTCAGATCTAGTCACCAAACACGGCTGAAGCCATTTCAAGCAACGTTTTAATTCTGAATGATGATCTTACACAAGGGCGATACTGAGAATATCTTCCACTCAGGAACATGCCTCAAATACACCATATATTATTTTGAAATTGTTAAGAATAATAATAATACAAATCAATCAAATAATTTACTTGCGCATGCCGATCGACCTCCAGGTCGCTAGTGGAGAGCCTTACCCCTCGACCATGGAAGCCGAACATTGATTTTTTTTAAAGTTTGCTCAATTTCAAACGAAGTAAGGAATATTTGTGCTTACTTTTGACGCATGAACTCACCTACAACACACTTCTATTTGTTTATCTCTCCAGTGTCCAGTCTATACGAGGACCCGGGGCCATGTAATATTTACAGTATTGTCAGACCAACTTTATTCCTACTATTGCTGACTGCGAGTTACTGTACAGTTTTACAGCATGAATAATTTGATCGCTGTTCAGAGTGGATTTGTTGGTTGAGGGAAGTTTGCAATCGATCCTGTATTTGAGTCGTAATTATTAAGTGCTCGAGGGGCCTAACCTAACCTAACTTTACCCTTACTACTACTTTACTCTACTATAACTTCTGTAAGTATGAACCTATAATTTGGATTTCATATTTTCGAATGGGTGGGAAAGTTTTTTTACGGAATGGTTCCTTAGGCGGCGGTACTTATAACCGCCTCCTGAATTATTCAAATAAAATATTCAACTTCTTTGAATATTAAAACGAAAGTAAATTCTTAAATGGTCTATAGGGTTTGCTTGTATGTTAGCATAACATTAGAGACGAGTGACTATAAAAGAACAGTGAAGTCTCAAAGAATCACATCATTACCCAGATGTGTTTATGTTAATAGTTACATTTTTCTGTAGGAAGCCAACATAGCTTAACAGCATGCCCATGCTGGGAACACAATACACTTTGTATTAGTTACCTACATACAGCAACATACATACTACATCTTCTGTGCAAACCCCGTGAAAAATTCATATTATGCGGGGTCCATTGCGCCGGCAAACGCCCGAATTTTGCTTGACAGTCCTATACAACTATCAAGGTCACAATTTTTGCCAACACTCAAGGCCGCAGTGTTTGTGCTTCCCGTGTTCGGCGGAAAACAAAACAAACATCTCATCCCGGGTGAAGCGGGAAGGCAGGCGGTGTCCAGCGGCGGGGGGGAGAATTCATTTTTTGACAGAAGTCGCGCGGTGCGGTCCGTGTATGTAGAAAAATCGGAACGGATTTTTGTGGTTATGTGCTATGTATGAGCGAACATAATCACGAGTTTAAAATATTATTATACCTAAATATAATATAATAATAGAAATATTCTGTTGTTGACGTAAATATTTACGTACTTTAGAGTAGAATTAGATTTTAGATAGATAATAGAATTTAGATTCTATAGTTCTAAATTAGGTCGTGCAATAAAATGACGTTATTATATAATGTCATTGGTGCAATAATCGATATTAGTCTGAAATCTTTCCTGATAAACCCTGATCTGTGTTTTCTTCCTGATGCAGGTAGCATCTTTTCTACATCGAACGCATTTTAACATTTATGCAAACGATAAACGTCAAATTTTTTGGTACGCGGACCTAATAATTATGATTTTAAGTTGTAAATAAACACGCTGTCGTAATGGATGATTATTTCTTTCGTGAACTCACTTGTAAATAAAGTCTATTAATTTATTAATCGGTTTCGGAGACACGGGAGAAATTGAACATTGTAAATCGATATTCTATTTTTGATGCTACGTAATTATTTACGTAGCAACAAAACGTATTGACTCTAAATTCTTAATAAATAGTAACTTTAGGTCGTGCGTAATAGTCGGAAATCTTTCCTGATAAATAAATATCTATTAAAATATCTGTATTTTCTCCCTGATGCATCTCTTTTGTCATCAGAACGCATTTTAATATTGATATAAACGTCAAACGTCAAGTGTGCGTGCCGTGGACACGTCGGTACCTCAGACCACTTGTCAAATTGTGTGGACCGCGCGAACTTCACCCCAAACGATGTTGGTGTAAAGTTATGGCCTTGAGTGTTGGCAAAAATTATGACCTTGATTGTTGTGTTGGACTGCCAAAAATCTGGCGTTTGCCCGCGCAATGGACAAAGCTTCAGAAGAACGCCCAATTTTCTACAGGTCCGGATTCCGATTGTCCAATAGTTTACCAACAAAAAATTTTATGACTTTAAATAAAATATAGAACCAATTCGGAATATGTACGGTTTTATTCTATTTATTTGTGCCTATATCAATGAAAGGTTCTTACATTATTTTTTTAAAGATAATTTTACATAACTAACGTATGTCTAATAATTCCAGACGATTTCTGACGTCATCTGAACCCATGCCACTAACTACGATAGTTTGGGTGACAGCTGTTTGAATGTGCGTGACACTTTGCATCCCTCCCTCCACGTTTCGATTCTAATTGGTCCAAATTGACGGATTTAAAAATAAGTAAATAAAAATAACTAGATCTCGCAATGTTTGGGCAGAGTGTTGGCACATTACCAGTTAATCCAGGGGAGACTACAAAGGACTAACCCATCAAAACCGTGGTTTAAAAAATCCCCCAATTTACCAAAAAAGAATTTTCCTCACTTATTCGAATGAGTATTGGACATTGTTCCGTTCCTTCTCACCTTTCTAAAATTCACGTCCTTAATCCCCCAGATTGCACTTTGTATGGCCTAAAAGTGGGAACTTTAAATCACATCTTTTTTGGTTGTCCCATTTATCTAAAATTGCCTCTCCTCCATTCAACATCTCATCTCTTCTAAGTCTGAACTCGACTCCATCTTCTAAATACGATTAATTTTTAAATTTGCCAATTTAAATAAAATCAATACATAAATAACACCCTCGAAGAAACATTTGAAATAAAAAATACTATGAAAAGTGAGTTGGTAAAAATACTCAGGCACATTGTGCAATACCTATTTACCATTTAAGTTCATTTACGGCCATTAAAAAGGTGCGGTTAAAGATGGATGGCGTAAAATAAAATGCTTAATTTTGATTTGTGATAAATAAAGATAATTTGTGGAAAAACATAGGGATATTTTCGATAGTAATTAGGACAGTATTTTTGGTTAGTCTGGATATTCCGATTTTGTTTTTTACTGTTGGACATTTATTTATCAAGTTTTAGAATCGTTTCGTCCATTGGAAAATATTTTTCTCCACTGCAATAATATTTTGCAGAATTTTAACCCTATTTATTTAATACTTCATCAAACTTTCCTTTTATTTATATTTTCAAATGGGTGGGAATCCGACGTTTTGAACCACTAGACAATTCAATCTTATTTGAATGTTAATATAACTTGAGATAAACAAGAAAAAATACGGTCCTGTCGCAAGCAATCGACTGGAATTTGACTACATTAAATTTCATATTTCATTCGGCAGCAATTTCAACCAACTGATCAATGTTGAGTGGTATTATAAGTTCCTCAGTTACTCGCATCACGTGCCCAGCTACTGTACTGGACTATTATGGTATCTACCCGCTGTGGACCATGCAGCTATGCAGTTATACAGTCGATGCACTTCTCATTCCGATAATCACCTCGGAGGCATTCGCGTGACAGATTGCATACCTCCATCTTCTTGATTGTTGGCTTTCTTCTCTAATATATTAATATGGCCTGCATTGCTTGGTGGTCAGTGTGTTTAATTATGATTTTCGAATTTGTTTACAGTACAGTGATTCTTCTTATTTTGCAAGATTTGTGAACATCTGCATGTCGTAAATTCAATATAATAATAATTTAGATATCCTTAACAATATGTGTTATTTTACATGAAGGTATCGCGAATAGAAAAAAACTGGACACATTTATTTGAGTTGATAATGCAATTACACGTAGAAGTGTACCCTATATCTGGTACAATATTCGGATTACTCATAACCACCAAATCTTAACATAGTATAAAATGAAGTTGCTCCCGCTGTTTGTGCGCTTAGATCTTTTAAACTACGCAACGGATTTTCATGCGGTTTTCATCAATACATATTGTGATTCATGAGGAAGGTTTTTAGGTATATAATTTATCAAGGTTTTGTGTAAATTTGTTGAAATATATAAGTAAAGGGAGCGGGCTAGCATGCGGATAGCGGGCTGGAAAGCGGGCAGCGGGCTGGCAAGCGGGCGGTGTGGATTTGATTTAACAGATGGCGTTGGTTATAAAAGTTGGGTAATGGCGTGGCGTTGGGTTACGTTAGCCACAGCAACGTGTGGTCGGGTCTGCTAGTCAATTATAATGTAGAAAAACTTGTAGCGAATTGAACAAAATGTTGATGTTTTCGGGGTCGCTAGTAGGATATTTCAAAATGTCATACTAATGCACTGGACCGTTATGCCTCCTGGTGTTACATTATAGCATATTTAATATGTAAAATATAGAATCGAAAAATAATATTTCATTTTGATGAGCAAATTGCATTGGTATATTGCTTTCCCCATTATCTCAAAACTTAGTCTTTGGAGACTAATCAAATGAGTGAGACTAATCAACTGAACGATTGATAATTATGTACAAAGCAAGACGTTGTAAGAAGGATCAAGAAGTTGTATGGTTAATTAGAATTAGAAGACCGATTTGTAGCCGAGTGGTTCAAAGCTGTGGTTTTTTTACTCAGGTGTCGCAAGTTCAATCAAATTGAAATATTGTTAGGACATTATGATTGTCGAAGTATATGTACCTATGTGACTAAACTACTCTAAAACAATCCTTCGCTAGCTAAGATCTCAATCATTTAACAAGAAAAAATAACAAAACTCTCCATATTACTTCCCAAAGAACCAACTTAATTGCATTTTTTTTTACTATTATATTTATAACATCCACTGTAGTGGCAAGATTCCGGACATATTTAACGGTAGTCCTTTAGAATTAGAACTTTACTTAATTTATAGATGTTTTTTTTAATATTACATGTTAAATTATTACATATTCCGTTATTAGAAGGTGGGTATTTGTTATTTCTTTGTAGGTACTATTTTTGTCGTTGTATACATTATAAATAAAATAGAATATCAACACGTCAGACTATTCGCAATTCAAATGTGTGCCTTTCTTTTTGTAAATAACTAGCTGACCCGGAGAACTTCGTACCGCCTCAGAATCAATTATGTTGTGTTAACTTCTTAGCAGTACTTAATCAGTTTTATTATTAACTTAAATATTACACAATGAAGCAATTATCGGTACGCAACTGTCCGTGTTTCGTTTTTGTCAGTATCAGAGATGGCGTTGTGCACGGATTTAAATTTGTTGTGATTTTCTTACTTTTCCACTTACTTACGGGAAATGCGTTTCATTTTCTTCATAAGTGTGAGGGAGATTTATGATAATGATTGTATTTTTCCTTTGGGGGGTGCAGACATACGTTCACTGTATGTCTCATTTTCGACTGTTGTCATTTAGAGTGTAAGAAAGAGGGTCAGCATTATATGTTTAAGAACAAAAGTAAAACAATCAGCGCATTGACATTTGACGTTTTTGAATTTTTGGAATTCACTCACTATTCAATATTATATTTATCACAATATTGCTGCAGCTCTTTCAAAATATGAGAATTCGTTCCATAAAAAATTCACGAGGAAAATAATTTTCTTCATAATTTTTTTTTTCGTGTATTTTTCAGATGTTTTAACAGTTAGTTATTCTACTATTCGGGGCGGAGACAAATCCAACAAATCAAAGATCATAAAAATCGGTCCAGCCGTTCTCGAGTTATAAATGGTGTAACTAACCCCACTTTGTTTTATATATTAAAAGTTTAGGATTTTTTAAAGTAAATAATGCAAGGCTCGTGGACTTTTCTCTCCTTTCTACTAAGTCCTAAACATTATTAAAACATTTATCTACGCCTACAAAGTGTTCCCTCTTGGCTATTATACCTACAAAGTAACCAATTAATGAGGTCTGGACGCTGAATTATTATGGAACTAAGGAAGAAGTCAATGTAATCAGAAACAAGCTTTTGAGTACCACTAAACATTATGGCACCAATTCCAGACAAGACAGATCTCTTGACGGTCTCGACTATAAACATGGGTGAATTATGAACCATCCGTTCTCTTGGAGACTATCAAATTTATAACATTGTGGTATTCTGTAGATGGAGAGAGAAGGGTCACCCACTCAACCCAGGCCACAACAATGAGGAATTCCTGTCATGTGGGGAAGGAAACGTTTGGAGTAACTGGCCATTTTGAAGTGGACATCGACTAAGTTCACAGTGTCGATGGAAATTGGTCGTAAATATAATATAATATTTTAAAGAACATTTTTTTTACATTAGCTCCACACATGAGGCCCTGAACAAAATAATTCCCCCCAGGGCCTATGTCATATTTCGGTTGAGTTTCTTTATAAGAAAGGAAAGAGAAGAAGTTATGAGAAACAAAAAGGTACCACCACTACGGTGCTGGACGATGTTCCGAGAGAGCCCAGCGGGAGAGGTCTAGTTTAGGTCTCCCTTATCCAGTCTCTCCCGATCCGACCTGCCTTTGGTGTGCAGACTCATCAGCAGCAAAGACCTGGACGAACCTCACCCCATGAACCCGGGCACCCCTACTAAGTCACCAAACGTACCTAACCTCTTGTGGTGACCTTTAACAAAGGTATTGGTTATCCAGTTAATTGTTTCGGGCGGCAGTACCCATACCTTCCTCCCAAATTTATAGAGGCGGTCTGGGCCTCCCAAATTGAAAATTTTAAATTTAAAAAGTACGGCCATGAATCGTAGAGATAAGGGTGTGATTACCGGCTAGCGGTTTAACTTTGTTTTTATAATTATGTGGTAGATATGTACTAAATACCTGATTGAAAGAATTCCAAGAAAGGCATTTACAAAAAAGCACCTCTAGGCCATTATAGTGTTGATAGCCAAATAATTCTACTCCAATCAAATAACTAGATAAAAATTAAGCTATAAACAATGTTGTATCAATTGAATCTTTCATTAGTACCGCGAATTACATTTAAATTGCCGTCTTGAGGAAATAAACCAATAACCTTTTTCCGGTATTAGCCATCCCGCTGCAAACAGTTATAATTTTAAACTAATCCAATATATATTAGAATCTCTAATCTATACCTCCATCTGGTTTAATGACTTATCTTGTGATCTTAATGCATCTAATCTATGGAATTAAGGCGGTCTGGGACGCGTGACCTCGCAATAAACATTTTCAAATACAATGTTTGCACAGATTAAGATCTATTTGAACAGAACGCAGACAGCGAAAAATTTTAACTGGTAGTTTGGTAGTTTTGTAGTTTGGTATTTTACCCATTTATTATAGTCAAAAACAGATACGTATCCCGCTTTTCCAGAAGGTGATTTGTATCTTTGGCGACAGCGTAACGCGTGTAAAATCGGCCGTATACGACATTTTGGCAATTTTTTTAAATGCAGTATTCTGTACCACGCTAACGAGCTAAATACTGCGCTTGTGTTAAGACACCAACTCTTAAAAGCAGTTACACTAACGCCAGAGATGACGGCGCGTTTTGCCGCGTAATCTTCGTTAATAGATTTCAGTCGCGGGATAATTTGTGAATCGGATGGCATCGAGTACATACTACATCAAAATAATAGGACAAACGGATATTCATTTATAAACGCCTATACATAAGCAGTTTTATTAACTAATATATAGTAATTCGTGTTTTTAAGTACGTAATTAATCCATTTAACACGCGACAGGCATAGATAGCCATGGAATATCACAGAAATGTGACAGCCGATAACGCACGACGGACGCTTTTCGATATCCGACGGATTTTACATCCTAATTATCCCATCTTAATGAAAATAAAAAAAAATTTAATTTAAATTTCAAAAATTACCTGAAACAACTGTAAGAGTACATTACTATTATTAATCCTTCATTTCATTTCTTTTAAATCTGTTTATTGATATATCTCAAGTTTCTCTTACATATGTTTTGTTATTATTGGCAAAATATTCACTTACTCAAATGATAACATCGATAATATAATTAAGCATGAAATCACTAACCAAACACAAGCGCCTTGTCTCTTTATGGTGAGAAAAAGTTTTTATTATATTCATATTACAAATCTGTTTCACATGTAAAAAAAATGTGTAATTATTGTAAAAACATACATATATTAAATAAAATAAAAATAAAATAAAGATACATAATCACCATTTAGATCTATTTTAACGTAAATACATGTGTGGTAAATCTGAGTTGTATAAAAGCCTTTATTTGTCGAATGAGTACGCCAAAACCAGTTATATTTCCATAAAAATCTTGTCAGTAAACATTTTTTTAATTGTCATGTAGATAAATCAAATTTCGAACAGAAAAACTTAAATTTATTATACGAGTATATTACCTCTGACCAACAAAACAATGCTTCATAAATTTATCACCAAAAGACCTCAATCAACTGAACTTTCTTAGGTTTTTTAGAACCTTCTATGTCTGACACCAATACATATTTAAATATTGTAGGCATTTTTGTTTTAAAATTTGTGGTTTACCTATAATACACTTTTATACTATGCATTAGCCCAATAGATTTAGTACGTATTAGCCCAATCAATTATAACTTACGGTATAATTGGGTGGGGTGGTGCTGCAAAAACTAATACGGACCCTCTCGTAAAGCGCAAAAAGCCAAACACTCAGGCACGCCTCATATATCATACATATGTTTGGTAATGTTATATTACCGTGAAAACAAGCTTATGGATCCGAGTGGTAAATTAAAGTTATTACGAAAAACCTTAGAGATTCTCGACAATACAGTTATTTATAAACTAAACATTCAGCAACTATACATCAAAATTATATCCTTACATACATTACAAAAAAGACAAACCTAACCATCATACTGCACAACACAATTACGAAACGAGACATCAACATATACATCAAACATGACTCCCAAAACCAATAGCACCTATGGAGAAAGACATTTCAATGATCTGGTTCCAATTTTTTTTTTAATTTAATAGAAAAATGTCTGACAAAAAACGTAAATCAGCACACAATTCACACATGGGTATTTATAAAGTATTTATAAAAGTATTTATAAAATTCAATAAAGGCATTTATACTGCGGACAGATAACTTCTACAATGTTATTACAACATACTCCACGCCAGTATTTTTTTCTCTTTTCTTCTATTATATTTTTTCTTTATTTCATTTCTTTTCCATTTCTCCCCATCCTTTTATTTTTATTTCTTCCATTTATATTTATCTATTTAAATTTCTTATTTTATTTTTTCTTATCATTTCCTAAAGATATTAAAATTAGATTTAACTTCTGCCACCTCGGAACAGGCTCAGCCTAGTAAGATGGTTTATACCAACCACAAAAAAATATTGGTATGTATAAACAGTATTGGTTATATTTATTTTCGACGGATCCTGAAAATATCATGATAGGAAAATAAATTTAGAAGAATTTGTTGATCGGTCAAAAACTGTGAAAATGATGACATTGTTGGGGAAAATGCCTTCAGAGACTGTGCAAAGACACGCTGCGCCTACAGTGGACCAAGGTTGCTGAAGTACGCCAAATAGAAACGATTGGAGGTGTTTTGTAGATGCGATAGGTCCCAACCTGAATATGACAAGGGGAAGAAGATATATGCATGAATAAAATAAGAAAACTCGAATATCTTGGACATATGTTGAGGAGAAACAAATATAAGATTATCCAAAGTGGAAAAATTAATGATAAAAATGGTAGTTGAAGAATATACGACTTCTAGATCTACTTGACTGGTGCGACTGCAGTTCCGCTGATTTTTTACATGCTGCAACCTACAGGATAAAGATTGTCCAGATGATAGCCAATCTCCAATTGGAGAAGACACCAGAAGAAGAATAAGAGACAACCGATGAATTCTTGGATTTTAGTTAAATTTTTTTTATAATTTTTTCAATCGAGGGTTTTTCTTTATATTTGTCAAATTAGTATACCTATAAATAAGTTTTTTACATATATAATTTTCAAGTTAACAGTTACATAAATCAGGTTGATTCATAAAACCACACATCCTTGTGTATCTCACTATAATTAATTCAAAGAACCCCATCATAAACTGACTACACGTTATTTTTTCTGCAGAATTTAACATAACGAGATGACAATTTAATGTCCTGAATTGATAGCCAAATGTCATCGAACTCGACACCGCTCCTGGAGACAAGATGCTGACATGACGAGAGGCTGAGAACCAAACAGGTCTCCAGTCTCCGGCCACATCTTCAGATTATAATTACATTCCTAATTTGCCAACAGTGGCAAAACCCGCATGATAAAGAGTATACCTAATACCATTATGAAAACATTGTACGTCTCCTTTGTTGTCCTGGTCTGTCTGCTCGCATGGATCCCATCTATATAGAACTTACAAGATTGGCCTTTAAGATAGGAAACATGATGGATTTTTTATGACAATATTGATGCTTTGAAAAGTTAACGATACCCATATCAAACACGTGGTGGTAAAGTTTAGGTAGTACTATAGAGATGGGACGGCAGCACGTCCTTTTCATACATAACATAATTTTGGATTTGAGGCCAAAATGCCTGACCAAACGTATCTTTTGTTTTTAAATCAAAAGCTATAGCAAATATTATAGTATGGGAGCTATTTTATTTCTTTGCATTTTAAATTACAAAATACAGAATTCAATTTTTCGTTGTTTTGAAGGAAACTTTGGCATTTTTTTGTGAATTGATAGTAGGTAGGTAATTATGAAAAAAATAATATTCCTGAACTTACTGTGTTAAGTATGTTAGTATTATGAAATATTATAAAATAAAACATCATAAAAAGTCGTTTATTTGGTAAAAATTTCAATTTATTTACGACAAATGGGTGTCCCAGCCTAAATCGGTCGTTCGTAATTTTAATTTAAGAACCTCAAAAAATTATTTTTTATTATTTATATTTCAACACTTACAATTTAAAAAAATATATTTTTCATATTGTCAACTCACTAAAAATTGCCAAAGTTACCTCTAAAATCATGAAAAATTCAATTCTCTACTGACAAATATTTTATAATTTAAAAAACTAATAAATAAAATAGGTCACATCCGTACTAGGTATTCGCTAAACCATTTGATTTATTTTATTTTTTATATTTGTTTGAAATGGTTGGTTGAATATTTTGGCCTCATTTCGTTTGTCACATTTTTACTTTAAGGAATATCTCGAAACACTCTTCAGTAGGCACCGTTCCATAACAAACTCAATATTTGTTCCATACACCTAAATTGTTTTTTAAGGAGAACAAAAGAGTTAAAATCGTCGTTGAATGAATTATTGTAGAAAGAAAATAAGAAATTAATAGTTATAAATTCGAGTGAAATTCGATTAAGTACCTACTGAATGGTATACATCGAAATGGTTTTATCGATTCATTGTTCCCAACCCTACCTTGAAGGTAACCAGAAGCTCGATTGTATATTATTACTATAACTTATACCTAAACCATATTAATAATAACTACCCGATGGTCAGCATTGTTTGTTACTGGTCAGGCGCTCAAAAATAATTAAAAATTTAAATCGAAATTTCGTTTGGGCAGTACTATCGTCGGGGGATGTTGAAAAATAAATTGTAATTTTGCGCGAGTCATGGTTGTGCTTAGACATAATTAAAAAGCTCTATGGTCCGGACAGTATGAATATTTGGAAGGTAAAACCCACTTGTTATATTGATAGCGTTAGATTCTATACAAAGATATAACTTATAATGAATATCCGAAAAAGCAGCGCTTTCTTGATATAAAATATAAGAATAACGATCTGGTAAGAATGAAAAAATCGGACACCAAAAAGACGGGGAAGTAATATGCCTCCCACTATTTAACGTCTATATATTCCGCAAGGAACTGTACTTGGCCCGTTTTTATTTTTAATGAATATAAATAATTTATGTAATTTTGTAATCACTTGAAAAATTGTTTCTTACGCCGACGACACAGCAATAATTGTAAAAGGAAATTCTTGGATCGAAACATTTTCTAGGGCAAAAGAATGTATTGCACTTGTTTCAACATGGCCAAAATGTAACAAACTCATTTTAATCTAGAGAAAATTATTTTATTAAACTTTTCACAAAAAACATTAAAAACAAACCTAGTGATTACCATTAAATTAGAATCCATAATACAATCAAGAAACTTGTTAACTGTGCAATGAACTCGCTAAAGTTGAAAATGTTAAATATTTAGGTGCATCTATTAATATGAATTTACATTGGAAATCGCAAATTAATAAATTGTAGAAATAAAAATAATGTGTGAAAACTTTTTTTAGAAGTGTAAACTTCTTTAGCAACGTTGTGATTTGAAACTCGATGAAACAAATAAGCGACACTAAAAGGAGACAAACACATACATCTGTAGGATTTAACCTGCGAGAGAATGAGATAGTATAATCGGTCTCCTCTTTGTGCTTCGCAGCCTTCCCACTCTGGTCTACCTTAGTTTTCTGAAGGTTTCACTTATACCGCGTGTGAACTGCAGACTTGAAATTGAATACGAAGATGTTTATCTTTTGTACAAAATCCTAATTTTCGAATTCTTTTTAGAAAATTGAATTGAGTTTTCCGTTGACATTTACATATTGTCCTAATATACTGACCCAAGTGATTATTCACTTAAAACCGTCTCACGACACCTTTTTTCTCTTTGCGAAGACCCTCCTCAATTTCGGTTGCGCCGGATTGTAACTCTCGTTAAATGAGTTCGTTTTGAATTTAAGGGTCATTTTCAAAATTGAAACCGATTGTGTGACGAAATCAGAAATAATATGATAACTACATTGACGTATGACTTGGTCGAAAGATAACTAACATAAAAAATCCACATGCATAACATAAATAAAACAAAACCATCATCATCCAGTCATAACTACAAAACAGCGTGAGATTGGCGCAGCCGTCCATGAAGTAAAAACAATCCAAGGCATGAGAGTCTTGCCCTTAATTTAACATAATACCAGACTTACAGTGGTAGGCGTGAAGCTAATAAGGACTAATAACCTGAATATGATAGTCTCTCTCCACAGAGATAAAGTGTTCGTCTTCCACTCTGGAACGAAACGCAAACATACCTATCGTGTATTACAAGAGAATGTTTAATTTATTTAAATTGAATATAATTGAGGTAATAGCTGATTGCCTGATTTACTCCCGTTTAAAACGAGTTATGCCTTGTAAAAAGGTATCATCTGCATAAATAATGTAAGCGTTTGAACAAGACTCGGTTATTTTTTATGAAGTGAAATAAAAAATAAACAAAATGCTACGTACATGGCGGGCGAAAATGTATCTACAACAATCTTAATTTTTAAAATTAAAATAGTTACAATTTGGGAAGCGGGTATGGGTAATCATTATTGGATAACCAACGGCCCTTCCACAGATCGCCATAAGTAGTTCTCTATGTATAATATACCCACCCACCAAGTCTAGTGTTGACGTATTTCTATCTCCACATTAAATTAATAAAAAAACAACAAACAAAACGATTGCGAACTAAGTTTAAAGTTTTAAATTATACTAAATTGAGGAACGCGCATCACACCTGTGTATTCTTATCTCGCAGAGTTGCGTATTTTAGAGTTTTTACTTCTAATACAAAACTGTCACCAAGTGTCAATCTTTTCGGAAAAAACTCAGCCATTATAAAATAAACAAGTGCCCTTTCCTGAAAACTTTAAGTGTAAATCAAGTGATTAACATCATATATTTAAAGTAAACACCTAACAATCACTTTTTACGGAGAACTCGCAAAAAAAAAAACATCTAAAATGAATACACAATGCATCGTATGTCAAAAAAATATCGACAACCCATCAGACTTTGTGTGCTGTTGTCTTTGTGAAAGCAATTATCACCTCGGCTGTGCAGAAATTGTGGAATCCAACCGTCGTGGTGCAAGGAGCACACAATGGAAGTGTAAAAAATGCATTCAACATCTAAAAAATAAGCCAAAGCAGAAGACAAAAAATGACATATTATTAAATGATGAACAGCCATCTACCGGAAAACAACGTAATCAGGTGACTCAATCACCAAAATCTGCACCCGCCCAGTCGAAAGGCACAGATAATTTACCAAGTACAACCACAGATGGTGCATACCAAGGGCTACTTACATCTGATTTGTTTATTATGGAATTATCCAATTTAAAAAAAAGTATAATGGATTTTGTCGAACAAAAATTTGACTCATATACTCAAAAGTATGAGTCGATCATCTTGCAAAACCAAGAAATAATAAAATCAATTCAATTTATATCGGACCAACACGATGAACTAAAAAAGCGTATTACTGATATTGAAAAATCCCAGAAAACAGTCAATGCTGATATGTTGGTAATAAATAATCATAATGCTGTCCTTCAAAATACTATTACCCAACAAGAAGATAAAATTGACCGCCTAGAATACCTAACCCAAATATGCAATGTCGACATAAGAGGTGTTCCAGAATCAAACACTGAAAATAATATTGAAACAGTAAAAAAAATTTCAAAAATTATTGACTATGGAGATATATCCTTACAATCAGAAATTACAAAAATGTATAGGCTAGGACCGAAACTGTCCGAGAAGAACCCCAGATCTTTAATAGTGTCTTTCAATAATATTAAATCCCGTGATGACTTCCTGAACAAAATCAAAGCATATAAAAAATCCACTACCACCAGCGCAAATAAACTCAATACAGCGGATTTGGGACTTTCGCATGAAGCCAAACGGATTTACGTGTCCGAACATTTAACACAAAAAGGAAAATTTCTACTTTCTCAAACCAAAAAATTTGCCAGAGATAATAACTACAAACATTCTTGGACGAGTTCTGGGCGTATTCTACTGAGACAAACGGACACCTCCAAAATTATTACGATAAAAAATGTCCTTGATCTTGATCGAGAAAAGGGTCAATCACTATGACAGATGATAAAAGGTATATCAACCTCTACTCTGCTGCAAACAATAATCATTCAGCTAATATCATTTTCACTGCAATTTTTTTACCGGTAGTACCACTAACAACAATATATGTACCCAAAATAATGCATTTTTACTCACCTTATTAGTTTTTTCTTGTATCAACACAATTGTTGTGATAATTGCTAATCTCACTACTTATTATTCTTACTATATTTTATCTCCTTTAGCTGGAGCTCAATTTTTTTCAATACTCTTTAAGAAAAAAATTTGTTCATTCCGCAAATATTATTTTCCTTGCAAGTTTTTGTTTGAATCGTATCACTCTTAACAATGTATATATTCAAAATAATGAGTTCTTACCTTATTTAGTATATTTCTCTTGTACCAGCATAATTATTATAATAACTGTTAATATTATTGTTAAACATTATTACCATACTCTACCTCATATTATCCACACAAACGCTCTTTTAATATTATTTAAGAAAAAAGTAGAACATTCTGTAAACATTTTTTTCTTTGCATATTTTTGTATGAGTCATACAACTATTATCCATTTATATACTCAAAATAACGTATTCTTACTTTCTTGTATCAAGATAATTTTTATAATAATTTCTAATCCAATTTCTAATTATTCATACCGTTGTTTACCTTTTTTGGCTAAAGCCTTTTTAATATTCCTTAAGAAATCGGTAGATCATTCCATACATATTTTTTCACTCGCATGTTATTACATAATTTACACTACCATTAACGATGTATGTACCCAACATAATGTATTCATACGTTTTTTTAACAGATTACTCTAGTTTTAACATAATTACTGTCACAAATTGTAATGTCATGTCTTATTACTTAAGTTTTCATTTTTTATATAATTTTCATAAAACGAAATGTTATATGTTATGATATGTGTATGTATGTTTATATAATGTATGTTTATACCTGTACGAGTATAGATATGTGCACGTTTGTATAATATATGTGTGCACCGCATTCGTTGTGCTTGCATGCACACATATTGAAAAAAAAAGTTATGCACGTATGTTATATCTGTATAGATGTGCACCTACGTATATAGTGTGTGCTTACATGCACACATAATGAAAAAAAAAGTTATGTACATTTTTTTAAACTAATGCTAATTTACTTCTTTTCCCCTTCTATTTTCTACTTTTTTATTATAATGTTTTCCATTTTTAGCATAATTTATACTAAATTTATATATTTACACTAGACTTCATATTTAACACAAAGTAACAGTACTCCATTGGTCACCATGAAACAGGCAGCCGCCTAGTATGGTGATCTTATATATCTACTCTATGTAAATGTCTTAATTATGTATCATGTGTTTTATAAATAAATAAATAAATAGTGACTTAGCAGGGGTGACCGGGTTCGTGGGGTGAGGTTTGTCTAGGCCTTGCTGGCAAATGCGTTTGCCCACCTACTGCGTGGCGGGCCGGATCGGGGGAGACCGGCCGAGGGAGACCTTTCCATCTCTCCAGCCGGACTCTCTCGACCCATTGCCTTGCACCAATTTTTAGAAAAAAACATAAGGTGAACCGTTTTTAAAACTTGTTGATGTTTGCATTCATTAATTTTATATTTCAAAAATAATATGATTATTTTGAATTATAAAATTTAAAAGCGTATTTCATTACCTTTCAGGAATAGTTGTTAGTTAAGACTCGAGTGGTTAATATTTGAGTCTATATTCAGAGTAGAGTTGTAGAATCTCAGTAGTGGATTGTGTATTGCGATGTCATTTATATTGGCAGAGCCGGTATTACATGAACAGTTACCTCCAATGAGAGTTGTTACCTGCTTCTGGAATTACACATTAAAACTAATTATTCCCAGTAACTCGCGTCAACATACTCGTGTTTGCGAAGGTCGCAACATACTTGAGTGTAACAAGAATGACAGGAGTAAATAATTGTTTCGATAATTGAATATTATTTGTACTACGCATTATAATCTTGCAATATTGAACGCATTACAATCTTGTAATCTTGAATATAATTTTACTGTGCTTTATACTATCCTGTAATCTTGATTCGATGTTTAAATATAATTTGTACTGTGCCTTAGACAATCGTGTAATCTTGATTCTATATTTTGTACTGTGCCTTATACTGTCTTGTAATCATGATTCGATGTTTGAATGTAATTTGCACTACAAGCTTGTAATCTTCGATATTTTAATATAATTTTTACTGTGCCTTAAATCTTGATTCGATATTTGAATGTAATGTGTACCTTGACTTGTGCTATCTTTTAATCTTGATATAATTTGTACTGTGCCTTATAAAATATTATGATCTTGTTTCGATATTTGAATATAATTTGTGCTGTGCCTTTTACTATCATGTAATCTTGATTCGACATGTAAATATAATTTTAACTGTTCCTTTTACAATCTTGTAATCTGGATTCGATATTTGAATATAATTTGTATTGTGCCTTATACAATCTTGCAGTCTTGATTCGATATTTGATGGATCTTCTGAATTTTGTAATCTGCATTCGGTTTCGGTATATGATTTTTTTTCAGATCATAGAATTTGTAATACGCACTAAGCAATCTTGTAATATTGATTCAACATATGAATATTTAAATCGTTGTGCCTTAGGTACAATCTTTTTAATCTGCAAAGAAGCTAGACTTTTTTCACGACACCATCTAACAGCGTTTTCGTTTCGTTTTATGCAGGAAAAAATATATATTTTTAGTATTAAATTTTTTGCATTTCAAAAACTTTTCTGAATTTTTGGAGACCTGCGTTTCTCAAACATTATCAATTTAAGCACTTGATAAAAAGAAAGGCTTCTCAAAGTTTTTAACACATTGTGTTGTAAAATGATTATTAAAATTCCTAATTATTTTAAAGAGGACACGTTTGAACGAATTTTTGCACACCGATCGATAGTGGTTAAAATGTTTCAAACTTCCACACGCTGTCCCCTCTTAACCCACAACAGGCTTACAGATACAGTACACCACTACCTAAGTAAGAATCTTTTTAATATGATTCTAAAGTATGTACTTTCAAAATTTTCCGATATTTTAATTAATTACTTTTGTTTCTTCAATCTTTGTAAAAACCCTTTGTGGCGTCATTTTTAATAAAATGAAAACAAATAACTTTGTAAAACACCACTATTTAATCAAAATTATCAAAATTTTTCGAAATCAAAGGTTTCTTCATCGGGATAAGATCAAGGTAATAACATATAATATTAATCTTATCCTGATGAAGAAACCTTTGGTTTCGAAACATGTTGATAATTTTGATTAAATAGTGGTATTTTACAAAATTATTTGTTTTCATTTAATCAATTTTGTTCTCCGCAGTGATACCGTCAAGTTTGATGAACTTTGTAATAATTAATTCACAGCTTCTTCACACACACACATTAATAATAAATTAAACGTGTCAATAAAAATAATCTCGGAATGTTAGTTGATTGTTGTGAAGCCTTAAAGGCTGTTAATTTAACAGCTACAGTAATTAAAAAAGATAATAAATCAAATAATATATATTTTATGCGAATCAGAGGCGACTAAACTTTTATCACCGTAATTCAAATCAGTGGTTAATATATATTAAAACCAGATCCTTTGAGAAAATAGCTCTAAAACTAAAAATGTTTTGTTTTAACGGATCATTAATTATAACTGTTTTCCTCGCTCCGTTAAAAGATTTTAAATTTATAGCAACACTAAAATAACAGCTTAGATAATATGCTTTTTTAGTATTGCCATAAACCCCTCACGAATCGGGCGTATTTTATCAGGTCAAAATATTTCCGCTTTGCAATGAAAGCCAAATATATACAATATTTCTGAACATACCCGAAAACTAAAGATTGTTTTTGTAAAGTGATGAAACACATTTACAAATTTTATTATAATAAATTAAAATATAATTTTTTAAATATTAATATTTTCAATAAAAACATTGAAAAAATTTAAAATGTCTCATTTTTACGTTTTTTCTTTCTAAAATTACTGATAACCAAAAAAGAAGAAAAACACACACATAGTTTATTAGGCAAACGTTATTATCACCTCACATTTTCGTCGTTTCATAATAAAATAATTTTTTTTTAAATTCTCAAATTGCTATCGGAAACTTTGGTTATAGAAGTGCACATAAAAATTTTTCTGCGGTTAAACTCTAGATTAGAATATAAGTGTGTTTTTTTCTTTCTAACACCGTTTAGATCATATTTCTCACCATGACGGTAAGGGAGATACAACGATTTAAATGAGACCTAGTTCGTCGCCTCAGTTCTTAATTGTCCAAACGACCATTAGAAAATTTTACAGGAAGATTTTCATTATTTCAATGAAACATTATGATAGATGTTTAAGAAAAAGCTATCTCCGTAAAGGCAAAGATCTCATTAGTTGAATAATTCTTAGTTAAGTGATTAAATATCATTTTTTATACTTTATTTTTAATTTTAAAGTGGAGATTGAACAAAAACTAAAATAGTAGTTTAGACTAAGGTGACCTATGTGAGACAAATTTGGTCTACTGGGATAGCGGGTTAATTTATGACATGTCGTTTCTATGAACTAAACAAAAGGAAAACACTTTGGATTTTAAGTAATTAAGTGCGTGTTAACAAGTTTGGTGAGATTTCAAAAAAATCTTCCTTTAATATTATAATAAAAAATATACCGCTATAAATTAAATACATTTATTGGAACAGATGGGAAACTGGTGAATCTAGTGTAAGACCGCCATTCAGAATTAAAACGTTGCTTGAAATGGCTTTAGCCGTGTTTGGTAACTAGATCTGAATAGCCAGATATTCCTTACGTTACTCTTCCCCATCATCTTCCACTCCCCGTTTACCTTCAGCCTCACAACATATTATCACCATTGGGGATGCTCACTGGCTTCAGGCGGTTGCGAACATTTGAGACTCTTGTGAGGTATTCACATTAAAATAAACATTTCAAGTCAATTTTGCGTAGTACCTCTTCTGATTTGTGTTTTAATTTTCTAGTTAATCGAATAAATCGAGACCGAAGTTGGAAGTTTTTAGTTCAAATGTGAAAAAATCGGTCGCTACGGGTTAATTGTCTTTTAAAATACCCAGCTTCTTTTTAACCATTTTTTAACCCTGTAGTTTCCGGAAAAAATTAATTGAAACACCTTTTTGTCTATTGTAGATTCACCAGTCCCGTTATTTCACACTAGTTTCCGGACGCCGTGCGTTTACCTATAACATTTAATTAAATTATGTGTTCAACTGCACGGTATATAGTTATATGAAGGCTACAATAACATACCTCAATAAATCAATGTTAGCATAATAATACTATTCTTCTGCATGGGTTCTATATAATTTATATAACATATTTTATTTCAAAATTACTGTTCCACAAAATTATTTGAAAGCCCTTTTAGACGTGTAATAATATAAATAAATTAATAAAAATGATTACGTATTAAATTCTCAGGTTTAAGTTTTAAGAATTCGCTTGAATAAATTATTATTAATTAATTCACATACATTGAGTCTTCCTTATTCTTGTTTCTCTAGAATTTCTTGTATTTTATCCCGGGATGACTAACAATCTTCCTGGAATCAACAGAGGACGCTGGAATCCGCCTGATGGACCTCCCCATTCTCCACAGGTAGTTAAACAAATACCTCGTAATACTTAGGACGTATGAAGTGTGAAGGAATTTCCCTCTTGAAGCTAATTTTCTTATACATTGGCTGACTCACAGATACATGGAAATAAATAGCAAGTTATTTGAACACTGAGAGGGAATCGTATTTTTATTTATTACCTAATACAGAACAAACTGGGACGATTTACATTATTGATGAATATATTTGCAGTGATGGTTTAGAAATACCTGACAGAAACATTTATGCAATTTTCATGACGCCAGAAGTCAGAGCTAAAAACTCTGAGACGGTTAAGTCAAGCGTCATGAAATTTTGACAAAATTTTGCTGTCTAGAATTTACAAGTGAACACACTTATTTTCAGCTCGCCACGTTTTTTCTATCATGAGTTGTAAAAAAATGTTTCAAAGCCGTGCTACATTTTCAGCAAGAACCAACTTTTACAAATAAAAGTTTTGAAATCAGAAAGTTGATGTGGAATTATTATCAAAAATAAAAATTCAAAAATTTAATTAAATGAAGACAATATTAGCGAAACTCAATTGAAAATCAGACAACAGAAAAATCAGAAAAAAATACGGTCACATCTAGGACATATTAAATTTTACAATTTGAGGTTTTACTCATTAAGTTAAAAATAAATATTCAACCTAAACTTGCAGAAAAGTCAATAAATGTCATGTATTAAAAATATGGATAAAATTTATCCAAGACACCATGTAAATAGATAGCATTTAGTTCGGTTTTGAATCTTGCAATCACACATAAAGATAGCAGTCAATAAAATAAGCGTTAGAAAAATGAAAATAATGTTGGTAATTCTTAATCGAAGTATGACACAGTTAAATATGACCAAATCGGGTAGGGACACATTAGCTCAGTTGATAGAGCTGCGCCCCGGCAAGGCGAAGGTAATGGGATCGTGTCCTAGATGCGACCGTATCTTTTTCTGATTCTTCTGTTTTCAGATTTTCGATTGAGTTTCGCTAATATTGTCTTCATTTAATTAAATATTGCAAGTTGAGGTTTTACACATTAAGATATAAATAAAAAATTCTACACATGCACATTAACTATGGAAAACCCTGGCATTTGCACGGGCTTTAAGCAGAGTTTTACGAAATCAGATGTAGACAATAATTTTCCTATTATTTTGAAGATCAATTTTGGGAAATTTCATCAATCCAGGTATAAAACTGTAAATTTTGTATCAAAAACAAAGCCAGCCGCCACATACACTATTCCTTATAATTTACAGACAGACTAATCATTATTGTTTCGTTTTTTCAAACGATTCTTTCTCAGTAGATAAAGCATAGATGGAATTTTGCAAGAATTATACAGAAATTGCAGTCGGGAATGCGTTACAGCTAGAAGCAGTAGGTAAGTCATAAAGGACGGATATGTGTCAGGAAGTGAATGCGCCTCAAGGAATCTTGATTAGAGTGGGTGCTGGGTGCTGTGAGCTGTGAGCTGCAGACACAAAGGTCGAGGGTTCAATCCCCTGCACAACACAACACAATGCAGTCAATGATCTTCTTAATTAATTCTGCATTACAAAACGGAAAAACGGCACGGTTTTAACTGGATACAAAGGAAACATTATCTTTGTTTAAAACTGCGAAGTTTTGTTGTTATTTTTTCCGTTGCGATTATTGATTAACTGAACTCCCCGGCATTCTCCGTGCTTTATACGGAGGTTTTCGAAATATAATGTAGACAATGACCTTCCTCTTGTATTGAAAGTCAAGTGTGCAAAATTTCATCAGTCTCGATTCAAAACCGTAGATATGTGTACTAATAAAATCGACGCCGCCCAACAGGTGTCAGCTCGCTACAGACACTATTATATGTTGATAGATATACATTATCTCCACACAGGGGGTCCTGAGGAAAAAAAATCCCTCAGGGCCTATGTCATATTTGGAATGCTGTGTGTACGGTTTTTTAAGGAAAGGAAGGAGAGAAAGTTCTGGGAAGGAAAAGGAATGAGAGGCGGGTAGGAATCTGGGGTCAAAGTGTCCAGGAGTGATGTACGTATCAATCTATCCTCCTACTGCGGTTCAAGGCGATGGCGATGCATCGAGAGAGTCCCACTGGAGAGGTCCAATGGTCTCCATCAACCAGTCTGTCCTGATCCGGCCCACCGCCATCTACGAGGTCTCAACCAGGCACCCCTGCGAAGTCACCAATGTCCTTTCCAAAGACATTGGTGACTTCGAAGTACTTGATCAGTACTGGGACCAGTATTCTTCTATTCTACTAGAATTATGAAAATTAAAAAACTTTGATTCTTGAGATAACAGTGACAGAAGGACTAACATACTTACTAATTGAAAACTAGGTTTTATCTACCAAGCTCTAGCAATATAGTGACCGTGCACACCTGCCTTCGGTTACATTCGGCATATCTCGTAAACAAGACCACGTGACCCGAATAGCCCTTAGACAACTAAATCAATGTGAGAACTAATCATAGACTTATTACCATTCATTAATACCCTTTGTGGTATACCATATGCGGTTTGACTGCATAATTATCTTACTACCGAAAGTACTAACAAACAAAATATACTGAGTCAGTATGGTTAGTTGCCCAAAATTGTATTCCCCGTCGCGGCCCTTGTACTATGCACTGGTCTCTGGGCGCGGGGCCAGAGGACAGGCCGCTGCATCAACCAACCAACCAACTGCTAGTACCCACTACCCAGTACCAACAGACCGGTTATCCAAATGGTTTGTGTCAATGACCAAATTCATAACTCTCGCCCCGCCACCCGCCATCCGCACACCTCTTTGCCCTTCTGCTCTCCGCTCTACTCCTGTACTCCTGTACCTACTCCTGCACTCCCGGCTGTCTCCTGTTCAGGAAGACAAAATGAAAGATGGACACTGTGTGATTTATTGGTATTTAATAACAGCAAACCATATACCAAGCTACCTTTTTAAATTCTGGTTGATCAAAAGGAAGATGACATTATAAAAAAAACGCCAAACCACAAACTGCATAACTTTCCATGAAAAAACTTTCCTCGACGTGCACATTCGGAAACAGGCGAAATCAAGCACTCCTTACAAAGAATTTTTCCCAAAAATATCCTGTGAGACTATCGTATCCCCTATTGGGGTATGTTGTGAGGCTGAAGGTAGTGGTGAGGCGAAGAAGATAAAGAAGAGGAAGATTGGAAAGTATCTGGACATTCAGATCTGGCTAATGCCATTTCAAGCAACGTTTCAATTCTGAATGGTGGTCTTACACCAGGGCGATACTGAGAGAATCTTCCGCTCTGGAACATGCCGCAAATATAGTAGGTATATATTATTTTAAGCGAATGAATTGTGCAAAAACACAAGTTAATCAAATAAAATTTAATTGAACCCGGGACCTTCGGATTGCTAGTCTAAAGGCTAAAGCTTGGCCCTCGAGAAGATTAAAGTTGAAATTTGGTTTATACAAAAACCTTCGCAAAGAAGAATGTTTTATTTTATTTTATCAAGTTCAGGCACAAATATTAAAATGTTTTCCGATCTTAAAAGTTCTGAAGACCTTAATTATCCACTTTATACAATAGATCCATATCCGAAATGTGGTTGGTAAGTAGGAAAGGAAACAATTCATCAAAGTTCTGTGAAAGTTGTGTTATAGGGAACTTGAAATTTAAACTATGAATTTTGACGAATTGTTCACATTCGGTGTTTTTTGACAGTTAAAAGGTTACCGTTCATTTCCGATTCTAAGTCCGTTTCAGCTTTTGAACAAATTGTGATCAGCAGAAGAGGACAACTATCATGTTGTTAAGCTTCTTAGCTTATTGCAATTTGATAGAAACCTGAAACGAACCTTCAGCGATTCAAGGGGACCTTTCAATTGTCAAAAAAATGGCACTGAATGGCAATTTGATGACAATGTTACATTTGAATTTCTGCGAAACAACTGGTTAAATATAGGAACCAATAAAAAAATTACATGGTACATTTTTGTAAATGCAAGTAGAACTTCCCGTTTGTTGAAACCTGACATTTTCAAGATCGCGACAAAAGTTATTACAACAAGATTTTCGGTGAAATGTCAGCGCCATTACGTGCGTTAATTCACAAAAAGAAAAGAAATATTTTTTATACTCCATTTATTATATACAGTAACAAAAATACAGTAATGTATTTATTATCAACATAAAAGTTAACCAGATTGTCATGAATCTAGATACATTATTTGCATGTCTCTTGAAACCTTCAAGGTTTTTTAAAAAATTATTTTTATTATGATGTAAAGAATATGAGTTACATTAATGCATAAATATTATATTTAAGGTTATCGTTGGTCATGTATGCCGTATCAGAACAGATGAACTCTTGTGCCTGATAGTTTATGTTGAAGATATCAAGACGAATGTTATTTAGCACCACCATACCCCATATCATGCTATGCTGAACCTACACGTCTCTTCTGCCGTGTGATATGCGTAGCAGATCATGGTGCCGTCCCAGGCAGTAGTTGTTTGGAATACAACGATATCTTCTGCAATTTTTTTGGCAAAATATTTTAATTCGAATTAAATGCCGGTGTATTCCAATTCCTCTGATATTTCAAGCAATAAGTGATCTGCATTAATTTAGTTGATGCATAAAAGGTTTCACGTGGACCAAGTTTTATCGGGACAGCTTGAAAAAGGTTATGGACTTTAACCATATTATAGAAAAATAATACTGCTTTTATCAAAATATGGGAAAGAAAGCGGATATAAACATACAAATTTTACTTTTTGCAAAAACAAAACCAACAATAAATTATGGCCGTTTTCTGGTTGGCATATTTAAAAAAAATGCCGGCCTGCGCGAATGGGGAATAAAAATAAATTTTGAAAAGTTTTGCTCAAGTAACATAAAGAAAGCTTAGAATAAATAATAGTGAACAGCTATTTTTACAATGAGAAATTTTACCGACTCAAGTAGAAACACAATTCCTACTAAACAAAATACTGTAGGTTTATGCAGCAATTTTTAACTATTTGCACAAAAATGCATTTTTAGATATGTAACACAATTACAGCGATCGTACCACATCTTGAGAGACGATTTATAGTTGATAAACTTATTATTTATTTGAAATTTATATTGCTCAATAAATTCATTATTATATTTCATTAAAATCAGTAGAGGATTTTTTTCCATCGATATTGTGAGCCACAATGTTACTTTTTAAAAGGGCTTCATCACAATAAGTTTAACAAGTGAGTTATATATAAAAAATACCGTTGTAATACGTTGCGAAACAAAACTGCAGTCAACTTACAGGCAAAAAAGCTCTTGCAAACTTTCTTATTTCGCGTCGGCGTCGCCAGGGGTATGTGGAACCCCCACTCAGCGAATAAGTGCATTTTTCTCGTATGTTTTATTCATAAACCTCTCAAACTTCAAAACGACGGACGGTCGCTGAATCAATCACGGCGGACATTGTACAATTTTATCTCCTTTCGTATAGAATTGTTTTATTTCTTACCTTATAAAGCCGCAAGGAGGCATCTTGATTGATTTAATCTCGACAGCTCAAACGGCAACAATCTTCTGGGTCTTCAAGAACACAATCAAATAAAAAAATCTACGGGAACAACAAGTTATATTATCTTTAAAATTGTATTGCTATTCTTTTAAAAAATTAACACAATTATATGAAAAAATGTCACAAAACGTCAAACTTTTGGCGCGCACTATTTTCACACGCGTGTTCGTAAATGCAACCACGGCTCTAGCCTGTTCGTAAACGCGACCGTGCTCCGCGAAGCTTCGTATTTGAATGTTTGAATTTCAAACGTCTGCTTTGTCAGTACCTACGTCTGCAACCTGAATGGGACGAGAAGCGGGGAGGAATATGGGATGTTGCTAGCCATTTTATAGTATTTATATAATATATTTATGTGTATACACACCAGTGTGAAATGCAAGGGCAAGGTCTGCATTGGTTTTAGGTAAATAATTTATAATATTTGTGTTGTAATGCGCAACATTCGGGCTTTGAGTAGAAAGGTAATTCGCGTAACGGAGAATTTTTACGCACGCTCGCTCCGAGCTTTCAAGTTTCGAAGAATCCTATTTTTAAACCCACTCTAATTGCATATTTTCATGCTTTCTGATTGGCGGTTCAGGGAATTAGTGATGGTCGTTATCGAAATATCCTTTTGCAAAACATTATGGGTAATTGAAGGGTGTTTCGAATTAATCGCTCGGATACGAACGTTGTCGATTTGGATGTTGAGAAAAAAAACCAAAACCACAACAATATGGACACCGAAAGCTTTAAACTATATTAAACTGTGAATGGATCGAATTTTCAAAATAATATGTTTGGTCGATTTATAATTTGTTCTATTTTTAACGATAATTGATACGAAATATTTCAGAAAATTTATTATTATGACCATATCCTCACTCAGCATTCCCAAAGATAACATGGAAATTATTTTTTGAAAATATAACAGTATTTATTAGGAGTTTCTATTCACCATATACATTTACACATTTTCTCAGAACTTTGGATGGACAATGTAGGTATGCCTAAAGAAAGAAGAAGTGCAAGACGGCGTAATACCTCAAAAAATTATCAGATAATTTCATTATCTGCCCTGATGAAGACACTGCAAAGTTGTCCAAAACGTTGGCTAAACGATTATAAAAACCCAAAATCTAGATAATTCTTTTGGCCGAGAAAATCTAAAATCATATCCAGATCTAATAAAATTGATTTGCTAATTAGAGTGGATAGACAGAAAAAGGCTTTCAGAAGAATATAATATAGAATATATATGTAAGTGGAAAAAATTGTGGATGTACCGACTTAATTGATCGATGGGATGTACCAGAAAAAGATTACACTGTTAAGTGAAATAAATACTTGAGTCGAAATTTGTTTTAGAGTAACGGAAGAATATAGACGAGGTGATGTACTTTTTTTTTACATTAGTTCCACACAGGAGACCGTGAGGAAAATAATTTCCCTGTCTTTGGGAATGTTGTGTGGAGGGTATTTTTAGGAAAGGAAGGAGAGGAAGACCTGGGAACGAAAAGAATATGAGTGGTAGGTAGGAATCTGGGGGTCAGTGTGTCCAGGAGTGACGGACGTATGAATCCATACCTTCCACTGCGGTGCAAGGCGATGTTCCGTGATAGCACGGCTAGAAAAGTTAAGGAGACTTCCTCAACCATTCTCTCCCGATCCGGCCTGTCATTCAGCTGGTGGGCAAACGCAACCACCGCCAAGACTCGGACAAGTATCACACCATGAACCCGGGAACTCCTGCTAAGACACCAAAAATAGCGAACCACTTGGAGTGACCTAATGCAGAGGTGTAGGTTATCCAATAAATGGCTCCCGGGGCGGCGGTACCCATACCCGCCTCTCAAAATTTTAACAATAGCTCCACACTGAAGGTTCAAGGCTTAGGGCCATCATCTTTGGATATGCGGTAAGGAGGGTTTTTTTTAGAGAAAGGAAGTTTTTAGTAGAAATCTGGGGGGTCAATGTGTGTCAATGAGTGACTGATGAATTAATCCACCCCTCCCACTGCGATGCAAGGCGATGGGTCGATAGAGTCCGGCTGGAGAATTCAAAAGGTCTCCCTGTAAAAGCAAGGTTGGCCTAACCCCAGGCATCAACCTTTTCGAGGTGGTGGTCAAATTTTTGTCTCATAACTTTCCGAGCTATTTAGACATCATAGGTATAAGGGGGCTCATCAAAAAATATAACCCTCGTGAACGGTGCTATCGTCAGCGTAGCAATGAATTGGTGCAGATTCAATGAGATCGCTAATGTGCAACAAAAATAGCGTCGGTAACAGGACAGATCCTTGAGGTACCCCCACATTGATTTGGTATGGAGAGGAAGAAGAGTCGTCAATCAATTGTTCTTACTTTAAGAAAGTCTACAATCCAGCTGTATAGGTTGGATGAATCCATTAATATTGTAATTTTTAATTAAATAAAGACGATATTTGCGAAACTCAACCGAAAATCTGGAAACAGAAAAATCGGAAAAATGATATTGGCACCTCTGGGACTTGAACCCAGGACCTTCGGCTTTCCGACCGCTGCGCTACTAACTGCGCTAAGGTGTCCCTATCCAATTCGGTCATTTTTAACTGTATCATACTTCGGCTAAAACCAACAACATTATATTATTGTCTACTATCTTTGTGTATGATTTCAAGATTCAAACCCGAACTAAATGCTATCTAGATAGCGTCTGGATAATTTTTTATTAATTTTTATTTTTAATATGCGAGATCTATTGACTTTTTTGCAAGTCTAGGATAAATATTTAAATAGTGGTGTTTTACAAAGTTATAAAGAATTAAGTGTTTGTCAATACAAAGTTGGGAGGCGTTTTATAACATGTGTCTATCCCTGCAAAGTTACGACTTGTCAGTTAAGTTTAGTCTGGCAATAAAAATACATAGTAAGATCGCAGTTTATTAAAGATTTATAGTGGTTTATCTCACATATTTCAATGACATTTTTTTTGTAAAATAAGTGAGATCTTATTCTGTAATATGAAGATCTTTACGCATCGATTAGTCCGAAGGTGCAGGAATGCGTAAGAAGGGAAGATAATGTATCACGATAGAAATAAGAAGGAGTCTCTCTAGGGGAGACGTGCTCAAAGCGATCCCTTGAGGTAAAATAAATTACTTGCTTTTAGCGCTGCTGTTGACTTGTAACTTTTTTATGATATCGCATAAGAATCTTCAACTGATTATGGCATCCCATTTGTCGTCAGACCCGACGAGGACTAGCATTTTTTACGTAACAAGAATATAACTTATCCGAGATTCATGCAGCAGGTATACTTGAGAAAACTATTAGATGTAATATACGTAGTCCATAATTCTATTGATAGCCCATTACTTTTGGAATGCTACGGCTATACAACATTGGCTATAGGTGTCTGAAAACTTCAGCCATAGTCGTCACCACGAATTGTTCAAGATATCACACGGCAGAACAGATGTTCTAGCTCAGCATAGCATGACAAGAATTAATGAAATTTCTAAAACAGTAATATATATTCTTTATGCGAGTCCTAGCTGATCTCAACTGACTGGAGCTAGAAGACTATCGCAACCCAATTGGGGTATGTTGTGAGGCTGAAAGTAGTTGTAAAATTAAGGAGATGGGGGAGAGGAAGGTGGGGAAGTGCATGACTGTTCAGATCTGGTCACCAAACACGGCTAAAGCCATTTCAAGCAAAGTTTCATTTTGGAGTAGTGGTCTTACACCAGGACGATATTGAAAGTATCTTCCACTTTGGAATGTGTCGCAAATATACCTTATATTATTTTTAATGATTTAATTGTGAAATAACACAATTCATCAAATAAAATTTACTTGCGCAGACCGGGATTTGAACCCGTAACTTTCGGATTTGCATTCGCAACTTACCGACCACTGAGGTCGTCAAAAATATATTTAAAAAACCATTTAAATAACCTTAAATGTTTTTATTATATCTTCCTATATATTTTATATATCTAACTTTTTTATATACCTACCTATCTTCCCAAATGTTAAAAAAATATGAATACTTGAACTGTAAATGGATGATTAATAATGTACTAGCAGTTAAAAACCCGCTCCGCAGGTTTTTGCTGCTAGGACCTGCGGGCGGCATTTTAGTTCGGCTTCGCCTGGTTTGAGTGTTTGGGACCATTTCATAATTCCGATAGTAACTGGTTCCTTAAATAGCCAATTCCTCGGACCTACTGTGATCCAGCGACCAGTGACAGGCGACAGTTAGACACCGTCGGTGACTCACCGAGACCAAGTAACAGTGACAAAATAATCAAGACACATAATGACATTATATGTAAATTATAACAACTTCGTCATTGCAGACAATCTTTCTAAATCCGGAAGGATACTTGAAGAATTAAAATCCATAGCACTTATACCAAGGGGGGAATTAATCGCGATTAACACGCGAGCTGTTGACGGAAGTAGTGACATCTCGTGATGAATTCTTTAATTTAAAACCGAACTACAACAGTAGCTTTGTGTGAAACTCCACGTACACAGATGTTATTTGTGGCGCGGCGTATAAGGCGTGACTTCGGACATGCAATGGAAGTCGGGTTCTGGAATTCAACCACCCGCAAACGCTAAGGTATCTAATAATATACTCCGATGTGGATACAATGATTTGTTTAAAAAAGAATAATTAAAGGAAATTTAAGAATATTTGCACCTCATTCCAGAGGGTAAGATGCTCTCAGTATGCCCGTGAGAGATCCGTGGATTAAATTGGGGAACTTTATCAATAACTAATTCGTAAATTAAACTTGCTAAAAACTAAACTATTTTCACATTAGGTCCACACAGGAGGCTCTGCGGAAAACACTTTCCCTCGGGGCCTATGTCATATTTGGGGATGGTGTATGGAAAGGAAGGAGAGGAAATTCTGGGAAGGTATCTGGGGGTCAGTGTGTCCAGGAGTGGCGGATTCCTCCAACTGTGGTGCAAGTCAATGGGTCGAAAAAGTCTGGCAGGAAAGATCAATTGGTCCTCTTCAACCAGTCTCTCCCGATTCGACCAGCCACGCAGAAGGTGGGAAAACTCATCCGCCGCCGAAATAATAAATCTCATCCCATGAACCCGGGCACCCCACCTAGCGAACCATATGGGTGACCTATAGCAGGGGTGTTGGTTATCCAATCAATGGTTCCGAGGCAGCGATACCCATACCAGCCTTCCCAACTGTGGCAGTTGACATTTAAAAACATCGAGATTCATCGCGATGATAGAAGTTTGGATCGCAAAGGAAATAAAAGAACGTAGCTCTATTAAAATCATAGACAATAGTGTAATATTGGTGATGTCTTTGCTTACGGCTTATGTGTGCATTATGGGCTACCCACGCCAAAATCGCCATTCCAACAAAGCTACACCGGTCCTATAAGAACTACGAGTCATAGATTCTTCGGTGCATGGAAGATCTAAGGTCTACCAGCATTCATATTTCCTTCTTCATTTAATCTTGGCTAACAAATCCCTTCCTTAACCTCACAACCAGGTGGCAATTATATAATCCCCCTAGTTGGTATCAGTCTGCGCACGTCTCCCCTAGTATCTTCGCATTCCTGTGGTGACGCAGCTAACACCGGCCACCAGCCACCAGTCTAGGCAATAAATGATCATGTTTTATGCATTAAAGTATCTTTCAACGCAACGTCTCCAGACAAAGTAAGTCTTTCTTCGCCTTTTAGAAAAATGCGGCGTGATTTTACGGATACGGGCGGCTTTACGAGCTGATGCGTTCTTATATGGCTCTTATGGGCGCGCGTCTGCTCAGACCGGGAATCGGTTCATATTAAAATGTCAGCCGCGTTGGAGCTAAGCCACTATTTCTGTAATTTTTGAATGAGCTAAATACGATTGTATTGTGAAATCTGTCGTCAGTGAAAATGACATTCCTGAGAAAAATCAGGTACACACAATCACAATCGTAGCGATTTGTTTCAGTCGAGAGGGCCGCCCAATGCTCTGAGCTGCTCCACAAGTAATGGCCCGCTTTTTTTATCAATTTTCTGATTTAATCTGCCTGCAGGATCGACAACTGTTCCATTCCAAAATATTGCAAGGCTCGCAATATGACCAATGCCCAAATTTTAATGAGCAAGTACTGGAGATGCCACACACCGAGACCATAAATAATTTATATTTTTTTAAATGGTGCACAAACCTTGTCCACTTTTATCTAACACGTACTAAATTTAAAGATGCACTGCGAATGACCGCGCTAATCTATCTGCTATTCTATAGCACTCGTATAAAATGATTAAGTGACCATGGAAGTGGTGATTATTTGTCAACGTTTAGTGTAACATCTATTGCGTCCATTTAGCGTTGTTGGTTGAGTTTGGCCATTTCCTTTACTATCTGCGCCGCAAGTATTTTTATCTCAGGAACGGTTCACGAAGCGCCGTGAGTGCTTTGCCTATTTCGTCAGCTCCGCGGGCGGAGGTATTACATTACATTACACTGCATTACATTACATTAACATACATGGGATGAGGGGAGGTGGAAGGTGGAAGGTGGTGCAGGTCGCATTATCACGCTCGCCAAAGTTGTAATTTTACAATTATTCATCTGCGGGCGAGGGACTGTAGACGAAGACAACACCTAGAACTTGTTTCTCGGCTTGCGCGAGGGAGATACTTGAATTGAAGGCGCTTAGTCCGAAACTTTAGAGATGAGATTGAATTGTAGCTCAGAGGAAAGAATGTCACGAGAAGAGCGAATAAGTGTGAATGAAGGTTGATATTGTTGGAGAAGGGCGATGGGATACGTTATTTAAACACATTATAATCTTGAAATGATTTAGATCGTTTGCAAATAGAATGAACTTAATACTATAAAAATACAAATAAACATTATTTACATATAAAGAGAAGTGGGCCCAAATGAGAGCCTTGAGGCATTCTCGATAATACTTTAATTTTACATAGAAACACGAATCTGCGTATTTTTAAAGAGAGCCAGTGAAACTACGGCATTTTCTATTTTCAGGAATGTTGTGAGGTTACGAATGGAGAGCGGAAAGGTGGAGAAAGTAGTATTCAGATCAAACAAAGTTTAACCCCTCGGGTAAAGTAAAAAAAAATATGTATTCCTGCCTGACATTCAACTTCAAATAGATTGGTTCTTTTTCAATGTATCCCAAAATGAATTACTGTTTTTTTTTTAAATCGGGCGAAAGACTCTTTCAGATTTTAATATTACAAACGGAAAATTAAAAACATATTATTTTTAATTTCCCCTACGTACAGCGTTGTTATTAAAATCGCTTACCGATAGTTTTTTTCTTGTAAACTGTATTTATCATTTATACCAAACTAAAAAACATTTTCAAATTGACAAATTTATGTAATACAAAGGTTAATGTCACTTCGCATTTTTTTTTCTAAAAATATTTATTAAAAAATTGGCAAACCTTGACTGGGTGAACTTCTTGTACTATATAATTATTTCAAATGGCCTTACCTGTCGAGAAAATGTATAAAATTATCTCTATTTATTTGATTAGTATCTCCTTTCTTTGATTAGTGATCTTGTGTCTTCACTTTCTGTATTCCGTGTTACACAGATCGTGCAAGCCGAATACCCTGGTTTGGTAACTGTGCTGAGAATATTGAGATGCGACCCGATAGCGCTGCGTTTATCGCCGGAATTTGGGAATATTTATGTGGTCGATTAATTCAGTTTCATTATATTGCGTGACAGCAGACGGCAGAGGCAGGCCGGAATCCCAAAACCACACGACCTCACCAGTGACCACACTCCCGTCTACCAACCAAAACCTTCTAACTGCATTTTCATTCGGTGCACCGACTTTATATGAACATGGCCATTTCTAGATGAAGCGTCAGTCATGAATTTTATAGGTCCACTCTTTGTCTATCGTTGAGAAACGCAAGCCTGTTTGAAAATGTCATCTAAGGCCGAAACGGCTGTCATAACACACGCGCAGACCCGTAAAAAATCGTGGAATACTCTGAATTTCTGACAAATCAGTTCAAATTTTGAAAATGTCAAAAATTATGTTCTTTAATATGTAGGTATTTTATCGCTTATCTGTATTTCCTCACAAAATCACTTCCAATTTGAAAATGACCATTAGTTACGCAGGACGCACGGACAACCGAAATTAGTATCACGAAAATACAAAATAATGTTTATTTATTTGTGTAAAGCAGCACAAACTCAGGTACTAGTAGGCCCTTGCGTTCCCAAATTTCAACTACTTTTCCATCTGAAAATTTCTAGATCGAAACAAATATTTTCAGGAAGCAACGTAATTTCCAACATAATTTCATGAAACCTTTAAAATACACATCCGGTCAACAAATAAGCCACATTTTTAATTGTTTTTTTAGAAAAGGGATTTTGAAAGAAGAATCATGTAATTTAATTTTGTAGTAAAACTTTTATAAAAAATACTATAATTGGGTTATCAATTTTTTAGAAGGCCATCCAGGTTTCGCTAATACCTTATTCATCAGAATAGAAACAGAATTCAAAAGACAGGTACTTGGATAGGTATCATTTTCAAAAAGAATTGAAATCTGAGAAAATAATTGTGTGACTCTCACTAGTTGTTCCGCAGAAACTCAAATGTAACTGTCATCAAAAGGCCATTCCGTGCCATTTTGATTTTATTGACATTTGAAAGATACCCGATAAACGTCGATTCTAGATGCGTTTCATCTTTCTATTAAATTGTAATAAGCTGACAAGCTTAAAACATGATAACTGTCCTCTTCTGCTGACCACAATTTGTTCAGAAGCTGAAACAAACTTAGAATCGGCATTTAACGTGAACCTTTCAACTCTCAAAAAAACAAAATGGTGCCGAATGACCAATTAATGACTTTGTTACAGGTGAATTTCTGTGAAACGACTGGGCCCAAGTGCTACTACTTTTCAAAATAAAGTAAAAAATCCATTTTCAAAATACAATGTAAAACGGGTTCCAAGACAATTCAGAATCATGCAACTTCAACACCCATTTGAAAAGTAATTAAAAGTTGTAAAAATTTTTTAAAATTGTCCATAGCCTAACCTAACCTCACCTAACTCAACGTAACCTATTTTAAAAAAAAAATCATCACTTTTCAAAGGAGGTGTTGAAGTTGCACGATTCTAAGTTGTCAGGTCACCGTAAAACGCATGGTGTGAACCAAAACCTCCTAGACTCCACAAGGCCAGGACACTGGATCAAGATGGCCGCTGCTGAAGGCTGATGAGTATGGATTAAAAAATCTAATAAGGTGCCAATAATGGCAAAATAGTTATCTGAAGAGAGAAAATATTATACTAATTACACACTGAAGTGCAAAAAACATAGGTTCATGGCACATTGGGGAAAAAGTATTGACGGGTAAAATAAGGCAACAAAATTTCTTGGTAAAAAATCAATAATATCCTTTATTAAAAATGCAACATTTCTAAGTACAGTGTATTGGTACTTATAATTGGAGAAGGTATCAAAAAAAGATAATTTTTTTTAGAATAAGGGCCAGTTGTTTCACAGAATTTAAACAATTTATAAAATTCCAATGTAAATTTAAAAATTCTGTGAAAGTTCTATTTAGGTTCTGTTATTAAACCAATATGGGCAAGTTATTCCACATAGCTGAAATAATAAAAGAACTTGAGTAGAACCTCAACAGAACTTGAAAATTAACTTTGAAATTTGAAGAATTGTTATTCTGCGAAACAACTGGCCCTAAAGAATAAACTAAATATCAACAAAATTAATGATTGATTACATTTAATAACGAAATATGATTATAATGATATGTGTTGGAATATGTATAATATGAATGTTGTGTAGTTGGTGGATATGATTGCCGGCAGTTGAGATTGTAGAGTAGTCTGCTGCAGTTTCTGGAGGTTGAAGGCTGGCTGCTGTAGAACGTGCACCTGAAAATAATAACAACTAAAGTAGTATAAATATAAGATGTAGGTATATTGTTTTGAAATGTTGAATGGTGATGAGGGAATGGTGTATGTGGGTATATAAATCAGTCAAGAATATTTTTTTTTACTGTTTTTTTACTTTAATTCTACGCATTAAACAAATAAACTCAACTGTAAATTTATATCGACAACGGCAGATGCAATGACTTTTGGAAATGGAGTTTTCGCAAGATAAAAAAAAATACTACAGAACGTTCTTTTTTCACGGTAATACAATCAGTTGGGAAGTTATGTTTGTCAATGCAACCTAAAAATTCATTAAAAGTTGAAAAATGGTTCTGAGATTCAAAGACTGCATTAGAAACTATGCTCTTTTCTACTGCTATTTGTAAATTAATAAGTTCATTCCTGCTCTTCCTTGCGTCCCACTTTCTCGGGATAATGTCGGAGTCGCTGACAGGTAGGCTGGACAATTTGGCAGAATTGATGGGATGGCTCCCGGAGCAAGTTTCACCCTCTTGTACTTCATTATGCATTGCTCTCCAGTTTGAATGTTGGTGTGAACACTGGTTGTAATGATGTCCTCCTTTCTAAAATGCAGCTCGCAAACCTGAAAAGTTATTACTTTAGTGTTAATTTATGTTCAATAAACATTAAATATCTAGGCACTCATTCATTACAGCAAAAAGCTGTCACAACCGAAACAATGTATTAAATTATACAACAACGTTAACATAAACACATTTTCAAATCAAAATAATATGAATAAACATGTGTAAACATCACATCACAATCGCAGTTGCACGTTTTTATAAATTGAGGTTATGTACAAACATAACAATCAATATGCATTCAATTGTGCTTGTTAATATAATGTAGGTACATTTTCACAATGCACGACAATAATAGATTTCAATTGTACAGTACACCCCTAAAAATTGTGTTATTTAGCCGTTTAAAATATTAAATATCTAGGCACTTTGAAAACTTATATTTTTTCATGGTGTTGTCTTTCATTACACCAAAAAGCTGCCAAAACCGATACAATATTAAATTAGACAACAACGATATGAGCTAACAACATTAAATTAGAAAATAAACACACTTTAAAATCAAAATAATACGAATAAACATGTGTAAACACCACATTACAATAGATTTTTATGACGTTTTTCATAAAGGTATATTGAGGTTATGTACAAAGTTGAATCCTTTATTTACAGTAAAAAATAAGCACATTTCACTTACCGTTGAATATTTTGTTGGAATGAAATCTCGACGAATAGACTTAACCCATTTATTACGTAATATAACATCATTTGGGAACTTGAATGTATGACGTTTTGGTTCGTTGTCATAATTTCCTTTACAACGAGGTACAACGCACTTATTAACCATTTTCAAACTTAAAACACTTCTGTAGAGAATTAATACGTAACGTCGCTCAAACTTTTGTATGTATTGTGCATATAATACTTCTAATTTATAGTTTTTTGCCTTAATCAAAACGCACGCGCTGAACCGCGCTAATAATATCCATAGAAGTGAGCATAAATGAACTAATACCAGTTCCTAGCTGTTTCCCGGCATGCGTTGCAATGCCATATATAAATAAATAAAATGTTACTCCCGTGCGTACATTCCCGTGCGTTAACCTCCAGCGTTCCACTTCCACCTTCCCCGCCACCGCTCTCCCGCTCCCCCGTCCCGCCAACCCCCCTGGCACTTCATTTCTTGACTCCTCTCCCGCCCGGCCCGTAGCAGAAACTTTTTTCTAATACTAACATTTTTAAACTTGTGATATCTATCTAACTAAATATCCGAATTGAAAAATTCTAAAAGTTAAATAAAGGTATTGAAGCTGTCTTGAATGTGAAGTAATTTATTTTGATAAGAATTAACACCAAGATACAAATAAAAAGCCTTTTCAAGCGGCGACATATTAATTAAATTTTTAAAATAAAAGAATACTTATTGTGGCATAACCATAATAGTTAGACATATGCTGTCGCGACCTTTTTTGTAAATAATGATGTGTTCTACAAAGTCGTAGTACATTATTTTATTCTATCATCAATATTTTTCGCAGCGCACGCGATGTAAAGAATATTTTAGGTAGTTTTTTTACACCTTGGGTTGCATTATTGGAGTTTTAGTAATGATCCCTAATTATTTTGAAAATATTATATAGCCTATGTCACTCAGGGATAGTGTAGCTTCCCAACAGCGAAAGAATTTTTCAAATCGGTTCAGTAGTTTCAGAGCCTATTCGATGCAAACAAACAAACAAACAAACAAACCTTACCTCTTTATATAGTGTAGTATGGAAGTGAGGTTCGTAACGTATGAATCTGACGTTTCCAGCCGCCTAGCGTCAGCCTCCTAGAAGGATTATTACCGCTAGAGGCGTAAACTGGGTCTTGGCCTTTATACCGTGGGTGACGTGTGAACGCGGCTCGAATCTAGAAAGCGAAGAAAATACTGGTGTGGTTTTGGAATTTAGGTTTTAAATAAATGGAAACTGGCCTGCACCACGTACCCACCACGTGAGAGCAACAGATCACAACTTCTTGGGAAACACCAAATAAATCATCTAGCAAGTGTTTACCAAATGACAGCCGTGGATAATTCCCCATCTAGCAACAAACTAACCAACTCGCGTGATTTAAATTTTCTCCTGCGCCGTGTGGATTTTAGGTGTCGATTTTGATTTATCTTCACACAAAGGTATCAACTATCAACGTATCAGATAATTATGTGAATCACAAAAGTTATGCAACGTTATCAGAAATAAATAATGGCATGATAATGATACTTGTAGCGCTATTTTTTTGTGAATTATCACTTCTAGAACTTTTACGAAGCTGGAAAGAAGTTGTTACTTAGCTATTAATTTACCAGGGGTATTACCTAAGCCAAAAATGTTAACTGATCGTTTGTTTAGCCGATATTTATTTTTTTAATTAACTGTAAACAGGAGGCCCAGAGGAAAATAATTTCCGTCGAGGCCCATGAAATCTTTGGGTCACTTTTTTTGTTTTTGTTTTTTTGTGTAAACCGCACTAGAGTCCCAACTGCTCCCCTCTGGAGCCAGTGAGACTATGGCATCCCGATGTTGCGGTACAGGGTATGTTGAGAGGCTGAAGGTAATGGGGATGGGAAGGAGATGGCGTAGAGGAAGGTGGGAAAGTACCTGGCTATTCAGATCTAAACACCTAACACGGCTAAAGCTATTTCAAGCAACGTTTCAATTCTGAATTGTGGTCTTACAACAGGGCGATACTGAGAGTATCTGCCACTCTATGACGTGCCGCAAATTCATTTTATTTTATTTTTAATTAATTCATTATAAAATAGCACAAATTAATCAAATAAAATTTATTTACGCACGCCATGTTCGCACCCGCAACCTTCTGATTACGAGTCGAGAGCCTTACCACTCGACCACGGAAGCCGTCAAGCTGGTTTTTTTTTGCTGTGTGGATGGTCTTTTTAATGATAGGAGTAAGAAGATGTTGTAGAAAAAAGAGGTTGATAGGAATCTGAAAGTCGGTGTTTCTATGAATCCATCCCTCCCGCTGCGGTTCAAGGCAATGGGTCGAGAGAGTCTAGCTGTAAAATTCAAAGGATCTTCCTCACCCGGCCTCTCCCGATCCGGCCCGCTATGCAGCTGGTGGGCAGGCACATCCGCCGCCAAGATCCAGATATGAACCTGAGTACCCCTGCTAAGATACCAAATTTAGCGAACCACTTTGGGTGACCTAAGACCTCTGTATTGGTTATCCATTAAAAATTGTGATGCCTATCGTATCTTTGGGATGCTGTGTGGGGGTCTTTTTGGGGAAAAGAAGGATAGGAAGTTCTGGGAAGTAAAAAGTATGAGGAGTGGAGAGGATTCTATATCTATATGTATAGATATTAAAATCAAATTCTAAATATTCGAAACTAATGTGTAAATTCTATCTCATAAACTAATGTGAACAATTTTAAACATTACCTACTTTGTGTCAACACTGTCAACTCCTATATTTATTTATTTACGCCCTAGTGGGCTTTTACAACAGAAATTAAAAACATAAAAAAATTAAACATCATAAAAGAAATGAAATACTATGAGTAATAAGAAAAAATCAGTAATAAGACCAGAAATACAATAAAGTGCAATGTGTAAAAGCTAGTTAGTAGGTATAAAGAAACAATTATATGTGTATAATAATGTATGATGATAAAACAGAACTAAATAGAACAGCAAAATAAAATAAAATAAGGTTATAAATTACTGGTAAGATTTTAAATGAGAGGATATATTATGAAAAGAACAAAAATAAGAAAAGTTAATTATTAACAGATAAAATAGAGATGAGTTGTCTCTTGAAAATTGCAAAACTGTCAACACCAAATATATCTATAGATTCACAATGTTTATTTGCAAGGCTATGCATTCTAGGGATTGGTGAATTAATAGAATAGTTAGCATTGAGGGTATTGTTAAAATTGAAAATATCTTTATTGCGAGTTAGTCTAGCAGGTACATTAATACAGATTAATTCTAATAAATTAGGGCAGTCAACTAAAGATTTGATAATTTTGAATAAAAATAACAAATCAATTAACACTCTTCTATCTGATAATTTAAGGAGTCTGGTTTCTGCGCGTAAGTTATTATAATTTATAAGTTCAATTGGAATTTTCATTTTAAAATTAATATACCGAAGGAATTTGTTTTGTACCTTTTCCAATAATTGAGAATGGATTTTGTAAAATGGTGACCAAATGGTGGAATTGTACTCTAATTTGCTTCGTACTAACGAGCAATACAGATTTTTTAATGTTGATACATTTTTAAAATTTGCACCCATTCTCAAAATAAAACCAAGAATTCTCATTGCATCACTTGTTATTTCATCGATGTGAACATTGAACTGTAGACTCTCATGGAATATGATACCAAGATCACGAATCTGTGATACACGAAGAAGATTAACACCATTCATATCATAGGAAAACTTAAGAGGATTTTTACCTTTGTAAAAACTAATAATCTGACATTTACCAATGTTTAGTTGTAAATCATTGACAGAACACCACGTAAATAGTTTGTTCAGGTTCAACTGTAGAATGGCGCGATCATCATCGTTTTTGATTGTTCTATATATCTTCAGATCATCAGCAAATAACAGAACTTTAACATTACTAAAAATATTAACTATATCATTAATGAATAAGCAAAATAATATCGGGCCTAAGTGAGATCCCTGTGGTACTCCGCTCGAGGCTGCAAATGTATAAGAAGTAAACGAATCAACCTTAACCGCTAAGTACCTTCCCAATAGATAACTCTTAAACCATTCCAAAATATTCCCTCTAAATCCCAACAATTTCAGTTTTCTTAATAAGATTTTGTGGTTTACTTTATCAAATGCCTTACTGAAGTCAGTATATATGGAATCAGTTTGATGTGATGCAATCAAGGCATTAACAATATCATTCGTATACAATATTAAATTGGAAAGGGTTGATCTTCCTTTAATAAATCCATGTTGAAGCGGTGAGATGGTGGGATTAATTCGGGATATCAACTTGTCTAGTACTAGACTTTCAAAAAGTTTGGGTAATGTATGTATGTAATTATGCAACCTATATTTTGTTTCTTTTATTTTCTGTTACCTGTATTTTGTCAACTCTCATAATATTTTACGTAACCTTTATTTTGTTTTAACATATATAATGTTACCTGTATTTCGCAACTAATTATTATCACTGTAATTTTTAAAAAAATGTATTACATTCTATGTAAAAGCCCTTTTAAAAAAGAGTTAAAGTAAATATACATTAGTAAATATATATAGTAGGAGATTTTCAAACATTGTTGGGTTATTCGTAACCCGGGAATGTTTGTCTTTCTTTTTTAAAAAAAAAAAAAAAAAAAAAAAATATATAAAAACGAGTGTGGTTTTGACCACACGACTGAAGTAAAACTTCACTAACTTATGCCGTCCATTAACAATATAACAATAACAGGAATAAAAATATCCCCATCCCTTCAACATCCCCATCAACTCAACTCAACTCTCAACTCTCAACTCTCAACTCTCAACTCTCAACTCTCAACTCTCAACTCTCAACTCTCAACTCTCAACTCTCAACTCTCAACTCACAACTCACAACTCTCAGCTCTCAGCTCTCAGCTCTCAGCTCTTAACTCAACTCAACTCAACTCAACTCAACTCAACTCAACTCAACTCAACTCAACTCAACTCAACTCAACTCAATTCAACTTAACTCAACTCACACAGTTTCACATTGATAAGCGTTTCATATTGATTAGCGTTTCACTTTTTTTCGTGTCACATTTTTTCGTAACGTGTCACATTTTTTTCGTAACGTTTCATATTTTTCGTAACGTTTCATAACGTATTCATCATTTTACCCCCAAGTGCCGAGCGTGCGTAAAGAAGTTTTACTTCAAAAATAAAATTTCTTGTTCATACGTACCTCTATATGAAACAAAAGTTTAGTGACCAAAAGTAAATTTTGTCTTTGAAAATTAACCCATTGAAAAAATATTCGGCTGAACCATACTCCCCACTTAATTAAACAGGAAGTGCGTAATCTTCACTGTGATATGTCTTCCTCGCATTTCCTTGATCCCTCGTTCATTCAAAAGCCATGAAAAATTAATTGGCGGAGCTTTTTAGAGCACTTGACAGAAAACAAATTAAAGTGCGATGCGCTCGTTGCACTCTAGTTCAGCGAACTGCATTCATTGTCAATGCAATTACCTATAAGCACATTATAATAACAGATTGCATTCGGGCTCGTCTCGAGAGAGTGCATGAGATACAGGAATTAGGTATTATGCAATTAATTACTGAGGACTTGGATACTTCCTGGGACATTATGAGGTATCCAAACCTGGGTAGCCTGCAATAAAAGAATAAGTATAGAGAATAATTCTTGGAAATATTTTAATCTAGGAATCAAATGTAAACCTGCGTCATATAAAGTGATCACCGCCAATTGGAAGTGTTCTACGTGAAAAATAATACGCGATAAGCGATGCGATATGACGCGCGACGCGATCAGTTTGTTCGATCTTTTCACGCAAAGTAGAGGCGGCGAACAGTGGTCGATATAATGTATTATTGTCGATTGAATATTATCATCATCAAACAGTTTTAATAGCCTTGCGTCTGCGCGGTTGAAATTTAACAACCCGGCATCGAGTGCATGTCTGACGTCGCGCCGTACGCGCCGCGCCACATAAACAACTGTTTCAAATAAAGCTATCTTTGTAATTCGGTTTAGAATTCAAGAATTCATCAAAGGATGGCGCCACTTACGTTAGCAGATCGCATGAGGACGTGTCCCTGGCAGGTATAAGTATTACGAATTTGTAAATTTGAGTAGGTATCCCTTCGGATATGGAAAGATTGACAATTGACGGTAATACTTTAGAGTTGTGAATAATAGTATCACGCGACTATATTTTACATATAACGTCATTGCTTGTCGCGGTTTCTTTGTCCCGGTGACTAGCTGTCACTGGATCACAGTAGATCCCAGTAACCGGCTATTTTTGGAACCAGTTCCTATCGGATTCATAAAATGGTCACAAACACTCAAACTGGGGGAAGCCGATCCAAAAGCCGCCCGCAGGGCTTAGCAGCAAAAGCCTGCGTAGCGAGTTTTTAACTGTTGCATTTTTTTTTATATTTTAAAAGTTTTAATAGATACTTTTTATTATTATTACCAACCAGAGTCACCATTAATATTTCTTTAACGGAAATTGGTCGCTGAAAATTTGTGGTTGTGAAAAATCCGATAGTGAGCACGCAGGACAGACGACGACCTCCGTGGTCGAGGGGTAAGACTCTCAACTCGCAATTTATTCCTTTTAAATAATATAAGGTATATTTGCGGCACGCTTCAGAGTGGAAGACGCTCTCAGTATTGCCTGGTGTAAGGTGTAAGACTGTAAGACCACATTCAAAATTGAAACGTTGCTGGAAAAGGCTTTTGCCGGGTGTGGTGACTAAATCTGAATGGAAATGTACTTCCCCACCTTCCTCTTCTCCCTCTCCTTCTACTTCCCATTACCTTCAGCCTCATAAAATACCCCAATTCGGGATGCCGTAGTCTCACTGCTGGCTCCAGGAAAAACGATCAATGAAAATAATTAACTGTCCAAGAAAAAAGTATAACCTAATTTGAAAATGTTTGCTCTATTAGGTAAGAAGTAAGGAAAAATTTGAGTTATTAAGAACACACGGATACTCCCACAGAATATTTCTGTCAGTTTATTCTTTCAGTGGTATTTAGACAGATGATCTGTCCATCATTTTATATTCCCAACATCAATCAGTCAAAGGTTTCTGCGACAAAATGGGGCTTGCACACAATGCCTGGCAATTCCCCCAACTCCGGTCCAAGTCAGTCGATCATTAATAACTCCCTTTGGATAACCCAGCGAGCTACTGACCCCTCCTTTATTATTATTTCATTGCACAATGCACTATTTATGTATGTATACATGAGGATTAGGAATATATTTAAATGACAATCATCCCCTAGCTAGCTACTGTTACAATGTAAAGCGTCACGATAAAACATTACGTTGTTTGATAGATTTGAATTTGGTGCACCCTGGACTGCAAAATAGTTCAAAACAACTGATATATGAATATTTTCGTACTAGCTCAAGTCTTTTCAAAATCATATGTAAGCAGTAATTTTTCTCTTTTTAAAAAATTTAATTGTTGATACCTTTATTTGGGGGCTTTGACGTAGGAATAGTAAAAAAAATACACTTTTTTTTCTTTCTTTTATACATATCTGATGTCCTAGCAACAATATTTTGTATTTATTTTTTACAATAACCCCACAAAGGAGGCCCTGAAGATAATAATTTCTCGAAGTCGTTTTTGAGAATGTGAGGATAGAATTTTAAAGGAAAGGAAGGAGAGGAAGTTCTGGGAAGTAAAAATGTACAAGGGGTGGGAATCTGCGGGTCAGTGTGTTCAGGAGTTACGGACGTATGAATCCATTCTTCCCGCTGCAGTGCAAGACGATGGGTCGAGAGAAGACAAATGGAGAGGTCAAATGTCTCCCCGGCTTTGGCCTGGTACTACCACCCGGGAACCATTTATTTTAAAACTAACACATCTGCCAATAATACCCCAAGTGGTTAGCTACGTTTGGTGACTTATTGTATAACAAACACCTCTCCCAATAACACCCCAAGTTGTTCGCTACGTTTAGTGACTCGGCAGGAATTCGTGGGGTTAGGTTTGCTTAGGTCTTGCCAGCTGACGCGTCTGCCCATCTTCTGCATAGCAGACCGGATCGAGAGAGACTGATTGAGGGAGACCTTTTGATCTCCTTTGCACAGCAGTTGGAGGGGTGGATTTATACGTCCATCACTCCTGAATACCTGACCCTCAGATTCCTACCCATCGATCATACCTTTTTCCTAATCAGAACCTCCTCTCCTTCCTTTCATTAATACATCATCCCCTAAGATGACACAGGTATTTTCCTCAGGAGACCTCTCATAGTCCAAGAGCTCGTGCCGATCAGACCTTTGTTATTTTATAAAACCTGAAAGTTTCTCCTTGTATGTTCCTAACACAGGTAAAGACGATCCCCGACTACGAAGTTTGGATCATGGTGGCTTTGAAAGATATTATATTAATTAATTAGAATTCTACTTACGTTAAGGTATAAAAGCTGAATTTTATATATGTTACTTGAGGAACTATCAACATATGTTTTCTCAGTAATCAGACAGTTTTGATGGTTCCTTCACCTGGTCAGACACATTAAAAGTCTTCCATAGGTACAAGGTACCTTGTAAAAGTGCGAGCAAAATGCTCTTGAAATTGTGGTGCAATTTTCTATACCTTTGTAACCTGCTATCTTTTAATGCCACCGCGATCCAGACTTCATAGTCGGGGATCGTCTTTATCTAGGGACAAACACAGAGAAACTTTCAGGTTTTATAAAATAACGAAGGTCTGATCGTCACGGGCTCTTTCTCTATCACTACTCTGAAGTAACTGCAAGTGATGCATTATTCCTCAGACTGCAAAAGTTTCTGCGAGAAGATATAAAATATAATTGATGAATCGCTTCGGAAGCTTTCCGGTGGAACCTGAAAATATATAATGCAGAAGGTATTTAGATACCAGAGAGACGAACGAGTACTGAACACGACTACAAGGAAACTCCATCCCAACTTTTCCCAACATTAGAAACACGGAAGACAGGCAGACCGGTAGAAAGCAAATGGTTGCACTAGAAGATGGAAGATGTTGCATGCGCTCGTTGCGCTGTCGTGAGATAACGTCTAAATACTAATAACGGAGATGCATGTTGCATGAACGAGATGATTAAGTGAATAAATAATTAATTGGGTAATTTTGGTATAATTAATTGCTTTCTTCCTTTCTTTCGGGGAGCGAATTGAAAAATTAAGTAATTTTAAAATGTATTTTCTTGTGCCTTTTAAAATTAATGCTTTTATTTATATCTTAATAAAATTATCGTCTTTCTGCTTAGAGCGATTCTGCATCTTTTGTGGATACAGAATCGATTCCTAACGTAAATGTCAAATTTGTGTGATTTTCTATGGCTTGCAATTGCTTTTTCTACGGGCTGATGTGTAAGCTCAAGCTGTCAGCGCTGTCAAATGTCAAATTCATGGTATACAACTTTAAATTTACATTAAATTAATAGATTTGAATTAAGATAGCGCTGACAGTTAACAAATCAGCCCGTGGAAAAAACAGTTGCAAGCCATAGACAATCACACAAATTTGACAGGTGATTACGTATGGGATCGATTCCATGTCCACAAAAGATACAGAATCGCATGACAGAGAAGAGCGCCAGTTTGGTAAAATTTATTTATTTATTTACTCTTTTATACAGGACTCTCGCATTGGGTACATAATGTTTACACTTTTTTATACAATGGTTAGTGATAAAAAATAGATGGTAAAATATATTTTTTTATATAGTAGTACATTTGCAATGATTATGTTATCATTTTTTTGCAATTACATACATTACATTTCTTAGATAGGGGAGACCGGGGACAGTAGTACCACGGGTCAGTAGCACCAAGGCGAATAACTCCCTAACTATACTATACTATATGTCATCAGAGGATAGCCTTGACACGAGCGGATAATCGTCAGTAACCCGCGGGACATAGTGGAACCCGGACGTTTGCAATTGGAAGAAGAAATTTATGAGCCCTCAAAGTAACTTTTTTCGATTGCGTTTATTCTCTAATATCATCAAACAGTATTAATAGCTTATCGTTTGTGTGTGGTTGAATTTCAGAACCCGACTTCCAATGAATGTCCGAAGTCACGCCTTATACGCCGTGCCACAAATAACATCTATGTACTTGGAGTTTCGCACAAAGCTACTGTTGTATTTTGGTTTTTAATTCAAGAATTCGTCACGAGATATCACTACTTCCGTCAACAATCGCGTTTGATTAATTCCCCCCTAGGTATAAGTGCTAAGGATTTTAATTCTTCAAGTATCCTTCTGGATTTAGAAAGATTGTCGGCAATTACGAAGTTGTTATAAATTTAATATAACGTCATCGCGTGTCTCGATTATTTTGTCACTGTTACTTTGTCTCGGTGAGTCGCCGATGGTATCCAGCTGTCGCCTGTCAATGGTCACTGGATCACAGTAGATGAGTAGATCCAAGAAACTGGCTATTTTAGGAACCAGTTCCTATCGGATTTATAAAATGGTCACAAACACTCAAACCGGGCGAAGCCGAACTAGCAGCAAAAACCTGCGGAGCGGGTTTTTAATTGCTAGTTACAATTACTATGTTATGTTTGTTAGTATTTTGCTATCTACACATTTCTTTGGACAATTGAGTTTATTTTAGGAAGGGTTTTGAAGCGTTCTTGAGTAGGGATTAACCGAAAATTAGCGTTTTAATTTAAAATGACCCCTCGGGGATGGATATACCAATTTTTCCGGGGACAATTGTACCGGTACAATCGACCCCATCCTACAACTAACCCCGAAGTTTTTTTTAAAGATTCTGTGAGAACAGCTCTCAAGTCATAAATGAATGTTCGTCCGTCATACTTTCAGTGTCCAAACCCCTTTCATTTTATGTATTTATATTAATGTTGGTTAATGTTAATGTTACCATGTCAATGATCTCTACCCTTATAATATTATTAAAAAATAATATCATATCCATAATAATAATTTTATTCTTACTTCTTACACGTACCTTTATATATTATTTAATACCTACTTAAACTTTTTTTTAGTTATTTTGTTATTTTGCCAGCATTTTTGTTATTTTATGTTTGTTACTGTTTTTTTTGTGATAAATTTTGTATTTTCATCACTAAATCGTATTTGAATATGTTTATTTTATGGTTACAAGTTTATATTATAATTATTTTAATTTTATAAGACTGTAATATGTAAAAGTTTGAGCCCGTGTAGTTATTTGTTCGTTGTATATTGTCGTAGAAAATTAATAAATATTTTTATTGCAAAATGTATGTAATACGTATACATATTGTTTGGGGAAAATTGTACCGCGGGGACAATTGTACCACAATGTTTTCGTAAATTTTTTAAATTATTTTTTCTTCTCTTTTTCTTGAGTTTAAGACATGCTATGGTAAAATATGTATTTGTATTGTATTTTTATTATATTACAATATTTAAGGTTCTTGATAACACTTCAACTGACGAATTCTATAAGAGTTTTCTTGTGGTCAGATAAATTGTATTGTGTGTGTGTATTACGTTCAATGTAATTGAAATTTTGAATAGTAATTTTATAAACCAACAAAAAAACTGTTTTTCCAAACCGAAATTACAAAAATTTAACAACTTTATCGATGAATTCTGTATTTTAATTTAAATTCCGCTACTGGTACAACTAACCCCGGGGTAGAGGTCAGTTGTAGCATTTCCCCCGATCTGTTCATGCGCTTATAGCTTAATTTCTATAAGATTTGGAAAAATCATAGAATAAGAATTTGGTAGACAACTAAATTATCTGTCGTTGAGTATGAGCATTTTTTTCATAAACATTATACCTAAAATGTAGAAAATGGTAAAAGTCAAATTGATACAACTTTCCCCGGTCTCCCCTTCTTAAAAATAGGTTGCAAAAATAATGTCTAACAATATACGGTGGTTTACAAATGGATAAAATTCAATAATATAGCGAAACGATAGGAAAAGCTAAACTGGAAAATATTTTTAACAAGTATTCAATTTTAAGCCGATTCGTAGTAAAGAACAATCTAAAATATGAATTTCACGGATATAGACCATTAAAGATTTTAATGTTTCATGATTTTAGAGGCAACTTGGGCAATTATTTGTGAGTATGTGAAAAATATTTAAAAAATTCCTTTTACCTATTACGAAATTTCCTATTACGAAAATATGATGAAATACAAAATAAAAAAAATATCTTTAATATTTAAAACAAAGTCTGGTTAGTTACACTATTTATAACTCGAGAACGGCTGGGCTGGTTTTGACGTATATTTGATCTTTAAGAAAATTCTTTTCCCCATACATTTTGAATGGAACGAATTCTCATATTTTCAAAGAGCTGCGGGCATTTTGTTATAAGTACCTATAATACTGAACTGTGCATGAATTCCAAAAATTCAAAAAGGTCAAATGTCAATGCGCTAATTGTTTTGCATTTGTTCTTAATTATATAATGCTGCCCCTATTTCTTACACACTAATTATCAATAGCCGAAAATGAGACAAACGGTGAACGTATGTCTGCACCCTTCCAAAGGAAAAATACAATAATTATAATAAATCTCTGAAATGAAATGTAGTTTAACGCACAGGAGGCCCTAAGGAAAATGATTTCTCTCCGGACTTATGTCATCTTAGGGGATGTTGTGTGGAGGGTATTTTTAAGGAAGAGGAGGATAGGAAGTTCTGGGAAGGAAAAAGATATGAGGGGTGGGTAGGAATCTGGGGATCAGTGTGTATGGGAGTGACGGACGTGTGAATCCATCCAATCCATCGCTCCAACTGCGGTGCAGGGCAATGGGTCAAGAGAGTCCGGCTGGAAAGGTAAAAAATCCTTCTACAACCAGTCTCTTTCGATCCGGCCCGCCACGCAGCAGATGCTTCCGCCTCCAAGATCCGGACAAACGTCACCCCATCTACCCGGGCATCCCTGCTAAATCACCAAACGTAGAGAACCACTTGGGGTGACTTATTGCAGAGGTGTTGGTTATCCAATAAATGGTTCCCGGGGTGGTGGCACCCGTACCCGCCTCCCAAATAACCGTAAGTCAGTGGAAAAGTAAGAAAATCATAAAAAATACAAATCGGTATACAACGCCATCTCTGATACTGACAAAAACAAAACACGGGCAGTTGCGCATCGATAATTGTTTCATTGTGTAATTTTTAACTTAGTAAAAAAACTGAATTTAATTCAACAGTTTTTGATTCTGAGGCGGTACGAAGATCGTCGGGTCAGCTAGTTGTTAATAAAATAAATCATTTGATGGGTGTAAATTTCAATCCCAAATTACATATTTATTTTCGTCGGTACAAAAAAATGTAGTTTGTATATTAAAATTACGAAAAACGTATATTGACGAAATTTTATTTTTTATTTTATTTTTCATCATATTTTAAAAATAAGTACTTAAAATAAAATTACTTTTTTAATGTTTTTCATTTACTCACAAATAATTACCCAAGTTGAGACTATACGTGGGTAGGCTGAAAAGTAATGCACACATGCTTGTACAGCGCGAACAAAATGACCTTCAGAAGTGATCCAGGTGGAATATGGAAGTGACATTCCTCCTCTACACGTACACATAAGTTTGAGGTCGTTGAATTCATCCAGTGTATTTTGAGAAGCGGAAGTATGAAGATTGGAGACGTGTTTTAGTATTATGTAAATGCAAGGTAAACAACTTGCTGATATTGAACTTTTAACTGCTGAAAAAGTGACTCCTACTGAGATTCATCGTCGTTTAAAGGATGTTTATGTTAACGATGCTGTTGATAGGTCTACTGTTAATGGATGAGTCATAAAATTTCATGATTGTAATTCTGGAAAAGCAATAATTGTTGATGAAACACACAACGGACGCCCGATCATTGGAACAGACGATAAACAATCCAAACTCGTCAACGATTTGATTCCAAATGACCGGCGAATCACTCAAAAACGTATCACAAACCGTTTTGGAATATTCAAGGAACATGTCGGGTTCATTATTGAACAATAAGAAAACCGTAAAATCTGTGGACGATGGGACTACGCCGTTTCACATACGAGAACAAACAGCGTCGATTAGAGCCTCTGCAAAACCTGAAGTTTGAACCGATCCTACACCCTTCTCACTCCCCCGATCTTTCGCTTTACGATTTTTATTTTTTTCCTCTGCTTAAGAGACACCTCAAGGATAATCATTACATCTCGGATGATGAGGTGAAGGCAACCGTCAAGACCTGGATTCGAAAAATGCAGGAAAAAGTTTCAGTTACGTAATGAAAAAACTTGTTACACATTGGGAGAAATGCGTTAGCCCTAACGGTGACTACGTTGAAAAATAAATATATGATTTTGCAGCTTAAGAAGTATACTTTAACGTCCTTTTTGACAGTGTTTGCTATTGGTTTTTTTTCGTGTTTTACAAGCATGTGTGCATTACTTTTCAGCCTACCCTAGTAGCATCCCCAATTGGGTATGTTGTGAGGTTGAAGGAGTAGTGGGGAGGTGAAGGAGATGGTGGGGAGGAAGATGGGGAAGTACCTGGCTATTTAGATCTGGTCACCAAATCCGGCTAAAGTCATTTCAAGCAACGTTTCATTTCTGAATGGTGGTCCTACACCGGATCTTATAATTTAAAGCAAAAATAAATAAAGTAGCTCACATCCGTACCAGATATTTGATATAACCTTTTGATTACAAAAATAATTTTTCAGTTTGGTTGTGTATTTTGATCTCAAATACAAAATTAAGATTTGTATGTAACAGGCCGAAACGGGCCGCGTGGACTTACCTCGCATTTACGTATATATTTCAAGCAACGCGTTGCTACGTTGCAAAGTTTCGATTCTGAATTACTGAATGGTGGTCTTTCACAAGGGCGATACTGAGAGGATGGATTAAGGGCCGCTGTAACCCTGAACCGGTTCTGCAAACATCCGCCTCTTGTTCCGGTATGATATTCTCGCCAATTTGTAGATACACGATCTGATTGTCAAATTAGGTTCGGATCTCATTAAAATCTTTACTTTTCCGACAATCATTAGAAACATTTCCATGGGCAAGTAGCAGGGGCATTCCGTGATATACGAGTAGGTACTTATTTGACAAATTAATCGCCAATCGTTTAAATTCTATTCGTAAAGATCGACCATTTGCTTGAAACTCCTTTCACCGTCCATCCGCTCTGAGAAGTGAACTGACTGCGTAAAAGAAGATTATTGCAGAATGGAGTGAACAACGAATTGAAAAATATTAGCCCAAGACGGGAACTGAAAGAAAGATTAATAAATGTTTTATTATCTTCCTTTTTTTAAACAAAAATAGATAGTGATGTCCTCACTGAGATCTCTCATGCTGAGGATTTTTTTCATATGTTCAAATTTAACAGTATGAATACATAAAGTAATTATAAATAAATACATAGCATTTTTTTCGAAATAATTATTGAATATATTAATTACATGGTGTTTTAGTGCTATTTTTTTAGTCTGTATTTGGTGTCAATATATGTTCTATTTCTAATCTCCCTGTGTTTTGTATCCAGGTTTTTTGTTTGAGATTTAACTCCTCAGACTAATTGGTTCGCTTTTCGGAACAACTCATATAGGTCTCGAAGTAGATATCGTAGTGCCTCTCTTACAATCATGGTAAGAAATATTATCTTAACAGTGTTGAAAGAGAAAATATCGCGCTTTGTTTTCAAATCTAAAAGTTAATAACAAATAATTCATATATACCTAGGTACATCTTTACGAAGTAAAAGTTTACGACCGCAAAATAAAATAAAACATCCAAATATGGGATTAATTAAAAAATGGGAAACGACAAAAACGTCAGTAGTAACGTTTATAATATATTCGACTATGTGATTCGTTTATAATATATTCGGATGTGTTTTTATTTTTTTTTCGTTATCAGTAATTTTGGATAGAAAAAAACGTAGATGAGCCATTTATAAAACTTTTTATGTTTACATTAAAAAAAAATTATTTCTTAAGTCATGTGTTTGTTTTGTATTATAAAAAATGCGTATTTCATCACCTTTCAAAAACAGTTTTTTAATGAAAGTGTCATTTTATTGTACAGTTTAGTACCATAATATAAGAAATATTTTTGCCCAAATATTGTATTGCTAGTTACTTGGTAGATATGTTTTTGACTCTGAGATCTAGTGTTTCTAATATACGTGTTCCATTGATATAGAAATACACAGAGCATTCATTAGAACGGACGTTTGATCCAGTTAATTATTCATTGTAAACCACACGATAACGTAAATAAACAAGACTTGTAAACTCGACGAACCACAAGCATTATTGAAGATTCCAGAATGTAAATCAAGTAACCCCAATCACTGGGATTGAAGAACATTACAGTTTTCTACAGAGCCGTTGCCCGGAATAATGTTGTATCCAACAAAATTATCAATGTTGAGTTATTGGTGGAATAATGTTGGTTACATTAATATGCTTTTTTTAAGGTAGGGATTATGGTAAAGATTTTTTTTTAGGCCTTTAGCATCATTTTAAAGTTTGGTTTGTGGAAGAACGTTGTAAAATGCCGTTTATCGAGATCACGGAGCATGGTTTAATTTATGGGAATAAATGGAGAAAATGAACATCTTATTGCTTCAACTAGAAGGAATTCAAAGCCAAGATACTGAATAATACAAGAAAGTAGAATTTGTCTAAAAAAAAGTTTTGTTTTGTGGAACAATGTTGTAAGTTAATCTCAAATCTCAAGACAATATCTCGAACGTAAATGGTTTCATTTTTTTGCTTTTTAAGCTCAAATACTTCAATGATATGGGTAAATTTTTGTTAGAAGAGCATTTTGCTTTCTGTAAGGTACGAATAAAATAATTTCTGCATAAATTCTCATTATTATTTTTAATTAATAAACTAACGTTTTTTAAGACATGATTTTTATACATAGCACAAAGGGTAACAATTATTTTAAGCAATAATTATCAGCCTGAAACACTCATCTACATTGAAAAAATCTTCCGAGAAAAGATAAATGCCGCCAACGGGACTTGAACCCGTCTCATTTGGCGGGTATTAGATAAGCCGACATAGCTCAGTGGTAGAGCACCTAACCGGCAATCAAAAGGACACGGGGTCAAGTCCCGTTGGCGGCATGTATCTTTTCTCCGAAGATTTTCTCAATGTAGATGAGTGTTTCAGGCTGATAATTATTGCTTATAATAATTTTTAGCATAAATTCTAATAATAAACTCTAATCTAATCGCCTTTCTTCTCAACGTTTCACTTGAAACTCTTAAGAATTGAATGTTTATTGTATTTTAAAAATTAAATGTTATGTAACATAATTGGTTTAGTTTTTTTCCATTTTTCTCCAATCAAGAATATTGTTAGATACAATTTTTTTTCGAGCAAGGACTCTGTAAATTCACTAGTTTTCTGCTTGTACCATGAGTTTCCAGTATGTTGCAACAATGTCAGGAATGATTATTTGCTCTCTACAATATTGTACATTTATGACTTATTTTATTTTGTTGTTAGCGGAGCTGCTTTATTAGGTTTGAACATCTCTTCAGTTGAGTTTACTGTGAGACGATTTACCTACATTGTGTAGAGTTTACTTGAGTCTCTGGGTTTTTAAACATTTTAGTACACATAATGCATTGTTGGTAAGTTTTTTTTAACTGTTGGTAAATTCTGTTTTTTTTTCCTCGGCAATTGATCCAGTCTGAATATACCCGTCATATGGTGAAATCGGTTCGGTCTTCTAGAAAAAAGTGGATAAAAGGTATAAAGGTGTTTTAATTTTTGAAAAGTCATATTATAATGAAATTCCACCATGATTAAATAAATGTTTCTAAATCTAGCTATAAGTATATTAATTAACGTTTCTTTGGTTTTATTTTTAACTTAACGAGTAAAACCTGAATTTTTTTAATGTTTAATTAAATGAAGATAACATTAGCGAAACTCAATCAAAAACCTGAAAACGTATAAATCAGAAAAAAATACGGTCACGAACTAAATGCTATCTAGATAGTGTCTTGGATAAATTTTATCCATTTTTATTTTGAATATGCGACATTTATTGACTTTTCTACAAGTCTAGGATGAGTGGAAGATATTCTCAGTATCTGCCTGGTGTACATAAGACCATTCAGATTCAGAATTGAAACGTTGCTTCAAATGGGTTCAGCCGTGTTTGGTGACCAGATCTGAACCGCTCAGTACTCCTCCCCACCTTCCTCTTCCCGTATCCTTCCCTTCTCCATTACCTTACAACTAGGGAATGCAATCCCGCAAGACCATGTCGATCCAGGTATTTGCGGGACTGAACAATCTTAGTCCCGCTGGATCCAGGTATTTGCGGGATCCAGCAGGGTGGACTTAGGTATCTAATCAATCGTACAATAACGATCTAATTTAATACCTCGATCTACCAACCTTGTTTATAGAGTTTTAAATTTACACCTAATCAAACAAGTTCTTTGGGACATTTTAAATGGTTTATTAATAAACTTTTAGTTAGACATAGGTAAAGTTTAAATCATAAATTGGCAAAGAATAAGACAAGACATAGATTTACATAACAACTTAAATTTAAATACTAACTTTCACTGTACTAATATTCTTGTACAATAAGCATCAGTAACACGTATGAACTACGCTTCTCTGTAATCCCGCCAGTCCAGCAGGATCCCGCAAAACTTTCGACCGAGATTGGTCCCGCAAAATGTCTGCGGGATCTCGGTATTTCGGGATCCCGGTATACCGGAATTGCATTCCCTGCTTACAACACACCGCACTTGAGGATGGCAACTGATGTCTTTTTTTATAGTAATACCTCACCGTCTCAGCTGCTCCCGTCTAGAGCCAGTGAGACTACGGCATCCCCGATTGGGGAGTTGTGAGGCTGAAGGTAGTGGGGAGGGGAAGGAGGTGGGGAAGAGGAAGGTGGAAAAGTACCTGGCTATTCAGATCTGGTCACCGAACACGGATAACGCCATTTTATTATTTCTTTTTTTTATTATTTTCAACAAAGTCACAATTTACATAAATATACAGGGTGTTACGGGACGTACTTGACTTATTTTAACCAGTGATTCCTGACATTATTTAAAGTAAAAAAAGTAAATAAAATTTTGGCCTACGGTGACATTTTTGGTGTTTTTTTTTTCTACAAACACATAAAAAAATGGTAGGTGTTGGACAGGGGTGGGTCGACAACTCGGCGGAGTGACCAGTAACGACATGCGGAAGAATTTTTGTTTTGTTTGATTTTGAAGAAAAAAAAATTGAAAAAAAGGTCACCATGAAAGTCACCGGAGACCAAAATTTCATTTACATTATTTACTCCAAATAATGTCAGGAATCACTGGGTAAAGTAAGTCAAGTACGTCCCTTAACACCCTATATAATAAAGACAATTTATCGGTAATCCCGCGAAGCTGCCACATGGCTGCTTGACTGCAGGTTTGTGGTGGTTTTACACCAGGGCGATACTAATAGTAGGTATCTTCCACTCTGGAACGTGCCGCAAATACGCTAGGTATACATTATTTTTTAAATTAATAAATTGTGAAATTACACAAATTGAGAGATTGCGAGTCAAGAGCCTTACTTAAGACCACGCCGGCCGTCAGACCATGTCTCTCTATATAAGATAATATAAGTAGGATAATATAGACCACCATTAAGAATTGAAACGTTGCTTGAAGTGGCTTCAGCCGCGTTTAGTGACCAGATCTGTATAAGCAGATATTTCCCCAACTTCCTCTACCCCATCTCCCTCCCCGTCTCCTTCCCCTCTTCACTATATTAAACCTTACAAAATACCCCACTTTTGGATGCTATAGTCTCACTGGCTCCAGACGGGAGCAGTTGGCGCTCTTGTGCGATATTCAAATAAAATATATATTTACGTCAAAAAACCTCAGTTTCCAAAATAAAACCTCAGGATTTAGAATCCTTGGGCCAGAACTGAGGAGCCGACGTACAAATCAAAGCGTACACAACATTGTAATAATGTAGGTACTTTAAATACATTTCAACAGAATTGACGCTTTTATTATTATCGTAACGATCCACGTTTACGGTAGCGTGATGCCAAAAAAGGCTTTTTTTTTGGTTTTTATTTAGAAAGAAAGTAAATATTCACAATTATAATATCATTTCATTACTTATCATTCATCAGTTTTTTGGATACCCAGTTAGTAGAGAAATATTATCGGGTCTAACTGGGGAGCTAGTCTATGTACTTTTATTATATATTTAGAACTGCTTATAGACAATATGTGTAGTTACAAAATGGAAATAAAATACTTTCAAAAATACTGTAAGATATTACAAAATACTGTACAATAAGAAAAATACATATACTATAGAAATAGAATATCAACAAAATATTAGCAACAGAATATATCTGAAAATCATCGATAAAAAATAAGTCAATCTGTTGCTTATCTGTAAAAATACAGCGAGAGTTTTTTTTATAATTTAAAAAAGTTTTTCTCGCTTTTTATTGTCTCGGGTATATCGTTAAACAGCTTTGGGTCTACATATTCATAATGGTGTTGTGCAGCTGTCGTGTTGCATCTTACACACATGTTCCCAGACGTTCTAGGTCTTATACTTCGTGTTGAGGACACTTCAGATTCTTTAAAAACTGTTAAAATAGCAATAAACATACGTTCCTTATCGCTACAAGTCCTGCAGCTCTTTCTTATACATAACATATAACATTCTTGTAAAACAACAATCTGGATTTAGAAACAAATATTCCTGTGAAACAGCAATAAATTATGTGATAAATGAATGGAAAACAAATATGGATCAGAAGAAAATCATCATTCTAGTATTCGACTTTAGACGTGCTTTTGAAACGATAGACAGAGAAAGACTAATAATGAAATTGAAAGACATGGGAATTCATGGTAAAGAATTGCATTGGTTTACTGATTACCTAAAAAACAGAAAACAAAGAACCAAATTTGGAGATGTATCTCTGAAGAGCAACAAGTTAACCTTGGGACCACTACTTTTTTATTATATATATTAATGATATAGTGAAGTGCCTAAAGTACTGTTCCATCAAACTGTTGGCTGATGACACACTTTTATATATTATAGCAAATAATATTGAAGATGCATTGTCAAAAATACAAAGTGAACTTAATGAAATATCTACATGGTTAAGCATAAATAAACTCAAATTAAATGTAACTAAAAGTAAATTCATGGTATTAGGGAAAAACAAAATGAACTTATTACCCTAAATATAGACAATCAAAATATTGAAGAGGTAGAAGAAATTAAATATTTGGGAATCATAATCGATAATAAGTTAAAACTTAACTCTAACTTTGAAGTGCTAACTAAAAAAATTGCCAAAAAGATTAATTTCCAATTAAATTTTAATTTAAGATTAAGTAGAATAAAGGGAAAATTTAAGATTAAGTAGAATAAAGGGAATGTTTGGTTTTGAAGTGATAATGTACACAGTACCTACCGGGATGTCATTTTATCCTTCCTACCTTCCCCAACCATATCACATTGCTGAAGAAAGCTGGGAACCGTGACAACAATAACAACCAACAATTGGTGACTACAAGTCGACTTGTGACATTGGAAGGAAGTGTTTTTTTGTAAGTTATGTGTTCGCCTTCTAATTTGGTAAGTGCCTTGGTTTTCCTTATTTCCTTGTAGTCCACAATTTACCAGCACACATATAAGCATTCAGCTGCAATCAATTCTTGTTTGTTTTTCGTAATTTACAGTCCATTTCGCCAGTTGCATTTGAGGCTGTCATTTTCGAAGATAGCTTCGGATGCAACATTTTTGTTCCAATCGTGCCGGATTTCGTGAGCCTTTGGAGTTGGATGCTTGTATGTGTTTTTCCAATAACCTTGATCCCGTGTTCCTAATATTCCTGGCATTTCGGCCTTCGAATTGGGCATATTGTCACCTCAAAGGGGATAAAATTCGTGGTAAATTGTGCATTTTTCGTTTGTTGAATTCTATTTTCAAATATTAGCAAGGGATTATTCAATCTTTGTATAAAATGGCTGCTTCTGCTATTGTTCGTAATAAATTGGCCATTCTAGGTCTTCGAGAAATTCATGATTCATCGATCAAAGCAGTTATTTCTGGTAATTTAATAGATAGAAATAGTTTACTGGTTAGAATCAAAGATATCGAAAAGCAAAGGAATGACTTTGTTGAATCTTATGTGATCTTAGAAACGTCAAAGAGTAAAGAGTTAGACCTAACCGATTTGGAAAATAAATATAAAACCTTTATGAACATGTATTTTGAAATTCATACGAATTATCTAGCAGTTTTTCCACCAAAGGAAGATTCAATAAAAACATCAAATAGTCTCGGTTTTTCACTTCCAAAAATTAGCTTGCCAACTTTTTCGGGTGGAATTACTGAATGGATAAATTTTATAAATACGTTTGATGCAATTATTCATAATAATGAGTCTCTAAGTGACATACATAAACTGCATTATTTGTTAGGAGCGCTATCGGGTGACGCGTTGAATATTATAAAGCATCTTCCGGTTTCCGCAATCAATTATCCAATTGCTTACAATTTGTTGAGAGATCGTTTTCATAACAAACGGATAATTGCAGACAGACATGTAGAGAACATTATCTCATGCCCCATAATAAAAAAGGATTCGCTCAGATCTGTGGTTAATGTTTTGAAGGAAAATATTCAGGCGTTAGAAGCCTTACATTTTCCAACAGATCAGTGGTCATTTTTATTACTACATATTGTTCTGAAGAAAATTCCTGATGACCTCAGAACTAACTTCGAGATAATGGGTCACAAGGACGAAATTCCTTCATTTTCGCAGTTATTGTCGTTTTTAGATTCACAATCTAAAATTTATGAATCGGTTCATGGGTATGGTGTGAAAAACGTAGCACCAAAAGCAAAACCAAATCGCTTATTAAATTCTTTTGTCAGTACACAAAAATCGGTGTGCTTAATATGTATAGGTGGACATTTTCTCTCAAAGTGTGACCAGTTTTTAAAGCTACAGCCACGTGCTAGATTCGATGTTGTGAAGAAATATAAATTGTGTCAGAATTGTCTTTCCGGTCAGCATTTGGTCAAGAACTGTTCGTCGCGTTTTAATTGTTTTCGGTGTCATAAAAATCATCATTCGTTGTTGCATTTTTCTCGTGACGTAAACAGCCAAGTACAGGCTTCAAATAGCAACAATTTCGATAAAACTTCTAGACAAGAGATACTTGATTCCCCACCTGAAACCATCGATCCAATCGTATCGGCCATCGCCGCAACAACACCTCATTTGGAGAGGTTTAATAATCCCAACGTTTTATCGAGCTCTAGCCAATCATCAGTTTTGTTAGCAACGGCTATCGTAGAAGCTCGTGATAAAAAGGGTAACTTTCACAAGGTTCGTGTATTATTGGACTGTGCAAGTCAGGCAAATTTTATTTCAAATGATTGTGCAATTCGTTTGGGCCTCGACTGTTCTAATAAACAAATTCCTATTCGAGGAATTGGACAGTTGTCGGCCATCGCGCAGAAGGGACTGGTCAAGTGTCGGATCCGTCCTCTATGTTCGAATGAGCTTTTTGATGCGGAATTCGTCGTGTTATCAAGCATTTGTGCACAGTTGCCTAGTTCTCCCATTCGTCGGGGAGACTGGGATCATTTGAGAAATTTAACTTTGGCAGATCCAAATTTCGATAAACCCTCTGCAATAGATATTTTATTGGGTGCTGGATTGTTTTCGTCAGTACTTCGTTCGGGGCAGGTGGTAGGAAAAGTGAATGAACCGATAGCTTTGAACACGGCTTTTGGTTGGATTTTAATGGGAAATGTCGATCACAGCACATCTCCTATTAATTCGTTTTTGACAATATTAGATTCATCAATTGAAACTAATGTGAAGATAACTTGTGAAATTGAGGACATTCCCAATCATCCTTCACTGTTATCTCCAGAAAAGTTGCTTTTTGATAACATATTTTCAACTCAGCATTATAGAGACGATGCGGGACGGTACGTTGTTTCACTTCCATTCGGGGAAGTTAAATCGGCTCTTGGTGATTCATATCACTCGGCAGTATCTCGTCTGCATCACCTCGAACGCCGTTTCTCTCCGCATCCAGATATAAAATCTGATTACATTCAATTCATGAGAGAATATGAATCTTTGGGCCACATGATAGATGTGACAAGTTCATCAGTTTCGACTGGAAAATATTTCATTCCTCATCATTGTGTGATTAAGGATACTGGATCCATTAAAAAGCTTAGAGTTGTTTTTGACGCAAGTTCAAAAACATCTTCTAACCAGTCGTTAAATGATATACTTTTAGTAGGACCTAAACTTCAGCAAGATATTGTGAAGTTAATTTCAAATTTCAGAACGCACAAAATTGTCTTTACAACAGATATTTGCAAAATGTATAGACAAATGTTGGTTCGACCAGAGGATAGATCCTATCAAAATATTTTATGGCGTGAATCACCAGAACAAATGATAAACGAATTTGAACTGCAAACTGTTACGTACGGAACGGCTTGCGCACCGTTTCTCGCGATACGTAGTTTACAGCAACTCGCATCGGAAGCAGATGCCAAATTTTCGACAGCATCAAAAGTTTTATTAGAAAATACGTACGTTGACGATATTTTAACTGGAGCATCCACACTTGAATCGGCGCGTAAATTGCAGCGAGACTTGGTGGAACTACTTAATCTTGGCGGTTTTGAATTGAGCAAGTGGTCGACTAATTGTCATGAACTGCTTTCTGATATTCCAATCTCACACCAGGAAGCACCTATAGAAATTGATTTAGATCATGCCAACAACATTAAGATTTTAGGTATTGTTTGGGATTCGCAAACTGAATCATTCTCGTATCGAGTAAAAACATCTTCTAACCATTCGTTGAATGATGTATTTTTGATTGAGCCTAAACTTCAACAAGATATTGTGAAGTTAATATTGTATTTCAGAGCTCACAAAATTGCCTGTAAGTTAACTGCTGAAGAACTTCGTTCAGTTCCAAAATCGTGGTTTATGAAAGTGCAATTTGTGCAATTTCATCCAGTTACAGGCAAAACTTGTCAAAATTTGTCTCACGTTTGGCAGATTATACCTTTTTTTAATTCGGTTAGTTTATTCAGAGGTGGTGGGCGATTGCAGCATGTCCATATCGCCTCTAATGTCCAACATCTTGAACTTTTGCCCAAGAAAACTCATTTTACAAATTTGATTATTGACTCGTACCATAAAAATTATTTACTTGTGGGGCCTAGGACGTTATTTTCAATTTCACAATCAAAACAATTAATTGTTTACGCTCTAAACGTCATTCGATCACATCTTGGTAAATGCGTAACATGTTTTAAAGCTCGTCCTGTTGGTGTACAGCCTATGATGGGAGATTTGTCCCAAATTAGGTTTCGTGAAGGTCATCCTTCCCTCAATCTTGGGGTAGATTTTGGAGTATATTTTCAATAAAGGAAAGTAGGCGTAGAGAAGCCAAAGTTTTGAAGGTTTCTCTGTGCTTATTTATTTGTTTAAGTACTAAGACAGTACACTTAGATGTTGAATCTGAATTATCCACAGAAGCCTTTTTAGCGACTTTGGATCGCTTTTTAGCCAGAAGGGGATTAATTGCGTTTTTGTATCATGAGTGATAACCACACAAACTTCGTTCTTTACTTATCAGCTCGTGATTACCTCACATTTGCTACAAACACGCTGCAAATCAAATGGTATATTCATCCTCCTTTTGCACCTCACTTTGGAGGCATATATGAGGCAGGAATAAAATCTTCAAAATATCACCTAAAACGAGTAATAGGTGAACAAGTACTCACGTTTGAGGAATTAGCAACATTGTTTAGTCGAATAGAAGCCATCTTGAATTCTCGTCCATTATCTCAATTGTCTTCTGATCCATCTGAACTTGAAGCATTGACGCCTGGTCATTTTTTGATAGGGGCTCCTCTTACATCGGTTCCGGAACCTGATTGGTCTAAAGTACCGATGAATAGGTTATCACGTTGGCAATTGTTGCAAAAAATAACTCAGGCATTTTGGAATCGATGGAGAAAAGAATATTTGCACACCCTTCAACAACGTGGAAAGTGGATGACTTCATCACCCAATCTTAATGTTGGAGATTTGGTGTTATTAAATGATGGAAAAATTCCATCTATGCACTATAATTCCATCTATGCACTATGAGGAATGTCATCCGGGTCCTGATCAAATCGTACGGGTTGTGACAGTTAAAACTGCACAAGGAACTTTTCGTCGACCAGTTGTCAAACTCTATCCATTACCACTCTGAAACATTTTACTCGTAATTTTATTTTTAATTTTATATTTATCGTTTTCATTCTCGTTTGTTTTCTCCTTTCTTTTTGTTCGATTTACCGCAGTGTCGGTTGCTATGAAAGATAGTTCTTAGATAACTTATCTTAGGAACATATTCGTTATGTACTAATTTTAGCTTTATTTTAGACTTACGTTCCTATTTTTTAATTTCGTTAAAGTTTTTCGTTGCACAAAGATTGAATAATTGTTTGTCGTTTGTTAATTATAGGTTGTTATTAGATTCATTTGTTTGTTGTCAGTATTCGGAAATGTGTGATTTATCATCGGTCGTAGATAAGAGATTTCAATCTCTTCTCGGGGGCGGGAATGTTTGGTTTTGAAGTGATAATGTACACAGTACCTACCGGGATGTCATTTTATCCTTCCTACCTTCCCCAACCATATCACATTGCTGAAGAAAGCTGGGAACCGTGACAACAATAACAACCAACAATTGGTGACTACAAGTCGACTTGTGACATTGGAAGGAAGTGTTTTTTTGTAAGTTATGTGTTCGCCTTCTAATTTGGTAAGTGCCTTGGTTTTCCTTATTTCCTTGTAGTCCACAATTTACCAGCACACATATAAGCATTCAGCTGCAATCAATTCTTGTTTGTTTTTCGTAATTTACAGTCCATTTCGCCAGTTGCATTTGAGGCTGTCATTTTCGAAGATAGCTTCGGATGCAACAGGGAAGAATGGAAATAATTCAGAACAGAGGCATGAGGTCTATACTGAGCTGTAGCAGATATACCAGGATAAAAACCATGCAACGCCGACTCAATATATTAAGTGTGTGGCAAAGATTAGTTTTCAATACCCTAGTTTTTATTTATAAGTTAAAAAATAAAATGTTACCAGATTATATGTCGAATAATGTTAGAATCAACAGTACAGTTCATTGTTATCCTACGAGAAACTGCAACGATTTTAGGCTTCCTAAAACAAATTTATCGGGAACACAAAATAATATTTATCATAAAGGTTTTAAAATGTTCAATGAACTCCCTGTAAATGTTAAGGAGGCTAAAAGTCTTGCAGTTTTTCGTGGATTATGTCTAAATGTTGTAAAGTCCAAATTTTAGTCAGTAGGTAGTAAATAATATTGTAGTAGTCATAGAAAAGAAAACATTAGATATAAGATGTCAAATTTTATATCATTATCATTTTATATATTTTATTATAAATAATGGCGAGATACACAAAATACGTGTGACTATTTCCTCCAAAGTACAACTTTTTTGGAACGGGAATTGCGTTTCATTTTCTTTATAAGTGTGAGGAAGATGTATGAAAATATTGTATGTTTCCTTTGGAGGGTGCACCGTTTGTCTCATTTTCGACTGTGGTCATTTAGTGTGTAAAAAAGAGCTGCAACATTATATGTTTAAGAACAAAGCAAAACCATCAGCGCATTGACATAATTCAGTCACACTTCAATATTATCCTTGTAACTATATTCCATGCTTTCAAAATTATCGTCACGGCTAGTAGGTACTATTGGTAGGGTTTAACGGAGACATCAAGGTGCTGTGTGTGAGATGGATGCAAGAAAATTATCACTTTTTTGCTTTGGAGGGAACAGACCTACGTACATTGTGTATCTCACCTTTTGAAAGAACTACAGCAATATTGTGATAACGAACGTATGTTGGCCGACCGACCAACTGTCATGGAACCAGTATAATAAGGTCTTAGCGAATTTACTCAATCATTACAATTACAAGGGTTGTCCAAACATTTAAGATCGTTCTTATTTTAAAAATCAGAAAAAATATATATTTAAAAAAAATCGTAGGACATTTTAGATACAAATCCCCACTATGTTTCGACATTGTTCCCGTTATGATAGATGCACTTGGTGAGCCGTGGCACAAGGTCCTTGATTCCCTTACAGCAGAACTCCGCCGCCAAATATGCTATCACCTCTAGCTCTCGTGTTGCTTTAGGTGAAACAAAAAATGCAATTTATGTCATTGATTGCATTTTTGATTCCGCGGCTAGCTGCTGAACCCTGGTTTCAACCCACAAAACTCCGCCTTGGTTGCCTTTGCCTTATAGCTTTTTGAAGTAAAACTTCTTTGCGCACGTTCGACACTTAGGGGTAAATTGGTGAATGCGTTACGAAAAGTGGTGATTGTTACGAAAAATGACATGCGAACGGTAATCGTAATCAATGCGAACGGTAATCAATGCGAACGGTAATCGATGTGAACGGTGATCAATGTAATTAAAAAGGGAAACGGAACGTGTGCTACTTTTGCCCAGTGAAAAAAAGACGCAGGACTGTGTACCTAGTACCTACTGTGCGAAATGAAACAAACCATATTGTCTGGAATCTCAATGTAAATGTCACCCCAATGTCCTCGTTTTTTGAACTAAAACTTTTTTATGCACGCCCGACTTGGGGGGTAAGGGGTAAGCTGGTGAATGCGTTACGAAAAGTGTGATTGTTACGAAAAGTGTGATGCGAACGATAATCGATGTGAACGGTAATCAATGTCATTAAAAAAGGAAACGAAGCATGTGTAACTTTTGCCCATGCTTCGTTTCATTTTTTAATGTGTTTCAATGTCATATGTTCTTTTATAAGTTAATGAAGTTTTACTTCAGTCGTGTGGTCTAAAGCACACTAGTTTTTCTTCTTAGCCGTCACGATACCGTTACTGCGAATCGTCAGGGTAAATATAAAAGTGTCCTATGTGTAATAAAGCATACTGAGGAGAAAAAATCCACCATTAATATTCCTTATAGACTATAATTACCCTTGGACTCTTCAAGATTATACAACATAATTTAATTCTTCCAGAGTTACAAATAAACACATTTAACTGTTCATCATTTTCCGTTCATTTAGGAAAAAAATTAGAAACCGCTCGATTCCATAGATTCCGTACATGGTCAGCTGTTTGCGGAAACGTCACGGGCTGTGGGCTTTTTGTGAACCTCTTCTTCGTCTAGATTACACAGTTAATTCAGTGGGTTCCTGCCACTGAACACGAAATCCCTAGAAACTGTCGTTAATTCTTAATGTCTAACTTTCATCAGAACATATTCTTGTCAAAAATTTGTCTCTTTTTTTAAATTGTTTTACGAGCAACAATTAAGCTATTTCTACCATTATTTCAGTCCCAACTGCTCCCATCTGCCTAGAACCAGTGAGACTATAGCATCCCCAATTGGGGTATGTTATGAGTCTGAAGGTACTGAGGGCGAACGAGGTGCAGAAGAGGAAGGTGGGGAAGTACCTAACTACTCAGATCTAGTCACCAAACACGGCTAAAGCTCTTTCAAGCAATGTTTCAATTCTGAATGGTGGTCTTACGATACTGAGAGTATCTTCCACTCTGGAACGGGCCGCAAGTATACCTTATATTACCTTTAAATGCAGTGGCGGTTCTTCACAGGGGGACAATGGGGACAGTCCCCACCAGTTACACTCAAAACCTACTAAAGGAAATAACAGTCGATGCTTTGTCTTCACCAAAATGAATGAATTATTTAAACATAAAAGTAATTAACATTTGCAGAAATAAAAAACAAACAATTATTCCGGATGATTTTAATAAGACCGTGCGCGCGTACAGCGAACAATGTACGGCGCAAAAAACAGCGGGTCTATTTCTCAGTGCGCAGAATCTAATGCGCACTTGGGGGACAATCCGAACTATCCCTATACTTTCCTTGCATTGTTTCGCGATCATATGCAACTGCGCATGCGCAGTAGTATGTGAATTAAAGTACCCACGGGGACAACCCTTTGGATCCTCACAGAACCATTTGTTTGCTAAGTTACGGGCGGGAATCGCTTGCGTTCAAATCTTGCAAGATAAAGCTTTATTTTTATTATACTATACCTATTGTAAATTGGAATATATCTATAGACATTTTATATTATTTTGTGTTTAGTTTAGATATCCAACTAGCATGATTAGACCATCAAAAAATTTTTTTGAGTAATTTAATATTATGTTCTACGGGTGGTGAGATTACGGTGCAGTACGTAAAAAATGTCGATCCCCACCACTAAAGAAGTGCTACACAAATAAAAAAAAACGACTTCAAAAAATGCACTAAAAAGTAAAAAAAATAATTTCGTACGATTGTCATTTTTGGAGTCGGTGTCAACCAAGGTAACAATATACATAGGTAGTTATAGGTGAGATGTGGAGATCTTGGTTGACACCGACTCCAAAAATAACAATCGTACGAAATTATTTATTTTACTTTTTAGTGCATTTTTTTAAGTCGTTTTTTGTTTTGTTAAAAATTTTGTTTTTTTTTTATTTTTAGTGACGCGCGTGCGTAAAGAAGTTTTACTTCAAAAAAAGAATCATCGAAATCTGTTGGCGTAATATTGAGTAGTTATTCGTCCATTTGTCGCGCACATACTTATTACAAATTTAAGACATATATGATTTTCTCATGGATCCTATTGTTAGAACCAGACCAAATTGAAATGGGACCACACGGGAAGCACCAGCTTTCTAATAAAAAAAGAATCATCAATATCGGTTCACCCAATCGAAAGTTCTGAGGTAACAAACATAAAATAAAAAAAATACCGTCGAATTGATAACCTCCTCCTTTTCGAAATAGTTTAATAAAATAAAACTTGTTTGTGCGCACTTGTACGTTCCGTTTCTGTTTCAATACGGTGACTGCTAAAGACCCTTTTTTCAAATGTGAAGTCGTCGTGTTTATTTCTTATTCACATTTTTTCTTCAATATTGCAGTACCTACATATGATTGCCTAAATAATAATTTGAAAAAATATTTTTCATTGAGATAGTGTTGTTGCTTTGGAGAAAATGCGTAATTCCATCTTTGATTTTTTATTCAAAAATTGTGTTAAATAAAGTACATGGTTTATATATTAAGCATGTTGGTATTTAAGTAGGTAAGTACCTATGATTTCAGAGGAAATTTCGGCTTTGATTTAATGTAATAAGAGAAATTTATAAACAATTATTTTTTAAGTCAAGGTCTATTGTTCACAGTACCTACCTACTACTAATTATTTCATTGTATCGTCTTAGTTTTTGCTTATACCACTCTCTTTTGCTATTTTTTTGTACTCCCTTCTGCTATTTTATTTTATCTTTTTTTGTGTATCTCTTTGTATCTCTTGCGTCTCTTTATATTTTTTATCAATTGCATAAGTTTCTTATGTATGCACATTATAACTGAGTTCCTATAATTTGACTGTCCTCTTTCACTTGAAAAAAATCTGTAATAAGAACAAAGGATAAATAAATTAAACAGGGTATCTTTGTTAAAACCACTTATATTATATTATATTACCGCCGACCGGTTTCGGAACAACCGTTCCTTCTTCAGGGTAAACATATTAACATTATGTTTACCCTGAGGAAGGAAGATATATTGTTTCATTTATTTATAATGGACAACCACAAAGTTATAGCTACATTCAAAAGGATAAATAAATTACTAAAATGTAATTAACGCCGATTTGAACAAAAACTGATATCATCAATTTACATCAGACCTTTCGACTCCAACCACCAGACAGGCCAACGAAGTTAACAAAGTGCTCACAAAAGTTTTGATATATTTGAAAATGTTTGATCAATTTCATCAGACGTAAGGCAAAACCTTGAGCTTACTTGACACGCCCACAGCACGTTTCTTTCAGTTAATATATTCAGCGATTCCTGCCCAGAGGAGCGTGTCTCATTTAAACCGTGTAAAGTGGTACAGGAATGAGGGAGATGGGATGCATCCCATGATGTTGGCTGAATTACGATCTGTTCTGCAGAATGTGAGTCCATATTTGGAAACCTGATTCACATAGATAATAATATTGATAGCGAGGAAACGTGTCTGGCTATTTCTAATGCAGCCACATAACTGTTTTCCGAACAATATGCCAGCAAGGCTTGACATATTCAACTTTACAGGCGGACAAAAGACCACCAATATATTTTTTATAAATTTAAAGTAAATCCATATTAATAATTATTTTTATTTATTCTGAGTACTTAAAGATGTTCGATTTTCTTACACACTATATTTCTCAAACTGGGGGTGCAAAGGGATTTCAGATTAGATTTCCCTACAATATTCTGCATCCTGTAGAAATGAGGGTGGCTAGAGAATTTTAGGTAGATTTCTCTACAATATTCTGCACGGTGTGGGAGGGGGGTGGCTAGACAATTTTAGATACGATTTTCTACAATATTCTGCATGCTGTGGGAGGGGGGTGGCTAGAGAATTTTAAATACGATTTCCCTACAATATTCCGCATGCTGTGGGAGGGGGTGACTAGAAAATTTTAGATACGATTTCCCTACAATATTCTGCATGCTGTTGGAGTGGGGGTGGCTAGAGAATTTTAGATACGATTACGAGGGGGATGGTTAGAGAATTAAAAAATTTTAGAGGCTGAGTTCGTTAGGTTTTCAAACAAAAAATTCGGATGATTTTCACAAAGTCGTAAATTTAAACTAAAATGGATAGTATTTAATATAGGTAGGTACTTGATACTACATTTTATGTATTGTTGGTAACTATCTATCATTCATCCTTATGCCATTTTCCGAAATTATAATTCCCACCCAAAAAAAAAAAATTTCCCTACCTACCTTATGCCGACTAAATGCAATCATATGTCATGGTGTTAATAATAACCGCCCTGTAAACACATATTGTGAGTGTTGATTACAGAGCCCTTGTTCGGCCGTATCGAAACAGATAAATGAACCATCGTGAGCTCGCGGGTTTGGTGGTAAATATAATGAACCAGCGGAATTTAGAAAAGTGAATGAAGAAAACAGGGTAAGTCGGAGCTCCTTGATTTTCCCCATTATTTCTACTTTGCGGGGATTTCTTTTAGGTACCCAACATGTACATTGTACAGTCAGACGTAGGTAACTACTAGACTAGGTTTATTTATAAGATTCGTTCCCGGATTTTCAAGGTTCGCAACAATCATGAATAGCGCAATTACAGAAAGTTAGCGGAGTACTACTACCAGTTTTAGAACTCATCAAAGAGGCAAGTATGGTCTCAAGAACTGAACAGAAGAGGAAACACGAGAGTAACGTCTGTGCGGCTTCATTAAACCCATTAACTGCTCAAGAATTTTGATACAGCTGGGTTGTTTCGGGCAGACATAGAATATTTCTTCTAATACAGCAAAAAATTCTTGAAAATCGATCCAGTTTTGGAGTAGGAAAATGGGGAATACAAAACCTCGATTTTGATGATTTTATTTAGGTATTGTCGGCCTGATGTGAAGTTGTCTCTTTCGCTCGGTTTTGGGTGAGTAACAGCGATAGTGATAGCAAAATTAAAATACATATTGTTCAAATTTCTCGGCGACCGGGTCTCCTCTTAAAGCGCCGTAACCGGCCTCCAAAAGAAGAAGATGGAGAGATATGAAATTACGAATGTTAGAGGAGGGCGCTAACCTTTGCAGCGATAAAATCAATGCGAAAATTGTGAAAATCTTTAATAAAACACGACTCGTTTAAAATAGAGCAAAAATATCACGAGGATTGTCTTAAACAGCATAGAAACACTGTGAATTTTTCATACATATAACTTGTAAAATAAATTTAACAAACGTGTTTATAATAATTTTTCTAGCATATTTTGCGATTTTTTTCTATCGAGGGAATTTGATATAATTTGCAATTCAACGCGGGGAATGTCTAGATATTATCTTCATGAATAACATATATTTTTTTACGAGCTTTAAATCTTAAAGTGTTTAAGAAATTTTTTAAGAAATCGGTAGAAATTCGGGTTGCGAAGGCTTAAGCGTGAGGCGGGATTCAGCAATTTTACCCACAAACGACCTTTCGATTTTGGATGATGGTCGTTCACCATGGCGATACTGAGAATATCTACAAATGTAGGTTGATATAAATCAATGATTAATAATTATTGCTTTAAGTTGGTTTCTCGTAAAAACAGCACAAAGCTTTATAATATTTTATTTGGTTTTGTTTTTGTTAATCCTCTTGTAACTCTTTCTTTGAAATTGTATGTACGACGAATATTTTTTTCTATGCATTTTATTAGTTGTACATATACCTAATTTTGATTGATTTATTTCCTTTCTTATGTATGTTTATAGTATGCGAAGAGAGTTGTCACGTTTTATTCCGACATGTCGTGTTTTTGTTGCTCTACGGGATCATTTTTTATATCAGGGGACCCCTTGGTCCAATCTCTTTTAAAATGTGTCAAAATACGTGATTCAAGAGACAAGAAGGGGCGCTAAGATGTAAGAATGTGCAAAAAAATACAATATGCAGAAGAACCAAGACGAGCCAAGAAGAGCCAAGAGAAACTTGATTAAAGAAGAAGAATCAAGAAGAGACGAGATGAATCAGGAAAAGCCTAAAAGATGTAAGGAAATGAAAGAAGAGGTAGAAGAAGGAAGACTTAAAGAATAAAAAAAAACAACGTTCAATCAATTCCTTTATTCCTTTCCTTCCTAATTCCAATATTGGCTTATTATGTTACCATGCATACCGATCAATTAAACTCCAACCTCCTTCCCATACTCAGAGCACGTGTTCCAAGTCCTAACAAATCAGTGCCCCCTAGTGTACCAGTCTCACCAGGACAGGAGTGCTCCTGCTTGGGGGGTACACTCGTATCGTATTTCTTAAGTTTATGGTACGCTTATGCCAAGTCAATTTGGATTGCATTACATTGCAAATTGCACATTGCACAACCCCTGCATCTGCATATACCCCGAATAATAATAATGTTATTATTGTATTTATAGCGTTAGGGTAGATTAACTTGTAATTAGATGGGATGTTCTATGTTTATTGCTAATCATTTTCTACCATCTTATTAACTTCGTCTTCCTCTTGTAATGTCCCCCATAAAGTTACTTCATTCTTGATTAGATGTGCGCTGATGGATTTTCTCGAGAATTTCAAAGTCAAATTTCATGATTTGGAATCGTCAGAAAAAATTATATCTATAAATTTATTAAATCACTTTCGTATCATTCCAAAATTTAAGACGATTCGGTAACATTGAGCCAGAGAAAAATTAAAACATTTGTAGTATAAATAGGTTTGCATTACTATTTAGATAAAAAGTGTCACTTTCTTTTTTTTGTCCCTTATTATTTCCTACGCCATTCATCTGATTGCGATGAATTTTTGGTGAGAACGGGGAGGTATGGGAGGTGTGACGGAAGGGCCACAGAGGGTGGGGGACGAGGGAGGGGGTAGAGGGAGGGGTAGAGGGAGAGATTGCAAAGGAGACATAGTAGCGGTAGGGGATAGCAAGAGGTAAATTTGGAAAATCCATGATTCTCACACGTACAGCTGTTTGTGGCCTGCTCACACATCAGAAAACATTCTGATTTATTCGTGTAGATTTATTCATATAGTAAAAAATATTATAAGAAAACACTTCAATAAATAGAATTAAAACATTTTTGCAACAACTCGCTAGTTGTCAATGAATTTGATGAATTGAATTCTGGAGTAACTCGACTTATTCTGATTTTTTTAATAAAATAATGCAATGGCGCATTTTGGAATGACCTTTTCTTTTCTAAAAGGGAAGGTATGGATACCACCGCCCCGTGAACCATTTATTGGATAACCAACAACTTTGCCCATAGGTTAGCCCCAGTGGTTGGCTAAGTTTGGTGACTTAGCAGGGGTGCCCGGATTCATCGGGTGAGTTGTGTTCAGGTCTTGGCGGCGGGTAGGTTTAGGTGCCTGCGATGGGCCAGATTGGGAGAGACCGATTTGGGGAGACCCTTAGACTTCTTCTGGTCTCTCGATCCATCGTCTTGCACGGCAGCAGGAGGGATGGATTTATACGTCCGTCACACCCATCCTTCATACATTTTTCCTTACCAGAACTTCCTCTCCTTCATTTCCTTAAAAATACCTTCCACACAGCATTCCCAAAGATGACTTAGGTCCTGGGAGACATAATTTTCTTCGGGGCTTCCTGTGTAGAGTTATAATAAAAAAATAATAAAAAAATTATCGGAATAAAAATCATCTATAAAAATGCACTGAGCTGCCGAATTTCTTACTTGCCAATTTCCTTTGTCATGTTTAGTAGGTAAACGTTTTAACATCAACAAACCCTCCACACATCATACCCAAAGATGGCATAGCTTATAGGCAACGAGGAAATGATTTCCCTCGCGATATCTTGTGCGGAGTTAATTTAGAAATAAACAATAACCATTACGTATTTATTGTATTGTTTATTGGCTCGGTATATCGCTTTCGTGGCTACATCCTTCGGCATTAAATTCAACTTTATGAATTACTAACTGACCCAGCCACGCGTTGCTGTGGCTAACGAAACACAACGCCATCTACTGGATGCTTACCCAACCTCTATAAACAAGTGTTATTAGCTCACACCGCAACCTTTTAATTTGCCTACAAATCAAATCCACACCGCACGCTCGTCCACCACATACAGGCATTCTGCTTTAATTATATATTTCAACCAATTTACACAAAACCTTGAAAAATAATAAAAAAAATACCTAAACCTTCCTCATGAATCACTCTATCTATTGGTGAAAACCGCATGAAAATCCGTTAGTAGTTTTTAAGTTTTTCGCGAACAGACAGACAGACGCGGCGGAAGACTTTAATTTATACTAGTATAATTCATCACTAAATCATAATGTTCATAATATTATCTCATTGCAGAATGTAATACCACCACAGTTTCTGGACATCGCTTCGACAGCCTGAAATCCGTTCCTCTCGAAAGATAAAATCCCAGGTAAGTACCCACGAACAAGGACAGCGGGACAGAGTGTAATCTTTATTTTAAATCGCGTAGGCAACCAGCCGAGTAGAATCGTAATGACACATCCTATGAAGACGTCAAGTGTCACCAGGTTACAGCTAACAACTTACAACTAACAGCCCAACTAACTGGCTAACAACCACTGTAGCGACTAATAAACTAATCTGGTTAAGTATCCCTTTCGTAAGGCCCACTTATTTCCGTCAGGAGCTCTAGCACGGTGAAATCTATCTTTAAAATATCGGATCGATAGGCATAACTTTCGATGATTTGATATCGATGTCCCTAGCACAGTTGCACCGTTGAACGCCGAACCGGTATTGACGTGGAATAAATAAGAAATCGGTATACGCTGGTATCACTGAAGGTATTTTCTATGAATTGATACAGCTAAATGTCAAACGCCAAGCAATTACGTAAAAATATTAATAAATTGACAATAATGAATTGAAATATTTACCTAAATATGCATTTATTTATTTTATTTATTTATTGAAAAAAATAAGAAATACATGAAAACATAAGCTGCACATCTCACTAGGGCATTCCTGTATCGAGATATGCAGTTTTACAATAATGTAATTAAAAAAAAAAAGAAACATACATATACCTAAACTTAAAAGAAATATAATAATAAACTTAACAAATGAAGCACTGAGTACCTATAGTTATTCAAACATTACTAATTAATAATTATTATAGCTGGGCAGTATGCTCATTGTTGGCAAAAATAACATTATACTGTAAACTAAATATTAAAATATGTAAATATGCATTGGCAGTCTGCATTTATTTTTTTACGTTAAATGGGAGTTAAATAGTTAATGAAGCCTTTATTCATATTTCAACCATTTTCGTTTGTCAAAGATCGAACGGAATAAATTAATATTTAATTAAATGAAGACAATATGTTAGAGAAACTCAATCGAAAATCTGGAAACAGAAATTCATTTCTAAGAGCTTCGTTAGTTCAATACGTTCATTAAAAAGCCAATAATTTTACAACGGACGACAATATACCCTAAAATATATTCAGAATCTTAACGACGTATGTAAAGAAGCCGTGTATTGGACGGACCTACTGTCGAATTTGCCCTATCAAAGAAAAGAAGAAGAATACAATTTATGTGGGAATCTTAACGACGTAAGTGAAAAAAGCATGTAAACAAATATGCGCCCGCGGCACGGCGTATTGGACGGACGTACGGTTGAATTCACCTTAGCAGGCTTGGAGATTCGACCTTTCCGCCACGTTCATTTTAATTCATTCTGAAGAACATGTAACAAATATTTAAAAAGTGTCTCCATGTCTCACTCCTGAAGTTATTCATTCATCGTCTAGAAAAATAAAATCCGCTAACTTTATAGTTGGAAAACGGGTTATAAAGTTTTAAAATCGTTGTACGCAAAATATATTAATGGTAAGGTATTGTTTTTATTAATCTTAAATACAAATAACTTTAAAAGGGTTGTGTACCGTCGTAACGACATTAGAAATTTTAAAAATGTGTAAATTGATAGTTAACCGAAACTTAGCTGAAAGGTAGGTAGGTACTATGGGTGCCGCGCTAAAATTTATCAACCGTCGCGCGTCGGTCGGAATATTTGTTAACAATCGTAGACCGTGCTCGCAAATATTGATAGTTAACTGACGGATTTGATCAATATCGTATTGATATAGGGTTTATCGATCGTCCATGCTAGGGGCCCTGGTGAAATGTCCCTTTCGTAAGTCCCTCTTATTTCCGTCTTGAGAGGTTCCTAGCAGCAACAGGCAAGTGGAATGATCCTGTGTGCGTTGTGCAATATGCGAGATTGGATATGATCTAAAGTAGCAGGGAAGCTGCGTACAGTAATTTATTGAACACTTTGTATAGGTAGATTATAACATAGTCATCTTTGTAGCTTGTATAAAGGGACTTATCTACTTGTGGCAATTTCTTCTGACCAACTACATAGATTTACAGTGCGAATGGCTGCTTTTATAATTCCCACAAAAAAGGCAACAAACGTACTTCCTTATCACAATAATGCTGCAACTCTTTCTTATACCCCAAATAATAGTGAGATAAACTATTACGTATACCTGCTTCCCCCAAAGGAGAAATACAATCATAGTTTATGACCTCTATGGTCGAGAGGTAAGGCTTTCGAATAGCTATCCAATCAATTTACAGAGTGGAATGAATCGATATACTCTTAGTATCGCTCTGGTATAAGACCATCATTCAGAATAAAAATGTTGCTTTAATATAATATAGATATCGACCGCTAGCGTGTCGGTACGTTTTTATAGGAGTTAGGCCCCTCCAAAAAATGTTTAAATGCCTATTTTGAATGCCATCAACAGACGTTCAGTTTACAAACTAGACTTTTTTAAACTAGTATTTTCTTCTAAGGGGTCGTCCATTAATCACGTGATGTTTTTTTAGCAACTTTTTGACCCCCCCCCCCCCTGGTGATATTTGGTGAGGTTTTAGGCTAACCCCCCCAATCACGTGTATTTATTTTTGTACAAAGTATAGGACGTTCACCTTCAGAAATCGTGCGTTCAATGAAAAATAAATACACGTGATATCTCATTTTACCCCCCCCCCCCTTTCGAGCCTCACGTGATTAATGGAAAACCCCTAATGTTAGTAAAAAAACTTTAAAATCGGTCTATTTTTTGAGGAGATAAATGGGTAATACAAAACCTCGATTTTGATGATTTTATTTAGGTATTATCAGTTTAAGGTGTAGTTGTCCCTTTCGCTCGGTATCCGGGAGTTAGAGCGACAGTGACAGCAACAGTTTAGTAAAATACCAATTGTTCAAATTTCTCGGCGAACGGATTTCCTCTTAATGCATTTGAATGAAAATATGTTTTACTTTTGTTATTCGGCGGTACATCCTCTCTGCACACCCCTTCGGGGACACATAGTCCAGACAGATGATATGCAAAATTAAAAAAAAAAAAATCAGTGATATCGTAATGTCGTAAGAAAGAAGCAAATGGTTTGGAAGTCTAAAATTCCAGGAAAACGTCTGCAATTAGAATGGGTACTCATGAATGGCAAATACCTGATAGGCTTTACCAGGAGCCAGGAGTGCAGAAGACAGTGGCGATGGGTATTCTGTCGGCGTTCCTCGGCCGCGCGGTTCCCAGACCAGCCCCGTGGGGTGAATCACCAAGTCGGCACGTACATTACATTCACATGATGGCTCTCCCACTTTACACTCTGTACAGTACAATGCAAATACCCGTGCAATATATCTCCTCCGCACCGTTATGTTCTCCCAGTTATTCATTAGCATTATTATTGCAAGGAGTTCAAAAGAAACACGTGTAGTTTCACGTAGTCTGGTAGTCGATATGTTCAATGAAGTGTTTACTGATGAATTCAAAATGATTCAAACGCACTCTTGTTTCTTTCCTTTAGCAGGTCTAGCATGATCGATCGATAAAACCCCATATAAATACGATATTGACCAAATCCGTCATCTATGGTCAGTTATCAATTTTTGTAAGCACGGTCTACAGATATTTCTACCGACACGCGACGATTGATAAATTTTAGCGCGACCTCCGTAGTATCAGATAAGTTTCGGTTAAATATCAATAAACACATATTACTGGCTTATTTAATGGACGTATTGAACTAACGAAGCTCTTAGAAATGAAAGAAGTCGTATATGCGATCCATTGACTTATAATGAATCTAAGACGCAATAAAAAAATTCCGTTCGACCTTTGAGAAACGAAAATGTGTGAAATATGAATAAAGACCTCATTAACTTAGCACCCGTTTAGTGTCAAAAAGTAAAACTGTGTGATTTTCTTATTTATTCCCTGTCAATAACGGTGCGGGTGTCAACAGTGCTAAAGATATCGATGTATCATCGGAAGTTTCGCATATCGGTCCGATATTGTAAAGTTATGGATTTCGCCGTGCTAGATAGAGCTCCTGGAGTTTGGACGAATAATTTCTCTGTGGATCTTTGACCAGTCTGCTAAACTTTTCTGATGAAACTAATTCCTGTTTTTTAGACGTTTACGGAATTAGGACTCCGTGGATTCGCCAGCCTGAAGAGACACCGGGTCACTGGAGCCAGGATGCGGCTGATGGCCTCCGACAACACGGCGGTGATTACAGCCTTCCACCATCAAGCGCCACTCCTGAGTGAGCGTTGGTCATGACTAAGCCCGCCCCGTGAACCTCATCAATTCCATCGGGGAGTGAATGGAGCGGGCATTCGTTGACCACATGTTCGGTGGTCTGCACCGCACCACATCTATTCATCACGTTGTGATCGGTTCCATGTCAACTCAGAAAGAAACCAACTCATAATAACTCAGAAACACCTCAGAAAGGTCATTAAAAGCTATGAAAATATAATTTTTAAATAGCCGGTAACCCTAACCTAACTTAACCTATTCAACCTAATTTTTATAATTTTTTTTAATCACTCTTAACCTTTATGAGGTGCTTCTGAGTATGTTTCATTCTGAGTTGTCTGGTCACCGTTGTGATCGTAACGGCTATGGGTGCACCTTATCCTATTGATGGCGGACCAGAGTTTACGAAGCAATGATAACCCAGGCTGTCTTTCAGAGGGGTCTTGTACGAGATGGGCATTTCCCCCGTTGGCCGATAGCCCACTCAAGTATTTTTTTCTTCATTAATTATTTATTACTATATAATTTTTGAATTGTAGGAAGATATGTAAGATATAAAACAACTGCACGATTAATTGGGTACAGAAATATATTACCTACGTTCGAATTTTCAATCTACGATTTAACAGTTCACTAAGCACCTAACATCGTGGAAACGTTACACGTAATGAGAAACGCACGCATCTGAAGCTTTTCCTCAACTAGCAGAATGGTGCTAATATTCTAAAGTTTTCGACCAAGTAGGTACGTAGTATTTGTTGTGGTTCCGTGATAGCTGATCCCCGAGAGAACAAGAACGCCTAAGTTAAACCTTTAGTAGGTACACCTACCTTATATTTTCCCTAAATCGATTGCGTATAGTACCTGCATATGCATAAGTATGTCGGAGGGTCAACTATCGGGGGATCTACTGTCATGGAGTCGTAGGGGGACTGGTAATCGAAAGATTTTTTCTCTCAAATCGTTTTATTTTATCTTTATACTGTTTGGAGTAGGTACACAAGAAGTCCCGAGGGCAGTCATTTTCTAATAATGCCATCTTTGGGGATGCTAGACCACAATCCCTCAAATGATCTGATCGGTGCATCGCAACAGGCCGCCCGTTGATCTATTAGTAATGCGCCGATAAGTAATTCTTAGCTAGATATAGGTAGGTACTATCTCCCAGTCCTGCTTCCTAACCGGGGCTTTCTCCTAATCGGGAGAGGCTATCCGTCAGTTTAGTTAACAGTTAGCAGTAAGCAGTGACCCGAGCTGGACGGGCAGGTACCCTCGTGGGAGAGAACGGGACCAGAGACCGTGTACCACGCGCCATCTGTAGCTATATGCAGGCTGGACACGCGATACCAATTATTATTGAAGGCTTTACTTGGTACCGACACCGACCCTTGTAACTTTATCAAATATCAGATATTCGACGACCTCCGTGGCGAAGCGATAAATTACCTGGCTCCAGACGGCTGTTTCACTTGCCATAACGTCGTCTGGTTCAAGCAAAGTTTCTATTTTGAATTGTGACCCGCTCTGGAATGAGGTGCGAATACATACTGCATTATAGTTCATTTAAATTTTGTTGATGAAAAACACGGAAAAAAATTATACTTTTTTATTTGATCTCGCCGGAATTAGAACCCGCCACATCTGGGCACAGAGCCATGGGATCTTACCGATTTTCTCGCCGCCTTAGGGCCTCCTTTCATTGAGAAACTTACAAGCGACTCGAACCACGTGCGCGTATCATATGCATCGATCGTAAGTACCCCCCGTACGATTTTGCTGGTGTCCGCTCACGGCGCTACGCGGTGACTGTCGGTTTCCACTAGATGTGGGTCGTTACGACGTTTTCAAGAAACGTAACGAGACTAGTTTCTTGGTCGGCGTAACCTGTTTCAAAACAGGTTATTTTTGTAACTAGTTATTTTCATTCAGCTACTGTGATTGTTTGTGTAAATACCTCCACTAACTATACAGTTACACACGAAACGAAAATAAATTAAATGACTATCTAGTATCTAAGTGTTTGTAGCTATACAGTGAAATCAATTTTATTACTTTAACAATAGGATTACTTCGGATTTCGTGTCACGCACTCCCGCTGACTCGAAAATTTTCGATCTGCCAACTCGCTAGCTCGGCCGGCCAGCAGGCGCGATGCGAAACGATGCGAAACTACTCAGTTTCTCAGTTACTCACGTTACACCCAACACCAACAATCACAGTTACAAGAATAACGCATTTACAAAAATAACTACTTGTAATTTTAACGAAACTAGTTATTTCCGTTTCATTAACGAAACTAGTTATTGTATCTAGTTACGTTAAATAACGCGCACGCCTAGTTTCCACTCAGTTCCACGATACCGACAGTGCTGGTCGCACGCGACGCGTCGCGTCATTTATGTTAGCTACTTAATTCGTTTGACGTTTGACAGAAATGGCATCGGAAATCGGAACAAGAAAGTAATATTAGATTTGATCTGGAAGTGGAAAAACATGCGTGTTTATGCAACTATGCTTTATCAGAATACGTAAGAAAGGATTTAGTGGAGAGGGCATGGATTGATGTTGGAATAAAAGTCAATTTGACAGGTATGTAATGTTGTTTACTTTTGTCACAAATAATATCAAACACAATAATTGAACTGCCAGGGTAGCGAAGCCCGAGGAGTGATAAAATAGTTGGCTAAATAATCGTTCATACTTGGGATTGGCATCCATTTTTCTCTTAATACATTCCATATAATGATAACCGTTTCTCCAACGACTTTTGAAATTGTGCATTCTCCTCTCGCGAAATAAAAAGCCAGGCTCGTAAATGTCGATCCTTCAACTAAGTACCTGGAAAAAATAATTATTAAATTAAAACTTCTGTTATCTTTTTCAGGACCCGAATGTAAAGAAACATGGAAGAATATTATTTAAATGAAGTCATACAATTTACACTACAATTTATTAAATGGAAAATTCGGAGGTGGCTCTATTTTAGATATCAAAACTTTACACCAATTGTAATCCCAGAACCCGATGATTCAGAAATTGTGATCCCAGAATCTGATTTAAACGGCGAAAAATTTGACTTATCTTAAGTTACCCACTATGTATAAGTAATAAATAAACATATATTATGCTTTTCTTACCCGAGCTTTATTAATATTTTCCCTCGATACTGACACACTCCCGCATAGTTGTATTTTTGTAATGGATACTAGGGGTCAATAATTGCACCAAGTTTAAAGTAAGTATCCTTCGACATTCAATTAAACTTGTTGTCATCATTCTCATTCTCATGCAGTTCCTTGGCGGCAACGAATGCCCTACAGTTCAGATTTTTTTCAATGTATGGGTGAACCCAAAATCTCCTATTACATCGCTTTTTATTCTATTATCTTCGTCGCTAGAATCGCTTGACATCGTGTTTACTGCGCGGCTGCACATGAAAAATGATTAGGTTTAGTATATTTCGGGTAGCGCCGTGTACGGAGACCAGCATTAAAAAGTTGTATATCAGCAGGGTACTTGTGGTTGCGTCACAATTACGTAGATTGTCAGTATCTCCATGAAAAGAGGCCCTAAATCTCTTAGCTGCATGGAGAAACTTACAAACGACTTTCGTGCAGTCGCGTACAAAAACTACAAAAATAGTACCCCGCTGTACTATTTTTGTAGTTTTTGTACACGCCGCTATGCGTCGACTACGGATTTGACGTCAGTTGTACGCTATTGACAGTGCTGTTAGAACGCTACGCGAGTTACATTTGCATCTACTAGTCCTTTGATAGAAATGGCGTCCGGTCATGAATTGAATGTTAATTTGTTTTGGATATGGAAAAATATCCATGTTTATAACTACATTTTACCGGAATACGCAGAAAGGTGTGAATCGAGGTTAGAAAAGACATCATTCTCATGTTGTTCGTTGGCGGCGACGAATGCCCTACAATATTGTTATTTATTTCGTTGTAGGTACTATAGGTGAACCCAAAATTTCCTTTAGGTAATTTTTTATTCTTGAAAAGATAAAGAAGAACAATATTATTGTCTCCGTCGCTAGAGTCATGTTCAGTACATTTCGGGTAGCGCCGTGTACAGAAACTAACATTTGAGTAGGAAATCGATAGGCTACTTGACGTTGCATAACAGTCACGTAGCTTATAAATATCTCCATATACGAAGGGCCTAACATTTAGCCTGGAACCAATTGCAAGTTCATGAACAACAATGACATCGTAAAAGCGGTAAAGAAGTATTTATCTCCATAAATTGACATTCCTCTATAATTTGAATGCACGATTTCCGTTAATTTGCCTACGATCTACGGCTAGAACCGTAAAATCATAAATATACCAAACCACCCACGATAGAACATTCTGTTCCCGTAAAATTCCTGAACCGGGAGGTTAGCGCCATCTATTGACGAAAAGCCAAACTATTATTATTCAATTCCTTGCTAGCAATGCTCAATTTATTATTACCAATCAGTTTTACAATCAAATTTAATCCTATTCACGTAGTATGGAAAGAATCATCAAACTTGCTAATTTTGGTTGCTTGTGATGTGAAATATTCCCTTTAATGGTGAGCGTCCATCTGGCCGCGCCGGCCGCAACGCACGCACGGCACGCAACAGATTTTTCTATATCTTTATAGAAAAATCCGGCCCCCACCGACCACCGGTATTTGCCGGTAGTGGACGCAGTGCTGTACTAATTCATATATTTATCTTCTGTTATTTTCTTCAACCCCTCCAAAAATATGATTTGTCAAACACTTCAAAATGCAGTGGCGTAGCTAGCATGGGTGCACCCGGGGCGGACCCCCCCCCCCCTCATTAAAGTTGACAAACACAAATTTCGACTTCATATTGTGCTCTTGGGGGGTAACATCCGGAGCGGGCCGCCCCCCCTGCGCTACGCCACTGTCAAAATGTACTTCTTACTTTCGACTAGAACCTCCGCATTTGAGCATTTGAGCTGGGTCAGGTGAGTATGGTGGGTGTGGCAGCAATTCGTAGCGCAATTCATGCAATTTGGCCACGACAATTCTGGATGAATGTGCTGGTGCATTATCCACTTGCTGTCCACCGTGAGCAATCACGGCACCCATTGGGCCGACACCTTTCTCACACTTAACTTACAAGGTAAATATGGATTGCCATTCCGTTTTGCACACCTACTTCGCACATTTTAGTTTGGCCATCAGCAAGAATCATGTCGTGGACATTTTCAACGATTTCCTCGGCAAGCACGTCTGCCGGGATGTCTCCACATCAAAAATAGACCATGTTTAAATTCGTTCGAACCAATATCTCATGGTTGTCACAGATGGTGGAGGGTTCCCAGAAACAGCACCCAACTTTGTTATTCTTTTTCCAATTTATCGAGAAACACGAAACGCATATTATGATACACAACTGGCTGCCGAATAAAAACTAACCTATGAATCAGTCTGAAGTTTAATATGGTATCATTTGACAGATGGCAGTACACATCGGTACTGTCAACTTCCCTCAGCAATGTCACCTGTCTTCGAACATGGGTACTTATTGATCTACCCTTGTAGACAAGACACAGATACCTACATCTATGCACTATACAAAATATTGCACACTGGTGTGTATTTATTATATAGGGGCTGGTATTTTGGATGTCAAATTAATTTATTTACAGTGTCGATTTTTTATACTTAATACGCTGGTAATACAGTACATAGACAAGTAGTTTTATCCTTGATGCATTCAAATGAAAATATGTTTGATCAACTAACTGTACTGTAAATCATTTTTAAAGAACATTACAGTATTAAGCAAGCACCTCACTAGAAGAACCGGTGTTGAGGTGTTCATGTGTATTTATTGTTTTAAGACAGTTGTTACACAGCAGTTATTGTTGAAATGTAGTATTTAACTGGGCGTATTGTACAGGGCCCATAAATACCTACGTACCTACACCACTGCTAACCCTGTACAAATCACAAGTGCGCCCCACGGTTGAATTTGGCAGCCACCTATTGTCTGGAGCCCCAAAATACCTGAAAAAAACCCATGACTCTGTGCAGAAACGGGCAGTCCGTTTGATAGATTCTCCTAACTTAACAAACGGATTGCAATCTTTAGAGCACAGGCGTCGGGTGGGAATGTTATCCTTGTTCTATCGGTATTTCAACAGAAGATACTCCGAGGAACTAGTGTCATTGATCCCTTCGGCACCGGTGCGTAGTCGGGACACATGCCAAACGCGTGCCCAATATTTGTACACGGTTGACATCTGTCACACGAGAACGGGTCACTTCTTCGACTTGTTCTTGTGTTCAACAGCTCGACTGTGGAACAATTTGCCGGCCTCTGTGTTTCCTCCTTCCTACACGTGGGACTCTTCAAGTAATGTTCATTCCTTCCTCTCCTCAAAAAGATCCTCCACACAGCATCTCAGATGGCATAGGCTCTGAGGGAAAGTATTTTCCTCAGTGAGTTAAAGTAAAATTTAGGGAAAACCTTGAAAAAGAATCAGTGAAACAATCAATTGTCGGTAACAGACTTTTATTTCCATGTGACAAAGTTAATATAAAACAAGTAAATAGTGATGTTTGCTTCAAATCTTAACAATGTCATTATAAAAAATCTTACCCGAGGTTACATTCAATAAAAATCCACTTAAAAATATATCAAACAATAAAAAAAACACCTTATTAAATTACAAAATTACGATTGTTTATTAATACATAGTATAGTATAGGGGCTCTTGTTAATTTAGACTTTTGCAATCGTAACAAACTTTATATCTGAAGTCATAGGTTGCGCAAATAGAGTTGACTCAAACAACAAACACTTGTATGTATTGGTGCATATATTTATATATATACACTTCCAACATCGATATCCTTGGCAAATGTAATCGAGAAACAACTTTTTGATTAGCAAAGAAAGAGACAACATTTAAATACAATCATCATTCAAAATGCTGTACTCAAGCAATGCATTTGTGTTCAGCTCAACTCTGTTTGCGAAACATATACTATCAGAAAACAGTTAAAACTTTTGTTCAATACAGAATCTTTTTTACAATATTTTGGTTAAATTAGCATGCACTGATATTTAAAAAAAAAATGGAATATAAATGAAAAATAATAATTGATGATTAATTAATAATTATTAACAGTTAATAATATTGTGACGATTTAAAACAAGACATGAGTTTATTTCAACTAAATGCTGTTTGTAAACTGGGCTATAAATAGGTAATTATTAAGAAACAGAAAAATTTACATCTTCTAATGTATAAATATTATTTATCATTAGAACAGGCCCACGTCTTCAAACAAACGACACGATCGTCGCAGAAACATGCCATTGTTTGACAATCTCAAATAAATTGACAATTATTGTTTTTTAATAACAAGTCGCAGGGGCTATTTCACCAACTTGTTATTACTATTATTATGATAGCAGTACTACTAATAAGAAAAGCGTAAAAGTATTTTTTAAATGATTAAAAAAAAACAATGCTGTGATTAGGAACATGGTGTGTTCCGACTCGTGTCATTCACTGCAACAAGATATGTGACTGTAACAAAAATGTCACTGCGATAAGAAATGTCACTGCGATAAGAAATGTCACTGTGACAGAAATGTCACTGCGATAAGAAGTGTCTCTATGACAAAAATGTCACTATGATAAGAAATGTCACTGTGACAAAAATGTCACCGCGATAAGAAATGTCACCATGACAGAAAGTAACTGATAGGATATCGCTGTGAAATTGAGTCACCATCACTCTGTGACTGTCACATTACACTACTGCAGGAGTTATATAAATATAATGCATTCATAATGTTAATTTCACAAATAAAACTATATTTACGTATGTTATAAATTCTGCACTTAGTTTCTCATTTAACAAATGATTTTTCAGCTGTCATCAAGTAGTGACAAAATGGAAAAAAATAAATGCTTCCAAAAGTTAAACGACATTTTCAGCAAAATAGAATGCTTGCACTAAACTATTAATTGTCTGTTTTATTCAATTATCTTATTAGTTATTTATATTTTGTTAGTAAAATCCAACATTCACACCTTTCAAGACAAAAATGCAACTGGAAACCATCAATTTGCAAAATGGTGACTTTTGTCAGAAAACTGACGATAGGTATATTGTTAATGTCATATTCTTACAGAGTTGGAATACTTGAGTTATCAATTTAAATTTAATGGCTAATAATATTAATAATTCACTGATATAATATGGCAAATATGCAGAAAAACAATATTATTTCTCTAACGAATTACAATAATAAAAAAAAAGTAAGTTAAGAACTGACGGGTGATTCTGTATCTTTTGCGACAGCGTAACCAATGTTAAATCGGCTGTATACGACACATTTTGACAGTTTTCTTAAATGCAGTACTTCATATCGCGCTAATGAGCTAAATACTGTGTTTGTGTTAAGACACCAACTCTTAAAAGAAGTTACCCTAACGCCAAAAACGACGGCGCATTTGCCACGTAATCCTCATTAAGAGATGTCAATCGTGGGAAAATTTGCAAACCAAATGTCATTGTGTACAAACATCAAAATAATATGACAAACGGATAGTCATTTATGAAAGCCTATTTGGCTAAAAAGAAGTTAGAATAACTAATAGTTGGTAATTTGTGTTTTTAAGTAGGTAATTAATCCACACCAACTGACATTAACACACGACAGGCATAGACATGCCATTGAAAGCCATAGAAAATCACAGAAGTTTGACAGTTGTCTCATTCGCTGATTTAACACAAAAGATACAGAATCATCCTTCTGGTATAGAATACACAGGGTGTTATAAATTAAGTAAAGCTCGACGTCCAATAAAAAAAATGGTTTGCGCCAAGTGAATAATAACATAATGATAAATGTTTAATTTTCAATAGTAAAAGGACAAAACTTTTGTATTCTATACCAATAGAGTTTATTGATAAAATAATGTATATAATAAAACTCCTTGACGAGCTTCATACAAACTCCTTAAACTAGTACAATTATTTCTAACCTATTGTTACTTAAGAGCTATCAACTTCTCACATCGAATTAGATATAAATTCTTTATTAAAAAAAAAATACTCTAATAAAATTAGAACAATGCGCAGAATATTCAGTAATGGCTGCCGGATTATAAAACACTAATCAATATATTAATATTATAAAAAAATATTTCAACAATCGTGTTCGCACTACCGCGATAATCGCGTTACTAAAATAATAATCTTTATTATTATCATTCGTTTAAAACACACTCAATATTTATAATATTATTATTCATAGAAATAAGGCGGAGCAAGATTGTAAAAATGTACAAAAGCTACCGATAAATTAACGACGAAATACTAAATCTCCAATCATTAATAGGCAAAATATTTCTTCCGCGAGCTGTCCTCGGTGTTTGCAACAAACACATTAGTAAATGCTAAATATAGTTATCATATAAGTAAACTTCACAATGGCCGTGATGATTATAGTATTCTATCTCTCCACCCAACACGTAACAATAATATGTTTTCTTAATCGGTTCATTGATATGAGGATGCGAATCGTTTGTTCTGTAACAATCGTCCAACCAGCTAACTAAGCGTCACTAAATTAAATATTATTAAAAGAAAGCTGCCAAATTAAAATAAATCTCACTTGCGGCCGTCACACTATAAGACACAAAATTCTGCAGCTATAATCTGGTATAAGACTTATTTTGTTGTCATAATCTAGTATGAGTCCAATCTTGTGACAATCAAACTATTCTGTATAGTCATTTGTACGATAATTTGATGTCAACAAGTTTCCACACTTGTGGCAATGTTTCCACGAATAGGTACACTTTATCTTGCTACAACGGTTCGCCATGATGAATACAAGTTAAATATTGTGATAATCCACGTTAATAAGAGATACAGTGAAACCCTGTTAAGACATTCTCTCGAAGTTTCGTGGCTTAAGAAGTTTGGTTTTTCAGTACCTCGGTCCAAAATTGGCCTAATTTTTCCCACTTATATGGTTTTCCTGCTTGAAGTTTGTTTTTTTCGGCCCCTTGAAAAACTTCTTAAGAGGGTTTCAGTGTAATATGAAATGAAATATATTATCTCGAAACAGTTGTGATGGATGTAATCTGACAATATAAAAAATGTGGGATTAGAAGGATGCTAAATTGATTTACGTGGTGTTAAGAGTGTGACGACAATGGATTAGCTTTTATATAGAATAGCGCGATCTCACTCAGCATCTTTCCATACTATACTATCATCCAAGATTTGTCCGCCATAGTGTTATTCAAAGATATTGAAATAAAAAAGAGATATGCTATGTTGTCCGTCCGACTGTCGGCGGACTACTACCTAATGGGAATAGTTTGCATACGGAAAGAATTTGTTCATTTAGTTTATTCGTTAATTATTCATTCATTTAGTTTATTCGTTAATTGGTTAACAATATCGGCTACACCAGGAAACACAGTCTCACCCAGTAAAAACTGCGGATAGCACATCTATTATATTTCAATATCTTTGATATTATTCTATAAATCGGTATATCAATCCAATAAACAACATTAAGATAAGAATAGAAGAGTAACGTCTCACGCTAAATAATTAAATAATATAAGAAAGAAACTTATAAGAATGTTTTCTGTGTTGGTATAATCTTTTTGCAACGGATATAATTTGTTGTGGTAGTGGCGACTATGTCACAATAATGGATAATACGAACTGCTGTGACGACAATTATTAATTATTAATTCTAGCAATCTGTGGTGGATCCGTCCCAGCTACGCTAGTGTGGCGTAGTAACGGTGACGGTCTCCGTCTCGGTTTCGTGGTCCTCGTTGGGGGAGAGGTGAGGGGGGTGCGTGAGCGGCGTGCGGTTGCGCTCAAACATCTCCAGGATGGTTTTGGGATCCGTCCCGGCCGGCACCGTTACTGTGCTAGTCTGCAAGGCAATAAACATCACAACTCCGTTATACACAATGAAATTACATAAACTACTCAGTTATTCTCTCTTCTCTTCCCCTCTCTTTGTGAAAAAAAGAAAGAGAAAAAAGTAGCTATAAGCAGTTTAAAAAAAATTGTTACATTGGTGGCAACCATAGGTACATATTGCGGACATGCAAGCGGAAATCTCTAACTGAGATTTGATTATAATATAGAAAAAGTAAAGCTGCTCAAATGGTAAGGGTAACTCTCTACGCTTACTTATATATTGTTTTAAATATCACGTATTTCATTTTATTAACTCATAATCAGTGAAATCTTTGATAATGATAATTTTACATCCATTTTTAAAACAAGCATTCATAAAAATATGAACTACTTGGTTGCAATAAAAAACTAAACTACTTAAAGATTAAAGTTTAATGTACCTTAGGGGTCGTCCATTAATCACGTGAGGCTCGAAAGGGGGGAGGGGGTCGGAAAAAAATCATGAAACATCACGAGGGGGGGTAAAATGAGATATCACGTGTATTTATTTTTCATTGAACGCACGATTTCTAAAGGTGAACGTCTATCTGTCCAATTTTCTAAAATTTATTCAGATTATTTATACCTGTATTTAAAGATGATATTCTGAAAATTTCAATATACTTTGTACTAAAAAAATACATCACCACATATCACCAGGGGGGGAGGGGGCTAAAAAGTTGCTAAAAAACATCACGTGATTAATGGACGACCCCTTAAAACAATGAAAAATAAATTTAAAAAATTTAAGTGTAAGTACACAAAACGGTGATTATTATCTCAGAACTGGCTTTTTGGAGTTAGTGACTTTTGCGTGCATACCCACAATATACATTTTCAATCCACCTCACTAGACAATGCCTGTTTAGAGACGGAATGTGTTTGGTGACAGTTTGGCTACATCACAACTTTCTTGGTATCTTTAACCCTCCCGTTTCTGAAAGGGGTTCTCAAAATTTCTAAATTTACTATTCTCCATGTAGAATTTTTAATAGAGACTTTACGACTTCGATATTTTTTGTATTCCTACAAAACCGATTAACACATATTCGGTCATTAAAAAAAAAAAAAAAATTGTCCTTGATAAAAGCGTAAAAAAATATTTTGTTAATGTGTAGGTATCATTCCTTGCCGCATATGATATTTCTTGCTCACTGGAACCAAATCCACGATAAAATAAACTATGAGAAATACTCCATCTCTCTCCCGCATTAGTTCGCTTATGGATATGTTTCCCCTGTTCCTTTCGCACCTCGGGAATTTACGGCATCTCGTTCCCACGCACTACATCTAAAGCTGCATAAGGGTGTAAGGACATAGTGTCATTTGCTAAGGCGTTGCCAGTATGGCTGACCCGACCAGCTGTGTTATTGGGGATTATATACAGTGCGTGCCGAAACACTGCAGCGGACGTTAAAAAAATAAGTTCAATAATTAAAAATTTGAAGTGCGATTTTTGTGGTAAATTGTGTCATTCTTGTGATATTGCGTTTCAATAACTGTGTTCATAATGACAAGAAGGGGTCTAACTGATGAAGAATTATTAAAAGTTCTCGAAGATGACAGTGACATTTGTGAAAGTGATAATGATAGTGATTTGGATTTTGAGACAAAAGATCAAGACCCATTAATGGTTTATTCTATTGTACCTATAACAGGTATTATTATTTTCCAGATATTCATGGATTCTTAGGAGCATTATTTGCATATCATTGCTCTGGTACTGCCTTCTCAGAAACTTATAATGATTATTGCGGAACATGAAACTCACATTTTTCCCGTTTCATGTAAGGAGCACTTAACGGGGCATTTAATTTTTCTTAATCTCAAAATGGGGTTCATAATAATTATTTTTAGATTTTTACAAGCTCAATTGTTCGATTTATAAAACAGTTTAAAAACGTTCTCAACTAGTTTCTAGGGTAGGTAATTTTATATAACATACGTTAACTTATAATTATCTTGTATTTAAAGTGTTCTACTTCTTTCTTCTAAACCACCACTGTATAGGTAGATATTGTAATTTTTAGTACTTATTTGATTGTTTGCATTGCTTTTATGTGTTACTTTGCCCCTCTTGTACCTTGCTAAATAACTGTTTTAGAAGATGATTTAAATCAATAATTAATATGTATTTTACGAAAGATGGGAAGGCTGAAAGAGATATTGAAAGAAGGGTGAATGCCGGTAACTCCATTAATGGAGGACTGAATGCCGTTGGCGGTAATAAAAAATTGTCCAAAGAAGCGAAACTAGCCGTCCATAATGGAGTGCTGGTACCTACCCTGATGTATGGCAGTGAGGCATGGAACTGGCAGAGGAAGGATGAAAGTAGACTGAATGCTGTAGAAATGAGATCCCTGAGGCGAATGTGTGGTAAAACCATGTACGATCGTGAGAGAAACGTGGATATCCGCAAAGAATGCAAGGCTGATATAAGCGTGATGTGTAAGATTAAGAAAGGGACTCTCCGATGGTTTGGGCATGTAGAGCGAATGAACGAGGAAAGGAGTGTAAGGAGAATATATGATGCAAATGTGAATGGTAGAAGAAGTCGCGGACGCCCGAGGAAGACATGGCACGACCAAGTGAATCAGACACTCGAGTCGGGCCATGTGAAGAGTCGGAATAATAGAAGAGCATGTATGAGACGATGTATGAATGTAAACGAGGCAAAGAGTGTGTGCCAAGATCGAGTTGTGTGGCGGTCCGTCCTCTCTGCCTACCCCTGCGGGGAAACGGCGTGATGGTTAGTTAGTTAGTTAGTTAATATGTATTTTTATTATTTTATGCTGAATTTCAATAAATGATTAAATTGTTAAGTTTTTTTTGTGTTATTGTTGTAATGAATCTGTTTATTTTCTTATGAGTGTAAATCAATTATCATATTAAAAAAATCTTAATTTTGTTGATAATATTATTTTTGTTATTTTGGAACCACCCAGTTATTTGCGACCGCGCCAGCATGCCGGCCGGCAGGTACCAAAATACCGACTAGGAAACAAGTCAAAGCCGTCGCGGCCAGAGCGTTCGCTGATGAATGATTTTGTATGAAATTAACTTAATAGGTTTTATATTATGAAATTAACTATATTATGATAATTATTTAACGTAAATACATTAAACGTGTAAGCCATAAGAGTAATTTTGCCATCAAACTTATAAATAGATGGTAAAAATGGGATTGAAATGATGAAATCCCTGGGGTTGTGGCTCGACCCCTCATAGTACCCAACGTTTCGTTTTGCATCTTGGCATGCCGAAGGTTAATACCACCAAAATCGAATACATAGTACTTTAAATGGGATATCAAGATTTGTATGTTTAGATGAGTTAATTCCAAAAATAATATTCAATCACTAAAATAATTTCAAGGCACACTAAAAATAATAGCAAGCAATCAATCAAAAAACTAATAAAATTTTATATAAGAACAATATAATATCAATTGTGAAATCAGAAGGGTATATATACAGGATTTTAACCAGCATTTCGAGCATATTTGGAGTAAAAAACGTAGTCGTCATTTTGTTGTCTGATGATATTTTTTTCATTTAACCCTTCGAATAATAAGAAAATAATATCTGTAACCTTTTGCCTGTCAAGGTTCGCGCGCAAAATTCCTGGTTCTTGCCATGCATCTTAAATTTTCCTATCTATGGGTTATTTTTTAACCCTTTTGCAAAAACAAAAATTGTTCTAAAATCTAGATAAAATAATCTTTCCGATGTGTTTATTAGAAATCAACTTTTTTTTTTCTAAATATTAAAATTTTGATATTGGAAATGTAAATTAGCTAAAAAATGCATACCTGCGAATATTGGAATTAAAGTACTTAAAATAGAATAAACTTAAAATTTTAAATACAGATTCCTTGTTTTAACAAAATTTGTAATAAAACTGTCACCTCACTTTTTATCACTTTCATACAATTTTATTTTATAATTAAATGTTTGTTACGTCAAAAATTGGCTCGAAATAAAACCGTTACTTATGATCGGGTTTGTAAAATATCTCAACAACATAGCTCATATAATCCTAATACAATAAGAAGCATTATTTCTTTGGCTCTCTAACATAAAAGAAATCACAAATATTCGCATGACAGGAAGAGAGATATATAACTTTTAATAATGCACGGTCGCTCTGGGACAATCTGGGTCTCTTGTTATTATAACGGCATATGATGTTTTGGGACAACTTGGGTCTCCTGTGATTAGAAGGGTTAAAAACAGCAACAAAAAATATGTTTCCATCACATGTCACCATTGATCACATTGCTAAGCGTCACAATGGGATCATGTGATATGCGCTCTCCCGCCTCCGTTACCGTGTGGCTAGAACTAGACAGAGTGCGTTACACTTAACACATGCGATGTGTGATGGAAAAATATATTTGTTTTTAATTTTAAAAAATATATCATCGGACAGCAAAATGACATTTACATATTTTACTCCAAATATGCTCTGGAATTGTTGGTTAAAATCCTTCGGGTACATGCCATTACACCCTGTATACTATCTCCCAAAAAGAAATAAGTTCAAAATTAGTGTAAATTATTTTACTAACTACGGAAAGAATAAAAAAATTCATGCAATTAGTACGTTTCTTCTGGGCTGAATTATTATTTCAATAAAATACACATTATTATTAATTTTGTATATGTAGTTATAGAACACAGTATAATTCAATCTCATATCAAAATTACATTTATGAATTTCAATCTGAGAGGAGGACGTGGGTACCGCCACCTCGAGAACCAACATTCCTGCCATACGTCACCCCAAGTGGTTCACTACGTTTAGTGACAAAACAAGGGTGTCCGGGTTGGGATGAGATTTGTCTAGGTCTTGGTGGTGGATGTGTTTGCCCACCTACTGCGTGGCGGGCCGGATTCGGAGAGAATGGTTGAGGGAGACCTTTTGGCCTCTCCAGCCGGACTCGCTCGACCCATCCCCTACGCCGCAGTGGGAGGGATGGATTCATATCACCTGGATTCGACCCCTAGATTCCTACCCACCCCTCATACTTTTTCTTCCCAGAACTTCCTCTCTTTCCTTTCCATAAAAAGACCCTCAACAACAGAACATCCCCAAAGATGACATAGGCCCTGAGAATTTTTTTCCCTTAGAGCCTCCTGTGTGGAGCCTCTGTGTAAAAAAAAAACTTTGATTTTAATGTTTTATTGTTGAGCCCGAGCAGTGGCGGCTCGAGCACTTCTTTAGTGGTGGGGATCGACTTTTTTACGTACTGGAATCTCATCACCCGTAGAATATTATTATTATTATTATATATTATAAAATTTCTCAAAAAAAAATTTGATGGTCTAATAATGCTAGTCGGATATATTTAACACAAAATAATATAAAATGTCTAAAGAAATATGCCAATTTACAATGAAATATAATAAAAATAAAGCTTTACCTTGCGAGATTATCATCAAACTAATTTGAACGCGAGCGATTCCCGCCCGTAACTTCGCAAACAAATGGTTCTATGGGGATCCAGAGGATTGTCCCCGCAGATGCTTGAACTCACATACTACTGCGCATGCGCAGTTGCATACGATCGCGAAACAACGCAAGGAAAGTATGGGGATAGTTCGGATTGTCCCCCAAGTGCGCAGTAATTCTGCGCACTGAGAAATAGACCTGCTTTTTTTTGCGCCGTACATTGTTCGCTGTACGCGCGTAGGGTCTTATTAAAATCATCCGGAATAATTGTTTGTATTTTATTTCTGCTAATGTTAATTACTTTTATGTTTAAAGAATTCATTCATTTTGGCGGCATCGACTGTTATTTCCTTTAGTAGGTTTTGAGTGTAACTGGTGGGGATTGTCCCCATTGTCCCCCTGTAAAGAACCGCCACTGAGCCCGAGTATTTTAGAGCGTACCCATTTGAGAATCTGAATGGATTAAAAAAAAAAGGAATATAATATATGTATGTACCTATACACGGTGTCAGGAAACTAGTAGTACTAGCAGGAAACTAATGAATCTACATTACCTAGAGAACCCAAAAAAACTTTTTTCCAATCAGAGTATTCTGATTTTTATGTTTTAATTTTTTTTCAGCAAATTTTAAACAGCCAATATACTTGTCCCAGAGAAACTTTGTATGTGACGTCATTGTTTTAGTATCTTCTGTCTCTATCTTTTTGATACAAGACGCGTAAGAAACAAGAGAACGATTGTCAATGACATATCGTACAAGCTCTCATTGGGACTAGTATATCAATCCCCTAGAGCCCAATATTATGAACTCGATTTACTTGAAAACTAAATTGACTCTAAATGTGACGAAGACTCACCAGGTTCGCGCATGTACTACGAATTTCCGCATACAGTGTAAAACCTCTTCATTTGACGTTGAATGATTTCAAATAGGCGTTGCATTTATTGCTGTGGTTTAAAGTTAGTAGTCACAGACAGACATCGACAATATATATATATAATTTGAAGTTAGTAAAACAAGTTTAACCTTGAAGATGTGTTAGTAACATTTAAAGTGTTATTGCGTTAAATATGAATGAAGCGCAAAAAAGTTAATAATGTTGTAACAATACCTCAATGCGGGTGATCTGGCCCTCCTCCCGACTGTGCTCTAGAACTACAAAGGAAAACAAGCCGCAATCAACAACACAGATAAGCCAACAGACACGTACATGTGTGTATCTTACATTGTACAGCGCGACACAGATGTCACCTGCTGTCAGCCAAACCCAACATTCGAACCAACTACCTTCTGGACACATAATCTCACAAATAGTCGGCATTCAAACAAACATTACGTTATGCTGTAGGCTTCTGGGTGAAACGGTGAGCATTAGCATGTATATATCTTTAAAAAGACCCTACACACAGCATCCCCATAAATGACTACCACTTTCTTACCATTCATACCCTCCAAACCTTATACCAAACTCCCTTCTAAGACAAAAAAAAAACTCCCAAACTCTAAGACAATTTAAAAAAAAAAAATTAAAACACAGACCAGTATAATATTTCATTAATGGTGAGCTTTCCTCATCATCACAAAACTTAGTATTTGGAGATATCTGCCTAATCAACTGCACAATCGATATCATCAAAAAGATCCTTCACACATCATTTCCATAGATGACATGGCTAACACTTTCTTTCCGTTCATGTCCTCCTTTCCCAATCTTCGATCTCCCTTCATTCACAACATTCGCCAATATTAGGAGTGCTATTCTGCCGTGGTAAGTAAAAACACAAACTCTCAAAGAAGATACTGTGTTTTTACTTACCACAACAGTATTATAGTCCCACTTTTTCCATAGGGACACCATATCACAGCAAGTATCGATACTGATGTTGTGTACTCACATCGCAAATAACTATTAGTGCACAGTCTGTAAACGTTGCTACCGAAATCACGACACCCATGTCGCCACCAATCATTGTTGAATTATCGAAACGTCAAAACTAGATTGCTTTTATGATGTAACTCACAAGCAAACAGTTGCTGTAGCTGCCATTTTTATATCCCGTCATTCTTTGTTGACTGTTTTGTTCCTATCATTGATTTAAAACACTTCCGGGTTACGAATAACCCAACAATGTTTGAAAATCTCCCACTACCATTACAGAAAGCCGAAAATGTTGCTTGTGTTGTGATGGAGGACTTAGTCAGCCGAGGAATTGAACATGCGACGCCCGGGTGGGACCCAAGCACTATCCCCACTCAACCACTGACCAGTCATGCATTGTTACAAAACGTCTCGTAAAAGCGAAGGCCATATTAAAGTCTTGACGACGTGAGTGGGAACAAACTGACACAGCTGGTCGCGAGAGATTGGTATCACAAGTATCCGATACTCGACAGTTAAAATATCTTGGCAATTATCGTCATACATCGGCGCGGACATTCGCACACAAGCACACTTTGCCGACATTTTCTAAACTCGTCGACGACGTTAGTCTCCCACGACCAACCGGGCATGTTGTTCCCAATCACGTCGTCGAGACTTAAAATATGGCTTCACTTGTACTAGACATTTTTTAACAATGCATGAGCTTTAGGTCAATGCTACGAACGAAACAGTCAACAAAGAATGACAAGGAATAAAAATGAAAGCTACGAAGTCATGAAAGCATTCTAGTTTTGACGTTTCGAGAGTTCAAAAATGATTACGGCTTTGCAGATTTTGTGATTTCAATAGCGATGTCTACGGACTATGAGTAACAAGTAGTTTGCGACGTGAATACACAGTATCAAACACTCGAGTACCTGTGGAAGAAGGGTCTAATTCTACATACATATTTGGGTTTGGCCAACAAAACATCAATAATTCACATAATATGGATAAATAAAAAGGTACGGATTCAAATAATCACTAAATTTAATAAACAGTGAGAATAAATATACTAGAAATCACAAGACTTTTAACATGAATGCAGTGCAAAAATACTTATAATCAAAAGTTTACTCTTTAATTTACTTTTTATCTAAAAAATAATTCAATTCTGTCAATAACATAATAATAATAAGAAAAAAAAATTAGAAACATGCTCTAAAGAGAATTCAATGTATGAAACTAAATGTTTATAAGGGGTTTTCAACAACAATTTGCAAATCTTTACGTATCAAATAATTTTGTTCGGTGATTCTATTTTTGGTTTCACATCAAGAAACCGAACAATTCCATACCACTGATGTTATAACATATATAGTATGTAATAATATAATATTATATAGTTAAGTAAAACATGTAAAGCACATAAAGGAAAATGCCACATGAACCATAACCTCTTTTTAATGTGCAGACAAGTTAAGGCTGGCTATAATAAGGTTTTTGTGTGGAGAAAATCAAATATGAGTTTCATTTTGTTAGTTATATGAAATATTGTTTTGTATAACTGCAATGTCACAAATTGAAAACATTTTTCAAGAATTTTTAGGTGCATGACTTTTTGATGCTAGATGCTTCTGTATGCGGCACTTTTTCATTGATACGTGTTCGCAAGACAACTGTTCTACGTGTACGTGACACGGTCGCTCGCAACCCAACAGCTGTGCATGCATAAAACTTTTATTTACGAGTACCTGAAGGTCTAGCATGGACAATTGATAAAATCCTATATCGATATAGTTATCAATATTTGAAAGCACGGTCAATTGATAAGAGATATTCCGACCCACGGGAGATAAACTTTAGAGTGGCCTCCTGAGTGTCAGTTAAGCAGTTAATATAAAATTTTGAACAATGTCATTTGTTGTGCAAAATAACTGGCTTATTAATGAATGGAGGTTAACTAATGAAGCTCTTAGAATTGAAAGAAATCATATACACGTTCCATTAAGTTAATTAATTAGACGCTATCAATTTATTCCGTTGATTTTGGAGAAACATAGTGCTTGAAATATAAATAAAGACCTGTTTAACTATATGTAATCCCTCCCTTTTAATCTCAAAAAGTACACGCAAAGTGCCAATGTATATAAGAGATATTCCGACTGACGAAAGATAAATTTTAGGGCAGCTTTCTGAGTGTCAGTTATTTGTCAATATGCAAATCATTTCGAATAATGTCATTCATTATGCAAAAAAATTGGCTAATTAATTAATGAAGGTTAACTAACGAAGCTCTTAGAAATGAAAGAAATCGTGTATGCGATCCATAAACTTGATTAATACATCTAAGAGGCTATCAATTTATTCCATTTCATCTTAGAGAAAGTGGTTGAAATATAACTAAAGACCTCATTAACTAATCATGTCCCGTTTAATCTCAAAAAGTACATGTGAAGTGCCAATGTATAAAATAAATATTTCAATTGGAAATGTTGTATTTATTAGTATTTTTAATTTTTATATAGCGGTTTGAAATTAAGGAAAATAAATCCATAGATATAACCGCCAGTGTTACCAGCGTATATCGATTTTTTTTATTTATTCCCTGTCAATATCGGTCTGGCTATTAACAGTGCGACCGTGCTTGTGAAAACGGTATAAAAATCGTCGGGAGTTACACCTATCAATCTGATATTGTAAACTTATCAATTTCACTGTGCTAGACCTCCAGAGAGTATAATATTTTTTAATAGACTATTTCAGCATTATCGAAAATGAATCTGATTTTTAATATATATTTATAGATTTTTAATATCAATAACAATTTAAATAGAGTCTTGTTTTAAGTCCTGAAGGGTGATCTGACTAAGTGAGACCAGGTTGTACGAGGTGAGGTTAGGTTAGGTAGGGCGGTGTACTGACTGTTGTCGGTGGTGGTAGAGGCAGAGTGGTGTGAGGTGGTAGTAGTGCCGGCTTCCGTGGTGCCGCTGCCTGAGTTGTTGAGGGTCGTCAGGGTGGTGGTCTTCACTATCACCGAGCTCTGGTTAACTGAGGAGGTCTGCAATCAATCACCATATTATTTTTGATAAACAAACATCATAAATTTTATCATAGTGACTACCAAATTATTTTTTTTCGTTAACTCCACACAGGAAATCCTGAGGAAAACAATTTTCCTCAGGGCCTTCGTCATCTTTGGGGACGCTGTGTGACGGGTATTTTTAGAAAAGGAAGGAGAGGAAGTCCTGGGAAAGAAAAAGGTATGAGGGGTGGATAAGAATCTGGGGGTCGGTGTGTCCAGGAACAACAGACGTATGAATCCATCCCTCCCACTGCAGTGCAAGGCAATGGGTCAAGAGAGTCCGGTTGAAGAAGTCTAGGTTGGATCTCCCTCAACCAATCTCTCCCGATCCGGCCCGCCAGACAAATGGGCAAATGCATTCACCATCAAGACCTAGACAACCTCACCCCATGAACCCAGGCACCCTTCTTGCTAAGCCACCAAACGTAGCGAACCACTCAGGGTGACCTACGGCAAGGGTTTTGGTTATGCAATAAATGGTTCCCGGGGAGGCGGTACCCATACCCACTTCCCAAATCGTGCCTGGATATTCACATCTAATGGCTGTAAATGCGTCAGGTCCCACATCCAAAGTCTGTGGGAACGACAGCTGAAATAAATAAAATGTCCATATAATGGTACCTGCAGGTTGATAGTTCCGATCTTGGCGGCCAGCTGCTCGGGACTGTTGGCACCACTGCGCACGGCTGCGATGAGGTGGTCCTTGACACTGTCCACTGTGATGTCTCCGATGCTCTGCGAGGACATGGTCACGTTGTGTTGCTCCTCTCCTAAGCCGTTCTCGTCACTTGACTGTAAAATCACATGACACACACCAGCTTTAATAGAACCTCCTGAGATTGCCTGAATTGGTCACTTGAGGTTTAGCTCAGAGTGCTTTCTTTGATTCAGTTATTTGTGAATAGATTTAGCTATACCTTGTGATCTCCATTATGTAGTCCTTCGTCGTGTGATCCGGGGGTGGGGGGGTCGATGGGTCGTGCCCAGGCGGGAAGGGGGAGGTAGCAGCGGGCTTTCGTCACCTGAAATACACAAAAATCTAAACTTTTTCCAAATTCATAGCTATGAAATGAAAATTAATCTTAAATAATTATTTTATGTATAAAATATTATAATACAGGTAGGTACTTTAACACTTGTCTCAATTCTCCACATAAACACTTTAATTTTGAACTTATATTCAAACTAAAAGTTCAAGAGTTCATTAATTTATGTCCCAAATTAGTATTATTAATTATTTGTGGTTGCTATAAGTTTATGGACAATTTGAATGGTGTGAGTGTACCTTGGTGGCGGAGAGTGTGATGCGCTGCAGCTCTGATGAAGAGTGGAGATAGAGGGCCTCTCCGAACTTGGAGAAGGTGAGGCTGCTGATGCCGCTGAAAAACAGACACAGGTGTTTTCTAATACATTACGAGACTCCTCCTTATATCACTAGAATCATGCTAAAAGATAAGTTGAGTGTTAATGCCTACTAGGAGCAAATAACAAAGGGATAGTAACAGGATAGTTGAGGTCTGAAAAAATTGAAATGAGCCTAACTTGTAGGTACCGCTAGGAGCTCAAATTGGGTGAAAGAATAAGAAAAGTGCGGTTACCACAGAAGATAGCAGAAGTCTGAAGAGTTCAAATTAAACAAACTTTTATCAAAAGAAATGGTAGAAAAATAGCAAAGGTCTGAATAGGTAAGAATTAACCTAGCACAAATTAATGAGAAGATAACAGGATAATAGATGAGAGGTTTGATGAGCCTCAAATGAGGAGATAGTAACGGGACAGCAGAGGTTTGAACGAATATAAACAAGAGTAAGTTCTTTATACCAGGAGCACATAAGAAAGACAGAAGGTAAAAGAAGAGAAAACCTTTGCACATATACAAATGAGCTAACTTGGTGTCAGAAGCACAGAATATGAACCAGTAGTTATCTATGATGATACTTATAGAATAGAGTATCCTAGGACAGCAGAAATCTGAAGAGGAGCGAATAATAAACCTTAACTAACTTATACCAGGAGCACATCAGAATTAGGAGATGATAACTTGGAACAGGATAACAGAGGTCTGAAGAGATTCAACAGGAGCATATAAGAATGAGGAGATAGTGTTTGAACAGACAAATGAACCTAACTGTACCTGGAGCACATAAGAATGAGGAGATAGTGTTTGAACAGACAAATGAACCTAACTGTACCAGGAGCACATAAGAATGAGGAGATAGGGTTCGAACAGACAAATGAACCTAACTGTACCAGGAGCACATAAGAATGAGGAGATAGTGTTTGAACAGACAAATGAACCTAACTGTACCAGGAGCACATAAGAATGAGGAGATAGTGTTTGAACAGACAAATGAACCTAACTGTACCAGGAGCACATAAGAATGAGGAGATAGGGTTTGAACAGATAAATGAACCTAACTGTACCAGGAGCACATAAGAATGAGGAGATAGTGTTTGAACAGACAAATGAACCTAACTGTACCAGGAGCACATAAGAATGAGGAGATAGGGTTTGAACAGATAAATGAACCTAACTGTACCAGGAGCACATAAGAATGAGGAGATAGTGTTTGAACAGACAAATGAACCTAACTGTACCAGGAGCACATAAGAATGAGGAGATAGGGTTTGAACAGATAAATGAACCTAACTTGTACCAGGAGCACATAAGAGTGAGGCAATATGGTTTGAACAGACAAATGAGCCTAACTTGTACCAGGAGCCCATATCAATGAGGTGTTATCGCTTGCTTGTTACTAACTTGATGTCCTCCTTGCGCACGGCAGCGGCGTTGAGCTGTCGCCTGAGGTCAGGCACGCTGAGCACCAGGCAGTCCCCGAGGTTGGTAAGGCACACCAGGCAGCACTCGGTGTGCTTCACGGTGCGCGTCGCTTCCGTCACTTGGCACGAGAAATGGGCAAAACCCATGCGACGCACCTACAACATTAGTACACAATTATTATTGTATTACTCGATATGTAAAATAGTAGAATCTCACTTCAAAAATGATTTACAAAATTCAAGAAAACAAATTTTGAAATAAAAATACTGTTCTTGTGTAAACTAGGTTCTTATTTTCAAGTCAAGAACAAGGCTTCTCAATTCTTCACGGTTCTGCGCTGCATGGAGAGCCAAGGATGCTGACGTACCAGACGCCAGTGATTCTTGGTCACTCTAAAGCATTGGTGACCTTCCTCTGCGCCTTCCACTTTGCCCGTGACTAAGAGTTTCTTCAAGTTGCAGTCCTCAGTTGGACGAGCAATATGTCCAAAGTATCTGAAGATACCTTGTAGGCAGATAGTTGAAAGCCTATTGTGGATGCCCAGCTCTTCCAGAATGATAAACTGGGTACTAATAAATTAAGAATACTGCCTGCACGTACTAAATGATATTTGCAACAACCAACAGAAACTCTTCTCAAATAGATTCATATAAAAAGCATCAACACCAAAATCTAACAGACGATTTCCTTTAATAAAAATGGCCATTTATTAGAACCTCAATGTGATTTGGCATCCATTTAATGACTGCGATATAAGTGTGTATTGCCACTTACCCTGGAGCCCTCGTGCGCGGTGAGCTTGTACTTGCAGTAGGGCTTCAGTGACGGCAGAGAGAATATCTTGAACTGCTCCTCGGAGGCGATGATCACTCGGTGAGGCTGCGTGGAGTCGGGCAGTGGGGACACTCCTCTCTCAACCTGCACAGATAGCGCACGCATAAGCCCCTCAATAAACTTTATTGAGAATCCGTCAAAATGTATTGTCAGAGAATCATACTACATAAAACACGGAGATAAAATCATATTCCATTGAAAGAAACCTATATTACAACCACTGGAGCATTTTTGGCCATATTTTGGCCAATTTGAAAACACTCTCGAGCGTTCACTGGCCAAATTGTGGCCAATTTGAAGAGATATTTTAAATCATTTTTTGGAATTATTTCAAAAGTGTCCGCCCGTTGTATACTTCGGTTAATCACAAAGATAACTTAGTAGTTTCACTTTTCAAGAAGAGATGTCACGCATCTCTTCTGAATTATTTATTATTGACATTACGCGAACTGAAAAAATGCATGTTCGAATTTAAATTTATATCTCAATATAGGGCCGCGCAAGGGCTTGCTTAAAAATCAAAATAATTTTGAAAAAAAAGTTTAAGATGTTATTATCGTTGTTCTTATGTAAATCTAAAATTCAGATGAAGGTTATTAATGACAGTAAGAAAATTCTTTAATTGTCCGTTGCTATTGTCTGTTGCTATGTTGTTCTAAACTGTATTTTATTTTGAAGGCATAATATATTAAAACACGATTCAATTAAAATTAATAAATCAAAACACTTCAACAGCAAAACTATTAAAGAAAATAGATAAATAACTTACAAGTTAATATGTCTGCAAGATATCAGAATAACATTAAAATCCCGATATTAAAACCTAAGCATTCTCAAAATTCTCCATCTTTGAACCTTAAAAATATATAAAATAATTGAAAAATTATCTGAAACTTCTGGAATAATTCTTCGTTGTTATTATATATTTTTTCTTTATTTTTCCCACAAACCTTGTGTTTTCTCTACTATTATTTGTCACTACAACTTACGTACCACAATTATAAATTTTATTATTAAAAAAAAAAGTACACTCAATGTGCCCCCCCCCAGTGGGCCGCGATAAAATTATCGAACTTTGACCGGTCCGCAGCGCCAACAAGGTTGGGGACCACTGAACTAGGCTATAGATAATATAGTGGAACCCTCTTAAGAAGTTCTCTCTTAAGATGTTTCGTGGCTTAAGAAGTTTGGTTTTTTCGGTCCCTCGGCCCAAGATTGGCCAATTTTTCCCACAGATAAGGTTTTCCTGCTTAAGAAGTTTGATTTTTTCGGTCCCTTGGAAAACTTCCTAAGAGGGTTTCTCTGTACACAGAAGTCATAATATTTGATATTCTCCAAATAGGTACTATGTATGCCAATTTTAAAATAAATAATATTCAGAATTCATTACAATAATGTGTATTTAATATGTGTTTACAAATTGTAACGATATAAATCCTAAAAGTATGGGATAAACGGTTAAATCTACATAGGTGCATTCAATGGTTCTCCAACACTATAAGCAGTTTATGTATCCATATTAAAAAATGGAACACGGATTTTTTTAATGAGGGTGGGAAATTTCCAAATCGGACGCTCAGAAATCTCGGATGCAGGATGCGTATTTAAACCATTAACGCGTACACTCGAGTGGATAATGAAATAAAAATATGTAATGGAGAAAAGGGCATACCTCTAATGGTTCTGGCAGAGGTACCGAAGCACCGTCCAGTACTGTGATGCCTATCACCGGGGCGCGGTGCTTCAATTGGATTTCCTTGGCTAGCTGGCATGTCACCTGAACAAACATACGCAAAGAACATCAATTCTATGCACTGTCATACATATTGGAAAATCTAACCTTAAGCTTGCACACAAAACTTAATGGAACACCTCTAAAAGCAGTGACGTTACAAGAAGATCTAGGATTTACCATAGAAATGGGAACCTCATGTCGCTGGGATCATCAAAAGAGCAAATTCAATAACATACTTAATCAGGAAAGCCTTCCTTGACCTAATATCGGTCGATGTCAAAAATATACAAGCCTGGGTTCATGGGGTGAGGTTTATCCAGGTCTTGGCCAGGATTGACTTATTGTGAAATTAGATATGAGGGCATTAGCAGAATGCTACTTGCTCATTAACTAACTATAATAATGTATTTTGAAGATGGTCATGAATGGATTGAAGATTTGATGGATGGTGTACTCACGGTATCTTCCATTCTCTTGGCGGCTGAGGGGATGGCGATGGTGAAGACGTAAACGGTTCCGTTGTTGGTGCCGGCCCAGAGGGTGGGGACTGTGTTCTGGACTGCAAACAAACAAACAACAAACATTATGGACGTACTACCAAAACTAAACTCCGTAATTAAACTGTTGTACGCGAACATCACGGGTTGCGAGCAGCCCAACATTACAATATGTTGTCTATAATCTACAAATAGAGACAAATCACTGTTGAAACTCTCTGTACTGAAGCTGAACAAACTCTTAATCCTTTGAAATTGGCAAAATATCTCAGAATTGTGATGGGACACACCAGTAAAGTTATTTTTTTTATCGAAGGAAGCAAATACTTTGTGGTGTGACATTATATATTAAATGAAAAAACACACTTTGTAAAACATCACTTTATTTGAATGAATAATTATTTAACAGCCAACCAGGTTTCGCTTAGCTCAAGCTTCAGCAGGGCTATTATATTAACTTCTTTTTTTAATTATTTTTAATTAACTTCTTTTTTTTTTACGTTACCTCCACACAGGGGGGCCCCGAGGAAAATAATTCCTCTCAGGGCCTATGCCATCTTGGAGAAGCTGTGTGGAGGGACTTTTAAGGAAAGGAAGGAGAGGAAGTACCAGTAATGAAAAAGGTATGAGTGGTGGGTAGGAATCTGAGGGACAGTGTACCCAGAAGTGATGGATGAATGAATCCATCCCTCCCACTGCAGTGCAAGGCGATGTTCCGAAAGAGCTCTGCTGAAGAGGTTATAAGGTCTCCTTCAACAAGTCTCACCCGATCTGGCCTACTACGCAGTTGGGCAAATAATCCATACAAACCTCACTCCATGAACCCGGGCACCCCTGCTAAGTTGCCAAAAGTAGCGAACCACTTGGCGTGACCTATGACAGAGGTGTTGGTTATCCAATAAATGGTTCCCTAGGTGTTGGTACCCATACCCACCTCCCAAATCTTAGTTATAAACCCTGGGCCAGGTAGACTTACTGGGTGAAACACGAGCACATGAAGGTACCCTACAAAAACATCTCCCGCACATTCAATCGACACTGGTTCGGTTCCCAAAACAGATTTAATTTCTGTCAGGATTTTTTCAAAGACAAAATCATGCTTATATGAAGTCAGTTGAAAAGGGTTACGGTCAACAACTTTTTCATTTGGAAGTCGAAGCAACTATGAGCTATTGAGCAATGCAGTATTTTCTATTTAACTAGTCAAAATAAAACACTATGTCATATTGGTCATTCCATGTTTTTGAAGAGTTCAATAAGAAAGAAGATTATTAGAGTGTTGAGGAGAAATTCTTTCTATTATCCTGATGGGTGCACGCTACTTGAGCGATGGTGGAGGACTAACTAGGCTAGCAAAGGATTGAACCCAAAGCTTTGGACTACTCAAACAACTAACCATTGATGAGGAAGGTCCTGGCAAAGTGTAGGCAGCGCACCATGGAGCCGTTGGAGTCGTCCACTGGGCGTGCTTCCACCTGGCGCTCCACGGGCTTGGCCTCCAGAGGGTTGAAAGTGTCTCCTGACTCCTGGGTTGGTTTCTTGGGGACCTCCTGGAATGGGAAATAATCACCATTTATTAAACGGCAGCTATAATGTTTCTGTGACCTGTTCTGTCTCCACTTGAGCACTCTACTCGTTCATTTGTCAGCTTCAAGTCAGCGGCACTTGGTTTGGCCATTTTTTCAACAATATCTGTATAACGAATCTATTTGTATCGATCATAGAATAAAGAAGACCACTAGAAGTGCCTTCCCTACAAATTTGAATGGCCATTGATCCAAAGGCCTATTAACATATTATAGACATATTCGCTGCCATTGTGAACAGCGAAAACCAAGTGGGTATGCGGTATTCTCACTGTTCAAATCTAGGCTTCGCTTCTGCTATGGATAACGAAAAGTTGTTGATTTTCACCAGTTTAGTCAATTAGGTTCGAACCTTCCGTATTTCTTAAATGCAGTTGATCAAAAGATCGATATGTTTACAAGGTCAACATCAACATACTTACAAGTTTTTAGCACTGCAAATTACATTGTTTGAACAATACAATTGTAACGACTTAGACCCTAAATCTATAATGTTATAAATAAATTGTACAAATTTAATAGAATAAATAAATAAATTTCATTAAAAATGGTCTGTAAAACAAACCCATATTCGGCTAGGGCAGTGGTTCCTAAAGTGGTCCGTACTAACCCCCAGGGGTCCCCAGGATCCCGCCTACTCCAGGTTCCACAACGGAGGGGGCGTAATGAGATGGGATGGGGTGAGATGGGTTTCTCTGGGTCTCCAATCGCCCCCCTGAAAGTCTGAAACACCCACCCACAAAAGGGGTCCGTGGAAAAGAGTTTGGGAAAGGGGTCTGTGAGCCAAGAGAGTTTGGGAACCACTGGGCTAAGGCAATGGCATGAATTTTTCAGACAAATTTGTCAGACAAATGTTTCAGATAAAGTGTTGTTTTGGGTTAGAGAGAAGATATTTCAGGGGAAATAAAGATAGGAGGGAATATGGGCACATAGGGAGTGGCTTTACCTTCTTAGCATCGGCATCAGCGGTGGGGTTGGCTCTCCTCTGGGAGCGTCCTTTACGCAGCCTCCTGAAGGACTCCCTCAGGGACTTCTTGAAGGACTTGCGACGCGAGATGGGCGTATCACCAGCTCCCGTCAGGTCTGAGGAGAACACAATTAATAAGTTAGTTTGATGGAAGTACATTCTTATCACATGACTGTAGTACAGCCAACACTCCTAAGAAAGAACGAGGATGAATGAATAATGATGGATGGATGAAGAGTTGTGTTGTTACCGTTGGGGTTGAGAGTGCAGCGGTGCATGACGGCCACATTCCTCTTGTAATCGAAGAGTGCCAGGCCGTGGGCGGTTCCGGCGGCCAGCAGGCCCCACTCCGACTGCAGCGACACCCAGGTTATGGCAGCAGGCGGCAGGATCTGCATCACTGACGTGGCCTGGAAATAAAATAAACATTATAACGGGATTTTCACCATACTTTCCTACACTAAATTTCCATTCAATTAATATTTTTATATACATAACATGTGATCCAATGAAACGGGACAAAGAGCGGGAAGTTAGTTATTGTAATGTATTGAAAGAGTTTCTATCAATTGCCAACAGATGCCAGCAGGGGTAGGGTAAGTAGTGGCTGTCGATAGCGGGCTTTCGCCAGCCTACCGATTAGACTCAATTAGTAGCCAGTATAGACAGGTCATGTGCCGGTAGTATAATTATTGTAAATACGTAAACTCATAATAAACCAGTTTGTACCAATGACATATTTTTATTAAGAAGTATCCCCTCAGAATTAAGTGTTTGAATGTAAATAATACCAAACATCACAGTTATCATGGAGTCAAGTTAGTTATCACGTTAGTTACTTGGTCAAGTGAAAGGTACACGAAAGACCCCTACATTCAGATAAAGTAATCGTGTGGTGAATGGTTTCTTCGTCAGGGAATATCGGCCCTTATTTTTTTGAGAACGAAGGTGGGAATGCAGCGTCTGTGAACTTTATCAAGATGGTGCGAAATGCAATGTGTTTACTAAGACAGGCGTTCCCACTCCTCTACGAGAAGAATGGAGTTATTCCCTAACAACCTCATTCTCTTGACTTCTCCGCATGCGACTTTTTCCTTTGGGAGTACCTAAAAACAGCAAGTGTATCATAGAAACCCTGGCCGCAATACTGTTAGAAATGCTGCGCAATGTTATGGGCAGCTTTGCAACGAGGCTGCAAGAATGCATGTATCAAAATGGAGGCCACCTTTCGGACAATATTTTAAAAAAATGAACGATTGTGCACTTTTACAATATTTCCATTTGTGTAGATTATGTTTTTATCAATAAATTTTACAAAAGATGATTTATTGAATGTTTTCTGATTATTTTGTTTTTGTTTCATTGGCTCACCATTGTATGTAACATTGGGGCAAAAGCTAGTATACTATATATGATACTAGCTTTTGCCCCCGACTTCGCTCGCATATTCGTCCCCCCCCCCACTCTCCCCCCCCCCCCCCCTTCCCTCTCCACCCGCACTACCCCTTCCCTTCCCCAAATCAATCAACAATCAAATACGCTCCGTTTCGCATTCATAATATTAGTATAGCTGGTGGCTTAGGTCAAAATGTAGATTAGTACCTATTTTATATTTGTATCTACACTAAATATTCATATTTGAATTTTCGCGATCAAAGAAATCTCCATAGTAGCCTAAACCAATAACAAAATAACGATCCCACGTCAAACATTTACTTAGCAACACGCTTTGCCAATAAACGTATAATAAATAATTTCATAACGCCACAGCTTATTCATAACGCCACAGCTTATTCATAACGCCACAGCTTATTCATAACGCCAGAGCTTACCAATATATTACTACCTATGTTACTCGCAAATAATGTAGCTTTTGATTAGTGAAAGAATTTTTATATTCCATTCAGTATTTATTGCGTGAAAGAGTAAGACACATCCATCCATACAAACTTTCGCATTTATAATATTAGTAAGATAAGATATATATAGTGTACCTGGAATCCCGGAGGCATGTTGATAGCGCCATTGCGGAGGTTGAGATGGTCATGCCCCTTCCACACAAAACTGTCTCTGTCCGATACTATGTTCATGGTCACGTACTGCAAATAGACAAATGCATGCATTACAAACTGCAAACATGTACACAATAAAGTTTTCATTTTTATTTTTAGCTTAATGAGCCAAACCTCAAATTGTTTTATTTAATTAATGAAGACAATATTAGCAAAACTCAATCGAAAATCTGAAATAGAAAAAAAAAAAAAGATATGGTCACATCTGGGACTTGAACCAACAACAAACAGTGGGCCCTGCGAAATAGATTTATGTGCTATATATCAGACTTTCTTTTTAAAAAGTACATATTTAATTGAGTGTGTTAACAGTTTCTCACCTTGACCTCTTGGCTGACTTGTTGTGTACCGAGCGTGGCGGTGATGACGTGTCCGGCCGTGCCCGCCACCAGTAGCGTGCCGGTGAGAGGGCAGAGTGCCAGCTTCTTGACAGCGAGGCGAGGGTCGTCGCTGTACGGGTCGAACATGCCGGCCTTGCGGAACGGCGGCCATTCTTCCTCGCCGTCCTCCTCGTCCGCCGCGGGTGACTCCACCTCCTCCACGCCGTCCTCGCCACTACGCAACACACACACATTATACATTAACTGACTCTTAGCATTATTGCCCTGGTGAAAGATTGTCACTCAGAATACAAACGTTGCTTGAAATGGGTTAGCTATGTTAAGTGACAAGGTGAGATTGTTTACATGCGACGAAATTACATAAGCGCGTGATGAAATCACGAAGGTATCAATACTACACTGCCAGAATTACTACCCGATGCTCATATCCTCAGGGTCTTTGAATACTTCCCCTTCTCTCCCAAGTACATTTCTTCGAGGCAAAATCGGGGAGCAAGCTAAAGGGCGCGGACTTCGTCTGCGGATAGCTGTACGCATTCTCATTGGGACTGCCCGGCGGTTTGTGGAATATCTTCTCTGGCTATTTTTTTTTTGATACATTTTATTTCCTTTCTGCTATTATTGTAATCACTTACATTATGTGATTGTATATTATTCCTGTTTTTTTCCCTCTATACTTCTTTTATTTTCAGAAGGTTTCTTCTCTATTTTTATGTTCCCTATTTCAAAAGAATAATTCCACAGACTGCTGCTTCTATTTCTCTTTCGTATTATGTTAATGTAAGTACTTGCAAACTTCTTACTAACCCTATATGCATGGACGTTAGAGGGTCAAGAGTCGTTTAAATAAATGTAGCTTCGAAAGTAACGAAATTACACATGGAGAGAATTACATCTACTTAATCTCGTCGTCCCATTTGAGTCAGTAAGGGTGAGCAAAGTGTACAGACATAAACCAAAGGAACCTACGCAGAAAAGTCCCACGATGCCTGCGTCACAAACGGTAACAAAATTTACTGGGCTGCGGAACAGTGGGCTAAATTTCATTTACCAACATTACACACATCAAAAAAAACGCATCCTAACTTTTGTTTTTTTTTTTTCAATGCCAATTTTATTTGCCACACATTTAAACACTAAAATTTAAACTTATGAAAAAAGGACAAATGCTGTTGATAAGCCATGCATTCATTCAAGGTTAGCATCGTTGGTCATCAGGCATCGCTGTAAGCTCCTAGAGACTCAAACATTTGCGAGATTTCAGTTTAAAAAGAAATTAAAATAATAAATTTAAACTTTGTTTTAATAATAACTCTTTTAATTATAAACTCCAATATAAAACCAGGAAAAACCCAATCATGCAGATAACAGAAAAACCCAATCATGCAATTAACAATAAAACATAGATAGATTGAAATTGGACGACTGTTTATAAATTATAATAATGAACATAAATAAAAAGAAAATAAGAATTAAAAAGACATTACAAAGTAAGCCTAAATGATATTGTAAAGAGCGTTTCACGTAACAAAAGGATATCTATCGCCTGTCTTATACAAATTAAATTTATTAATATTCTCAGATCAAAGAATTATATTTGACTTAATCATTATGTTCAAAATTGTAAATGACAGTAGAGGCAGCCCTGATTTACTTAACCTCATTGAATTTCATTTACCTAAGAGAGCTACTCGTTCCAAAATCCTGTTTATGTAACAATACCAGGACTGAGCATTTCAAATACTCGCTTGTACCTAGATTACATAAAGTTAGTAATAGATATGCAGATGCGGAAGATCTATTTAACTGCACGGAAGGTAGTTACAAGAAGGCTATTCTATCATACCTTTTCAATCAATATTAATTTAAGCTAAGTCCACCTTTATGTTTTGTATGTAGGTACTTTTATCTTTAACTATTATATCATTCTAGAGCAGGCATGCCCAACTTGCAGCCCAATTGAAAATTTTTGCAGCCCAAAATGAAGTTTTCAGCTTTCTATATTTTGGATTTCGGTATTAATACAAAATAAACAAAAAAATCGTTCTCGTAAATTTATCAAATTTATATTATATTTTGTGAAATAATAACTTTCTTGTTATTAGACCTCAGACTCTCGAGGGGGGTTTTGATTTATTGCTTGAAAAGAGCCAGGCGCGAGGCAAGACTTGCAATTTATTTTCGTAATCAATTCCAACAAGTATGTTTTTTCCGTACATTTCTCGGAAGATCGAATGCAACGGACTTGATTTTTAACAAGTGGAGGGTGAGTGCAAAGGACACTCGTAGGCGCATAGTCAGTTTATGCATTCTAGCGTTTTTGGACACCAAATTTTATGTTTCCTGATGTCATTGTACAATTTAATGCCACATTTAAGTGGTATTTTTATTATTTTCTTATGGTTGTATCTAACCGTGACGTGCAACTGTTAAATATATTTTCATAACCTAAAAAAAAAATATTTAAAAAACAGACAAGACAATAATGGATGCAGGAAAGATGAAAATTACACCAGTAACACTTACCCATTCCCAAGTGCAAGCTAACCTAACTTTTATTTTTCTTTTTAGAAAAACATTCCCAGTTTACGAATAACCCTATTATTTGAATTACTACTATGACTATCATCATAGTGGTAAAACATTGCTTGGCAATGATGGAGGACATAAAGAGGACATAGAGAGGACACAGAGAATTAACCGAAAAACCTGATGTTTTATAAAGATGGATGGGTTGATTAACTGGTGCAATAAACTTGTGAAATGCAAACTAAATTGAATAAATAATTAACAATAATAAACGAAATATCACCTACAATTAGGCCCTTCTTCCACAGAGATACGCAACTATCAAGATTCGAGTATCTTGGTGAATAACGCCATACATCTGTAGATAGACCGGCACACGTTGTCGACAAAACTGTAAACCCTTTTAAATAATGTAAACTCGTCGGTGATGCCAGTCTTTGGCGAACAACCCGATGAGATTGCTCCTACTCGCGTTGTCGCGACTTTAAACATGGCGTCATTAATGTCATTGACATCTGATAGTATTAATAGCTTATCGTCTGTGTGTGGTTGAATTCCAGAACCCGACTTCCATTGTATGTCCGAAGTCACGCCTTATACGCCGCGCTACAAATAACATCTGTGTACGTGGAGGTTCACACAAAGCTACTGTTGTAATTCTGTTTTAAATTTTATTTTTTTATATCAGCTCCACACAGGAGGCCCAAAGGAAAAAAAAATCCCTAAGTACCTCTCACTGCGTTGCAAGACAATGGGTCGAGAGAGTCCGGCTGGATAGAAAAGGACTCCCTCAATCGGTCTCTCCCAATCTGGCCTGCCAAGCAGTGAACCCAGGCACCCCTGACAAGCCACCAAACGTAGCGAGCCACTTGTGGGTGACCTACGACAGTCTAATTTTGATTTTCGAGAATTAGACAATGATTGGTGGCAACGCATCCCATCTACATACGTCCTTACCCATATAAAACAAGAAATAGATTTGACAGGATTTACTACTGTACTGTATCTCTTCCCTCATTTATAAGAAAACTCTCTTTATGTGATTTTTATGTTTAATTGTAAATTATATTACTCTTATATATGATATTCAATTATGTACCTCTACGCCTGTCTCAACACAGGTATACCCTAGCGAGACAGGCATCGAATAATATATTGTAAACATCACGTAACATCATCAATAAAAAAAAAATAAAAATAAAAATGCGAGTCTCGTTATTTCAGCAATGGCAAACACGTACAGTCACGATATGGGTATCGGATACTTGCATGTCTTATGGAAATAGGGCCTAATAAATACTACAAAACGATTGTGTACAAGATAAGGGTTAACATAGCACATACCTCAGTGCGATGCGCTTTAGGCCGCTATACAAGCCAAAAGCATTCCGCAGGCGTGGGGGGGAAGGGGAAATATTCAGAAAGTTAACTACAGTACATACATACGTACACACATTCATAATGCTCTACTCACAATTATTATTGTTATTATTATTATTTGTAATGTCTTTACCTTTCAATAGACTGCAATTAACACAATGAATTATATTGCTTGACAGGTGATGGATAAATTCATCCGATAAAATCCTTAGGAAATACTCAAAATTTAATTTTAAATACTGGCAATTTTCATTTAGTTAAATTTAGTTAATTGAATATTGAGGGGGTATTTCACCATCCTCCTGATAGCTTATCCATACGATAACGAATATTAATAAACAAAAAAATCGGCTAACTCATTCTATATATAGCCACTATTCATAGGTTCAAGTACCATACTAAAACTCAGACTTTTTAAATAAATAAATAAATGGTGTTTAATTAATCAAAAATATACGTTATCGTACGTAAAATTTATGAGGAGGATGGTGAAATGGCCTATAAATCTCTTTATTTAAATGAAAGAATAAATAAATACCGCTAAACCATTATCACTTGTCATTAATATCATACATTGCGTTAATTTCAGTCATTGACGATTATTCCGCCACCCCAATATAATAAAAAAACCGTAATGTAAAGGGCCATTATGCAAAAGACAGACATTACAGTATTAATTTAATATTTTTAATTTTTCGCTCATTCAAAGCAGAAAGCAATCGTAATAAAGTAAAATTAAAAACATTATTCATGGTTTAATTATGTATTTTAATTTAACATTTTTTATTTAATTCTAAATTAAAGTACGAATCAAATGAAATGGTTCAACATGCGTTTTTTTGCAGTTACACAATGCATATTAAACGCACGTAGCACGCATATTTGAAAGAAACATTATGTGCTTAGCAGTGGCGTTCCGTAAGTTTTCAGTGAGCTAGAGTGCTAAGATTATAAAATTTGACATTATTGATGTTGTTGTAGCTGAATACGATTGTTTTTTTTTTCAAAATTTCAACTTTTTGTATGAAAGCGGCATATCCACATTTCAGTAGAATACTAAAAATCTTCATACAAAATTTTGAAATTTAAAAACAAAACAAAATTCATTTTCAGGTACAACCACATCAATAAAGTCATATTTTTCAATCTTAACACTCTAGCTCACTGAAAACTCACGAACCGCCACTGACGCTTAGCCGAGTATAAGACCTAAACTATGCATACTAAAAATATTGTTAAAATTTAACATTCAAAAGGCTTTACCGGTTGAATTTGAAAGAACATCAAAAGAAAAATTTTAAAGTGTTAAGTATATTTGAACAATGTGTGTTTTTTTACAGGCTGATTCAATTAGATGTGCCTAAAATGGTAACCGGACAACTCAACAACATGCAACTTCATCACTCCTTTGAAAAGTCACTAAAAGTGATAAAAAAATAAAAAAAACCTTGGTTAAATAGATTACGTTGGATTAGATTATGGGCTATTTTATAAATTGACTTTTCGAAGGGGTGTTGAAATGCCACTTTGTTGAGTTGCCATGGAACCGCCTAAAATGCCTTTAAAATTACTAAAATACTAGGCCTGGGGTGTTTCAAACTCTGTCAATTTGAAACACCCCCGGCTAAATTGAATAGAGCTTATGAATATGTGAAGCTGGTTAGTAAATAAAAATATTAGTTGCGAGGGGGGGGGGGGGACAGTATAAAGTAGTATGCGGGATTTAGACATCTGTGCAGGAAACAGTCATGTTAGTGTGTATGGTGGGGGAATGCATACATTATTCCAGGTGCACTTCACATGGAGGTGGTCTCACACAACATGCCTTGCTCATACTTATGTCAGAAAAAAGGAAAATATTGTATTCATTGTTGTAAAACTGCGAGGTATATCCACATAAGCTAAACATCCTTAATTCACACAAATTATTATTAAAAACACTTGGTATTAGTCCAATTACAAAGAGAAGCTGCTGTTTAAGTTGTAAGAGATGGAAAATAATACATACATTTTTAGCATATTTGGTTAAAAATTGACAAAATTCATCATGTGAACTTGGCGGCCTTCTTTAATGATTATTGATATTCTGTTTTTACTTACCGTGGCAGTATTGTTGTGACAAAATATGACTAGTTTTTAGGTTATTTTTTTTTCTCATTTTTTTAACCCAAACTAAGAAAATAGAATAGGTTTTAATCCAAATTAGTTTATGTTCACTAATTAAAAAAGAAAAAAAAAATAGCCTAAACCTTTTCATTTTGTGTCAAAACATGGTTTGATCGAAAGACGTTAAATTATTTGTATTTTCAATTTTTTTTTTGTGATTACCTCACAAGAGTTCCATCTGCTCCCGTCTGAAACTATGGAATCCCCAATTGGGGTATGTTGTGAGGCTGAAGATAATTAGAGAAGGAAAGGAGATGAGAAAGAGGAAGGTGGGGGAGTACCTGGCTATTCAGATCTAGTCACCAAACACGGCTAAAGCCATATCAAGCGGCGTTTCAATTCTGAATGGTGGTCTTACACCAGGGTGATACTGAGGTATCTTTCACTCTGGAACATGCCGCAAATATACTATATATTATTTTTAATTAATTAATTGTGAAATAACACAAACTAATCGAATAAAATTTATTTGCCCACCCTGGGATTCGATTCCACATCATTCAGATTACAAGTTGAGAGCCTTACTCCTCGACCACGGAGGAACAAAACGAACAATATATATATATACATCCCGCTATCATTGCTGCGTCTTCTAATGGTCCACTTTCATTCAATCCTGCGTCCGACCGTCATTCTGCGTCCGGTATACGGACGCAGGATTGAACACATGTAATTTCAAGTTTTCCCCACTCCTGTACCGCCATACAGTTCAAAAACGAAAATAGGCCAGACGCGGTTTTGGTACCTAAATCAACTGAAATATACTATTTTAGTTCAGTGTTTTGTCACCGAGCGGCGAGCCACGGCGCTGCAGTAGATGAGCGTATATTTTTAGCATAATATATGTTTCATTGACTCGCGTATCGCAACTCCTACATTTGGCAACATCGCTTTTCAATAGCGTGTCTTCTGTTCTCTGCGAAAACAGAGCAATCATTCTAAAATATCGCTCATTGCACAAGGTTATATTAAAATCAGCTGGATTATTCAAAATTGGCGCTAAATATGACTACAATAAGGATGGATCTTTGTCAAACGTATGTAATTAATATTTCTATATCTCCAAGACAATGTTGCAACAATATCGTCGTTGTTAACGCATTAAATAATAGTTATTTTGTTGAAATTAAATTTGCCGAAGCTTCGTTTTTTTTAAAGCCATGATTTTACTTCTTACTCGAAAAGTCAATTAAAATTCATTCTGAAATTAATATTAAATCACGGCATCCATGCTTATTTCTAAAAATAAAGACGAAATTGCTTAAACTAATTTACTAGAAGTGGTATTATACTTTTAATTTTGGTTTAGTTCTTCTGACTTTTCAATTTCAATTTGGGAGGTGGGCATGGGTACCGCCACCCCGGGAACTAATTATTGGATAACCAACACCTTTGCCGTAAGTCAACCCAAGCGGTTCGCTACATTTGGTGACTTTGCAGGGGTGCCCGGGTTCACGGGCTGAGTTTTGTCCGGGTCTTGGCGTTGGATGCGTCTGCCCACTAAGTGCATGACAGAATAGTTAAGGGGACCATTCTCTCTTACTTCTGACTACTCCAGCCATTCTCTCTTGGAACATCACATTTAGTGTACCTAAAAGACCCTCCATACAGCATCTCCAAAGATGACATAGGCCCTGATGGAATTCTTTTTTCCTCAGGGCCTCTTGTAACGTAAAAAAAGTAAGATATTTTCAAATATTGTCTGGTTATTCGTAACCGTACGCAAATAGTCGTCTTTTATAATAGGTAAATTAAAAGTTTTTTTTTTAAATATATCCATGTTAAGAGCGTATAACCAGATAAAACCAGAAATATGTCTCTTTTCCACAAAAAAATTATAAATTGATTTCGAAAGATTGTCCTTTTATCTAGTAAACGCAAGTTTTAAATTGTGAGAAAAAACTGTTATACCATAGGTCGTTGGCAGATTTGTTAAATTTTCAAAAAAGATTTTGTATTATACAACACCCATTTCAAATCATATAATCATGCAGTAAAATAAATCAATACATTATCTGGTAAACGTATGTTACAGAATTTTAATTTTAGTTTAAATAAAATCATTAAAAAATATATACATACATGTGTTTCTTGACGAAAATTGGTCCGTTTGTGTATTTATATTTCAGATTTTTTTACATTCTTATTTTGCTCAAACAGAATTTTAATTTTAGTTTAAATAAAATCATTAAAAAATATATACATCATGTGTTTCTTGACGAAAATTGGTCCGTTTGTGTATTTATATTTCAGATTTTTTTACATTCTTATTTTGCTCAGATATTATTGAAAAATGATAAATACTTATGATCAAAAAATAATTACAAAAAAAACGTAATTTTAGTAGTTAACGTAGCAAACCACTTGGGGTGATTGTTGGTTATCCAATAAATGGTTCCCGGGGCAGCAGTACCCATAATGTAAAAGAATGCAAGGCTGATGTAAGTGTAAAGAGTAAGATAAGAATGTGACGCTTAGGTGGTTTGTAGATCACGTAAAGTGTAGAGCCAATGATCTAAGAAAAGGGAGAATATACGACGTGAACTTGATTGATAGAAGTCGATAAGTCGGGGACGCCCGAAGAAGACACGGCGTGATTGGTGAACCAAATTCTTCAGGCATGCCGAATAACAGAATAACAGAGTGATGTAAGAATGTGAATGAGGCAAGAATTGTGTGCCAAGATCGAGTTGTTTGGAGATCCTCTCTGCAAACCTCTGCGGGAAAAGCGTGATTGTTAAATAATATTATTTATTATTAAAGGCATGTTATTTTATTTGATTAGACAGTTTTATGCTTTCGCTATTATTTTTTCCCATTTTTCCTTTCAAAGGATTTAACATATAATTTAGTTGTAAAGTTTGCAAAAGACCCTCAAAATTGTTTATCCGGTGAACTAAAATGCATTAGTTAATTCGACAAGATACTTGTACCTAGCGTCAATCATAATAGACTTGATAAGTATGTATATAATTCTAATTTAATTTTTCATTAATTAATAAAATAATTCCCCTCAGGGCATATGTCATCTTTGGGGATGCTGTGTAGAGGGAATTTTTAGCTGAAGAAGGAGAGGGAGTTCTGGGAAGGAATAGGAAAATGGGTAGGAATCTGGGGGTTAGTGTGTCCAGGAGTGACATATGAATCCATCCCTCCCTCTGTGGTGTGTAAGGCAATGTTCCGAGAAAGTACGACAGGAATATCAAAGGAACTCCCTCAACCATTATCTCCCTATCCGGCCTGCTATGCAGCTGGTGGGCAGAGGCATCCGCCACGAAGACCCAGACAAATCTCATCACATGAGTATAGCATATTATAGGGCACCCATGTTAAGTCACCAAACGTAGCGAACCACTTGGGGCAACCTATTGCAGAGGTGTTGGTTATCCAATAAATGATTCGTGAGGTAGCGGTTCCCATACCCGCCTCCAAAATTGACTCTTTCCGAAGTCTACGGTTTCTTTGTAATGAATAGGTCACATAATATTTCAACTGATAATCGTGTTGTAGTAATAATTAGTCACTTATATCTAAAGTTCAATCTTTAAAATTAACATGAAAGGACTTAATATTTTTTATGAAAAAACCAGTGTAAAAAAACTTTACGCCAACAAAACTACAAATACCTGGGAACAAATTTCTTTAATAAATTACCAGAAAATATAAGATCCCTTTGTGACAGTTTCAAAAATTACAAAACACAATTAAAAAAATATACTGAAAACCTTAACTAAAAAATAAATAAATAAATAATAATAAAAATTATATATATACATATATTTAAATAAACATACATTTATCTTATTATTTTAATAAACTAAATTTCAAAGTACTAAATATAAATAAAAACAGCAATAAAAAAAATAAAAAAAATCAAAATAACCAAACAAATAATACTTCCTCCCGTACACACAAGCATTTGCTTATTATGGGAGAATAATTTTTAAAATATATATATAATTGTAATAATTATAATTGTATTAAGCTTTTATATACTTTCATTATATTTATGTATCTATTGTATGTATTGTACCAAAGGAAAAAAAAATTTCAAAAAAAAATAAAATAATTTTAACTCCGAAATAAGTAGGTATCATAATAATAATTTTTAAAAAACAAAAAACCTGCAGAACTTAATAGTAATAGTATTTCAACAAAAATTAAAAGGATAATCGATTTGGATTATTTTGGAACATTTGGAATAATTTAATTATTATATTTAGAAGTCCTTTTGACCACAACTGTCAATGTAGATAGGTACTTACTATTGGACTTTAAATTACCCCATAACTGCACCTGGCAGGATCTACCCCAGAGTCGTAGATACTGTATACTGATACAGTATTCCCCTGGTAATAGACCACCATTCAGAATCAAAATGTTACTTGAAGTGGCTTACCGTGTACTGTAATCACACTTGTTCTGGACAGTTTAAAGCAGTTGCGACTTTTGTTCGGTATTCACATAAAAATTAAATGACTAAACAAAGTGTCCAAGAGAAGGACTTGGCACACCGATCCAAATACATACCGACATTCTGTCCAAACAGTTGTACAAAAATGGCGGCCAAGTTTCCATAGCCACTGAATAATATCTATTGGTAACCACGTAAACGATGTATGTCGGGAGCCACTATAGCCGTCATTTTTGTAAAATTGTTTGGACAGAATGTTTTATTGGTATGCCAAGTCCTCTCTTAGGGTATTACATTTAGTTATTGAAAAATGTTTATAAATTCTATACGAGATTATTCAGATCAAAAATATAGAAATAGCTTGCCTAAACTAGTTTATCATGATCTATTTTTGGGGTATTATGCCGTGCTGCTCTGCCTCCTTCTTTAGCCAACTTTTCTGGCAGCATTAAACATCTGCCCTGAAGATGGACACTCCAATGCTGTCCGAAACGTTTACTAAATAAAGAGGCATAATACCCCAAAAATAAATCACGATAAACGTTTTGGACGTAAAAATCTCAAATCTTATCTGCATAAACTACCAATAAAAACTGCTTTTGTAATGCATACGATAGTAAAATGAAGTACCAGCAAATATTTATAAAATGCGAGATAACTTTAAATAACTGCGGTCCAGAGATGTCTGACTGGTTTTAATAATTTCGGTTTTAAAACTAGTTTCACTATTATTGCTGTCAATTAATTGTTCGATATTATTGTACCCAGATTGATATGACTATAGGCATTATAATTGCCTTGAATTTTTAGTCACGCCGGAGTCCACTGCCATACTAATGTAGTAATCACTATCGTGATGCGAAATCAAACCGGGAAGAAGAGGATGCATAGGAAGGTCCCAGCAATACAGATCTAGTCACTAAAAATAACTAATCACACTTCAAGCAACGTTTTATTCTGAATGATAAGTCTCAAAAAATCCCATTGAAATTTAATTAATTTTACGTGCGCGGGGCCCCCGGGTTGATAAGAGTCCGCGACGTATGGGCCAGTCATATTGGCGCCTTCATATTCTATAAATACCTATACAGTCATCTACTCAAACTTGAACGAATAAGCGGCAACGTCGCAAGACGTTGGTTTGTCGTCAACATAAAAACGAATATATAGATTGGACCCTGCATTGTCGAACAAATTAAAGTAAATATACGCAGGATGCCTCACTGCATTGAATGTAAAAGGAGTTCAGATTGGTGGAACGTTAAAGGGCGTTTTTTTCATTGTGTATATTTTTAAATTAATTCTTTTCAAAAATGTAAATACCTAGCAACAATCAAACGCTTAAAAGCTAGTTTATACTTTGGTTAAAACTATGTAAAATCAAGTCCTTCAGACAGACGCAGTAATGTCGATCCAATGAAAGGACGCAGAAATGATAGCGGGATGTATATATATATATATATTTAAATTCAATAATTTGCTTCTCCAGAGACCGAAATAGATACTCCTCATCGTAATTGAACCGAAATAAAGTGTTTTAAAAATAATTTGAGCAAATATTACCTCTGATTGCAACATACTGCCATCTATCTGTCAGACTGCAACACAACTTATTGCATAAATACCCTTTCAGAATGACTCCAACAAAGCACATTGATTTACCTAACAGTCTGCAATAAAACACTCTGAATACACTTTCAGACTACAACAAAACATTCCAAACTGTCAGACTGAGGTACACTTTCAGACTGCAATTAAATAAATTGAATATACTGTCAGAATGCGTTCTGGGTTGGTGGGACTTCAATAAAATACATTGACTTTACTGCCAGAATGTTATCAACACACTGTCAACAATCTGAACACAATTGCAGATTGAGGTTAACAATGAATATAAGCACAGTCGATTCCACTTAATTGGAACATACAGTCCTTAAGACCCAAACATTTAGTTCCAAATAAGCAGTTTACCTATAGAGCTTTTTATATGTATACGATGAACAGCCGGAGTGGGTAAAGTCTACTGAATTACTGCCGAATGAACTCTGAACTCCTGTAGCATAGCGCATGCCTGCCCTTTTATAATCAAAATTTGTTTACTGAAACACGTTGTGCATCGACTTCAGATCGGAATTAGTCCCAATTAAACGGAAGGGCTTCCCAGATAACATGTTGGTATTAGTTTATTTATTTGGTTTCTGTTCCTTAAATTTTGGCTTAAATAACCAGCTGACCTAGTCCCAATAAACCACTATACCAATAAAGCAGAATCGACTGTACATAATTACAGACCGAAGTAACACTAAATGAATAAACATACTTTCATTCTGCAACAAAACACTCTGAATGTTTAAAAAAAAACTATCACACAACACCCATAAAATCTGATGCAACACTGCAACATCAACATGAATAAATAATATGTAGTAACAACGAGATGTAAAAAGCACAGATCCAGTTTCACTCAAACCAAATTTGCTGCAACCAATTACCATTGTTTAATTTAATGCCAAATCGCTACCAAAACATACACCATGATCACTCCAACATTTTGTGTATTATAGAAGATAACAATGAGTGCAAGATTAGTAGGTGAACAGTACCTGAAGAGATTAGAAGTGGACACCTTGAGCAGGGGTGTAAGCGTGACCCCGCGTGCGTCCCAGAAGGCGACGCTGCCATCCTCGTGTCCAGTGATCAGCAGCTGCTGCTGGTAGTACTCCTCGGTGTCTGCGGGCTTGGCGCAGAGCAGGGAGCCACCCGTCACGGGCCATGCCGTGCTGGTGTACTGCTGCTTGGTCTGGGCAAGACCTGGATCAACACAAATGAAGACTGATTAGTAGAGGACGATACACGATTAGTCTAGCACGGTCAAATCGATAATCTAGCAACCAGGATCGATAGACTTAACTGATGATAGTTTTATATCCATTTCCTGAGCACGGTTACACTCGTTAGGCATGCCAATAGCCAAACCGATACCGACAATAAAATAAACTTAAATAACAATGAAATAATAAATCGCCTTTCAAAGGCATTGTCTTTGGATCGACATTCTTAAAACGTAAAACGGCTACATATACCCAAATTAATTGACAACGTCAAATTGAAATATGAATACTCAATTATTATAGGTACACATACGTCCATATATTCTTTATGACACTAAAAAAAGTAGTAAATTGGTCAATGAGGACTTTAGCCGTAACTCATGATATTCTGAACCACTTTCTGAATTCCCTTTCTCCAAGCTCAAACGGATTTAATTCTACGGGCTTCGTTAGTTAAATCCATTCAATAAGCCAGTAATTTTGTTTAACGGCACATTAAAAAAGTTGTGTATATTGGCTTGTGTAGTTTAACCTAAGCTCAATAAAAGCCAACAAGCTGCACTTAATAACTAACTCTAACGGCTGTCGAAATATTTTATAAGAAATGCTGACCGTGCTCACAAATGCTGTCTAATAACCATAGATGATGGCTTTAGTCAAAATCGTACTGATAAACAGTTTTATCGACCGTACTAGAACCCCTGACTTGTTAATGGGCGAAATTCACTGGGGGTGTGTCAATGTCAGCAAAGTTTGTAGTATTTATCGGATCTAGTTTATCAAACTTGACACATTCATTATATTCTTATATACGTAATTGCATCAGCATCACAGAGTTACATCCCAGATTGGGTAAGGTTAGGTTATATGTGAATCAGACCACAAATATTTTCCATGTCGTCAGTTTATCTCCGCCCTAATCTGCCTCTGTGTTGCTTCCACTGGAAAATCCCTTTGATCAAGATTTCAGTGTCCTGCTATTCTTCCCACAATGCAGTTATTGGGACCTAACGAATCTTACAGCAGTTTCACGATCAATTAGATTCTTGAGACTGAAAGTCAGTATAGTGTATGATTCACTAACCAGCCTGCAGAATATTATTATACACCTCCTGCGTCACGTTTGACACCAGATGAGTGCAGGTGAGGGCGGACGCGTGCAGCGACACGAGGTAAGGGGGGCGCAGCATGCCCCAGCTGGGCTGCGTCAGGTCCAGGGCTACCAGTTCTTCTTCCAGGAGTACCAGCAGTGCCCCCGCTGGCTGCTGGAGGCCCGAGGGAGAGACGGCTGCGGCGGTGGTCGGCCGCTCCGAGGGGAACTCTTCATCATGATCCTCGGGGGGCAGGGAAGTGGTTGTTACAAAGTCTATTACCTGCAAATCATGAAATTGTAATGTTACTTGTGGTAATAGAACAATTATTGTTAACCGGTCGGATGCCACCGTTCCCGTGCCAAATTCCCTAACAAAGCCCCACTTTGAATTTTGAATTGAATGTTTTGTGGATTAATTTTGAGCTATCATATATTTTACTGACCGAAACACATTCCTAGAACAATAAACTATGTACCAAAACGACATTACTTGCGTTAATTTGATAAATTGATAGGTTTTACGATGTTTTCGTTGAATCGAAGAATCACGCATCAGATTTCATCGCGGCAAATTTGACATTTCGATTCCAAAGATAAAATTATTAAAAAAAAAGTTCTGGTGTTGCCAGGTGAATGAAACTAGTGGCTATATCATCTTTAATATTGGCGCAAGCTATTCTGACCTTGTTCTTCATACAAATTCTGTACACTGAAGGGTCAAAATCGCATTCAAAAATATTTCTTTCGTAATTTTTCGCACACACCAACCGTATATTGGCAGTTCTGGCAAATCTCAGGTTAAACATCCAAATTTATTTTGAGACTTGCCTGTAAAAAATCAGAAACACTTGGGTTTTTGAGACGTTGAAACTGCAAAGGTTGGCCTTCACCTTTGCAGTTTCAACGTCTTCTTGAACTTTCTTTGCACGAACCTTCTTGAGGTGGTGGTCAATTTTTGTCTCAAAACTTCCCGAATGGTTCGGATATGATAAGTGGAAGGGGGCTTGTCAAAAAGATAACTCTTGTGAACAGTACTGTCGTTGGCGTAGTGATGAATTGGTGCACATTCAATGAGTTTGTTGATGTGCAACAAAAACAGTGTGGGTGACAAAACAGGTCCTTGTGGCACCCCCGCATTGATTTTGCGCAGAGAGGAGGAAGAAGAGCTGTCAACTATGGCGACAATTGTTCTTCCCTTCAGAAAGACCACAAGGGTTAGATGGATCCCATACGATGGTAACTCCCTGACAAGCGCCCGGTGCCACAGATTATCAAAGGCTTTGGAGTTCCAAAATGCTCCAAGCACTAACCCCAAAAGTGTCACATATCTGAGGAGATCCATATTGCCCATCGCTTAGGATGTTAAGATGTTAAAAAAAATTGGACATTTAACATTTTTAGAACATTCAATATTTTGAATAAGCATTTCAAGAGATATGAAGCAAAAGTAATGAAGCACTAACTTTTTAGTTCTGAATATAAAGTGCTTGTGTGACAATACTTACTCTACTTGTGAAGTCGAAGCAGACGTGTTTGTCTCCTTGCACCACCGTCACGGTGTATTTGTCAGAGTAGGAGGACCGGGGCATACCACCTGCAACAGACGTTGAACATCATTAGTTAAAATGTTTTATATCAATTTTCCTACATTATTAATAATACATCCAACTCCAATTTGAAAAAATATTATGACATTTTGTGAATTTTTTTACATGAAATGACAAATAAGTGAGGTGAACGTTTATAATAATTTGTTTAATAAAATATTTTAAAATAATTTAATTATAACGTTTATAATAATTTATAATAAAAAGACGACCTAAAACTCACGGCTGGAAATCAATAGAGATGAGTTGCGCGTGACAAGGTCCCAGTGGAAAATGTTAGAGGAGGCCTATGCCAAGAGGCAAACTGAGCTTCGGGATTTATTATAGCAAACAAGAACATGTTTAGTATCCAGACAGAAGTCCAGAATAAAAAGGCTTATTATTATTATTATAATTTGTCTAATAAAATAATATTTGTGTGTTTTTATTTTTTTTTCCTTATCACTAATTTTAGTAAAAATGCGAGGTGAGCCAAAAAAAAAATTATGTTTGCTTAAAAAAATTCGAATTTAAAAAAGAATTTGATATTTCTAAAAATAAAATATGAAAGCATAATTTATCACCTTTCAAAAACACAGTGTTTAGTTTTCAGAAACGTTCCGAAATGTTCCATTTATTTGGATTTTATTCCAAAGCAGAAATATTCTAAACTACTGACAAAACATGTCTATTTGCTGTGGCTAACGAAACACAACGCCATCTACTGACAACGCCATTACCCAATATTTATATCCAGCACTATCTGTTAATTTGCAAAAATATCAAATCCATACCGTCCGCTTGCCAGCCCGCTCCTCCCTTTGTATATTATATATTTCAACCAATTTACACAAAACCTTGACATATCATATACCTAAACCTTCCTCATGAATCACTCTAGCCATTGGTGAAAATCCGTTGCGAAGTTTAAAAGATGTAAGCGTGCAGACATCGAAAGCGACTTTGCTTAATACTATGTAAAGATATAACTACATATGAAGATCATCAGCATAAGAATCTCGTTTCTTTCTTTATTCAACATACACAGTTTATTGCAGGTATATTTGAAAATTGCAACATTTCCAATGACTAGACAAATGCCCGTGCTGAGGTTGTGTTGAGGGGTTTGGAATGAAAGAATAGAATTCAAGATCTGCTTAATGACCTTCAAAGCATTGCAAGGTATGGCGCCAGCCTATATATCGGAACTATGTGTCCGACAAAACTTAAGAGATAGACAGCTTACTCTAAGGTCAGCAGATCTAGATGTTACTAATCGTTTGATAGAACTTTCTAGGTCAAATCGAGCGGTTTACTATGATTGATCTTTTCGTGTAACTGGCCCGCTCATTTGGAACAAACTTCCCTCAGCTCTTACTAATATCCAGAACTTGGCTGAATTCAAAAGGGCTTTAAAAACAAACTTATTTAAAAAATCATACCTTTCACGAATTTTAACTCCTTTTCAATATACGATAATAAGCCATGTTCCTGAAGTTTCCGGTTATTGTTTGGTTTCGATTACCTCATTACTATATTTTTATGAGCACTCCGAATTTGTATTATTTCTAAACGTAAACTGCCTCCTGTTCTATATTATATTTTAGTTCTAATGATTCTTGTTGAATGGTTTATCATTATCTATTGTCCTGTGCCAAAACAGCACTCGCTTTTGTTGTTAATATTGTTCTTTTGGAAATGCTTTGTATATACTGTTTATTCTTTGTTTGACATTATTTAATCAATTTTTGTAAGGAACACTATAGGATTAATTTTAAGTTTATTATAATTAAGCGCACTTGAAGTGAAATATCACAAAACTGCGCTATATAAATACTACGTTATTATTATTATTATTTGGCTAATAAAATGAATAAATAATTTTACCGGCAAAGATGGTGATGTTCTCCCCTGTGTCCACGCTGGTCCTCTGCAGCAGCTTGGTGATGGGCTTGCAGGGGAAGGGTCCGTACAGGGTCACCGGCTCTCTCAGCGGCCGCTCTCCCAGAGCCAGCTCCCAGGTCACGTACGACCCGTCGTTGTGCGACGACGTGAATTCCTTTCCTGCAACCAACACGGGCGTAAAGTAAGTTAGTGTGTCATTTCAGAACGCCAGTTGAATTTGAAAAAACATCAACAACACAATGGTTAAAACTTCTTTCAGGAAAATACTATTTTTGAAAAATGTTGGCTTTATATACTGACTGAGTGTGCTGTTAAAATACTGAAATACTTAGGGTTCTTCAAACTCTGTCACCTAACCCACTCCATACCAATTTAGAACCAAATTGGTCTCAAACTCTAGAAATTTAAAATGGACGTTGAAATTTTCCATTTTAACTTTAGATTCGACTTCAACTCCATTCTAACCTCCTGTATACCAATTTAGAACCAAATCGGTTCCCAACTCTTGAAATTCAAGATGGCCGTCGAAATTTTGTATTTTGACTTTAGATTAGAGTTCAGCTCCATTCTAACCTCCTCTATACCAATTTAGAACCAAATCAGTCCCAAACTCTAGAAATTCAAGATGGCCGTTGATTTTCACTTTAGAATTGAGTTCAGCTTCATTCTAACCTCCTCCACACCAATTTAGAACCAAATCGTTCCCAAACTCTAGAAATTCAGAATGGCCGCTGAAAATTTGCTTTATGACATTAGATTTGAATTCAGCTTTGTTGTTACTTCTTCAATACCAATTTTTAATAAAATCGATGGTGAACTCCAGAAATTTAAGATGGCTGCCGAAACTTTATGATATTAGATTTGAGTTCAGTTCCATTCTAACCTCCTCTATACCAATGTAGAACCAAATCGGTACCAAACTCTAAAAATTCAAGATGGTCGTTGAAATTTTGCTTTATGACAAGATTCGAGTTCGGCTCCATTCTAACCTCACCCATACTAATTTTCTACTGAAACAAAAATAATCAGATGTAAAATTATAGATTGCAGCACTTCCGATTGTAGCTATCACATGGTACATCAGAGTTTGGTAGTGTTATTGAATTTGTCAGGGAAGCGTGTAAGGCAGTATAATAATATAATGACCATTCTCATGCCAGCAGACGCTCTCCAGCTGCTGACTGCACTGGAAGGTGTTGGTGGCACGAGCCGCGTCGCGGTCCCAGACCACCAGCAGGCCGCGAGCGTATCCGATGAGCAGCAGCTCGGGCCGGTGCGGGTGCTCGCTCATGCACTCCACCGCGCCAGGGTTCAGCTTGTAGTCCTCGGGGCAGCTGGAAATGGGAGAACTTAGGTTAGCTTACTTTTTAGATCCCTGAGAAAAACAATTTTCCTTGGAGCCCTGTGTTGCCAAAACTTAGACAAACTTCACCCCATGAACCCAGGCACCCCTGCCAAGTGACCAAACATAGAGAACAGCTTGGGTTGACATACGGCAGGGGCATATCATTAAAAATACTAATTTTGGTTGCGATTACATCTGTCTGTAACTACGCTAGAAATTTTGCTTTGAATTTAAGTATTAGTTTGAATAATCCAGGCGTCTTCAGGACCCGCATTAATAAATCCCGACCTACAGCCCCTACCTTAACCCGCCTCAAAACACTACCCAATGGGGTGGCAATACACTTCTTTACACTGGACACTCTTACGAGGTGTCACATAATAATAATATTTGTTTAAACTTAAAATACTGCCACATCTCTAGTATTCGTATAGATCTGGTGTAGGACCATAATTCAGAATGGAAACGTTGCTTGAAATGGCTTTAGCCATGTTTAGTGACTAGATCTGAATAGTCAGGTACTTTCCCACCCTTCTCTTCCCCATCCCCTTACCCTTCCCACTACCTTCAGTCTCAAAAACACAGTACAATTAGAGATGCCATAGTCTCACTGGCTCCAGATTGTTAGAAGCAGCTGGGACTCTTGAGCAGTATTTTCATAATTTTTTTATTTTTATTTATTGTTATCAAGTTAAATTTGTAGAACTCCATTTTAATTTCTGTTTCTTTTATATATATTCAATAATATTATAATTTTTTTTTTTTATAATTTGCAGAGACGGTTTACAGTTAGTTCCCGTGACTACTTAGGCCCATTGTACAATCTCCCATTTTACCTCAATCCTAACAATAACCCAGTCCCTTTAATGAAGTTCACAGAGTTATCATTGGATATGTGGCTAAGTCGTCTGGTTCCACGATGTGTCTCCCCAGGTATCTGAGCCTAGTTCCCACCAGGGCAGGACATTGGCACCACAAGTGAATTGGAGTCTCTTCATCCTCTTCACATTTTCTACATCTATTGGTGCTTTCCACTCCCAATAGCTGTATGTGTCTCCTGAGATGGCAGTGTCCCGTTAGTAGTCCTACCAGTTCCCTCAGCGAGTTTCTGTCCATATCGAGTAGTTTCCTGGTCCGTCTGGGGTCCGGTCGGTTTATGAGTACTTTGGATTGCCTCATTCCGGGTGCCCTCTCCCATTCCTTCCAGTGCTGGGATTTGACCCACCTCTCAATATGTAATTTCGTGTGGCAAGCTGCTACTCCTACGGCCGGCTCGGACCCCGCAAGTGGTGCTTTCGCCCCTTTCCTTGCTAGTTTGGCAGCCCGCTCGTTGCCCTCAATACCCTTATGTCCTGGTACCCATATCAGTGTAATTTTATTGATGGTAGCGAGTTCTGTAAGAACAGTCCTGAATTCCATCACCAGTCTGGAGTCGCATCGGTTACTTTCCAGTGCCATTAGGGCTGCCTGGCTATCAGAACAAATAGTTGTTATATTATTAGTTTATTTATAAACAAGTTCTGCTGTGTAATTATTATTACGCGTGACAGCTTCAGAAGGCGAAACAGCTGTTACGTATAATAATAATTACATAGCAGAACTTGTTTATAAATAAAAATACATAAAATAAATTTAAAAAAAAATTAAAATAAAAAAAGATTTTTATCCAGCGATTAAATGAAAGAAAGAATAAGTTATAGTTACTTTTGCATGACGACATCCTGGTAGATGATGTCCTCGGCCATGGAGAAGGTTTGGAGGTCCAGCAGGTAGATGTTGCCCCCCTCGGTGCCGAGCAGCACGCGCTTCCCGCTCGCCTCCACGCACACGCTCCACACCAGCTTCAGCTTGCCCTCCAGAGCCAGGGACCGGCTGCAGATCAGGCCCCCGTCCCCCGCCTCCCACAGGTGCAGGCTGTTGTCTGAGAGGACTGACAGCAGCTTCCCCGTGCCTGGAATTATACGAGGATAATGAATTAGCGATTGCGATGAAACTTTGGTGATTTGATGTGCGCATGCCCGCAAAGGTTTCTATATAAAATAGTGAACTCTGGCGTCATGAAAATGTGTTGCTAAACCGTTCATCCGATTGTGAGGAAACTTTGGTGAGTTGTTGTGAGCACGCCCGCGAAGGTTTATATATATACTGGTGAGCTCTGGCATTATGAAATTTGATTTAAAAATTTGCAATAGGTGGCACGCGAGCTGTTTGAAAACTGAATGTACAAGGACTGAATGTGGGAGTAGGGAGGGGAATTCGGGAGGGGGGAAGGGAACTCGAGAAGGGGTTTAGCAGGTTGAGGGAAGCGGGAGACGGGAGTGGGGAGAGGGAAGGCGGAGTGGGAACACGTGAGGGAAATGGGGTGCGGGAGAGGAAGGGGAGGCGGAAGGGAAACGAGACGAATGGGAAAGGACACGCAGGAATAAACAATTTCTTTATTAAGAGCGCGCAGGAGCGCCGAGAAATTTTAACGATAGGTATTTGTAAAAATTATTTCTATTTCGTTCATCTCAGCGGGGACAGCAAAAGCGCTATCGGTGTATTGGTGAACCCCAATGCGTGTGTGTGCGTGGCTGCAGGTGTTGGAAGCACGAATCGCCGCGCCGCGCCCGCCAGCGACTTCGCGTTCTTATTATTTCATTTACTGTTATTCATTTATTCCAAAAATTAAGTAGGTGCCTAGGTACATATTCGTAATAAAATAGCGAGGTCTACATTATTTAATATTGTATTGTACTTAACTTTATATTATTATTACTTACTACAAATACATGTGACTGCCTGCTCCGAGCTCATCTTCTGCACACGCACAAGTCAATGAGACTTGTGGGTGCGTGTATACAGGTTGCTGCCTGCTGCAACAGATAAGTCAATACGCGTCGCGACTTGAGCGTGCGTATTCCTATATAATAGATATCTTCTGCGCTCATAGTTCATTCATCTTGTTACTATTAGTAAAGTAAGATGCACGCTGTTTTGGTTTAGTAATATCGGGAGATTCATACCATCTTTTTTTATAAAACGGCAGCATAGGCGCAGTAGGTACATCACGTACTTTGTGATTGTATAGTGTTTTTATTTTTCGCTGGCTGCATCACTCTACTGTTTTTGACTAGCCTTTTTACTAGAAACTATTCTACGTCAAATACAGACCTTCGAATTTTGACCCTGAAACCCCCTTGAATATTGAAATCTGTTTGGTCATTTCTCACGATTTACACATATAGGACATATGGTGAGTAGATACCTACTAAACTATTCATAAATTATTCATAAACTATTATTATAAACATAAACTATTCATTCATAAAAACTCAATATTACAACACAATTTCCTTTTTTAATTAAACATATAAATATCGCTAAAAATGTTGTTGTTTTTTGGCTCTCCCTGAATAACGTAAATTCATCAGTTTTGACTGTATGCATAAAGTGCATAAGTGCAAGTCGGTACATTTGTTAACATATCTAGTAACCTATAATAAATATTATTCTACGTCTTAGGCTGCGTATACACACGCCAGCCGAACAACGGATTATGGGAAAGGAACGAAGCAAAAGCAAACTGCCCGAAACGCTGCGCCGCTTGCGGTTGCTTCGTACCTTTACCATAGTTCGTGGTTCGGCTCGCGTCTCTGTCCGCAAAGAGTGGCGTGCACTGATTTTTCAGTGGGCTAGAATCCTAAGATTGAAAATACGACATTAATGATGTTGTCGAAGCTGAAAATTATTTTTTTTCCGAAATTTCAATTTTCAAATTCTGTGCACGCCACTATTCGCAAATATATACGTAGCATAAGATATGTGTATTTAGAAATTGAGTTACATAAAATCGACTACTATATTACCTACCTTCAACTCAAAAAATTTTTTCTTACAGATAAAAAATGGGTAAAAGAAATGGAAACAAAGCGCGTTTGTTTTTATCTGCTAGACGAAAAAAACCGATTATTAGTATCAAACGACAGATTCATGTTGCACCACGTTCGACATCTAGGTAAGTCGAAATATCGCTTTCCTGTCACTCTTACTACTGAACCTTCCTAAGGTTACCTTTACGTACGTAAAGTTTTTTTTCCCGTAAGTTGCTCACATAAGAGAGTTATGGCAAAATTACCAATGGGTATCGTTTACATTGATAATTTTGCCATAACTCTCTTACGTGAGCGACTTACGAGAAAAACCTAAAGATTTATGCTATGAGAGCCGTGTATTATGTAGCATGTATAACGGGAAAATGGGATGGACAAATTTAAATAAATAAATCATTTGCATTTACAGGGATATGGATGTCATCGATACTACTTTTGGAAACTTAACTACATCTTCACTAATGCATGAAACTTCCATGGATGAATCATTTGCTCCAAATATAGACGAAAACGCAAGTTCATCATCATCAACAACGCTTGATGATTTGGTGATAGAACCAGACCATATTGATGAAACCGATAATTTCGAAGGTCGCAGAATTGTGGATATAAAATATTTGTTTTCGGAGATATCAAATATAAAGCACGAACACACCAACTGCACATTTTCCGATTTAAAATTTATGAAGGAACGACGAAATGGTCTTCTAAGCCAGTATGTTTTCGAGTGCAAAATGTGCAAGAAAATAGAATACATTCACTCCGAAGACCCGAAACGGAAAATGTCTATAAATACTGCTGTCGTCGAAGGAGTGATGTGTACAGGAAATGGGTATTCACAATGGAATGAAATTTGTGGGGTTTTAAATATGCCAAATATGGATTGTAAGACTTACACGAACATAGAACAATGTTTAGCGCCAACAATTGAAGAATGTGCCTTAGAAGAAATGATCACAGCTGGTGAAGAAGAAAAAAGGCTAGCCATTTTAAACGGTGACGTAGACGAGGGTGGCTATCCTTTGGTAACGGTGGTTGCAGATGGCTCCTGGGCAAAGAGGTCGTACAAAAGTGGATTTAGCTCCTCATCTGGCGCAGGGTGCATAGTTGGACTACGAACTAAAAAGGTTTTATTTCTGGGAGTGCGAAACTCATACTGCTGCATATGTGCTAGAGCTACTAAACTACACATAGTTGCTTCTGAGCACAGGTGCTTCATAAACTGGCGTGACAGTGCTAATGCCATGGAAGCCCACATTATAGCAGAAGGGTTCTCGAGAAGCATGGAAATGCATGGATTGAAATTTAACAAACTAGTTGGTGATGGCGACTCCAGCATCATGAAAAAAATAATGCAACAAATGCCAAATGGTCCTAACCTTATAGTACAAAAAATAGAGTGCAAAAATCACTTACTCCGCAATTTTTGCAACAAAATGAAAGCACTTGGAAAAAAAACCAACAACGCTAAAGGCTTTGTACCAGTTCATATAAGGAAAAAGGTTGAAGCAAACGTTTTACGCATGAGAAGAGCTGTAGTTGGAGCAATAAATTACAGGAAAGAGCAAGAAAACACAGTACAAAGTGATAAAATAAAAAATTTGAAAATGGACATAAAAAATACCGCAAATCATGTGTTTGGTGATCATAAAAATTGTGCATCGTACTATTGCAAGCCGGAGAAGTATACTGATGATCCAAATTTAGTAAGCGATCTTCGAGATTGTGGAATATGGACTGATATCCAACAATTCTTATTGTCTCTAATAGCAAATGCAGAAAGTCTTATTATTGACGTGACAAATAACACTGTGGAGCAATTCAACAACGTTATCGCCAAATTTATAGGTGGAAAAAGGGTAAATTTTACTACAAGAGGATCTTACCAAGCAAGATGTTTTGGAGCAGTAACTTCGTGGAATAGTGAATTGGCAACCCATTCAAGAATACAAAAGAAAATCCAAGGCCACAGTCCCGGCAAATACACGAAGCACTTTATAGAGAGAAAACGACGTTCGAAGGAGAATAAACAAATGTGTCGAAAAAAAAAACTAAAGTATAATGAAAATACGACAGAAAAAAGAAAAAAAGTTACAGGGCCCGATGAAAATTATGGTCAATTGGAATTAGAACCAGATATGCCACCTGAAATATTTGAAACGAAAAAAGAGGAATTTCTCAAAGAATTATCTTCAACCAATAAGGAAGAGCTCGAACGGAATACGGTAGGCCAAAGCAATAACAATCTGTGGGCAATTGAAAGACGTAAGCGGATAACGGCGTCTAACTTTGGAAAAATATATAAGCTTCGGCAAAAAACTTCAGTTACGGGAGTACTAAACTCTTTACTGTACTCACAATTCAAAGGAACTATGGCCACAAATTATGGAAAAGAAAATGAAAGCCTAGCAATAGAGCAATTTTCAAAAAAAACAAGTTTTCAGGTATCCGCTTGTGGGCTATTTATCGATAAAACCAAAAACTTTTTAGCGGCAAGTCCGGATGGCCTTATCGGTGAGGATTCTATAATTGAAATTAAATGCCCTTATAGTATAGCAAATATGTCACCAGAAGAGGGAATTGCACAAAAGATAATTGATTACTGTAAATTGGAAGACCATTCTTTAACATTAAAACGGAATCATAATTACTTCTACCAAGTACAAGGCCAGTTACATATTACTCGTCGTAATTATTGTTATTTTGTTGTGTGGAGTCCAAAAGGTTTGCTGTATGAAAAAATTGAGAGGGACGATGAAATCTGGCAAAAAATCGTTCCACTGTTAGAAAATTTCTACCACCAATGCCTTTTACCAGAAATAATTGACGGTCGCATACCAAGAAATTTACCGGCGAGGGAAAGGTCTGGACCATAAATTGTTTTAATTTCATTGTGTAGATGTTAAACAGTAATTTTTTTTACAATAAAGCGTTTAAAAACAAAAAATATTAGATCATTGAAGAAGATTGAAAATGTCAAGTGATGTAGGAGGTATTCCCAAAAGTGCATTTTTCTGTAATAATATAACGTATTAAAAAAGTTAAATAAAAACTAAACTAGTTATGTGTATGTACCTAATATGTAGCACAATAAACAATATGGTGCCTCTTATACATAGATTTCAATATTCATTTGTATAATATGATATTATAATAACATAATCGATTCAACAACATGTGGTAGATGCATGTACCACTGAACATACGCTGTACCAGCATTCCATCAAACGATCAGTGGTGTATGTACTTACCATCACACATTTTCTTGTAAAATATAATTTTTTTGAAAAAAAAATCTAGAACAATATATTTAGTCAAATATAAAAGTTTTTTTTGGTTCGGTAGTTGTATCTTAAAAAAAGTGTCCTATAAAGGGATAATATTATGTTGAGTACAACCTTCAAAAGTTATCAAAAAATATTTTAATTAATTTTTGTGTTCCATATCCAACTCGGCAATACGGAACGGAATCATCTCGGGGTCTGTCTGTAACAGGTGTTTTTTTTTCAATTTTTTTCCATTAATTTATTTGACGTAAACAAATTAAATTTGTCACAATAACTTTAGTAAATAAGCTCGGTAAGTATTGGCACACTCAAAATAAGTCACCAAACAGAAAAATAATTTTAAAAAAACATCGATAACTCGGGACATGACAACACTAGTGGACTAGTGTATCGATATAATTATTGAGAATGTCACATCACTTCGTTGACTGTATACGTATTCAACAAAACCCTCTCCGCCCCCCCTCACCCCCGAATACTGAGAGAAAGGGACACATGCACCTCAGCCTGATAATACCCAAATAAAATTGTCAAAATCGAGGTTTTGTAGTCCTCATTTTTCTACTCCAAAACTGAACCAATTTCCAAGATTTTTTTTACCAAATGTATTGGAAGAAAACATTCTATGTCTGTACCTTTTGCTTTTTTTAAAAATACATCGTCTAATTTGTATACTGAACGTTTGTTGATGGCGTTAAAAAAAGGCAATTTTAACAATTTTTGAAGGGTTATAACTCCTATAAAAAGTAACTTATCAAAAAAATCAAAACGTACCGACACGCTTGCGGTCAATATTCATATTATGTAAAAAAAATATTTTCTCTAGTGTCAAAATTCAGAGAGGGAAATGAGGAATACGTTTGTATGGAAAAAACACCACCCGGTTTCCTCTTAAGTGACCCAGCAACGCTTGCCGGGAACTCACAAGTTATAAATAGAAGGTCCTAAATTGCTATCCGTCAGGTTTAAATGTTCCAATGAGACGTACCAGGTACACAACGCTTCTCCATATATTTTTTTTTTAATGTTCTTTATTCAGTAAAGTTTACATATTACAGAAAATGGGTAATTTTTTGGCCATCACACTAGGCACATGCCCGTGTTGTAGTGGCCAATTTTATGTTAAGTATAAAATATATAGAAGCCAACAACACATATGCAGCAAATAATTCACCAATTACTCTGATCCCGAAAAATTACTACACCCCATGCGAAATTACTGAGATATTACATGGAGATAATATATTATTTAGTAAATTATCACTTGTCTAATTTAAAAATAATACATAAATAATTAAAAATTATGAAAATGATTTTTTGTCCAGCTATGGGATTTGATCAAACGCTGAAACGGGCCGAAAGCGGCATCATAAAAATGTCTAAAACTGACGCTAATCGTCGATTTGATCGCTAGTTAAATGTAACAGGAGTTCAAACATCTCAAACTTAGTTACAAGGTTGGTGAGATGAGCAGAAGAAAGAGATATGGATCAAAGGAAGATTTTTTTTTACATTATCATCTCTTTCAGGGCCTATACGATCTTTGGGGATGCTTTTTGGAGGGTATTTTTAAGTAAAGTTAAAGGGCGGCGGTACCCATATCCACTTCCCAAAATGATATCTGGCTCACTAAGAATGATGTGGAGGTGCAGCAATAAACACCATTTTCTACTTAAATATTAACTAGTCCAAGTCGATTACCAAAGGGCTGGTGAAAGAGAGATGGGTCGATTGGTTGATGGCTCACCAAGGATTGAAGTTAAGGTACAGCACTAACCATTGCCCTGTACTTCAGTATTACAAAAAATCCAAGTCAAAGTAGCAAAGGGCTGGTGAAAAAACGCAGGAGAGAAAGAGGGATTGATTACTTGGTATGGTTGCTGGGTTACTGACTCACCAGGGATGAAGTGAAGGTGTGTGACGGCCGTGTCGGGGCTGGTGTGGTGTCCCGAGTACTCCACGCCGGGTTTGCCCAGCAGGCGCAGGGCTCCCGAGCAGGTCCCCAATGCCAGCAGCCGTAACAGGGGGTCCCACGCCATCGCCGACGGCTTGTGGGGGAAGCCATGCTGGACTGTCTGCAATGAACACAAACAAACACATTATTAGAAATGATGGAAAGTCATTGTATTAAAGCTCATTTAAAACATAAAGAGATGACTTCAAAATTTGGATAGTTCGAACTATGAGACATAGATGGGGTTCTAGTATAGATACAGATGTCGCCTTCCATGGTGGGTACCAAGATACGGGGATCCGCGAGGTTTTGATAAGGAGAGAGATTTTGAGAGTGTAATAGAGAGGACGATGGCCTTCAGGCCGTCCTACACACTCGTTTCTGATTACAAGAGTTTTTAGTAGAAACAAAGACATAGTGTTAAGAAGGCAATATTATTTCGAAAAATTCATACACGGCAAAAATGATGATGTTTTGGGCGAGTGACATCACGAAATATTATGTTTGCGAAATAAGCCAAACGGCAATTTCAGGGGTTATAAAATTCGTAGAGCTTTTTCCGTGTGGAATTCCCAGATTAACGCAGCTTTAGCTAACAACTTCATGTCCATTTTGAGCTATGTAGTTTTGACCAATCGACTGTAAAATTATAAAAAGAATAATAATAATATTGTTTGATCCATCCTGTTCAATCCCAATTTCTGGTAAAATTGTGTAGCAAATCAAGTACCTATCCTATCTTACTTTTATTATAATATGACAATCATGTCTTAATATGACATCTTCAATTACACAAAAATAAGCCCCATCTATTGGAGCGCTTTTTGCCACAATATGGCACTATTTAAAATACCTCGGATTGCTTTGCTGCCAATTTTGGCAAATGTTCCTTTCAGTTGTAAGTAATTAATTAGAAGTTTACGATTTTATAATTTTTTTTTATTTATAAATCCTACGAATATATGATAATCGACAAAAGATAGGTGAATTCATCGGCTATATAGAACTATAATCATTTTGTTTATCTACATATTAAAATTCGGAGGTATGATTTTTTTAATGTGGGCGCAAAATATTCAAAATGATTACCAAAAAAAATTCGAGCAATCGGAGAAAAAAGTTTTAAATTGCGCTGTCGCTCCAGTGGTTAAAATAAATGCTTTTCTTACATTCCCGAGCTATTTTTTGTTGCATATAATTTTCTTATAAATTTCATTATTTCTTATATTGTATTATGTTGTCTTATTAGAAGTAAAGTCACAAAGAGAAAGTCCGTAATTGGTTTATTTGGCTATACTATACGTACAAACTGATAAAATTTAAGCTGTCGATTTCCCAAAAATGAATAAATAAATCTGCGTATTTTTAAAAAAATCATCGGGAAACAGCAAAAAACAGTGACACAGAAACAGGATTTCCGACGAAATTGAAACGTTATCAGTTATCACTGTTATCAGTTATCATGAAATTTAGGGCAGCAATAGCAGACAGGGAGATACGTCATGGCACCTTATCAGAATGGTCGGAACTCCAGCTCAGTACTCAGTATATCAGTACTCCGCACACCAACAGAGGACAGGGGTGCGCTAATCTGGCGATAAGGATAAGGGGGATTAGCGGTGTCGTTATCGGCTATAGGCTGCACCTTGCCAACTATCACAAACAGACAAGACATTCAACCAGCCCGACAGGTTACATATATTATTGAATCATATCGAGTCACTAAATGTAATAATGACTAGTTTCGAGAATTGTCGCAATCAGTGTGGCATTATTTGGCGCAAAATATCTAGGAAAATAGGGTGATATGAGCGTAATACACGAGCCCGATTTTCAGCCCGATTCCAATTGGAGACAAAAGCATACTTGGTCGAAGGACAAAAGTCAACATTTTTCAATTTGCGCGATCGCTATTTTCACCTCTATTTTCATATCTAGGGTTTCAATTGTCATCACTGCAAACAACACATGAACATGTTTGTTGTGATGCCTACTGAAATCGTAGATATGAAAATAGAGATAAAAACAACGATCGCGTGAAGCGAAAAATTTTGACTTTTGTCTCTAATTGGAATCGGGCTGAAAATCGGGCTCGTGTATTACGCTCATCAGAACTGTTTTCTTCTCGAAAAAAAAAGAAGAAAAAGTGATAACGAAGGCATTTTGTTGATGAATAAAATTTTCTACAAGGATTTTGAAATGTGCCACTTTTGATTTTCCGCCAAAACGACATTTCCGTTTTAGTTCGTGAATATGGCATTGTTGTCATTTTAATGTATGTGCATTTATTTTTTATTTACTTTTTCCCGTTAAAAACAATGCACGATTGGAGAGAGGTTAGCAGCTGATCTATCCCCAATCGTCACCAGCATCGGGCATTTGCGAATGGATAACGTGTCTGGTATTTACGAAATTGCGTCGGTGATAGCGGTCTTACCAGTAGAGTTTTCTATGTCATAAGGGGCATACATTAATTACGTGAGCTCAAAGGGTCCAGCAAAATCTCACGTTACTTGAAAAGAATATACGAAGTGGCCCAAATTTATCTCACCAAGGGGAGGGGGGGATCTAGATTGGAAGAAAAACTGCTAGCGTAATTAATGTATGCCCCCTAACGAATGATTCATATGTTGAAACGTTTTTCTTATAAAATATTCGAAGGGTCCCGAAGAACAATGCCGGGTCTAAATTGAAAATCGTTTTGTTGACTTATTTTAATTTCTTTTCGTTGATTTAAAAGTCTGATTTTTCGGAATTTTGAATGAAATACAATGTGTATATTTTTCTTAAATGCTATGTCTTGATCTCAAAAAGAGTAAAATTCAGAAATGAATTTTAAACAGCTTTACTGCAAAACTACAAAATCGCACAGCAACATTGTTCTTCGGGACCGTCGATTTGTAAACCCCCATGTTTCACTTAACAAAACTAACATCGTATACTTATATGTGGATACGTGTATGTATATAAACTTACTTTAAAACTTGTTTGATGTTGTGTATCAGTATCTTATTTTATTCAAAAAGTATATTTTTATTTTATTAGTAACTTTTTGTTACGTTACCCATACAAAGGCAGTGTTTTTTAGTGGATTCCCATTATTTACATTTATTTTATAAAATGTATGTCATTTTTTTAAACATATGCACTTATGTTGTAAAATCCTGTTAGAACCGTTTATTTAACCCCTGATAGATGAAGAAAGCGAAGTAGATTTTCATGAACACCTGTAGATACTTAACAAAAGTATACAACCGAAAGCTTCTAGCCGAAGAGAAAATAAAGTACAGTACTGTTCGAATTAATGTGAACACAAGTGATCAATTGGAAAAAATAATAAATATTCTTAATTGAGGAAAAAAAATAGAGAAACAATTACAATTATTTTTTATTAATACCAAGTGTGTCCTCCCTTAACTTTTTTAACTTCTTGTACACGGTTTGGGATAGAATCAGCAAGTTTTTATTACAATTTTCTGATATTTACGTGTCTCTAAACCATATCTGAATCACTGTCTCAATCAGCATGGTTTTTGTTGTGCTTGTCTTGCTTTAACTATAGCCCACCGATTTTCAATTGGATTAAGATCCGGAGAGTTACCTGGCTATTCAAGGTATGTATTTTTTTGTCTTTGAAATATTAACAATCTTAGTGCGTTTTTTAAGAGAAATATCCATCTTCAAAAATTAGAAACAAAAAAGCTTTAGTAAAGTTTACCTCTGCAAAAAAACTGTAATTCTAAAAAATTACAAAATTTAACGCATCTGTAGTTTGGTTGTCTCGTAACTCATTGAATGATTGAACAAGAACACAAAATGGCCGCTATTACAATATGCTGCATACAACTGCGAAAAACAAGATTATTGTGCTAATTATCACGTGTTCACATTAATTCGCACAGTACTGTATTATTATTCTATCTCGGAACGCAGACATGGTGAAAGAAATACAAATAGCCTCATGTCTGTTGCTAATGGTTTGTTATAACACCGTCAAAAAAGCAATAATAACCCACAGAGATTATTATTCATGGTGATAGCTTACGCGTGTCTGGCACGTGCATCCTATATTATAATGTACACTGCACACAGGGGTCGGCAACTAACATTCTATAACAGTGGTTCTTAAACTTGTTGGAGGTACTGACCACCACCAGTTTCATATGCGCATTCACCGAACCCTTCTTAATTGGAAAAATAAAATATGATTTTTTTAAAATTCAAAACATAGGTATATATGAATTTATACATAGGTGCACAAAATGAAGAAAACCATAAATTAACTAACTAACTAACCATCACGCCGTTTTTCTGCATGGGTAGGCAGAGAGGACGGACCGCCAAACAACTCGGTCTTGGCGCACACTCCTTGCCTCGTTCACATTCATACATCGTCTCATACATGCTTCTATTATTCTGACTCTTGACATGGCCCGACTCAAGTATCCGATTCACTTGGTGGTGCCATGCCTTTCTCGGATGTCCCCGACTTCTTCTACCATCTACCAAGAAAACCATTAAAAACAAAGAACAAGCCAATGATGGACAAGCGGGGTGTGTCATCACGAATCATATGAGTCGGGGATGTGTCTTGACCTCCACCGAACCTGCGAGACTGACTCACCGAACCCAGGTTAAGAATCACTGTTCTACAATATCAAAATAAACAATACTTTAATAAACTTTGATAAGTTTTATTGTTTACTTTGCGTTCGCTCAGTTTTAATTGGTGATAGCGACCATAATAATCTGCAGAAATAATAATGGCCAATATGGCACTTTCCGTAACACAAATTCTTAGAATGGGAGTGTCTGCGGCGGGAGGTCTTTGATTTTTATATAAATCTACAGTTTCATTTCAGAGAGAGAGAGAGAGACACTTGACCTTCAAATCACGACGAAGGTCACTCACTATCTACACGAGCTTTCAAAAAACAATTTCCACCCATTAAAGCAGAATGTTTTTTTTATATATTAGCTCCACACAGGAGGCCCCGAGGAAAATAATTTCCCCAGGGCCTATGTCATCTTAGGGGAGCTGTGTGGAGGGTTTTTCAAGGAAAGAAAGGAGAGAAAGTTCTGGGAAGGAAACAGGTATAAGGGTGGGAATCTGAGATCAGTGTGTCCAGGAGTGTCGGACGCATGAATCCATCCTTCCAACTGTGGTTCAAGGTCGACGGTCGAGAGGGGTCAAAAGCCCTCCCTCAACCAGTCCTTCTCGATCCGGCCCGCCACCCAGAAGTTGGGCAAACGCGTCCGCCGCCAAGACCCGGACAAACTTCTCCCCATACACCCGGGCACCCCTGCTAAGACACCAAACGTAGTTTAGTAACTTGGGGTGACCTGTGGCAGGGGTGTTGGTTATTCAATAAATAGTTCCCGGGGCGGCGGTACCCATACCCACTTCCCAAATGTTGATTCTCCTTGATAAAATTTTGCACACTTGACCCTCAACACGAAAGAGAAAGATTACTGTCTAAGTCTGATTTTGAAAAAACTCGTAAAACACACTGGTTAAATCCGTCGGTTGCCGTGCTATTTATTACACCCTGTATAAACATATAAATATTTTCGAATTTAAAACTAGTATAATTGTCAAAGTACTTAATAATTACAGCAATAAAGCCATTTAAAATCATGAAACGAACCGCCCATAATAAAGTCGCTCGATATACAAACATAATAAGTAATAACTTGCCAATCTATTTCCATCTGAACTTGATCGGTTCAACGCTCTCCATTCTGCAAAATCATTCATGTTTGACTTCTACAAGGATTGACACAAGTAAAGGCGTACCGCCGACAGCTCCCTTGTAAAGCCTCACTCCATCTCAGATACGATGCATGTAACAGAAAGAGAGGTCATAACGGAGTAATCGGTGAGTTGATCTGACCGTGTAACCGTCGGACGTGACAGACACAGGTAATTAATACTGATATTATTTAGAACTCAAGACAGGGCGAAGGAGCCTAGGAAGGCCAAGATTAAGATGGAGCGACAACGTCATCAAAGATTATATCTACCTTGGAGCTTCTAAACTGGAAAGAGCTGGCACAAAACCGAGATGAGTGAAGGAAGACTCTTGAGGCCGAAACCCACCAGGGCTTGCAGAGCCAAGAGTAATGATGATGATGATGATGAGATGAGAGGCAACCGGACGGTGTTTTGTCCATACAAACGTATCCCCAATTTCCTCTCTTGATTTTGACACCAGTGCAAATACTAATATCGACCAGTAGTCTATCGGTACATTTGACACTTGACACCTGACGTCCAATTGATTAGTCAGGCATCTCCAAATACTATGTTTTGAGATAATGAGGAAAGTAACATTCGATGGTTCGATGGATCAAATATTATGTACATGTGTCTGTGATTTATTAAATTAAATGTGCTATAATATAACACTGGGAAGCAAAACGGTCACGAATATTAGTACATTTTTAAATATCCTACTAGTAACCCAGACAACTTTTTTTTTAAAATGTTTATATCACTACAAGTTTTTTATGGTGTTTATGAGTAATCTAAGTACAAATAATATACAAATAATTGCATATTCAACTCAAATTTCGATTTTACAGAGATGTCCGACTAATCAACTGGAGGATTGACTGGTCAGAACGATTGGAGTAGATGTATTTCACATCAGTCATAGATAAAATTATCAGAAAGATTGGAGTAGACGGACTTCACGACAGTCATAGAAAAGAATGATCAGAACTATTGGAGTAGATGGATTTCACGTCAGTCATAGATAAGCATGATTGGAGTAGATGGATTTCACGACAGTCATAGAAAAGAATGATCAGAACGATTGGGGTAGATGAATTTCACATGAGTCATAGATAAGGATGATCAGAACGATTGGTGTAGATGGATTTCACGTCAGTCATAGATAAGCATGATCAGAATGATTGGAGTAGTTGGATTACACGTTAGTCATAGATAATAATGGATACATTTAATTCAACATATCTATATTAATATTGCGTAGTTACAAATCTGGACAAAACAAAATATTATACTAGAAGAATGCCGATAGTCAAAAACCAGACATCGAAAGCTTAAAATACAAGAGGGAGATTATTGAAAAATTATGACTGGTGAATCATGAATTCAACAGAAGAGAGGCGCTAAATCAATCCAAATATTTCAAGTTTGTAGGTTTGCAACACACAGCGTTAAAAATAGTAGCTACGTATGCCTTTCAGAGAAATCCGAAGCTTTCTCGCTGCAAATCAAAGCACAAAGTGAACTCGGTTCATCGAGATAATGTATGGCCTGATTCATCCCGCGCTATTTCTGGTACGTGCATTACGCTCTAAGGAAAATTAAACAGGAATTTCAAATTTAATTTAATAGAGCGCTCCGAATTTCTTATAAGCCAAAGGGAAGCAGACTGTCCAATTGCTACAAGATCGTGTAGTGTAACCGCTTCTTTTATTCTGACTCTTGACATGGCCCAACTCAAGTATCAGATTCACTTGGTCGTGCCATGTCTTTCTTGGCCTTCTTCTACCATTCACATTTGCGTCATATATTCTCCTTATACTCCTTTCCTCGTTCATTCGCTCTACATGCCCAAACCATCCGAGTCCCTTTCATAATTTTACTCATTACGCTTACATCAACCTTGCATTCTTTGCGGATCTCAACGTTTCTCACACGACCGTACATGGTTTTACCACACATTCGCCTCAGGGATCTAATATCTACAGCATTCAGTCTACTTTCATCCTTCCTCTGCCAGTTCCATGCCTCACTGCTACATCAGGGTAGGTACCTACCAGTACTCCATTAGGTACAAACGGCCAGCTTCGCTTCTTTGGACAGTTTTTTGTTGGCGCCAACGAGTTAATATTAATGGAGTTACCTGCATTTATCCATCTTTCGATATCTCTATCAGCCTTCCCATCTCTCGTAAGCATACTTCCCAAAGACACAAACTCATCCACCTGCTCCAAGTATTCATCATTCACAACTATGTTGCACATTGTTTTCGTACTCTCTCTTTCAAATACCATGACTTTAGACTTACTTACAATCATCATTCTCATTCTCCATACATACTTTCCTAATACATCTTAGACACGAGAGACTGTAGATCTTCCATACTGTTAGAAATCAGCACCGCATTATCAGCATACAACAGGCAACATACTTTCAGATATTTGGGTGCGAATTAATTAATATTTTTTATACATAAGATGGACTGTAATCGAAAAGTGACAAAATTACGGGAATAGCGTAGTAAACCGTGAAACTGGGAAGGAATCTAACTTATCTCATTTACAATGGACGTTTTGGCGAGAATTGATTTTATAGCACTGGGGGATCACTCGGTTGATCATTGCACAGGCTTCCATAACAGATTGACTGGTACTATTGTTGCAAGGTCACTAAGGTATGTATTCCAACATTTCCAACACATTCAGAATGGGACAGGTAATTGATAATAGGTTGGGTGGGGAATAAGGGAACATTATATTAAAGGGAGATGCAATATTGTCTCTGTAATGTACCTATCATTTTAATCGTGCAGTCAAATCTCTTTAGTTCTGTTTCCAATAAAATTTAAAAAAAAAACAGTCGTTTACTATAATGACCCAAGCAGGCTATCTGTCTATTATATGCAAATAGATATTGCGTAGTTTTTCTGACGTGACTAACGGTGTATAATGAACCAAACAGCTTATCTGGCTATTTTTATAGCAGGACACAAGCAATGGGTATTGCTGAGGCTTCATACCATGTACCACGATAACATGAACCTGTAGTCTGTACAACTCTATTCCAATTTCAACTAAAGTAATGGATTCATCGATATAACATGTATGATATTATATCATTATTTACTTGGTCGATAACTAAAAGACGTTGTTACGATACGCCCCTGTAGCAAATAGATTCAGATTCCAGAACGCGAGACAAGCCACACAACAACTCCCCTCTTCCCCCCTGTTTCCTGCTTCCCGCTTCCCTCCCCCTTGCCCGGCACTGGCCCATTCCACCGCCACTCCCACAGACGAGATTTGAGCGCCTTTGCGAACAGACGTACGCGGCCTGTGGCCGAGCGGACCAAATTCAATGTAGCCCGCAATGTATTATTGAAATACCTACGAGTTAGAGCCGGCTTCGCCGCGCTGTAATAAGTTCGGTCTGTTCAGACTACGAAAGTGCCCTGGTTGAACTTCCACATGAGGCGAGGATCCTGCTAATCCACATGTAAGCTGTATCTTTGATTTCCTCTTTTAAATGTGTCCGTAATCAGTAAAATGTAGGGCCCCGCGAAAATCACCACTCGGAGAGTTTCGTTTGAGAGAGAGATAATGAGAGTTAAACACTTTAGCTAGGTTTGTGTAATTTGCATTTCTTGTATTGAATTGTACTGTAGAAACCTATGTACTGTGTTTGAGTTTACAATACATGTCCTAAAGATTTAACTTTGTTATTATTCTGCTACGGCAGGAGGATTATTGACCAGAGTGTATCCCGTTGGACGCCGGAAGGTAGAGAGAAATTCCATAGCTTTGAGCGACTCACCCCTTGAATAGAGAGTACCATTGTTCCCGCTGAGAGCTAGCCTGGGACATGTTGGGGCCCCTTTGGCCCCAGAGCTGGTGTTGGTTTGGTAGCCAACATCGGGGACCCTAACAACGTATTTCGGTATTTCTCCACACCTCTTTGGGGCGCTGTGCGGAGGATCTTTTTGATGAGAGGAAGGAGTGAAGAAGATGGGTCTGGAAGAGTCCCGTGTTGTATGAGGGAGAAAAGAGGCCGGCAAATCGTTCCACAGCCCAGCTATCGAATTTAAGAACGATTCATCGAAACGACCGTTCTCATTTGAAAAGGTGTGCAAATATTGGGTGCGCGTTTGGCCTATTTTCCGACTATGCACCGGTGCCGAAGGAATCAAATGTGCTAATTCCTCAGTGCACCTTTCATTGACCGGTAGGAGGATAGCATCCCCACCTGACTGATGCTCTAAATGTTGCAAGATAGTGAAATCATATTAAGGCCCGGTAGCAAGCGCTCAAAAATAAGAAGGGGAGATATAATATGTAAATACAAATGTTAGAAGGAACGCACTAATATTAAAAACTATAATAATTAAGCGAAAATTGTGAAAATGTTTAATAGAACACGAATATATGTAGCAAAAGCCGCGTAGGAAATGCAATGATGGATTTAAAAAAATCGCAAAGTATGCTCCGAAAATGATTATAAATTATAATCACGTTTTTTCAATTATTTCACACATTTAAGTTATAAAATAATAGAAAAAACGTGATTATAATTTATAATCATTTTCGGAGCATACTTTGCGATTTTTTTCTACCGAGGAAATTTCATATAGTTACCGTTTAGGCGTGGCAAATGTACAGATATTATGTAGAAATTCAGAAGTCTGATTAAGAATATTTCCCAACTAAAACTTAAGCAAATCTTTGCTCGGATTCGGTGAGATTTTTGAATGGGGTTTAATTGAGGTTTGATATTGTATCTTTAAGACATTGGTTCTTCATTAATTACTCCCTACTCTTAAAAACGCCCTCCGCACAGCGTCTCCAAGGAAAACAAAAAAAGATTGAATAGTTAATGCAAAAAAGTTACCTTTAGTAGGCATAGTTCAGTAGGTAGGTTTAGCCCAGTACCTACAGTCCAGCCAGCGGTGAGCGACAACAATGGTATGATAACGATTACCTCAATTAATGATTGTAATATTCTTCAAGCTAATCTTGATCGCTTACAGGATTGGTGTAATTATAATGAACTATTTTTAAATATTGATAAATGTCAATTTATATCTTTCTGTAGAAACAAAAATCCTATTATGTCTCATTATAGTATTAACAATATTTCTCTTAAAATATGTCTAATATCAAGGATCTGGGTATCCTTTTTGATGAAAAATTAACATTTGTTCCACACATTAATGAAGTTACTAATAAGGCTATGAAATGTTTGGGATTTATTTTAAGAACAGTAAAAGATTTTTCATCACTTTATTCATTTAAAATTCTCTTCACTGCTTTAGTAAGAAGTAATTTAGAATACAATTCCACTATTTGGTCTCCATACTATAAAGCACACAAAATAAAAATTGAGAAAGTTCAGCATAAATTTTTAAGGTTCATTAATTTCAAACTCTCCATACCTATTGAACAAATTAATTATGTTAATTTAATGAAAATGCTTAATTTAACTGATCTATCGTGTAGAAGATCCAAGAGCGATTTGGTTCTATTATTCAAATTAGTTAATGGATCACTTGACGCACCTGACTTAACAAAACTAATAACTTACCGAGTACCTAATCGTGACACGAGACTTCCTGAGCTGTTCTTTGTTTATCCTTCTAAAACAAACTATTTCATTAATTCCCCAATCCAAAGACTTCATAGGCTTGGAAATGAATTCAGTTCGGTTGATATTTTCATTTATTCTTTACCTAAATTTATAACAGAAATTTCTAAAATTCTTATGTAAATTTTATTATTATTCTTCTAATATGGTTTTTGTTGATATATCTTTTTAATTCTGCTTATATCCTTATTGTTCAGTTTTTTTTATTTTAAATAATACTATTTTATATATTTCTTTAATTGTACTCCTGAAAAACTAATGTATCTGTATTAACGTGTTTTTGTAAAAGCCTTTAAGGCGTGAATAAATAAATAAATAACGGTCTATTGTCTGTTACCAGTTGTAGGTACGACGGTAATAGGGAAGGTAGTAGATCTTATATTAATGGTATAAATTACAGTAATTATCTACCATTTACAACTGCTGATTCATCACATCCAAGGTCGAATTTCTGAGAAAATACTGCCTCAAACATTAGAAGCAGAAGACAAAACGAAAGCTTCTGGAGTAGAAGAGCTGGGTCGATCGATCATTTGAACACGATCCGGGTCCACCCACCGGCGAAGTGATCGGCTCGAAAGTATCTGCTCTTTGATCGGGTACTTTCACACATTTATGGTTTAGCTCTCTTGTAAACAGTGATCTTCCACTAGTTTTGAACATCAAGTGTGCAAAATTTCTTTAATCCCGGAATATTTATAAAAAACAAACCCACAATTACTCTTTTATATTATTTCTACTAATTACAACTAGTTTTAACAAAATATTGTCATTTCACTTTTGAACGGTAGACACTTTCAAATTGTTTCAAAAAGTTACAAAAAAGTTAATATCTAACAAATAAAACATCGTACAGATTCGAAACACAAATAAGATCCAAAACAAATGCTGTAGTCATAGTCACAGTCACGCCCGAAACCTGCTGTCTCCCTTCACTAGCGGCGTGACTCGAGCATTCCCGAGATTGATCACGCTTTATTGGCGACCTGGGGCGGCCTCTCAGCTCTCATTCCTTACATCCATCATCGCCAGGGTTCAGCACCTCACATTGCCAACAGTCCGCCTGAAGAATACCACACCAACAATCCAATCATCTAAGAGATGTTGTGGAAGGGTTAAGAATGCCTTCGTTGATTTACACGAAAAAACAAAAAAAATCTTCCAATGTGTTCAGATATGCAGAGATCAATTTGCCGTACAAATTGCTACCATAAAAACAATTTGCCAGTCCACGTGTCTTGCAATCCGCAGAAAGGAAGAATGCTCAGTAGTCAGAAGTGTTGGTTGACACGAAGTAAATAAACGAAAGCTGTCAATACATGTTCAGAGGTCTCGTGAGATCGTTGTCTCGGCCAAACATCGTCATGATGACTACCAACGTACCAGAAGAGACTTGGAATAGTTTGTATTATGGATGTGGTGTTTCAAACTTCTTTGAGGACCATCAAATCGACGATCAACGCCATTTTGAAAGCTGACAAGCATGACCATCATGATTGATATCTGATGACAATTTGATCAAAAGCTGAAACGGGCTGAGAATCGAAAGCCGTTCAAATGTAAAAAAAAACAATGAAGCGTTGACATCAAATATCAATTTACAATTTGGGAGGTGATTATGGGTACCGCCACCCCGGGAACTTTATGTTGGATAGCCAACACCCCTGCCATAGGTCACCTAAAGTTTGGTTTGTAAATTTGGTGACTTGGCAGGGGTGCCCGGGTTCATGAGGTTCCCGGGTTCATTTTTATTGGGTGGTGGGGCCGGATCGGGAAAAATTGATTGAGGGAGATCTTTTGATCTCTCCGGCCGGACTCTCTCGATTCATCACCTTGCACTGCAATTGGAGGGATGGATTCATACGTCCGTCACTCCTAGACACACTGACCCCCCCAGATTCCTATCCACTCCTAATACCAATTTCCTTCCCAGAACTTCCTCCCCTTCCTTTCCTTAAAAAAATCTCCACACAGCATCCCCTAAGATGACATAGGCCTTGAGGGAAATTATTTTCCTCATTGTCATCTGTGTGGAACTAATGTAAAAAAAGTACGCTTTCGTCCAATTCTTTTCAAGAAGTTTCATGACACTTAAAGGGGGGGACCGTTTACACCAGGATTCATAAAGTAACAAATTTCGTGATTGTTACTCGGGGGCCCGCTTTCCAAATAACTCTCACATATACTGTCCCCCTTGAGGGACCCTCAAGACAGGAGCCCCGACTGTTCGGAGAGACAGGCCCCTACAACACAAATAATATACTCTTGTAAGAGATTGCATAACACGTATTGCCGGAAAACTAAAATAAAAACACGTCTCCTAAAACTGACATATTCAGGCACTTTTTTTATGTTTACCAAATATTGGCAGATCATTGAACTCGCTAAAGATGGAGAGAGAACGGAAGTATAAGCGCACACAATGATGGACGCTGACCACACCAATAATAATATACCCATTACTTACCGAACGGTCAAGTCTAGACAATCGGGCCGCGGTCAAGGCGATTTTATTATTGTAATTATTATATGTATATTTGATACTCGTTTCTACAGGGAAGGGAAGGGCCTGTGACTCCGAATAATAACATCAAACATTGTGAACCATTGGGTTTTCTTATTCTTAAATAGACATACGGCCTTACTAAAAAACCCCGTGAAAGTTTTATTCAATTGACAAACGGCCGCGGATGTGAAAACATTACTAATTAAAAAACTGTTCTTGGAAAAAAATACACACCGTTTGCACAGCCTGGAAGGGTAGTTTATCTCTGTTTTAGTGATGATGTTTGAACGAAATTTGGAATTTTCCAAAGTATTTTTAATGTTCTATATATTTCTTATTTTTGAAGGTGTCGTAAAAACAAATACCATTTATAAAAACTAGATAAAATTACCTTTTAGATTTTTGTATTTGAAATACACTTTAGTTTTAAAAAACTGCCATATTTTAAGATTTAAACACGGAAAAACATGTAAAATAATTTCTTACCAAAAAAATTTTGATGAAAGTATACAGAAATATATAAAAAATTAAAATTTAAAAAATACAGACCATTTATATAATGAATTTGTCACTGAATGAAATAGTCACCTCACTTTTTCCTCGTGCATACAATAAAAAAATAATAAAAAATTTCAAAGTTTTTTTTATTGCCAAAAGAATAACCTAAAAAAATCTCTGACATTTCAACACATTTCTTGCACCAATAAAGATGTTAATTTCCGTGATAAGTTTACCACCACATATATTAGATATTAATATTTATAAAAAAACACCACTTTTAAGAAATAAAGATTTTAAACGAAAATTTGAACTTTTATGTAACCCAAAACAATTTCAACTTTAAAGTACTGTTTGTTGTGCAATAACTTGATAAAACTGATGTAAAACCACACAAATAACACGGGAAATATATTAATTACATGAATAGAATAGTGAATTAGTCACTATAAAAGAAATCATTTAGTAAAAACTAAAAACATTCCTGTCATGCATGAAAACCAACAGCTGTTTTTTGCACGGGCAAGAGACTACAAATTTGCAGGCGTGACGCCATCACCATCTAGCGGCTATGAATGAAAACAAAATTTTGTATGAAAAATTGCAGTGTTACCAAATTTAAAACGTGTTTTAGAGTGAAATTCTTTTTTAGTAATATTTCGTGTTTTAGTGTAAATTTGTTTTATTGATGTTGCTGCAAAAACACAGGTTATCGATCGTGCTGTGGTTTTTTTTTTTAGTAAGGCTGATAGAGTCTAGCTGAATTCCCTGGCGTTGCCCGGGATTCACGTAGAGATTTTAGAAATTTCATGTACGGTGAAGGTGAATTTCATTTAATCAGTCTGGGAATAAAACTGTAGATTATAAAAAATCAAATCCACGCCGCCCGCCCGGTATCCGTCACAAGGCAAAGACACTCTCCTTTATATAAAAAAAAACTGCTCGAGATACTAGAACCAAAGGGTTCAATATTGTTACTTATCCCTTTCGCTAAAATAACTTTTCGCAAAAGAAATTTTAGGGTTCCATAACAATTCAAAAAAGTGGCATTTCAACAACCCTTTAAAAAAATTGTATATATTAATTGTTTTTGTGTTTCATTCGTAGATTACCATTTATTATTTTAACTTTGTTTTTATTTTTGTTACAGCTGTTTCGGCTTACAAGGCTTTGTAAGCCGAAGCAGCTGTAACAAAAATAAATGTTAAAATAATTGCAGAACTTGATAACATTTTAAAATTTAATTCAAATTTTAAAAATAAAATAACCGAACGTAAGCTATTAAACCTATTTTAAAAAATCATCACTTTCAATAACTTTACAAAGGAGGTGTTGAAGTTGCATGTTGTTGAGTTGTCCGGTCAGATTTTAGATACTTTGCCACAAAGCAAAGGGCAAGAGAATAAGATGGGAAGAGGAAGGTTGCAAACTACTTATCTATACTGTACCACTTGTACCAGCGTATAAGTGCAAAAAATCTACCGGTTCCAATGGCATTGAAGACACTAACGGACAATCCAAAGCAATATGCAGACTGACTATTAAACCTAATCTAACTTCCCAGTCGTAGCTTGGTGCATTGGCACTTTGCTATGTCAACACAGGGCAGGATGTGAATTGCGCAATGTGGATGGATACGTCCAACGACTAATGGATGTGCTATCGACAGCGCATCGGTATCTATCAAGACCTACCCCCTCCCCTCTATGCTACGCAGGTGAGATAACACGGGGAATTTTCACCTCGGCAAATAAACGCATCGTTGCTTCTCAAACTACGGGCCGCAGTTTTAAAGGGTAACAAATCAGAATCAAATCAAAAGTTTAAGAAAAAGGAAACTATGTTTACTTATACTTTCCTAACAAGTATACTAGTGGGCGATCCCAAGCACTTTTTAGGCTCAATTTTTCAATATCGCGTACAACGAGTTATATTTTATTTTAATAGTTCAAGAGCGCGCGACGATCAGGCCATCGTTATTTTATAAAACCTGAAAGTTTCTATATGTATGTACCTAACACAGGTTAAAACGATCCCCGAATATGAAGTTTGGATCACGGTGGCTTTGAAAGATAACAGGTAGCAAAGGTGTATAAAATTGCACCTTAGCTTCGTTAAAGCATAAAGCTCAGTTTTTACATATTTTATTTGGAATAATATTAGAAATCACGTCGTCCATTGTCAGACACTTAGTACGGTTGCAACCCCCTGTCAGACACCCTTAAATTATGATGAATTATAATTATACTTTCGTCATAGTATAAAAGCTGAATTTTATATATGATGTTTTCTTAGTTATCAGACAGTTTCGATGGTTCTTACACCTTGTCAGACACATTAAAAGTCTACCGTAAGTGCGAGCGCGTGGTATATCCATGCAAGTGTTGGCACCACAAAAGATGTATGCATTTAGTATATTTAGGTTATCTGACGCTCGTAAGGCCGCGCTAAAACCACCGGATTTTGTCAACTGACTAGCGGAATCGTATGTTGACCGTGCTCGCAAATGGCGCTAACTGACCATAGATGACGGATTTATTAAATATCGTATTGATAGAGGGTTTTATCGATTGACCGTGCTAGCCCTCCAGGTTCCTAGATAGGCAGATCAGCTAGGCAGGTTTGATACAGGTAATCTTCCTCTACTATTTGTTATTATTACTAATACTACTTTTTTCATGAATATTTTTTACCATTCATTATTTACTGTACCTTTATGAGAAGTACTTTGTAATCTACATAATATTATATTGGTGTACAATTGTTTTACGGAGACTGTGAAAACTAAGATTTTTTCCACCTTTAAATCAAAAAGTTTGAGAAATACATACTGAAATAGACCGCACCCATCACACCTACACATCAGATATAATATATTTGTACATTCTTCCACATAAACAAAGCACAAAGCGGAACATTCCACTCCCAAACCATTAGAAGTAAATCAATGACGAGACAGGAGACAACGTACAGGAGACAGCAGACTGCAAACTAACTGTGTTTACAGACATTAATTACTGCTAAGAAAGTAAAAAGAATTAATTTACATTGTTTTAACAATGTTTATCTAGTCTGATGTTAAGAGGAAACCCGGTGACCGAGAAATTTTAACAATACGTATTTAACAAAACTGTTACTGTGTTTGTCCCCCGAAAATTGAGCGAAAGGGACAAAGGTGTAACTCTAGTGACCAGCTTAGATATGGGGGCTCTATCGAAGCCAGAGTAAAGTTAGCCTCCCAAAAACTGAACGTACTGTACACTTGTACAGGGCCCGCAGATACTTTAATAATACACAACTGCTAACCCTGTACAAATCACAAGTGCGTCCCACGGTTGAATTCGGCAGCTACCTCTGGAGCTTTAAAATACCCGTGATTCTGTGCAGAAACGGGCGGTCCGTTTGATAGATTATCCCATCTTAACAGATGGATTGCAATCTTTAGAGCTCAGGCGTAGGGTGAGAATGCTATCCTTGTTCTACCGGTACTACAATGGAAGGAAAACACGCCAAAAGCGTGCCCAACATATGAACACGGTTAACATTTGTCATATGAGAACGGGGCGCTTCTTCGACCCGTTCTTGTATTCAACAGCTTGGCTGTGGAACGATTTGTCGGCCTCTGTGTTTCCGCCTTCCTACAACATGGGTCTCTGCAAGACCAACATTCATTCCTTCCTCTCTTCAAAAAGACCCTCCACACAGCATCTCAGATGACATAGGCCTTGAGGGAAATTATTTTCCTCGGGGCCTCCTGTGTGAAGTTAATCTAAAAAAAAAAAACTGCACCTCAGGTTGATACTACCTAAATGAAATCATCAAAATCGAGGTTTTTTATTGCCAATTTTTCTCCTCCTTGTTACTTTAAATTTTAAATAAGTTGTCATTAGAGAAGAAATAATATTTTGGGACACACATGACACATACTATATCGTCAAAAAAGGAAACACATTGAATATAGCCATGACTATATGAAAGTATCTGTCATTTTCCTTTGCTATCGCCGTCAACAAATCATCAAAAATACACGTGATATTCACAATACCAAACCGAAATTATTACATTGAAAATTTAACTCGCAACCTTTGGATTCGGTGTAAGCGTTCTTATCATTTATTATATACACTTCAGAGAGTTTACCTATTAGATAGAGGTCATCAGAAGTTCAAGCGGAATATTATTATAAAATTTATAAATAAGTGACTTTCGATTATTTTTATGACTCAAATCTAAAAGTATTCAAATTAATTTAGTCCAGACAAAAACAAAAAAAATATTCTCACCTGTCAACAAAACAGTGATGCACAAGCCGCGGGCCACGAGTAAATTCATCACTATTATTGCAACTCAGTAAGATGAAAAAAATTGTGGCCACTCCACTGAAAATTCTCAATTACACTAAAAAAAGTCTTAGAGCTACACAGTGTTATTTAAAAAAAAAATAAGCTTGTCGTATGTAACGTGACCATTTATTATTTTCCACAAACCGGGACACCGAAAAAAAAGGTAGGTACCTAATAATAATAATAATAAATTAGCGCTGTTTTCGCGAAAAATCTAGATTACAATTCATATTGCAGCTACCAATCGTAAGGACAATTAAAACTCTAGGCACTTGTTCAAAATTTGAAGAGATTTTTTTTTATTATGAGAAAATTTAAACGAAAAAAATCAATGTTGACTAAAATTAGCATGGATTTTACGAGTCAATTTACTTTACCAAATAGGAGGACTGTCCCGGTGAAAACGGGACGTCTGGTCCAAAGATATCAATATAAATATCTTTGGTCTGGTCACATTAGTTATAGATAGCACAATGTTTTGGAAGCAATAAAAACATTGTGCGGTTAGTGAACAGTTGGATATTCGATAAATTGAGCCAAATTGCATAAGACCGTTCTAAACCCAAATTTAAACAAGGGAGATAAAATGCGGTCAAATCTTTGATAGTAGGTATTTATTTTCTTAAATGGGTTAGAATTTTATTTCATGGTCAATTTTGTTTTTTTTTATGGAATTCTTTAGAACGAATGGTGTGATTAAAGATTTTAAAATATTAAATTATACTGTTATTTCGTGGTTAGACCACAATTGCAAAAGCAGTGTCCATGGCGCCATCTTTTTTTCTTGTTTCCATAAGGGTAAGTCTTGTCTATTTTAGTATAAATACGTCACGAATAGTTGTAAATTCGAACAAACGCTTGATTTATCAAAAGTGATGAATAACACGCTGTTTACATGAACTCCACACAGGAGGCCCCGAGGAAAACAATTTTCCTCAGGCCCTATTTCATCTTTGATGATGCTGTTTGTGGGGTATTTTTAAGGAAAGTAAGACCTTGGAAGGAAAAGGTGTGAGGGGTGGGTAGGAATCAGGGGGGGTCATTGTGTCCAGGAGTAACCAAACCAATAAATGATTTCTATTTTTAATTTTAGAATTTTCCCAACAATATATAGACGGAAATTCTTTAGTTTTATATACTTAATTTTAGAAATGAAATTTCTAAATTAAGTATTAAATAATTTTGAAAGACAAAAGCGTCGGATTCCCACCCAGGCGTCGCGAGTTCAATCCTCTGCTGTCTAAGTCCTCCATCACTGAACAAGCAACATTTTCCGCTTATATAAAAGTCGCGGGACTTCGAAAAAATTGATATATTTTTTTCGAGACCTGTGTCCTCAATGTGTACAATTTTGGCACCTAAATTAAGGGCCCCAGGAAATGTGTTGAAATATTTATCGCAAAAAAGAAGTCCCTAGCCGGGGCCCCCTCCGACTTTAAGGGCTCTATCGGAATTCCAGCCCTGAATCCAACCCTCCCACTATGGTGCAAGGCTTTTGATCGCGAGATTACTGTTAAAAAGGTTGTGCATCTCTAATCTAAAATAAGATAAAAAGACATGGAGTCGATATTACAATTATAATAATAATTTAAAGTTTTATTTACAGAAATAATAAATGGATTTAAATAATCGCCGACTCGAAGATAAGAGACTTTTAGAGCGGATAATAATAATAAAGTGTATTTGCGGACATTGTGTCATCCATCGATATGATAGACTTCATACATAAAGTGTTTCAAGTGAATTGTTATCAAATTATTATTCACAGTGTTTATCAGAATGCCAGTAATGTCGGTATTACTGCACCCTTTATCAAAACCTGACGGCATCCTACTTTAAAAAATAAGTTCTCTAATGGGCGCTTATCTTTTATAGTGTGTACAGTGTATGCCAAACTTAAAGACCGACATGAACATGGTACGATTCATTCTCGCTAAGTTAATGCTTTTATAACGAAAGTAGGCGAAAAAGAAAGATGCATAAAAAACATACGTGCGACAGAGAAAGGCGAGGGTAGGGGGGGTTGCCACTTCTTTGTCCTTTAACTCGCCTATTGCGACGATTTCTGATAAACGTCGGGCAGGTCTTAAAGTTTGGTGTATACTATACCCGAAGGATTTTAACTAGCGATTCCTGAGCATATTTGGAGTACAAAAATTAGATGTCATTTTGCTGTCAATCACATTCAATCACACGTCACCACTGATCACACTGCTGCACGTCTAGACGAGATCACGCGATACGCGCGCTGTTTCGTATGTTACCGTGCTGCTGGAACGAGACGGAGTGCTTATCACGTGACCCGCTAGGCTACTCAGTTGCGACGTGTGATGGAGAAATATTTTTATTGTTTTAAATTAAAAAAATCATTTGTGCAGTTCACAGGCAGTAGAAGTGAAACCTTCAGAAATCGAAACTACAAGAGAATGAGACGAATGCACAGTTTCAGGAGTAGGATGATTGTATGATTTATTTATTATAATATTATTACCAAGTTTAAACATTATTTTTACATTTTATTCTACGAAAAACCGCACAAAGATAAGGTCGATAGGCTACGAAACAACTCACAAAGAGGACACCGATTAGTCTATCTCATTCATTCGCAGGCTAAATCCTATAAATGTATGTGTTTGTCTCGTTTTAGCGTCGCTCGTTTCCGTTTCATCGCGTTTCAAATCACAACGGATCTAAATAAGTTTTCACTTCAAAAAAATATCATCGGACAGCAAAATTACGCGTGTTTTTTACTCCAAATATGTTCAGGAATCGCTGGTTAAAATCCTTCGGGTACGTGCTGTTACACCCTGTATACATACTTAATTAAATTAATTTCTTGATTAAAATACTGGTTTTGGGCGATTTGGTGGTCGATGCCTCTGTTATAGGACGTATGGCCTGCAGTAGGACGAATAGAGTTAGAATGTCAGACCGGTCTAACTTAATTTTCAGTCTGGCTTCTTAATGTTCTGTAACTTTGAAGGCAAAACAGCTGTCACGCATACAAAAACTAAGTATACTTGGCAAGTGTGAGTACTGCAGAAGAGTTGCAAACCTAGACAAACCTCACCCCATGAACCCAGTCACGAAACGTAGCGCACCATTTGGGGTGACCTATGTATGGCAGGGGTGTTGGTTATCCTACAAAATTGAGATTATTTATAAAATTGAATTTATTTGCGTACGCCGGGATTTCAACCCGCGACCTCCGGATTCGTATGCAAGGTCGAAATCACTCAACCATGGAGGACGTCGACGATTGTTTGGCAAAAATAGTAAAAATAGATAAATATAGGTATGTTCTCATTAGTACAGATCACAGAGTTTTTTTTAAGTGGATTTAAATAACAAAAAAATCAACCCGTAAAAAAGTTTTATAATATAACGTTTATTTTCATTTTTGGGCCATCTGTTGGGCCGGCTAGTAGCCAATTTCAAGGAAATACATTTCTATCTCGTGAGCTACCAAAAGTTGGTATAACGAATGAAAGAATTTCTTCAAAAAAACGTAGATATCTACATATACCGCCATTAAAGTTTTTGTATGGAAATAACATTTCAATAGCCGAAAGATTAAATATTTTTTTTCATTAAATATTTTTTTACAAATACTTAGATACCATTCCCTCATACTACGCTTTTTATATTATTTTATCTCTTTCATATTCAATTTCATGAAGACAGTATTAGCGAAATTCAATCGAAAATCTGGAGACAGAAAAATCAGAAAAAGATATATGGGCTCCACTGGGACTCGAAACCAGGACCCTTTGCTTACATGGCAAGTGCTCTACCGACTGAGCTACGGAACCCATATCAAATTCGGTCACTTTTAACTGTATCATACTTCGACTAAGAACTACCAACATTATCTTCAATTCTTAACGCACATATTATTGGCTGCTATCTTTATATATAAATGCAAGATTCAACTCGAACTCGAAATGCTATCTAGATAGTGTCTGGATACATTTTTATTTTTAATATGCGACATCTATTGACTTTTCATTAGACTTGCAGAAAAGTCAATAAATTTCGCTGGTGGAATAATCCATAAATTATATAAGTAACCATCAAAGTAATGCATAATTTTTTTTTAAATGCATTGTTATCTACAAAGAGTCTATAGCTGCCGAATTTCAGCTCGATCGGATGTCAGAAAGAGGGTTAATTTCTATTTCCAAAATCAAAATTCAAATAGAAGTTATAACTATGTCTCTTTGTAAGTAAAGATTTTTTAAAACAAAACAATTATTTGGGAAAACGCATACATAAACCAAATAAATGGTTTCTTTTTCGCCCTAGTCGTGTCCTCTTTGTAAGCTTGCTCGTAATAAACGAGTTTCACTGTACATATATTATTTAGCGTCAGATTTCAGGTTTTCCTTCAATGAAAAGGTAACGAATTTTAAATATCGATTGGGTTATTACTATTAGCGATTATTACAATACAATACTTACAGTGTAGTACTGTAGTGTGTAGGCCAAGACAATCGGCGAAGTTCGACAACTTATTCAATATCCATTCATTGTACGGTTCATTGAACAACTGGGCTGCCGTATACCGTGTAGGCGCTATTAAATATTATTATAGTACCTACTAAAACTTTATATTGTTCGTCAGTTTAAAATATTATAATCAAACTTTATACATTGTTAAAAAGAGGAATAGACAAGCCAAAAACGTATACATTCCTAGTGTGGCTTATTATATCACTACGAATATAGGTAAAACGCATAAAAGTTGCTTGGCAAACTGAGTCTAAAATCGGTCGATTTTAGTGCAAAAGTGTGTGTTTTTTATTATAATTTTCAAAGGAAGAAAAAAACAATAAAAGAAAACTCACAGATAATCCTAGAAATAAAATTATTTTTTTAAGGTTGTTTCTCATATGCATTCTACATTCCCGGTGATTTTTTTTTAGTTATTTATACCAACATATTTTTATAGAGTAACTAGCGAGTTCCCGACATGCGTTGCAATGCATCTTAAATAAAGAAATTGTTTCTCCCTGCGTGTTCTTTCCCATTCTCCCCCGTTCTCATTCAGCCTCCTCTTCCGCGCTCCCCCTCCGCCTTCCCCTCTACCTTAACAACCATCGCGCGAATCCCTCCTTCATTCACCCCTCCCCTTCCGTCTACTATCTACTCGTCCTGAAGGCTAAACTACATGAAATACACTCATTTTTTAAACAACTCAAATGTATTATACAAATTTCATAACGTTAGAGCTCACCGCCGAAATGCACACAACAATTCACCAAAGTTTCATCGCAATCGGATGGATGGTTTATTGAGCGCATAAGGGACAAACAAAGAAAAATTCTTTTTTATGTATTAAGAATTCACCATATTAAAAAAATATTTAAGGCTACTAGCAATAAAATCAAAAGTTTAATTCACACAAATTTAACAACATTCTAGAATCACGCTGTTTAACCTATGAACCAGATATAATACCTTCATTATTAATGTACGATAGAAAATTACATCGACTAGAAGATGTCCGTAGCGGAGTGAAACCGGTTTAGTAAAAAAAATTGAAATAATATGAATCAATTTACAAACACTAAAATGACATCGTTAGTTTTCGGGACACCGTAAACCAAAGGCTTTAAAAATCGTTTCCAAAAACGAACACTTTTTTTCATTCTATATCTGATCTAGAGCATCATCAGTCATTCGGAATCCCGTGCAAAGTCGGATACAAACCAATTGTGCAATTTACATGACACATTACACGGTTTGAATATATTCTAGGTTAAGTGTTTGTGGGTGATCACAGCGACCGAGAAAATCTGAATCAAAATGCAGCCGAGTGAATTCTATTGAAAATCCCGAGAAATTTGCGGCCCTTGGACAATTTCCAACACTCCAGGACTGGGAACACCGGCAGAAGTGTATGGTGGGCGTGTCCGTGTGCCTGAAGTAATCCCAATTTTTCATTACATATTTCAAATTAGAAACATTAACTCCTCAGGTCTCGAGCCTATTTCGTCGGAAGATCAAAATATTTCCATATTGCAGTAAAATCCAAATAAATGGAATATTTTCGAACGCATCCAAAAACTAAAAACCGTTTTTGAAAGGTGATGAAATACACTTTCAATTTTATAATTCGAAATAAACATAAATATTTAAAAAAAAAAATTTATGCAAACATAAAAGTTTTAAAAATGACACACCTTATGTTTTTTTCTAACTAAAATACTAATGACAAAAAATAAATAAAAACACACAATTTCGTTATTTGTTTTTGGCGTGTTATGCAGTGTTGCACTACCTCCTTCTTTAGCCAACGTTTCGGACAGCGTTGCAGTGTCCCATCATCAGGACAGATCCGGCAGATTCGACACATCTGTCGAATCTGCCCTGATGATGAAAACTGCAACGTTGTCCGAAACGTTGGCTAAGGAAAGAGGTGGCGCAACACGGCGTAACACCCCAAAAACAAATAACGAAAGTGCTTTTGGCCGTGAAAATCTAAAAACGTATCTAACCAAAAACACACGCATTTTATTAGGCAAATGTATTAGAAACGTTGTCATAAACTCACTTTTTGTCGTTTCAAGTTAAAATAATTCATAAAAAATTCACAAAGTTTCATTTTTTTTTCAAATCGCGGTCGGAATCTTTGGTTTAAAAAAAGGTGTAAATTTTTATTGTTTGGCGGTTAACTTTTAAATATGAATAGAAAGCGTGATGTTTTCTCTTTCCATCACCGAATAGATCACATTTCTAACAATGACACTAAACGAGACAACGATTTATATGTGACCTACATGAGTTGTTACGAAACCCAAACAAATTAGTCTGAGAGGTTAAATGAACATTAAGACAAAAATGACTTTTCAACGAAGAACTAAATTTTATTCACATTTATTACTCCAAATAATGACAGAAATCAACGATCAAAATAAGTAATTATTCCTCTTCCCTATCTCCTTCCCCTCCCCACTACCCTCAGCCTCACAACATACCCCAATTGGGGATGTCATAGTCTCACTGGCTTCAGACGGGAGCAGTTGGGACTCTTGTGCGGTATTCATACCAAAAAAAAAAAGTAAAGTACGTCCCTTAACACCTGTGTAATGACATTATTATTTTTGTGCCAGATTTCCCCAGTGAACACAAAATCCCAAGAAGTGTAATAGATTTCAATATTAGATCAATTTCAGTACAGTAAGGTAAAATTGATCTTACTTCGGAAACAACGCTCACAAAGCACTTCTATCGGTTTATCTGTTCGGTGGCTTCACTGATATGGATTCGGGGCCATTGCCAACACTGGATAACTTATCGGAGGTTAGAAAAGCAAGATGCATACACGATTATAACCATATTATTAATTGTTGTAAAGTGTGTGCATTGTGTACAAGAAAACGTCAAAATACCATTGGGATACGCAAGTACCCGAAACTCAACGATTCAAGTATCTTGGCAACTACCGCCAATACATTACAGTTCATCTAGACTTGCTATTGTCTAACAAACTCAAGATAAATGTGGCAAGCAAGAAACGCTCTTGTTTCCATATTAATTGTTTTTGTGTTTAATTCGTATCCATTCGTAACTCCATTTAATTAAATTATTAGACACCTTAAAAATATTTAATTCTATAAATACGTCGTCTGAGAGTGGTCGAACCACAGTTGGAAAATAGTATTGTAAGCCGAAACACCTGTAACAAAAAAATACATGCAGAACCTGATAATAACGTTAGTAATTTTTATTTTTTTTTAACCTTATGATTCTGGTTTACTCTTAATTCAAACGTTGTTTATGTATGACAAATGTAGACGTTGAAATAATGTGTGCGAATGAACGAAATAAACGGTATGACCGGGTGGCGTTTTCGTATTAAAAGTTCTGTCAAATAACTTAACTACCTCAAGGCCGACTAGAGTAGGAGGCCTGGGCACCCGACAGATTTTGAGTTGTCAAGTGAACAAGCTATAATAGAGCAGCGATAATTTCCAAAAGGCGGCGATTTTCGTTGTACTCGTTTTTACGAGTTGTTTGTGACTTGGTACAATAATCAGTATCAGATACTTGTGTATTCCTGCGGACGAAGGGCCTAAAGAGGACACCCGGTCGCCGAGAAATTTGAACAATAGATATTTTCTCAAACTGTTGCTTTCACTTTCGCTCTTACTCCCCCGAATACGGAGCGAAAGGGACAACTGCAGCACCTCAAAAATCATTAGGTTTCAAATTGATAAGAAATACACAAAGAATAATAACTTTTTAATATTTTTTTATAATTTCATCTCACGGAGTCAGTCCAACAGAGATTATCATAATTACATTGTAATCCATAGATCTGACGTTGCAGACCCCTTGACAAGCCCGTGGGACAGTATAGCGTGTCTATCGCTTCTTTATCGAGGAAAAACCTTTTATTTGCTGACATTTGTTTGGCCTGATTTGAAGCACGGGAAGTAAGTATCAGCGACCCACTTCAAATTTCAAACCAACGAATTACTTTGTAATCCACAAACACCTTTATCTTATTTGTTCATTCGATAACCAATACAGGATAATATTGATGTTAGTTTAACTTGATACAGTTTCACACCAATTTTGGCCTAACAGAATAAAATACGTAGAACCTTTCGGCCATCGTTATTCTGTCTTTTCAGAAATTCTTTGAGAGGAGGGTATTGGTACCGCCGCAAGGGAACCATTTATTGGATAACCAACTCCTATGCAACTCGTCACCCCGAGTGGTTCGCTACGTTTTACCAAACTTTACCAGGGTCTTGGCGGTGGACGTATCTGCCCACTAACTACGCGGCGATCGTTCTACCTAAGGCTGGCTCTACACTCGCGCGCGAAGTCGCGCCGTGAATTCACGCCGTGACTACACGCCGCGATCCGCGGGTGAACTGTGTACATCCACACTCGCAAAGCTTCAGTCTTGTTCGCGACTTGCGCGCCGCAAACCCTTTGTCGCGGGCCAAAAACCGACAAAAATCGGGGAATAGCGCGAAGCGCGAATGCGAAGATTGCGAAAGCGTGAACAAGATCCACACTCGTGTTTCGCGGCCTTCGCGGCCGTTCGCGCCGCGAGTGTAGAGCGCGCTTAACGCATTACACCGTATGCGACGGATTGATTCATACGTCACTTCTGAACTAGACGTGGGCAAAATTGAATGATTGAATTAAATGAATAAATTCAATCTTGTAACACACTTGATCTGATTCTCATTTTCAAAAGGAATTAAATCTTTATTCCTTACTCTTGGCCTTGCACCCTACAATTTTTTAACAGCAACATATTTATTTTTATTTGTATTAATTTATTTTACAGTTAAATTATTTCATGTTATATTGAGGTAAGAAAACAATAATGTACTCTTTAAATATTGTAGTATTTCGTAGGAATTTATTTAAATATTATTCTGCAATTCTGCATATTTGTTGCGCGGATAGGTACAAGTATCTACACTACAGGCGGCGCGCCGCGAAATTGTCTATCACGTGTAGTTAATATCCCGCATCCCGCGCATTAAATCCACACAACAAAACCCCGTCGGCCAGAGAGTCCCTAGTCCAAGCGACATAACCGCCAACCGAATCAGCCAAGAGTCACGAGGCAAGGAGTCAAATAATTCTGAGATTCGAGTGTAGCGTGCCGGCCCCACTATTCGTCATAGTCGTACAGGTCTACGCGGACCGTAGCGTTCAATTCTCAAGTTCAATCTATGTTTCATTTTTATTCAAGGCATCAAAACATTTGTTTCTTGTTCATTTGTGACGTCGTTGTCCCAATTCCCATGTCCCACGTATCGAGTTGATTCGGCCGACAACTCAATTCCCATAAATATGTTGTCCGCGGAATGCAATTTATTCAAGTCACAGCAAGACAAAAAGCACCTATAGGTCAGAAGTTCCGTATTCATCCCTTGATATGCCCGCAGAGAATCGGTTCGTCGTTAGTCCTCGCGCGGCCAAGCCGTTATCTTAGAGCGAATCTTCTCACTCCGGACTCTGAACTTCTGCTAATAAAAAGCCGAAAGTTAATCCTATATATTTTTCTCCCTCACACGTGCGTAAATTATGCAATGCGTTTAGCAACAAAACGATGTTTATGTTTATTATTGTTTTTTTATGATATTGTCTACCTAGCCTATAACAGTAAACAAATTAACAAAACAAACACCAGTCGCTGTCGTACCGTGATAAATGATAATCGTGTGATTTGTTCCTTTATTTTTGTGATAAATTGTATGACGCGTGTCGCTCAGATTTTTAATTAGTTTTATATTTGACGCATGGTTTTTACTTCACCATTGAGGTAGGTGCATTTTAAAACATATTTATTTATACTGGGTTTTACAGATGTTTGCACTTACGTGAGAACAATCCAGTTAAAAAAACTCAGTTATATATTTGAGTGGAGCTTATTCCAGGTGACCGGATCGGATATACAAAAGCGCGATAATAGTATTTTTTTTATGTGAATACCACACGCCACACAAGTCCCAACTTCTCCCGTCTGGAGCTAATGAGACTATGGCATCCCCAATTGGGATATTTTGTGAGGCTGAAGGTAGTGAGAAGGGGAAGTAAATGGGGGAGAGAAGGCGGGGAAGTACCTGGATATTCAGATCTGGTCACCAAATACGACTAAAGCCATTTCAAGAACGTTTCAATTCTGAATGGTGATCTTACATCAGGGAGATACAGAGAGTATCTTCCACTCTGGAACGTGCCGCTATTACCTATACTATATATTATTTAATATTTAATCATGATCAATTAAAATTTATTTGCAAGCCGGGATTTGAACTCTCGACCTTTAGATTGATAGTCGAGAGACTTATCCCTCGACCACGGAGGCTTTATTATTGCTTTGAAAGTAACTAATTGCCCCTTAATTTAATGCAAGTAAATATTTAAAAAATGTATTTTTTATATGAAGGTAAGCCTTAAGGATTAAGGACCACTTGTTGTACTTTCTTAGTAAAGATCATTTTTGTAAGAAACAATAATAATATTTTTATTCTGGGATCCAATTTGCCAGCATATGAAAAAAAATTGATTGGTACCTATTATTTTCGGCATCTTCTAATGATGACCTTCGTTTTTTTTATAGAAACTTATTGAATAGTCAAGATGTCTTCCAGAAAAAGAAGTGAAATTTGGTGTCACTTTTCTGATGTAGATGGAGGGAAAAAAGTGAAATGCGTTCATTGCTCCACCATTTTGAGCGCTGGAACAGGCTGCTTGGGAAATCTTAATAGGCACATAAGACAGAAACATCCAACTATTCTTGTCCAGCGCCCTGCGCCTTCCGTGTCTTTTACTGCATCCGCTTTAACGGGACGTGAGCGCTCACCAATAGGTTCAAGGAATCCTCTAGAAGAAAATAACACAGCCACCGAATCTTCTACAACTTCTGTTCTAAGAGAGCTTAGACAGCAACCAGGAATAAGTGATTATTTGATTTCCTCTAGGAAAATACCAATAAATAAGCGGATAAAAATTGATTTTGCGTTGGTAAAAATGATTGTGAAGAATTATCACCCGTTACACCTTGTAGAAGAGGAAGATTTTATTTCATTTGTTAACACTTTATGCCCGGAATATCGGCTACCAAGCAGGAAGACGCTATCATATACTCTCATTCCAAAATTGTATGATGAAACGTACGCAATTGTTCAAAGTAAAATAGAAAAAGCTTCATCTGTGTGTATAACCACCGATGCATGGACCTCTATAAATAATGAAGGCTTTCTAGCCTTGACTGCGCACTACGTTGATGAAAATGCCAAGTTAGTATCAACTCTTTTGGGCATGATAGATTTTAATGACAGGCATACCGCTGAAAATATCAGCTCTCTGCTGAAAAGTAAAGTGGAAGAATTTAATTAAGGTTCCCGCGTAACTGCAATTGTCACAGATAATGCCGCAAATATGATTGCGGCTGTTCGTTTAGGTGGTTGGCAGCACGTTGGTTGTTTTGCCCATTCGATCAATTTGGTTGTGCAGACTTCGATTAAAGAATTGCAGGCTACTTTAAGTAAAATTAAATCGGTGGTAGAGTATTTCAAACGGAGCTCTCACGCCCTTTCCAAACTTCAAGAAGTGCAACGTCAAATGGAACTTCCTCCATTAAAGTTAAAACAAGATGTCCCGACACGCTGGAATTCAACTTATGATATGTTATTAAGGGTAGTGAGAGTTAAAGACGCTATAATTTCAACATTGGCTTTAAATCGGAGTCAAATCAAAATTAGTGAACGGGAATGGGACATGATTATAAAAACCGTGCCTATTTTAGGAGTATTTGAAGAGATTACCCGCGATATGTCCGCAGACGCTAAAGTCACGTCATCCAAAATAATAACTTATTGTGAGGCGATGGAACGACATGCCAATAGCCAGATTGTGGACGCCGATTTATATCCAGAGCTCTTTAATTTAGTTGAAGTCTTGAAAACTCAAATTAAAAAACGTTTTTGTGATGTAGATGGTCCAGGCTTAATAGCCGAGGCTACCATTTTGGATCCAAGATTCAAAAAGATCCCATTTAATAATTCCTTAAAATTAGAAAGGGTCGTTAATAGTATAAAATCAAAACTCTCCGATTTAATATCCAATTCCGAACAATTCCACCCGATAAACGTTCAACCTGAACGTACGGAACCATCTACGTTCAATAACACAACATTAAATTCATTCATTTCAAATTTTTTATGGGCAAAGCACGACGAGAAATTTACGAGTTATCAATCTGATATAATGTTTGACCCCACGGTTGCTGCAACTATTGAATTTGATCAGTATATGCAGGAAGAGCTTTTACACAGGCATTCCGATCCGCTTGAATGGTGGAATGTAAAAAAACACAAGTTTCCAAATCTATATATATTGTCAAAAAAAGTAATTTGCCTAATGGCAACCTCAGTACCATGCGAGAGAATATTCTCAAAAGCAGGGCTAACTCTCACTGAGAGAAGATCTCGTTTGAAATCTTCCAAACTGGCCCAAATATTATTTTTAAATTGTAATTTGAAATAACTTTTTTCTTCATCTTTTTAATGCATGGATTCTATTTTACTGTTTTAATTTCACAATTTATGTTACAAAAGTTATCAGTAATAGTACTAATAAAGAAGTGGGAAAATTATGTGTATTTTCTAGGTATAATTTTTATGTAAAGGTATTTGGAATGTGTGTATGTTTTTTAATTTTAATCTGTTTTTGAGTATTCTTTATCTAAGTGAATTTTTATTATTTTTGTTTATTTTATACACATTCTGGCGTGTGTATATTATTTTTATTTTACTTTTCTCTACTGTAATACGTAGGGAGCAAGATTTTTTACTTTTGTTCATAAAATCACATGATAATGTTTGTAATACGTTTATTTTTGGTGGTTGTTGGGGTTTCAACATGTACCCGCAAAGCGGAAGGGAAGGAAAAATTTGGGGATTGCCGACTTACCCGCAGATTTTCTCCCTTCGCTTATCTAATTTTGATCCGCTGGTTCTTCTTTTTGAGTCACACAGCACGGCTGTAATATTTCCACACAAAAACATTCACTTATGAGTTTCACCTTTGAAATGTTCGGTACAAGAGCTCCGTATTCAACATATGTGTTGACAGAACAGTGGATAATTTGTAACTAAACTGTCTGGTCGGCATGGGTAGGTATGATTTGTGGGTAGGTGGTTAGGATTGGTAGGTAGAAATTAAAAGTTGGAAAAAATAAAGGTAAATGAGCAATGCTAGGCACCAACATTTCCGCCCACCTAATTTGATCGAATTAACCAAATCGAATTAAATTACAAAGAATCCCCATGGAGGGTACAACAAAAAAATATATATATATATTTAAAGCAAAATAAATTGTTCATGCACGCTGTATCTGTACTGCTTCGAAGATACTTTAAAAACAAAAAAAATCAAATAAAATAATAATGAATGTGTCGGGAGTACGGTTCCCGCAGAAAACAAAAAAAAAAATATTTTGAAAAATAATGAAAATTTGTAAAGACACCTCGGGTCTATGATGTGAGTAGGATACTAACGAGAATTCGAGTATAGGCATCCAAAAAAAAATAATAATAAATAAAATAAAATTAACGAAAATTGAAATGGAATAGGCATTTCCCTTTTATACATACTGAATAATTACTAATACTAGCTTTATTCTACCGGTAACGGACACAGTTTTATCACTGGTCGAACCAACGAACCAGTTTGAGTCTTAACCGTAGCTACTCTAACTATCCCATCCTTACCGGGATGAACATGGATAATTCGTCCTAACAACCACTTCATAGGTGGAAGACGATCGTCCTTTATTAACACTAATTGCCCTATCTTCATGTTAGGATTAATTTTGCACCACTTTGATCGTTGTTGAAGCGTATTTAAGTATTCTAAATGCCAACGTTTCCAGAAATGTTGCGACATTTTTTGGAGATGTTGCCACCTACTTAATCGATTAGACGCGGTGTCAAGAAAGTCATATTCAGGCAACCCCAATAAGAATCCACCGATTAAAAAGTGACCTGGGGTGAGTCCATTTAATTCTTCAGGGTCTGAGCTCATTGAACACAAAGGGCGGGAGTTGAGGATGGCCTCAATTCTGGTAAGAACTGTCGCAAATTCTTCGTAAGTTAGAACGGTCTCACCTATTACCCGCTTTAAATGGTATTTCACAGACTTTATCCCAGCTTCAAATAGACCTCCAAAATGCGGACTAGACGGAGGGTTAAACGACCAAATAATGCCACTTTGAGTTAAGTGATTAGATATAACATCATGATGTGATGCCATCAATGGAGGTGGTAACGTTGAAGATTTCATCTTATGGCAAACAATGCATTTTGAAAGTTGCGAACGAATTTTATTTCGTGCCGCTACTATCCAAAACTTACGCTGAATTGTGAATTGAAGGCTTCGCGGGCCAATATGAAAATATAGTTTATGATAATAATCTATAACTAAATAAGCTAAATGACAATTTTTCCGTAATAAGATCAGAAATTTATTTTCGTAAGACAGATCGGAGTACTTGAGTCGACCGCCCACCCTGATAATACCGTGGCTATCAAGAAACGGTTTCAAATTTAGAATTTGCGTTGAACATGGAACGTTATTTCGCATGTTACATATATCGACAGAAAAATACGTTTCCTGTTCGAGAAGTATAATTTTCAAAAGCGAGTCATTTAATTCGCGAGAGCTAAGATAAGTAGAGTTTGTATTACCTGTACCAGGAAGTTTGCGACAATTATTAACGAAACGCATTATCCAAGCGACGACGCGTTGCAATTTATTGAATGAAGAATATTTACTAATAATTGAATTAGGTACGATTTGAGATGATACAAAGGTTTTAAGGTTGCCAGTTTTGATTTCTGGTACCTCTTCGATAGATTGATTGGACACACCTGAACACGGCCAGTGTGCCACTGGTTGACTAAGCCACTTTGGTCCCGTAAACCACAATGGGTGTGAGATAATGTCTGCTGGAAAAAGACCCCTTGAACCTGAATCGGCGCAATTTTCCTCTGAGACAACATGTTTCCAAATAGCATTTGGTGTATTTTCCAGTATTTGGACAACGCGATTTCCGACAAATGTTTTCAACAAATAGGGCGGCGTTTTTAGCCAAGCTATTACAATAGTCGAATCTGTAAATAGAAAAACGTTTTCTATTTGTTCGGTAAATTTTACAGATGACATAATATACTGTATAAGTTTTGTGAGGAGTACAGCTCCGCACAATTCTAATCGTGGAATTGACAAAGTTTTCAAAGGAGCGACCTTCGATTTGCCCATTAAAATGTGAGTGGTATTATTACTACGCTCTAATAAATACACCACTGCAGCATAACCTAACTCTGAGGCATCACAGAATCCTATGAGGACCAGACGGCTTGTGCCCACTGTGTTATAATATCTTGGGAGATTTACTGTTCGAAGTAATGAAAGCTGAGTTACAAATTTACTCCACATATTACGAATATGTGGTGGAACTTCACAATCGTCCCAATCAACCCTTAACTTCCATAATTCCTGTAATAGACATTTAGCAAAAAATGTCACTGGGGTGATGATCCCAAGTGGATCGAATAAACGAGCTACCGTTGACAAAATAGTTCTTTTTGTGCATAACTCGTTTCTAGATATGTTTACCTTGTAGGTAAAATTATCAGTCATCGGATTCCACTGAATGCCTAATATTTTCACAGTTTGATCAGTTCCGGCGTTATCGAAGGAATGACCATCTTGCTGGTATTCTTGCGAAACCTGATCCAAAAGTAAAGATGAATTAGATTGCCATTTACTGAGTTCTAGTTTCCCAAGATGCAATAATGCAATGATTTCTTGTTTGAGTTTGAGGGCCGTGCTAATCGTGTCAGTCCCTGTTACCAAATCGTCTACATAAAAATCATCGCATAGAACCCTGGCGGCGTCAGGATATTTTGATCCTTCATCTTGTGCTAGCTGACGAAGGGTTCTTATAGCGAGGAAGGGTGAGCTAGAGAGCCCATAAGTTATCGTTTGTAATTCGAAATCAATAACCGGTTCATTCTGAGACTCTCTCCACAAAATATTTTGAAATTTACGCTGAGCTGGAATAATTAATATTTGCCTATACATCTTACAAATATCGGCTGTAAATACATATTTATGAAAACGAAAATTTAAAATCATACGTGGAATTTCAGTCTGCAATTTAGGACCGTTCAATAAGAGGTCATTTAGAGATAAATTTTGAGGTTGAGTTTTTGCCGACCCATCAAAGACCACCCGCAATTTCGTTGTTTTACTGTTAGGATTCAAAACACAATGATGAGGTAAATAGAATGCACCTAAGTTCCGAGGCACCCGTTTCATATGTCCTAAGCTTTCATATTCTTTTATAAATTTTCCGTAATCAACTGCTAATATGGGATCCCTCTTAAAACGAATTTCTAAGTTGTTCAATCGTGATTCGGCAAGTTTGAACGAATTCTGTGCTGGCATAGTTTCAGATTTTATTAACAACGGGACAACATACCTCCCGTCACTTTCTCGATAGTGTTTTGAAGCATAAATTGTTTCGGCTAATTCGTCTTCCGGATTAGTCAACATTGAAGGCGTTTCTTCAATTTCCCAAAATTTCCTAAGATCATCGCTCAAGGAATTTGTCCCAACAAACAATGACAAAGGCGTTTGACATGCTGAATTATCTAATTTTCCCATTATAATGTAACCGAAAATGCTATTCACTGCACAAGGATATCCACGAATTATTTCATGTCTACCATTAAATATATCCAAGTATATGTCAGCACCTAACAAAATGCCTATTGGGCCTGATTTGTCGTAAGATTCATCAGCTAATTTTAAATTACTAAATTGTGACGTCACACTCAATGGTAAATCATATGACGGAAGATTAGAAGTGATTTCCGTAATCACAATAGTTTGACATTGAAAAATAGGCCCCTTTTTATTTTTAGGTTTTATAAAACATTTTGTTGCGCCATAACAAGAATTTATACTACAATTACCTAAACCGTTAAGTGGAATTCGATTTGCTTTTATTGACAAACCGAGACGCTTGGCGCATCTTTCTGTAATTAAAGATACCTGACTACCACTGTCTATAACCGCACGGACAGGTAGATACTCATTATTTTTGCTACGAACTTCAAGTTGAATTGTACCCAGTAATATAGTAGATACGCACGGTGCATTTTGTAAAACTGTCGCTGCTAGGGTTGTTCCCACATTATTTAAGTCGTTATTACCCGATGGTTCGGCGACCATATGCAACATTGAATGGTGTTTTTTATTACAAAACTGGCATGTAAACTTTGAAACACAATCTTTAATATGGTGCTGTTTCAAACAATTGAAACAACGGTTTAAAATTTTAATTTTGTCCCTCCTCTGAAGGGGACTTAATGACGTAAAAGTTGCACATTTATAAAGTAAATGTGAACCTTGACATAACGGACAACGAATGTTATTATCCTTATTTGCCGTTAACAACGTTTTCAATGAACCTTTTTTCTCTTTTGTCGTAGGTGGAGATGACATCTCCAACATGCGTGATTGATTTCTAAGAAACCCGAAAATTGAATCTGACCCTGGAATCTCCTCGTCAGCTAATTTGGATTCAAACTGTCGTTTTGTTGTCGGATCCATTGCTCTTATTATAATGTGACCCACGAATTTATCAAGGATATTTTCTACTTTCATCGCATTTATCGCGGCGTAATTCTCCTGAAAATTACTTAGTATACGCGCTACACCTGCCGCTGACTCGGTTTGTAGGCATTTGAAATTAAGAATTTCATCAACGTAATGCGTAAAAAGCATTCCAGAATTTTGATATTGATTTACCAGAATATTCCAGGCTATGTCATAGTTTTCTTCAATAAGAGGCAATGATTTTATCAGTCCTAGTGCTGGCCCTGTAATTACCGATAAGAGGTAATGAAATTTTTCTACATTTGTGTACGCATTATTATTGTGTATAATACTTTTAAATAAAGAATGAAATGTACACCAATTTTTAATTTCACTGTCAAAAGTAGGTAACTTTATTATTGGAGCACGAACCGTTGAATTATTTGGCGTTTTAACAATTGAATTTTCTAAACTACTACTGATAGCGTTTTTCGTTTTCAATATATCAAAATACCATTCATCTACTTGAATAGCAATCACTCCTAAATCAGACATTTCTTTCACTTTGTCTAACTCCAATAATTGTTCTTCAATCTCCTTTTGAATCCATTCAAATTCCTGTAACCACTCTTTTATCTTTTCACATCTAGCCAGAAATGTATCTTTTTTCTTTGTATCATCGTAAATGTTAGCTATAAGCTCATGTGTTACACGAATTCTCGAAACTATTCGGTCACATCGGTTTTTTAACAAAACTGCTTTTTTCTCCGCCATTGTTACGACAAAAAAAAATATTTTTGTGAAGAATTGAATTATGTTCACTTTAAAGAATATTATCAAATCAATTCCACAGTATATAATCAAAATAATAATAATTTGTAAGCAGTAAGGTATTTTTTCACTACCTACAGAAAACTTTTGCACACAGCACGGCTGATGCGCATTTCACAGATCAACTTTATGAACAATTTAATCCTGATGTATATTAAATTAATGAAAATTTTCAATTTATCTTGGCTCGAATCGACCAAATGTTGGGGTTTCAACATGTACCCGCAAAGCGGAAGGGAAGGAAAAATTTGGGGATTGCCGACTTACCCGCAGATTTTCTCCCTTCGCTTATCTAATTTTGATCCGCTGGTTCTTCTTTTTGAGTCACACAGCACGGCTGTAATATTTCCACACAAAAACATTCACTTATGAGTTTCACCTTTGAAATGTTCGGTACAAGAGCTCCGTATTCAACATATGTGTTGACAGAACAGTGGATAATTTGTAACTAAACTGTCTGGTCGGCATGGGTAGGTATGATTTGTGGGTAGGTGGTTAGGATTGGTAGGTAGAAATTAAAAGTTGGAAAAAATAAAGGTAAATGAGCAATGCTAGGCACCAACAGTGGTTAAAAATATTTTTTTTCCTACTAAAGTTACTCACAAGTTCTCATCGCTTTAAAAACTCTGTGCTATAAAGTGTAAAGCTTAATATAATAAGTTTTTAAAAAATATATAATTGTACTTAGCCTGTAATATACGTAATAAATCCCTACATTTGATATTTTTGTGTTTTTAATGTTAATTCCAATACCAACGCAATTTTCTGCTATGCGAAAAAATCCTTATTTTAATAGCTTTATTTGGGAGTTTTTTCAATGTGAGCATCCTACGTACAAAACCAAAATGAAGTGACGAATTGAAGAATCAAATGAATGAATTAAATGAATTATTTCACTTGTCCAGGTGAATCAGATTGAATTGATTCATTGCTGTGAATGAATCTGCCCATGTCTATTCTGAACGCACTGACCCCCAGATTCCTATCTAACCTTATAAATTTTCATTCCCGGAACTTCCTCTCATCTGTTTACTTAAAAAGACCCTCTGTACAGCACCCCCAAAGAAGAAATAGGCCTTTAGAGGATTTATTTTCTCCAGCCCCTCTAGTGAGGAGTAAAAAAATAATATTTTAAAAAAATTGTTGTCTTAAGGAGCAAAAAAATATCGAATGGTGAGCACTGGAATCGTTAAATTTGCAAGCTTCTCTGATTGAACTGGAAACGTCATTTACATTATGAACGATGGATCTATGAAATAAATAACTGTCGAGAAATAAAGCAAGATGGCATATTTTTAAATAAACAAAAAAAAACGGGAACTGAGTAGCAAGACTTTGACGGTCTCCGTAGTCGAAGGGGTGACTATCAAGATTCCGAGTTCGAATCCCGACGTGCACAAACAAATTCTATTCAATTAATTTGTGTTATTTCACAATTAATTAATTCAGAATTGAAACGTTTTAAATGGCTTTAGCCATGTTTGGTGATCAGATCTGAATAGCCAGGTACTTCCCCACCTTCTTCTTCCCATATCACATACCCCAATTGGGGATGCCATGGACTCTTGTGTTGTATTCACATAAAAAAATAAAAAAGGTAAGATTCTTAAAATTTCTATCACATAAAAAAACGAGTGTGCTTTAGACCACACGACTGAAGTAAAACTTCACTAACTTATGCCGTCCATTAACAATATAACAATACAGGAATAAAAATATCCCCATCCCCTCAACATCCCCATCAACTCAACTCTCAACTCTCAGCTCTCAGCTCTCAGCTCTCAGCTCTCAGCTCTCAGCTCATCTCATCTCATATCATTGATTAGCGTTTCACATTGATAACGTTTCATATTGATTAGCGTGTCACATTTTTTCGTAACGTTTTATATTTTTTCGTAACGTTTCATATTTTTTCGTAACGTTTCATAACGTATTCATCTTTTACCCCAAGTGTCGAGCGTGCGTAAAGAAGTTTTACTTCAAAAATAAGAAAAGGCTAGTTAAGTAGCGATAAGTGCCTTGAATACGTTTCAATTTTATCAAACTCACCTTTTGAGGTTACTATAATGTTTTCATTTAATTTATTTTTATACCATTTTAGGCTAGCCATAAAAAAAAACAATTAAAGTCGTATAAGCCATGTAACAGGATATTTTTGTATGTAGCCACAATTTCAAGATATGTAATTTGAATAACTAAAAGAAAACAGTTAATTCTGAAGGAATTCTACGCCATGTGCGAGCGACCTTCCCACGGCGTGGAATAATATTATAATAGTAATATGTAAACATTATTATTATTATTTTAATACTAGACGGTCAAGGAATAGTGGGCGTACCGGGACATGTATAATGTTCATACGAGGCCAAAAATCCGGCACTATTTCACTGGACTAATAAAGTTACAAATTTATTGTACTAACCATCGATATACGGGCAGCAGAGTTACATCAATTGGCACTTGCTGAAACGATTGTGAATCCATGAAAGAGGGCAGGTCAATAGAAAAAAAAAACAGATTAAACCGAGGAAACCGGGCGGCGTTTTGTCTATACAAACGTATTCCCCGATTTCATATTTAAATATTGATACTAGTGCAAATATTCGGTATCGACCACTAGGGTGTCGGTAAGTTTTGATGTTATTTTATTTTTTATTTAGTAAAAGATTATACATTTATATACATTATTTAAGAATTTTTTTGACTGCCCAACTAGGAGGATTCCCGTTTTATTGATAAGTTACTTAACTACAGGTTAGAGGCTTTTGAAATGTGGCTTCACCGGAGAATGCTCAAGGTCCCATGGACCAACATGATCACCAACACAGAAATTCTCAGGCGGGCTAGAGCAGATAGAGAGCTGCTAACATTAATAAAAATCAGGAAAATTTCATATCTGGCTCATATACTTCGGGGGAGAAGTATCACTTGCTCCATTTAATATTGAAAGGGTAATATAGAGGGTCTCCGAGGGCCTGGTAGGGGAAAAACGTCTTGGCTGCGAAATGTACGAGAGTGGACCGGCATTAGAAGTGTGGAGAAGCTATTCCAGGCAGCGCAAGACAGAGAGATATTTTCCAGAGTGATCGCTAACGTCGGGGGGCCTGATAGGGCACCCAAAGAAGAAGATAAGTTATTTCTTGTAGGAGTTAGGATCCTCCAATAATCGTTAAATTGCCCGGTTTATACGCTATTAACAGACGTTCATTATACAAGCTAGACAAATTATTTTTAAAAAAGCAAAATTTACAGACGTAGAATATTTTCTTCTAATACAGTTGGTAAAATTCCTAATAATCGGTCCAGTTATGGAGGAGAAAAATGAGGAATACAAAACTCAGTATTCGGGGAGTAACAGCGACGGTGACCGAATAACTCAACAATTTAAAAGTCAACTAAAACTTGGTTAAATAGGTTAGATTATGGGCTATTTTTAATGACTGTTTAAATAGGTGTTGAAACGCCACATTGTTGCGTTGTCATGGTACCAACTGACCATCACTACAATAATTTCACATCGAAAATAATCAGAAATCCGAACAATTTATTATAATTTTTTTTAGATTCAGAACAGAAGCGTCTAAATAATTCACACGGAAATACGAGCCATAGATATTCGCCAAACATGTTACCATAATTCCTAGACCACAGTTCCGAACATCTGGCTTTCTGGATAGCGATGGAAAAAAATAAACAATATTAATAATTAGCAATGTGGATTGTGGAGCATAAATCTCCATGTCTGATGGGATTCAGAGGAGCGATGCTAGAACCGGGTTCACTTAACATCTGGATGGCAGTTGGTTCAAAGGAATTAAGACTATTAAAAGAAGAACTAAACATTATTAGGCAATCAAAGAATGCGGAATTAAATATCTTTCTTTTATGATGCTGATGCTGCGAAATTACGCTTAACAAGACGAGTATATAGGGTGTCCCGTAAGCTTTGGATTGAATGAAGTTGGGGTGATAGGGGAGGTCGTTTGCAATTAAAATTGCCCCATTATGTAGTGGCCCATGGATGCAAGAATTAATGGAGGTGGGATTGGGCGCGAAATTGAGTAATCTGAAAGTATTTATTTATTTACTTTTTAACATTAGATCCACACTGGAAACCCCGAAGAAAATAATTCCCCTCAGGATATATGTCGTCTTTGGGGATGCTGTGTGGAGGGTATTTTAGCAAGGAAGGAGAGGAAGTTCTGGGAAGGAAAAGGGGATAAGCGGTGAGTGGGAATTTGGGGGTCGGTGTGCCCAAGAGTGACGGACGTATGAATCCATCCCTCCCAGTGTAGTGCAAGGCGATTTTCCGAGATAGTACGGCTGGAGAAGTCAAAGGGACTCCCTTAACCATTCTCTCTCGATCCGGCCTGCCATGCAGCCGTTGGGCAGACACATCCGCCGCCAAGACCCGGAAAAACCTCACCCATGAACCCGGGCACCCCTGCTAAGTCACCAAATGATGCGAACCTCTTGGGGGTGCCTATACCGATAATTCGGTGCTGATTTATAACAGTACCTACGGAAGATCTACAGTTTCTCATATCTAGGATGATCGAAATATGTATAAAGAACGAGTTAATGTAGAACGTAAGTAAGTCTAAATACATGCTGTTTGAAAGAGAGATAACGAAAACACCCATATGCGCGTCACGGGATGTTGTTCCGTACGGAATGAATGAATCAATCTTCAAAGAATTTATATTTTAGCTAAAGCGATCGGAAATGCTTTTTGTTTCAGAAAGTAAACATATCCCGATGCTTTACAACTCGCAAGATATAATATTTATACTCAGTTAAAAGGAAAACAAGGAATCATCGATTTAAAGAATGCATATGAGACGATAAAAATTGAAGACGGAATCAAAATTCTAATATGAACTCGGTCGCATTTTTAACAAACAGGTTTTAATAAAGATGCAGAAGATGAGAGTGGAATGGATTCCGAGAGGTGGAATATTAACATAAAGTTTGGATTAGCGCGAACCAACGATGGTGAGAAAATTATGGAAAATAATTCATACATCGAAAGTAACGGTGAAATATTGGATACACTATATGTTGAACATCAAAAATTAACAGTAAAAATTGCATAAACTAGTCATAGCGAGAGTTCGTACGGATGCCATCGACATTCGTCCCTTTTCATGCGTCTTGTTTGAAAATTAAAAAGACAAGATACCGAAGCGATGACGTCACGTGCGATCTCTCGCTTGGACTGGTAACCTATTTTAAATAGTTACGGCACGGCCACGGCACAAAAAACAAATAAAGAACGTTCCTAATCACAAAAATGATGCAGCTCTTTCTTACACATTAAATAATAGTGAGATAAACGATGAGATAAACAATGTACGTATGCTGCTTCCTCCAAAGGAAAAAAGTAAACATTTTCGTGTATCTCCCTCTCCCGTCAAACAAATGAGAAATCGCGTGCCGTTGCCGTGGTAATTATAAAAGCAGCCATTACATATTATTATAATACAGCAGGCCACAACGGAGTGCTGGTACCTACCCTGTACGGCAGTGATATATGGAACAGGCAGAGGAAGGATGAAAACAGACTGAATGTTTTAAAAAAAAATTATTTATCAAAAATATATTTAAACACTGAAGACAAAATTAGCGGTCGTATCTAGGAATTGAATCTAGGACTTTAGCCTTGCCTAAGCGGTGCTCTACTACTGAGCTAGTGGGACCCTATCACCTTCGGTTATATTTAACTGTGTCATGCTTCAAATAAGAACCACCAACATTATCTTCACTTTCTTAACGCATATTTTTATTGGCTGCTATCTTTATGTATGATTGCAAGATTCAAACCCGAACTAAATGCTTTCTAGATAGTGACTTGGATAAATTTATCCATATTTATTTAACGTGCGAAGTCTATTGAATTTTCTGCAAGTCTAGGATGAAAATTTATTTTTATTTTAACTAAAGAAGTAAACCTTCAATTTTAATATTCAATCACCGAAGACTTGGTAGACGCGAGCTCCGGTAAGAGTAGAAGTTTTTGGTATGAGTCCCAGTTGCGACCGTTAACTTTTCATTTTCAGTGTCTCTATCTAAAAGTATTCCATATTTTCATTGAAAGTTTGTGATATAATACTATCTATTCGATTAAAAACAAAAAGTTACTAGGTGCAGAGTTTGGTTTACTACCTATTTAGAAAGGTCAGGAGCGTTACTAGAATTATTCCCAGCACAGAAATCGAAAGAGGAACAACGTATAGATTCTATAGGAACATTGCGTTTGTCTACTCGACCTAAAAACATAAACATCTGGACTTCGAATCCGGAACATCGTACAGCTATGGTATTCGGGTGTTCTGGAGTTCTGGTTTATTGGTGTCGATGGTGTGACGCCATCGATGGTGGAACCAACCGCCTCGGTTGGCCCAGTTACGATTAGAGTCTGTTAAGTCAATAATAGACTAGATCTTTTATTTGCTAAATGGTATCAGAATAGGTACATTGACAAACAGACAAGTTCTACAGAATCCGGGTTCAAATTTGCTAAACTGTAGCTAATCTGGAAGGTTGAAGTAGATGGGGCTAGTGTGGCCGGAGGTCATTGGTTACATAACAGATAATACGGTGACCGAACAATTCAAAATCATGCAACTTCAAATGAGTTGTCATGGAACCGATAATACATTTTTTTAAAGAAAGACAAACATTCCCTGGTTACGAATAACAAAACAATGTTTGAAAATCTCCTACTACCACCACAGAAAGCCGAAAATGTTGCTTGTATTGTGATGGAGGACTTAGCCAGCCGAGGAATCGAACACGGAACGCCTGGGTGGGACCCAAGCGCGATGCCCACTCAACCCCTGACCGGATACAAATTACGTAATGCGGTTTAAAATAAAGGTTTATATTGTTTCAAGACATTTAAAAAAAAGATTAAATGTGATTGGAGAGTCAAGGAGACAAAAAAATAATTCAGAAATAGAAATGCTAAAATAGAAAAGTAATTGGATAAAAAAGAAAGATTTATTTCAGATTGTTTTCTGTGATGTTTTACCGTTTAATTTCAGATTGGCAGAATAGGAAGATATATCAGTTTCCTCCAAAGGAAAAAAAATAGTATTTTGGATGAAACAGACACACGTATTTTGTGTGTCTCATCTTTTGTCTCACCATTATTAAATGTGTAAGAAAGAGCTGCAGCATTATTTTGATAAGAAACGCATGTTTATTACCTTTTTAATGTCGTCACGGTGCCATAATCGTGGATCGTCCTTCTATCATGATAAAAGCGCTCAGTAACACAAATAAAATTTTTCATACGATTTTCTCAGACCCATAAAATTGAAAAGTATGGTTACTGATTTTTTAAAGTGGTGAACTCGATCTTATTATGTTTATATCGCCATTAAAATATTGTTTTGTTCAAATTACATTGTACTTGATTAGAACAGATTCCAGCAGCACGTTTCGTGGCAAAAAATAAAACTATATTACAGTGTACAAAAACTACATGAACGAAATTCGCGCTCTACTTTTTAGAGCAAATCTTACGCAAGTTAGCGGGTGTCATTCTGGTAGTCATATTATTAAAAAACTGATTTATTATACACAATAGATCATACCACAATGCCCTATAAAAATATGGCAATGAGCTTGTGACAAAGCGTAGATGTGAAAAAATATACTGCAAAAAGTGTTTAGTCCGACGATATTATTCCAATAAAACAATATGTAAAAATAGGATATGGAACCAAATAGTTTAATCTTCAACTAGATTATTCTAATTCGAGTTATTTAGCTCTCGTTACGACTGTATTATTTAGCCTAGTTTTGTTCCTTCCTGTGGCTTTAGCTGTATTTGGTGATAAGATCTAAAAAAAAACACAGGAACTTCTGAATCTTGCCGGCCGACGTGATCGATGGTAAGGTTCTTGACTCGCAATCCGAAGGTCGCGAGATCGAATTCCGGTGTAGGCAAATAAATTTTATTTGTGTGATTTGTGTTATTTCATAATTAATTCAACTAAAAAATTATATACGTATAGTATGTATAGTTTATTTGCGGCACGTTCCAGAGTGGAAGATACTCTCAGCATCGCCCTGGTGTAAGATCACCAATCAAATTTGAAATGTTGCTTGAAATGGCTTTAGCCTTGTTTGGTGACCAGATCTGAATAGTCAGGTAGTTCCCCACCTTACTATTCCCCACGTACCTCTTCCCTATCTATTTTCCCTTCTAACTACCTTCAGCCTCACAACATACTCCAATTTGGGATGCCATAGTCTCACTGGCTCTAGACGGGAGCAGCTGGGACTCTTGTAAGGTATTCACATATAAAAAACGTTCATCTACCCCACTACCTTCAGCCTCATACAATAACCCAATGATGACCACATAGTCCCACAGATCTTCTGACAGTTGCGACTCTACTGAGGAATATAAATAAAAATAAATTAAAACCGGCGTGTATTGATTGACCTCTCTGTCAATGTCCTGGCGAAGGTCGCTAAAGTTCATTATCAAATGTGACAAAATTCCTTTGGTAGCTCTAATTACATATTTGAAACTGGGTTAGTCTCGCACGACAAAAGCGCCCTTCCACCAAATAAACAACGGACGTAAAACGTATATGTACGGCGCGAAAGCTCGTAAAGCAAGATCCATTTCGGCAAAATTACAAAGCAAGTTCGAGGTGTAATTTCGTCATTTTTTCAAGCTGAGCATACAATATTTATAGGTTTATTCAAGCTGGGTAGAGTGGCGGCTTGTAGTTCTAGTTTTTGGATTATCGAAAAGTAATTTAGAAGTAATAAGAGCCTTCATACCGTTGATAGGTCATTCTGTAACCGAAGATGGATAGATAGGTGTAACTTGTAAAGTAACTAATAGACATGCTTATTAGTAGCACGAGAGCATGCGAATACTAATGAGCAAATGCTACTTAGTGGCATGTGCTTCGGGGACGTTGCTAGTATTGAGCATGTTCACAAATCAGAAGCCGATTTATCTGTGAGCATGCTTCTGGATTCGCAGGTGGATGGGGGAGTGCTCTAAGCAAGCGTGAATAGGCTTGCTTTTAAACATGCTCATTTGGATGTGATCTCAGTTCGCGGCATTTTTTGCAAAAATGGCCCGTTAAGAAGACGAAAAAAAATTGCTATGGGACACAGGGTCGCTAAAATACCCACAATAAATGTTGAAATTTCCCAAGAAATCCCCATCCTTTACCCCCAAAAAAAAATAAAACCGATACCGTTTACATAAGCGACTGGCGGGAAAAAAACTTACGTGTGTAAAGGCAGTCTAACGTATGAGATATATAATATTATTATGGGCTAAAGCAGTCAGACTGTTTGAACTATTTATAGGCGATGAGTCATAAAGATAAAACAACAGTACCTAGACATTATGGTACAATCCCGTAGCGAGGCGATCACCAAATTCCGTGAATGTGTGCTAGTTACTGTGTCTAGTGGCCACGGAAAACCCATTTGGCAGCAAGTAGATTAGATAGATCGGTACAGTTTGAAGTGTGTTATGATCGTGTACGTGTGTCTAAAGTTAGCTCAATGTGGTGAAATTTTCGAAAATTTTTAAGTACATTTGAGTTCATTGAACCAGATTTTACGTACGACTAACGCACATCGCAGACAAACGAAATTAGTGTGTTTGATAGTATTAGTACGTTAGCGTCAGTACGGTTAAAATTTAAGAATCCGACTTCGAGTACATCTCTGGCGCCGCGCCTTATGCAAAACCATATTCGTGCGTAAAGTTTGTTATAAAGCTACTGTCGTGTCGCCCGCCACCCACAAGGCCTATTTATTGGATAACCAACACCTCTGCCATAGGGCACCCCGAGTGGTTTGCTATGTTTGTTGGCTTAGCAGAGGTGCCCGGGTTCACGGGGTGAGGTTTGTCCAGGTTCTGGTGGCGGATGCGTCTGCCCTCCTGCTGCATGGCGGGCCGGATCAAGAGAGACTGCCTTTGAGGGTGGCCTTTTGACCTTTCCGGCCGGACTCTCGAGCCATCACCTTGCACCGCAGTTGGAGGGATGGATTGATACGTCCGTCACTCCTGGATACACTGACCCCCCAGATTCTTACCCACCTCTCATACTCTCATACCCTTCCCTTCCTTAAAAAGACCCTCCACACAGCATACCTTAAGATGACATAGGCCCAGATGGATTTTTTTTCCTCAGGGCCACCTGTGTGGAGCTAATGTAAAAAAAGGCCTGTACCAAGTCGATTACCAAATTGTTAAAGTTCCGGCACGTCGCTAAAAAACTTACTCTATGTATTCAACCAATTATTAACACTCGTTTTGGGGCTTTAACGTAGAAATAAATAGTGAAAATTAATATACGAGTAGATACTTACGTAGATACAAAACGAGTAAACATATATTTAGATCGTAAAAAATATCTTGGATTTGTGTTTACGCGGTAACAGAGTCACCTTTATAGTTTCCTACCAGTTTCCAATTTCCAGTGGGAGGAAATTAGGTAAAATGAATGTGCAATAATGTCTAAAACGGGTCCAAAATATATATCTGCTTATGATGTTACTGATCCAGATGAGAACGATTTTATCTCAAAAAATAAAGGGCTGTTTCGCTGCGTTTGGTTACTTAGCGGGGGTGCCCGGATTCATAGGTAAGGTTTGTTACGTCTTCTTGCATGGCGGGCCGCATCGGAAGAGATTAATTGAGGGAGACTTTAATATGCCCGTCACTCCTGGACACACTGATACCCAGATTCCTACCCACCCGTCATACCTTTTTCCTACCCAGAACTTCCTCTCCTTCATTTCCCTAAAAATACCCTAAACAGCATCCCTAAAGATGACATCGGCCCTCCACAGGGCATCCTGGGTTGAGATTGTGTAAAAAAAAAGAAATAGCTAAAAAAAAGCATAATGTCTAAAACGGGTCCAAAGATGATGCAACATCTACTCAAGACGATGCTGATCTATATCAGAACGATTTTATCTCAAAAACAACAAAGGGCAACAATAAAATTGGAAGTTTTGTTGTTTCTAGAATGAAAGCTATTTGGAGCCCCCACGTTGGGCGCCAGATGTAGGATCTCCCCCAGACTGGCATTTTCCAGACTGGCCTAATTATTATCGACGTCTCGGGGCACTTGTTTGGATTGACAAGGCCGGCACACCCGTAAGGCCTGGCCAACACACATTGCACCACGGGCCGCATTGAGGAACTAAAATTTTCCAAAGGCTGCACGAGTGGTGGAATGGTACAGATACGCGCCGCGGGCTGCACCTAAGGACGCCGCAGAACCAGGCGGCGTTTACAAACGTATTCCCCATTTTCCACTCTGTCTAGTGCAAATATCCACTAGTCTAGTGCAAAAATCCACTAGTCTAATGCAAATATTTTTTAATATAATATAGATATCGACAACTAGCGTGTCGGTGCGTTTTGCTTATTTTGAGATGTTACTTCTTGTAAGACTTAGGACCCTCCAAAATTCGTTAAAATTGACTGGTTTAAACTCAATCAACAGACGTTCGGTATACAAAACTAAACAATGTATTTTAGAAAAAAGCCAAACGTACAGACATAAGAGTATTTTCTTGTAACATAGTTAGTAAAATCTTAAAAATCGGTCCACTTTGGATTTAAAAAATGGGGAATACAAAACCTAGATTTTGATGGATTTATTTAGGTAGTATCAGCCTAAGGTGCAGTTGTCCCTTTCGTTCAGTATTCGGGAGAGTAAGAGCGACAGTGATAGCAACGGTTTGATCAAACACCTGTTGTTCAAATTTCTCGACGACCGAGTTTCCTTTGACCGAGGCCCGCTCAAAAATAAGAAAGAGAGATAAGTAAATACAAATGTTAGAGAGAGCGCGCTAATATTAAAAACGATAATATTTAAGCGAAATTTGTGAAAATGTTTAATAAAACACTACTCGTTTAAAATAGAGCAAAAATCTCGCGGGTAATGTCTAAAAAAGTATTTATAGAAACATTGTAATTTTTTTCATACATATAACTGAAAAGAAAAACGTGTTTATAATAATTTTCGGAGCATACTTTGTGATTTTTGAGGGAATTTCATATAATTGCCGTTTCGGCGTGGGGAATGTTATTTTCAAGAAAAACATACATTTTTTTAAGAGCTTTAAACTTAAATTAGATTTAAGGAAAATATGTTAATATCGGTAGAAATTAACATATTTTACTGGTCCGCGGGCCCAGACGGACGGCAAGGACGGTCCGGGCAAGGACGCCGCGGGCCGCGGGTTGGCCGGTCCTGTACCAAATACTAAACTAGTTCACAAAATTTTCGCGCGGAAACTATTTCCGGTTTTTCGTGAATGACGAATTAGCGGATCTAAAAATACGATGGCACTTAGTCACCAGTTGCCAGTTGCGTGGTGTGTTATGATTTATGGCCAGTTTTGCGATATTGACAAACAATTAGGAGTTATTTGTAGCAATGGTTTCTTATAATTATTATCGTTGTTCGATTGGTTAACAATAACCCCCCTCAGGCCTCGGGCATATTCTGTTAGAAGGTCAGAAAATTTCCGCTTCACAATAAAACCAAATAAATTAAATTTTCCGAATGTATCCGAAAACTAAAAATCGATTTGAATTGTGATGAAATACGCTTTCAAATTTAATTATTCAAAATAAACTTACCTATAATTTTTGAAATACGTATTAACATATTGAACGCAAACATAAGAATGTTTCAAAAGTGGCTTATCTTACGTTTTTCATAACTAAAATTACAGATGACGAAAAAAAACATACACATACTTTATTAGACATGTACTATAAACATCATCACCACCTCACTTTTTGTCCTTTCATAAAAAAAAAATCTCGAAATTATATACAACTTTGGATTCATAGAGGAGCACATTTTAATTTGTCTGTGATTAAATTCTAGATTTGAATATAAAGCGTGGTGTTATTGGTATTTTCTCCTTGTAACGCGCCGTTTAGTTTAGAAGACCGTATTTCTCACCATGGAAAGTAAGGAAGATAAAAGGATTTGTATGAGAACTATTTTGTTCCCAAAATCGAACAAATTAGCCTGGAAGGTTAAGATGTTATGTGTCATATTAGGTCCTTACATATGAAATTGGCGTTTTGTATGGGAGGAACTTTGTATGGGAGCTTATGGGAGTTTTGTATGGGAGCTTTTTCACCCTCCCAATTTGCTTCAAGTGGATTAAACAGTTTTATCACTAACACCGCAGTGACCGCAGCCTGCAGCTAACTCGGACGTGGTTTGCGATGGATCCGCTTCCACAATAGCCTTCAATTCTTCATTATCAACTTTGTTCTCCGGCCGTCCACGGGGCTTGTTCTGCAGGTCGAAATTTCCAGAAAGAAAGCGGAAAAAAAACAATTAAGGAAAAAACAAATTAATTATAATTTTCGAAACACAAATACATGAGTAAATAGCTGTATAAATTTGAATTTGGAATTCCTAACCAAAGAGAAAATATTTGAGATCAAAGTTGCCAGTACGGCAAAACGCCAATTTCATATGTAAGGACCCAATATTAACATTAGTCTTATCATAGATTTCGTCTTTCACGATATTTCCGAGTTTTTAAATCATCCCCATGAATTCATATGAAGAAATGTGTTCATTCCGAGCATGCCCAAGAGAAAGTCACTAGCCACAAGTAATAGCCATACTCCCGCAGGTAGAGAAATGTCAGAAATTTCTTCTGAACCGTGATGCTGTATTGAAGGATGATCTTAAATAGAAGGAGGAGTTAACCGTGTGTTTGATCATGAACGGTGTTAAAGTGTCCAATAGTCAGTTCGTTATATCATTGAAATGCCAATAAAACAAATATTGCAATTTCAGCTGAAGTCTTATTTCGTTCTAAATCTAGACACTGCAGTCAGTGTGTGTACCTTGATTCATTGACCTTTTTGACATGATGTGTTTGAATCGCGTTTCCTGTATGTGATTATCACACCTGAGTAAATCAGTTTACTTTGGTTTAGTGACAGCGGATGGTAACCCGAGTGGAGAATGCAGTCGAGCCCTCAGCGGAGGACATTGACAGTACACACAGTACTGACAGTACCTGCACACGGCAGCCAGGTACCCACTGACAGTTGACAGGCAGTGTGAGGTAATTCGATTAGCAGTCACACGGCAGACAAGACTAGTGCGATGTGTGGATTTAAAGGCCGATGATATCTCCATTTTGACCTATCCACCCGATATCGATCACAAACGACAATATGGGGTCTCCTACAATGAAACTTCCATTTTTTTTACAAATGTGTCATATTAATTCGAGCATGCTGAGCCGAGGGCAGAACTTTTTGATTTTTTGGAAAATATCTAATAGTTACTGAGACGTAATAAATACGGTGATCGGACATCTAGGAATCATGCAACTTCAACATCTCCTTTGAAAAGTCATCAAAAGTGATGAAAGAAAAAGTTGGTTAAGTAGGCTACTTTAGGTTAGGTCATAGGCTATTTTTAATTTTTTTTCATAACTTTTAATGATTTTTCAGAAGGATGTTGAAGTCAAAAAATTCCGAGTTGTTGTAGAACCGAAATATTTTATTTTTATTTATTGTTTGAAACATTTACAGAGTGTTAACAATTATTACAGTAATAAAATTGCAGTCGAGATGTACATAGATTTTAACACTCCTATTAAAGATGTTGAATGAAATGAAAATGAATATATCTACAAGGTGTTGGGTGTTAAGGGACGTACTTGACGTAACCAGTGATCCCTGACATCACTGGCTAGATGAAAGTCTCTACAGCGCCCTTGAGGTGATGTTTCACGAAAACGGCGCTATATAGGTACATTAGCCAAATATTATTATTATTATTTGGGGTTGGTTGTGTCTGTCCATGTACGTTGTACGTCTGTACATGTTTTTGAATTTAAGTGTCATTAAAAGAAAATGGGAACTGATTGAACTGTGAAGAATTGAGGCAAGCGATAAAGTACAACATACCTACCTATAAAATAATATTTTTAACAATTGTCATTTTCAAAATTGGCACTGATGTGTCAATAAAGACAAGCGATAAAGTACCTAGCTTTAGTAGAAAATAATTTTAATTCTAGTAAAGTCAGAAATCACAATTTTTCAAAAGTCTGCTATTTTTGCATTTTTAAGAAGGCGTTATTTATAAACCAAATAGATTAACTATAAGCAAAAGTATTAAAAACAATAGGAATTAATGGATTCAATAAAATGATAAAATTGTGCATCGATTGCAGAATGCAATTACTAAACTTGTAAAAGTGGCCTTGACGTTCTTAGTGCATTATTGGGTCGTAAGAATGTGTGGAATGCATCCGGTAAAAGCGAAATCAAAACAAATCATTTCGCAAAACTTGTTTCGGTAAAGGTACTTGAAGAAGAGCTTGTCGAACGAAAACGTCCCTAATAACTAATCTGAAATATCATGGAATTTCTTTCCTACAGTTTTAAATTTTTCTGTGTTTCATCTGAATTGACGTCTTCTGAGAACTCCGGACGGAAAGACAAGTTAAAAAAAATATTTTTTAAGTCAAGAAATATAACAAAACTAATAAAAAATATAGGTTCCAATGGGCGAGTTGGTTAAGGCGCCGTGTCCCGATAAGGCAAGATATCCTGGGTTCGAGTCCCAGCTGCGACCGTAACGTTTTTATATTGTTCTATTTCAAGTTTCGTTTAGATTTATTAGTATTATCTTCTTCTTCAATGGTATATATTTGTTTAGTTCATATGAAGCAGTTACTTTGTGATGTGTCATTATAATTTAAAATAAAACAATATATAACGGTATATATATATTTTGTTAACTAAATGAAGACAATATTAGCGAAACTCAATCGAAAATCTGAAAACAGAAATATGACCCAATCGGATAGGAACACATTAGCTTAGTTGGTAGAGCCAAGCCCCGGTAGAGCGAAGATCCTGGATTCGAGTCCTAGATGTGACCGTATCTCTTTCTGATTTTTCTGTTTTCAGATTTTCGATTGAGTTTCCCTAATATTGTCTTCATTTAATTAAATATTACAATTTGAGATTTGGCTCATTAATTTAAAAATAAAAAAATATTTTTTTATTTATTTACTAGTTGAAATCCCCGGGTAGCCCGGGTTTTACGCAGAGTTTTAGGAACGTACAGCATTTTTCATCATACTTTGAATGTCAAATGTGAAGTAATATCTACCTCTTCGATATATTTTTAATTTAGTCGATGGTGTCCCTCTATTAGATCCTATTGAACAGGTCAGATAAATCTTGCCAATATTTGATAGTTAGCATTCGACGAGCGATTTTCCATTAGGTCCAGAAAACGGTAAGGTCACAACACTATCAACTACTATTCATTCATTTGCTTCAAGCTATCTTTAAACTGTGATTTATGTGACGGCTGCTAAATGATAAATCATTCAAATAATGGGACACACGACACTATATAATATTCTGAACACAAAATGTGCATTCATGACCGACTTTGAATCAGAATACGAAATTACTTAAGGTAATGCTAAGCAATGCAAAATCGTGTGATTTTGGTTTGAAAATTGGATCGCTTGGAAATATTTTAGATGCATTAATTATTTTTTTTTTACAATAGGTCCACACAGGACGCCCTGAGGAAAACAATTTCAATCGGGTCCAATGTCATCATTGAGGATGCTGTTTGGAGGGTCTGGTAGGTAAGGTATGAGGTGTGGGTAGAAATCTGGGGTTCAGTGTGTCCAGGAGTGACAGACATAATATGAATCCTTTCCTCTGTGGTGCAAGACGAGGGAGTCCAGCTAAAGAAATTAAAAGGTCTGCATCAACCAGCCTCACCCGATTCGGCCCGCCACGCAGTAGGTGGGCAAACGTATCCGCCGCCAAGACCTAGACAAACCTCAAACCATGAACCCAGGCACTATTTAGAAAATGATCGTAAAACATTTAATTATTCGTGCCTGAGCTTAGTAAAATAAAATAAAACGAGCTTTTTGGCGATGTTTTATTCGTGAATAAGAGTATTTCATTTCATTAATTCTTTCCGAAAAAAATCTCTTGAAAAGCATGTTGTTCCTTCTGAAATATTTCAACGACGCAGATCAATAGAGAAATAACAGAGAAAAATGACATATTTAACTAATTTTTGGATTTATTGTCCTTTACAACATTTTAATATGCGCTATCGATATTACGACCCAATTCATTTATTTGATTCACTACATCGTGCAATTTCTTAACCCATTCACTTTTACGTCATGTAATGTATTCTCATTTCTATGTCCATTCGCTCTACATTTTTTTCAAAACTAGCACAATATGTAACTTACCTAGTACAAAGCGTTCGTAGATATGGAATGTTGAAGTGGAAAGAAGATGAATCTTACCTGAAACAAAAAGAAAAGAAACCAATTAGATGAGAAGAGCAAAGGCCAGGTTACGTAAAAGTAGAGATATTTACATATTATAATCTCAACAACTGATGATAGCGGCCTCCATGGAAGAGTGGCAAAGCTCATTGGCTCCTTACCTAAATTGACCGCATTGTTTTTGACTTTAAGAGGAAACGTAACGGATTTTTGTCCATACAAACGTATTTCCCAAATTCCTCTCTAGATTTTGACACTAGTGCAAATATTTTTTAATATAATATAGATATCAACCACTAGCGTGTCGGTACGTTGTTTTTTTTGGGGTAAGTTACTTTTTATAAGAGTTCGGAGTTCGGAGGACTTTCCAAAAATCGTTAAAATTGACTGTTGTGAGCCATCAGAACCCAAAATAGATAAATAAAAAAAACATACAGTACAGACGTACAATATTTTCTTCTAATACAGTTGTAAAATTTTTTTTTAAATAAAAGTTTTTGGGAAGAAAAATGTGGAATACAAAACCTCGATTTTGACTATTTTATTTAGGTATTATCAACCAAAGGAGCAGTTGTCCCTTTCGCTCAATATTCGGGGGAGAAACAGTCACAGTGACAGTGACAGCAACAGTTTGCTAAAATATCATTAAAATTTCTCGGCGACCATGTTTCCGCTTAATCCGTAATATAAGTATCAAACATTAAAATGTATTAAATTCGGGTGACAATGTTTCGGATACCGGTTAAGTTGATTAATCCGGATAATATTGACTTCCGAGAATTTCTATAAAATTATGTCATTTTGGTCGCTGTGGGGTTTTTCTGTTAGTGACGAATTGTGCTCCGAGTTCTGACATTTGTCTAAACGGAATGCTAATTTGTGGTTTATATTGTTCTGCATAATCCCAGAATGTGCACAGAATAATAGATTACTCCAAAGTCTCATTATTCGACCAACAGCTGTGTTGCGCTAAAGGCAAGTTTGGTTTGATTGGGCCCGTATCAAGTATTCTTGTAAATATGAACAAAATACTGCTTTATTAAACTGTCAACTGTCAAAATACCAGGGGAACTGTGGACTTCCATTCACGGAATTATTGTTATAGATTTGTAATAAGTTCTGTGATTTTGACCTATTTTTAAAGGAGGGTCTTATTATTATAATACAATTTAGTGTGTTTCTTAATCTCGCTTTTAAATATTATTTGAATTTTCAATTTGGGAGGCAGGTATGGGTATCATCGCTCAGGAAAAAAATTGGATAACCAACGCCTCTGCCACATGTCACCCCAAGTGGTTCGCTACATTTGGTGACTTAGCAAGGGAACCCGGTTTCATGGGGTTAGGTTTTTCCCACCTACTGCACGGCAGGCTGGGTCAGGAGAGTGGTTAAGACCCTTTGACCTCTCCGGCAGAAGCTTTGCCTTGCACCGCAATGGGAGGGAAGGACTCATATGTCCGTAACTTCGGAAAACATCGACACCAGAGAGCCACCCACCCCTCATACCCATTTCCTTCCCAGAATGTCATCTTCCCATAAAAAAGACCCTCCACACCACATCCCCAAAGATGACATAGGCCCTGAGAGATTTTTTTCCTTAGAGCCACCTGTGCGGAGTCTATTTATATATATTTTCTTCGAATTGTCTATTTTATAAATCAGCTTAATACTAGTTTTGTTTTTTGTGTCTACATTTACTGTTCTTATTTTTACTTTGTATTTCGCATAGCCTTTAACATAGCCTATATACGACTGTCACGATACGGGTGCGAACCTAGTATGGTGGTCGTGACACTGCAAATGAATATTGCACCGTGAAATCTGTACAATGATAAAAACAAATTAATAAAAAACTATACACTCAGCAATAATTCGCATGTAGACATAATGTGTACTAGATAGAGTTAGAAATATCGGATAGAGGGAGTCGATACAATTGAGGCAACGGTGCGTTCTTCCCAAACCGGTTTGGAGTAACATCCTCCCGCTTCCAGACAACACCCACCCACCCCACCCATTCTGTGGGGATCTGGCGAGCCAGTGCTAGTGCTAGTGCCAGCAGTTGCAGGTTACAGGCAGACTGACATTCCAATAACCGACAGACTCACACTGTCTGCTCTGTCTGCAGTCGGCTGTGCTGCGGACGAGGTGTTATAAGATTCTCAAACTTATTCAGTTCACGGCCCCACCTACATAACACGACCATGAGGTGTTTTAATCAAAAAGCTTGTACAATTTAACTCTGCAAAATAACATTATATTTATAGTATGTTCGACTACCACAACACGGGCATCATGTGTCTAGCATGGTGGCGGAAAAATCCTCAATTCATATAACAAACAATTCAATGTTCGCTACGTTTGGTGACGTAACATGGGTGCCCGAATTCATGGGGTGAGGTTTGTCTAGCTATTGGCGGCCAAAGCGTTTTCCCACCTACTGCGTGGCGAGCCGGATCGGGAGAGATTGCTTGAGCGATGCCTAACCTAGACCTTTTCAGTCGATTTATCTCGACCCATCGCCTTGAACCGCAGTGGGAGGGATGTATTCATATGTCTGTCATTCCTAGACACACTGACCCCCAGATTCCTACCCACCTCACATACCTTTTCCTTACCAGAACTTATTCTCTCTCCTTTCCCTAAAAAGACCCTCCACACTATCCCCAAACATGACATAAGACCCTGAGGTATTTTTTTCCTCAACGCCTTCTGTGTGGAAAAAATAACTAACAACAACAAAACATTGTGCACAATTTACCAATTTCAAACCATAAAATTACCTTTAATAATAACTTATAACTTGGTATGGATATCAAACGAATTTATAGTGTCGATTTTTTGTATACGCTGATATGTATACTATACAGAGATGTAGTTTTTTCCTTGATGCAATTTTTTTTTAAATGAAAATATGTTTTATACATTTATACTTATGTTATTCGGCGCTATATCCTCTCTGCACACCTTTTCCGGGACACTTAATTATATTTTGCGTAATTAGGTACACCATATCTTCTCTAAACCGACTGCATGTTGTAAATAAGTATGCCGGGGGGCCAACTGTTGGGGGATCAACTGTCATGGAACCCTGTATTCTTGTCTTTACAACATTCAGTTCAAGTTTGGGAAGCAATGGGTTAACGGTATCAAGAGGCTGCGGTAAGTACAGAGGTTCAACGATCAATGGTTGATGGCTTTAAATTAGGATTACCGTATTATAAATACACGGAAATCCGAGAACACTCTCGTCCAGGCTGTAGTGGCACAGCGCGCACCTACCATCTTAGACGGGGAATTTCCCTCAACCCCAGATGTGACATCTGTTTTGATGGTGGACACTGCAACCTGCTCGAAACGCACGGCAACCCAAAAGTTAAACATGATAATACTTATGGTCGTGAAATATAAAATCATATCTTATATTGTATTATTTTTCTTTATATGGCAGAAGACAGAGAATTACACACAACGCGACCGCTCTGAAGGGTTATTCGGTATCTTTTATCGATAGCGTAACTCGTCTTAAGTCGGCCGTGTACGGCACATTTTGATAGTTTTCTTAAATGCGTTATTCCGTATCGCGCTAAATACTGCACTTGCGTTAAGACACCAACTCTTAAAAGTAATTACCCCAATGACAGAGATGACGGCGCGTTTACCGCGTAATCCTCGTTAAGAGATTTCAGTTGCGGGAAAATTTGCGATTCGAATGTCATCGCGTACAAAAATGAAAATAATACAATAAACGGATAGTCATTGATGAACGCCGATAACGCACGGCGGGCGCCTCCCGATATTTGACAGATTTACCTTAATTGTCTCTTAACGCTGACACGCAAAATATAACACAAAAGATACAGAATCGCCTTCTGTTCCGCTGAATTAAACAATATAACAAAAATTAAAAAATAGAATTATGATTTATAATGATTAAATACTATAAAAATCACGCGAAAACCATTTAATACGACAACTAGTAAGTGCTTCTGAACAATACAATGCTCGATTCATATAGACAACGGCTGAGAGATGTGATATTTTATCAATGATATGTTTTCCATCAATAAACGTACTGATATCGGTGTATGCGAGTTACGCATCAGGGTGAGATATGTGTTAAAGTCAACTAACACGGAGAAATCTGAGGGACATTTCCGGTTCTACTTAAAGACGAGGAATTGCCATTGACCTTAAAATTTCGACTTTTTCGCTTCCATTCGAGAGAAATGCAATTGCAGTTAATGAAAAAATCATTAATTTTAAGGTTGAGGACAATTGCTTATCTCTAGGTAGAACCGGAATAAGTCGTTAATTTTAAGGTTAATGACAATTCCTTATCCTTAAGTAGAACCAGATTCGCCCCCCAAACTCGTTAATTTTAGGGTTGAGGACAATTCTTCATCCTTAAGTAAAACCGATATCGCCCCTTAAGTCGTTAATTTCAAGGTTAATGACAATTCCATCTACTTAATTAGAACAGGAATTACCCCTAAAGTCGCTAATTTTAAAGTTAACGACTATTCATTACCTTATTAGTACCAGAACCGCACCCAAAAGTCGTTAATTTTAAAGTTAATGACAAATCCTTATCCTTAATTAGAAGCGGAATCACCCCTTAAGGTCGTTAATTTTAAGGATAAGGACGATTCCTTTTCCTTTGGTAGAACAGGAATAGACAACCTGAAATAACAATTAACGTAAAAGTCCTTCATAAATTTTAGGTTAAGGACAATTGTTATTCCTTATCGTTAAGTAGAACCGGAATCGCCCTTGCGTACAATGAAAGTGCTTAAAAACTTATTTGGCCATTCAGCCAAAGTACGTGAATATCCAATGGCAAAATTGCCTCCGGTATGGCAGCCACGTTTTGGTGATATACTAGTGCGTTTCAGAAAGCCTATAGTATTCCAATGAGGTTGTGAGGTCGTCATATATTATATTTCCTCCTCCCGGAAACAGCTGTTGCGCCGCGCTGAATGCTAATCTCGCGCAGGACGTGAACAGGAAGCCACCGAAGAGACTGGCGATACAAGTGACGAGACAGGAAGCCATGATACTGCGCAAGATGACGCAAGAGGAGAACAATTTAGGATTGTTGTGAATCATTGAAAAGTAGGGACAGATTAACACATAACACTTAAATATTAATTAATTACAGTAGCTAATTAAGAAAACAAGCACAGCCCGAAAAGCAAATCAAATGCTTTACTTCCTATAGAAATTGAAGTTATTTCTGTGTACCAAGCTTGAAATAAACAACAACATCAATTAAGATCGATAAAAACTTTCACTAATTAACCATCACGCGGTTTTCACAGGGGTAGGCAGAGAGGACGGACCGACAAACAACTCGGTCCTTTATTTATTTATTTATTTATTTATACTGGGTTTTACAGATGTTTACACTTACATGAGAACAATCCAGTTATAAAACTCAGTTATTACACAATTATAAAAATCTACAATTACATACAATTAAATACAAATAAATACAATTAGAAAAACAAAAACATCACAAATAAAAATACAGAATTATATACAAGGTCACTCAAGTAACACATTGCAATGAGTGGTAAAAGACATATGAAATACGCGAGCATGCATAGAAAGACAATTCACACAACATAATTAGTTAGTACTTTTTAACAGCGCTAGAACTTTTTTTTTAAATCCGTACAAATTGTCAACGAAAATATCCACATCAGCGCACTCTATCTTATTATACAGTCGACACATCTGGGTCAGAGGGCTAAAGTAGGCGATATTATTTTTAAATGTATTCATATGAAAAATGTTATGGCGTCCTTAACAATGGGAATTGGGGACATTAATTTCAATACTGTTAAGACATAATGTAGTATCAAGATGGCCGTGAATAATTTTATGTAAACATATTAGATCAGTCAATTATAATAATAATAATAATAATAATGATTTATTGTTTTTCTTTCTTTACAAACATCTAAAGATAATGATATCCTCACTGGGATTTCCCGTGCTGAGGATTTCATTTACATATTATAATTTAATTATAAGAAATTAATATGAATTTGTTATAAACGTATAGGTATCATGTAGTATTTTGTTAAATAATTAAAAATTAAATTTAAAAAAAAAAATTATAATTCAGATCAGTAGATTCGGTTTTAGTCTGTATTTGATATCAGTATATTTTCTATTTCTGTTCTCCCTATATTTAGTATCCAGCTTTTTATTTGAGATTTAAATGTTATACTGTTGAGGTTTTTAAGTGAGAGTGGTATTTTATTGTAAAGTTTAATACCATAATACAAGAAGCTTTTTTGCCCAAATGTTGTGTTAGTAGTTACTTGTTGGATATGTTTTTGACCATAAGATCTAGTGTTTCTAATGTACGTGTAAGTTGTCATTTCTTGGGTTTTGTACTTATGAATGTAAATGAGTATAGTTTTAGAATACAGTTGTTTAATTGACATGATGTTAAGATTGTTGAAGATTTCATCAGTGCTAGTTCTTACAGGAACTTTCAGTATAATTTTCATTATGGATTTTTGAGTTTTAATTAGTGGATTTAGTATGTTTTTATTTGCACTGCCCCATCCGATAATACCGTATTCTAACAGTGATTGGCAGAGAGCCATGTAAATCTTGATTAAGTCTTTTTTAATGAGGACATTCCTGATAGTTTTGAAAAAATAACTTAGTTTTTTAATTTTATTATTTAAATAGGTAATGTGTTCGGTCCATTTTAAGTTTTGGTCAATTTTTAGACCCAGATACGTTATATGGTCAACGTTTTCTAATGAAGGACAATTACAATGCTCATTTAAGTGATGCTGACTATGAATTTTCAAGTTCAGGTTTTCTTCAGAGTTTTTCTTATTTTTTATTTTGAAAGTGATGAATTTGGTTTTATTAGCATTAAGTGTAAGTGAATGGTAGTCTAGCCAATTTTTAATTCTTTTAAGTGTGTCTTCTGCTTTCTTAAATGTTTCTGCCCAATTTTTCCCATTTATTAGGAGAACAGTATCATCCGCAAAACTGATGATTTCTCCGTCACATTCTATGTGGCATAGGTCATTAATATAAATAAGGAACAGAATCGGACCCAGAATACTTCCTTGAGGCACCCCGAATTTGACATCAATACACTCACTGGTTATGTTGTTAAGTTTCACAGTTTGCTTTCTATTTCCCATGTAACTTTTTAAAAATATAAGTTCATTATCAGTAATTCCTAGGTTCTCTAGTTTTTCAAAAAGATGTGAGTGATTTATTGTGTCGAACGCTTTAGAAAGGTCGAGAAATATGCCAATGCATTTTTTATGAGAGTCTAGAGAATTTTTAATATATTCAATTACTAAGGCTATGGCGTTGGATGTTCCTAAATTTTTTCTGAAGCCAAATTGTTTTGGTGATAATAGTTTATTTGATTCTAGGTAGTCGACGAGTTGAGTTTTAACTGTTATTTCTAAGATTTTAGATAATGTGTTTAGAATTGTGATTGGTCTGTAGTTATTGATATCTTTACGATTTCCTGATTTAAAGATTGGTGTAATAGTCCCTATTTTGAGTTGAGATGGAAATCTGCTTTCTGTGATAGATTTATTTATTAGAAAGAGCATCGGTTCGGTAATTTCATCTTGTAAGAATTTTATTGTTTTCATTGTGATTTCATCACTACCAGATGAGGATGTTGATTTGAATTTAGATAACATTAGTGTTAGTTCTTGTTTAGTGATTGGTTTTAGGGCAAATTTAATACTTTGTGGATTTGGGTGTTTGTTTATGTTCGGGTTAAAGTGTTGAGGTTTGGTTATTTTGTTCGCTAAATTCGAGCCTATGTTTGCAAAAAAATTGTTTGTGTAGTTAATTAGTTTATGTACGTTTTTGTTGACCGAGAGTGTACCGTTATCTGTGTTGATTTCTTCCAATGGGTTTGTTTTGTTTTGATCTGTGTAGGTGATTTCTTTAATTATTTGCCAGATAAGTTTTGGATTATTATTGGATTGATCTATTTTAGATCTGTAGTAATTTTGTTTAGCCGATTTAGTAAGATTGGAGCAGATGTTTCTATAGTTTTTGTAAAATAGTTTTAAAGAAAAGTCATAAGGATTGTTTTTTACTTGCTGATGGATCTTGTCTCTTTTTCTTATACATTTAAGTAGGCCAGGTGTGATCCAAGCTTTTTTGATAATTTTATTGTGTGAATAAGTGTAAGTTTTTATTGAAGTGTGGTTTTGTATTTTTAATTGCAAGTGTTCAATAAACATTTTCCAAGCAACTTCTATGTCTTCAGCTTTATATATTGACTCCCAGGTTTCAGTTTGTAGTGATTTTTTTAGTTTTGTATAGTCTATAACACGTTTATTCCACGTTAAATTTTGAATCGATGGTCGATTTTTCTTTGCATGAATGTTAAGAATTAAAGTGTAGTGATCAGTGATGGTGGATTGATGTATGATTGTGGAGTATTTTTTATTCGTTTTTGCCATTATGTGGTCAATGCAAGTTTGCGAGGGGATTGATTTATTCATTTTGTGATCCACTCTTGTTGGTTCCCTTATTGCGGCAGACATCCCGTGGGAGAGGAGGAGTAATTGGTACTCCTGTGTTTGTGGATGTTGCCTTCCAGTATCCAGTATATTAATGTTAATATCCCCAATAATGAACAGGTTCCTGATGTTTCGTTCTTGAAGTAGTATGGAGTCTAGTGATCCAAGAAATGGTGATAAATTTGCAGATGAAGGCGATCTGTAGATAGCGAAGATGCATGTATCTTGATCGAGTTTTATTTTCAAACAGTTTGCGTCTTGTAGTTCAATTTCTTCTATTTTGCATTCCATCTTAATTTTACAATATACAATTACTCCGTCGTTTTGATGTTTGTGAAGTTTAGTATTGAAGACTTTGTAGTTGTTGATGTTTTTATGCACATATGTTGAGGAATTTATCCAACATTCTGTGAGGATTAATAAGTCAGGTTCTAAATTTAATTCATTTATCAGCACAGTGAAATCCTCAAAGTTTTTGTTAATACTTCGAATGTTTTGATGAATTATGTTCAGGATCGGGAACTCGTCCTGGAGTATACGGTTTAACATGCAGGTATTTGTGGTGATTATTGGTTGAGGTATCAGTTTTTCAAGTGTTTCCGTTGTGAAAGAGGCCATTATAAAGATATAGAGTAGATGGAGTGTATATAGGGGTTTTTTTTTTTTTTAAATCATCTTAATAGGTATATCGTTGAGATGTCTTATTTCGATAACCTTTGAGTCTTTAGTTTTTCTTATAAGAATTTTTCCATCTTTAACCCAAACATATTTATATTCTTTTTCTAGGGCTCTTTGTTTGGTGTTCCAATGTAAATTTTTGTAGTACTGTGTTAATGCCGCATTTAGATAGACATATTGGGCTCCTTCCCCGTTGAATTTTTTTATTGGGTCACTATGTTTAGCAGCTAACATGATGTGTACTTTTTTATTGTCTACAAAATTAATTGTGATTTTTTTTTGGTTGTTTGGTTTGGAAGTTGTAATTTTAAAGGTGTCCTCTGGTGATATGGTAACGCCTGCGAGCTCAGCGATCTGGCTCACAGTATGGGCTGGGGGTATGTTTTCCTGTAATTTAAGGCCGCTTATTTCAATACTGTTTAACAGGGCTGATTGTTCAATGTCTGCCAGGTGAACCTCCACCGTAGCCAATCTTTTCTCCTTTTCTGCCATTTCTTCCTTAAGTTTGTTTATGTGTTTTGGTGTATCCATGATTTGCGACAGTTTGTTTAGGATATCGTCATATTTATCGTTAATAAAGCTGTTAAACGTTTTTATTTCTTGAAGCTCAGTTTCTATTTTTTTAAACATAACTGATTTCATTTCCTCGAATTTTGAATTGATGAATTCGAATATAGGGTCATCTTTGGTATTTTTGTTAGACCTTGTTTCCATGATTTTAGTTGGTTTGGACATAGGGCTAAATAAATAATCCAATGTGCACTAAAAAAACTTTGACCGATTTACTGCGAACTGTCACTTCCACTTTATAAGTTGAATAAATTAACTTGTACAACTTAGTAAGTCACTGTTTATTATGGAATACTATCAATTTTATGTTTAAAATTATATTTACACTTTGAAAATAGGGAGTGAGTAAACTTTTTACTGTATTAAAAATGTCGTAAATTATATCACTTTTTCATTGGCTTGGTTAGTTTTGATTTTGTATAACTGGAGTAAAACCGTATGGTTTTGACTACATAAGACACTTAAAAGACAAAACTAAAATACCAGCAGCAATTACTGCACTTTTTTATGGTTTCTGTCACTTTTATTAAATATATTTTTTTAATTTTGCGGGAGCAAACAAAAAACAGACTTGTCACTGAAGTATTATTGTTGTATATGCCTTCTAGTTTTAAGTGTATCAATCTTGAAGTAATCACGACGTACATCGTATGATCTGAGATGGTCGTGTAGTCCACATTTGAAGGATAACATTCTTAGTAATTTTTTTTGAACTGATTCTACAATGTTTTCATATTTGCAGTAATGTGGATTCCAAATAGTGCTTCCATATTCAAGTTTACTTCTAATTAAGGCATTGTAAAGTGTTAGAATTGATTGAGGATCTTTGAAAGGTTTACATATTCTGTGAATAAATCCCATCATTTTTAATGATTTGCACTTAATGTTGTTAATATGTACATCAAATATGAATTTAGAATCAAGAGTGATTCCTAGATCCCTTATTGAAGAAACTTTTTTGAGAATAATATTATTGATAACATAAGAAAAATCCTTAATAATTCTATTTCTAGTAAAGTTTAAAATGTAACATTTGTCAACATTTAAGTGCATATCATTGACAGTACACCAGTTATTGAGTGTGTCGAGGTCATTTTGAAGCAGCTGATGATCGGAAACAGACTTAATTTTACGAAAAATTTTAAGATCATCGGCGAAAAAAGCATAATCACAGTTTAATTTCGAGCCAAGGTCATTTATGAATATAAGAAAAAGCAGGGGGCCAAGATTTGAACCCTGTGGTACACCAGAAGTTACAATTATAGGGGATGATTTGTATCCATTAATAAGAACTAATTGAGTTCTGTTATACAAATATGATTTCACCCAGCGTAATAGGTCTCCATGTATTCCAATTTGTTCAAGTTTTTTTAGTAAGATGGAGTGGTTAACTCTATCAAAAGCTTTTTGGAAATCAGTATAAATTGTATCTACTTGTAATCTTTCATTAAAAGAATTACAAACATAATTACAAAATTCCAAAAGATTTGAGTTGATTGATCTTTGAGGAACAAACCCATGTTGCCTAGTTCAGAGAAGGGGTTTAAAATGTGAAAAAATACTTTTATATATCAGAGATTCAAAAACTTTAGCAAAACAGGATAGTATACTGATTGGCCTATAATTTTTTATTAAAGATTGGTCTCCCGATTTTAATACTGGGACCACGTGTGCTTTTTTCCACAGATCGGGAAAAGTTCCCGTGGTAAGGGATGCATTAAAAATTATAAAAAGCGGTAAACATAAAGAGTCTGCACAGCAACTAACAAAGAAAGGAGGAATTTTATCAGGTCCTGGGCCCTTACTGGGATCTATTTTACTCAAAAAACATTTTATTTCATCTGCACTAATATGTATTTTACCCAAATTGCTTTGATTGTGTTCAGTTATGTTTGGCATTGAATCATTAGTAGATGATTCCGACTTGGTATAAACAGATGAAAAATATTTAGAGAATATGTTTGCTATGTTTTCACCGTCATTCGCGGAAATATCGTCAAGATGCATTACTTTAGGAATACAATTATTTTTTCGTAATGATTTTGAGTACGACCAGAATAACTTTATGTTACCTTGCAGACCACTTTCGACAGAGTTGATATATGATTTATAACATTCACTTTGTATTTTTTTTGTAAATTTCCTTAAATAAGAGAATTCCCTATAATCTGACTCATAACCATGTTTTTTTACCTTAAGTCTGACTTTGTTTTTTTTCTTAAGAAGAGCAATCAATTGCTGATTAAACCAGACAGGATATTGATTTTTTGTTTGAGTACGATATTTTTTAAAGTATTTGTCAATAATTTCCCACAATTTTTCATATAATAAGATTACCATGCTATTCACATTTTTATTTTTAAAGAGACCTATCCAATTAACAGACAATAGATCCTGTCGACATTCATCAAAGTTTCCCTTCCTGAAGTTATATTTTGAATCGCTTCTATTCATTTCTAAGAATTGATCTTTATTTTGTTTCACTATAATTTCAAATGAAGGGTGATATTGATCCAATTTGGTTAAGCCTGGTGCTATATGTATATCAATGTTAACTTTATCTGAAAAAACAAGATCCAATAAATTTTCATTTCTATTTAGTACATAATTGAATTGATACAAATTGCAAATTGATGAGAGATTGACAAGACTATGTGCTTTCATGCTTTTATAATTAGAAGGGGAAAGTACATTATTTTTGAATGAATTGTCAGGTATCCATTTAATTTCGGGCAAATTAAAATCACCAACAAAAATAAACTGCGAATTGGAAGTTGAAAACTTTAAATGCAGATCCTGTAATTTTTCAATATGTTTACAATAATTATCAACGGTTACACTAGGAGGAATATAGAGGATGCATATAAAGATGAGCGAGTTGGAACGAGACTTAATTACAAGCCACAAATCTTCATTGTCACTCTCCCACTCCGTTTTTCTTGACACAAGAAGTTTTTTAGAAACGGCGGCTAGAACTCCGCCACCTTCTTTAGACACAGATTTGGTTGACTCACGATCTCTTCTAAATATTACATATCTATCATCAAACAATTCTTCACTAAATATCGTTGAGTTCAGCCATGTTTCGGAAAAACAAATAATGTCATAATTATTGATTAAAATATTATTGCGTACACTTACAGTCTTTGTTCGAATACCCCTCACATTTTGATATAATATATTTAATGCATCAACAGCAAGTACCTCGCCATCTATTTCGGTATGCTTAGATGCCATAGTCAATGGTGGAGAGGTCCTTCAATAGTGCTGCTTTGTAGGCCGGACAATCCTTATCTCCGGTGGGATGGGCACGCGAGGCTGCAGGCTTTCCAAAACGTGCGCATGTGGCGCAACTGGGTGCTGCAGCAGCAGCGGGGCAGGCCTCATGCGCGTGTCCTTCTACACCGCAGTGGGAGCATCTCTTGGTATCTTTACAATACTTGTGCGAGTGTCCGACCATTTGGCAATTCAAACACACTGTAAGTCCAACAAAGTCACGCACACCGCAAACGGTCCAGTCCACAAATACGCGTCCTTGTTGCACCAACGCATGACGAATGTTAGCAGGCACCGAGTACACTCTGTGGCTAGACGGTCCGGTTCGAGCTCCAGCCATATGACTTAATTTGCACTTGGATACACACTCTTTGAAGTCACCAGCTTCAGAGATTCCGGAGAGGGCCTTCTCTAAGAAGTTCTCGTCTGAAAGTTCACGGGGCACATTAAAAAATATTATTCTAGGCTGCCTCTTAATTGGAAGACGGGCACTCAGCAAGTCGGAGCTAGATATAATAGGATCATTTAAAAGCCTTTCTTGTTCTTGGCTGCTGGCAGTGTGGATAATTACTCCTTTGTTTTTGATATTTTTTACTCCCGTTATCCTTACTCCTAACTGTGATGGCTTAACGATGTCCTTAATTATTTTTTGTGCCATCGCTATCATCAACCCCCGGTAGTTTTGGAAAAAAACATACAGATGGTCTCGGTTTCCCTATTTTGATGCTGGTACGAGTGAGTGGTGGGGGCACTGGGAGTTTTTTCTTTGTGACTTCAGCGAAAGAAAGGCTAGCCTCTGTAGCATCAGCCACTCGGCGCATTACTGGACCCAGATCTGATTCAAGCTGTTGGATTTTATCCAGTAGCTGTTTTGCATAATTTTCCGCCATTTTCTTCTCAGCCTGCAAGACCTTGATGTTAGCTAGGGCCGAATTTAGGTCTCCTCTAAGTTCTTCCTTCTCTAGCAAAAGTTGTGCAACGGAGCCGAGAACAGTTGTCACGTTTCTTGATACTTTGAGCTGCTGCTCTTTGGAGACTTTGGATGGTTTTTCAGCCAAAGCGTCCTGTAGGGCTTTTAGGGCGATTTGGGTACCGGATAATGTCTGGTGTCCTGATACATGACTAATGTCAGGGTTGGTTTCGGCTTCAATCTCCTCAGCGTCTGAGTCCGATTCTTCAGATTGGGAGGTGTAAGGGGAAGCAATAATAGGGCTTTTAACAGAGTTCTTTTTTTTCCCCATAATTATTACACATATGTAATTTCACTTCAATGTTAAAAAAGTATTTATCTTCAAAATAAAATAAGTTTCGATTTGTGATGAAAGTATTCAAAGTTCACAACACTTAACAACCAATTAGAGCCCGGAACAGTGAGCTCATAATCAAACGCAGCCAATAAACGCACTTGCTGCCGTAAACATCACTGTGGTACTTTTGTATGAGAAACAACTATTATGGAAAATAAGTTTATTACTATAAAATATGCTTAAAATCGAAGAATTCACAAGAATAACACTTCCACAGGTTGAACGTTCGTTGTTTTTTACGATAAATAGTTTTTTTTCTTCCGGCGGATTTGTTTTAACTTGTATTTTTCTTGGTATAAATAACAGCTTGACAGAACACGACAAGTACGTACGGTAGGTAGGATCTTAAAAAGACACACAATCCTTGCATCATTCACATTCGTACATCATCTCATACATACACATCTATTATTTTGACTCTTGACATGGCTCAACTCAAGTATCGGATTCACTTGATCGTGCCATGTCTTCCTCGGGCTTCTTCTGCCATTCACATTTGCGTCATATATTTTCCTTAGACTCATTTCTTCATTTATTCACTCTTCATCTTAATCGTACTCATTTTGCTTATCAGCCTTGCATTCTTTGCGAATCTCCACATTTCTCACACGATCATACATGGTTCTACCACACAGGCCTCAGGGATCTAATTTCTACAGCATTCAGTCCACTTTCATTCTTCCTCTGCAAGTTTCATGCCTCACTGCCGTACATCAGGGTAGGTGCTAGCACTTCATTGTGAACTGCTAGCTTCACTTCTCTGGAGAGTTTTCTTTTAGAGCCAACCGTTTTCAGTCCTCCATTAATGGAGTTGCCTGAATTTACCCTTTTTCAATATCTCTATCAGCCTTCCCATCTCCCGTAAGCATGCTTCTCATTCGCATTTAAATAAATAGATTGAAACCCACAATTCTGAGCTTTAAAAAATTAACCGTCATGCCGTTTTCCGCAGAGGTAGGTAGTAGGCAGAAAGGACTGACCTTCGAACAACTTGGTCATGGCACACACTCCTTGCCTCATTCACATTCTTACATGGTCTCACACATACTTTTCTGTTATTCTGACTCTTGACCCGGAAAGACTCAAATATTTGGTTCACTTGATGGTGCCATATCTTCATCGGGAGAAGAAAAATCCAGAAGCTAAGTTATGGTAATAGTCGAATGCTTTTTTGGTCGAAAGATAATCGCGACTTTATTATAATTTTAGAAGGAAAAAAGCAAGAAGAATCGTTTATAAAGAACAAATTGAACATCTTATATTTGTCGCATTTTACACGAAAGGAAATTCAGCCAGAAGTACTTACAGTTCAACGTGTAAAAAAAAATCCTAGCTCAAACAAACATTAATGCAAAAAAAACCGTCTGGCTTAAAGATTTTAGGAAAAACCTCGCTAACTAAATCAAAGTAAAAGAGTTCATAGTTTTAAGGTAAAAAGTACAGGATACGTTATTTTGTAAAGCGCCTCTGGGGAGACAAAAATGGCGAAAAACAGATACGTTATTTTGTAAAGCGCCTCTGGGGAGACAAAAATGGCGAAAAACAGAACAACAGAAAAGCATTACATTTGTTAAAATAAATCTTTCTTTTTGTTTTACTTCATATTTAGACAAACAATAAACAAATAATGTCGATTTAAATTCAAAAGGCAGGAAGAAAGGCCACACACAATAATAGATTTACCAGTATTAGAATTTGAGAGGAACACCAAAATGGCCAGGACATGGATACTGGTCACATGGACAGATTGCGACTGATGAGAATACTAATTAAGGATGGGTGGAACCTGACTCACCTGCCTTACAACATTACAAGTTCATAGAGAATAGCTAACAATCACAAGTGACAATGTGTCCCACAATGGAACACCTCTCAAGGTTTTGTTACTTTCTACGAAGTGTTTACAGGATATCTCCGGCTGTGGTACACTGATACGAGCTAAGCTTAAGGAGCATGATAAAAAAAAACTTCCAATGTTGTCAAATTTAAACTGCGATGCTTTTTCTTATTTTTCTTGCGCCAACGTTTTGGACAGCCTTGCAATGTCCATCATCTAATAGAATAGTGCTGATGATGTGCACTGGATCCAAAAGTTAGACAGTATCAAGTTATCAAATTCATTTGAATGTACTCATGGGATTATATTAATCCATCTATGCTGAAAGAGATTAACTTATAATAGTCTCTAATAAGTAAACTCGGGGGAGCGAGTCGAAGAAGCGACCCGTTCTTTTGTGATAAATGTCAACCGTAGTATACGCATGTTGAGCGAGCGTTTGGCGTGATTCCCGAATATGCACCGGTGCCAAAGGGATCAATGACGCTAGTTCCTCGGAGCAATAATCATGAGGATTGTAGTATGATTTGAACGTTGCATGCTCCCTATTTACAAAATTAAATATACAAACAGAGCGGGAGTGGAAACAAATTGTCTAATTTCCCGGCTAGAGGTTAACAATAATTGTATCAGATTTAATCATGCCAAAGACCCCCGAAGCGACGTGTTGGCGATAATGTATTCATATTCACAAGTGATTGAAGAATGACTGATCTTGAAATAGAGACGTGGGCGTCTGAGAAGTTATTACCCCGGCAAGTGCTCGGTACATTCAGTACAGGACATCAATACTGGCGGTTCGTGGTCATTTTCAATGGGATTTTAGAGTTTAATAAATTCACAAAATGTCCGCTATTTTTTTTAGATTTGCTAAAATAATCTGATGTTACATGCAAAACGATGCCAATGGAAGGGACAACGCTCCAATTAGGGAATGTTTAGGCTCTGGAGATAGAGAAGCATGTACATTTCACTGCATCAGACAGAAATATGAAAAATTCCATAAGAATGGTTGTCCATGGGTGCGATCTGGATTCCGCTCTTACGGAAGTATATGAGCGGATAGTCGAAGTTTTAGTAGCCCCCAGTTATGTAAGAGATTTTGCCCTTTGGTTCTAGTAACTCGAGCAGTTTGGACATTTTCAAAGGTAGTTTTGCTAGTATGTTTTTGGCATAAAGTTGCCTAATGTCGAACAGATTCCCCTAAAGATTTCATCCGAACTGCTTGTAATCGGTAGTTTTAAGATAATCTTTATTATTAGTTTCTGAGTTTTAAAAATCGGATCAATGACGGCAGCGTCAGCTCATCCCTATGCTATAATACCGTACTCGATTAAAGATTGACATAGTGCCTAGTATTTTTTTTAGTTGATTCAAGTTAAGAAAGTGGCGAGTATGTCTAAAGAAGTATATTGATTTTATAAGTAGGGACAAGCACATATATTAGCATTTGTCAGGTGGCAATCACATAGTTACTATTGTTCGGGAGATCGTTGCACGATTTATGCTCGTAAGAGAAAACCGCCACTGGACAATACAGGGAATGATGATGATGGCCCGGTGCAACCAACACGTAGTGAATGATCACATGAGCAAGTGTCGCGGGCGCTGCCTAAATTATGACCATTCAGACCAATAAACAGACAACCATCGGACATTGTGATGTCCGTATGGGAGATGAGATCATGGACCATTATTTTGTCGCTTGATTCGGGTGCACGTAGCGTCTGACACTTGGACAAATGATGTCCATTTGATGGCACAACCTACTCACGAAGATGATGTCTCATAGATGCTCTTTTGTTATACTGGCTCTTGAAATGATCGAATCAAGTACTTGATTCATTTATTCTTCCTCGGACGTCCACGACTTTTTCGTTAATTCACTTTAGTGTCCTTTATTCTTGGAACACTCTTTTCTATTTTCCTCGCTATCTTGTTGTTGCATCCGAAAACTGCTTACGAATCACACCTACAGGTGCATTCGAAGTGGACTACGTAAATACTAAAAATAACGTGTAAATACTAAAAACGAAACGAGATGAAATGATTTTTGTTGGAATTGGGTGATAGTATGTGAAGAGAAAACAAGTATGCAAGGAAAAGGGATAACCAAGGAGCACACGACCCAATCACAATATAGTTGTAGAGTTCCACCGCGATACCTCGAGGTAACTATTGGACTTCCGAGATGGTCAATTCTTTCTTTTTATTTAAAAAACGAGATTATGTACACGAAAAAAAACAACTTGCTTTTGAGGTAGTTCCCAATCTTCTAGTGTTTTTCAAAAACAAATGAACTCGAATTTTCTATTTTTCTTCTCATTGTTGCAAATTTCAAATACTTTTCCAGCAAGGTTCACATTTCAAAACAAAACACTTGACATAATATTATAAAAATTGGGAATTATGGGAGAATAGCTTCCAAAATTATTAGTCTTGGGAAGCTGTGCTGCATCCCCTCTTACCTCTAAGACGAGATAAGAGGGGATGCAGCACAGCTTCTCCGGGAATCAAACTGGAAGTCAGCCGCTGAGGACAGAGGGAATTGGAAGCGAATGTTGCAGGAGGCCAAAGCTCGATATGGGCTGTAGCGCCATCGAAGAAGAAGCTTCCAAAATAGACATTTCTGATTATTGAACGGGATCTTACTATACACAGTGGCCTTGACCCACACCGTAACAAATATTACGTTATTTTAAGAATGTATTCAATTAATTAACGCCAAAGTTAAACTTCGTCATAAACGGAAAATAAGATTTACTTTTGTCAAGGACTCATATAAGCACAATATTATTGTCTTTGTGATCTGGTTATATTTAAATAATTAGGACGTTTAACAGATTTCAATTTCAAAAAAGTCACAACATTTGAACCTATCCTCACATATTCGTTTTTTTATGATTAAAGTTTATTGAGTGTACGGTTAGCGTGCGGATGAAATTGCAGTTTTTGTGTTTACGTTTGGTGAACAGGTCGTCACCGAACCACTGTAAAACGAGACAGCGACCCTCAGGGAATACATTATATGATTAGCAACATTCCTCTTCAAGGTGGCCTTAAAAACCTGCTTGTTTGGACTGAAAACGAAACTCTGCTTCTATCACGACAATCCCCTGAAGAGACGTGGCGAACTCAGTGCAGACTTCGGACACGAAAAACATACACCTTGTTGAGGATCCAACTATTAAATCGCCAGGATCTCTCTCCCTCGGAAGGCGTTGATCTCACTACATGATCTCGTGGAGGATCTTGGGCTGTTAGAGAGTAGGTCACGATTCTGAATGCAGTGAGGCGACGACTCAAGAAGAACTATCAACGTAATAACTGTTGCAATTGGACCAAAGCCCGTAAACAAATAATAAATATTACGAACAATTTCATTCACACGTCTCCAGACAAGCTAACGGACGAAGAAAATTAATTCTGAGAAGACTCGAAAATGTAAATAAGATTGAGCCAACCAATGCAGATGTTTCGGGTTAATCAATTAATATTGTTAGACACGTTCTATGTGGGTCAACAAGCACGAGGTTCGAGTAACAAATAGGTTCGAGGAAAACTATTCGTAAGCAAACCAGATCAACAAATAAATATAATGCACATATTTAGTCACGAGATGCCATACTGTTAAATAATGCAGTTCATTTGAGTATCAATAATAAAAAAAAATCAGTCAGATCAGTTACTGTCTGGGATGAGACCTCACCAAGCTGCTTATAATCTAATCGTGTGGGTTTCACGCCAGGATGTTCCTAACCTAAGGTTGCTTATTTCTTTAGAAATCTTTCTAAATTATAGGATCTATTATGAAGGTGAATTAACCTATCTCTAGCTATTTAGAAGATTAACATAATGTTTGCGTAGATTTACTTTTTTTACAATATCTCCACACGGGAGGCAATGAGGAAAAATCCTTCAGGGCCTACGTCATCTTTGCGGATGCTATGTAGAGGGTATTTTTAAAATAGGATTCATCATAGACTTGCAGAAAAGTCAATAGATTTTTTTTTACATTAACTCCACACAGGAGGCCCTGAGGAAAATAATTTCCCTCAGGGCCTATGTCATCTTTGAGGATGCTGTGTGGAGGGTCTTTTTGAGGAAAGGAAGGAGTGAACATGGGTCTTGAAGAGACCCACGTTGTAGGAGGGAGGAAACACAGAGGTTTCGTAATACCGGCTCCAAACACATGGCAAGCCTCCGCAAGCGTCCACAAGTCCCAGCGTCTGGAGCGCGCGTGTGGCTTGGGTTGCGTAAGCTTGCGTAAGCTTGCGAGAGCTTGTCGCCGATCCGATCGAGGTCGGATATTTTGGCCACCAAGCGGCAAACGCTGGCGTTGCATCCACACGTTGGTCCAACTTACGGACAATAAACAAAATATTAGAATACTAAATGAATTAACTGGTACGATTTCTATGGATTTTAATCATCCTTGTATCTTCTCTTTCGAATTCTTCGCTTTCTTTCGTTTTGTTTCGCTTTAAAATAGAAATAGCATTTTTCAAAAATGACAGCTGATGCAGCTGCTTCGACGTCCGCCATCTTTGGGCGCTGCGCGCGCAGCGAATGTACTGGCGCGCTTGCAAGTGTGGGGACGCCAGCCATTCGTTTGCCAGAGTTTGCGTGAGCTTGCGGCAAGCAGCTTGTCGCAAGGGTCTGGCCGCAGCATTAAATTAATAAAAATTTATTCAGACACTATCCAGATAGCATTTAGTTCGGGTTTGAATCTTGCAATCATACGTAAAGATAGCAGCCAATAAATATGCATTAATAAAATGAATATAATTTAAGTAGTTCTTAGTCGAAGTAAGACACAGTTAAAAATGACCGAATTGGATAGACACCTTAGCTCAGTGGTTGGAGCTGTGGCCCGGAAAGCCGAAGGACCTGGGTTCGAATCCCAGAGGTACCAATATCTTGTTTTAATATTTCTTTCTCCAGATTTTCGATTGAGTCTCGCTAATATTGTCTTTATTTAATTAAATATTACAATTTGAGGTTTTACTAATAAAGTTAAAAATAAATATTAGAATAGTCAATTCTGATGGCTGACGACCGACAAAATATGTTATGCTATGTTATTATCATTCAGGGGAACAAAAATAACTTGGAAAGGTCAACCGAATTAAGGGCAGACGATTTTGCTAACAATGTTGTAAAATGAAGACAATGGGGCGACGTACGAAGGTCGAACAGAAAGGGTCCTAAAAGAAAATGGCACACGCAAGTCGTTTCATCTTCAAAGCATTCAGATTAGAGATTCCCACACGTCTTTATTTCACTACCGTCCGCCTACAAGAAAACTCTAAATAGAATACCTCATTTGAATCATATTTTAGTAATAATAATAGAAAAATAAAATTAAAATAAATAACCTTCTCTGAACCATCATATTAATTTTAATTAATAAAAAAATATTTACATGATTCAGAATCAATGGTTCCAATCTTTTTAGTCAATCAAAAATGACTGCGAAATTAAGGATCCGGATCAAATAGCATCGGCATTTAATGAGTTTTTCCTCTCGATAGGAGAAAAGTTAGCAGCTACCATTCCGTCATTCTTGTGGAACCGAAGGCTTGCCAATCCTTATACATGGGTAGGACAAACAAAAATGAGGTATTGAGGATCATCTCTAAAACAAAGCTGAAAGCAGCACCGGGACTCAAAGGAGTAACACCATCAGTTCTTAAGGCTTGTAAAGAAGAACTAGCGGGTCACCTAGCAGAACTTTTTAATTGGTCACTGTCCTCGGGAAAGTTTCCGAATGAATTAAAGCTTGCGAAAATAATACATATACATAAAGGAGACTGTAAAACATGTATTTCTAACTACCGTACTATATCACTTTTATCGGTATTTTCAAAAGTATTTGAGACCATAATCAAAGATAGACTCCTAAAATACATATCTGCGAATAATATCCTTACACCACAGGAATATGGCTTTCGGAAAAATTCTAGTACTCAATGTACCGCCTTTGATTTTATCTCTACCCTTCAACAGTATATAGACCAGGGTGAATATGTGGCAGCCATATTTATAGATCTCAAAAAAGCCTTTGATACGGTCAATCATGAAATACTCTTAAAGAAATTGGAATATTTGGGAATTGTTGGGAAGCCCCTAAACCTCCTCCGAAGCTACTTAGATGATAGATTTTGTCTTGTCGAAGTCAAAGGGGTCTCGAGTGGCTTAGGTAGAATCACGTGTGGAGTGCCACAGGGATCAATTCTTGGCCCTCTGCTTTTCTTGCTATATATCAATGACATAACTAAATGTGGTATCTCTGGAAAACTCCAACTTAATGCGGATGATACTGTAATCTACTATCACAGTAAAAGCCTGAGTGACCTCGAGTCTCTAATGAATGTAGATGTCTCAATTTTAGCTAATTGGCTACGTATTAATAAATTGAGCCTCAATATAAAAAAACAGACTATCTAACTTTCGGTAATAAGGATTATGTGTCCATGAATATTTCACTTGGAACTGATAAACTTCAAAATATGGAAGTTACGAAATATTTAGGGCTATTAATAGACTCTAAACTTACGTGGAATTCCCATGTTGAGCATGTGAAATCAAAAATTTCCCCAATTACCGGTGTACTGTACCGACTCCAAGGTCTCTTGTCCATTACCCGGCTCAGAACAGATATTGTCTAGTGAGTCGGGTAGCGCACATGATTTGTATATTATACTAAAAAAAAAAAATTAAAAAAAAATACCTCTACTACGGGCCACTTACTATGCGATGATTCACTCCCATCTGAGTTATTTAGTTAGTATCTGGGGCACTATTACTAAAAAACAAATATCAGAAATACAGGTGATTCAAAATCGAGCTATAAGGAATATCTACCATCTAACGTGGGATACACATTTCAAACATATATATTCAAAGACAAACATACTTCCTTTTACGGTTCTACCTAAATACAATATCACTAGTGCAATATTACAAATCATACATAGATCCGCACACACTAACATCAGACCAGCCTTTAATTCAGACATACACCAGCACAAAACACGATCCCAAAATCAAATACACTTAGCATCATCTACCCACACAACTAAATTTGGTATTAACTCGTTACAATATATCGCATATAGACAATACAATGCATTACCTAATGAAATAAAGCATTCAGTAGCTAACAAAAAAATATTAGTTAAAACGCTTAAAGAATATTTCCTGAAAATGTATTTAAACCAGTGAATATTGGCTCGCCTTCATACGTTTGTTTTTTATGTTTTATGTGTATGGATGTCTCTCAGTATTCCTAAAATCTCTATTCTTGACAATGCATTTTTTATTTTCAATATACTGTATTTTTTAAACGTGTGTAATATCTGTGTAAAATGTACTTATATCTATCTGTCCTTCCCGTAATGAGTTTTCTTCTCAACTCATTGGGAATAATGTGTTACTTATCATATTTTTGTAATACATTATAATAAATAAATAAATACCTCACAAGAGTCCCAGCTGCTCCCTTCTGGAGCCAGTGAGTCTATTGCATCCCCAATCGGGGTATATTGTGGCGCTGAAGGTAGTGGGGAAGGGAAGGAGATGGAGAATAGGAAGGTAGGAAAGTACCTGGCTATTCAGATCTGGTCACCAAACACGGCTAAAGCCATTTCAAGCAACGTTTCAATTCTGAATGGTGGTCTTACCAGGGCGATACTAAGAGTATCTTTCACTCTGGAACGTGCCGCAAATATGCTGTATATTATTTTTAATGAATTAATCATGAAATAACACAAATTAATCAAATAAAATTTATTTGCCCACGCCGGGATTCGATCCCGCGACCTTCGGATTGCGAGTCAAAAGCCTTACCGCTAGACCACGCCGACAGTCAAAGTCAAATACACGTGCTTAAAAAAAACTTTGACATCGACGAAACTATCCAACATTAGACTTTTTTATGCTATACAAAAATACATCATAATATATGTGCTGAATCGCCAACAATGCACAAAATTGTTATAAAAACTAACTAACGAACTATCACGCCGTTTCCCCGCAGGGGTAGGCAGAGAGGACAGACCGCCAAACAGCTCGGTCTTGGCACACATTCCTTGCCTCGTTTACGTTCATACAACGTCTCATACATGTTCTTCTATTATTCTGACTCTTGACATGGCCCGACTCAAGTATCTGATTCACTCGGTCGTGCCATGTCTTTCTTGGGCGTCCTCGACTTCTTCTACCATCTTCAAAATTGTTATAATTTTGTTAAATATGGTGTCTCACAAGGAATTATTTTAGGACTTTTACTCTTTCTGGAATATATAAATGACATCTGTGTAATACTGATATACTTAATTGAAGTACGTAAGTATAAAGTAAAGTATACTTTATGACCTAATATTTAATTAAAATTGTGGTAAGAAAGATCATTATTATTATCATTTAATTAAAATGATGCCACAAAGTGAATTTACAATTATTATCGAAGAGCATAATGAGATTATTTAACAGATTCTTGACACTACACGCTAGACTTTCAGGATCCCGTGTTGATAATCGATTGACAATAAAGCAAACATGTTGGCCAATCATTTTCAGGGCTTCCTGACTGCACTTCAATCGTGTATTGCAGTGTTTCTTAACCTGTGGTCCGCGGACCCCTGGAGGTCAGCGAATATATGTATGGGGTCCGCAGTCTCATCTCTGGACCATCTAACAATAATAAATAAATTCCGCCAAAAGTCTCGTAATCGCTTCGTCTTCGTTTCGGGATTATTTTCCAGTACCCGACAAGAATAAAAATTGGATATTCTCTTAGACTCTTTCAAAACAGATGTTACTGATATTACTGGCTTGAAGATCAATTAATAGAAATATCTTGTGATTAATTGAAACGTAATTTCAAAGAATCCTCTTTTCCAAGTTTTTGGGTGAATGTAATGAAAGATTATAAGAAAATTTCAGAAGAAGCACTGAAACATTAACTGCTTTTCTCAAATCTGTGAAAAGGCATTCTCTGCTCTTGTATATACTAAAAACAAATACAGAAACGGATAACAAGCTTTTTATTTTTCATTTTTCTTTGTTCGTTGCTTTGAATGGTTTCATAATTTGTGGATTTTTCGACCACCATGCTAGGCACATTCCCCCGTTATGGTGGTCGATTAGTAGAATCCGATTAGAGATTACAACTCAGTAGTAACCTCAATCCAAATATCACTAATTTAGTTGCAAAAAAGCAACACCAAACGTCATATTAATTAACCGTTAATTAATGTGGATGTTGGTGTTGGTGTTGAAGGTTAATTATTAACATTTTTTTTTAAAGTTTTTTTTATTATTAAAGGGTCCTTGAAAATTGTGCTTGATTTCCTAGGGGTCAGTGTCAGTGGTTAAAAAATGTAAGGAAACGCTGGACTGTATTGTATAGCTTTATAGAAGATAATGCCCTTTTTGGCATCACTAATCATTATTAAGACGAAACAATCAAATTCAATACTTACTAAGGTGATTTATTTGACGCGTTCAGAGGTTTATGGAAGATTAATAATAATTAATTGGCGTTAAATACCAGCTAGTGATTCACACTTCGTCGAAATAGCTATGTAGTAAGTAAGAACTGTGAATCATAAAAGCAACTACTAAAATACAAACATGAACGAGGTTAGAGAGTAGAGCGATAAAAATCCTAATTACACATAAGTATGTTATAATAATCAATATTGGTATCGTATTACGAATGCATTGAGCAAGGCGTGTTTTACGCTATGTAATGAGCGCTAACAATAACTCCACCTGTTCATAGCATCGATTGATTTCAAATTTGCTTAACATCGACAAATAGTGGTGTTAAAAATAATATTTTCAACACATTGTGTGGAGTTTGGTAATTTATGATGCTAAAATTGCAGATACCTAAAAAAAATAACATAATCTCCACAAAGGAGGCCCTGAGAAAAAAAGTGTTAATTCACAAGCAGTAGAAGTGAAATCTTCAGAAAAATAAAGTAGACGAGAGTGAGGAGGCTACGAAGCACCGCACAAAGAGAAGACCGATTATACTATCTCATTCTCTCGCAGGCTAAATCCATACATAGATGTATGTGTTTAACTCTTTTCAGTGTCGATATTTTTGTTTCGCCGAGTGTCAAATTACAGCGGTTATAAAGAATTTTTCTCTCCAAAAACATCCTCAGGGTTATCTATAGGGGTGCTGTGTGGAGGGTCTTTTTAATAGGGCGAGGGCGATAAAGGTCTGGGAAGAAAAAAAGGTATGAGGGGAGATTAGGAATCTGGGGGTCGATGTGTTCAGGAGTGACGAACGTATGAATCCATCCCTCCCAGTGCGGTGCAAGGCGATGGGTCGAGAGTCCGGCTGGAGAGGTGAAAATGTATTCCATAATCAGTCCCCAAATCCAGCCCGCCACGTAGTAGGTGGGCAAAAGCAAGACCGCCGCCAAGACCTACATAAACCTCGCCCCACGAACCCGGGCCAAGCGTAGCGATCCACTTGGGGTGACCTACATCAGGGGTGTTGGTTATCTAATAAATGATACCCATACCCGCCTCCCAAATTGAAATAATTGGGCCAAACCTGGGCTTCGAACCCCCGATCTTTGGATATACCTTCCTCTATACCACAGAAGGATAAGTGACCCATATAATACCAGATTGACATCATAGCTATATCCAGTTTAATTGGCGGATCGCGCGATTCCTCCCAAAGTCATAACGCGCCGGAACGGGGGATGACAGCACAGACGATGACAGACTGCTCACCTAATTCGGTAATAATAAAGTGTGCGGGCGTGGTGCGTGTGCCTCCAGCGAGGGGAAGAGAGGAAGCAATGACAACACCGCCGAAGCCGGTGTCATTACCGCCACCACTACACCCACATACCACATGCAAGCAAACACCGGTACACGTGTGTTTTGGGCATGTCACTGTACAAGAATTAATCTTTCTTTTTTTTTCCATACAGATCATCTTTGGGGATGCTGAATGAAAAAAACCTCGACGACCTCTGTGCAGATACGGGCGGTCCGTTTGATAGATTCTCCTGTTTTAACAAAAGGATTGCAATCTTTAGAGGGCAGGCCTCGGCTGAGAATGCTGTCCTTGTTTTACCAAAATTTCAATAGAGGATGCTCCGAGGAACTAGCGTAATTGATTCCTTCGGCACTAGTGTAGTCGGGAAACACGCAAAACGGGCGCCCAACATTTGTATGCAGTTGATATTTGTCACATGAGAACGGGTAGTTTCTACGACTCTTGCTTGAGCTCTGACTCTTGACTCTGTGTTTGACTGACGGTCTCTGTGTTTCCTCCCTCCTACAACTCTCCAAGACCTCCTTCCCTTTTCATTTTCATTTCTTCATTTCCTCAAAAAAGGCCCTCCACACAGCATCCTCAAAGATGATATAGGCACTGAGGGAAATTGTTTTCCTCAGGGCCTCCTTTGTGCAGTTAATGTTAAAAAAATATATTTTTGAAGGGAGGAACGAAAAATTCTCCACAGTACCGTTCTCATGTGACAAATAACGTTAACAGTGCACAAATGTTGGGCGCGCATTTGACGTGTTTTCCAAGAATCCACCCAAGACGCTAGTTCTTCGGAGCAACTTCCACTGAAATATCGGTAGAACAAGGACAGAGTTTTCTCCTGACGCTGTTTTTTTTAAAGATAGGGGAACATATCAAAAGGACTGTCAGTTTCTACAGTCGAGGGTTTTGTGGTGCAATTTGTCTTATTTCTGATGAAATTGATCAAACATTGTCAAATATCAAAATACTTTCTTAAACAGATTAACAATTTCATCGGCTTATCTGAAACCAGAAGGCGAAAGGTCGATGCAAAATGTCGACATCAGTTTCAAATCAGACAAATCGGTACAGATCACATTTCCACGATTATCTGGTCAGCGCCCATAACCCACTGCAAACTGTCACAACAAACTATATATATCTAGCTAGTAGAAGCCATTATTGCCGGCAGAAGCTATTACTGCAGCTTTGCTCAGCCGGAATTTCCCGAAGAGTGGGCGGAGAGCATAATATCAAAATTGCTGCGGAAATTACAAAAATCGGCGTCAAGAATAACCACTGAAAAGATTCATTCATGCGGTATGACATCTGCCAAAATATTACAGATTCACAGTGTGTCACTAACATTAGATTGATGTTTTCTGTCCAACAGAGAGTCGCGATGTTCCCAGTAAATTACGATTTCAGTAGACAAGTAGGCGAAAGAAAAAATCAAAATAAATTATGTCAGTAAAAAGAGAGAGAAGCAAAGGTAGAGAAAGGGGATTTGGCAGTAACATACTAATTTGTTCGCTTTGGGTGCATCTCTTATAGGTCTGATGGAAATCGTTGTCTCCCTTACTATCATGGTGAGAAATATAACCTAAATGGTGTTAGAAAGAGAAAACAGAAAAAAAGAGAAAAATTTGAATAAAAAAATTGAAACCTTGTAAATTATTTATTAATTATTTTTACATGAAATAACAAAAAAAGTTACGTAACGATAACGTTTATAATAAGGTCTAATAAAATATGCCTTTATTTTCCGCCTCCAAGACCTAGACAAACCTCACCCCATGAACGCGGGCACCCCTGCTAAATCACCAAACGTAGCGAAACAACTTGGGGTGACCTATGGCAGAGGTGTTGGTTATGCGATAAAGGTTCCCGGGGCGGCGGAACCCATTCCCGCCTCCCAAATTGATAAGTATGGGGCTATAAAGGCTTTTTTTAGATCGTAACCATTCTAAGAATACGAAACACTATTTACAATACTATTGTCAAATTAAACGTAATGTAATAAACTCTGTCTATGTCTGCATAGACGACTACAAATAAATAGGAATGGTTAGGAATTGGGGAGTCCAACACAAATCCAATTGAATATGCTGCAATTCGGCCAAATTGTCACTTTAGTCGTTCAATTGAAGCAATTTAGCGCAATGATTGTCAGTAATCATAATCAACATAAGACCGTAAGACGATGATCTGCGGAGACTGGCTTCAATTAATCTGCAACAAGATGGGAACCGTCCTAATAAACGCGCGACACTTTCAAATTATAAAGACCCCAGACACAATCATGAATAGATCAATTCATAACCTAAACGCCATCTTCTTGATGAGTTTGTTCTCATTTTGTTTATTAATACCACTACTTCGTATTTGGGGATGTTGTGATGAAGGATTTAATCTAAAATACTGATGAAAATAACTATACCTTCGGATAAAAATACTATGAAAATAAAACATGACCTAATTACAAGCTTGCGGAAGGAGTTGGAAAACTCCTATAACAATGGAGAAGCAAATTTAACTATAAAGTACATAAATTCAACACCCAAAATAACTATTCACTCCCAAAAAACTCGTCAAGCCGTCATCGAGAATACTTTACTACCAGAAGGACAAAGGTGAACGAATTTAGGATAAATACAAATGTCGTAGGACTAGCCGATTCGTTGAGCACAAGAACGAGTCATAAAAATGTCAACAATGTAAGAATTATTACCAAAGTTGGTGCTAATGGTATCAATGAGCGAAGTTCTTCGGAGCACCTTAAATAAAATACCTCCTGTATAACAAACACAGCTTTCCCACCCGGTTTCTGTTCAGATAGAGGAAAACGGATGTATTGTCAGCTCTTGCAAATACTAAGAATAATTTCAAATATCTAAGGGCTGCAGACCAGACACCTCTGGTCTCACTCTAGCTTTATCAATCTGGTCTCTCACTAACACACTCGACAGAAGGGCTCACTTGCGGTATGTTGCGGTATGTATAGGGTCAATTGTATTATGGTAACTGCGAGTTCTGTACAGCCAAGCTTCTGAGGGTAACTTTAAATTTGGCTTCAACGGAGCCCTCGTTCCAGATCTGATCCCTCAAGGTTACGCCGAGTATCAACGGAAGGGTTGATGGGAGAATTGTTTATGTTGAAGGAACAATTCAATAACAGCATTTCAATCCATTGTTTAGGACACAAACATTTTTAAATTATTTATTTTAATTGTGTTTATTCCCCAGGAACACACATGGCGGAATATTATGGCCATAGTAATTATAATAACTGTGGTTAGTTTTAGTAGAGGAGAAGTTCTTTGCTGTATGACTGCAGTCTATACGTCTATAGTGTATGTTGTATGAGAATGACGCGATGGTAAAGTGAGTGGCAGGTTGAGTTAATTGATGGTGGCTGTTTTGGGGTCATGAGACCATTACGAAATTAAAACTAAGTAATGGAATTCGTTTTCATCGAAATTAATACAAGTAAAATAATATTCTGAGTATTCTGGGTCTACTTATATGAATAAGAAAAAACAGTTAACGTTTACAAAAACGAATAAATTCACCATAATGATGATCTTCACACGAAACGCATCATTTAATCTACGTATGTAAAAATGAGAATATCATTCAAAGTTTCCCGGATTTGAGATTGGTTTATCAGCTTTAAAAATTTACCAAGTCTTGGGATTGATAAATAGTTTATGATCCAATTGTACTGGTATTCTAGCACCCTTTCCTATCACCGGGGCAATCTTCAACCACAACTCACTGTAATAGAATTGTACTGTACAAGTCACGAAAGACATACATATATATAGGTGCTTTCTTTACGTCTACTTTCATCTAACTAACTAACTAACTAACCATCACGCCGTTTCCCCGCAGGGGTAGGCAGAGAGGACGGACCGCCAAACAACTCGGTCTTGGCACACACTCTTTGCCTCACTCACATTCATACATCGTCTCATACATTCTCTTCTATTATTCTGACTTTTGACATGGCCCGACTCAAGTATCTGATTCACTTGATCGTGCCATGTCTTCCTCGGACGTCCACGACTTCTTCTACCATTCACATTTGCGTCGTATATTCTTCTTACACTGCTTTCTTCGTTCATTCGCTCTACATGCCCAAACCATCTGAGGGTCCCTTTCTTAATCTTACTCATTATGCATACATCAGCCTTACATTCTTTGCGGATATCCACATTTCTCACACGATCATACATTGTTTTACCACACATACGCCTCAGGGATCTCATTTCAACAGCATTCAGTTTACTTTCATCCTTCCTCTGCCAGTTCCATGCCTCACTGCCATACATCAGGGTAGGTACCAGGACTCCATTGTGGACTGCTAGTTTCGCTTCTTTTGACAGTTTTTTTATTAGCGCCAACGGCATTCAGTCCTCCATTAATGGAGTTACCAGCATTCACCCTTCTTTCAATATCCCTATCAGCCTTCCCATCTCTCGTAAACATACTACCCAGATACACAAACTCATCCACCTGCTCCAAGTATTCATCATTCACAACTATATTGCATACTGTTTTCGTACTCTCTCTTTCAATGACTTTAGACTTACTTACATTCATCATTAACTCATTCTTCATACATACTTCGTTCATCCTAGATACGAGAGACTGTAGATCTTCCATAGTGTTAGAAATCAGCACCGCATCATCAGCATACAACAGGCAACATACTTTCAGATTACTCAATTTCGCGCCCAATCCCACTTCTTTCAATTCTTGCATACAATTATCCATGTACAGATTGAATAACCATGGTGACATTACACAGCCTTGCTTAACACCTTTTGTGATGTCAAACAACCCCGTAAAACCACCGTTCACCCTAACACATGCAACGCTTCCCTCGTACAGAGACGCAATTGCCTGTATGAGATTTGTATTCACTCCATACTTGGACAACACCTTCCAAAGCTTTTTCCTATCGACTCGGTCGTATGCTTTTTGTAGATCTACAAAGGCGCAGAAAAGTTTCTGGTTTTTCGCCAGAAACTTCTCAGTGAGCATACGCAGGGAGAAAATCTGGTCCATGCATCCCCTTCCACTCATAAAGGCACCTTGCACATCCATTTCAAATCACCGAATATAGCCAACACAATTCAATTTTATCAGATTTTATTGTTAAAACAATTAATTGATAATATTCCATAGGTTCGTACAATAATGAAGATTGTTAAGTAAGTCAGGCCGTGGGAGCTGCTCGCTGGAGTTTCAATGGAGTAAGTGTGAAAATAACTACAAGATTGTGCTAATACAACGCAGTCAACCATTAAGCCCGTGGAAATTGAATTTTACATAACACCGCGGCGTAACGCAGAAGACGCTAACTGTCAGCTATTTCATAAACTGAAAACAAAACTATGCTTTCACAAAAACTATTAAATTTTGAGGGACACAGTTTAGAGACAACTTCTTGCGGAAACATATGCAAAGTAATGAACCGTTTGTAGTAGTCACGCTTACGAGGTCTGACCGGCAATTTTAGTGCTTAAAACAAAAAAGCCAACAATATTAGCAAAAGAGGGTTGCCATTATTTGGGTTATTATCTGCTACATTAAATGTGTATTTATGCAATAAAGAGTCGTTCATAAAGAGATTTATATACACAATTTTGAAAAATTTCCCGCATAAAATAAAAAAGGAAAGGTATCAAAATTGAGCCTTGTGGAACACCGTTAAGGATTTGTTTTGGTTCAAACACTCAACCTGCATATATTTTTATTTGTTTTCTGTATTTTACGTACTGCACTAACCATTTACTTTCCTTTCCTCCAATGCCATTCTTTTGGAGTATCCATGGTTTCAAAGGCACAATTAAAACCAATTTTACATGTTGATCAAGTTAATCATTTTATTATTCTGTTGTAATATAGTCACAGCTTTACTACATACAGCAAGTTGACGACTCCTGCCTTCCCAGATCACTAAAGAGTGAAGATGTAACTGTTGCGCAAGAGCAGAGATACTTAATTATAAAAACTTATCATTTTTAATTGCTGTGCATTCAACCGAAAGTTGCGACAGAAAAGTAAGAGGTCTTTTGTGCGTTTGGCCTGGATACGGCGGTACTTTTCTAATTGCATTACGATAAAGGTGGATAGAGGTACTCGACAGGTAACTGACCCGGCAACTGGACTGATATCAGTGGGAATGTGGAATTGGCTGGGTTAACTGTTGGCTTCTCTCGTATTCATACGCCTCACTGGGTCGGACAGTTTTAACCCTTGGAATGACAAGAAACGAATAATCGTGGTTCGTGGTGACGGCGTGAAATGGCCAACAACGACTACTTTCAAGTCCCTACCTCAAATCTTTTCGCCAATTCGTTTATTGTATTTACATAATTAATATAACACTTTAATTACTTTACGTAAGTTAACACACAGTCACACTGAGTTACCCACCGAGGATAAACCGCCTCAAGACTTTGTCCTGGCATCAACTTTTATTATTATTATTATTAAGTAATGAGCAGGCAGCATTCTGCTGATGCGCTCATATCTAATTTTGTTTGTGCAAGAACAAGATCAAATTTCCGTGTGAGAGAGCATAGTTTCGTATACAGTATCGAGATATTGACTATGTAATTATTTACATGGTTTTTGGAATTTTTATAATTTTGGGGCATCCTTTGATGTATTTGTAATGTAGAAATAAACAACCTAAAACAATGGTTGGATGACAACTACCTTTCCTTAAACTCTGACAAAACCTATTTCATGACTTTTACATTATCATAACAATAAATTCCAATATTACTATTCATAACTCTTGTAATAATTATACGGACAACTGCAATTCACCTAAATGCTCAAAAATCTCTAAAAAAGTAATATTAAATATTTAGGCATAATTATAGATCAACATTTTAATTGCACAAACAGAAATATTCTACAAAAATCTATGCTACTAAAGGTTTACTATGCATTAGCCCAATCAGTTCTACAGTACGGAATAATAGGCTGGGGAGGAGCGTATAAAACCAACTTAACCCGACTTGAAATAGTACATAGAAGACTCATCAAAATTATTCTAAAGAAACAATTAGACTATTCAACCCAAAAATTATTCGATGAATTCAAAGTATTACCACTAAATAAAATTTATCAAAAAAATGCATTACTTCAAATCCACAAAGATAAACTAACAACAAAGTCATTTAGCACCAGGCCGAGAACCTTAGGACAAATAATAATCCTACAACAACAGCCCAACATCATTACACATACTCCGCCATAAAATGCTTTAACGAACTCCCCAAAGAAACACAATCCGAAAGGAATTATGAAATTTTTAAACAAAAACTTAAAAGACATTTCAATATTTACTAGTTTTAGGTATGTGTTACGACGTGACAACTTATATTTCCATTCTGAACAAAAAGATGTCAACTTATATTTTCTCTATGTATGAAAATTCACATTATGTTTCATTATGTACAAAAAAAAATGCCAACTTACATTTTCATTGTGTATAAAAATTTTCCTTTGTGCACAAAAAAAAATTTCAAACTTATTATTCATTGTATATATTTAAAAAAAAGTACTTCTACATACATCCAAAATGTAACAACTGTTAAGTATGTATAGTACTGTCGATCTGATAGTGCTCCCTCTCTAAACACGAGAATTTCTCAATTAGGGAGGTATTGTTACCACCAATATTATATATATTTTGTTTAATTGTATATTAAATGTATTGGTTAATAAATAAAAATAAATAAAATTTAATAGTCGATTCCTTTTCCCCCTTTTCTATTCTTTGATGCAGCACATTCCTTAGATCAATTAAATGCTGCCGTTGCATCGGAGTTTGATCTGATTTGATTGAGTTGCCTGATCTAAAATAATGTATATATACTCGTATGATGCAGGCTATGTTATTATTATTTTTCATGATTAGTTTACTTAACTATTAAAAGGACATGCTCCCATAAAATCTACCACTCTACATATTATTTAAAATTGAACCCGATAGTTACTTGTTTCTCTAATATTTAGTCTCTCGGACGATTAACAAGAAGTTGATCGACCAACTTTGATCCTAGGAGAGTTAGATCCTATCTTCGGCCACCTCATCGACTAGCTGCCATGGATTGGACAGGAAGTGTGCAACAAATGAAAGCTAACAGTAACTCACCTATTTGAAACTCTCGAGTTGAGCATGCAGCTAAAAACAAAATCGGTACACAAGCGTCAGAGATCCATAGAAAATATACAGCAATATAATATGGAGAAATGAAGGACATAACAATTTTAAGTGAGAAAAGAATGGGAGGTTTTTCCTTTAGCAAAATTATCCAAGACAAAAAGATAATTAAGCACTTCTAAACATGACATAATGTTATATTCGTTTGGGACACAAATATGGAACTCTCCGAATACTAAAATGGCAGTGACACATAGTCCTGGAAAGCGTCATCCTTGCGGGATGAAAAAATATTAACGAATTGAAACGATACGAACGTACCACCACATTCAGGAGCACCCTTGTCCCGGTTCGATAAATATTTTTTGTTTCTTTTGGTGCTATTCTTGCACCGAGCTTATGTCATTTTCTTGCATTTTCTGGACTCTTCTGGTCTATTCTTGCTTTGTCTTGGCTCACCTTGGTTCTCTCTTGACTATTTGAGTATCTTCTTGGATATTTCGTGACTATTCGATTTCTTCTCGCCTCTTCTTGCTTCTTTGTGGATCTTTCTGGTTCTTCTGGCTTCTACCTGCTTCTTTTGAAAAAATACTAACGATTTGAATAATAAAAAGGCAAAGATAGACGATATTAGATACTGTCACAACCGTCATACTTAAATAGAACTACGCTGGACATCAGCACGGCTAACAGATGGAATTCTAATTATTCAATTCTTTGATTACGAAAAAAACGAAGGTCACGCTCAATTTTAAGATGAGCTGACGACTAAGATTAAAGCTCGGGATATGTTAAGAGTCAAAAACCAAAACCAAAACGATTTGAATAATAAAAAGGCAAAGATAGACGATATTAGATACTGTCACAACCGTCATACTTAAATAGAACTACGCTGGACATCAGCACGGCTAACAGATGGAATTCTAATTATTCAATTCTTTGATTACGAAAAAAACGAAGGTCACGCTCAATTTTAAGATGAGCTGACGACTAAGATTAAAGCTCGGGATATGTTAAGAGTCAAAAACCAAAACTAAACAAAGCTATTGAAGAAGAATACATCAGAACCATAGAAGAAAAGATCCATTCAGAACAAGCTGAAACTAACTAAAGAGAATAAAAGTTTTAGAGGTTTCAGTAAAGGCATTATTAATAACGAAGTTTCACTAAACTGGGGTAAAGCATTTTGCAAGGGTTGCCTGCATAGGTTAGGGTAGACCTACTGGCCTATTTCTAGTCTTAATATGTCTGCTCAAAACACGCGATTCAACACAATGAACGTCCATATACTATTATTAAATACATTCAAATACGGTTTGGTAAGGTTCACAATTGAGGGAACGCGACATGTTTGAATGCATGTCGATGATTGTTTGCAAGTATACACAAACACATATTGTTATTTCGTGTGAAAATGCCAAGCACCCGTACTTGTAACAAATTATATCTGAAGAGTGACATTGAATTGAAATCTGAAAAATATTATACTCGTGTATAATCTCTGCGATTACAGTATTTATGACTGCAATTACGAATTAAGAGATTGAATTGTGTGGTTTCAGGTATGGGTTAAGGGAAAGTGTGTGAAATATTCTAATGGATACGGGGAAGGGTACAAAATGGCCGGCCAACGCACCATAGAGAATAAGGAAGTTGAGTCCATTTTTTTTATTTTTTTTTTTCAATGTTCGCATTCAAACTTAAATACTGGTATTTTTTTTTTTTTTTTTAAAGTTCGTTTTCATAGTAAAATTAATTCTCAAAGTTTAAATTTTATTAAGCCCGCCAAAACGAGCGGATCCGAGCGGTAAGAAGCGGGGTGTGGGTGTGACGTCATTTGAACTGAGAAAACTCCGTCGCTTGGGCATTTTGTATGGAGATTTTTTAAATTCTTCAATAAGGAATTCCAGTAATTTTTTTTATCAATGTTAACCGTCTATCAGAATTGATGTTATTTAAAAAAAAAAAATCGATCAAGTTTTCATGGTTAAATTAATATTTAAAGGTAGAATTTTTGTTCCTCGCGCCAAAACTCTTCACAAACACGGTATTACCATCGCTGGCCGATCGCCGTTGGTTGAAGTATCACCCGCCAATTCAGGCCGCCGCGCAAAAAAGTAAAGACCGAAAGTAAGATAACGGTTTACAGCGCAGTTCACTGTGAGACTTTTCTGCGCAATCAATAAATTTAATATACTTGCACAAAACTAGTGAGGTTTACGGCGAAACATCAGATGTCAGATGAGTAGAGAATACGTAATGATTATTATTTATACTGAAAAAATGTATTATACTTATTGTAACATACAAATGAACACAATTAATAATTTGATGTATTTACTTGGAAGCTTTAACTCCACAAATTTCAGCAATTATATGGTCAGTATTATCTATTTTAAATATAAAATCAACATGTCAGAATCAACGATTTGTAGGTAGTCGGACTGGCCTTGAATATATCCGATTTCTGACATGATATGTGGTTTTTTAAACAGATTTTGCATTACATAAACTTTGTTTACTAAACCATTAAATATACCAAACCACCCATTACTAAACTTAAAAAGACTTTTAGGGGATAGAATGCAAAACCGTTTGGCCCATAAGTAAACGACGTTTGGCCTATACACCTCTCTCATCATACACAAACCATCTCTCGTGTAATAGAAAGAGATGCACCGTAGACATTTCGGTGATCCGCTCTTTATACAAACTGAGGTTCCAATGACGTCAGAATTTTTTCGACCATTCATGAAGCGTTTTTAGTTCGTAGCTTTTTGATGGATTTTTAAGAAGGTTTAATTAATTCTAAGAATAACAATATAGAAATATATTTATATATTTAGAATCGATATTTTTTGATCTACATGAACATATTTTTTATAAGTCAAAATATTTTTCACTCAACTTCCTTATTAGGACTGGACTAAGGCCAGTTAGAGATATCTGCAGTAACCTACCTCAATGGCAGCAACCGCCATCGGTTTTGATACCGTTAATGTAAGTTTTTATTGGATTAAAATTTTTCAAAGCCTTACGCATCGATCAGTATCTTACCGAAGGACGAATCACATTTAGGAAAATAAATATGCTTATCAAATCCTTGTACAATTGTACAGCCCATCATAAAATTTTGCTTTTGCTTTACCATACATCACGTCCATAAATAAATTATTATATAATATTATTATTTAAATATATACCAGGATTAAATAATAGCATTTCCAATTACATAACTAACTAACCATCAGGCCGTTTCTCCCCGCGGGTAGACAGAGAGGACGGACCGCCAAACAACTCGGTCTTGGCACACACTCTTACACACACATTCATACATCGTCTCATACACCCTCTTCTATTATTCTGACTCTTGACATGGCCTTACTCAAGTATCTGATTCACTTGGTCGTGCCATGTCTTTATCGGGCGTCCCCGACTTCTCCTACTATTCACATTTGCGTGAATACACTCCTTTCCTCGTTCATTCGCTCTACATGCCCAAATCATTGGAGCGTTCCTTTCTTGATCTTACTCATTACGCTTACATCAGCCTTGCATTCTTTGCGGATCTCCACATTTCTCACACGATCATACATGGTTTTACCGCACATACGCCTCAGGGATCTCATTTCTACAGCATGTGTGTGTATGCTGTAGAAATGAGTTCTCCAATAACATGTGTGCCCAATTATGTCAAAACTGTGTCTAAATTTCTCTAATAAACCATAAACAGTAGTATTAATTTCAAGTGACCTCCCAGGTAAGTATGGTCCTGTGTATTTTCTGCCTGCAGAGTATAAATAAAACAATACATAATTTTTTAGATTTTCACGGCCAAAAGCATTTTCGTTGTTTTTTTATAGGATGTTATGCCGTGTTGAGCTACCTCCTTCTTTAGCCGACGTTTCGGACAGCGTTGCAGTGTCCATCGTCAGGCCAGATTCGGCAGATCCGACGATGTGTCGGACACATTCGGATCTGCCCTGATGATGGACACTGCAACGCTGTCCGAAACGTCGGCTAAAGAAGGAGGTAGCTCAACACGGCATTACACCCCAAAATCAAACAACGAAAAAAAAAACAATATATGTACATTTTACGCAGTATCGCGTTCATTGGTCAAATGCATTGTTCAGTACATATACTCATATTTTTTTATAAGTGATCGACGAGCCGGTGGATGCAATCTTTTAGCCATAAGGTACAATGGTTTGTCTAGTATGTAGTTAGAAGTAATATTAATAAATTTGTACAACACCCTTGAGGTGATTTTTCACAAAAAGGGCGCTATACAAATCATCCAAATATTATTATTATTACACTGGATACTAGATTATGTATATTATACCGTTTAAGAATTGCAAATGCCCGGAGCCAGATGGTCTATGACCTCCACATTACATAACGGGGATGTAAAGAGGTGGGGGAGGAGAAGACTGGGAAGTACCTGGCTATTCACATCAAGGCACTAAGCGCAGGTAAAGCCATTTCAATTTCTTCCATAGCAAATATATTATTTTCTTTAAATTACGACAGCCTTTCAATCTATCTCGTTCGACGCATGGTAACAGAAATAGAGCTAACAACGAACCTTTCAGCGGCAGGACCATACCGATCTATTCACAGGGTTAATATAAGTCAAGTGAGTGGAATATTTCTTTTAAATTATTTAAATTAACTGCAATTGACTTGGTGAAAAGGGGCACATCATTTCTAAGATGTGATTCAGCGACACGTGAAGTAGATTTGATTTTTTTATACGAATTGCTAGTGATTTTTTTTGACAGTAATACTTTATTGGGTAGGTACCTATTCCTGATTTGGAGTAATAAAAAATGAAGATCGCTGATTGGTTAGGAGCCACTTGAGAAAAAAAGGCATCATTGGTCACGTACGTGAGGTGATGACAGGTGAAACAATTTAAATTGTACTAGCTATGCTGACCGGTTTCGCGCGTGGCTACAAAATTATTGTCATTTATTTCAAATAAACGTTCAAATATAGACGCATTCAATGGCTTCTTAACACTATGTATATGCTATATGCAGTTGTCTCCGTATTAAAATTCTGAGGAACGATTTTTTTGAAAGAGGGCGGGCAATTTCCATTTTCCATTTTTTTTTGCTGCCGAAATGAGGTACTTGAGGGGGTTACGAAATGGGATCATCATATAAGAAACTCGACGATCCGAGATGATTTAAATATTGAACCACTGCTACTCTTCATAGGAAAATCGCAATTGAGGTGGCTTGGGCATGTACTAAGAATGTTTGATGACCGAATTCCAAGGAAGATACTGAGTGTGATTCCAGAGGGTAGACGTCCAGTGGGCCGCCCCAGACACAGATGGCGAGGCAACTCCAGAAACTGTGTGAGGAGAGGATGGGTCTACCATGGACGGAGGCCGAACAATCAGCACAAGACAGGGACGTATGGAGGAGCCTTGTCGATGCAATGGGTCCCCAACCCGAATAGGACAAGGGGAAGAAGATGATGATTTTTTTGAAAGAGGGCGGGCAATAGAGAAGTCCAGTCCAATTTTTTAAATTTTTTTTTATGAATAATTCTAACTTAAATAACTGCATTATTTTTATTTTTTCATTTTGAAACTTAAAATACTACAATTTTCAAACACGATCGTATATGTCAGATACAAAAATCTAAAAGGCAATCTATTTAGTTTATATAAAGGTATATGGTTTTACGACATCTTCAAAAATAAGAAATATATAGAACATTCGCTTGTGTCATACCTAAATTCCCATTCAAATGGCGTACAGTGATCTTCCATCGTGACGTCACCACACAGCATTACACAGCATACCAACTTGACTATTTGTTTTAACGAGAATATTAAAAATGCACTTTTTAATATTTTTTTAAAAACTGTACGTTTAATATTATTTATTAAAACTTATATATTCAAAATCAGCGTTTATTGGTCTATAGTCTATATGAACATATTTTTTTAAAGCCATAATATTTTTCACTGGAGTTCCTTATTTCCAAACCGAACGCTTAAAAATTTCCGAACGCTCAAGGCTGAAATCGATTATATAGCGAAACGTTCCAGTGAGTTCTGTTGTCAAGAAATTTTCGCAGCTTTTTTATTGGAATTTATAAACTATAGCAAGTAATTTCCACAGAGAGCTTCGTTGCTTTAAAATATACATTCGAGTATAAAAAACAAGACAAAACGTCATATTTTTGTTCCATCGTCTTCAAACTATCGTTTCAATAGTGTTGAAATCTAATTATAGAAAAAATCCCGAGCGAAGATGGGTAGTAAAAAATATAACGCGGGTATTAGCTGAAGTCCTAAGCATTGCCCGGGCTTTACGCAGAGATTTTTCCAAATTAGATGAAAACAGTAATTATTTTCCTCAGATTTTAATCGTCATGGTTGCAAAATTTATCAAGAAGCATCCAAAATCTGCTTTAAGGGGTGATAAAGAGCGATGGGGGAGGTTTTGTGAAATCTCATGTAGACAGTGACCTTACTCTTGTTTTGAAGGTTGAATGTGCAAAATTTCATCAATTCAATCACTCAACCAATCAATCAACACTCATCTTTATGTAGATAGATAGAATAACTATGGTAGAAGTTCGAGAACTTTTTCTAAATAATAAAACAGGGTGTTAAGGGACGTGCTTGACTTACTTTAACCAGTGATTCCTGACATTATTTTGAGTAAAAAATGTTAATAAAATTTTTGTTCCGGTGACATTTTTGATGTTTTTTCTACAAAAAACATTAAAAAAAAGTTAGGTGTTGGACATTTGGAGGCGGGGTAAGGGGTGGTTCGGCTACTCGGCAGAGTGACCAGTGACGACATGCGGAAGAATTTTTTTTTGTTTGATTTTGAAGAAAAAAAATTTGAAAAACTAAAAAAAAGTCACAGGAAATCAAAATTTCATTTACATTTTTTACTCCAAATAATGTCAGGAATCACTTGGTCAAAGTAACTCAAGTAAGTCCCTTAACACCCTGTATGACTAGATTTGACGCTGATCTAGATTACTCGGGTACCTACACAAATTTTAATGTAAATAATAATTATTGTTCATACTCTATCTAGAATTTTCTATCAATCTGTCTTCCTATTTGTTATCGGTACCAAAAAAAGAACAACAAAATCAATGATAATCCATATAAATATCTTTATCTAGAAAGGGATGTGTTCATTATTGATAAAACGTTATTACGAAGAACAAAATATGATCACATCCAAATTCGTAATAATAATCGTTTAAATATGATATAATCTCTACATGGAAAATTCAATTTAGTACTCAAATGTTATCTAAAATGGAACAAACAAACATTTTAAAAATTAAAGCTAATTCTCAGAGCTACAAATCTTATATATATAAACAAAACAAAGTCGGGTTAGTTACACCATTTATAACTCGAGAACGGCTGGACCGATTTTTATGATCTATCATTTGTTGGATTTGTCTCCGCCGCGAATAGCAGAATAGCTATTAAAATATCGAAAAATTAACGAAAAAAATAGTTATGAAAATAATTATTTTCCTCATACATTTTGTATGGAATGAATTCTCCATTTTTTAAACGAGATGCAGCAATATTGCGATAAATATAATATTGAATAGAGTGAATTCCAAAAAATCAGCGCTGATTGTTTTGCTTTTGTTCTTAAATATATAATGCTGCCGCCCCTCTTTCTTACACACTAAATGTCAATAGTCGAAGATGAGACAAACAGTGAACGTATGTCGGCACCCAGTCAGAAACTTTGTTTTCATAAAGCTCTACATTTGAATTTGTCTGCGGTTAACTTTTAGATATTAATATAAAGCGTGGTATTTTCTCTTTGTAGACTTATGTAGATCATATTTCTAACCATGATAGTAAGGGAGACAAAACAATTGCTGTGAGACCTATTTGAGTTGTTTCGAAAACGAAGAATTAGCTTGATGGGTAAACAAATAAGGGCCAAACCTAAAAACAAACATTACAAAATCCCAGTTCTGGCTCGGAAGAGTCGTGTTTTTACGCAATTTTATGGTGTTTTACACCGTTTTGAAATATCGCTATCGTTGTTGGCTCACTCGACCTAAATACCGGCATAGTTTTAGCCTTACCTGTGATAGCTTCGCCTATTTTTTATTATTGGCCAACGGGACAAACATTGTTATCAGGCAGACAAGCAATTTAAACAAATAATCATTTTATAACTTTTTCGTATAACAATATCAGCTGGTATTTAATTAATAGTTATCTACTTTAATAAATTTGTACCAATATCCGCCAGATATCAGAATGGTAGATAATCTCAGTATCGCCCTAGCGAAAGACCACCATTCATTGGTTGAAATGTCTTTAGCCGTATTTGATGAACGTATCTGAATAGCCAGGTTCTTCACAACCTCCCTCTTTCTAATCTCCTTCCCATTACCACTCTATTCATTCTCAAACACAACAGCTTAATTGGGGATGCCACAATCCCACTGGCTGCGGACAGGAGCAGTTGGAACTCTTGTGAAATAGGTTCACATTAAAATATGTTTGACGACCTCTGTCATCTAGGGATAAGGCTCTCGACTCGCAAAACAGGGTAAATTGTATTTGATTAATTTGAGTTATTCCACAATTTATTTATTAAAAACAATATGAAGTGTATTTGTTCCAGAGTGGAAGATACTCTCAATAATGTCCCTGTGTAAGACCATCATTAAGAATTAAAACTTTGCTTGAACTGGCTTTAGCCGTGTTTTGTGATCAGATCTGAATAGCAAGATACTCCCCCATCTTCTTCTCCGCATCTTCTTCTCCTCCCCACTACCTACAGCCTCACAACATACCCCAATTTTGGATACCATAGTCACATTGGCTCCAGATGGTTAGAGCAGTAGTTAGCTCGTGTGCGGTATCCACATGAAATTAAAATAAAACTGTTTTCTTTTAATTCTGCGTAACTCATATTTCTAGAGAGTTTTTGTTCAGTGGTGATGTGAATACATATATAGTGTTGAAAATCCGGTGAACGAAATGGGGTAGTAATCTAACTTCAAACATTAAATAATAATTTTGCGTAAAATTAGGTTATAGAAGTAGTTATATTTAGTAGGTCAATCGAAGGGTGTTCGTAAAAATTCGCGAAATAATTCATGATGAAAGTATTTTGCAGTGTAGTATTCAGGTAGTAATAGTAATGACGGTTTGACACGAACTGGTTGTAAAGTCATGATTCTACTAACTACTTTACTGCTCACTGCTCAGTCAGTCATCGTCATCAAACATTATCATATACACGTAAAGCCGTCATACTGCGATTTCGAAATATTAAATTGTATACAGGTTGTCGTTGATAGGTAATGTAAGCGAAATATTTATGGAAGTTGCGCGGGAAAAATCATACCAGCAAGAGGGTTATTTTTTACACATGTTTCAATTCTAAACCAATATAGTGGATTTAGTAGCAATGGGGAAAATTAATTATTGATTTTGAATGTATGTATTACAACCAATTATGGGCATAATGAAGACAAATAATAAAACTGTAAATATAAATTAGTATGCTAAAGTGTAAGCGTAAAATGAAGGGTTTCTTTCGTCGACCAAGCATTTATTATCTAGGCAGGGCATGTGGACATTGGTAAATATTGGTTTAATAAAACATTTATCAAAAATAAAGTGCATTATCTCGCAGTCGAAAGATCGGAATAAGCATTGCTTTTTACCTTTTATTGGTCTGCACGGAACAAATTTTTCTTCCAGCAAGTTGGTCGTGTGAGCGTTGTGAAGATCATGTTTCAAACACGAATTTGAGACAGTTAGCATTTTTTTTACATTAGCTACACACGGGAGGCCCTGAGGAAATAATTTCCCTAGGGGCCTATGTCATCTTAGGAGATGCTACTTAGAGTTTTTTTTAAAGGAAAGCAAGTTCTAGGAAGAAAATAGGTTATACGGGTAAAATAGGTCACGGACGTATGAATCCATCCCTCCAACTGTGGTGAAAGGCGATGGGGTCGAGGGATTCTTCACCCCAAATTTCACCCCATGGACCCGGGCGCCCCTGCTAAGTCAACAAACAGAGCGATACTTTACATGGAGGCTCTCGCGGATAGTTTAACAATCATTAACAATTTAATCAGCTATAAGAATATTTATTGTTATCAAGTTTAATTTGTAGAACTCCATTTTAATTTTTATTTATTTTATATATTCAATAATTTTATTAATTTAATAATATTAAATTAAATTAATAAAATTATTGAATATATATAAAAAAAAATAAAAAAATATATAAGAATATTTGAAAAATACACCCAAAAACACAATTTAAGAAAAATACAAACCATAACATATTTATAGCTTCAAGGCGGCGAATCGATTAAAATAACAATTGATAAAAATTTTACATTTCTTTCTAGCAAAATAACTACACCACGCAAAAAAAATACTACAACACTTTTGTCAGAAAATGAACAATCTTCGCAGGTTTCGCGGACGTTTTTAGAAGCTTGTACATATATAACAATTTTATGTGAAGTTGGGGATGTTTTGAAATTACTCTAAGGTGGTGTTATTTTTAGATTCCAATTAGGTGAAATGAAATGGAGAGTCTTTTTTTGTGTGTTTTTGAATGTTTTTTAAATTTTGAGAATTGATTCCTTGTACTTGAGAACGTTATTGTAATACATCACACTAAGTACCGGACACCTTGTTAAGTCGATAGTAATAATTCTTTATCATTGAAGATTTCAGCAGAAAACCTGATCAGATATAAATATTAATTTTAAAATGCTGCAATCATTAATGCCAAGAATGACATTAGTGCATATATTTTCTGCGAAATCAAACGCAACGCAGATAAGCCAAGACTTGATATGGCTTCGTTTAATGTCATTTCGGTCATGATGAACTCGAGTCTAGCGTTCGAGATTTCTGAGCGTTCGATTTGGAAATGTCCTGCCCTCATTAAAAAATCATATCCCTGATTTTTAATATGGAGACATAAACTGCGTATTGTGTTAAAGAGTCATTGAATGCACATATATTTAGCCGCTTATCCCATATTTTTAGGATTCTTAAAAAAAATTTAAAATTGTTAAATTTATAAACGCATGAAATCTGCGCATTATTAATTTTAATAAATATTATGACTTCTATAATGTTATCTATAGCCCAATTGATAAAATCACAGATATAAATTTAAATACGGACTTGCATTTTTTTAATATGCAACACATGATCGATAATTTGTAAGAAAAAATATTTCAATATTTTCGGTTTGCGAAATGCCAATAACAAATAATCCAGAAGGGGTGTGAAACATCTCTTCTTAAAAAATTAAATTACTAAATTATCTTTGTGGAAGTGGACGCTCGGGAACTTTTGAAATAGTTCTAATAAACGTTTTAAAATGTCTCTTCAAATTGGCCACATACAGCGTAAGTTCGAGGGTGTTTGCAAATTGGCCAAAATGTGGCAAAAAAACGTTTCACAAAATATCGACTGGTGTTGATCTATTAAAAAATACAACATAACAAAAATATATGCTAAATGACAAATGGCACTCTCTACGGAAGAAGGACACACACTAAATCAATCAATATTATATTAATAAAGCTGTACTCTCTTACGCCGACGATCAAAAATACAAGTAACCATAAATTAACATAAAATGACAAAGGGTGCCATCTACGGAAAAAGGCTACACACTAAAATTAAGAATATTAAAATAATAATTAGCAAGGTTCCTTACCTTTCTGAAGGCGAAAAGCTCCCTCTGCAGTTTCTGCCTTTCGGCGGAAGGCTGCTGCCCCTTCCCCCTGATGAATTTCAACATCGTATCACCTGGAAGAAATTTGTAGATCATAAATCAGACCACAGTAAGTACCACTACATTACTTGTCTGTGGCAGGTTTCAATATTACTGGTTACGGTGTTTTGATGAGTAAGGGCCTATTTCTCGAAACACTTAGAAGAAAATGAAAAGATGATCGACTCGTAAACCGTATCGTTCTGCCGCTGAGAGCTCAGTTATAAGTCCCCTTACAGTTACATCGTTTATGAGAAAGAGGGTGAAATATCAACGGAGCTATTAGCACCCAGCAATGCACCTCTTACAAAAGTTATACCTGCCCGGAACTATGCCCATTTGAACATGAAACTATGCCCATTTGAACATGGAACATGCACATTTCAACATAAAACATATCCAAATTAACATGGAACATGCCCATTTGAAGATGGAACATGTCCATTTGAACATGAAACAAGCCCAATTGAACATGGAACATGCCCATTTGAACATGGAACATGCCCATTTCAACATGTGACATGCCCATTTCAACATGGAACATGCCCATTTCAACATGGAACATGCCCATTTCAACATGGAAGATGCCCAATTGAACATGAAACAAGCCCAATTGAACATGGCACTTGCCCATTTGAACACGGAACATTTTCATTTGAATACGGAATAAGCCCAATTGAAAATGGAAGATGCCCAATAGAACATGGAACATGCCTATTTGAACATGGAACATGCCCATTTGTACACGGAACCTGCTCAATTGAACATGGAACATGCCCATTTGAACATCGAACATGTCCATTTGAAGAAACGCTGTGAAAATTCAGGGGTCGGCAACCTTTTGGCACGAAAGGGCCGCAAGTTGGAAAAATAAACTAAAGGCAGGCCGCACTTGTGATATTAATCCTAGAAGCCCAATATACCTACGTAGATATAATTGGTCATATCCCATAGAAAAAATAAAAATGTTATTAAAAATTGTTAACACATACGGAATTTAATTCGTACATGTAATACTTACATTATGTTTATGAAAACTACAAAGTAAGTAAATAGGTAACTGATTTTATAGAAATTTCAGTGTGATATCCGAGGTTGCATTTGGGAGGCTATTTCTTGTATGTTAGCTGTCATATTTATAGTTGCAATTCGTAGAATGACTCTCAAATGCTCATCTGTGAGACGAGAAGCATATTTATTTTTTCTATAATTGACAATTGAAAAAGTTTGTTCGCATAAATAAGTGCTACCAAAAATTGTAATGAACTACAGAGCAATCCTTTTCAATTCCTCAAAATCAGATGGCAAGCTATCATAAAATTTAACAAGATCATTGATTTCATGGAAAGAGCTTTTGAGAACATCATTAGATTGGAGATCAATCACGTTCATTTGTAAATGACTAGGTACATCCTCAATATCACACGAAAAAGGGTTTGCAAAAATTTTCAGTTTGCTTGAAACTTTCTCAAAATCACCAAATCTGTCGCTGAATTTAGATTGCAGTTGTATTAAAATATCCTTCATTTTTCCAATGAAAATTAATTCCAGCATCTTCGACAGGCTTTTTACAATTCGGAAAATGTTCTAACTTTTTTCTTCAATGTTTAAAAAAGAGTTTGTTTTTCATTTGGAATGCCTTTACGTCTGTGTGCATATCAGAGATTAGTTTGTTTTTACCTTGCAGCCATACATTCAGCGTATTTAATTCTTGAGTTACATCTGTCAAAAATAGTAATATATAATAGAGTATCTGCAAGCCAGAAATAGATATGCCTTTTTCATTCGCAGGCGCGCTTAATCATTAATTAATGCATTTATTTTTAGCCGGCTTAATAAATAGAGGAAAAAATACATTTATTTTGATATTTATAACCTATTTACAAAACATTCACGGGCCGCAAGTAAGACGTCCGCGGGCCGCATGCGGCCCGCGGTCCGCCTGTTGCCGACCGCTGCAGTAATTCAATAATAAACACAGCAATTAGCCATTCCGAAAACGAATCTCAAATGTTTCAACCTAAAACTTTGCCATCGATCGTACGAATCATTATCATGTTAGATAAATGAATAAAAAATAAAAACACAAACATTATCAAGCCTGGGTGCAGCCAATGGAAGGCTAAGTACAGTTCTTATCACTCCATTAGAGATATCACAATATATTGATACATATGATTGCGATGACCTCACCAAATTAGAAGAAGTTTCAGAAAACCTGCTGAAACTTCGAACAGAGACTTACAACCTTGCTTTAACTTTCCACAGGATATCATGAGGAAAATAATTCCGGGGCCTTTGTAATTTTTGGGAGGGCTGTGTGGAGGATCATTTCTGGGAAAGGAATGAGAGAAAGTTCTGGAAAGGAAAAAGGTATGAGCGGCGGCTAGGAAATTGGAGGTCGGTGTGTCCACGAGTGACAGACGAATGAATCCATCCCTCCCACTGCGGTGTGAGGCGATGGGTCGAGAGTCCGGCTGGAGAAGTCTAAGGGCTAAGACCTGGTTGCTTCATTAAGTTCATACATTGTCTCGTCACATGCATAATCTTCTGTTATTCAGTTATGCTGATAATGCATCGCTTATTTCTAATAGCTACAAACAGTCTCCGGTGTTCAGGATGAACGAAGATTGTATGCAGAATTTATAAGGAGGAAACCGGGCAGCATTTTATCCATACAAACGTATTCCCCAATTCCTCTCTAGATTTTGACACTAGTGCAAATATTTTAAAAAATATAATGCAGTCAGATATCGACCACCATCGTGTCGGTACGTTTTGCTGTTTTTTTATAAATTACTTCTTATAGGAGTTAGGACCCTCCACACCTTCGTAACCTTCAATGGCTCAAGTGCCCTGAAAGAATCCAGTACAAATTGTGCTGGATGGTGTTTAAATCAATCAACGAAACGGCCCCACCTTACATATCTGAATTATGCGTCCCGGAAAATACCGGTCCGAGGCAATTAACCCTTAGATCGGCAACTTCATCTGCTATAGGCAGACTAATAGAACCCGAACGAAAGCCAAATACTAAGTTCGGAGATCGTGCTTTCGGAGTATCTGGGCCTAAGGCTTGGAATAGACTCCCTCCGGAATTAAGATGCATATAAATCCCAACAGAGTTTAGGTCCAAACTAAGAACCTACCTTTTCGGGCTCTCATACCCTTAACTTAATTTAAATATACCTATCTATATACCTATCTGAGAGTATCATACTTGTATTGCCTATGATATGTCTTAATCATACTCTTCTTACTGAATTAAAATTACTCGAATCCTTACACATCAATCTGTCTCTAGGAAGATCAGATCCTTGTACTACTGCACCGCCCACCATTAAATGTTGCTTTTACTTTCCAAAATACTCATTACAGAATATATTACATATTAATATTAGAATACTTTCAGGATTAAACAACATGTATTCACAATTATGTCCTCTGCGTGCGAACTCTATCTAAATTTCTTATAGACAATAAACAGTGTTAATTTCAAGCGACCTCCCAGGTAAGTATAGTCGTGTATTAATTCATTTTTAGGCAGCATCGCATTCATTGGTCAAAATATTGTACATATATTTTCGTATCAGTGATCAATGAACCGGTGTATGCAATTTTTAGCCATAAGTTGTTTTTAATTGTTTGTCTAGCTTGTAGTCTTTCTAGATTTTAGGCATGTATGGTAAATTTGTACAGCACCCTTGAGGTGATTTTTCACAAAAACGGCGCTATATAAATCGTCCAAATATTATTATTATTATTAACAGCGTGGTGACCCTCCCTCCGGCCGGCGCGGTCTAGCGGGAGGGCTCTTGACTCGCAATCCGAAGGTCGCGGGATCGAATCCCGGCGTGGGCAAATAAATTTTATTTGATTCATTTCATATTCATTTACAATCATATATAGTATATTTGCGGCACGTTCCAGTGTGGATAATACTCTCAGTAGCGCCCTGCTGTAATACCACCATTCAGAATTGAAACGTTGCTTGAAATGGCGTTAGCCGTATTTGGTGACCAGATCTGAATAGCGAGGTACTTCCTCACCTTACTCTACCCCTTCTCCTTTCCCTCCCCACTACCTTCAGCCTCACAACATACCCCAATTTGGGATGCCATAGTCTCACTGGCTCAAGACGGGAGCAGCTGAGACTCTTGTGAGGTAAAAAGACAATCATTAAAACTGCCTGATTTGTACGCCATCAACAGGCGTTCAGTATACAAACTAGACAATATATTTTTTAAAAAAGCAAAACGTATAGACATAGAATATTTTCTTCTAATTCAGTTGGTAAAAAAACTCCAGTTTGAGAGGAGAAAAATAGGGAATACAAAACCTCGATTTTGATGATTTTGTTTGGGTATTACCAGTTGTCCCTTTCGCTCAGTATTCGAGGGTAACAGTGACAATGACAGCAACAGTTTGTTAAATTACCTAGTATTCAAATTTATCGGCGACCGTGTTTTCTCTTCCAGTCATGGTGTTAAAATATTGACAATAAAAATGGTGTGCAATTTAAAAGTTGAAACTAGTTTGATGCAGAATTTATAGCAGACCACAGATATTGATTCTAATTATACATTATATAAGGTACGTAAGCACTTAAATAAAATGAGTGCATCGTATTTACTAAATGCAGTCATTAAAATTGAGTAGATAGGTAGGTATCTAATTTAAAATGTAGGGCAGTGATTAGTTCAAAACGTTTGTTATGAATGATGGTGTGAATCGTTTCGAGGCATTCAACAAACTTGGTTGTTGATAATGTGGACAAGTTAAAAAACAAGAAAGGGAAATTATCTCAAAAGTTAATTGTGTATTTAAAAAAAATATATAAATATGACAAATAATCACAAGAAAAAAAAATTCACTTTGGATTGGAATTGGGATTGAACGAAACTGAACATGCTACCTAACCTAGGTAGTTCAAAATAAAATTTGTCGATAATATCAAGTAGGAACTTAAATAATATATTTTTTAAATCATTAACATTTAAAATGTTCGCCAAAGATTAGAAAACAATAAAAATAACAATGCATAAATAAATACCAGATTACGTATAAATTATAATATTTTTACATTTAAAAATTAATATTTCTTGCAGAATTCGATGCAAATGTGCTAGGAATCGATGCAAAATAGTAGAAATATTTGCAGAAGTTATGAATAATCTTTTTCACAGAGCAAAAGCTCAGATAATTTGATTTGCAGTCTAAAACAAAGCAAAGATTCACAGCTTCGTAGTTAGTAGTTAGGTACCGACTTTTACAAAAAAAAAAACACTTGTAATTTTTGGTTGGGTTGGATTTTGTGGGAAGAAACATTATCTTGAGATGTTTGAAACCTTGGCAAATCTAATAGAAAATAATATTCTATGTTTATTCGATATGTTGTATAAAACTGCAATTCAAATTATAGTCCTTATCTAGTGTCGTAAAACAATATAATGAATGTTTCAAACAAAAACACAATATTATCTAGTCGGCGGCCGAACTGTTTGACATTCAAGAAACGCCCAGAAACATCGGGGATGGGGAATGGATCGAGTAAAACTGAATAATAGGCATCATGAGCGTTGTAAATAGCCGCCGTGATATTCAAAATAGCCTTTGGAGGTTTACAGTTAGAGCAGAGCATTGCACAACAAGCCTGTCAAACCACTATTCAACATGTCAAAAAGTAACTAAAAACACACACACACCGAAACAACACTCGAGACGAATTATATTCACTAAAGTGGATGGCCACGATTATCAACGATTCAGTAATCAATCACTTTGTAAACAATTGGTAATTAAAACTACATAAAAAAGCGACTAAATAATTTCGGCATTCCGAGCCGGGTACATTGTCCTTGTGTAGGCAACGCCTGCCTGACAGGTATGAGATAAAACTTGCAGTCTTACGCCGATTAGGAAGAGATATCTCGCCGAAATCACACAAATTGAATAGATGCAGAAACAACAAACCTTAAAAACACTTTAAATTCAATGTTTGGTTATCCGAATGTGGAGTAAAATAATATGAAACGTTCACCGTCACTTTTACACTCGCTCTCGGCACAACAAAACACGTCGACGACAAACGCGAACTGTGACTCATTTCATTCGAGCCACTCTTGCCAACTGCAGCACAGATCAAACCAAACTCGAACGTGCAGGGGCGCGCTTGGAGGAAATGATTAAAAAACCCTATTTTATTTGTACTATTATTTCATACAGAAAAATTAAAGTGATCACACGAGACCTACATTATTATATAGCTATCAAGCAACTGTCCGAATGTCTTCCAAGATAAAAATTACTCTTCCGAAAGAATAAAAGAATATAATTTCACATTTTATATAAATTTCACATTTTTAATTAAATTCGCTGTGAATTTCTCTAGGAAACACCTGCAAAAACTGCAATTTTCAAAACATCATTTCGACAGCCTACAATTTTGCAAGCTAGTTTGCACATATTTTTTTATATAAATATAATTTTTTTTTTCGCATTATTATTTTAGGTTACATTAGGTACTACGGCACTTCAGGTGAACTGTCACAAAACTGATTTATATATTAAATCAATTTACTGTTATTATTTTAATTATGAAAATAAACCTAAAATGGCGATAAATAGACAGTCAATTTCCATAGATACCACACGTAGATTATTATAAAATTATCCGTATTGATTTTGGATTGAATTCTCCGTTTGATGTGAAACATCTTTTGGCATGGTTAAGGGCGTAAAACCGACTCTTAAGTGGCAAGGAGAGACGATGGTCCTGCACAAAAACTGGAAGACGCTCTTGCACGGAACGACGATTAAGCCTCGCGACTCGTCGGCTCTTTCCGCCCGACCGCTAAAAAATCCGTGCGGTATACTTGCTTCTATTCTTACTGACATTGATAATGGATCCATTCTAAGTGGTGATGCGTTTTTAATATACTAGGGAAGGCTGAAAAGTAATGCACACATGCTTATAAAACACTAACAAAAACAAATAGCAAGATCGGGCAAAAACTACATTAAAGTACGATTCTCAAGCTTCAAAATAATATATTTATTTTTTAACGTAGTGACCGTTAAGGATGACGCATTTCTCCCAACGTGTGACAAGTTTTTTCGTTACATAACTGAAAAATTCTTCCAAAATTTCTCGAATCCAAGACTTGACAGCTGCCTTCACCTCATCGTCCGAGGTGTATCGCAAGCCGAAAGATCGGCGGAGTGGAATCGGCTCAAACTTCAGGTTTTGCAGAGGCTCTAATCGACGATGTATGTTCTCAACTGTGAAACGCCGTGGTACCCATCGTCCACAGATTTTACGATATCCTAATTGTTCAACAATGAAGCCGACACGTTCCTTGGATATTCTAAAATGGTTTGTGATTCGCTATTATTTATCGCCTGTATCAATGATCGGACGTGCGCTGCGTGTTTTTTCAACAATTATTGCTTTTCTAGGCTCACAATCATGAAATTTTATTGCCCATAGATTTACAGTAGCAATATAAACATCCCTTAAACGATGATAAATTTTATTGGGAGCCAATTTTTCAGCAGTTAAAAATTCGATAACAGCACGCTGTTTACCTTGCGTTGACATAACACTAAAACACGACACCATAATATTCCGCTTCTCAAAATACACTGGATGAATTCAACGACCTCAAACTTACGCGTACGAATGTCTCTTCCATATTCCACCTGCCGCACTTCCGAAGATCATTTTGTTCGCGCTCTACAATCATGTGTGCATTACTTTTAGTATTTATTTGTGTACATTTTAATAGTAATAAAATATTTGTTTTACCACAAAACATAAGAATACATGTTTATTTCATTTTCATTTCCTTCAATACATATCAATTTCGATGTTTCACTTCTGCCAGGAGTCCCGTGATGCCTATTTTTATTACTAGGATTAGAATAATTTTCGCAGACCATACATATGCACACACAAAAAGGTTATTTTGAAACGAATTTTGTTTATTTTCAAATGATTACTGACGAGTAGGTATTTGTATTTTAAGCTTGTTTCTGATATTTCTTGAACAGTAGATAATAGATACACAATAATATCATTACGACTAAAAACGTCAGAGATTATCGACATAAAAACGTCAATCTTATTGTTTTCCTCGACCATTTTTTCACGATTTTTAAATATACATCCACAACCATTTTTGGTTCGCACGCCCCTGATTAAGGGTTTTCATTCATACCAACATAACCTATCAAATATGATTTGCGCAAATTTAATTATTTGAACAGAATTCTTCTAGGTACCGAGATAAAGTTTTATCGTTGAGTTCCCATCGATTTTAATGTTTACTCAGTAAAAATATTAAATAATCAATCATAATAAGTTGATTTCCCCAAAGATGTTCATTAGCGATAGCAGATATACGGATTTTATGAGCATACATGGAGCATACTATCTGAAAGGTACAAATTTAATAATGTACTAGGTAAGTACTAATAACTTTTATTCTGCAAACTGTAATCTTACATGAATCTCACCTTAGTTGCATTTAAAATGGACTACATGTCATAAATCAGATAGCAAACTATTGTCATTTTAGATAACACACTTTATTTTTTTTTATATAAATACTTCCACAAGAGTCTCAGCTGCTTCCGTCTGGAGCCAGTGAGACTATGGTATTCCCAATTGGGGTATGTTGTGAGGCTTAAGTTAGTGAGGAGGGGAAGGAGGTGGGGGAAAGGAAGGTGAGGAAGTACCTGGCTATTCAGATCTGGTAAGCAAACACGGCCAAAGCCATTTTAAGCAACATTTCAATTCTGAATGGTGGTCTTACACCAGGGCGATACCGAGAGTATCTTCCACTCTTAATTAATAGATATTACTTAAAATATCCACCACCATTAGACATATTTCAAGCAAATAAAATAACAATAATATTAAAAAATATATTTATTTTACTGTAACAACCTTAAAGTTTCTATATCTTATAATATTTTTTTCAATATAAATCTGGTACATATCAATTATGCTGAAATATTTTAGTATTATAAATAATAAAAATTATTATTAAATAACAAGTTCATTTAACTTAAATAATGTTTATGATTTTTTTTATAGAAAATGTTGAATGGTCCCAAAACACAAAGTTTGTGTTAGTCAATTGTTGGTTTTAACATAATATAGTACATTTAATTTTATGTTGGATGTGAAATCAAAATAGGGTGTTACAGGATGTACTTGACTTACTTTGACCAATGATTCCTGACATTGTTTGGGGTAAAAAATGTAAATGAAATTAAAAACATTTATTTTGAAAAAAAAAAAAAAAAAATTAAAAAGTCACCGGAAACCAAAATTTCATTAATATTTTTGACTCCAAATAATGTCAGGAATCAATGGTTAAATTAAGTCAAGTACGTCCTTAACAACCTGTATAGTAATATTTTGACACAATATTCAAATCATAAATAACAATAATACAAGTCGGTAGTAATTAGACAATGATAAATGAATAATTGAAACCATTACCGAAACTAAATATTTTGACAATAACAATATAATTACATTATATTTTAAATATTGATCTATACTGGATTGAAAGAAAATTGAGGTCGCCAATTTGCGTTAGACCTTTTAAATCCTAGACCCCGGAGAGGCCTATGAAATTGATTATCTGCTTAACCACTCCGATATATCGCGAATATGCACTTTTTACGTCTTAAACGAAATGACAGATTTACTAAAACTTTGTGTTATTCCCGCTTCACAATTAAAGCTCTATAAACGCAACATTTCTGAACATAGCCGAATACTAAAAACTGTTTTTGAAAGGTTACAAAATAAGCTTTCAAATTATTATATTACAAATAAATATTTACATTTGTAAATATTAAAATTTAGAATGCAAACATTAAAAAAAATGTAAAAATGACTCACATTATGTTTTTATGTGAAAACGGTACTAAAATCACGGATTATGTAAAAAACAATACTTTTTCTGTTGTATAATAAATAATTTAGTTTCCTCACTTTTTTATCATTTCATATAAGAATATTTAATAAAAATTAACAATGTCTAGCGGCCCATAGGTGATTTGGCGGGTAAAATATGTACAACCATGTATCTGACAGAATAGGTCTTTTTATATATTTCTATGGACAACTTGAATAGGGATGGCAAACTTGATTTATTATCGACCATTCACTTTTTGTTTTAGGGACGTCACTAGAAAAATAACGGAGTTACAACGATTTCCGTGGAAATACACGCGTTGACGTGAAAACACGCTTATTGTACTTGACTGCTATTGTCATATTAATGTGTATACATATCTGCTTACGTTGCTGAGTGGTTAAAAAAGAATATCGATATTTCAAAATAATGTTTGATCAAATTCAACAGAAGTAAGGTAAAATTGAGCTTAATTCGGGAAACACGATTCAATATATAGAATAACATAAAATAAAACATTTAAAGACAATTTGAAAATACATACTATTCAAAAAATATTTAAAATAAAGTCTTCATTCAAATATAATCAAAGTGGTGCAATTATGGTGATTCATTTTTGGTTTATTACAGTTTATTGCGCTTCCTCCTTCTTTAACCAACATTTCTGATCGCATTACAGTTTTTATCATCACATCATCGGGATTAAAGAGCGCAACATGTTATTATTTTTATAAATAATTTGTTAATTTTAAGAGGATACAAAATATGTGAATGGTTTGATTTTTTTTTACAAAACATGTTACAACAATTTTGAAGATCAAAGCTAGTGCAAAAAAAGTAGTGAAAACAAGAGATAGGCATTTCATACTACCATAAAAACAGGAAAATTACAGTTAAAATTAAATCTGCCCTATCATATCACTTCATTGCCACGAGTGGTGTTCCACAAGGATCACACCTTGGCCCATCTATATTATTAATATGCCTGTCTATTAGTGTCTGTCCTACACACTCGCTTCACGTAATAGATACAAACGGAAGTGCTGCTGTCTATAATATTCAAAAAAGAACTATTGAAGTTTTCATATTATAGTTTTCCCACAGAAGCGGGTTTTACCTGCTAGTTTTATGTAATACAATTATTAATGACATTGTTGCTATTTTCCAAATGTTAATGTTTTGCTTTTTGCCGAGGACCTAAAGATTTATAAAATTATAAGATGTTTGTACGACCATAAGTAATTCTATTCTTTTCTGTGTTCTCATTGTAGATACTAGTGCTCTTTTATTTTTAATTATATAAACACACACTTATCCATAATCTATGTACACATCTACCCTGTTGATGGACACTGTAAGGCTTTCTAAAACGTTGGCTAAAGAAAGAGAAAGCGCAACACGGCATAATAACCCAAAATTAATCACGATAATACTTTTTTGAGTGTGTAAATAAATCTTATTAGAAAGTTGAATTTCAAAAACTGGCCTCTCGATTTTCTATCAAGATTGACTAACACCAATTAATAAATTTGTAATGTGAACAATAAAATATAATTATTTGTTTGTTGCATCAATCCACTGGACTAACATTTGTTATTTATTTTCGGAATCTTCTCCGTCCGAGGTGATGATCTTATTTCTTCTTCGAATTCTCCCCTCTGGATCATTTCGATGTGTGTGCAGGTGGCGGTACTGAAATAAATAATAAAACAACAAACTTAATCATAACTGTAAACCAGAAAATCCTAAGTCTGTATCATGCGATTTAAACATTGGGGTATATTTTTTTATAACCAGAAAGAATTTCCTGTTTTAGGTCAGGTAAATTAAAATATTCAAGCATCACAAGTGATGCAAATATACTATACATTATTTTTAATTAATAAATTGTGAAATAACACGCCGGGTTTTGAACCCGCGACTTTCGGATTGCTAGTTGAGAGTCTAAACCCTCGACCTCGAAGGATGTCATGATACTGGAACCAAAGGACATAATCTCTTATCCCTAAAAAAAACTTTTGGCCAAAGAAATTTTAGATACTTTGCACCAAGTCATACAACGCACTTTCACTGGATATTAGGGGCCATCCATAAATTATGTCACACGAATTTTATGATTTTTTTACCCCCCCCCCCCCGTCCCTATTACACATCGTCACATTTGTGAGACCACCTCCCCCCTAGTGTGACTTCACATATTTTGCAATTTTACATCTAAAAATCAAAACAGTTGTTATTTTTTTTTTACATGTGATTTTTAGATGGATGACCCCCGACCCCCCCATACCCCTTGTCACACATCTCCCTCCCCCTTCCCACCTCCCCTTAAGGTGTGACGTAATTTATGGATGGCCCCTTAGACAGAAAAAAAAATGAAAAATATAAATTAGACAGCAAATCTCGGATCATCAGTCAAGACAGATAAAACAACAAAATGTAGTTCCAATGGAACGATCCTGATTATTTTAAATGTAATAGTGTTCTTTTTTTAGTTGTTGATATAAATTGTTTATGTTATAAACTGAGCCTGCTCTCCCCACGGGAGCTCCTAGTGAGACAGTCACTGCACACCACCAATGTAATACAATTAATAAAGTTGAATAAATATAAAAAGAAATGTATCATAAAAAATAGAGTTGTTCTCATAAAAAATTTAATAAAAAGAAATGTTTGTATAAATAATAATTGATGAAGTCATTACCATTGAAGACTTCTGGCTGAAAGCTCTGTTGCAATATTTGCAGATAAACGGCTTCTGGCCGTTGTGGGTGTACCGGTGCATTGACAGAATGCTGCTCGAACTGGAAACACATAACACCACTATTAATAATACACAAACAAGAATAAAACAACTACATGAAGTAAGGCAGACCCTGATCTGGATATCAGGACATAAAGGTATTGCAGGATGACGAGAGGGTTAACGAATTAGCTAGGAAAGGGGCGGAAGTACCACTTGCGGGATCCGAGCCGGCCATAGGATTGGTGTCAAATTCCAGCACCAGAAGGAATGTGACAATTTATAGTACTCATAAACGAACCAGACCCTAGACGAACCAGGTACCTAATGTATATGGACAATGCCAGATATGGGTATTGCTGCTCCGGAAACCATTTATTGGATCAACAACACCTCAGCCATAGGTCATCCCAAATGTTTCGCTTGGTGACTTAGCAGGGGTTCTTATGAGGCATGGCGGGCCGGATCGAGAGCAACTGACTGAGGGAGGTCTTTTGACCTCTCCAGCCGTAAGCTTTTCACCCATCACTTTGCACCGCAGTTGGAGGAATGGTTTCACACGTCTGTCACTCCCTAGACACATTGACCCCCAGATTCCTACCCTCCCCTCATACCTTTTGCCTTCCTAGAACTTCCTTTCCTTCATTTCTTTAAAAAAAAACACTACACAGCATCCCCGATGACATTGGCCCCCATAAAAATTATTCTCCTCAGAGCCTCCTGTGTGGAACTAATGTAAAAAAAATATATATGTATATACATAAATGTCATCACTGATGGATCTGGGAAGGTGAGTACTAACAGGACATTGCCTCAGGAGAAATATGCAGCTGTGGCAAATGGAGAACACGAGTAGATCCAGTAAATGTGAAGAGGATGAAGAGACTCCGATTTGCATATGGTAACGATGTCCCTGGATGGAGGAAGGGAGGCAAATGGCGAGGGAACGCAGTCAGTGGAGACAATATTTTTTGTGGAGGCCAAATCCCACCCAGGGATTACTGCCATCATAAGCAAAAAGGCAGCAAGAAATTTGGAAAAGTCATATTCTGATATAACAGACCTTACGTCTTTACTGTGGAATTTAATAAATTTAATGAGGAATTTGCAAATTCATAGCTGCTCTTTTGTTTATGACGGCAGTGTAACACCGTGAATATCCCAATCCCTAGTGATTTCCGTGGTTACCTGAAGAACTTGCCGCATATTTCGCAGGTGTAGGGTTTCTCACCCGTGTGTGTGCGCATGTGCAGGGATAGGTGGTCCTCCTTGCGGAAACCTGAAACAACAATAAGAACAAAAATAATAACAAGAACAACAATAACAATCATCATTACTACCTATGAACAGAGGAGACGAAACATTCACAATGTTACAGTATTATTAAATTGCAGTATTATTATTAGTTGAAATAAAATTTGAGATTTACCAGATCTATCCAATATAACACCGGACACGATGTAAAAAATATATAAAACATAATATGTATGTGCAACCTCTCTTGTAATATGCCTTCCAAATATGAAGTCCATGTTTTGCGAAGGATATAGATTTAATAGAGAGGTTAAAGAGATAATTCTTTAAGAGCTTTGAAAGAGCAGCAATACAAAGAAATACTCAAGGATTTAAACAATTCTTGCAACTCTAAAATGAGTTTATTGTTAACTAGTTTGTTAGCTACCTTTGCCGCACTGTGAGCAGATGTGGTCTCTGATGTTGGAGTGAATCTTGAGATGGAACTTGAGGTGATGGGGGGCGCGGAAGGCCTTGCCGCATTCATCACACTTGTACGCGCGCAGGTCCGTGTGCCCGCGCATGTGCACACGCAGGTTGCTGATCTGTGACAGGCAAGTGTAGTACAGATCATAATATAGATTATTGATTTATGACAGTCAAGTGTAATATGTTCATACCACATTGGTTACTGAACTGTGACAGTCAAATGTAACACAGATCATAATATAGATTACTAATCTGTGACAGTTAAATGCAATACAGATCATAATATAGATTTCTGACCTTTGAAAGTCAAGTGTAGTGCAGATAATAATATAGGTTGCTGATTTGTGAAAGTCAAGTGCAATGCAGATCATAATATATCACATAGTTTACTCATTTGTGACAGTCAAGTGAAATATTTGAATATCACATAGGTTACTGATCTGTGACAGTCAAGTATAATATGTACATATCAGCATATCACATAGGTTACTGATCTGTGACAGTCAAGTGTAATATTTACATATCATATAGGTTACTGATCTGTGACAGTCAAGTATAATATGTACATATTTACTCATCTGTGACAGTCAAGTGTAATATGTACATATCACATAGGTTACTCATCCGTGACAGTCTAGTATAATATGTACATATCACATAGATTACTGATCTGTGAGTCAAGTAAAATGGGGGTGCTATTGTGAGATGTTACATAAAAAAATATACATAAAATAAGTTGGTGATTTTAATACAAACATAAGTTTAATATGACGGTTGCTGATCTGTGACAGTAAGTGTTGGTAGGTGGGAAGCAACTGACCTGAACAAAGCGCTTGTGGCAGATTTCGCACTCGAAGGGCCTCTCCTGGGTGTGTCCCCTCTGGTGGACCAGCAGGTTGCAGGGCTGCGTGAAGCCCTTGCCGCACTCGCTGCATTAAGTCACACCAATAATTAATAGACATACATGTAAATATATATTTAGCATTTTACATTCATAACATTAAAAAAAACAATAATAGACAGAATGCCATTCCTGAACCCACTGACCCTTAGATTCCAATCCACCCTTCATATCATTAACCTTCCCAGAACTTCCTCTCCTTCCTTTAATTAAAAATACCCTCCACACAGCATCCTCAAAGATGACAGGCCCTGAGAAAAGTGTGGATAAGTGATATTATGAGCCTGAATATATTTTATAAGCCCATAAGGGCTTTTACAAACATGTGATTGATATATACAATAATTTAGTGGAACAGAAATCAAGAAGTAAAATTAGAACACAAGCAGAAGAATAATATCTGCTAACATTAGCATTTATTTATGAGGTATGTTATTATAGCCTTCTTGTAACTATATTCCGTACAGTTGAACACATCTATTATTTCTGAGAAAGTATTTTCAACTGCATGCAATCTAGGTACAATGACTCCGTCCTGATTGCTGATATGGTTGCTGTAATTAAAAAATTAAAAATGAAGCCCCTCCTCAAAAATAATTCCCTAAGGGCTTATGTCATCTTTGGGGATGCTGTAGGGAGGAGAGGAAATTCTGGGAAGGATAAAGGTATGAGGGGTGGGTAGGAATCTGGGGATCAGTGTGTCCAGGAGTGACGGACGTATGAATTTATCCCTCCCACTGCGGTGCAAGGCGATGGCTCGAGAGAGTCCAGCTGGAGAGGTCTCCCTCAACCAGTTTCTCCCGATCTACCGATTCTATCGATCACCGAGTAGGTGGACAAACGCATTCGCCGCCGAGACCTAGACAAATCTCACCCCATGAACCCGCGCAACCCTGCTAAGTCACCAAACATAGCACACCACTTGGGGTAACCTATGGCAGGGGTGTTAATTATACAATAAATAAATGGTGGCAGTACCCATACCCGCCTTCCAAACTGTAGTTGGTATATGGACGGTCATTAATTAATCTGAGTAAATCAGGACCGTCTATAATACCAAAACAATTTTTAAAATAAAATATTGAATATGCCTGCACAGAATTAGCACTAGAACCATCTATTCTACGCAACTCGAACTATCATAGTATTTTACCTGCAAATGTAGGGACGTTCTTTCAATTTGTGTGTGCTCAAATATTCATGGTAAGCCTCCCCTAAAACAATGAAAATCAAACTTAAGAAATAAGTTAGACCCAAGATTATTTCTCTACTAACTGGGTAAATTAAAACTGTTAATGAATGATATGTAACATATTATTATTGTGTATATTTACTTTTCTAAATTACAATAATTTTTTTTTTTAGCAGAGTTAGTGCAATATTATTTATGCACGGTTTAAGTTTTTAAAAGTACATATCATCCACAAGATACATTAAAATAAATGCAGCACACATACCGTCATGCCTTTTCTTCATGTGCTGCAGCAGGTACTCAGCGGATCGGTATAATTTGTTACAAATAGAGCACTTCTCCGGCTGGGCCTTGAAACGGTTCGGCCGTATGCGCTGAAAAGAATACATACATGAACTACACATTCACAGTTGCGTCATATATTCTTCACTACTTTCTTCATTCATTCGCTCTACATGCCCAAACCATCTGAGGGTGCATTCCTTAATCTTACATCATTCTTACATTCTTTGCGGACGTCCACATTTCTCACACGATCTTACATGATTTTTATCCCCACATATGCCACAGGGATACATCAGGGTAGGTACCAGCACTCCATTATGGACAGCTTTTGATAGTTTTTATTAGCGACAACGGCATTCAGTCCTCCATTAATGGAGTTACCTGCATTTACACTTTTTTCAATATTTCTTATCAGCCGTCCTATATTTCGTAAACATACTGCCCAGATACACAAACTCATCCACCTGCTCCAAGTATTTTGTATATATTATTTAAAGTGTTTCAATTGGGGAGGCGGGAATGGGTACCGCCGCCCCGGGAACCTTTATTGGATATCCAACACCTCTGCCATGGGTCACCCCTAGTGGTTCACTACATTTAGTGATTTAGCAGGGGTGCCCGGGTTCATGGGGTGAGATTTGTCTAGGTCTTGGAGGCGGACGACCAGGACACACTGAACCCCAGATTTCTACCCACCCCTTAAACCCTTTTCCTTCCCAAAATTCTCCTCTTCTTCTTTTCCTTAAAAAAAACCCTCCACAAAGCACCTCCAAAGATGACATAGGCCCCGAGGGAAATTATTTTCCTCAGGGCCTCCTGTGTGGAGGTCATGTAAAAAAAAAAAGAAATAGACAGACTTACTTTTTTAATAATCCTCAGCTTGGGATCGACGTGGGTTATTTTGTGAGACCTCAAACTGCTGCTAGTGCTGCAAAAATAAAATTGAAAACATTAATAATTCACTTTCACCAAACAAAACTGAGCAAACTCTAAGCTAAGTGCATTTTTGCGAATATTCAACCGCCCTCACATAAAAAAAACTATTTTATTTAGTAAGTATGTAGTCACACAGGACACAATTAATATCTTAAAAACACTTTGAATCATGAGAAACAAGAATTTCAGTCACCCAAGAAATGACATCAATTTAAAAAATACATAAGTATACATTTGCACAACACCTGTTTGTGCAAACTGCACGTCACAAAACAAAAAATATGGTGAAAAAAACAATACAGACCATAAGGCTTTCAGCGACATATGTCCATACAAAAATAAAATGCTTAAAGTAGCTAAAGAAAGAATTGACTACGAATAAAAATGGCAGACTTCTTATATAATATACTAGACGAAAAATATAATATTGACGAGAAAATATATAACAGCTTCCAAGAATACTGTATCCACCAAGACGACCTCAATTGCAGCCCTTTAATTCTACACATGAACGTAAGAAGCATAAAACGAAACATAGATGAATTTTTAACAACAATTAATAATAATCTCAAAAAGCCGGTATGCATTGTGTTAACAGAAACTCATTCATGTTGTGAAGTGACGTACAATATACCGGGTTATAAATATATATCAACGGCAAACCGAATAAACAAGAACAGTGGGATCGCTATGTTTATTCAAAATCATTGTGACATATTGTGCGAAGAAGAAATTAAAATGAGTGGAACAAACTGCCTACATATACAAATTAAGCATTATAACAAAAAAATTGATATTATCTCTTTGTATAGAACACATTCATCCAGTGTCTGTTTGTTTATTGATGAATTAAGACAAGTCTTGGTAAACTTTAGAAATTCAAATACAATAGTTTTAGGTGACATAAATTTAAATATATCACATGATTTTACATCGAATAATAAAGATAACTACCTAAACATGATGGCGGAATTGAATTATGTACCGTGTATAAAGTCTTATACTAGAAACGTCAATGGGCAACGTCCATCATGTATTGACCATATTTTCACAAATATCAAAGATATAAATAATATAAATTCTGGAATTATAAAAACTTCAATTACCGACCATTACATGACTTTACTACATTACAACTCAATAATACCTCAGGCGATTAATCAACACTGCGGACTAACTGCTAATAATAATAATGAAATAACTGTTATTAATATTGAAACTTTAAAAAATAAATTATCATCTGAATTATGGTTGGATATACTCCGTAACGATAACGTCAATGAGTGCTGTAAAATTTTTGAAAATAAATTAACTAATTATATAAATGATTCAAAAAAAATTATTCATAAGGGAAACTCAGCCAAATTTCGTAAAATCAAACCGTGGATAACACATGGACTCGTTGTGTCCGTAAGACACAAAGAATGGCTTTACAAAGAAACTAAAAAAAAACCACTGGACATAAATTTAAAAAATCATTTTAAAGAATACAAAAATAAATTAGCTTCTCTCATAAAAAACACTAAAGAAAAATATTATAAACATAAACTTGATGACTCCGAAAACGACAGCAAAAGAGTTTGGATTATAATAAATGAAATCCTGGAAAATAAACAAAAAAATAAAAATAATCCCATAAAATGCATAATACAAAACAATAATATAATAAACTGTATTGAGGAACCTAAAAAAGGAGCAAATGTATTTAATGATTTCTTCGCAAATGTTGGAAAGAATTTAGCAGAAAAAATTTCAACAAAAAAAAAAAATTATATTGAAAATACTCCGAATACAGAAAATAAACTAGAACTTTTTGAACCTACTAATCCGTCCGAAATTATACAAATTATATCAAAAATGCGAGGTGGTTCTGCTCCGGGATTTGACGGCCTTTCCGTAAATATATTAAAAAATATTAAAAATCTTATTTCTACACCAAACTCTCATATCATAAACAATAGTTTTAAAACAGGAACTTTCCCGAGCACATATAAAAAAGCAATAATAACTCCAATTTTCAAATCCGGTAATCCGGAGGACGTCTCTAATTACCGACCAATTTCGCTTTTATCTAATATATCCAAAATTTTTGAAAAAATAGCTAAAAAAAGACTAACTGCATTCATAAAAAATAACTCAACCATAAATAAAAATCAATTTGGATTTACAGAGGGAAAAAGTACCCAAGATGCAATCGCAAAAATATCGTCAAGTATCCAGAGTACCCTAGACAAATCGAATAAATGTATAGGAATTTTTATCGACTTACAGAAAGCATTTGACAGCATCTCTCATGAAAAACTCATATTAAAATTTAAAAAAAATGGCATTGACCATATAGCCCTTAAATGGATAAAAAGCTACCTAACAGAGAGACCTCAAATTGTAAAATTAAACCAATCATTTAGTACATCATTAACAAGTAAATTTGGCATCCCTCAAGGTACCGTCCTCGGACCATTATTGTTTCTTATATATGTAAATGACATTTTCCAACAGAAAATTAAAAGCGAATTAATCTCTTATGCAGATGATACTGTATTATTAATAAAAGGTCAAACATGGGAACTAGTTAACAAAATTGCAAACGAAGATATTAATATCTTAAAATCATGGTTTGATAATAACCTTCTCACACTTAATGCTAAAAAAACAACATATGTCTTATTCTCCTTACAGAAAATACCTAACCAGAAAGTTAATATTAAAATCCACGATGAAAAATGTGACAATGTAAGCTGTAAACAAAATGATCCTTTTTGTACTGTAATTAACCCTTCTACTGAAATTAAATATCTCGGTGTAATTATTGATCAAAACCTGAAGTGGAATAGTCACATTGCAGAGCTAGTAAAGAGAATAAGGAAATGTATATATATATTTGTTAGATTACGAAATATATTGAATGTAAAAATAATCAAAAATGTGTACTATGCCCTTGTTCACTCTTTGCTTATCTACGGAATTTTAGGTTGGGGAGGTTCTTACAAAAACAATCTAAACTCAGTAAAAGTTTCACAAAGAACCATCATTAAAGTAATCCTTAAAAAAAAACCTACCTTCTCAACAGAATCACTATTTAAATTATTTCCAGTACCAAATGTCGATGACATATTTAAGCAAGCTTCTATTATTAAAATGTGTAAAGAAAAAAATAATAAAGAATATGAAGAATTTTACACATTAATGAGAAATGGAAATCAATTTATTACACCAAATTTTAAAACAACACAAATGCACAACCATTATATTTACCAAGCTATAAAAAACTACAATAATCTTCCTTCTGAATTGCGCTGTATTTTGAACCAATCAGAACAAATAAATAAAATTAAACAATTTTTCAAAAAAACTTACATTAAAAAATAAATATTTTATACAAAATATATTATAAAATGTAACCTAAGTAAGAACTGTGGCTCCCTTATCAGGCACAAGAGCTCCTCTTTTCTGATAAGGTATACATGACCAATCATGACCTTGAATATGATATTTTGTAAAATATGTATAATTAAAATGTAACCCATGTTTTATATTAAATAAAAAAAAAAAAAAAAAAAATATTTATTTATTCATAATCGATATTTTTAAGACTCAATTATGGTTCAAAGCTATATTTTTTTTTTAACAATACTACACATCTCAGATGAGAAATTTATCATGTGTGAGATAGCGAGTAATGCCATTACAGTTTTCATTTAAGTACATAATATAACTAAAAGTGTGTAATACATATTATAACTAACGAGTACCCGGCATGCGTTGAAATACCACTCAGAGAAAGTATTTTAATTCTGTTTATTGAAGTGCTTTTACAACTTTTTTCCCATCTGGTGCGTACACAAATAAATAAGAAGGTTTTCCAACGCGCAAGTAAACCACATATAGCTGCCCGTGTGAGAAGAATGTATTTTCAAAAATTACCGCTTGCTATCCCCTACCGCTACTATGTCTCCTTTTTAATTCCTTCCTCTACCCTTCTTCATACCCCACCACTCTATAACCCCTCCTTTGCGCCTCCCCATTCCAGCTACCCCCCGTCCTATATTAATCACGTCCCATGTATCTGCTCATTTACCTACTTATTATTGTTAATAAATTGAATTTATCATTACTTAGTGAAGAATTGCTGAATAATCTTGTTCACAAACCGCAGGGCTGGCATTCCACACAGTTCCCAAACTACAAATAAAACTTTTAAAAAATAATTAATATTACAAAAGATCTCACCCAAAAGCTTTCCCACAAAGCTCGCAGCTGAAGAGTTTCTCCCCTGTGTGTGTCCTAATGTGGTTCACCAGATGCTCCTCCTTCACAAAATCTGCAAAACAACACATAAATACACTATACATACGAGAGTTGTCCAATAATTAAAGACCTTTAAAATTTAAAAAGTCAGGAAAAAATAATTTCTATGATACAAAAAAGCGTATGAATTTTTAGGCACATATCGCCACTATTTTTCGACATATCCCCGTTATGATCGATGCACTTGGTGAGCCATTTCGTCTGTGTGAACATTGTTTTTGTTACTAGAACATGGAAAAATTCATTGAAATGGTTGAAGACTTTCCTGTGTTATATGCTACGACTCATGAGAATTACATTAGAGCAAAACTGAAGGATGATTTATTCAAGAAGACCAAAGAATTAAATTACATTATATAATATAGTATAATGTATAAATTGATATCAGTATATAATATATAGTAAACTATACTGATATCACACCATCTATATATTTATTTTTGGGAGCCGGGAATGAGTACCGCCGCCCCGGGAACCTCTTTTCCCCTTAAAAAACCCTCCACACAGCATCCCCAAAGATGACAAACACCCTGAGGAAAATTATTTTCCCCAAGGCTTACTGTGTGAAGCTCAAATAAAACAAAAAAATCTGGAATTTCACTGGGTAACTTGAACTCTCCATGACTCTCTTTTTCGTAAATACTCATTCATTTTACTTCTTTTTCTTTTTTGCTGAGTAGGTGCAACATGATAAATCTTTCTTCATCCTCAGATTCAGATTGTAAATCGACAAGAAGTTGCTGCCTTGCTGTCATCTTGCAAACTGCGAGAAGTGAGGGTTGAGTATGGCATGGGTGTGGGCTGTGTTAAATATGCGTTACTCTTAAAAACCATGTACGTGGGCTGGGTTTCGGTCATGCGAGTACTGTGCGTGGGCTGGGCTAAATTTGCACCAGGCCTAAGGAGTTTGTTTGACAGGAGGGTGATTGTACCTCGGGCGCAGTAGGAGCAGACATGCTCCCTCAGGCCCGAGTGGGACTTCTTGTGGAGTTGCAGATGATGGGAGTAGTGGAAGGCCTTGGGGCACTCGTCACAGGGGTAGGCCCTCACATCACTGTGTGTTCTTTTGTGAACGGTCAAATTGGACAGCTGAAACAGATGCAATAATGAATCAATAAATCCGTAGTTACTTAAGGGTTATTATTTATTTTTACCAGCGTGGAGTTTCTTTTGCTCACTGATTGTCGAAAGCGAAAATTACAGAGACTAACTGAGGGGGCTAGTAAGGTTAAAGACAGGAACAGTCTGCTCACTCCGAGCGGTGAAATCATACTGGCCCACCCATTGTGCCCAGTTGTGTTTGCTTGACATGTTGTGCCCAGTTGATATGCTTGGTGTAACTATAAGTGACCAGTTCAGGTGTGCGGGCTCCACCGAAGCAAGAGTTAAATTAGTCCGTTTGATAAATTCTCCTATCTTAACAAACGGATCGCAATATTTAGAGCACAGGCGTCGGGTGGGATTGCTATCCTTGTTCTACTATGGAAGATGCTCCGAGGAACTAGCACCATTGCAACCGGTGCATAGTCGGGAAACATGCCAAATGTGCATGACATTTGTCACATGAGATCGGATCGGCTGTTGAACGATTTTCCAGCCTCTGTGTCATTCCTTCCTCTCCTCAAAAAGACCCTCCACACAACATCTCAGATGACATAGGCCCTGAGGGAAATTATTTTTCTCAGGGCCTCCTCTTTCCTCTATGGATTTTACGTCACAACATTGAGATTTGGAACGCATGATATAATATAGTTGTTGAATGACTAACCTCCTTGTATGTTTTGTTGCAAATGTCACATTTGTGGGGGCGCTCCTTGGTGTGTGTGCGCAAGTGGGACTTCAGGCTGCTCCGTTGTGGAAAGGTCTTACCGCAATCACTACAAATCACACAACATTATTGATGCGATATACAGAACATTCAACTAGTTCCAATACTATTTCCATTTTGATAGGCGGGTTTGGGTTCCGCCTCAAATTTAAATATTGTTACCTGCATTCAAATGGCCTGTCTTGTACATTGTGGGTTTTCACATATTCTTCATAAATTTGTTCTGCAAAAATTAATCGGAAAATATAAGAATGGATCCTTATGTCATTGTATTAGAAAATCACACTCTGAAAATAAAATAAAATGTGTTATTGCACATGTTCGATCATAATAGTAGTAGTCGTCATCACAACTTGTTCAAGATACAACACAGCAGAACAGATGCTCTAGCACAGCATAGCATGACAGGAGGAATAGTGCTATTGAATTAAAATTCCAAGAAGTTTTTTTTTTTTTTTAAGAAAGACAAACATTCCCGGGTTACGAATAACCCAACAATGTTTGAAAATCTCCTACTACCACCACAGAAAGCCGAAGATGTTGCTTGTGTTGTGATGGAGGACTTAGACAGCCGAAGAATCGGAACACGCGACGCTCGGGTGGGACCCAAGCGCTATGCCCACTCAACCACTGACCGGTCGATTAACCGGTAGTTACTACTAATAAATCTAAAAGAAAATATGAAAAAGAACAAGACACAGAAAAATAAAAAGGTAACGGTCGCAACTGGGATTCGAAAGCAGGATCTCTCGTTTTATCGGGAAAAACGCCTTAACCAATGCAAATGTGATTACTGCAGACACATTAGTCTAAGGATATGTATATTTGTATTTTAATTTGTTTTATATTACATACAAAAATGTTTTATAAATATCCTGTTTGTGTCTCAAATAAATAAAATAAAAATAAAATAAAAACCATTAAAACAGCCGTTGGGACCTTTTATTTTTAAGTAATTTTTTATCAATCTCATATTTCAAATTCAATAGTAACAATATTAACTTCGACCTAATTTTTCCATATTTTAGGCTGCTACCTTTATAAACGATCACAAATTTCTAGACTTGGTTAATAACTTAGATATTGTCTCGGATAAAAATATCCGATTTTATTTATATGGGACACCCATTACATGATACCTAGGTATAATCTTCAAAAAGTTATTACATAAAAATGGATAATATATTTGATTACTTACAAAATAAATTTTTTGTACACCTATCTTCCCAAATGCTAAGAATGGTAAAATAAGTAATGTTGTACTGTAAATGAACGATTAAGGACGGGTTGTTCTATTCAAGTTCTGTGATTATTTCAGTTTTATGAAGCAACTGGCCTATATAATATAATAACAGAACTTGAATAGAACTTACACAGAATGTGAAATTTTTTTGAAAGAACCCTTCCTAATTCGTATTAATGATACTGACCACCATGACGTAACCTCAAGTGCCGCAGGAGAAACTCAGCTGATTTGTAAAGCCTTCCACACTCTAAACACTTTGTTGGTTTTGCTTTGGTTCTCCTCCGACCTTTCACATCCTGAAAAGAAAATATAAAATATTAAATTTAAGGCCTGGCGGTAAGATAGTGTTCAGCCATAGAGATGTCGATATTCCTGTCCCGGATATGAGGAGCTGGTTCTTTTGCTGTCACCGGAACTGTCGATATTAAAGAAAAGCTACAAAATATTTGGAATTATTGAGGAACTTGTTTGGAACTTGAGTGTTGTTAACCACTGGAGCGATCACGCGAAATAAACAAATTTGCCTCGATAGCTCGAGATTTCCCAAAAGATCATTTTTTTAAATTTTTCGCCAACTATAAAAAATCATACCTTCGAATTTTAACATGGAGACATAAAAACTTATTATAGTGCTATATAGCCAATGAATTAAACTGTATTTTACCCTTTATCTCATATTTGTAGAATTTACAAAAAAATACATTAAAAAATCGTAAAGTTTATAACCGCGCGAATCCTGCGGGTTATTTTACTTTGAAACTGCCGTGAGGGATACTTATTTGAGTCAACATAGAATATTTTCGATTTCTGTATGTTGTCTGTGGTGTACTTGATAAAGAAAGGTGCATATCTATGGAAAAATGACTTAATTTTAACCGTAAACAGCTGATCAAAAATTCGGCGGGAAAAAAATATTTTAAAAATTTATTTTAACATCGTTCTATAATAGTCTACGAAGTTCGGATTATAATGATTTGGTGATAAAAGATAAAGCATTTAAATAGCTTCGTTTTAAAATAAATGGCTGGCCATGGAAATGTTTTAAAAAATAATTACAATAAATGTTTTACGAATGGTAGGAAAATAAATGTGATCCAAATTTGGACCGCTATCAATCGCAGAAAAATAAAAGTGGTCCATTTTTCAACCATAAGCGCTCCAGTGGTTAAGCTTGTCAGCTTATTACATATTGGTAGAAAGCTGAAATGCACCTAGAATCGGCGTTTAACTGGAACCTTCCACATGTCAAAAAACAAAATGGCGCTGATTGAATGATGACCATGATACATCTGAATTTCTGCGAAACAACTAAACCTTCCAAGTATAATATACCTTTAATTTCTTAGTTCTCAGGTCACCGCCTCCATTGACTTCTTCCACTGCGTCGTCCACTCCTTCGTCCATCTCCACTTCATCCTTAAAGCTGGCGTCGGAATCAATCACATTTAAGGTCACTCCGGAATCGAGGAAATCCTCAAAGTTCTCTTGTTTGATGGCTTCGATGACCACTAGGGGCTGGAATTCAGAGCGACCTGTAGCTCCTTCTTCTTTCTTATCTACTTTACACATCTAAAAATATAGATAATAGCCTTAATAAACATAAAACATTTATTTATTTCTTAAATAGTTAGCTGTGAAAAATCATAGATAGTAACTTGACGTCATCAAGATAAAAACTGAGAAATTTTGCAAAAAAATATTATTATAAGTAGGTACAGGTAAATCATTGTAAAGATTTCACGTTTGAATGTATTTGTGCACATTGATAGTATTGAAAGTTTTTCAAACTAGTTCGGAATATCTGCCTGCAGTCTCTCTTACCCCGCAAATGCCCAAAGATACTTGGTGCAATTTTCATCAATTCCATATAAATTTATCAAGAGACAATATATTCCGTGTATATTGTGTCATGTGATTCAATTTGACAAAGTTTTATGTTTCATTTACCTAACCTAACCTAACTGAACAAAACCTATAAGTGCCCAATTTAAAAATTAAACCTAACCTAGCTTCCACTTTATATATTCTACAATTATGATTTTTAATTTTACAAACCAAGATGTCTTCTTCCTTATCGGGTTTGTGGTCAGAGTAGTAACTTCTGATGCACTCATCGTCAGAGAGAGACCACTTCTCGTCATTTTGATCGTCAAGACCTTCAAAAAAATATTTAAGATTAAAAATAAAATAATAATGCTCAGCAGATTTGGGAGGCGGGTGTAATGTCGTCGCCCCGGGAACCATTTATTGGATAATCAACACCTCTGCCATAAGTCGCCTCAAGTGGTGACTTACGGCAGAGACTTCGCTAAATTTGGTAACTTAGCAGAGGTGCCAGGTTTTATGGGGTGAGATTTGTCCGGACTTTGGCATCGGATGCGTCTACCTACCAACTGAGTGGCAGGTCAGATTAAGGGAGACCTTTTGACCTCTCCAGCAGGACTCTCTGGGAACATCATCTTGTACCACAGCGGGAGGGATAGATTCATACATCCGTCACTCCTATATACACTGATCCACAGATTCCTGCACACCCCTTATACCTTTTTCATTCCCTGATCTTCCTCTCCTTCCTTTCCTTAAAAAAACCTCCATACAGCATCCCCAATGATAATAAAGATAAAAATTGGTGCTTCCCAAATTTTGGTAGTTATCACCCAAGCGGTTGTAATTATAAAAATGTATTTCTGTACAATTTACTTGGATCACAGAACTCTTCCTTGACAGTTGTCTCAAGTTTAAGGTTCTTCAATATTTCCTGTGAGCGCTCGCAGTTCTTTATGAATTTGTGCGCCTTGTTCAGCTTCCTGAGGCAGCTGGCGCATATTAGCGGAGGATAGCCGTCGCTGGGAGTCGCCTGAAAACAATGTAAATCTTACAATCAAATGTAAGTTCGAATGCCGGCATATCCGTAGCGGATTAAAAACATTTGTTATTATCATTTTAACTTTCCATCAGGCGCAATGCAAATCCTAACACGATCGGGCGCAATTCAACTGTGAGATTAAACCACAGAAAAACAGATCAAAATAGATTTTTCGTTCAATTTTTCGAGACAAATGGAAACTGGCCTTCTGTGAGTGGTGGGGATCACTTCATTTAACAGATTAGTTGCGCCTGACGGAAGGTTAAAAACTTAATCTTTGAAACTATAAATACTCTGATACTATCAAGTAGCTTGTCACAAGCACATAGTTTTTTGTTTGTGGCAAGGTTTTGACCGTCTCCAGAGGAAGCTTGTGGCTTGTCTCAAGCTTTGCGCAATAATCTATAAAATTATTTAATTTACTCCCTCTTACAATAAAAACCATTAAAAAAATAACCGGCCTCAAAATAAGCATAAAGATTTGGATTACGGGCATGGGAAGGAAGAATATAGATACAATTTTGCAACCTAACAAAGATTAATGCTTGTATTGTACTTTATTTAAGATTTAACTTTATAATTTTCCTCTGTAATATTTTAACAAAGGTATTTACTTATAATTCAACCAAGAAAACTTGTACAATGTGTCTTTAGAACGGGGAATCCCAGTAAGGACACATTTTTCTCTAAAAAAATGTAAAATAAAATATATAAATAAATAAATCTAAGTGCTGGCAGCGGGTTTGATGCGAATTTATATTTTTTGAGCGTAGACAAACAAGCATCGACAAATAAGTACCTGTAGACAAAAAACATTACAATGAGTGGTGATTTTAGATATTACGTTTCATGTAAAACAATTATACAAATTAGATAAAATTATTATAAAATAAGTAGTAATTATTTTTGTATTTAATTTGTAGAAATCCATTTGATTTTTCTTTTAAATTAATGTAAATATAATTTAATAATGGTAATTGTCACCCAAAAAATATAAACTCGCATCAAGGCCACTGCTTGCACGTAGATTATTGCGCAATGCTTGAGACAAGCCACAAGTTTCTTTTGGGGACGGTCATAAGGCTTGCCACAAACAAAAACTACGATCTTGTTAATCTCTCTACTTGATAGTCTCCGAAGCCCTTAATTCATATATTAATACCTTTATTATAAACAGAGAGAGTGAGATAAAATAAAGGACGGGTGCTGAGGACTGAGGGCCGAATGGAAAGGAAGTGATCTTTTTCAATTGAAAACATCTTTAGTATGGGGCTTTTATTTAAATTTATTTCATTGTTAACGACTTTACTATAAGTACTATTGACTCTCCTTATTCTAACAATTCTAAATGCTCTATTATAATACCGTTTTAAAGGAAACTAATGCCTGTATTGCAATAACTCAACATAGTAAACAGAGATACATTTGAACAATATTAGAGAAACACCACATATTCGAGAAAATAACATGATATAACGAAGAGCAGTAAAGTCAAACATATTTCAATTAGCAAAAATAAGTTAAACTTGCCTGAATATTGGTGCATTCCATTATTCTGTCGGCTATTACAAAATCCGGCGACTTTTTAAATATGTCGTGAAGTTTTCCATTGTTCTTCAGGCAGAGTCTGCAGACAGTTTTCTCTGTCAACGGATCGTCCTTCATATTTTTGAATTAGAATTCAGCCATATTGAAACCTGTTAATGTAGAAACAAAATAAGCCTCAACTCAAGTTACAAAGTGACATTTGATTTTGACAATTTGACATGTTGTTTTCTGGCATTTTTGTCCTGTCAAAAAAACTTTATCTATGAGTTTCTGGTATTGCCAGATTTAAAAATAGTAAAAAGTTCGAAATCTAAAGGGGTGGAGTGATTCTGGTTGAAGTACTTTTTTCCTTAGGGTCGGTATTTCAATTGCGTTTTGAGAGAATGTTACGTATTGCTGAAACAAAAAGCTTCGTCACCGTTGTAACACTTAAATTAGTGGATAAAGGAGGTAGTCCGGCAGGTAGGACGCTCGGCTAGAAGAAGAACGGATCGAATCCAAAACTTACAGCGGATACTATTTAATTTACTAACTTACACGTCATAGTCTTAAGTGCACTATCATAAATATACCAAACCACCCATTGCGCTATAAATAAAAGCGTTGTTGCATGTATAGCAAGATACGCAGGGCAGGCGGCACATCTACAACGGCACCGGCCCGAGACATTGGGCCGGTATAATATCAGTTGTCAGATTTTATAACTCAGAAAGGTCATTAAGAGTGTTGATTAAAAAATTGGTTAAAAAGGTTAGGGTTACCGGCTATTTTAAAATAATTCACAGCTTTTAATGAGTTGGCATGGCATCTGTATATATTGCTTTTTGTGTTCGCCATGAGGGAGATTGACGTTCGTCACGTTGCTCTCCAGTAGGTGGTGATGGTGACCTGGCAACTGACAAGGTGACACAGGTGACAAGATAAACCTAGCGAGACCATTCCTAAAAAAAAGTACTGATTTACCGGCCTATTGCCATACAAATCAGCACCGGCCAGAAAAAGTCGTGAAAAGAAAACTTTGCGATGAATATTATGAAATAATCATTGATGACATAAAAAAATAAACGTTGTTTATACTTAATGTTTTTTCTAGGGAGTATGGAATAACAATAACCTTATCTTTTTTTATTGTATTGAAAGTGAAGGTTTACTGGAGGTCATCACTTTAAATTCGGAGTTCTTACGTAATTTTAATGGCAATAATAAACACAAATCATACTCTAGAAAAGACAAAGTTTTATCCGACACAGGAATGTCATGCGATATTAGACTCTAAAGACAAGAATTTTAGATTTTAATAACGCATAACATTGCCGAGTCAGATAGAACATTATTGTTTCATGGGCATGAAATGTCAAATGTGACGTTTTCTGTTTTCTTCAAACGGGAGAAGGGGGTTAGTATATTTATGGGGAGAAGTCGGTGTACGTGCGGGTTGTGCGTTTTGATTTCGTTCTCGTTCGAAAATAATAGTTGTCAATAATCATATTATAGCGGTTCAACAAACACATCACCAAAATGAGCGTCTCCATTTTAAATCATGCCCACAAATTAAAAGTGCTCCATCAATCTGCGAGATCGTTTTGTGTCACAAGTTATCGAAATGATAAATATGAGTAAGTAGAGTTACCCAGTAAATTTACATTACATATATGCAACAAGTTGTTTTAGTACAATTTGATTTAATATTATAGGTGTTGTTTCTTGTATACTTTTATGTAATGATGCTTCGTAAGATTAATTTAATTAGTAGTTTATAGCTAAATGTAGCTATTTAATTAATGATTAAAGTGGATTTGTTATTGTTTTAGTTGCAAATTTCTCGTGGTGGGCGGGGGCTCGGCGGGATGCGCCATGGCCGCTAAAATCACCAACGATTTTCCCTCAAAGAAAGTCATAGTTCTAGAACCCAACAGCGTAAGTATTTATTTTATTTAAACACCTTATTATGGATCCAACTATTAAACTTTAATGTTTCTCTATTGATTTTTTTATATGTGAATACCGCAAGAGAGACTCACTCTCGCAATCTCCTCACTGTTCGGAGTCAGTGGAACGATGGCACCTCCATACGGGGTTATTGAGAGTATGTGGTAAAGATGTGGAGGAGGGTAAGGAAAAGGTATAGAGGCAACGACGTTATATATTATAAATAGACTCGCCATAGTCTCACATACTCACAATATAATGTGGAAAGCAAGCAACACTCTTTTGTTTTCAGCGGTTTTCAGTATAATTTCTAAATTCAAAAGTTTATTCCTGTGTGATAAAGACAGACAATCAAAGAATGTACGTGTGTGAATGTCATAGATATATGGTCGGGCAGCGTATGCTTATGTCACTTTGTGATGCAACGTTCACTGTCTCCTTTTCTTAAGGCCCACTAGAATAAAAGGTCCGGATGCCTGTCGGACTTTGATGTGTCGAGCTACACAATAAATACAATAGGGCAACGACAGTTTTCAAATGGTGGCGGTTGTCGTCAATACTTGTTGGAACTGCTGATTTATGTGTTGTTTTGCCGCAAGCAAACAAATAAACAGAGTGTTTAGGCTGATTAGTCTATTTTAAAATAGTAAAGTTTACTTAGCAACAGTAATTTGGCTGTTGTGCGTCCAGACCCTTTACTTTAGTAGGACTAGAATTTTCTCTGATGATGCGTAAAACCGCGGGCGGGAAACATGAAAATTAATTGTAATATTTATAATAATTGATAATAATAAGTAATTTGCGTGTACTTACAAATGAAGTGTTATTCCTTCGCCTTTACGACTATTTGCCGTGTAATTGAAGCATTTTCTCATCACACAGGAGGGCATTTTGGCGCTTTGCAATGCAATTTACTTACTGATAAGACACAACCTCACTCGACGCGTAGCAGTTTAGTACTAAAGTACTAGAAATAGAGACAGCTACAATCGTCTTGTGTTTGGCTTCCCACTTTGAGATTTCTACCCCGCGTCCAGTATTAATGTCATTGTATAGAGGTAGATTGAGAAGTAGGTACCTACCTGAGTATTCAAATCTGGTCACTAAACAGAGTCAAATTAGTAGTTCTGTGAAGAGTACAAGTTGCATTCAAAAAATAATTTTTCTAATTTTTTCGTGCAATAAATCAAAACCAAAATTTGCTCTAGAATCATAGGATTAGTAATTATTTTTCAAGCCGGGTTTCAAATACACAACGGCTAACTTTGAGTAGGTGGTTAACTTTGAATTGGTGGCTAACTTTGAGTAGGTGGCTAACTTTGACTTGGTGGCTATTGTTGACTAGGTGGCTATCTTTGACTAGATGGCTAACTTATAGTAGATGGCTAAATTTGACTAGATGGCTAACTTTGACTGAGTTATTATTTATTTAGGTATTTACCTTTGGATAACTTTGAGTAGGTGGCTAACTTTGACTAGGTGGCTAACTTTGACTAGATGGCTAACTTTGAGTAGATGGCTAACTTTGAGTAGGTGGTTAACTTTGACTAGATGACTAACTTTAATTAGTTGGCTAACTTTGACTAGGTGACTAACTTTAATTAGTTGGCTAACTTTGACTAGGTGACTAACTTTAATTAGGAGGCATACCTTGACTAGGTGACTAACTTTGACTAGATGGCTAACTTATAGTAGATGGCTACATTTGACTAGATGGCTAACTTTGACTAGATGGCTAACTTTGACTGAGTTATTATTTATTTAGGTATTTACCTGCCTGAAGAAAGTTTGAAAAAATAATTGTTGGTGACATTTCTTTTGGACAATAGTTGTACGATTCTTTATTTGAAATTACGATTTCAGAGAACATTTTGATTTTTATTTTATTTACTTTTTTGGGCGTTAGGTTCACTGTTCACAGAACTACAGTTTAGTTAAGACTTAACTTAACTTAACTTAACCTTCCTCATTCACATCTCCTTTGCTTTCTTACTCCCTTCAGCATCACAATAAACTCTAAATTGAGGATGCCATAGTTCCACTGGCTTCTGGCAGTTGTTATTCTTGTGCGGTAATGATATTTTAAAGTTATTATAGTGTTTTGTAACAATACTTTTTTATTATGTATGAAAACAGAAGTCCTTATTCAGTTTTTTATTCAGAATCGATAGTCGATATTATAGCCCCCCCCCCCTACCCCCTCAAACGCTGGTGAGAGGGCGCCACTATCAAGTTTCTATCCCGGTTTGAAAAAGTCATAGATCCGGGGCTGCTTATTGAAAGTCCAAGTGGACAGTCCATTTTTTCTTATTGGAAAAGAGGAATTTCTTTTCCAATAAGAGAAATGGTGGCTCTCCCAGTAAGACGGCAATGAATACTTTTATTTAATTCCCAGTAGTTGGTGTCCACTTTTTTGCCTGTGAATTCGTTTTCAAATTTCCTCTGTTCAAAAATTGTTCAGCATAACGATTGGTTTCTTTGACAATATTTTCAAGAAGTAACGAGGTGAAAAATAAATTGAAATAGATTGTTGGTTTTGTATCAGAAGAAGGAGCACCTATAGGTCTAGAAATTTAAAAAAAAAAGTCAGATATTTTCGTATGGGATGCACGGGAAAGGACACGCAGGGAGCAACAATTTCTTGGTATTGAGTGGCATTGCAACGCATGTCGGGTACTCTAGTTTATTTATAAAAATAGTACATAATCGACCATTAGTAGTTTCCCCAGAATAGCTAATTATATTCAGAGAAATGGTTTTTTATTAGTATCCTTCAGGATATTTTTTTTTACATTAGCTCTATACAGAAGGTCCTAAGGAAAAATAATTCTTTCAGGGCCTATGTTATCTTCTGGGGTCAATGTGCCCAAGAGTGATGGGTGTATCAATCCATCCCTCCCATTGTGGTGCAAGACTATGGGTCGATAGAGTCCAGCTGGAGAGGTCAAAAGGTCTCCCTCAATCAGTTTCTCCTGATCCGTCCCGCCGGTGGGTAAACGCATCTGCTGCCAAGATCTAGACAAACTCTACCCCAGCTATACGCATTCTCATTGTGACTGCCCGGTTATCTATGGAATACCTTCTCTTGATATTCTTTTCTTTTTAAATATTTTGTTCTCTTTCTGCTTTTATAATTACTTACATTATAACACAAGCATACAACTGTTTTTTCCTCATTACTTATTTTATTTTCAGAACGTTTCTTCGACTGGTTATAGCCGCTATTTTTCTTTTTCTTTTACTTACACTATTATCTCTATTTTATGTTACCTATTTCAGAAGAATTATTCCATGGGCTGCTACTTTTATTTATCTTTTGCATAATGTTAATGTAAGTTCTTGCATACTGCTTACTGACCCCGTATACATGGACATTGGAGGGTCTAGAGTCGTTTAAATAAATGTAGCTTCGTTTAGTAAATAAGTAGAGTCTTAACATGTGCGGTGAAGGAGGAAACCATATGTTTCCTTATAACGCCGTTGGGAAAGTGGTGGGGTACCTTTTAAAAAAAAACTCCACCCCATGAACCCGGGCACCCCCGTTAAGTCACCAAATGTGTCGAACCAATTGGTGTGACCTTTGTCAGGGGTGTTGGTTATCCAATAAGTAATTCCCAGGGCAGTGGTACCCATACCCGCCTCCCAAAATGATATTGAAATGACATTAGCTAGTGAGCCCACTTATTAACTGTTTTCTCAAATTAAAAAATACTGGGGTCCATAAGCAACCGCATTAATGTTAAAAGTTTTATATTTAAATTAGACGATTCTGTTGCAAATCATGTCCCAACTTGACATAATCTGAGAATTGACTTATTAGCATTTAATTCTGTATAACTTAGCATGTGTTACGTTCAATTGCTTTTTAGCAGGAATTGTTTATTTTGGCAAATTTAGAATCATGACTTATCTAATTATATTTGCACTCTTTGGCAAACATGTCTGGGAGGTAATAAACTTTTTTCTGATGCAACACTGTAAATATGCAAATATGTTTTCTATTCCATAAATAAATACTTTTTCATCTTTTCGCCTGATAGGAAATGTATTATAAAAAACTAAAAAAATAACTAACATCAATTCACCGTTTTCTGAAGGGGTAGTCAGAGAGGATGGAGTGCTACATAACTCTATTAGACATACGCTACTTGCTTCATTCACATGTAGTTCTAATTCTACTCTTCATTCACATATATTTGCGGTACTTTCCTGAATGGACAGGTATTTCCCATTCATACACTGTCTCATATACACACAATGTGCGAAAACTCGTGGTACATCAAAACATGTGATCAAACACACATAAGTTTATATATTAATATAAGTGTTAGGAACCACGATACGAAAGAAGAAGAAGTGTTTTGAATTTGAGCATTTTATTTTAAAAACTTTAGTGTTAAGAAATTATTGGACCAAACATTTTAAATTTGACCAAAAACCTATCCAATTTCAGACTCGATTTACTCGAAAACGAAAGCTCAAATCAAAAAAAATTTTACCACAAAATCGACTACACATGTGATGTAGATTCACCAGTTTTTCGCTGACTTAAATCTTATGGTTTATTCTTCAGCTTGTGTCTTTGCCTCAAGATGGACGGAAGGTATGGGTACCGCAGCTCCGGGAATCATTAATTGGATAACAACGCCTTTGCCACAGGCCACCCCAAGTGGCAAGCTATGTCTGGTGATTTAGCGAGATGCCCAGTCATGGGGTGAGGTTTGCCAAGGTTTTGGCAGTGAATGCATCTGCCCACCAACTGCACTGCTCACTCCTGGACAAACTGACTCCCAGATTCCTACCCACTCTTCTACCATTTTCCTTCCCAGAACTTCCTCTCCTTCCTTTCCTTTAAAAGATCCACAACACTGCTTTTCCAAAGATATTATTATTAACATTTTTTTCCAGCAGCACATTTAAAAAGTGTCTATGAACCTACTTTAGCTGGCTCTAGGTGTTCACTTTTCCACAACATGTTTAATAAATAAAATGTTGTTATCCTTTCAGCTCCACTATTACCAGCCCCTGTTCACACTGATTGGCGCCGGTTTGAAGGAGCTGAGAAGCAGTCACCGCGAAATGAAGGACGTTCTGCCCAAGAAGGCCCGCTGGGTGAAGGACTCCGTTACCTCTTTCCAGCCCAAGAGCAACGCCGTAACAACCAATAAAGGACACATCATTACTTACGACTACATGATTGTGGCCACAGGTCTGCAACTCAACTACGACGCTGTAAGTATTCGGTACCATGACATTACAGAATAGTTACAAAACAGAACATAAAGGAACAAATTTTCAAAAAAATGTTCTCATCGATGAAATAACAAGTGATGCAATGAGAATTCTTGGTTTTATTTTGAGAATGGGTGCAAATTTTAAAAATGTATCAACATTAAAAAATCTGTATTGCTCGTTAGTACGAAGCAAATTAGAGTACAATTCCACCATTTGGTCACCATATTACAAAATCCTTTCTCAATTATTGGAAAAGGTACAAAACAAATTCCTTCGGTATATTAATTTTAAAATGAAAATTCCCATTGAACTTATAAATTATAATAACTTACGCGCAGAAACCAGACTCCTTAAATTATCAGATAGAAGAGTGTTAATTGATTTGTTATTTTTATTCAAAATTATCAAATCTTTAGTTGACTGCCCTAATTTATTAGAATTAATCTGTATTAATGTACCTGCTAGACTAACTCGCAATAAAGATATTTTCAATTTTAACAATACCCTCAATACTAACTATTCTATTAATTCACCAATCCCTAGAATGCATAGCCTTGCAAATAAACATTGTGAATCTATAGATATATTTGGTGTTGACAGTTTTGCAATTTTCAAGAGACAACTCATCCCTATTTTATCTGTTAATAATTAACTTTTCTTATTTTTGTTCTTTTCATAAAACCTCCTCTCATTTAAAATCTTACCAGTAATTTATAACCTTATTTTATTTTGCTGTTCTATTTAGTTCTGTTTCATCATCGTACATTATTATACACATATAATTGTTTTTTTTATACCTACTAACTAGCTTTTACACATTGCACTTTATTGTATTTCTGGTCTTATTACTGATTTTTTCTTATTACTCATAGTATTTCATTTCTTTTATGATATTTAATTTTTTTATGTTTTTAATTTCTGTTGTAAAAGCCCACTAGGGCGTAAATAAATAAATAAATCTAACATACTCTTTTAATCATACACTGTTTCATTCGGCTACCGTTTTATTCATTTATATATATATATATTTTTTTTTTAAATCTGCAGTTGTGAGTCTTTAAGTGATTGGATCTCACACAAAAATAAATCCTATGATTATGCAACAAAAATAAAAATCTCTAATAAAAATTTGTGGTGATATCTATATGTGGTCGTCAATTAAAATATTGCTTTATGATGAAGTTTATAAATTAATAAAACTTTTCAGGATAGCTAGAAACCTTTATTTGTTACTGTAAATTTTTAGTATAAATAATTGATAAAAATTAAAAGCGGTCCCAAGATAGAGCCCTTGGGAACTCCAGGAAAACAAAAAAAAGCAGAACTAGCACCCTTATAAAGTGCGTAATATTTACAATTTGCGAAATATGAAGCAAAAAAACAAATTCACATATTGGACCCAAGACCACAGATGTTATTTACTGAATAAAATATAGTGGAATATTTTATGTTTATATTTTATGAGGCATAATTCCTGTGCATGGACATATATATCCACCTTGGAGATTGTAAACTGGAGAGAGCTGGAATAAAACCGTGATGAGTGGAGGAAGACTCTTTAGGAGGCTAAGACCCACCAGGGGTTGTTAAGCCAAGAGTGATGATGACGATGATGAATTCCTGTGCCCAGAGTCCAAAATAGCGGTGACTACTTGTTTTGTGATAGATTGATTAACATTTTGATATGTGTATTTATCAAACAATAAACTGTCTGTTCCTTTATCAGAAATGCTTATATTGCAAGTTGGGACATGTTCTCAGAAGTCATAAATGTAAGTAGAGACAAGCCCATTGCAGTTTTTTTGTAATTTTTTTATGGAATTGAATTCTATTGCATTTGTTTGTTTAACAAACCACACTTTATCTTATCGTTGCGTTTAGTAAGAGCCATAAAGGCTGAAAAACTGAAAAACTCTGGAACAATAAGAAGAAAATATAGAAAATTTTAAAAGGTGTTAAATTTCTGATCAAATATGTATTTTTTCCATGAATTTGGCAATGAACATGTAATCTGAGGAAGATGATAATAAAATGGCTATTTAAAATAATATATTTAATAATAATATAATAGTTTTGGTCATAGAGCAATGCCCGATAAAGTTAAGAGTATCAAGTGCAGCATATGGAGTGTGGTAAATGCATCGCTTAGGGAGTACAAACATGATCTGCTATAGCCATACCATGCCAAGGTGTGAGCTACCGTGCCCAAGCTGGGGAACAGTATCACAAACGGTGCCTCTGAGATACAGGGTTGCATCTCGGAGTATTTAGTCCCTACCCCAGCACTCGGGGCTCTGCTGGGGTGGACCTTTCATTTCCCTAAATACTCGTGGGACTAAATGCAGACAATTCAAATAAAAAACTAATACCGATGAGGGCCTTTGGGGAAACATGGAGGGAGTGGAGAGGAGAGTTGAAACTGCCTCATTGGACTCTTCCTTCATTGAGCTTCAGAGAACCCAAAGACAGAGGGACTTCTTGAAAATTGTTACCAGGATCGTTACCATATTTGGAAAACAGGGATCCTCATCCTCGAAACCTGGAGACAAACTCAAAAAATGAGGTGAAATGGGAGATGGGCCCATGGCCTGAGTGCTCACGGGAACTATCTACAAACTGTTCCTGACCTTGTTTTAACCTTTAAGTTACTTTCCATGTCATTATTCTATAAAAAATAACACTATCCTTCACATTACTGAACCAACTTGGAGCATAGCCAGAAAATATGTGTGTTAAAACTTTATGGCCAGTATCGTACATACGAGGAGTAATAAAATTCCTGAAAACTATCAAAAACAAAAAGTTTTCTATGTAAAAAAAATTTAACTGCTGCACAAAGTTTATTCTACCACGACGCATTTAGTTCAATGCTTTAGAATCTTCAATGAAGATCCTCAAAGAGTGTTTTACAAAATTGATGATTTTCATAATACATATTGTTCAAAAACTTAAAAACAGAAATGTCTGAACTCTAAGGAGACATTGGAAACCTTGAATTTAGGACTCGGGCCCTTCTTCTACCGGAATATATATATATATATATATGTAGAACAATTTTCTCGGTTTACCCGCGTAACGTAGTCCTTAAAAGGACTTTTTAACTCCTGACGTTTCGGACAGATCACACTGTCCAAGTCCTTCAACCCGGGTACTTCGTTCTAGACATAAGAAGTGACTTGCACTCACTTAAGTCTTAGCTTCTGGACCGAACAGATATGCGAAAGCTATCAGTTTGAGACAAAAACTCAAGACATAAGGCCTCTGAAGATGGACAGTGTGATCTGTCCGAAACGTCAGGAGTTAAAAAGTCCTTTTAAGGACTACGTTACGCGGGTAAACCGAGAAAATTGTTCTACATCTTACACCCGTGAAAACCTTAACCATAACATATATATATATATATATACAGCAAGTATTCGATTTTCACGTCACATACAACTTGTCAAGCACAGTCTGTACACGTTGCTATCGAAATTATGAGACCCGTATCGCCACCACCTCTCTAAAGGTCATAACTAGTTTACAAAACCTTACTAGCAAAAACTTCACTACCGTTTTGTTCCTCGCATTGATCAGAAGCACATATTATACAAAATATCTGAGACAAGTGACTATGAGACTATCATAAACCATCAACAAAAATGTTAACCGTGTCGTGTTCTAGATTCCAGGACTGGTGGAGGGTCTGGCCAAGTCAGACAGTGGCGTGTGCTCCATCTATTCACCACAGCACGTGATGAGCACGTGGCGGACGCTGCAGAACACCAAGAGCGGGGAGGCCATCTTCACCTTCCCCGCCACGCCCGTCAAGTGCCCTGGGGCGCCTCAGAAGATCATGTACCTCTCTGAGAGCTACCTCAGAGATGTAAGTTCAATTCATATTTCTACATGTACATAATATTTATGCATAGATATTAAGAAAAGTTTCCCGGTGTGGGTTTGTTTTTTTTTATACAAATCCTTAGTTTTATTGCGAGATTGATGCAAATTTTCACACTTGACCTTCAAATTATGAGGAAGGTCATTATCTGCATGAGATTTCTAATAAACACACCCACCTCTTTTTCCCACCCCTTAACTGCTAGTGTGCTGATGCAAAATTTTCACCGTGCGCCATCTGATTCTATTCTTCTTGTTTTTTTGCAAAATTATGTTTTTGAAAATTGTACTGTCTTACTGTATAATGTGTTTATATATTTATGAATATAGTGTATGATTTACAATTCTCATGCTGTCGCCAAAATAGCTACTTATATTCAGAAAAGCAGGGGTGCCCGGGTTCATGGGGTGAGATTTGTCTAGGTATTGGAGGCAGATGACCAGGACACACTGAACCTCAGATTCCTACCCATCCCTTAAACCCTTTTCCTTCCCAGAACTCTCCTCTCCTCCCTTTCTCCAAAAAAACCTCCAAACAGCATCCCCAAAGATGACATAGGCCCTGAGGGAAATTATTTTCCTAAGGGCCTCCTGTATGGAGCTCATGTAAAAATAAAAGTTTTTTTTTTTTTCATGAAGTTTAATTTGTAGAACTCCATATTAATTTTTTCGATTTATGAAAACAGTTTAAAATAAATTTTTAAATGTATCCTAAAGGATATGTTGGCGTTCAAGAGGGTAAAGTAGATTTTGACTCTTTTTGATGAAATTTTGCACACTTGATGTCTTCATCTGATTTCGACACACTTTGTGTGTCGCACAGCACCCTTGAGGTGATTTTTCACAAAAACGGCGCTCTATAAATTATCCAATTATTATTATTATTATTATTTGTGTAAAGCTCGGGCAACGCCGGGGACTTCACCTAATACTTTTTAAAATTTTGAGACAAGTAGGTGTGGCCTAGATGATATGCTGTGGTCTACCCCTCATATAATCTCTATAGGCCATGCCCAATTACCGCATCAGAGCATAGCGCTCTTGTGAGACTAACATTATGGATGAAAGATAAATAAATATTATTTTCATTCAAATCACAGCACAAACTGCGAGACAAGGTGAAGGTGTCGTACTACAGTTCGCTGGGTGTGATATTTGGCGTGAAGAAGTATGCGGATGCGCTGTGGAAGGTGGCGAATGGACGTGATATCAACGTGAAGCTGCGCACCAACCTGGTGGAGGTCAAACCCAACTCCAAGGAAGCCGTCTTCCAGAATCTGGACAAGCCCGAGGAAAAGCTCACTGTCAAAGTAAGTGTTAAAAAAGCAATTTGCTTAAAAGGTAACTACTACTGCCCTCTACAGGGAAAACTTAAAGTTATTAGGTTTGGAGCTTGACTAAACCCTGCTGTCATTTCTGCTAAAGACTTGATATATAATAAAGCAGTTCTCTTGTTTATATGGTAATGTAGAGTGTTACTACAGGGCTCAATTGTAAACACACTTTGTCAGTTCATTTGTTGTTGTATTGGTTTTTTGACCCTTGATTTTGCAATGGATTCTGTTATGAAATAATTAATCTTTTCTTTATTTCATTTCAACGAGTCTAGTCACGTACCCTCATTTTAAAAATAATCTAGGTGAAACATCAGTTAACCTATTTTAAACGTGGAAGTTTAACGACTCATTTATTTATTTTCGAAAGAATACATATAGGGTTTTGAGTAGAGCAATGCTCACTTGTGGGAAGACTGCCTTGGAGGTTAGACGGTATTCCGAAAGTCAACGTGATTTTTTCCATTTTAAATATTTATAATGTAAAAACATTTAAATACGTTTCTTAAAGTGATATCTCGCGTGTACCGCTTATTTCGTAATTTAAAATGGCATAAAACCATAAGCGAATTGTCCTAACAACGTCCTGTGTTACGAAAAACTCGTTGCCGAGTATTTTCCTTTCGACCAAAACGGATCATTTTTTAAAAATGTCGAACGCAAGTACCGTGGAGTATTACATTATATTTTAATAACATTTTAATATCAAACTTGGAGGTCCCACGATATACCATCTGCCGGATTGTTTTCTTTACATGGATGGAACGCTGCTACTCTGTCTATGGAACTGGATTTGTTCTGACACCCATTGCACCCGGCTCAACACTGGAAGACGAACGATAGACAGCAACACCCTTCTTGCAAGTTCTTCCGTTTTCCTGGAGCGGAGGGCCACACATCTTTCATCAATCCTCGTTGCTATCGGTCAAGAGTGATGTTTTAATTAGATAGCTAGATTTTTTTAGATTTGGTCGATCCAGGGGGGGGTTAAGCTACCATTTAATGTTATTTTGTTTCCATGTTAAAAACTGTTCGAATATTTAATTTATAAATGTATTTTGTTATTCCAATGAATACCGTTTTATCATTTCTATCCTAGAATTGACTATGAAGTATGTATTTTCCAAGGCCCCGATAGAGGATTTCGCTCTTCCGTCTGCTAGCCTGGTCCAACGACCAGTGGCGCCCTAAGTAAATAAAAGCTAACAGAAACGGACAATTCACATTCACATTTCCACATATTAATTTGGGTTACAATTGAGAATTAAAAGTTGACATAATATGTCCGTATTATGTCTTATTATGTAACAACTCCATTAAACTTTCTTTTTATATAATTTGTACGCGGGACAAAGCTGTTCCTTTAAAAGTAACATGAGGACCGAACCGGCTCTCATCTTTGTAGATTTTAAATAGTCGAAATTATCATGTAACAGTTTTCTTGAAAATAAACTCCGAATACTTAATTATCCGGAGTGTTTTTTTACTGAAGTGAAATCGTGACGTTCAGTATCCAATTTTTAACTTTTATACAATGTGTACGGCAGTGGCTGTCGATAACTTTTTGAGGAACGGATGCTGGACTATATGTATAAGGGGGCATCCATTAATTACGTGAGCACAAAAAGGGGGGGGGGGGGGGGGGCTAGATTGGAATAAAAACTGCTCACGTAATTAATGGATGCCCCCTAATATAAATTATTATACATATTATAGTCTACTATCAAATATTTAAATCTACAGATTAGCCCCCGAAAATGATGAAATAATTATTGTCAAAAATTGTATATTTAATTAAATTTTTTTACAATTTGGGAGGCTGCTATGGGTAGCATCGCAGTTGGAGAGAGGATTCATACGTCTGTCACTCCTAGACACACTGACCCCCAGATTCCTACCCACCCCTCATACCATTTTTCTACCAATATCAAAAGTAAAATCAACTTCAAAAATACCCTTACTAAGAAGTTGGTAGGAATATCGAACAAATTTATACACAATGTTGATTTTGTTGTACTTATGCACTGGTTTACACGGTATATATAAAAGCAGATTTTTCCTTGATGCAAAGGACAACAACGCAACTTCAGGAGGTAATTCTACATAAATTATGGTTTTGTGCTCATCTAGTAACATTAATAGAAGGGCTGGGACGGCAGCCAATGGAGAGAATTTGTGAAGGAGGACGATAATGAGTAACAATACTAACTGTACCATCTGGTATGGTGTTCTGTCCGCAGTACAGCATGCTGCACGTTACGCCCCCCATGGGTCCGCTGAAAGCACTGCGGGAGGCGGGGCCCGAGCTGGTGAACGAGGCGGGCTTCGTGACAGTCGACAAGTCCACCATGCGTCACACCAAGCTGCCCAACGTCTTCGCACTCGGAGACTGCGCTGACTCACCCAACTCCAAGACTGCGGCTGCTGTCGGTGAGTATTCCTTCTACTTATCGCCCACACGGAAAGGAGGAAATCATTACAGAGCCAAGTTTTTGAATTCAAGAACGAGTTGTATAAATGATTCGCTCTCATGTTACAAATGTCAACTGTGTACAAATGTTGAGCGTGCGTTTGATGTATTTCCCGACTGTGCACGAATGCCGAAAGAATCTACGACGCTAGTTCCTCTTTCATTAATATACAGGTAGAACGAGGACAGCGTTTCCACCCGATATTGGTGCTTTAAAGATTACAATCCTTTCGTTAAGATGAAAGAATCTATCAAACAGACTGCTCATGTCTGCACAGAGTCACAGGTATTTTTTTGGTGCTCATGACAAGATTTTTAATTTGAAGGTTGAATATGGGTACTGCCGTCCTGTAAATCATTTATTGGATAATCAACACCCAAAGGTCACCCCAAGTGCGTCGCTTCCTTTGGTGACTTAGCAGTGGTGCTCGGGTTCATGGAATGAGGTTTGTCTAGGTTTCGGCGGCCAATGCGTTTTTTCCACCTGGTTCGGGAGAGACAGGTTATTGGAGACCTAACCTAGAATTCTCCAGCCGGAATCTCTCGACGCATCGCCTTGCAGCGCAGTGGAAGGGATAGATTCATCCGTCACTCCTGGACACATTGACCTCCAGATTCCTACCAACCCTTCATACCTTTTTCCTTATCAGAACTTTCTCTCCCTCGACGACATAGGAAAAGACCCACCACACAGCATCCCCAAAGATGACATAGGCCTTGAAGGATTTTTTCCTCAGAGCCTCCTGTGTGGAGCTAATGTAAAAAAAAAACCAAAGAGGTTGCTGCCAAACTCAAATGAGGGGCGCGCTTGTGATTTGTACAGTGTTAGATTAGGTTAGGTTTTGTGTACTATGAAAGTATCTTCTGAGATAGCTCTGGTTTTGGTGGACTCCCGTACCTGAGCTTATACACCAATTAGATCAATGAATAATGAATTGTATTTGTGAATGTTTTAGCCGCCCAGTCCCTGGTGGTGCAGAAGAACCTTCGTAGCCTGCTGGCAGGCAAGCCCCTGACAGCGGTGTATGACGGCTACGCATCGTGCCCTCTGGTGACCGGCCACAGCAAGTGCATCCTGGCCGAGTTCAACTACGACCTCGCGCCCACCGAGACATTCCCCGTCAATCAGGTCAGTTCACATCTGTAATGTTTGGTATTATTAATTCTGTGGGGGTTCTGCTCAATAACTTTACCTTCTCAATAACAAACTGGTTTATTATGAGTTTACGTATTTGCAATAATAATGCTGCAAGTCACATGACCTGTCTATATTAATGGCTAATTGAATCTGGTCAGTAGGCTGGCCAGAGCCAATCTCGGCGGCACTCACCATAGAAGCACTTTCCCTGCTGGCATCTGACGGCATCACTTTTTTCAATGCATTACAATATCGCTTATCAATCATAATATTCTGGAATCAGAAGTCGTGTACAGTACTCTATCAGTAGATTGGCCTCCAATTGATTTTAACTGTAGTTGAAAGCAAAAAATCAAGCTTTATAATTTGCCAATATTGAACAAACTGAATTAATTAACACATCTTTATTTATTAGTTTATTAGGAAGTCGGCATGAGTAACACTTGATTATGTATAACTTGAAATTCATTATATAATAACAGGATTTTTCGTGTACCTGACTTATTTTTGTTGATAAATTGCGACCCCCCTTGTACCTGATTGACCCCCCTCCTTCCTATACCTGACTCTGACACCCCTGGGGTGTGAGAAACGTTGGTTTAAACATATATGTATTGGGTATTAGCCTTCAGGAATTAAATATATATTCAATATTTGTACAGGCCAAGGAGCGCTACTCTATGTATGTTATGAAGAAGTACGCCATGCCGCTGATGTACTGGGTCCTCATGACCCGAGGTTACTGGAACGGACCCGGCTTCATGCGCTCCATCTTTAAACCCTTCAAATTCGACTAAATAACAGCACACCACCTTAATCTATATATGTAATACCTTAATCTTAGGCAAGTCACCAATATATATCCATCGTCCAGTTGAATTAGTCAGACATCTCTGAAAAATCAAAATTTGAGTTGAGTATGCAGTTATATGTAAAAGTGTTCCCTCTATCTGGTACAATACTCAGATTACTCATAAACACCACCAAATCAATTATAATGCACAACAACTTGTAAAAACTAAATGATGATGTTTTCTAGGTCACTAGTAGCATATTTCAAAATGTCATACTAATATTCCGGATTGCTATGCCTCCTGGTATAATTTTATAGCACATTTAATATGTAAAACATGGACAGGTGTAAATAATATTTGATTTATATTGAGTATTCCAATATTGCTTTCCTCATTATCTCAAAACATAATATTTGGAGATGTCTGAATAATCAACTGAACGATTGCTATATATATTCATAATAATGTACAACAGCCGATTGGCATGTGATCAACAATCATTTTAAGAATCGAAAAAATGTAATTATTTGCTTTTGTAATCGAAATATTAACCTGGCGCAGTTTGACCAACTTAAATTTGTGGGTACAAAAAGGAGGAACTAACGAACAACTACTGAAGTGTGATGTTGCCGAATTGCAGACTTTTCTACACTGGGCCCCAAAAGAGATTGATATTCGAAAATTTTTGATCAATTTCGCTTGAAGCAAAGTAATACAGTAGAACCCTGCTAATTCAAACCCCGATAATTAAAAAAAAATGTAATTCGAAATTTTTGCCAAAAAATCACCCAGTAAAAAGTTTTGTGCAAAATGTTTTTTAATCCGAAATTCTTAAATTATAATTTGAAATAATTTATTTAATTTTATAATTTCCTATTTAGGAATCTGACAGACAGCCGTGGCGATAAAACGCCATAAAATAACGATTTACGTGGTTATAAATTGTCGTAGTTTGAATTTTTTTTTCAATTATTTCTAGCTTTCACCCTTCAAGGGTGTTCTAGGCCATCATTTAAAATTACAGAAAAAGGAAAGGAGAATTTACATATTAATTTTTTTTAAATCGGCAAATTTCAGAATTATAACATGGAAGACTGGAGTCGAGTTCAGACTTAGATGAGATGAAATGTTAATTGGAGGGGAGGCAATTTTAGATAATGCTTGGTAGAAGAGAGGATATTTATTTAGAGAGGGACAACCAAAACATATGTGATCTAAAGTTCCAACATCTAGACCACAGAATGCACAATCTGAGTGAGTCAAGGACGTGAATTTTAAAAAGGTGAGAAGGAATGGAACAATGTCCGATTCTCATTCGAATAAGTGAGGAAATTTATTTTTTGGAAAAATGGAGAAATTTTTGAAACCACAGTTTTGATGGGATAGTCCTTTGTATTGAGGCATAGCAGGCACTATTGGATTGACTAGCAATTTTCCAATACTTTGTCCAAACATTGCGGGATCTATCTTTGATGATGGAAAAAATATCAGATATTATTATTTTGTAAATTGAATCAATTTACACTGGAATGTTGTATTTTTTCGAATTTAATTTGAATATCCAAGTTTGAGCGAAATCGACTGAGAAAATTCGATTTATGCTGAAATATATTGTATTTTTATGAATATTCATCAAATATCTGAATCGATTTGACGGGGTTCTACTGTATTGACCTTTTTTCTGGCACTGGAACAAACCTGCAACGCTGCATCTCTTCAGTATATCGAACGAACAAATTATATTTTTAATTCATAGATTTTTAGTATGTATCCATGAAATCTCCCCTACAACGCCACCGACTGCAAAGTTAAGTTTGTCAATCCGTTCTTGCTACTTGGAATAATGCATTGAGTAATATCTTGGTCGTGTCTGACCTATTTCTTTCTGCAATTGTACGGATTCCACCCATCACCAACTTTGCCAATCATGATAAATAATTTCCAGTTTGATATTATTAACCTTTTTTATTTTAAATTTTGAATTAGATAATGTAGTTGTAGTATGATTCGCATCGTTTATTTACTGAAGTGTCAAAAACGTATTATCATAACACAAAAATGACATCTTTATTACTGAGAAGATGCAAAATCGTCTAATTTATTACTGAGAAGATGCAAAAATGTCCAGTTTATTACTGTGAAAACGCAAAAACGTCCAATTTATTACTGAGAAGATGCTAAATAGTCTAATTTATTGCTGTGATGATGCAAAAACATGTGAAGGTGCAAAGATGTCTAATTTATTACTGAGAAGATGCAAAAACGTCTAATTTATTACATAGAAGGTGCAAAAGCGTCTAATTTATTGCTGGGAAGATACAAAAATGTCTAATTTATTATTTTATTAAAAGACAAATAACTCTGTATACATAGGTACATCACATTATCTAATTTATTACTGCGAAGATGCAAAAGCGTCTAATTTATTACTGGGAAGGTGCAAAAATGTCTAATTTATTACTGAGAAGATACAAAAATATCTAATTTATTGTTGAAAAGATGCAAAAATGTCTAATTTATTGTTGAGAAGATACAAAAATGTCTAATTTATTGTTGAAAAGATGCAAAAATGTCTAATTTATTACTGAGAAGATACAAAAATGTCTAATTTATTACTGAGAAGATACAATAAGGTCTAATTTATTGTTGAGAAGACACAAAATTGTCTAATTTATTACCAAGAAGATGCAAAAATGTCTAATTTACTAATGAGAAGATACAAAAATGGCTTATTACTAAGACATCCCAAAATCTATTGTGTATTACTAATCAGCTAATTACTGAGACATTGCAAAATCGTTTTATTACTTAATTAAGCACACAATCTGTATTTTTATAAATCAAGATTTTATTAAACAACGTACATAGTATTGCAGACAGATTTGCATAGAGTCTTTGTAATTTAATACATATCACAAAAATTATTGCATAAGTCACAATATTGTTATTGTGGTATGTTTTCTGTGTATATCACTTCACGTAATACTAATCTACTGAACTGATTTATTTGTGTTGGCTTACCTCTCTTACACTACATTTCATTCATCCTCATAATATGCTTTAGCTCTACCAGCTCCAGGCAGTTGAAACTCTTGTATTGTATTATATAAAAAATGATTTATAAACCCAACGAAATAGAGCTCTGTAAAGTTGCGTGCTCCAGTATTTTGAAACACACTGTACTTACTTTGTAGTACCCTCAAATAATGAGGATACTACCTCAAATAATGAGGGTAATACCTTTAATGAGAGTACTACCTCAAATGAGGGTGTTACCTCAAATAAAGTGGGTATTACCTCAAATGAGGATACTACCTCAAATAAAGTGGGTATTACCTCAAATGAGGATACTACCTCAAATAATGAGGATACATACTACCTTTAATGAGGGTTTTACCTCATACATATTAGGTTTTTCTTCAAATGAGTGTGGTACCTCAAACGAGGGTATTACCTCAAATGAGGATTCTAATTCAAATGAGGATACTACCTCAAATGAGGATTATACCTCTAATAATAGGGGTACTACTGTTAATGATACTTTTACCTCAAATGAGGGTGTTACATCAAATGTGGATACTGCCTCAAATAATGAGGATACTACCTTTAATGAGGGTTTTACCTCAAATTAGAGTATTTCCTCAAATAACTACTTTAAATAATGTATGTATATTTAACTATAGATTGTTATTGTGGTTAATCTAATTTAATGTAACATTTATTACCAAATATGTAGATATTTTCATTCCTATTATTGCATGGATTTTTATGTAGTTGTTTTACAAATTTTGTAAACATTTTGCATTTATTAGAAGGATCTCGAATGATGAAATTTTATTACTGCGAGCAGTGGTGGCTTGTGACTTTTTAGAGTACTAAAGTGCTAAAATTATAAAAAATGTGACGTTATGGATGTGGTTGTAGCCTAAAATGATATTTATTTTTTTCAAAATTGTGTTTTTGATATGAAGAAAAAATCCTGAAAATCTATATTTTTATAACATGTTATTTGATTCCGCTTTTGTTAAATAAATGTAAATTGCATTCTTTATTTTTATTTCATTATCTAATATGATCCCATCATAGAGTAAAGAATGTCTCGGCGGAACTAGTAAGTGTGAATTTTAAAAGAAAATTTTCAATTTCAAAACAAAAATCTAACATTTAGTTTTATATTTTACAAATGTATTTGACTTCTTAGGCCTCGATGATATTCTGTCAGTAGGTCAGAATATATCCGCTTTGCAATAAATGGAATATTTCACTATCTGACGTATCTGAAAATTAAAAACTGATTTCTAAAGATGATGAACTATGCTTTCAAATTTTATTAGTAGAAGTAACCATATCATTTTTTAAATACAATTTTTTTTTATGAAAACTTTAAAAACTTACAAAAATTAAACAAAAGTGGCTCATCTTACATTTTTTCTAACCAAAATTAGTAATGAAAAAAAATAAAAACCCACATATTTTATTAGACAAATGTATTATAAACTTTAACATAACCTCACTGGTTTGTTGTTTCATGTAAAAATAATGTTTTAAAAATTCACAAAGTCTCATAATTTTTTTCGAACTGCGGTTAGAAACTTTGATTTTATAAAGGTGTATATTTTAATTATTTTGTGGTTTAATTTAAGATTTGAATATACAGGGTGTTAAGGGATATACTTGACTTACTTTAACCAGTGATTCTTGACATTATTTGGAGTAAAAAATGTAAATAAAATGTCTCCAGTGACATTTTAGATGTTTTTTTTTTACAGAAACATAAAAAAATGGTAGGTGTTGGACGGCTGGAGGCGGGGTTAGGGGTTGGTGGGTTACTCAGCTGAGTGACCAGTGAAGACATGCAGAAGATTTTTTTTTTGTTTGATTTTGAAGAAAAATTTTTTGAAAAAATAAAAAAAAAAGTTTTCAAAAAAGTCACCGGAGACCAAAATTTCATTAACAATTTTTACTCCAAATAATGTCAGGAATCACTGGTTAAAGCAAAGATATTAGAAACCCGAGATATGCTATGTTGGCCGCCAGACCGTGGACGGACTACGGCCTACGGAGCGGAGTGTGAATACGGAAAGAATTCGTTCATTCAATTGGTTTTGTGTCGTAACCGCGTACAGATTGTGCCCGTTTTATTCAAAATGCCGTCTTGTTCAGTGCAGCTATGCAAAAATAATACAAGAAATGTGAACTTCAAGATAAATGGAGTTTCATTTCACCGGTAAGTACAAAATTAGAGTACGTTATCAATTTTTAATGATTATTCGAAGTTTTTATTGACATAAGGCCCCGTTAAAACAAACATCGCCGCCATTACGATGCTAGTGATGGGGACGCGAATTCTTTTAAATACCGACCATCGATATTTCGTAATATTAGTAGGGCTTTATAAAAAAAATATAAATATGTATAAACATATTATTTTTGTAGATAATTTTTGTAGATAATAAGGAGAAAAAGTTGCAATATCTTCCCACACATAAATTTAGCCAAGATCATATTGAACTGATGTTTGGCCATAAACGTGCCCACGGAGGGTGTAATACAAACCCGACCCCTCGGCAATTCCAAGCAATTTACAAAAAACTTCTTGTTAAGTCAGAACTGAGAGATTTCCAAACAGGAAATTGTAAGTCATTGAAAGAGATATCTTTATTATGTTGCTCTTCTGCTTTTGAAAAAATTAATATCTCCACTGACAGAACAAATCTCTTAGAGAACTTTGATGATGAAGTACAATTACTCTACGAACAGGCATTGTTTGATGAAGAAGTTGATATTCTTGTACGAGATACTTCACAATTTAGTTCTCAGGTAATAGCATATATAGCTGGCTTTGTTGTTCGTTTTCTATGCGGAAAATTAAAATGTGATACTTGTGTCGGTGCGTTGATTGCAAATGAAATTACAAGTTTAATAATGCCCTCAGAAGGCGAAACAGCTGTCACGCGTAATAATAATTACCAGCAGAACTTGTTTATAAATAAACTGTTTTTTATTAATTTAATAATAAAATTATTGAATATATAAAATAAATAAGAAATTACAAGTCATCATGGATTTATAAAGTTAAAAGATAAAGGTGGTCTTTTTTTCCCTTCAATTGATGTTATAAACATTTGCAAAACAATGGAAGTGATAATAAAGAACGCTATTGTAGATATAAATAAACTGAAAATTAAATCAAAAAATAATATTAAACAGGAACTAGTAACCAAAGCCTTACGACATTTCGTTGGAATCAAAGTATTTGAAAATATTTATTTTCATCAATATGACCAATCACCAATGAATAATCATTTAGTTCAACTCACTAAAGCCGTTTTGGAAAAATACCTTGATATCCGTTTACATTACTTAGTTAAAAACGTAACACCAAAATTATCGAAGCGACAAGTATTAAACAAATATCTCCACTTTACCGGTCAATAATATATATTTTTTAAATGTTTGTTTGCTAAATGAAATACCTCGTGTACATACATATTTCTATATATTTTTGTTAATTATACCAAGGTGGGTTTTTTATTAAAAAAAATTTATTTACATAATATGTTCGAGATTGATGAAAACTAGCACATTTGACATTCAAAAGAGGAGGAAAATAACTGTTTACATATTATTTAAAAAAACTGCCTGTAAAACACGGGTAATAAATAGATTATGAAACAAAATATGAAATCGCAAAATAAAGGCCCTAACACGGGTAGAGCACCCAACGTTGCCCAAAATACTTGTCATTATTATTGTAAAATTATTAATTGTGAAACAGAATTGTAAATACTTTCAGTATAACCCTGGTTAAAGATCACCATTCAGAACAGAAAGGTTGCTTTAAATTTATTAGCCATGTTTAGCGACCAGTTCTGAATAACCGGGTACTTCCCCACCTTCATTTTCCTCGACTTCTTCCACTCCTCACCACCTGAAACCTCATAAAATACCCCAATTGCGGATGCCCTAGTCTCACTGGTTCCAGATGGTTGGGAGCAGATGGGACTCTTGTGAAGTACTCAAATACAAAATAAATTAACATGAGTAAAAAATGATAGTTTCTTTTTATGGATTTTTACAACAACAAAAACACACTGTGAGTGTTATTCTGATTAAAGTTATTGAACAAAACCAAAAACTGTTAAAATTCAGTTATCTAATTATAGATTATAAACAATTGATTTGGATTTGTTACAAATGGGACACGTTAAAAGTGCCCAGAGTCCAGATCACACTTGTTTCGATTTATCGGTTCTGAGAATAAGAATTTTTCATCAAAATTTTAACTGGAACCATTTTTTAACTAAAATGTCGATCTCTGTCGATTTGTATTCTTGTAAGCCTTATTCGTCATCATTTCTATGTATTGCTAATTGCGAATGCGTTCGAAACGTGTACGCATAGAAATCTGTTCTAAGTATTAGTGCCAACGAAAATGACAAGTTTTAAGTGTGAGTTCGAATAGGGGCGTATACTTTAGCGTAAGCGAAGGTGTGTAATAGTATTGGTTAATAATATCGGCGACACGAGGAAATACAGTTCCACAAGGTTTAAACTGCCCATAGCATATCTCCCTTTGTTTATATTATCTGTGGGTTAAAGTAAGTCAAGTACGTACCCTAACACCCTGTATAACAAAGTGTTTTCTGTTTCCAATACTTTTTATATACAGTGAAACCCTCTTAAGAAGTTTCGTGGCTTAAGAAGTTTGGTTTTATCGGCCCAAAATTACCACCATTTTTCCCAGGTATAAGGTTTTCAAGAAGTTTGTTTTTTCTGGTCCCTTGGAAAATTTTTTAAGAGGGTTTTACTGTATGTAAGGGAGACACAATGATTTCAACGAGGCCTATATGAGTTGTTCCGAAAAGCGAACAAATTAGTTTGAGGGGTTAATATCGTAAGTGCAGCACGGATAAGCAAAGTAGTCATTATTTGTAATGTATATTATGTATATTGATGGAATGTGATTAAAATAACTATACTTAACCTGTTGAAAGGCCAGACTAGAAAGTCCTCAGAATATATTCGATTGCCAGATGAAAACACGCGCAGCTGCACAAAAATTACCTTTATAAGTTTTGCTCAAATATCAGAGTTTTAACTATTTTTTTGTTGTTTTTGTTTTCTATTTCAGATAATATATTATTTTATGTATTTCATGTTTATATCGTAAAACATTTCCACATAGTAGTTTACTTTACGTATAAATAATAAAAAAATCTTTAATTAAATGAAGACAATATTAAAGATACTCAATCGAAAATCTGAATGAAGAAAAATCAAAAAAAGATATGGTCACATCTGATACTCGAACCCAGATCCTTCGCCTTGCCGGGGCACAACTATCTGATTCGGTCATATTTAACTGTATCATCCTTCGACTAAGAACACCATAATTATGCATATTTTTATTGGCTGCTATCTTTATCGTCGCCAATCAGTCGCGCCCCAGAAAGGCGAAGGTTCTGGGTTCAAGTCCCAGAAGTGACCGTATATTTTCTGATTTTTCTGCTTTCAGATTGAGTTTTGCTAATATTGTCTTCATTTAATTAAATATTACAATTTGAGGTTTTACTGATTAAGTTAAAAATTAAAATAAATAAATAAAATCTCCCACTTGGGAGACAGACAATAGTCAAAAAAATAATTATATGTATGTATGTAATCTGGTTTTATTATTTCTACAAACATCTTACATGAAAAACAATAATCAAAAGGTGTTTTCAAAGAAATAATGTGACGGACGTGCTGAGCAAGTGATTATGTCAACAGTTATATCACGGTCACAACAGGGAATGCGAGCCCGAGGCAGGGCTCGATGCTCGGTTGCCTATGAATTTTTTTTTAAATAAATAAAAGTCAGAGTGAGGGAAAGACTAGCATGCAAACAGAGAGTTTGTCAAAGAGAAAGCGCCACCATTGGGCGCTTTCACTTTCTCAATTCCAGGAATCGTGCCCGTACCATTGTCAACCTCCTATAAAAACGGGCCACAAGCCCTTTTTCAAAATCAGTTAACCAGCAACGCTCATATCGACTACAACTCTGCTCTGCTTGCCCGCCCTACCTCACTTCGACCTTGCATCTACTCGCCTCGTTTCTTTACTGACCATCGCCTCATCCTGGACCACGGACCACCCCACCACACTCTGGACCACGGACCACCCCACCACACTCTGGACCAGACCCGGCTACATCATAAGGAAGGAGCCATAAACGGACCAACTCTACAGCGGGCAAAAGAGATGACGTTCTCCCTTCACACATGATGAAAGGAGCGACATCTTGTGCCTCTGTGGATTGGGAACTGCAGCCTATCTTACAGTACTGTGTCTCATCCTATCTGGCACAAATAATGACCTTAATATGTACTCCTTTAAAAATTCAAACACATATTTACATTTTTGGGATTGGGAATTTTGACATGCGCAGATAAAATGTTTTCTAGAATCTACAGTGTTATTAGCGCAAGTGATTTTGATTTTGTTCTGTGTATTGTTTTCAAAGTATAAAGGTTAAAACCGCATTGCAAAAAAATTTTGCACGGATGATATTAGAACGATCTCCGGGAACCGCATTTATTTCAGTTATAAAAAGAAAATGTCTCCGTACCTCGATCGGCGACATTGGCTAAGCAGGATATCCAAATTACTTCTTTTTATTGAAAATACTACACATGTGTACATCAATGCCTAGAGTCAAAATAATATTGACTGCCATTTTTTTTAATATATCTATTTAAAATCAATTTTGTTTTCGTGAATGGATTAATAAATTGCAAATCGTGAAAATTAACCCACTTCCCAACATTCGATTGAGCTGAAACTCAACAGGTAGACTCGTCGATGACGATGCATTCTATCATCTTTTTGTGGCACTCATGCACATACACCCACTTCTCTGAAATTGGATGAAATGATGATGCAACCGGGTGGTGCCGTTTGATGCTTAGGAAAGTGGCGGAAAGTTGAAACTGTTACACTACATAATAAAAATAGATATATTTTAGTAAAAAAACTTTGTTTTTACAGGTTGATTTTTGATATGTGCATTTATATTTTAATCTCATTTTTGATGGAATTAGCTAACGGTTGTGTCTAGTGAGAGAAAGAATTAGATTTGATATATTTTCTATTCTTCAGTCTGTGGATTCAACATCGAAATAAGTACACATAAAAAAATGATTGTATTTTATTGGTATAGCAACATAGTATTAGATATTGACTCCCTTACTAATAAACGTGTTTTAAAATTTACACAATTGATAAACATACATTTACCATACATTAATGGCTTTTTACCAATTGTTTAAATAAAAAAACAAATTTGTTAGTAAGGCCTAAATAAATAAAATCTTTGGGATATTGCTAAAATATGGTATGTTTTTGTAAAAAAACTAAAATTACATGGCTTACTTCTAAGTTTATATGTAAAAGTAATAAATAAATAAAAGTGGGTTAATTAGCATGATTTATTTTTTGGGTATTGCACCGTGTTGCACTACCTCCCTTTTTAACCAACGTTTTGTTTTAGACAACATTACAGTGTCTATCATCAGGGCAGATGTGTATCGTAAGAATAAGTAATATTACGCATTTGCCCTGTTAATGAACATTGTAATGCTGTCCGAAACGTTGGCTAAATAAGGGGTTAGCGCAACATGGCATAATACCCCAAAATAATGATCAAATTGTATTTTTTTTATAAATTTGTGAATATTTTTCCTCACAATCATTCTACATTGATAAATTTATACTCGTAGTTTCTATCTGACAAGTTTACACTTTTTATTTTCAAATAATGCATGTTTCATAACCAAACTTGATACTACATATATACTACCAATTTTTGTATGAGTCGAAATTAGTGTTTGTCAACTTTAATGGGGGGGGGGGGGGGGGGTGCCACCCATGCTAGCTACGCCACTGAGTCAGAGTGCATGCTAAATGAGCTAGAACCAAAAGGTTCTAAGTTATTGGCGACATTGGTATCCACTCAAATCTACATAGAAAATTTTTCTGGGATGTATTAACTATCAGTGACAATTTATATTGACTTATTACACTGTTGACAGGCCCAGGTGATGAACACTGCAGGGATTATAGAATTATTGGCACCAAAAAACACCCAAAGAAGAAAGGAACAAGATAAATAAAACATTAACCCCTTAGGCTAATTTGTTCGGTTTAGGGAACAACTCATATAGGTCTCATAGATATCGTTGTATCTCCCTTACTATCATGTTAAAAATGTTATTTAAACAGTTCCATGACAACTCAACAAAGTGGCATTTCAACACCCCTTTTTCGTTAGTAATTTAAGTTATGTAGAACATAAGTAAAATGAGCCTTTTTTTTGTTTGCATTCAAAATTTTTATATCAAAAAATTATAGGTATATTTGTTTAGAAATATAAAATTTGAAAGCTTATTTCATCACCTTTCAAAAATACTTTTTAGTTTTCGGATGCTTTCAGAAAATGTTTTATTTATTTGGATTTTATTGCAAAGCGGAAATATTTTGATCTTCCAACCCAAACAGGCCCGTGGCCTGGGGGGTTAAACCCCAGTTGTTTCAATCCCCGTCATGTTTGCTCGATGATTAGCGCCATTTTAAATTTTTTTCATTTGAACGGTCTAATAATTGAAATGGGGCACTAATCTTCGATCAACTTAATGGGGATTAGAACTATTACTAAGTACATAATATTACGTATATACACTATAATCTTATATATAAATTTGGATATTTGAATGTTTTACCAAAATGTCACTAAAAAGAAGAATTTTTTAAATGCTGATTCACCGTTCACCCATTTTCACCACAGGCGGTAAAAAGAAAACTCTTCACCCTATCACTAAAAAGAACTACTTAACTATTAACCAATCCATATTCAATCCAAATCATCCATAATCCCGATCAAAGTCGATTTCACGACATCTAATATTATTTATATATTTTACAATTATGTACTTCAATCTTACATTTAATTATTCTGCGACATATACATATTTTGAGCAAACTTTAAAATAATACTGGCTATGTACGTATTTTAACATTAATAAAATCTAATCAAGGTAACAAAGTATTATTCTTTTATAATATTTCTAAAACAAGTAAGCATATTTATAATAATTAATAAAAACATTTTGGCATAATTTGTCAGCTTTAAATAAAATAAAATATGTTTTTTACAATAAGTCTTTGATAAATGCATTTAAAAAAGTTGGTAAAATATTGATTATGCGGCAAATAAAGAAAAATATATGGCACCGATATTGAAATAAAAAAGTTTTGCATATAAAAACAAATATAATTCTACTACAAATGTAAAAGTAAGTAAAAAAAAGTCTCTGAACAATAACTTTTAAAAATTTCATATAGGCGGATAGTTATAACTATCCCTCTATTGATAATTAATAGTCCGTTACAATATACAAAGTAGTAAATGTCAAAAAATTTAACACGGGAGTTGATTGCCGAATTGATGATGATGTTAATTGTGAAGGAGGTTCAGACAACTGTGCCTAAGTTGTGGCGAAGAACATTGATAAGTTATTAACTATCTACTAGGATCACAATATGAAATGGTAACCATTGGCATAAGCAAAAAGTAGGAAAAATCGTCACCATAGATAATAAGTGTAAACAAAGGGAGATATGAGACAGAGGGACAGGAGCATCAAGAGACGTGCATACGATTACCGTACTGACGTTTCGTATCAAAACTCAACCAAAAAAAGGATTTCTTGATTTCATTTTTTCATTTTAACAAAAGGGAATTCCAAAATGTTGGGATTCCCTTTTGAATGAAATATTAAGGATGGTCGAGGTAGCACAGGTGGGGCGGGGGGAGATGAACTCATTCTTTCCCGGACCGTCGTTCAATCGAGCTTCGTTCGTCGGTTCACTGAACCAGATCTTTACCTTGAACGAGACCTAGTAGAGACCTCTAATACCGACTGTCGCCGAGCTATTACAAAACTGCTCAGACTATCAAAGCGGCTATACCACGAAATATGCGTTTGGTGTATAAGTAAGATCAAAGTGGGTGAACCACAGACCGAGAAAACCATAGACGGGCCCTTAAGGGTAAGGGCAACAAACTAAGTTACGGGAAGGTGGTGTATACGTCTACCTTTCAATGATTTGTTAATAAATGAATACGACAGTTTTCAGGCAATTTGAAAATAAAATGTACTTACGAATTACTAGTTCTTTTTACAATGGCGCGCATTGCATTCTTCGTAATAAACATACTTGAGAACCATTTCGGGCAAAATAGGTTCGATTTGTTTCCAAAGTCGAATATTTTGTTACACTATTTAGTAAGACACTTTTGCAATTGTGTTATAATTTACTCACCTCACTAATTTTTAAATAGGCTGTTCGGTTAAAAACGAACATTCAAACCCTGTGCAGAAAATTCCCACAATTGTTTACGCTGCAAACCGTTACCTTACTTTCGCAAACTTTACTTTTCTGCACAGGGCGGTCTGGTTATTCAATGAGCAATGGTTTATTTAAGATTGGAACCTTCCTGGAACATTGGAAAATGATTGTCATGTGGTTTGCCTCCAGCTCGTCGAAATGATTCTCAGATTTTGCGTTAGGGCATGTCTGTCCTTTTTTTGGTCTCTTTCATCTTTAATAGTTCTTGGCCCATCTCCCTTGTATTTTTATCTATGATCGTCACACTTTGAGGGTTTCATTCTGGTCGTATGCGACAGAGTTGAGCTTCTGCGCATCGGACATAGTCTGACGTTTCTTCTGCATTTGGCGCCGCACCTTGTAGTCGTGGCGGTACTTGCCCCGCACTAAGTACACGATGAGCACGGCCACGAGCACCAGGCCCACGAAGATGCCGACGAGGATGGTGATGAACACGGTGCCATTGCCCATCAGTATCTTGACTCCTGGCTCTGCGTTGGACGACTGCATCAGCTGGAATGGAAGTTTGCCGTTATGAAAGTACTTGAAACATAAACTGAATTTGTGGAACTGGAAGATCTACTTCAATTCCTGGGATTCCAAAGATGAACTTCAATTGTAGTCACCATGTAAAGTTTAACAATCAATGAAGTCTTTATATTTTTTAATCCCTAAAGCCTCAACCATGTTTTGTCAGAGGGTCAAAATAGTTTCACTTGACAATAAAATCCAAATAAATGTAATATTTCTGAACACATCCGAATTTTATAAATCGAAATAAACATTATTTTTGAAGTATAAAAAGTTTACAAAGTGGGTCATCTCACGTTTTTTTTTTAACTAAAATTACTGATAACCAAAAAAAAAACATATACATATTTTATTAGATAAATGTATTATAAACGTTATTGTGACATCACTTTTTTGTGGTTCCATGTAAAAATAATTAATAAAAAAATTCCAAAGATTCAAAATTTCTTACAAATTGCAATTCGAAACTTTGGTTTCATAAGGGTGTACTTTTTACTTCTTTTGTGTTTAATTTTAAATTTGCATATAACATGGTGTTTTCTCTTTCTAACAATGTTTACATCATATTTAGCGCGTTTAACGGTTGAATTTGGCAGCCACCTCTGGTCTGGAGCTCCAAAATACCTTAAAAATACCTTGACTGTGTGCAGAAACGGGCGGTCCGTTTGATAGATTCTCCCATCTTAATAGACAGATTGCAATCTTTAGAGCACAGGCGTCAGGTGGGAATGCTATCCTTGTTCTACCGGTATTACAATGGAAGATGCTCCGAGGAAACGGTGCATAGTCGGGAAACATGATAAACATGCGCCCAACATTTGTACACGGTTGACATAAGTCACATGAGAACGGGTCGTTTCTACTACTCGTTCTTGCACACAGCATCTTCAAAGATGACATAGGCCCTGAGGGAAATTATTTTCCTCAGGGCCTCCTGTGTGGAGTTAATGTAAAAAAAAAATTCTCACTTTGATAGTAAGGGAGACACAACGATTTCTGTGAGACCTATGTGAGTTGTTTCGAAAAGAGAACAAATTAGCCGGAGAGGTTAAAGTATTGGGTACTACCTTACAAAATAATGTTAAAAAGTAAAATTTATGGGTGGTTTTGCTGTATGAAGTTTTGGGTACAAAAGGCTGCATGGAATAGTAATAGCTGTCACTCACGATGTAGTTGGATGAGCGCTGCAAGTCTTCACCTTCCCCATCTCCTTCCACATCTCCCTTGCAGAAAGCCCCCTTGCCGCGGCCATACCATTGCACGAAACGAAGCCCCTGGATACCCCGGGGAGAACCACATCTGCAAATCAAATACATTATAAAGATTTTTTTACATTAACTCTATATAGGAGGCCTTGATAAAAAAATAATTCACCTAGGACCGTTTCATCTTTGGGGATGCTGGGTGGAGGGTATTTTTGTGGAAAAGAAGGAGTGGTCCTGGTCTTGAAGAGACCCATGTTGCAGGAGGGAGGAAATACAGATGGCGGCAAATCGTTCCACAGCCGAGCTGTTTGAGTTGTAGAAACGACCCGTTCTCATGTGACAAATGTTAATGGTGTACAAATGTTGGGCAAGCGTTTGGCGTGTTTCCCGACTATGCACCGGTGTCGAATGGATCAATGACGCTAGTTTCTTGGAGCATTTTCAATTGTAATAAGCATAGCATTCTAACCCGACGCCTGTGCTCTAAAGATTGCAATCCATCTGTTAAAATGGGAGAATCTATCAAACAGACCGCCCGTTTCTGCACAGAGTCGAGAGTATTTTTCAGATATTTTGGAGCCCCAGACCAGAGGTGGCTGCCAAATTCAACCGTGGGGTGCACATGTGATTTGTACAGGGTAAGCAGTTGTGTATTATTAAAGTATCTGCGGGCCCTGTACAGTACGCCCAGTTTTTGAGAGGCTATCTTTACTATGGCTTCAATGGAGCCCCCATATCTGAGCTGGTCACTTAGGGTTACACCAAGCATATCAATGGAGGGCCTGTTCGGCAGATTGCTTTCGTTGAAGGAGACTAGATTTTCATTTCGGTCCTAGAGACATCTCTTGGAGAATTGTATAAACTTATGAACTATTAGCACTAGAGCCATCTATGTTATGCAGCTTGAACTATCACACTTACATTATTTAATACTTCTACTACATCACTAATAGCCTAGGAAAGTCTCACCTGAGTTCGACCAAGTATCCCGAGTGGTGTTTGTAGAGGTCCTTGAGCAGCGAGTCCAGCACCCACTGCAGCGGGCAGCGGCATTCCCATGGGTTGTGCTGCAGGTTGACTCCTCGTGTCACCTGGCTCCACTCCGCCACGTCCTCAGACAGGGTGGTCAAGTTGTTGTGGCTCAAGTCCAGCTGGAACATATATGATAATAATAAAACCGCTGAATTGGAAACCAATCAAATGGAAATATCTTTGAAAAATCGGTGTTGAGATCAATTCTTGTTAGCAGTCCACAATGGAGTGCTGGTATCTACCCTGATACATATGTATGGTAGAGAGGCATGGTACTGCCAGAGCAAGAGTGAAAGTAGACTGAATGCTGTAGAATTGAAATTTCTGAGGTATTTGTTGGTGATCGAGTGAGAAATGTGGAGATTCGCAAAGAATGCAAGGCTAATGTAAGTGTAATGAGTAAGATTAAGAAAGAGACGGTTAGATGTATAGATGCTTGGATGGTTGATCAAATGAACAAAGAAAGGAGTATAAGGAGAACATGTGACAAGAATATGAATGGTAGAAAAAGTTGAGTAGAAGAATTGATGGAGAACATGATCAATTGAACTAAATACTTGAGTTGGGCCATGTCAAGAATCAGAATAACAAAAGAATATATGAGACGATGTATGAATGAGAATGAGGCAAAGAGTGTGCCGAAACCGAGTTGTTTTGCAGTCTGATATCTGTGCCTACCCTGCAGAGAAACTTGGAGAAAACAGGAGGGTTCGAATTTTAGTTTATTTTTTGTGGATTCCTTCGAAATAGTTCGAAATGCGTCAGCATATGATCAGCAACTGAAATTTTACCAATAACACAAAACTGGTTTTAAGCTTCAGGGTGAATCTGTTGCGAATCTTCAGATTTATTTAGAATTCCCCTCAGAATCTGGGATCGTAAGAACGGGATCCTTCGAAGTGCATCAGCAGATGAATCCGGAACTGGAATTTTAGCTGTGCATTCAGAACACAAAACTTGTTTTAACTTAAGAGTGAATCTGTGTGCGAGTCTAATATGGTTTTCCTGCGATTTTTGCAGCACAGTCTTAAACCCGGGTTTTAGAATTGCTCTTGAAAAACGAGAATGGTTTCCTTCGAAGCATAAACCAACAAGATAATTGGATGCTTACATGGCACAAATTAATTCCCTGAAAGCTTTTTTCCTCGACATCCTGCAGATTTGAGTTGGAGATGCTCAAGTCTACACAGCCAGAGTTGTTATCCGCTCGAGCCCGAATATTCCGGAAGGTGTCCGCATCAATGATGGAGAAGCCGGGCACGAAGTTGACGGAGAGCGAGTCCAGCTGCAGCGGGCTGGGGAACTGCAGACTCATCAGGGGGTTTCCATCCACCACGAACGTCCGCAGCCGGGGGAAGTTGACTGAGCTCAGCACGCCAGGGACACCCAAAAACTGGTTATAGGAGATGTCCAGGACCCTCAGTTCTGCGATCGGACGCGATATATCCAAAGATGAAAGCGCGTTACCAGATATGTTCAAATCCTAAAAGAAAAAAGATTTTTTCATGAACGTCTTAATTATTTAATTTATTCTTGGTGTCTTAAATAGCATTATATATTTACATTATATACATACAGTATTATAAATTTGGATTTACATTGAAAAAAAACATGTTTAACAATTAAGATAAAACAGAATCCGTTAGTTCCATCAATTGTCCATTTTTTTAACACCGTTTTTATGGGATTTTACTTAGGAATATGTAGTGAAATTATATAACGATTGTATTACTTTATTTTCATTATACAGCTTTATTTTCATTATTGCACTTCCCCAGCAACCAGCACCAATCTTTTCCATTTATTAAGAGATGAATTGAATATGCCCACTGAAGAATCCACATCATTACTCTCCATTTGTATTTTTAGTGGGCATCGTGTTTGGGTCCCACCCAGGCGTTCCGTGTTCGATTCCTCGGCTGGCTAAGTCCTTCATCACGACTCAAACAACATTTTATTCGTAACCCGGGAATGTTTGTCTTTCTTTTAAGTTATAAAAAATATTTATATATATACATATATATTTTGATAGTCAGTCTCAGAACTTCTACACCGCAAAAAAAACGATTTCTAGTAATGTGGTATTGGTGAACACTTTAAAATAAACCGTAAAAGTAACGGAAAAATGATAAAAACATGTACAAACAATCATAAGATATTTTGGAACCATCGATCAATAAACCTGGAGAAGCTCACTGGCAAAGTGGACGGCAGGAAAAGCATATTACAGCTTGGCAAACTGAAGAATGTGCCTGGCCCTTCCTGTACTGTGCGGCTTTGCCGAAGTTATTCTGAAATACAGAATGGTGATTTTTTTCCAGTTGAACTCCTCGTCCTTCCAAAATTAGTTAATTAATGCATTACCCATTTGCCAGACTCCATATTATGTCACTTCATGCCATTTTGTATCTAATATAATAGTATATGTATCGGCTTTGATGTTAGGTAATCAATATATATTATAAAAGAAAGTCCAAAAAACGTGCGGCTCGCAAAAACTCAGAAACGAGTCCCGGTACGATCAAGGGAGTTACATGGTGTGGTAGATCTCTATTCCCCCTAGGGGATAAGGGTATCCGTTTTTACTTCAAGGGCGTTATTTTGAAGATATAAGGGCTAGAAGTTTGGCCATCTTGAAATTTCTAGAACAGTCTTCCGGGAAGTTCTAAAAGGTTCCATAGAGCTCTAGAAAGTTCTGGATGGAGTGGCGGAGTATGTCGTGGAATGTTCAGGAACAGGGAATCGGGAACATCATTGCGGAAAATTCCAGAACACTCTCGATTGTTGTCCTGAGCGAAGCCGGGTAACCCAGCTAGTATTTAATATGTTAGATTAGGTACATACGGTGAGAGAGCTGGGTGACGTATAAACCTCACTGTTAACGGAAGCCAGGTGGTTCTCCGAGAGGTCTAGTATCTGCAGGCTGTCTGGCAACTGGCCGAGGTTAGACAGCAAGTTGTGGCGCAGCTGTAGTTCCGTGAGGGAGGAAGGCAGGCTATCCAGTTGCTGTAGCCTGTTGAAGGATAGGTCCAGTTTCTGCAGCGAGGAGCACCCTTCCAGGCTACCAGTAGGGATGGAGTCAAGGATGTTGTAGGATAGGTCTAAGGATTCCCTGGAAACAGAAAATATCTGTAACAATATATTGTTCTACTACTGCGCAGCTAGCACATCGTACCAAGCCGCTACTTCATCAATTTTCAATTGCAATAACAACAAGCAGTGGTCGCGAACTAACCGCTTTGTAAGCAAATTCGTTAATATCGGGAGCGCTTTCAACTCTCAAACTTTCTGTAAATAAAATCAGCGTTCCATTTTGTCCAAGTAAAACCATTTGTTGTGTGTTGTGTTGTCCTATATCTCTAATATTTAAATTCATTTAGCATTTCACATTTCATCATTTTCTTTACTTCTAGTATAGCCTCTTTTACTCATAATTTTGACGTGTGTGTCACCTTTTACTAAATATTTCGATGTATTTTTGTCTACGAGCTCTTTTGTCTGTGGTCATCCAAGGGTTGCCAACTTAGGGGTTTTCCCCCCAGATTTAGGGGGAAAATAAGTGGGATGGGATTTTTTTAGGGGTTTAATATGTTTAGGGGTATTTTTGGGGGTTTTGTGATTCCAAATATATTTTTAAATTTTTATTACAATGTATACACGGAGCACTCACACACTTCACAATTTTATTTTCTGACTTAGGGCGACATCTAGTGCAATTATTATATTCCAACTACTCTGTGGTGACTAGAAGTCAGGCTTCACATTAAATCGAAATGGTGGATCTTGGCATCTTGCACTACATTTAATCCATCTCCTGAAATGTTAAGCTTATTCAATGTTAACATTTATAAAAAAATCTGATTCTTCTCAAGAAAATGATGCATTAAATAATTTATAAACAAAGTTTATTAAAAAACATGACAGCATATCATTTATTAATTATTATTCATTATTTTTACAAAAAAATTTTTTTGTGGTATTTTCAAGTAATTTGCCGGTTTTTAGGGGTTTTTGAGTTTAGTTTAGGGATAAATATTTTTGAGAGTTGGCAACACTGGGTCATCCGTCACCGTCACTTTCTTTTTTCAAGTTTATAAATTCTGAACTTCATTTCTTGCTCATTCTACAAATTGAAAACCCAGTGCTCAGATTAGAGTCTAAAGTCTAAACTCTGTAAATTTGCTATTCATCTGAATATTTAGTTGCAACAAAATCCAGTACAAAACATAAGTGTTTTTTACTTACAAAAGTGATAACCTCAAATCAATTCATTACCTCTCTGTACGGAACCCCCTGGATTTGGAAAATGAAGAAGTCTACTTCACCTGCTTACCTTACAGCTGACAGAAGACTGTCTGGAGACCAGACCCTGGGACCCTACACCATTTGGGAGGCATGCATGGGTACCGCCGCCCCGGTAACCATTTATTGGATAACCAACACCTCTGCCGAAGCTCACCCCAACCAGTGGTTCGCTACCTTTGCTGTCTTAGCAAGAGGGCCCGGGTTCATGGGATGAGATTTGTCTAGATCTCAAGAATGAAAACTGTTAAAATTAATAAAAATCCGATAACTGTAACAGGTGACGAGCAAGGAATAAATATTTCAAAGAATCGCCAACCGAGCAATAGCAATAGAGAGAACGAAAATAAAACAATAGAATTTTTGGGAAATCCCTAACCGACCGAGCCATAGAGCTACGAAAATATAAATAACAGTGTTCATATGTAAAATATTTTTGTGGCAATATTTCCCCCCCCCCCCCACCTAGCTACGCCACTAAAACCCACGATTTTTCACGGTTCTGGGTTTTTTTCATTTTCATGGAAGCGTCATTTACCATAAATTTTCACGGATTATTCAAGCTAGTCCATAAATATTAAACATAATTTCGTAATTTGTTTTTTTTATTCTGAGAAAATTGAAAAGATTCCAAATAAATTCCAACTGATGCCAGACGGGAGTAAAAATCCAGGAAACATTTCGTCCCTTTTCAGTGAACACTCAACGAGGGGTCAAACGCGCAACCCTGCGCCTTTATTTTACGGTAGGTAGGTACCTACTCACGGTACCGAGTTTCAAATTCATTTCAAAAGAGATGGACACTTTTTCTTTTGCGTTTTTCTAATGCGTTTTATAATATTTGATCCCAGAAGGCTTGCCCGAGTATAATACATTCATAAAAAGATAAAGAAAATATTGAATAGGTAACATAATACAAAAGATGAATATTGCGGATATTTAATTGTCTCAAAACGGCCGTCAAGGGGGACTCCATCCAGGCAGCCAAACTATCGAGTATAGTAAACTTACATTTCCGGAGCGCTGCAGTACCTCGGGAGCCCTAACAATAAAAAATATTAAAAAATGAATTCACTTACAATTTCGATGCGCTCTGAAACATTTCCTTTGGCAGAACCGTCAATTTATTTGAGCTCAAATTCAGGCTGGTCAACTTCTTCAGAATATGCGTGGGATCTCCGGAGTTGCCAAACTTCAAGGATTCAGATGCTATCTTGTTCCCGCTGAGGTCCAGCTCCTCCAAAGAAGTCAGTTTCTTCAGAGTTTCAACTGGGATCTTCGCGATCTTGTTGTTGCTGAGAAGGAGGACCCGCAGTGAGGTCAGTTGTTCGAAGTCCAGTCTGTTGAACTCGCTGAGTTTGTTGTACGAGAGGTCCAGCAGAGTGAGTTTGCGAAGGTTCTGGAAGATGTCCGGACTGACCTCCTCCAGCGCGTTGTGTGCGATGTGTAGACTGGTAAGGCTCAAGAGGTCTGCGAAGGCGGAGAAAGAGATGCTTCGAATCTCATTATTGTTGAAGTTCAAGTAGACGATGCGGTGGTCCTTCGGCAGCCTGTAAATAATTATTAAATATTAATAATGAACACTGCAAAATATAAATTGAAAAATAAATTAACACGGTATCCGGAAACTTGTACAAACGAGAAACTGGTGAACCACATCACAGAGAGTATGATTTTATTCACGGCCAAAGTATTATCGTTATTTATTTTGGGGTGTTATGCCGTGTTGCGCTATCTCCCTCTTTAGCCATCCATATACGTTACAAACAATATTATGGATGGCTAAAGAAGGAGATAGCGCAACACGGTATAACACCCCAAAAATAAATAACGATAAACGATAACACATCACAGAGAATAAAAAAAATCAACATGGAAGTTTACATGGAATCGAGTGAGAAGCTAGAAGCTAAATGGTCCGAGATGTGCTTTTTCGACCTTATCCCTTTCGGTCATTTTTAACTGCATCATACTTCGATTAAGAACTTCCATTTTCTTCATTTTCTTAACGCATATTTTTATTGGCTGCTTTATTTAAATAGGATTGCAAGATTCTCTCCGAACTGAATCCAAACTAGATAGTGTCTTGGATAAATAATATATATGTATTTTTTAATTTTATGTGCGACGTTTATTGACTTTTCTACAAGTCTAGGAAGAATTTTATTTTTCGGATCTGTCGGAATGAGTGAAACCTCAAAATGTAATATTAATTTAATCATTGAAGACTCTCAAACAAAAATTTGATACAGAAAATCAGAAAAAGATTCGGATGCGTCGATTCAACGTTAAAAATGACCGAAGAGGATAGGGTCGAATTAGTTCATTGGTTAAAGCATGGCCCCGGCAAAGCTAATGTCTTGGGTTCAATTCCTAGATGCGACTGAATAGTTTTCTGTTTCAAATTTTAGTTTGAGAGTCAGTTCCTAATATTGTCTTCAATGATTACTATACATTACGCTCTAAATGCACAAGGATCTATTATAGCGTGACTCGCTTTGGGTTGATTTTGAGTTGGTTTGGGTTGGTTTGAATTAGGTTGGGTCAGTTTGGGTCTACGTTTTGGAATAATAATAAATTTAATTACCCCCGTTGCGTTGGGTGCAATGAGCAAAACTCTAGTATTCATAGAAAAATCGCAGAAGAAGTGGTTCGGACTTTGGACATCAATATAGACCGCCAGAAGATCGACTCTGTATAAATACTGGCGGTAATTCCTAAACGAAGATACCCAGTTGGCAAACTTGACCGGAGGAAGAGATGAAGATGTTGTAGGTATTTACATGGTGTCCAGAAACTCGTTGTAAAAGCGGAAAACAGGTGAATCGACACTCCAAACCAGTTAGCTGTTTTTTATCTCGAAATTTTATTAGGTATTTATTTATCTGGAATTAAGAATATAATACCGATTAGAATTGGTCAATTTCTTCCGTGTCTCTGAAACCGATTTTGAAGAACTAGTTTTAATTATACCTACTACATACATGTGCAAGGAAAAAATCACCAGAAATACGAATTGGCATTACATTTATTTCTGGCTACTAGCATTCGTGCAAGATCTAAATGTACCATTTAAGAATTTCAAAACAACAAGTAGGTATTATTTATTGTTTTATCATTCCGGATTCCTCTACGTAATACTAGAAGTCAGGATTTATTTCAGTGCAGAAATTCTGGAACTAACTACCATATGTATTCCTCTTTGCCCAGAATACTAATGGAGGGAAATAATTTTACCAAGTCTGTGGACATCTTCAATTTATCTTTAGACAAATACAAAATGCTGTTACTGAGGCAGTTCAGTTATGTAAAATAAATACTGTTTATTTCTTGGTAAAAGAAATATATACCTTTTATATTTATTAGTAAAAGAAATATATAGTATTTATATTTTATTTAATCAAGTGTAATTTTTAAATTGTATATGTAAAAGCCCCGAAAAAGGGCGTAAATAAATAAATAAATAAATAAATGAATTGTTACATAGATTTATTGGCCCTCCACATATAAATTAATAAACTTTATTTACAGGTGATATCACATAGAAATAATCATCCATCACTACAATATTAATTTAAAATTCATCAAACTCATAATTATTAGGCTCGCGCAGTTGACATAACCCCAAAAACTTGTTCGATTTGTTCTCCGTGACTGACCGCTTCGGATGCTGTAAAAAATGAACTAATACCCCCTTGCCTGCCTTCCCCGCTTCAATTGCCCATGGAAAGCATGAAAACAGTATCTGCGAACAGGATTGTTCAAAGCCACGCCCCCATTGACAAAGTTTATAATAATGTTCAAGCGAATGTTCAAGCAAATGTTCATCTCGGAGATCGCAGGAGACGGGGCTTAAGACAGACAAGATGTGTGCTAAAGGGGCTAGAACCAAAAAGTATCAAATCAGTTGTGACTTTGGTTGTCATTCAAATTTTGTAGTATCAAAAAATAATATCTAGAATTTCAACACAGACTAATAGACTCATACCGTAAAATAACATTGTTTGCGTTGTACTTGGAACTGTAAGTGTAATGAAATGTTATCAGTGCTTATCTACTGATATTAACTACCTCACTCCTCACTGATAACTCCACCCCCCTCCCTCCTCCCCCAAACCTGGCTAGGCTAACAATGAGGTGTCACTAGTGATGTACATTCAGCAATATTCCCCGAACTGCTATAAATTCCACAAAGTTAGGTTAATCGTTTTTATTATGAAAGTTATTCTGATTGAGGTTTTCTCCTAATTATTTTTATTTTTATGAAAACGAATATATTTAAAGAGTAACAGTAAAATTAGATATGATTTTACATTTTCACTACCAAAACTATTTTCGTCATTTATTTTTGGGGTATTACGCCGTGTTGCGCTACCTCCTTTTTAGCAGACGTTTCGGACAGCGTTACAGTCTCCATCATCATATACATCTGCCCAGATGATGGACACTGTAACGCTGTTCCAAACGTCGCGCGTCGGCTAAAGATGGAGGTAGCGCAACACGGCATAACACCCCCAAAAATAACTAGGGGAAAAAAAACAGTTAGTTTTTCGATATCTTCGAAAATGACGATGTTATGACCTTCCAAAGTGAACTTGGATGAAATGTATAAAATCATGTCTCGTGACGTAACACGAGACACAATTTATAATTCGAAAGCAGTGTTGCAGTTCTTACCTCTGCGCCAGTAAGTGTATGTACCTACTGTTACATCGCGCCAGTGGTATTTTTTTTTTAATTTGTACATTTAAGGTTTCAAATTTCTAATTAATTATAATATTTTATATTTCAGTTAATTAATTATAATATTTCAAATTCACTATATTGTTTCTTGTTTTATGTAGCTCCCACAATACATCTTGAATTTTTCAATTGGTATTAGTATTATTATTTTTATGGTATAGGTACCCACGTGGGGAAGGTTTTCTGGGTTAAACCGAATTTCGAAGTCAAATCCCCTGCCACTCAATACACATTATTTGACCAATCAAAAACAACATAAATCGTAATCAAAATAAAGTTAACAGATAAGCAGAAATATTTGATTTTACTATGAACAAGCCAAGAACTACAAGTAATCAAGCACAAATTTCCACGCGCCGCGCCGCGTCGATTCAGCAGACAAAATACCCTTTTCAAACGACTTCGAAAAGGAGGAGGTTATCAATTCGACGGTTTTTATTTATTTTTAATTTTTTTTTTAATGTTTGTTATCTCAGAACTTTCGATTGGGTGAACCGATATTGATGATTATTTTTTTATTAGAAAGCTGGTGCTTCCCGTGTGGTCCCATTTTAATTTGGTCCAGTTCTGACAATGGGATCCATGCGAAAACCATATATGTCTTAAATTTGCAATAAGTATGTGCGCGACAAATGGACGAATAACTCCATATTACGCCAACAGATTTCGATGAATCTTTTTTTGAAGTAAAACTTCTTTACGCACCACGCTCGTCACTAAAAATCAAAAAATTAACAAAAATTTTAACAAAACAAAAAACGACTTAAAAAAAATGCACTAAAAAGTAAAAAAATAATTTCGTACGATTGTTATTTTTGGAGTCGGTGTCAGCCAAGATCTCCACATCTAACCTATAACTACCTATGTATGTAGTTACCTTGACTGACACCAACTCCAAAAATAACAATCGTACGAAATTATTTTTCTACCTTTTAGTGCATTTTTTTAAGTCGTTTTTTATTTTGTTAATTTTTTTGTTTATTTACATTGATGGATGCAACACCAATTCCAACCAAAATGAATTTATACAAAGGATATGTATCTACTATAACAATAAATTTGCACATATAGACACACTTGCTGACATATTCACTGCTAGTTACTGTCGCTACAGAATTTTATTGTATCACATTCTAGGTGCGAATAACACATATTCATAACGATTAAATTATTGTACCTAATAATTTTAAATTGCTTGCGTGGCAACTTTCCCTTATCCCTCTTCTCCCCTTACCCGTCCCAACCCAAATACCTATTTCGCTGTTTATTTAAGTATATTTATAATCGCATTTATATCATTGTTGTGTATTACATGTACCTACATGTTTTATCACTTGTTGAATTTACATCTGTATTATTATTGTTTTAAATTGCTACTTAGTTCTGTCTTTATTTTTTTTTTGTTTTTCTTAAATGTTCTAGTTTACATTCAGTTACTTTTATGTTTCTAAATACGAGTACCTACCTGTGAACATTGATAATTGGTCTGTTTTTTGCCATCCTCGTATGTCTATTTTAATAAATAAATATTGCTAGTCCAAGGATTATTATTGCATCTTAATTAATATTCTAGTTTTACATAAATAATTTGGTTCAAAGATTCTAGGAGCACAAAACCATTTTAATTTGATATAAATAAATTGTTCGTTGTTGCAACTGTATCGTTTCCTATGAATCCCCGTTTCTGCCCCGTTCCCCTTCCGCGCCCCCTTTTTGTTCAGCGTTCCCTTTCCACCTTCCCGTCTTCCACCCTCCCGCGTCCCCCATCCCGCGAACCCTCCCTCAATTTTTCCCCTCTCCTCCTCCCCATCCCTCCTTCTCTATCTACCACTAAACTATATGAAAAATACACATTTTTCAAACAACTCTTGCATATTTTTTTGCAAATTTCATAACGCCAGAGCTCACCAGTATATATATATAGAAACCTTTGCGTGCGTGCGCAAGACAACTAACCAAAGTTTCATCGCAATCGGATAAATGTATAGGAAATATTTTCACAACGCTAGAGCTCACTGTATAATAGAAACCATTGCGGGTATGCGCACATCAAATCACCAAAGATTCATCACCATACACGCAATCGGATGACTGGTTTAGGAACGCATAAGGGACAAACAAAGAAACATTAATTTTTATACATTCAAATTAACTTACCTACAATGTAGAGAAGTATATAAACATACAGCCCCCCCCCCCTTTTTTTTTTCTAGGTGCGTCCCCCCTGCATTGCACGCTCATCGCAAATATCATCATTTTGATAACTTAAGCCTCGATGACATTGCGATTTTACAAGCTACTAGCCGGTGAATCCACTATCTGCTAGTAATCTCGCTCAGTGTAATCGCATAACTAGCTAACTAGTAGATTGTGAACAACCTACGAAAAAAGTTGAAAGGGGTCAACTTTGCTCACAACTTTACTCGCTAGCGTGTACGACGGATGGCAAGATGGCGGCACTCGAACAGCTGATGTCTTAACTGTCAAAGTACTGCTTGCTCTGGATTATTCGTTGTCCAACCTGTTATGAAACCGGAAAATTGCTACTAGCGGTAGCTAACTGCGAATATCTCAGTTTTCTACAAAATGTCAACAGAATTAGTTCGCGTGGGAAGCATTTATTTAAGATCAGCTTTTCGCTTACTAGTGTGCTACTGAGCGAGTGGAACGTTTTATGTGTCAGCATCACAATGGCACTCGCCGATTTGCCCGCTTTCAAACTTCCGGCTAGTAGCTTGTAAACTCATTCAATGTAATCGAGGCTTTATATCTTCGGAGTCCGATATTTATATATTTTTTAAAGTTCTGTCCTCGGCGTGCTCTCGTTTGTAATTAGTATGCTGTAGGAGACAATCTCAATCGTTAGTCTAGGGATTTCACCATTTAGGCGAAAGTTTCGGGAATATTCCCCAAAATAATTCCCGGCAATTAAGCCATCACTAGGTGTTACTGTTAGTAACTTGGATGGGTATAATAAGTATGACAAGGACTGGGGCTGGGTAGCGGGTATCTACACCTTTGCCGAATCGCGCCAATGACTAATACAAAATAAGATAACTCTGTTTACTTGGTGACGCAACGTTTCTCTGCGTAGATGTGTTGTTATCTGTGCACTGCGTTTGGAAACTCGTGGGTAGTATTATCAATTTTGATGAAACACGCGTAAGGTAATTCAGATTAACCTTTACTACGAATCGGTTTACTTTATAAAAAAAATAAATAATATGCATTGGATAAATTGAAGCTTTTCCTACCGTTTCCATTGAGTAGGATTAAAATAAAATTGTTAATAACTTTATAATTTGATAGATTTTCCTATCTTAACAGACGGATTGCAATCTTTAGAGTACAGACGTCGGGTGGGAATGCTGTCCTTGTTCTACCGGTATTACAATGGAAGATGCTCCGAGGAACTATCGTCATTGATCCCTTGGGCTCCGATGCATAGTCGGGAAAGACGCCAAACGCGTGCTGACATATGTACACGGTTGACATTAGTCACATGAGAACGGGTCGCTTCTTTGACTCGTTCTTGTGTTCAACAGCTCGGCTGTGGAACGATTTTCCGGCCTCTGTGTTTCCTCCTTCCTACAAAATGGGTCTCTTCAAGACCAATGTTCATTCCTTCCTCTCCTCAAAAATACCCTCCACACAGCATCTCAGATGACATAGGCCTTGTGGGAAATTATTTTCCTCAGGGCCTCCTGTGTGGAGTTAACGTAAAAAAATAAAAAAAATAAGCGTAAACTGCTAAAAATGTGTTTTTTTTTTCATTGGGAATGAATGAACGCAGACAAAAAAATAACTTTAAAAATATGTTTTTGGGGGCTAAAAATATCTGTGACAGTCTTTATTGATTAACCTTATTACATATGTATAATTATTCAATTTGTAAAAATAATAAAAAAATTAATAAAAACCACTTTTGACATCCCGATCACGCTTTCACTGTTGACAGCCGAACCGATATCAACAGGGAATAAATAATAAATCAATATACGCCGGCGACACTGGCGAATTCGAAGTATTACAAATATAAAAATTCGTTCCGGACAGGAATTGTTATACTTTGCAACGATTATTTTTATTGGACCTCGTATTTTCAATATTTTACCAAAAATTATTCAGGTGGCAACTAAACTTCCCCAACACCTAAAAGAGTTAAAAATATGGCTTAACAATGCAGATGTTGAAACTTTACTTTTATAATTTATATCACTTTTATTTTTTCACACAGACTGTACACTTATTATTACACTGTTCACTATTGTATATTTGTATACCCTTTTTGTACAAACTGATTTTAAAAAAATTTAATTACGTTTTTTGCTTAATCCCCACTGTTTTGTTTTTCCTAGGTACAACTAAATATATATAATTATATTACCCACGCACAGCCTGCGCCTTAGTGGGTTCCATTACTCTTATGATTTTCAAAATATGTATATATAAAATGTAAAATTGGGAAAAATAAAGGATAAAAAATAAATAAAAATAAATCATATTGTTTTTGCGGTAAAATTATTAACGAATAAGTATGTAATTAATGTAAAATCTTTACCTCATCCTGTGCTAATTTTGTTACCATAGTGTGCGCTTCAATGGTTCAATATGTTAGATATGGCAAGTGTCATACATACGGCATGGTCCATCTCCCCTATTTCTTTTACCTATTTAAAAACGGTCCACGATTACACGTCAGTACTGATTGAAACGGTTCTGAAAAGTAAGAATTTTATCAAATAAATAAGAAAGAACTTACTTTGGGATAGTTTTCCAGTCGAGGTATTGGAAGGATGCCTCTATGCGACCCTCTTCTATATTCTCCCATAGTAGGTCGTCCAGGGTGGGCACCTCCCCCCCCGCCATCCCGTCGCACGATATCTGCATGTCTCCACCGGGCCCCTCCGCAGAGGTCACTACCTGGCACGAACATAACTCGCAAATTCCAACCTGCACTGCTTCTACCTTCGTATAATCCCGGCTAAATGACAGCACCAATATCACCAACGAAAACACAGAGGGCCGCCAACACTTGCCCGAACTGACAGATTTGCTCTCCATTTTAGCGGATAACACACTCTAGACGTTATGTCAACGCTGTACAGTTATGTCCACCCTGTCAAAGTTGCGTCCCCACTGTTAGAATTATATGTCCACCCTCTCAAAATTACATCACCACTGTCAAAATTATATGTCCACCCTGTCAATGTTACGTCCCCACTGTCAAAATTATGTGTCCACCCTGACCATGTTATGTGTCCACTGTCAATGTTACGTGTCCACCCTGTTTAAGTTATGTTCACCGTGTTAAATTTATGTCAACACTGTCATCATTACGCGTCCACCCTATCGAAGTTGTATCCACACTGTCAAAGTTATGTACACCCTGTCAAAGTTATATATCCACTTAGTTCAATTTATGTGCACACTGTCAAATTAATTTATGTCCCAACTGTTGATTACCTATATCCGTATTGTGTCCCGCTTACAACTAATGCATGACTTATTTAGAAAACAGTTCAGTTCAGTTCTTCAAAGTATTTATGTCCTGTCTAGAAGGGATTCACACAACAACTAAAACTAGGGCTGCCGCAACGAGCGACGGATGTTCTCATTCATTGATAAGGCATACTTAATCCATCTTGGAATCAGTCCCTTATCTTTCCGTCGGGCCGCCTAATGGGTTCTGTGCCATTGGTACAATTAATAACACTGATAACAAGCACACCTAGTTTTGTCCCTGGAACAATTGAGATGTTTTCAATACTTAACTAAATATTAGTATTTAATTAAAACCTTTTCGTAAACGACGTTCGTTGTTAGTTGTTACAACAAATTTATCTCTACCAGGCTATAAATTCAATAATTATTGCTGATATGGATAGATATGGAACAGATAGATTATAAAGTTGAACTGATAATTTATATAAGTGCCATCTATAATATCTATGGCATGTTTATACTATAAGGAAGGGGGGGTGACGGGGTTCAACCCCTCCATTATCCTCAGTATTCCATTGGAAAAATAAAATAGTTCTCGTAAGTTACACTGTGACAAGCCTATGTTCGGGTTAAAAATATTGTTAATACTACCCTCTTGTTAATATTATAGTTACTCCACTGTGTAATACTGATTAGCCTCGAAGAAACGAATTCGATTGAAAACATGACCCCAGACAGGCCAATGAATTTAGAATTTCTGTATTTGAACAGTTTTACCAGAAATAAGGAAATATTGAGTTTATTTCTGGCACACGGACACACCCACAATACACTTCTACAGTGGTTGTTAATCTCTACAGTGGTTGTTTATCTCCACAGAGTTTGTTTATCTCTACAGTGGTTGTTTATCTCTACAGTGGTTGTTTATCTCTACAGTGGTTGTTTTTTTTTTATCTACAGGGGTTGTTTATCTCCACAGTAGTTGTTTATCTCTACAGTGGTAGTTTATCTCCACAAAGTTTTTTTTATCTCTACAGTGGTTGTTTATCTCCACAGTGGTAGTTTATCTCCACAGTGGTTGTTTATCTCTAGGTTGTTTATCTCCACAGTGGTTGTTTATATCCACAGTGATTGTTTATCTCCACGGTGGTAGTTTATCTCTGCAGTGATTGTTTATCTCTACAGTGGTTGTTTTTCTACATTGGTTGTTTATCTCTACAGTGGTTGTTTTTATCTACAGTAATTGTTTATCTCTACAGTGGTTGTTTATATCCACAGTGATTGTTTATCTCCACGGTGGTAGTTTATCTCTGCAGTGATTGTTTATCTCTACAGTGGTTGTTTTTATCTACAGTAATTGTTTATCTCTACAGTGGTTGTTTTTATTTACAGTGGTTGTTTATCTCCACAGTAGTTGTTTATCTCCACAGTGGTTGTTTATCTCTACAGTGATTGTTTTCTCTACAGTGGCTGTTTATCTCTACAGTGGTTGTTTTTATTTACAGTGGTTGTTTATCTCCACAGTAGTTGTTTATCTTCACAGTGGTTGTTTATCTCTACAGTGGTTGTTTGTTGCAGTCAGATTGCAGAATTTACTAGTGATAGATTTGATTGATTGTTGATATGGAAATATTGAGATAGATAATGAAATATCGTGGTTTAAATAAAGACTACATTAATAAAAATTCCCTCTTCCTGTAAAGAAGGGTAAATTTATTCAAAATACTGAATCGGTTAATATTTTCACAGAAAATTATTTCAATTGTCTTTGTGTTTAATTCGTAGAACACAATTTAATTAAAAAAAAAATAACAATGTTTTTTTTAAGTTCTGCAAGTATGTTAGATTATTATTATTGTGACAGCTGTTTCGAAAATGGCCATGCAAGCAGAAACAGCTGTAACAATAATAAAAACAAAAATACTTGCTGAACTTAATAACATTATTATTATATTATTAAATTTAAATAAAAAATAAAAAGTGTGATTTTTACGGGTCTACGTAAAAAACAAAATATTATATAATATTGGTGTTATGCACTTGTGTAATATGCGTTGATAGTATATCTCTATGGTTATATGCGAAGAATAAAAATAAGTAATTTCTTAGACAAACAAAATATTTTTTCGTCAAATTTTAAAAATTATATGAGCTTTTAAAAAAATGTCTAAGGTTTTTATGTAATTCAATTTTATGAAAATTCACGGAATAAAAAATTAATAAAAAAAAAAAATTACAAAAAGTTGTCACAGCCGAGAATCGAACACCGATCAAATGCTTTGAAGGCAACTGTGCTGACCATTAGACTAAACCAGTGATTCCCAATGTGGTCCAGGTGGACCCCCAGGGGTCCATGGGAGGCTCGACGGGGTCTACGCTGGCGTGATAAAAAAATGGGGGTGCACGAGTTTTAATTGGGGGTCCACGAAAATTTATCTGGTTTCGATAGTAAAGAACAAAACGTTGGCTGGGCTTATCAACGTACCTATCAATGTAGGCAGACAATAAACTACTCAAAAAAATTAAGGGAGCAAAACAAAATCAATTTTTCGGTGACTTTTAACAGGCTGTATTTCGGTAAAAAATGGTCGTATTGAGACTTCAAAAAACATTTTGAAGCTTTAAGATTAAAATTTTCAGTTTTTTGGCATTTTTTAGGAGCTACGGTTCTCATGTAATCCTAACAGATAGCGCGAAAAAATAATTTTGAAAATATTTTGGTCCACGGGCTTGAAATTTTTTTTTCAGTTTGGCCGGCTTATGGATCAGATAGCCTGTTTATTTAGCATATTTTTTGTTTAAACCACCCTTAATTTTTTTGAGTAATGTATTTTAAGAAGGTCAGCGACTGTTACTTATAAAAACTTGCGTATTTGATATATATATTTTTTTTTTTTTTTAAAAGAAAAACAAACATTCTCGGGTTACGAATAACCCAACAATGTTTGAAAATCTCCTACTACCACCACAGAAAGCCGAAAATGTTGCTTGTGTTGTGATGGAGGACTTAGCCAGCCGAAGAATCGAACACACGACGCTCGGATGGGACCCAAGCGCTGTGCCCACTCAACCACTGACAGGTCTTAATTCCATTAAGTCTGTAATCATCCATTGGAAACTGGTGTGGGCTCCAGCAAAATCTCATGTTACTTGGAAAAAAATATACGAATTGGCCCAAATTTATCTCACGGAGGGGGAGGGGGGGGGGGGGGGGATTGGAAGAAAAACTGCTCACGTAATTAATGGATAGCCCCTTTTTATTGCGAATTAAAAGTTCAATAAATGTTTGTTATATGAAAATGCTTTGTAATTATTTGTAAGTTCCATAAGTTTCTAACAGATGGCGGTGTGAATTAATTTATTGACACAACACTTGGTTATCTAGGTTGGGTAACCATCCAGTAGAAGGCGTTGTGTTTCGTTAGCCACAGCACCGCGTGGCCGGGTCAGCTAGTAAAATTTAAATTTGAATTTTAAAATGTTAAGAGGTACATCACATAACATCCGAAACTATTATTATTTACAATTTAAATTATTCTTGCAAACGGGACAGAAAAATTGTTCGTTTGATTTTCTGGAAGCCACCTATTTAAGAGTATATAAGCAGAGAAACCAGAAATATGTCATTTTTAAATCAGTGGTTAGACGTATTGACTCTTTTCCACAAAAAACTATAAATGGATTTCAAAAGATTGTTCTTTTATCTAGTAAACTTATGTTTTAGATTTTGAGAAAAAAAAAATATTTTTAGAATAATAAGGTTATACCATAGGTCGTTCGCAGATTTGTTCAATTTTCAAAAAAGTACATTTCTTATACAACACCCATTTCAAATCATATAATCATGCAGTAAAATAAATCAATACATTATCTGGTAAACGCATATTTCAGAATTTTAATTTTAGTTTAACTAAAATTATTAAAAAATATATACGGACATGTGTTTCTTGACGAAAATTGGTCGGTTTGTGCATTTATTTGTGCACTTACAAACAAATATATTTCGGATTTTTTTACATACTTATTTTGCTAAGACGTTATTGACAAATCATAAATAATTTGATCGTAAAAAAATTTCAGGAAGTATTTAATTTTAAATAATTTTGAACATCGCATTTTACCATTTTTATCGCAGCCCGTAAACACAAATTTCAGATTTCATTACGGGCCCAAACGCGGCCAGGAGAGCACGTCTTCGCGACGCTTTGAATAATAATATTTGGAAATGAAATTTGAAAACGAAATTTGAAATAAACACGAATTCCTTGATTCATGTTTGTTAAATCTACAGGGTTGCCCGAACGCAATTTTTCATGTTCATTAAATATTTTTTTGCAAAAATTTTTATAATTTCGAATATTTTTTTTATTTTAAATTTTTCTTGTGTGAATACCGCACAAGAGTCCCAACTGCTCCAAAATATTTTTTTGGGGTAAATCTTTTTTACGCACGCTCGACACTTGGGGGTAAACTGGTGAATGGGTTACGAAAAGTGGTGATAGTTACGAAAAATGACATGCGAACGGTAATCAATGCGAACGGTGATCGATTGCTCGGCGGGTCGGGCCTTTACGCACGCTTGTTTTTCGTGTTATTGTTATATTGTTAATGGACTATTTGTCCGTAAATAAATAAATAAATTATATACAGCGGGTACCCGGCATGCGTTTCATGGGCACTGTAACCTCGCGGTCAACTAAACTGTTATGGTTCCATCACAAGTCCTGGGAATTATAATGCAAGCGCCTGCACTATATAACATTATATACAGCGGGTACCCGGCATGCGTTGCAAGGCCACTCAAAGAAAGAAAGGGTTTGTGCGCTTTAATTCTGTTTGTTGAAGTGCTTATTATTAATTATGCACACGAATAAATATTTCAAAATGCGAGAATTTTTTACAATCCAACTTAATATTACTCGTTTTTTTTCATGAATACCGCACAAGTCTGGAGCCAGTGGGACTATTGCATCCCCAATTTGGAGTATGTTGTAAGACTGAAGGTAGTGGGGAGGGGAAGGATATAGGGAAGAGGAAGGTGGGGAAGTACCTGGCTATTCAGATCTGACCACTAAACACGGCTAAAGCCATTTCAAGCAACGTTTCAATTCTTAATGGTGGTCTTACACCAGGGCGATACTGAGAGTATCTTCCACTCTAATGGCCGTAAAATACAATTGAAAAACAAAAAACCAAAATATTAAAAAGAATATAACAAATTGTTTATTCATGTAGCTATCTACTTAATACCTACTGTGTTTACGCATTTCACTTGTATCTATTTATGTTTATGCACTTCAATATACAAATAACTACTACTAATTAAAATTCTGGAAGCGAGAATAATAATATAAAGTAGCAATAGTAGCGGGTAGCCCTAGCTCGAGTGAACAAAACCCTCAAAACTCGGATTGCCGCGGAACGAAATTTAGTTCTGAAAACGCCCGCTCGCGAGCCCTGATGTGTTAGTGCTAGTGTCGGAATCGAAGTTGTCATGTGCTGGTTATTCACTCTTAAATGGAAAATAATTACGAAATTTATTTTTGTTAATCTAATCATGGATATTATGTTGATAGCTTATCTATTGATTACTTTCTGTGGGTAACAATATTAGCAGACATTTTTAACAATACAGTTATTTTCTGTAAAATTGAATATTCACTTATGCGTCGATGACACAGGGCGAGTTTACAAACTACTATCTCGGAAATTCACTATCTGTTAGTAAACTCGCTCTAGCCCAGTCAATCTAGACAAAAAACAGGCCCTAACTGGAACAAATTAGGGGATAGCTAAATTTTTGCAGGTTAATAGTACATACTCTAGGAAGTATTTTAACAAAAAGTCCCCACTCTTACCCCGCTTGTCCCCCCCCCTGTGCCCTCCCAAACATTAAAATGTGGGGTTCTACTTAAGTGATTATATCTCATAAACTAAAACATATATCAGAAAAAAAATTTCATCAATGAACTTCTTACAAAATTTCCAAAAAATAATAAAATCCTTTTTTTATTATCTGCATTGGTTTGTCCAATAATAATGAGATTGTCGTTAAAAAAAATTTTTTTTTTGCAAAATTTTTTTTTGAAGTTGAATATTCTTTTTGTCTGAGAGAATATTAAAAAATACTTCAAACAAATCATTTGCCAAATTTAATTAGCTTTAAAAACATGTATGACAGTATTTACTTATATTCTTAATTTCTATTGAAAAAAGTGGATGAACGCAATGGCGTGCGTGAAGTCAAGCGACGCATCGCGCATTGTTGCGTCGCATCGCTGTATATATTTTTTTACCAGTTTGATCTCGGTTGAGGCGTGTGTCAGTTTTGTGCGTTATGTTTTGACGTTGTTGTGCCGAGCGTTCAGTTAATCAAGTTTTTTGTGCGTTTTCCCACCTTCATCAGGTAAAAATATTGAGAAACAATTATTTAAAAAGAAATTTTCAATCTGAAAATGTCTGAAGTGGTGTATTTTATGCAAAAAAGACCTTACTGGAAATGTTTTTAAAGTAACGAAAGGGTTACAAATGCTAATTAACGCTAGTATTGAAAGAAATGACAATAATCATGTTAAATTAACCCGTTTGGATAGCGTAACCGTGCATAAGGATTGTAGAAAAAAGTACAGCTTTTACAAATGTTAAGTGTAGCCCATCGACCAGTTCATCTCAACCATTCCTAAGGCATTTAGGAAACACGTTTAATTTCTTGGAGAATTGTATTATTTGTGACAAAAAAACATTTTTAAATGTCTAACTACCTCAAAAATATCGTGAAAAAATACATTTGGTGTTAAAACTGGAAATAAGAGAAACATTGATTAATGCTTGCAACACAAGAGATGATAAATGGGGTGCAAAAGTTAAATCTAAACTGTTACGTGTGTTTGATTTGGTCGCTGCAGAAGCTCGCTATCACGGCAGTTGCTACAAGAAGTTCTGTAAAAGTAAATCAAATCAGTATGTAGGAAGACCTAAAGATGAAGATTCCGCAAAAAATTTCTTAAACTCTGTAATTTCTTAGAAAATTCTGACGAATGTCAGTTTACATTAGAGAAATTAAGGGAAATAGTAATAGACCTTTGTGGTACTGATCTTCCGTACTCAGATAAATTTCTAAAAAAACAACTTATTGCCTATTTTCAAGAACGGATATATACGTATATTTTTGGCAGAAAGACTGTCATATGCATGTCTCACTCTACTTATAAGATTCTAGATGACTGGTACAAAAATAAAGAAAATAATGTAAATCTGGAACGTTCAAGAATTGTACGTGCTGCCGCAGAAATAATCAGAGAAGATATTCAAAAAATGCCATATGATTGTGAAAGCTATCCTGATATTCCAGAAATTAGTCGTGGGGGTGATGATTTAGTTCCTGAAACTCTGAATCTGTTCATGTCAACTGAAACAAAGAAGAGATTGTACGATAATGGACCTGATATTATGAGAAGACGTTTAGTAATTAACTACGCCATAATAGCATCTGCAAGGCCTATGTCTTTTTTATCATCAATACAAACAAGTTTGTGTTTATATCTACAAAGAATGTATGGATCTAAACATTTAATAGAAGTGTTGTCGTCATTGGGAATTTGTTCATCTTATCACGAAGGTGACAGATACCAAAGATCTCTAATAAGAGCTGGGCCTCCTACAATCAAAGATGACACGTTCACACAATTAGCATTTCATAATTTTTTGGGTTTAAGCTACAAGACAAGTGAGCAGAATGTTGAGCTTAGGGAGAGCCGCCAGCTACGGGACAACCAAGACTTATCAAAATTTGTAAACTGGTTAAACCAACACAACCCTTTTGCTCAAAAGTCTGGTGAATTAATTTGCATTTCTTCGGGATTAGTATCAGACTCAACCGTAACATGTGACGATGCCTACGAGATAGGTTTCAAAGCTATGAAGAAAATGACAGGGCAAAGTTTTTCTGAATTAAAGCTACACAGATCGGATATGGTTATTACTCAAGCCAGTAATAAGTCTGTCAGAATTAGAAACAAAGAAGCTGTAATCAACCCTCAGCAGATATTTAATAGAATATTATGCGTATGTGACAGTCCTGCAAAGCTCAAATCCTACTTTGAGTTTGAACTATTAACTATAATAACATCCACCTTCTTTATTTGATGTTTCTTTAAAGAAAGGTAAGAAAGCCTCCATTGTAAAAGCATTTGACGATGGTATCGTTGATATAAATTCCACAAAGGATGAAGCTGCGTTTATCCTTGACGGTGGATACCTATTACATGCAGTAGTGTGGCCTTAAGTCTCTACTTTCCATGATATTACCGAAAGATATGTTAATTATGTATCTAAAAAGTATGGTGCAAATGTAATAATAGTTTTTGATGGTTATCCCGAGAACGCTACAACAAAATAGCAGGAGCAGTCAAGAAGAGCTGCAAAAAGAACATCAAGTGAAATTATATTTTCTGATGATACTGTCTGTACAACACCTCAGGTAGAATTTCTCGCCAATTCTCAAAATAAAAAGAGGTTAATAAAAGCTGTTAAAATAAAGTGTCATGCTGCAAACATACAGACAATAACAGCAAACGATGATGCTGATACGGAGATAGTGGGTCAGGCGATTAAGTCTATACAGCTTGGTAGCACTGTGGTGGTTGTTGGAACAGTCACAGATTTATTAGTATTGCTAGTAGCATTGGCCCCTTCAACGGAAAACAAGCTGATTTTTTGGAAACCAATAGCCACTTCTACTAACACCAGTACTGTGTATTCTGTTCAGTTTTTTGTACATATGTATGGTAATCAAAGGAAACTCATATTATTTGCTCATGCTGTCACAGGATGTGACACAACCTCTGCTTTGTATGGTATCGGAAAAATGTAGGCTGTAAGTCTAATAACTACACCGACAGATTTGAAAGATGCGGCTAAGAATTTCATTCAGCCCCACACGGAAAAGGACCTGCTCTTCCAAAATGGTGAACGCTTTCTTTTAAGTTTGTACGAATTGGCAAAATACAAGAATCTTGATGAGGCTAGATAATAAGATAAGTTTAAGCATTTAAATGCCAAGATGTCTCTTAAATCTAAGTTTGATTTGGCAAGACTTCCACCAACAAATAACGCAGCCCGCCAGCATCTCCTTAGGACGTACCTCCAAATTCAAACATGGCTAGGAAATGAACTATCGTGTAATGAGTGGGGATGGCAAAGAAGTGAATATAAGTTAACACCTATTCCAATGACATGTCCCGCGGCTCCAAATGAACTTCTCATGCTTATTTCTTGTAACTGTAAAACCTCGTGCGGAAAGTGGTGCAGCTGTCGGAGGGCAGGACTAGAGTGTTCTGGTATGTGTGGCCAATGCAATGGACTATCCTGCAGTAACACATCTAAAAATACTGATGAAATATTTGAAGACGACTGTGATGCCCAGTGAATAATAATAATAGTCCCCTAAAACCTACCCTATAATTTTTGTAATATATTTTTTTACATTCTTTTATTGCAAATACTTTTTAATGTTAAAAGTGTTTTAATATCATAAACCAATGAAAAAGTACTCAGTGTTTTAATTTAAAACTATAAATAGTGCTACCTAAACACAAATCGGTCACCTGCACCACTGCGGGCCGGGCTCAACTGCCAAGCCTCATACCCTGCACTCCGTGCCGCCCTGCGATTGAGTCGAAATTTTACCAGTATTAAGGATAAAGGTAAACAATGTTATATGTCGTTTTAAATCCTATTAAATTTGGCAAATAGTTTGTTTGAAACATTTCTGCGTGATTCCTCAGACAAAAAAAATATTCACCCTTAAATCAAAATTTTACGAAAAAAAAAATTTTTTGGCGACAATTTCATTATTATTTGCCAAACCGTAGTAGATAACAAAAAAACACTGTCCATCTTTTTTCTAGACAGCTTTCTTAAAAGTATAACGGTGTAATTATTTTTCAGATATGTGTTATAGTTTAGGAGAAATAATGGATTTTGTAGAACTCTACAATTTCAAAGTTTGGGGGGGTGCAGCGGGGGAAGCAAGCGGGGGAGGGGTGGGGACTTTTTGGAAAATACTCTCTGTACAAAGTACTATTCACTTGCAAAAAATCAGCTCTCCCCGAATTTGTTCCAGTTCAATGCGTTCATTGACTGGGCATCGTGTTACTTGCTAACTAGCAGATTGTTGACAATCCACGGAAAAAGTTGAAAGGTCCTCAACTTTACACGCTACAAGCCGACTCGTGATTGGTTTATTTGTGTTTCCAATATGGCTGCCAAAAACCAGCTGATTTCGACTGTCAACTGTCTGAAGGATTAGTTCACGTTATTTCCGCTATTGGCGCTAGCAGCTACGTGCGAGTCCAGTTTCCTACAAAAATGTCGCGAGCTACTGAACGAGTGGACAGTTTTGTGTGTCATCATGACAATCTCACTCGCCGATTCACCCGCTTTTAAATTTAGTAGATGGTAGCTTGTAAACTCGCCGTGTGTCATCGAGGCTTTAGACTAGACTTTTAGAAAAAACCTCAATAGGTGTCCCATATAAATAAAATCGGATATGTTTATCCGAGACGCCATCTAGGTTACAAATAAATTCATTAGAATTTTGTAATCATTAAAAAAGGTAGCAGCCAAAAATATGGGAAAAAATAGTTGAAGATAAAATTGTTAATTCTGAATTTGTAATATGAGATCGACAAATATAACGTCAAATAAATAGGTCCCAATAGACAAGTTCCCGGTAAGACAAGAATTCCAGTCGCGACCGTTACCATTTTATTTTTCTATGTCTTATTCTGTTTCATGTTTCGAAAAGATTTAATAGTATTATCTTCTTCTTCAAATATATTTTTTTGTTTTACATTTACTACGATATTTTTTCGTAAGAAAAACACACATTTTTTTTAAATAAGACACAAATATCTATAATATTCTGCATTCACGAATCATAGTACCTACCGTTGTCAAGACAAAGTGTTGACATTTGATATCACAGACACACGATCACACAACAGCAAACCATTTAACAGCAATTCCGTATACAGAAGTTGCCTATCGACTAATAATAATATTTGGATTACTTGTATAGCGCCGTTTTTGTGAAAAATCACCTCAAGGGCGCTGTACAAATTTATAATACGTTTATACAATCTTATTTCTAACTATAAACTAGACAAACAACTTATGGCTAAAAATTGCATCCACCGGTTCATCAATCACCGATACGAAACTATAATAGTAATCGTAAAATCGGTTATCATATTGCATTGAAAATCCAAGAAACTATATGTTCAATGATTTGACCAAAGAACGCGATTCTGCTGTAAAACTGTACTGTACTGGCTACATATATAACTAATATAACTTTAGTAAATATAGTTACTTAGTAAATAACGCTTTCTTGAAAGTTGAAAAGGTGCAGATCCTTAAAAAATCCCGATATCTGACTTTACTTGTCATGAAATTTGAAACAAAAAATATAGAATTAAAATATTTTTAATAAAAGAGTCAGAAAAATGCTCCATAATTCTCAGTTATTTCATTTCCAATCGTAATTTTCGGGAAACCTTTAATTTATTATTATTTTTAATTGATTGTTTAAGACAAGATTTTTATGCATAGCACAAAGAGTAACAATTATTTGTAAATAAAAAGAAAATACTTTGTTTTACGTCACTTTATTGATATTTTGTAGTCTACCAGTTTCGGTACCTCTAACTATAACTTTTTCTCTATTTATAACAGTCTAATAGTATTTTTATAACAGTCCTGAAGATGGCACGGGGTACCGAAACCGGTAGACTGCAAAATATCAATAAAGTGACGTAAAACAAAGTATTTTCTTTTTATTTATTTAAAATGTCAAGTCACAATGTGTTTGCTTCTTTTGAAAAATTATTATAAGTAATAATTATTAGCCTGAAACACTCATCTACATTGAAAAAAATCTCCCGAGAAAAGATACATGCCGCCGACGGGAAAAATGTAATAAGCAGTAATTGTTGAATGAAACACTAGTATATATTGAATTATTTGGCGGGCAGGAGATAAGCCGACGTAGCTCAGTGGATAAGAGCAGTTGACCGGAAATCAGTAGGACGCGGGTTTGAGTCCCGTCGGCGTCGGCGGCATGTATATTTTCTCGGGAGATTTTTTCAATGTAGATGAGTGTTTCAGGCTAATAATTATTACTTATAATAATTAATTTATTACTTATTTAATTTATTGCCTAATATTTTATATCCAGCGAACATATTTTAGTCCCCAGAGCTGTTATCATAAATATACCAAACCACCCATGCTGTTATCTAGCAGCAGTTTGTTAACGAAGCGACCTTCATTGCATTTGGCATTGTCATCATCAAACATAAGAATTTCAGTCGTGCGTCTGTCTGTGAGTGATTCTAACTCTGGTTCAATGAACTCGTATTTGTTTATTTGTTTTGAATGTGTCACTCGTGTGTCAAGAATTCAGACAAAACACGCATCATAAGCATTAATTTTGAATTTTTATGCTGCGCGTTAGTCCTACGTTAAATTTTATCAGATTAACTTAAATTTTCTTTGCATGTGTCATTTTCAAAATTATAACTGATTGCGGGAAGATTTCAGACAAGCTATAAAGTACCTACCCATAATATAATTTATTTTAATAGAAATTTATTTTTATATAATTTTTAAAATTGGAACTGATTATTCAAGAGTTCAGGCTATCGCGTGTTTTTGACCTAAGAAAAAATATTTACAGCGGCAAATCTCAACGACAAAAACTGTTTCTTATCCTTTTTCCGAAGTGTTAATTTCGTTAACTTTCAGCTTCACAAATCCTACAATTATAATATCCCTTGATTTTTCACGGGTGCTAGTAAAATCACAAAATCAGCAACACCATTTCACAACAGAATTAAGAAATCTATAATCTCTTATATGCTTCGGAACGCTCACAAAACAAATTTCATTTATTTACACAGGTAAACACACTTTGTTGTTTTTTAATTCCGTTGTTACAACACTTAATTAGTTGTTGTTTACGTAGTTGTCCCCCGCGCGACGCACTCAATTACACTGGGTTGATAGTAGTTGTCAAGCAACTAGTTGCTATCAGCTGATCGTATTTAGTTGTAAGGTATACTAGTTATACCTGTCATTGTATTATAAGTAACATTCCTCGGACAATGAGTCGGTGTTTGCAGTTAGCAGTTTGCTGTGTTTCATAACACGAATGGGCTCGGTGATAAATGAGTTATTTGCAAACCTTCGGCATCCATTTATTAGTAGTTTTATTTTATTTTGAACATTATCGCTCATTGTGTTATCACAGGGTTATTATTGTAAATGATAATGAACGGATATGTCTTAACGAATCGCTTTACCAGGTAGACAATATAATAACGCAATCAAAACAAAATGATTATTATATCGAATTAATCATATTATTTTGAAATGAAAACTTCTTTTGCACCGTTGTGATTTGAAACTCGATGAAAGCGAATGCCACTAAAAAACGAGTGTGCTTTAGACCACACGACTGAAGTAAAACTTCACTAACTTATAAAATAAGAGAGAAAGAAAATGTGCGCGCGCACTGCTCTCTCTTGCTCCTACAGCGTGATATGGACAATAGGCCTGCACTGTGTCTTAGATATATCTACAAAACGTAACTGGCTATGGGAGAAAGAGAGAAAGAAAATGTGTGCTCGCACCTCTCTCTCTTGCTCCTACAGTAATATACGACAAGTAACTCTTTCTATTTTTACTAACTTATATCTCCCTCTCAACTTCCGTTCGCCTCGCCCGATCACACTTTTCGTAACGCTCTCGACACGCATTCACCAGCTTACTCCCCAAGTCAAGCGTGTGTAAAGAAGTTTTACTTCAAAAAGAGACAAACACATAGATACATCTATAATGAGATACGTCTGCGAGAGAATGAGATAGCAATAAAATATTTATTTATTTCGCGGGTTCTCGGTTCCAATATAATACGATAAATCCACGGTCCCACGCAATTCTCCCTTGGTCTTCGCCTTAGCGGCCAGAAATTTAGCGGACCAAGGATCGAATCCCGCGAAATCCAAAAAAAAGAAAATATTTTTGTAAAATCAATATTCAATCTTCAAACCACTCCAAAGTGAACCGGCAAATAAAACACAAAAGAAAGAGACATTTAGCGACTCCAAAGAAGAAAAAACAAATACTAATAAGATAACCAAATGTATAGGAAAAGGTGCACAGAAATTCGACGATAAAAAAATAGAAAAAAAATCATCCTTCACATTGATAAAGAAAGTGCTTCGTAGTATCTCCACTCTTGTCTACTTTAGTTTCTTGAAGATATCACTTCTACCGCGTGTGGATTGCACACTCAGATTTTTTAAAAATAGTTTCGAGTAACCGTTTCTTTTGAAGACCCGAAAAAGTTTTGGATAATTTGAAAAAGAAACACGTTGCTCACATTAAAACACCGTTATTTATTCATTTGATATCCATTCCAACTTATTATAAATACTTGTAATACACAAAAAAAACGAGTATGCTTTGATCACACGACCGAAGTAAAACTTCACTAACTTATAAAATAACATATGAAATTAAGGTGACATATGACATTGGGGTGACATATGACATTGGGGTGATATATGACCATGGGGTGACCTATGACCCCGGGGTGACCTACGACCGTGGGGTGACCTATGATCTTGGGGTGACCTATGACATTGGGGTGACATGACATTGAAATTGACCTTGACATTGACGTTGACATTGACATTGGGGTGACATATGACATTGAGGTGATATATGACCATGGGGTGACCTACGATCCTGGGGTGACCTACGACCGTGGGGGGTGACCTACGACGTTATCTTCATCCTTATCATTCCCCAAGTCAAGCGTGCGTAAAGGCCCGACCGTTCGCCTCGCCCGTTCACCGTTCGTATCGATCACCGTTCGCATCGATTACCGTTCGCATAACACTTTTTCGTAACGCATTCACCAGCTTACCCCCCAAGTCGAGCGTGCGTAAAGAAGTTTTACTTCAAAAAATATTATTTTATTATTATTACAATTTTGGGGGCCAGCTATCTGGGGATCAGCTGTCGGATTACCCTATAATATTAGGTCTGTACAGTGTACACCGTGTGCAGTATGGACGAGGCTGAAAAAAGTCGTCATTTCGAATTCAGTTTTTCACAAGTGCGCTCCATCGTTGAGTTTGGCAGCCACATCTAATCTGGAGTCTTAAAATAAGTGAAACTTGAGAGAATGTGAAAAAAGGACATTTTATTATGTCACACCTCATAAGCGTCTCTGTACAGTGTAAAGCTAGGGGAACTATATGGCAACCCAGCATATCGGGAACTACGAGTATATAGCCACCTATCGGGAAGTGTATCGCCACCGAAGTTGTGAGGTGGAATAAGGTAGGGGTTGTAGGATGGGATTTATTAATCCTGTTCTCGAAGAGTCCCGGATTATATGAAGCAGGAAAAACGGACGATCTTTTGATAGATTCCCTTTCTTAATAGATGGGTTGTAGTATTTGAAGTAAGGCGGCAGCCGTAGTACCACTGATTCTACCGGTATTTCAATCAAGTACGTAGCTATAGCAATTACATAGGGGGGGGGGTGTTCGACCTCAAAGTGGAGGTTTCGATCCTTTGGGAGAGGAGGGGGGGGGGCGAGGAGGTCGATTCTTAAGGGTGGGCAAGGGGGAAAGGGGAAAGGGGTAGGAGGTTAAAACAGACGGTGCAAACTTGGTCGAAGGATGCAACATATAATGGGGTATTTCCACAAACGAGGGATTCTATTATAAAATCTTTGATTATATAATGTCTAGATAGAGCGCTTGAGCGACGAAACGCCAAAAAAAATATCAGCCAACTGTTCGCTCATAAGCTCGTCCTGTCCGCTCAGTGGCGACACAGGGGGGTATAACTCCGCTTCATTTCTTCAACCGAGTTCAAAAATGGTAAATTTCTGTGACTGCGTGACGTCATACCGCGAGGACCAATGGAAAGCTTGACAGCTATGCGTATGTGTAATGTGTATGTGTATCAGTGTATAATGTATCATCCAGTATAATCCAAAATGGTCGCTCTTAAAAATGTCACGCTTTATTTACCCGAGCGCAATCTAAAACTTTAAACATGTAAATATCAGCGTGGTGTGGAATTAGCAGACTTGAATACATTGTTTACCCGATTTTGAGAACTCGTGCATGTGTTTTTGGATAATACTATCGTGAAATGGCACATTGCGATTGAATGCATAATCTTCGTGAATTCATAACCTCCAGGTACAAATATTTATGTTGATTATTTATATGGAATTTTAAGCTCATTTCGTACGGCTATTTTAGCGAATAATTACAATCACTTCATAGTGTCATAGGTACATTAATTTAATCTTGTTTTCACGTATTTATAATGTTTTGTTTTGATCTGTCTGTCTTTATGTATCTCACGAGTTTTTCTAATACTTTCAGCTCGAAACACCAAAGTGACGGATATAGTGTCAGGCTGCCTACTTTCTACCCCTACAGCTGGCAGGCTGGCGGAGACTACAAATGCTGGAGTACACTCATTTCCTTCAGTAACGTTGTGGTGTCATACCGGGAGATTGGGGGCTGACTTATTCCACCACTTCCTGGCACCGCTGTCCTTGAGAGAACACAAGAAGGAAGAGTCTCCACCAGAACTCGACAAGAACGACAGTACGCCTTTTCTATTTGTACTTTATATTTTTGTCAGTAGAGAGAGTACAAAAACAGTTTGTAATACAGTTGTGAATGATGAATGCTTGAGCGGGTGAATGACTTTGTATATCATGGGAAGTATGTTTACAAGATATGGGAAGGTTGATAGAGTTATTGAAAGAAGGGTAAATGCGGGTAACTATTAATGGAGGATTGAATGGCGTTGGCGCTAACAAAAAAACTGAAAAGTCCAAAGAAGTGAAGTCAGTACTGTACCTGATGTATGGCAGTGAGGAACTGGCAGAGGAAAGATGAAAGTAGACTGAATGCTGTAGAAATGAGATCCCCGAGGCGTATGTGTGATAAAATCTTGTATAGTCCCTTTCTGCCTGTACTGAGTATAATGAAAGCTATATGTGTATATTTTACGCAGCATAGCGTTTATTGGTCAAAACGAATGTACGAGTATAGTTTCATATCAGTGATCGCTGAACCGGTGGATGAAATTTTTTGCTATAAGTTAAAGTGGTTTTCTACTTTATTTATAAGTTTGTGCAGAGCGCCTTTGAGGTGATTTTTTTACAAAACTGGCGCTATGCAGATCATTAAAATATTATTATTTATGATCATGTGAGAAATGTGGAGATTCGCAAAGAATGCGAGGCTAATCGTAATGAGTAAGATTAAGAAAGGGACCCCCAGATATGTATATGGGTATGTAGAGCTAATGAACGAAGCATGGAATGTAAGTAATATGACGCAGATGTGAGTGGTAGATGAACTCAGGGATGCCAGAGGAAGACCTGACACGATCAAGTGAATCAGATATTGCCTCGGGCCACGTCAAGAGTCAGAATAGTATGTATGTGTCGATTTGTAAATGAGGCAAAGAGTGTGTGCCAAGACCGAGTTGTTTGGCGGAACGTCCTGTCTTTCCACCCCTGTGGTGAAACGACGTGATGGTTAGTTGGTTATTCTTGTATTTCCTGTTTTTAACTAACTAACCATCACGCCGTTTCTCCGCAGGGGTAGGCAAATAGGACGGACCGCCAAACAACTCGGTCTTGGCACACACCCTTTGCCTCACTCACATTCATACATTGTCTCATACATTCCTATTATTCTGACTTTTGACATGGCCCGACTCAAGTATCTGATTCACTTCCTCCGGCGTCCCCGTCTTCTTTTACCATTCACAAATGTGTCGTATACTCTTCTTACACTATTTTCTTCGTTCATTCGCTCTACATGCCCTTGTATTTCCTTCTTCTTGTATTATTGTATTGTATTTCCTGTTTTTACCTGTTTATAATAAAATATTAAAACATATTATTGAGTTTTCATTTATTATGACATTCCATTTTATTTTTAAAATAATATTTTAGGCTAAAAAAATTGGGTAGGTACTGAAAGATGATTATATTGTTTATGGTCGAGCCTTTTATTGTTTCCTCTATTCTTGTCGATGGTGTCTACGACGTCATACCGCGAGGAAAAAAAAAAAAGTTGTCACATTTATGGCGTATCTATGGTGAAATAGCGTTGAAATTTTGTCTGAGCAAAAAGCAGGAAGTTATCAATCTAATGACTGGTTTATTTATGGGCGACACTATCGTTGTGCGGTAAACACGTGTTGTGTGACATTTGAAAATGACGATTTGCGCTATAACAGTGTGCAGGAATTAAAAAGGACGATTGAAAACAACTAAAAACGTTACCTATCATCAGTAAGTTACCTTTAAATAACCATTTAGTTAAAGAAACAATTCAGTTTTAATAGTGAAATTTGGTTTGACAGTTTGGTCTTAGGACAACGCCATGTTTACAGGGTTGCCTGTTCTTCAAATTAAATTTTCCCATGAGTGCGTTATTAATTTAAATAGGTTTTTAATAATTACCCAAAAGTACAGTTTATATAATATGATAATATTATAAATGTGAAAGTTTGTCTTTGTGTTTAAGCGTTTGTAAATTATTATAAGCAATAATTATCAGCCTGAAACACTCATCTACATTGAAAAAATCTTCCGAGAAAAGATAATTGCCGCCAACGGGACTTGAACCCGTGTCCATCTGATTGCCGGTCAGGTGCTCTTGACCACTGAGCTATGGCGGCTTATCTAATACCCGCCAAATAATTCAATATATACTAGTGTTTTATTCAACAATTACTTTCTTATTACATTTTTCCACCTGAAAACAACCAACTTTATTTTTTGTGAGAGATGTATTGTTAATACTAAATCTTTCGCTAGGTGTCGTTGAGACAAATTATGTCTACATTTTTTGGTGAAATACTTTAACTTAACTTAAAATATTAATTAATTAAATTATTAAAACACTTTGTTTTTACCACAATAATCTTTATTTAAAAAGTCGACATGTTTCGAGAACGATGTTCTCTTCATCAGGACATTATATGTACTAAAACTAAATTATCAAGCATAGAAAGACAGGCGTGGGTGGAAATGAAATGAATGAAAAAAAAAAAAAAAAAAAAAAAAAAAAAAAAAAAAAAAAAAAAAAAAAGATTGAATTTAATATTTTTAGAAAAGAAACATACGCTGATATAATTATACACAACTCATCTAACCATCCATTTTCACAAAAACTCTTAGCATTCCATTATTTGATCAATCGATTAATTAATATCCCGCTATCCCCAAATAATTTCAAAGCTGAACTTAACACAATTAAAATAATTGCATCTAATAATGGTTATAACCCCAAATTAATAGATGACATATTGAACAAAAAATATAAGAAAAAATTTCATTTGTCCTACATTTACCCATTGCTTAGTGATAATATCAAAAAACAATGGAGAAAAATATTGTTTGTAAATCATCAAACCTCCAATTTAATCGGGAAAAAAATCCCTAATACAATACAGCCAGCTTTTTATACCAATAATAAATTGAAAAATTATATTTTAAATAATAAGGACAAAGACCAAAAAATGAAAAAATCCGGAGTTTACCAATTGAATTGTAATGATTGCAATCATTTTTACGTAGGTAAAACTTGCAGAAATTTTGAAACGAGGATTAAGGAACACTTGAGATGTCTAAATAGCAATAATTATTCGGAATTTGCTAACCATCTAATTGAATTTAACCATTCATTTGATATAAATACTGGTTTTAAAATTTTACATACTAACGTTAGTGGTTTTCAATTAGATCTTTTAGAAATATTAGAAATTAGGAAAAATGTCAATAAAAATTTAAATATTATTAATAACCAAATTAATTTTGTGAATAACCCTATTTTAAACATATTTCCATTGTAATTTTGTCTATGATCTTCTAAGCAACCCCCTCCCCCCTGTCTATCTTCTAAACTCCTCCTCTTTCCGCCCCTCTCCCCCCCCCCTCCAACTAATTCCATTTCCACCCACGCCTGTCTTTCTATGCTTGATAATTTAGTTTTAGTACATATAATGTCCTGATGAAGAGAACATCGTTCTCGAAACATGTCGACTTTTTAAATAAAGATTATTGTGGTAAAAACAAAGTGTTTTAATAATTTAATTAATAAAATGGTGCCACAAAGTGAATTTGCAAAATTTGAAGAAGTAAAATATTAATTATTATTTTTAATTGATAAACTAACGTTTTTTATGACAAGATTTTTATGCATAGCACAAAGGGTAACAATTATTATAAGCAATAATTATGTACCTAAAACACTCATCTACATTGAAAAAATCTTCTTGTTTGTAAATTCTTCGCGATGAAATTTTATTTAAAAAAGTTATGAATACGAAATTTGTGTATCTATTAAAATTACAAAAAAAATGTGACAGGTTTGTTTGGTGAAGTATCAAGTAAACTTTTAATTTTATTCATACATATTTTACAGAATACCTTATGATCTATATTAAAAAGTAAGTGGATAGAAATAAAAAGAAATAGCCGCGGAGAGGATGTTTGGCAACCAGCTTAAACAACTGTTATTTGCTCTGTTCGTTGTCTTTATTTGTTAAAAATAATCAAATAAAAATAAATCTCTTTTAACAAAAAATCTCATTATATGTATGTATAAAACTATCTTACTTAAATTTATTCAAAATTAAACAAATATACGTCCCGCAAAATCGAAACATATTTTTTACCCACTTTTATGGGAAATACTCGGGAGCTGGTATCACTCAGCGCGACCGCAGCGCCTGTAAAACTATAGGAGTTACGCATACTAGTGTGCGTATAACACACACTAGTATTTCAAATCTGGCCTGTTGTTTTTGTCGGAATCACAGCGCAACACTCTATCTAGACATTATATAATCAAAGTATAAAATGTACGGAATATTTAAAGATAATTTTTCTGATTTTAATCATCCTACTAAAAAATGTTGGTTTTTTATGTTTTCATTCAATATTATTGATTTTAAAATCGATCAAAACGGCCCGTGGCTGGCAAATCGGATTGTGCCGTCACAAGCGTCGCTCAGCTTGTACAGCATAAATAAACACTTTCAATGAGCGTCCACGCCACGGACGTACAAAATACATGGACTTGCCCTAAGCGATAAAAGGCGTATTATTTCCCCCTCCCATTGGAACCATTTTTTGGAACCGGTTGGGCTTGCGAGAGACACACGTCAATCTAAAAAATTTGACGTCATCATTCGTGTCCGGACCAGTGTCGAGCTCTCATCGTAAATAACACGGTAAAAATGATGGCTTGTGCTATAAAAACGTGTAAAAATAGAAGAGAAAAAGAGAATAAACCCAATCGGGTATTTCCACGAAATTTTTTTATTGCTTAAAAAAATTAAGCAAAAAATTACGATGATTACCGCATTTTTATTTTATTTTTATGTTGACGAATAAATTTTCTAGAGCGAGTAGAAGTTTACCATTTTTGAATCACCGCTAAAACGATATTTTAGGGCGTGGCTATCGTGTGACGTCGTGAGTGCGGACGCTCCCTGACAGTGCTTATTTGTGCTGGTTTAGCCGGGCATAGCCTGCGACGTCACAAACCATAGACACCTTTACAGTAGACACCTTTACAGTATTACTAGACGTGGCCTTGGAGATCCGGCAACGCTGCTAGTAGTCTTGTAATTTCTAGTCATTCGACCAGTTTTTCCGTTTTTCCCTCTGATGTCTACGTGTTGTTGATATTGTGATAATGAATTTTCATTGAAAATTGTATGATTCGGTTCTCAATCTGTAATCATTGTTTTAATAAAACTTCAAGGTAACGTTTAAACACATTTTTTCAGTTACTATTACATTTAATATGATGTTAACTATCGTTTTACACGTTACAAGCATCAACGCGTCTCCGCCAGTATTTGCAGTGTTGTTTTTACAAATTCTTTACGAAATACACGTGTTTTATGATAAAAAAATATTGTGATTATGTTCAGACTAGACTCAGTTTCTAGTCACCGTTGAATGTAGTGTTTATTCACCCTTTACAATAAATATTATGTTTAATAATGATGTGATATGGTTTTACACTTTTCAACTGTCGGCGTATAATAACCTATAATAATGCTTATGTTGTTTTTCAGATTCTAACGAAGTACGCGTTGTGTAAAGATTTACGTCACAAAATATTGTGATTAGAGTTTATAATCATCATTGAATAAAGCTACAAGGTAACGTTTATTCACATTTTTACAGTAATATATCCATAAGTAGTAATTTCTATAAAGAGATGTAAGTGCAATCAATGATGTAAATATTGCATTACGTAAACTTGTTTAACGTAAGTCGCTACATTACTATTTTACACATTGTCAAACACTATTCAAAGCGTATATTAGGTAATGTTTTATATTTCTTGTTTTAGAGAAATGAGAGAGCCTGGGAGATGTCAAACCATGACATTGATTTGAAAAATGGAGCTGAATCTGTGACGACAATGCAAATTTGATTTGGCCATCGGTGAAGAGATTAGTGAAGTGACAGATGGAAGTCCATGTAGAATCTACATAAATATTTACATATCAAAACGAAAATCCTTCAGTGTGACAAGAATGTTATTTCGACAAATAATCAAATTGATGTGTTTCTGAAAAGAGACATTTTTTAAATTGTAGTGAATTTGTTGACAGTTTTAAAACTTAATTAACTGTGGACCCAGTATGGAATGTACAAGTAAGTCATATGAATATTATTATATTTTACACTTTAAATGTAGACTACAGCAGTCCACAATGGAGTGCTGATAACAACCCTGAAGCATGGTAGTGAGGCGTGGAATTAGCAAAGGAAGGATGAAAGTATACTGGATGCTGTAGAAATGAGATCCCGGAGGCGTAGGATGTACAATCTGTTTTTATGTCCCGCTAAAAACTCTTCAACATTATGGCTCTGGCATCATGAAATATGACTGGAATTTATTTCATTTATGATGTTGTTTAGACTGAATACTGCAGAAATGTGATCCCTAAACGAGATATGTGTGGTAAAACCGTGACGACCAAGTGAAATATGTGAAGATCCGCAAAGAATACAAGGCTGGTTTAGCATAATGAGTAAGATTAAGAAACGAATGCTTAAATGATTTGGGCATGTAAAGCGGATGAACCAAGAAAGGAGTGTAAGAAGAACAAGCTTATGATGCTAATGTGAATGGTAGAAGAAGTCGAGGACGAATGAGGAAGACATGGCAGATCAAGTGAACCAAATAGATAGCATGATCGAGTCAAAATAACAGAAGGATATTTCTATTGATATGCTTGGTGTAACTCTAAATGACCAGCTCAGGCACGGGGGCTCCATCGAAGCCAGAGTCGAGCTAGCCTGTCAGAAGCTGGGCGTACTGTACAGGGCCTGCAGATACGTTAATAGTACACAACTGCTAATCCTTATAAATCGCAAGTGCGCCCTATTATTGAATTTAGCTGCTACCTCTGGTCTGGAGCCCCAAAATTCGTGAAAAAAACTCTGTGCAGAAACGGGGGTCTGTTTGATAATTGCAATCTTTAGCGGAGCATCGTCAGGTAGCTATGCTGTCGTTGTTCTACCGGTATTACAATGAAAGATGCTCCAAAGAACTAGCATCATTGATCCCTTTGGCACCGGTGCATAGTCGGGAAACACGCGCCCAACATATTATGTACACAGTTGATATTTGTCATATGAGAATGGGTCGCTTCTACGACTCGTTCTTGAGTTCAACAGCTCGGCTGTGTTTCCTTCCTCCTACAACATACAACTTCAAGACCCATGTTCACTCCTTCCTCTCCTCAAAAAGACCCTCCACACAGCATCTCCAAAGATGACATAGGCCCCCAGTGGTAAATTATTTTCCCCGGGCCTCTTGTGTGGAGTTAATGGAATAAAAAGAATGGTATGTACGAGTACGAGACGATGTGTGAATGGGACTGTAGCAAGAAGTTGTTTATAAAAAAAATAATGCACTCCAGATCATGATTTGGAATGGATATTGCCAGAAAAATTAAGTCAGTCATTTAATTTACTATGCAATTTTAATAATTATTAATATTTAGTAAATTGTTTCTCAGGCTAAAAATAATGATAAAATGTATGTTGTGAAAGATCACCCCTACGACACTTACGCATTGTTCGGTTGTTCAATGAGTTGTTTTGTATCTCAATAACAGATTTACATACACTTACATTGTATTTATATTAAGGTTAAACGTCACATACGTTATAATCTACGCATTCACAGATGGCGCCAATCAAATTATTTGAGGTTTTTAATGCTTTTTGCATGTTACGCTTTAAAATATTAGGGTAAATTAATTGTTCACGATTGTACATATTTAATTAGAATATAAATAAATAGTTTTGTCCATAAACAAACCCAAATCTTTCAAGAAAGGCTGAAAAATACAATATTGGATTGAGTCACCGATAGAAAATTGAATTTTTCAGCCTTTCTTGAAAGATTTGGGTTTGTTTATGAACAAAACTATTTATTTATATTCTAATTAAATATGTACGATCACGCACAATTAATTTACCTTAATATTTTAAAGCGTAACGTAAAAAAGCATTAAAAACCTCAAATAATTTGAATAGCGCCATCTGTGAATGCGTAGATTATAACGTACGTGACGTTTAACCTTAAGGTTAAACGTAACGTACGTTATAATCTAGGCATTCACAGATGGCGTCAATTAAAATATTTTAGGTTTTTGACACTTGCAATTATTCTATAAAATATTAAAGTGAATTAATTGTTTGCGCCCATACATATTCAATATGAACTAGAATAAATATTAGATTTTACATAATACTAAATAAATATAATCATCATCAAACAGTATTAATAGCTTACCGTCTGTGTGTTTGAATTTCAGAACCCGGCTTCGCTGCATATCTGAGCCCCGCCATACGCGCCGCGCCACAAATAACATCTGTGTACATGGAATTTCAAACAAAGCTACCTTTCTAATTCAGTTTTAAAATCAAGAATGTGGCAATAGATGGCGCTACTTCCGTTAGCAGTCTCTTGTGGACGTCTCCTGGGCAGATGCAAATACTATGTATTAGTGAATTTGTTGTATCTCTCTGGATATATGGAAAGATTGACGGTAGTACTTAGTTGCATCACCCAACTATGTATGTATTACATATGACGTCATTGCCCGTCCCGGTTACTTTGCCCCGGTGACTAGCTATGACAGTGGATCCGAGGAACGGGCTATTTTCGGGATCAGTTCCTATTGGATTTATAAAATAGTCAATGGTCACCAACACTAACCAGGCGAAGCCGAAGCAAAAACCTGCGGAGCGGGTTTTTAACTCCTAGTACCAGAATAATGTCCACAAACCCAAATCTTTCAAGAAAGGCTGACAAATCCAATTTCGTATCGGTGACTCCATCCATAATGTGTTAGCCGTTTTTGAAAGATTTGAGTTTGTTTATGGACAAAACTATTTATTTATATTCATGTTAAGGTTAAATGTCACTTACGTTATAATCTACGCATTCACAGATGGCGCCAATCAAATTATTTTAGGTTTTTAATACTTTTTGCACGTTACGCTTTAAAATATTAATGCAAATTAATTGGCGCCCGTACACATTTAATTAAAATATAATTATATAGTTTTGTCCATAAACAAACCCAAATCTTTCAAGAAAGGCTGAAAAATACAATATTGGATTGAGTCACCGATACAATATTGAATTTTTAACCTTGAAATGGACTTGTTTATGGACAAAACTATTTATTTATATTCTAATTAAATATGTAAAGGCGCGAACAATTAATTTATCCCAAAATTTTAAAGCGTAACGTGCAAAAAGCATTAAAAACCTAAAATAATTTGATTGGCGCCAAAAGCGTTATTTTCTGTAAAATAATTATATGCACGCTTATAAAAGAGTAGAATATGAATTCTTTTGACAATCACCTTAACTTCACTCAGGAGGCCCCTGAGGAAAATAATTTCCCTCAAGGTCTATGTCATCTACAGGGGTGCTGTGTAGTCTTTTTGGCGAGAGGAAGGTTGTAGAAGGGAAGAAACATGGAGGCTGGAAAATCTTTCCATTGCCGAGCTGTTGAACTTAAAAACGACCCATTCTCACATGACAAATTTGAGCCGTGTACTGATACTGTACTACGTGAGCTATGCACGGTGTCGAAGGGGTCAACGACGCTAGTACCTCGGAGCATCTTCCATTTTATTACCGGGAGAGAAAAGATTAGAAGCATTTTGTTTGTGGATAAAGCAATAAAATAGTCGTAATACAACAGCATAATTAATCTTCTACCTAAATGCTATTCTAGTAAATGTCAAGTTTTCTCTTAAACATGGAAAAATAAGTTTGTTTTTACCGTAATCAGTTTTCTATATGATACTAACTGGTACTAGGCATGCGTTGCAATGCCATTCAAAAAATAAATTGATTCTCTCTGTATGCCCCCGTTCACGTCCCGCGTTTCCCTTCCACCTTCACCGCCTTACCCCTCCCTTGTCACCTCTCCTGCGAACCCCCCTTTCCCCACCCCTGCCTTTCCTTCCTGCCACTAAAATATATGAAATACACAAATTTTTATTTATACAAATTTCTTAACACCATACATATAGACTATAACCTTTACGGGCGTGCGCGCAACAAAGCACTAAAGTTTTATTGCAATCGGATATCGGAACTGTATGGCAGCACATAAACCACAGTGGTTGAGGGCAAGGCTCTTGACTCACAATCCGAAAGTTGCGAGATCGAATCCCGGGGTGGCAAAATAAATTTTATTTCACAATTAATTCATTTAAAATAATATGTATATAGTATATTGGCGGCACGTTCCAGAGTGAAAGATACTCTCCGTATCGCCCTGGTGTAAGACCACCATTCAGAATTGAAAGGTTGCTTTAAATGGCTTTAGCCGAGTTTGGTGACCAGATCTGAATCCCCACCTTTTTCTTTCCCATATCCTTTCCCTCCCCACTACCTTTAGCCTCACAACATACCCCAATTGGGGATGCCATAGTCACACTGGCTCCAGACGGGAGTAGCGAGACTCTCATGAGGTATTCACATAAAAAAAAAAAAAAATGCATTTAAAATCCTCAATATTACATATCTATTGATCGCCATCGTTTCTTAGCAATATTTGAATATATAAAATAAAACATAATCATGGCTTACTCTTGCACTCCAGTTGTATTTTGGTAATTGTAATTACTTTTCTCTTTGTATTTTGGTTATTGTAATTATTTAATATTTGGTTATTGTCATTAATTGTATTGTTAATTTGTATTTTGTTCTAAGAAAGGAAGGGTTCTTCTGTAATTGGTTGACAATAAAATTAAATAAAGTGTTTTAAAACAGTAAGTTTGTTTTAATTAATAGGTACGTATGTATACTTATTTAATTTTTTTTATTAATACATAAAACATACATCATACCATTAAAATCACCATAATTTTCTTACCGAACCTGATTTTTTACTTTTTACTGTAAAGTGCCTTTATTGTAATTTTTATAAATTATCCTTTATCTGCTTTTTTAATGAATGCGGAACTAAGTTTTTATTGGCGAACTTTATTTCTAAATTTTAACAAATCCTTTTGGCATTTATTTAAATTAAATGGTGATAACATCTAGCATCATAATATATTCAGGTAAAAAATTCTAAACTATTATTATCTGATCCATTTGATAACTTTGCTGTTTTAAAAGAATTGTTTTCTTCTGATTAAAATGAATGTTGAATGTGTAAAATACATGTGGGGCCTAATGCCCGCTAGAAATGCCCTAGCTACTGAATCGCCCCGAATCCCTGGGACCGGGGATGATGATTGTTTATTCATTTCGTGGTGCAAAAAATGCTGTATCAATATTTTGACTTTTTCATTAGATAGGAAGGCAACGATCCTATACTATGTAACTTTAATTGTTATTTTAATTTTTTTTGCCCTGATTCTATCTATCGTCCTACTGACAGCTATAATCTTATGAATTTCTTAGTTTTTTTTTTGTTTTCCCTTCTAGGAATGATACTGATATTTTATTATATTAACTGTTTATTATCAAACAGGCTAGAATTGTACTGCTTCTTCGTCTGTACTGTTACTCTCTTCCCAAAAGGGGGTCGAATAGCCCCCTTGTCCCTACCTGGCGCAGGTGGTGTCTTTGTTTCATATCTTAAGTAAGTGCCTAGTTTCCTGCACTATCCACTGCACCACCCCTGACGTAGCGGTAGAAGTGAGAGGAGGGGTTTCTTTCGACCCCGATCTCCAGTTCGCTTGTGGTCCTGTCGGCTGGAGTGAGTTACTTAGTTCCCTGGGTGCTTCAGAAGTCTCTCCTCCACTATCCCACCGTCTTCGTAGGGGTCACGTCTGGCCACTGTGCTGCCGGGGACGGTGTGAATGATTTGAAGGACCACCTTCCCATCGCACTGTCTCTCGATAGAGCTGCCTGTGGCTTGCCAGAAGCTCTAGATGCGGATCTTGTGTTGTACACTGCCGTAGGAACGTGTTTGAATATGCTTTTACTTTATAATGTATGTTCCTCTATATATATATCTCCACTAGCTTCAAGAACAGGAACAAACTGCCTCGGAAGAGAACTTTAAAGTTTTTGGTATGTATAAATGTAGGTTGTGCCGTGTAGGGACAGTCGGGGGCTTTTAGAATCATTTAACAGTAGCTTCGTTTTAAAATCAAAAGTAGAGTCTTGACGTGAAAACCGGTAGAGGAATCCTTCTGGTCCTTAAAACGTTTTGGGAAAGTGCCATCACTCTATATCCAGAGCACCTAACGTCGGTATTCAGAACATTCAAATAAGAGAACTTTCTGGTACGTAAATCAAATTACCAAAATGACATAGGCAATTCTACCATTAACGACTGGAAATATACATTTCCTCTTCGAAAATCCTACTACAAACGCATGAAATACAAGTCTTTCACCTGTCAAATACATAAATAAACCAGTCATGTCAAATACAGTGTTGCCAACCCGTTTTTTGAAAAAGACGTAGATCTGACTAGAAAATTACGTAGAATCGTATAATTTGGATTATGAAAAGTTAGTAGATCTACGTACTTTTTTTCTGATTGAAATATAGAAGTTAGGGTAGGTGAACGTAATTAGTTATTTCTTGTAGTAATTAAGTTGAAATGTATCTATTATTTTTAATGCATTTATCATAGGTTCTCAACCTTGCCTCTCACTCTTGGTTCTCAATTTTGCCCACCGCCCACTATGAGATTTTTTTTTAGAGACCCCCTTTTTCTTATGGGGGGGGGGGTTAATGGATTCAATTTTCTTCCACTTCCTCAACTACCGAAACATGTGAATTTTTGCATACGTGATAAAAATGATTACAATACATAAAATAACAAAAATTAACCAATATTAAAGTTTATTTTGCTTTATTAGTACGTGATGAGCGTGTTTTTTTTGTCTTTTTAGACTATATTTTTTACCTGCCCTCGCAATCACTGTGCTACTTCAACGCCCTCTCTCTGGGTCTTCTACTGCCCCCTGAAAGTCTCAAACGTCCACAAGTGGGCGTTATTTATTGCCCACGTTGAGAAAGGTTTAAATTAAACGAAATATAGTTTTGGTCATTATGCAAATGTGGGGTAATAGGCAATATTTAGGAAAAAAAACTTGAATATGGAGTAAATATTTAAGGTCAAATACTAGCAATAAATAACTTAGCGATGCCTTTGTCTGAAATTGTGTATTTTACCGGGAAGTAGAAGATTACAACTCCAATAAAAAAAAAAATTATGGTAATAGTTCGAAATTTTCCTAGATTTGTGCTGATTTCCCTTTTGCCTAAAAAATATTTTTCTCCCCTAGATCTAGGGTAATTTCCCTAGACATTCCAACTCCGGCACGGACTCTAATATGAAACGGAACGTTTGTTGGAGTCCGCGCCACATACTTTGCCCCGCAGACGGGGGCGCCACCGTAAAGTAACGGAAAATATGCTTCTTCAGCCTAATGAGTTATGTTATTTTGCAAATTTGTACAATTTGACAAAAAATACGTAGATTCTGGACTGAAGTTAGTAGATGTTCAGGAAGGACCTAAAATACGTAGATCTACGTAAAAAGACGTAGAGTTGGCAACGCTGGTCAAATATAACCTTGGTTCGCACCCGGTCACACCATAGACTAAATGCATTGTTGCCACGTCTAACACCAAGGCTTGACTTCACTTAAGAACGGCTATGCACAAACCCATTTGAAAAAACGGGCCGTTTTGATTTTGTCAGTTTTCGAGCGTTTTTAAAATCAATAATATTGAATGAAAACATAAAAAACAAACATTTATAGTAGGATGATTAAAATCAGAAAAATTGTCTTTAAATATTCCGTACATTTTCAACAGAATCCCTCGTTTGTGGAAATACCCCATTGTGGTATTACATTCCATAAGCAAGTATTATTTTACACTATTTTAAGCTAATTCAGATCACATAATATGATCGTTTTTAAACATACACCATAAATATACCAAACCACCCATACATACAATATCACTCCGAGATACATGGCGTGTGCCCGTCACTGTTTACTGGGGTAAGTAAATTATGAAACATTTGTAAAAGTGTATTTACTAACTACAGGAGCAAAATATTGGACTCGATCTTATAGGCGACCTTACTTTGACGTATTTGAACTTCAAATTTGTTCATTGCGTGGCGAGCAATTTGCGCTCCCATGTAAAAAGGTCTATTCATTCAAAAGCAGAGTTTACTTTTAAGAACTAAATTATGATTTTATAGTGCGAGATGCCTATATACTGTCAGATTGAGTTTTGGCGAATCACGTATCACCAAAGCCATCTTCCTGCCCTTCGTCCCGCTGTAGTTGGCTTCTACCCCTCACCTTTATGTTCTGGTCTATCAATATTCATATGTCTATGGTCCACGCTCATGACGGCACACGATAGCCCCGCCCCAAAATATCGTTAAAGCGGTAATTCAAAAATGAGAAACTTTAACTCGCCGTAGAAAATTTATTCGTCAATATAAAAATAACATAAAAATGCTGTAACCATCGTAATTTTTTTCCTAATTTTTTTAAGTAATGAAAAAAAACGTGGAAATACCCCATTTTGTTGTATTTTCCGGGAATGGAATCTCCGAGTAGTATTCACTTTTTTCCTACTCAATACTGAGACCGAGGAGGGGGTTTGAACCCCCTAAACCCCCCCCCCCCTTATATACGCCCTTGATTTTAATGGAATATACTCAAGCTCACAGGAATAAATTACTAGCGTAATAAATTGTAGATCCCTTCCGTAAAAAAGTTTCTGCGGCGCCTGAATCTAATAATTCTGCAATCTACATAGCTTACAAGTTACACAGGATTACACCAATTATTTTTTTAAGGCAGTCCTTCTCGAAATTATCTATTTTATAATTTTCATCGATCCGTGTAGCTAAATTTTGACCGACGTTAGCGAAATATTTATTCAAGGCATTAGCACATTTTGTCGGTTCCCTTATGGCATCAACAGAGTTTTTTCCGATATAATTTTTTTTTATTAGAGTTTTTTAGTTTTTCTTACTATTTATTTCTTTTATTGTTTTCTATATAATAATGATAATAATATAATGTTATATCTGCCCTTTCCTCGGCAGATATTAATTATTACAAGGTTCTTTAAATATATAAATGTGTTTATTACTTTTAATAACCTAGCTGGATAGCTACGACTGTTTACTATTCGGGGGTAGGTATATCTCTGCGCTCCCCCCTAGGGAGCTGGTAAAGTCTATCTCTAGTACCACTTCTTGTACACTAATGCCATCTGGCGAGCTATGGCGCAAGCTAAATGCTTACCGCCATCTATCGTATTATTTCCATATTAAATACCTATTTACTATACATTACATATAATAATAATGTAATCTGGAGCACCGTAAAATAAAAATACTTTATTTCACATAAAATTGAACAATAAAACATATGTGGAAACTTTGACTAGCCAACTAGGAATGGATCCTGTTTTAGGCCAGTCAAATTGACAAATTTAATTTCATATTATATGTGTTTTACATTTTGTTTAGCCAGGTCAATTTCATTTTTGTAATAGTTTTCTTTAGTTATTTTTAATAAAGAGGTTAATTAGTTCATATATTTTTAATATTTTTTTATCTAAGAGAAATTTCTTTGTCAGGTGATATAACTCTTATTTTTTTCTAATAGAAACGACTAAGCCATGTGAAATCCATCGTTTTATTTTTTTTGAATTTTGCTTTAATATTTATAGTTTTAAAATCAGTCGATGCTGTAATAAAATTGCAAAGAATATTATCAAAAATATTTGCGCTTGTTTCAGAACATGCAGATTCTAATACTGGTTTCCACGTTTCCGTACTTATTTTAATACTTAATTTATTATGGTTTAGTGATTTTTTTATAAAAGCATTGCTCTCTGAAAGTTTGTGTTTATTAATATTAAGTTGTTGTATACAGATGCAAGTGTGATGGTCAGTAATATTATTTTTTAATATTATCGTAAGTAATTTGTCGGTATGTTTAGTGTTGCACCATATGTGATCAATACACGATGGACGTTGATCCGTAATTTCTCTAGTAAGTATAATTTTTTTTTACATAATATAAAATTCATTTCTGACATAAGATTGATAAATTCAGTTTTTATTTTGTTATTATTTTCGGTAGAAAAAAATAAATTGAAATCGCCAATTATTGTTATGTTCTGTTTGTTTTTTTTTTTGATAAAATAAAGTAATAAGTAAGTAAATCGTAATTCATCCATGAATATATACCTACTCATTTGAGCCGTGCGTTCGGTAAATTGCAATAATATTAAAACATACTTTATTTACAGTTACATTAATATCCAAGCAATTAACTCGCTGCATAGGTATTTCTTCCACTGTGATGTTTGGATACATTTTTTGTTTTTTTTTTTTTACATGAATACCGCACAAGAATCTCAACTGCTCCCGTCTGTAGCCAGTGAGACTATGGCATCCCCAATTGGGGTATGTTGTGAGGCTGAAGGTAGTGGGGAGGGGAAGGAGGTGGGGAAGAGGAAGGTTGGGAAGTACCTGGCTATTCAGATCTGGTCACCAAACACGGCTAAAGCCATTTTCAAGCAACGTTTCAATTCTGAATGGTGGTCTTACACCAGGGCGATACTAATAGTATCTTCCACTCTGGAACGTGCCGCAAATATACTATATATTATTTTAAATGAATTAATTTTGAAATAACACAAATTAATCAAATAAAATTTATTTGCGCACGCCGGGTTCGAACCCGCGACCTCCGGATTGTGAGTCAAGAGTCTTAGCCACTGGACTACGGAGGTCGTGTGTGTCAAAGCAAAGTGTGTCTTAAAGTAACTATAACTAGGTATACAAAATTTATTGTAATCGCTGGTGAATGCTTCAGTTAACACAATAACGTCCGGTTTATGATTTAGTAAATTAATTGAATGTAAGAATTCATTAAAATTTCGTTTCATTGATCTAATATTTAAATGTAATATTGAGAATGAATTCGGTATTTTATCTACAATGTTATTACAATCGTTTTAAGTGTCACAAATATGGTCCGCAATATTAAGAGAATCATCTAATTCTTTAGTGTAAAAATTATTCATATTTAAGGGGATAAAAAAATAAGTATGCAAAATACAAACTTACTCGTATTCGATTCGCATCTGTGCATTTTTTAACATTTTATTTTTACATAAGTAACTGTTACCTGGATGTTCATTTTGGTAACCCTTTCTGTTAGTGCAGTTGTGGCATTTGGCAGGCTCTTGTTTTTTAGGGCAGTCTTGTATTTTGTGCTCTCCTGTACAGTGGAGGCATCTGGAGTGTCCCCCGATCCTTGCTCCAGTGATCATTTCCCGATCACCATCACTTATCAAACTTTATACAAAATTTACCCTCTTCCGATATATTATCTGTCAAAGATGACTACGATAACTTAAAATCGATGCTCATAACTGCAATAAATAAATCAAATCCTCCCCATAAAACCAAATCTCTCAAAAAACTCCCTCCGACTCCCTGGTGGGATGAGGAATGTTCTAAGGTAGTGAGAAATCGGAAAGCTAAATCTCTTTTGTATCGTCACAATATGACTATGGAGAACTATTTTATATACAAAAATGCCGAAGCCAATGCCAAAAGGGTATTGAGGTCAACAAAAAATCCGGGTGGTATAACTTCTGCAGTTCATTATCTCCGAAGACTCCAATTTCGGAAGTTTGGTCGACTCTCCATTCACTTTAATTGAATTAAAAAAATGTTTATCAACAGTCAAAGACTCATCTCCAGGCAGAGATGATATTCCTTATAGCATTATCAAAAATAGTAATGATAATGTTCTAAATCACTTCCTAAGCATCTGAAATAAAATCTTCCAGACTGGCATAATGCCTGATGACTGGAGTTCTCAAATAATCATCCCAATCCTAAAATCAAACAAATCACCCAATTCTGGATCCAACTACAGGCCGATTGCTCTTTCATCCACCCTCAGTAAAATTTATGAGAAATTAATTAAAAACCGGTTAGAATTTTTTGTGGAAAGTAATCAGCTTCTCTCTCCATCTCAATTTGGACTTAGGAAAAAAAATCTACGCAAGATAACCTTGCCATAATCAGCACTGCTATTAATTTATCCATTTCTAGCCATGAAGTATGACTTGCAGTCTTTATAGACATAGAAGGCGCCTTTGACAATGTTTCCATCTCAATCCTCAAAAAAAACTTTTAGGCCTTGGCCTTCCCCCCATGTTTGTCCAATCTATTATTAATCTATTTAATAATCCTTCTATATTCTGGTAGCTCAATGAAAAATTTTCATTGAGCTACCAGATGTTATTCCTCAGAGTAGATCAATTTGGAAAGGTTTACCCCAAGGCGATGTATTATCCCCTATACTGTATAATATATACACGTACGATATGCATGTCTCTATTCCCCCTCAAGTAAAAGTTATTGAGTTCGCAGATGATTTAGCTTTCGTCTTATCATCCAAAATCATCCCACTTGCCGTCAAATATCTTAATGAAGCCATGGATGCCATATGCACATGGCTCACTTTAAATGGTCTGGAACTTTCAGTCCAAAAGAGTCAGTGTGTCACCTTCTCAAACCGTCGTAAAAATCCTCCTATTCAAATTTTATTTAAAAACTCTCCAATCCCCAACGCCTCTGAAGTTAAATTTTTGGGAGTAATATTTGATAGGAAACTTAAATGGTCTTCCCATATTCACAATATAGTTACTAAATGTGAAAAAAATTGAATATCATCAGATCATTGACTGGCATTTGGTGGAGTGCTCACCTTACCTGCATTGAATTGCTTTACAATGCACTTATTCGAAGTCATCTCGACTATGCCTGCCCACTTTTTAGTACTGCATCCAAAAATGCACTCATTAAATTAGAAAAAATTCAATCGATGTCATTGCGAATAATAACTGGAGCGATGCAGTTGTCGCCCATCAATTCCCTTCAAGTGGAATGTTCTGATCCCCCACTTTATTTAAGGCGACAACTCGTCGCTTTAGTTCGTTTTACTCCAACAGACCATTTTTAGCGAAATTGAGTTAAGTATGCAGTAGTTCTCAGAAAGTCTTTATGTTTACAATGCAAGTGAAAAAAAAAATTTAAAAAAATTATGTAAGGGGTTTTCAAAACGCAGTTTGTCTTACATCCTCTAAAATGAAACAACATTTCGAGCGTATTCCTCCAACATCCACACGTTGGCCAAAAAGACCCCCCGTTTTCAAACCGGCCGTTTAATTAAATTTCATACAAATTTCTCCAACATCCAAGCTGTATCTTAGCCTACGTGTGAAATTTGAACTCTCGGTTCCGGGCGTATCTCTCTTACAGACCAAAGAGCCAATAGCGTCGCAGCTGAGAACCACGTGACCGCTCTCATTTCAAATATTTGGTCATTAGCCCCACGGCAGTAAACATCTTTACTTGTGATTTTGCTATTTACAAAGTTATTTTAGTGGTTTTCTGGGAGATTTCTCCACACAAAGTGCCTTATGATGTACACTGTAGAAAAGGATAAAAATTTCCAAGAAAAATATAGCAGGTAATTAATTTTTCATTATTTTCTCAGCAAATTGTTTCAACTGGCCGTTCGTTACAGGGTGGTTATAATAACATTATACAATATATTATATTATTATTATATAATATATTATGTATACACTGTAATGAAATTAGGTTTTTTCAATTTTTCCTGTAATATTTCACTATATGTAATGTATTATGTATACAATTATCTATACATAATATATGTAGGTATACATAATTGTACACATAATATATAATCGAAATACCCAATGTTATTATGTTATTATGTTATTATTACCCAATGGTACATTTAGTGTGTAGTAGCTGTATGTTATTTATCTACCTATCCGTAATTATTAAAATTTTGTGTAAAAATACCTGCGTATGATATTTAAAACAATTAAAAGAATAAGGACGTTGAATGAGCTTTTGTTTTAAGCACAATTAATACCTAGTATTGGTATGTTTAACTACCTATAGGTAATTATTTAAATCTTTGTGTAAAATACCTATTTATGATATTTAAAACAATTATAAGAAAAAAAAAATTGAATGGGCTTTTGTTTTAAGCACATTTAATGCGTAGTATCGGTATTTTTATCTACCTATAGGTCCTATAGTTACGTGATTATTTAAATGTTTGTGCAAAATACCCATTTGTGATAGTTAAAAAACACAATTATTAGAATAATTTATTTACTATAAATTATTCTAATAAGGACTGATGTATTATAGTACCTAATATAATATATGTGACTATCTACCAAATCTTAGTGAAATCATTATTCTACTTTAGATACTTAAAACAAGCCAACAATTAGAAAAAGGTAATGAAGGAGTTCTAATTTTCGGTATATTTAGTTCCTAAAATATCTGTTTGTTTATCAACCTAATTTGTATGAAATTATTCTACTTATGATATTTAGAACAAGCCAATTATTAAAATAAGGAAATCAAATACAGTTTGACAATTAAGTGTAGAAAATAAATGATGGCGCTGCGATCGATTTCTTGGTTTTAAATGGCAACACCGTGATGGCTCATAAGACAATGAATGTAAGTTTTAAAAAACCCTTCAGCCAAAATGCATATTTCATAACGTGTTTGTATTTTCATAAATTTTGCACAAAAACACATAATTTATATAAGTAAAATAAAAAAAACAGGTTTTAAGTGGGCGTTTATTTTGTTATAAAAACGTAGATACATAGGTATTTAAAAATCTGAGTATATTTATTCAACACCCGACATGTAATAATTATTGTCTTAGTCCTCATATGATTCTTCTTCTTCCATATCTTCATCTTCATCTAAACGTTTTATCAGTTCATCTATATCATCATATAGAGTACTTCCTCGTGCATAATAATCTGCCTCGATTTTCATCAAGTTTTGCAACAATTTTTTTTAATCATCAACACTTATGCTATTTTCCGTTTTCCCGGTGTTTCAAATTTTCCATCTGCCTTTTCCCTTCCTTGACGATTTATCTTACTTTTCAGATTTACCTGTATGTGGAAAACATCATTAAAATGATTATTCTATAGAAGGTAGTTTTAAAAAAGCACACCTGTAAATATTCACTTAGAAAGAAAGAAAGAGAAAATTAAGAACAAGTTACATTTCGATGAGTTTAAAGAAGTTGCATATTATTTTTTATTTTTTTAAATTGAGTTATTCCATTTTTCTTGTGGCCTAATATTAACTGTCAAATGGAAATGTCAAATTCGGATTTTTAAACATAACCTCAAATCAGATTGTAATGGTTATAATCGCACAAAAATTGGCATAAATCTTGTAATACTAATGAAATTTATTAAAAAAAACTATACCACGTACCATTCATTTCTGCAGTTCGTTTGTAAACTTCTTTCAAATTGGATAGGAGCTTCTTCGCACGATATTCAGCTAGGCAGCGTTGAAACACGCAGTTTAAAACTTCTCTTGCACCACTACGTATTGGTTTGTTCATTTTAATTCAATTCAAACAATGCACAGGCAAACAATGAAAAAAAAACACTAAACGAGCGATTTTCAGTGTGTTCTACATGATTAAAGTCAGTAAAGCCAAGAGCCATACAAAATGTCATTGACAAAACGTGTATTTCGGTGTTACCATAGTAATGAAAGAATTTAGTTCCAAATGAATTAATTTCTACACTTTCTTGCCAAACAATAGTTTTAATTTTCGGTTCATTTAGTTCCTAAAATATGTTTGTATGTTTATCAGCCAAATCTTTATGTAAAAATTCTACTTATGATATTTAAAACAAGGCAATTTTTAGAATAAGTACAATGAAGGAGTTTTTGTTTTGGGCACATTAATAGCTTCTTGTTTATCTACCTGTACCTAATTATTTAGATCTTCGTGTAAGAATGCCTACTTGTAATACAAAACACAATTATTAAAATAAAGGAGTATTAAAATAAAGGTGCATTTAGTACCTAATATTTATGTGTTTATCTAACAAACATTTGTGTCAGAATTCTACCTGAGATATTTAAAACATGTTTATTAGGTATTAGAATAAGGAAATGAAGAAGTTTTTGTTTTTGGTACATTCAGTATCTTATTTTAATCAACCAAATCTTCGTGTAACAATGAAAACATTTTTGGTATATTTAGTGCCTAAGATCAGTTGTATTTGTATACCTATAAATATCTTATTACTGAAATTAGAAATTGAAAGAATTGTACACTGAATGACAATGAAAGCATATCTATTATCTATTATTTCTCAATTAGGGAGGTATTGTTAACACCAATATTATATATTATATATATTTTGTTTAATTGTATACTATATGTATTGGTTAATAAATAAAAAAAAAAATTATTTTATACATTGAGTTGCTAATATTTCTTATTTTTTTGTTTATTTCTTACCTATTCGAGTTTTATTTGGTTCAGAGCAATGAATTCAGAATGTCAATAAAAACTTTATTACTATTCGCACATTTTTAATGATTAGGAACCCCTTTCATTTGACTTTTTTACCTAGATCCATTCCCAGTCCCTTTATTCCAGCCGCTTTTGTAACCCTTCTAATAATTTGGCCCAACTAGGTGGTACTTCAAATATCGGAACACATTTGTTATGAAGCTAAATGTGGTTAGTGGTTAGGAATATTTTATGACCTCTTTTTTTACAAGGTCTATATTGTGTAATAGACGTAAATCGCGTCCCATGTGTTCGAACATAGGATCATTTTTAAAAAGAAGTCGTCGTACATTGTTTTAAATATTTCTAAAGAACTTGTATTTATCTATTGTGTTTCAAAATCCTTTGAGTTATCTTTTTATTTTAAAATGTTGGATACTACACTTCTGTTATCACGTCATGACGGCCTCCTGTGGTCGAGGGGTAAGGCTCTCAACTAGCGATCCGGATGTCGTTAGTTTCAAACCCAGCGTGCACAAGTAATTTTTATTTTGGTAGATTTGTATAATTTGGGGGGGGGGGGGCGGGTATGGGTACTACCATCCCGGGAACCATTTATTGGTTAACCAACATCTCTGCCATAGGTCACTCCAAGTGGTTCGCTACGTTTGGTGACTTAGCAAGGGTGCCCGAGTTCATGGGATGAAGTTCGTACAGGTCTTGACGTCTGATACGACTGCCCACCTGCTGCGTGGCGAGAGAGAGACTGGTTAAGGGAGGCCTTTTGACCTTTCCAGCCGGAATCTCCCGACTCTCGCCTTGCACCGCGATTGGAGGGATGGATTCGTATATCCGTCACTCCCGGACACACTGACCTCCAGATTCCAGATTCTTATCCACCCCTCATACCCTTTTTCTTCCCAAACGTTCCAGTCCTTACCTTCCTTAAAAAGACCCTCCAAAGAGTAATTATTATCCTCTGGGCCGCCTGTGTGGAGCTAATCTAAAAAAATATATATATTTCACAACTGAATCATTAAAAAAAGTATAATATGTAGGTATATGTGTTTTTTTTCTTTTTGTTTAAATAGTGAAATAACACAAATCAATACAAAAATATATATCATAAATATATATATATATATATATATATATATATATGGTGTATTTGCGGCACGTTCCAGAGTGGAAGATACTCTCAGTATCACCCTGATGTAAGACCGCCATTTCGAATTGAAGCATTGCTTAGAATGGCTTTAGACGTGGTTGGTGACTAGATTTGAATAGCCAGGTAATTACTAACCTTCATAACTGCTTCCTCTTCCCACTAAATCCAGCCTCACAAAATGGGGTATGCCATAGCCTGCCTGGGTCCAGGCGGTTGGGAGCAGTTGTATTAACATAAAATCACGTAAATCAATCCAACCTTTCGGGTCGGATCATACTAAAGCTCGGATTTATACGCCGATATATGATAAAAATTATATGTGGATAATTTGAATAGCATTGTTTTAGTGCAAAAACGCTTTACAATATACATATTTTTTACATTAGCTCCACACAGGAGGCCCTGAGGAAAATAATTTCCCTCAGGGCCTAAGTCATCTTAGGGTATGCTGTGTGGAGGGTATTTTTGAAGAAAGGAAGAATAGGAAGTCCTGGGATGGAAAAAGGAATAAGGGGTGGGTAGGAATCTGGGGGTTTGTGTGTATAGGAGTGACAGGCTTAAGAAACCATCCTTCAAACTGCGGTGCAAGGCAATGGGGTCGTGAGAGTCCGGCTGGAAAGGTTCAAAGGACTCCTTCACGCAGTCTCTCTTGATCCGGCCCGCACGCAGCAGGTGAGCAGACTCATCTGCCGCCAAGACCTGGACAAAGCTCACCCCATGAACCCGGGAACCTCTGCTAAGTCACCAAACGTAGCGAATCACTTAGAGATACCTTTTTTTCTTACCATAGCTCCACACAAGAGGCCCTGAGGAAAATAATTCTCCTCAGGGCCTATGTTATTTTTGGGAAGGAGGTAGAAGAAAGTTGTGGGAAGAAAAATCTGGGGGTCAGTGTGTCAAGGAATGACGGACGTAAGAATCCATCCCTCCCCACTGCGGGTAATGCAATGTTCCGAGAGTCCTGCTGGAGAGGTCTACAGAGCTTCCTCAACCAGTCTTTCCCGATCCGGCCTGCCATGCAGTTAGTGGGCAGACGCATCCACCGCCAAGATCCGGACAAAACTCACTAAGTCACCAAACGTAGCGAACCACTTGGGGTGACCTATGGCAGAGGTGTTGGTTATCCAATAAATGGTTCCCGGTGCGGTGGCACCCATACCCGCCACTCAAATAATAACGATGAATAAACGTAGGACCTTTCTTATAACTAACGGTTGATGACTTGATTCATGAACGATTGCATTTACTGTGCTGCTCGTCAATCAACAATCAAACATGCAATAAATTAATCGATGAGCATATTGCCACCTGAAACATTATTTAATAAGTATGATTGTCTGAAAACATACGTTTTCATTGATGATTTAACGATGTTATTATTTAACAAAAACTTACTCTTGAAATTTGGTTCCCAAACAAATAACATATTAGGTATTTCTAAAAAATTGTCGAATGCTCTAAGAAACTATTTAAAAATCACATCCGAATATTTAGGTCTCACCGCGAAAACATAGGACACATACATCCATAAGTATTAAAGTTCAATTAATTGAAATGCTTTCCGATCTCCCTGTAATACCAAGCACGTTAGATAAAGTAACTTCACGCAAGAGTACGCGCTCTTGTCTAACATCCAGTGTCCTTTGTCCAATATCCAACTTTCGCAAACAAGAATTCGTCACTTTGGCCAACATCCAAATTAAAAACGTGTTTTCTGCGTAATTTTATACATTTAGAACATATTGTACTTAAAAAAAACAATTTGTAATACTTTAACACATTTTAGTAGACTTACAATTTAGCTAATTTAATTTTATATGCCTTTTTCGTAAAAAAAACTTTAAAGCGCTGTTTCTCACGATTTACGTTTTGGTCTGTTGGAGTAATACGAACTAAAGCGACGAACTGTTTGCTGACAAATTTGTTCTTAAATGTTTAAATTCTAAATGTCATCATCAGGTTATTCCCAGAGTTTCGTTGTTCAAAGACTCATCACATTGATCTACAATCAGAGCTCGAACTAAACCTCTTCCTGCCATCTGTAAAAATTTTTGCTCTCTCTCAGAGCTTCAAATTATCCAAAATGATCTTCTTCCACTATACAAATTAAAATATAGTCACGTCACCCTATCCTCAACAATTTTGGAAAGGATCGGCATCCTTAAAAGTCATTCCAATCTTCCAGCCCGCACTGTTAATAATATGTTCAATGACATTATTTTTTCTAAATGGCCCAACTCTTCTCTTTTATTTACTGATGGCTCCAAATCTCCTGACTCTCCTAACTACGGTATAGGTATTAACGTTTACCACAATAACTCTAATGATAGAATATTTTATTCAATTTCAAACCAATTTTCAATATTTTCTGCTGAGTGCATTGCAATAATTGAAGCACTCAAATATATAATCAAAAATAATTGTGAACATTCCCTTGTTCTCTCTGACTCTCTCAGTTCCCTCCAAAAACTTAAATCCTGTCCTCTTCTTCGTCCTAATGATCACTTTGTATGCATCATTAGAGTGCTGATAGCCTCCATTCAAAGCTCTGGAAAAACCGTAATTCTTGTTTGGATCCCTGAACACATTGGCATAGTGGGTAACGATATTGCAGATTCTTTGGCAAAACAAGGAGCGTCCAACCCTATTGTTACCCTCGTAAACCATATTCCCCTATCTGATATTTTTTCCATCATCAAAGATAGATCCCGCAATGTTTGGACAGAGCATTGGAACATTGCCAGTCAATCCAAGGGAGCTCGCTACGCCTCAATACAAAGGACTATCCCATCAAAACCGTGGTTTCAAAAATTTCCCCATTTTTCCAAAAAATAAATTTCCTCACTTATTCGAATGAGAATCGGTCATTGTTCCGTTCCTTCTCACCTTTTTAAAATTCACATGCTTGACTCCCCAGATTGTACGTTCTGTAGTCTAGATGTGGGCACTTTAGATCACATATTTTTTGGTTGACCCTCTCTAAATAAATATCCTCTCTTCTATCAAGCGTTATCTAAAATTGCCTCCCCTCCATTCAACATTTCATCTCTTCTAAGTCTGAACTCGACTCCAATCTTCCATATAATTCTAAAATTTGTACATTTAAATAAAATTAATATATAAATTCACCTTTCCCTTTCCTGTAATTTTAAATGATGGCCTAGAACACCCTTGAAGGGTGAAAGCCAGAAATAATTGAAAAAAAAAGATCACTAACACGCCTACATGCCTGGTAAAGCCTCGATGACACGGGGCGAATTTACAAGCTACTATCTACTAAGTTTAAAAGCGGGTGAATCGGCAAGTGAGATTGTCACGATGACACACAAAACTGTCCACTCGCTCAGTAGCTCGTGACATTTTTGTAGGAAACGGACTCGCACGTAGCTTCTAGTGCCAGTAGCGGGAATAACGTGAACTAATTCTTCAGACAGTTGACAGTCGAAATTGGCAGCGAAATTGGCAGTCGAAATTGACAGCTGTTAATTGGCAGCCATATTGGAAACATAAATAAACCAATCACGAGTTGGCATATAGCGAGTAAAGTTGACGACCTTTCAACTTTTTTCGTAGATTGTCAACAATCTGCTAGTTAGCAAGTAACACGATGACACTGAGCGGGTTTACTAACAGATAGTGAATTTCTCAGATAGTAGCTTGTAAACTCACCGTGTGTCATCGAGGCTTAAGCAGTTTATTCTACTGTTGTACTAATGGCTGAATCTCACGTACCGAGTAGATAGATGGGCGAGACTGTGCTCTCGGCTGAGTGCTTGGTACGTGTAAACACAACTCGGCCGAGTTAAGGGGTCTCCACACGGTGCTGCCGCAGCACCAACTGCCGCAGAACTTTAGTTGACTGTAGTCAAAAGCGCCAGCCGTATTGTTATTATAATAACAATACGGCTGGCGCTTTTGACTACAGTTCTGCGGCAGTTGGTACTGCGGCAGCACCGTGTGGAGACCCCTTTAAAGGGCGAGACAGTCACTTGGACACTGTTCTATTTACTAGACAGAGTGCCAACCTCCGCGATTTCCCGAACTGACTCGCTTGCCCACTCGGCAGGTATAAACATGCACTCGGTGCGTACTCGCCACACTCACGTCGCTCGCAGCACTTTATTAAAGTATATTATCTTTTCGCGATCCATTGTCTCGCTAGTCTACAGCGTCGCAACTTAACTGACTCGGTGCCAAATTTAAAAAAAAATTCTATGATTGATGGTACATTAAATTCCAGAAATATCTCTAGTAGTCGTATGGTTTCTTAAGTATGATTTTTATAATTATTCTTTGAATTATAATTATGGGCTGTAAGGAAGCTTTAAAGGCCCCTCCCCACCCAATAATGCCGTACTGTAATAAGGACTGAATTAATGCATAATAGACAATTTTTATAGTTTTCTTGTTTTATAGAATATATAGATAAGTTTTTTCTTATTCTTTCCACAGTGAGATTGATATGATCTTTCCATTTAACATTTTTATCTATTAAGATTCCAAGACATTTTACATTAGATTTACGATTTAGCTTAGCATAGTCCGTATTACATGTATCGTCATTTGCACAATTTTTGGAATGAATTGTTATGTTAATTACATTATTTGGCACACCTTCTTGTAGAGAGAATGGAATATAATAAGCTTTTTCTGTGTTGAGTGATTTTAAATTGTTATCGAACCATTTTTTTATAACCTTCATGTCTTGATTGGCTGCAATGGTAATATCGTTCCACGTCTTTTTTCGATAATTATTGCAGTGTCGTCAGCAAAATATATAAGTTTATCATTAAGTGATAACTTAAACATTTGGTTAACGTAAATTATAAATAAAATTGGTCCAATAATAGTCCCTTGGCGAATTCCAAATTCTAAAGTTTCATCCACACTTAGTGAGTTATTTAATATTACTTTTTTACTTCTTTGAGTTAGATAGCTTTGTAGCCAATACCTAACCTTACCAATAATGCCGATATTATTTAATTTATTAATTAGTTTTGTATGGGAGATACTATCAAAAGCTTTAAAGTTCTAATAAAATGAACGAAAAAATATAAGTGTGCAGTTCACATGTCGTAGAAAACTTCAGAAAACTAAAGTAGACAAGAATGGGGAGAAAACGAAGCACTGCACAAAGAGGAGACCGAATATTTTATCTCATTCTCTCGCAGGCCAAATCCTATGGATGTATGGGTTTGTCTCTTTTTGGTGTCGCTTTTTCGTTTCATCGAGTTTCAAATCACTATTTTGCACTTCTGATAAACAATTTCACCAAATTCTAAAAGTTGGTAAGGTGTTACATGTATTTGTTACATGTATAAGTTGGCGGTGGTGTAAAAATGTAGATAGTAATGCTATTCTTTTTATATTTTATTCTGGCGACTACACCAACTATCGTATCGTTATTTATTTATTCATTTTCTGGAAATCGACAGTTTACGTTTTTGAAGTAAAACTTCTTTACGCACGCTTGACTTGGCGAGTATTTTTTTTTTAAATTTTATTTTAGTTTATTAGGGAAACAAACAGTTATACATATTATAAGGTAATTACATATTACATACCTTACATCTCTGAATTATGCGTCCCGGAAAATACCAGTCCGAGGCAATTAACCCTTAGATCGGCAACTTCAACTGCTATAGGCAGACTAATAGAACCCAAACGAAAGCCAAATACTAAGTTCGGAGATCGTGCTTTCGGAGTATCTGGGTTTAAGGCTTGGAATAGACTCCCTCCGGAATTAAGATGCATAAAAAGCCCAACAGAGTTTAGGTCAAAACTAAAAACCTACCTTTTCGGGCTCTCATACCCTTAACTTAATTTAAATATACCTATCTATATACCTATCTGAGAGTATCATACTTGTATTGCCTATGATTTGTCTTAATCACACTTTTCTTACTGAATTAAAATTACTCGAATCCTTACACATCAATCTGTCTCTAGGAAGATCAAATCCTTGTACTACTGCACCGCCCACCATTAAATGTTGCTTTTACTTTCCAAAATACACTCATTAAAGAATATATTACATATTAATATAAAAATATTTGGTAATTGTTCCGCTATTGAGTCCACGCTCAAAACACACTTTAAAAAATTAAAATAAGTTGTACTAGGTAGATAATAGTTAGTAATAAGTAATTCAGTAACCGGAATTTAAAAATATTGCGTTTTAATGATTATTTTGTTACCTTAAAAAATGCGAAATGTCATTTTTCAAGGACCGCCATGTTATTAATTACGACGATGAAATATGCACTTTTAAAAGGAAAAATCACTCTCTGTCAGTTACACAATAATAAGTACGAATTTCAATCTTCGAAAATGATAAATAATGCGTATTAATCATTATTTTGTTAGGTTTCGTAAATTCAAAAAATCGTCACTTATTACGCGTGCATGACGCGAGACGCAAGCCTATATGAAATGTGAAACTGTTCCTTAAATATACCAAACCACCCACAACTGTTCCATGTGAAACATGTTTTACATGCAATTTGCAAATGAGCCAACCTAAAAATAATAAAGCATTCACGAAACGAGTAGCTAGAAGCGTTACATTGACGATATTTTTACGAAAGTACCTGATTTGCCAAATTACGTATGTAATTATTTTAATACCTAAAACGACAATAAATAAAAGAACACGCACGCGTTTTTCTTTTCAATAACACCCAAGTTTTGAAAGGTTTGTACTGCAAGTAGGATTAGTATTATAGACAAGTTTGTACCTGTGTTTATAACAGAAGAACATGGAAATAAATGTCACTTTCTTTTGTATCACAAACCATGTTACACAAACCTAGCGTAGCCGCTAAACTACTTGAAAACTGGGATGTTTTTCTTGCTTTGACGCGAGCAGGCGGTATAAAGGGGCACTTTCTTTTGTATCACAAACCATGTTACACAAACCTAGCGTAGCCGCTAAACTACTTGAAAACTGGGATATTTTTCTTGCCTTGACGCGAGCAGGCGGTATGAAGGGGCATTTTCTTTTTTTATCACAAACCATGTTACACAAACCTAGCGTAGCCGCTAAACTACTTGAAAACTGGGATGTTTTTCTTGCCTTGACGCGAGCAGGCGGTATAAAGGGGCACTTTCTTTTGTATCACAAACCATGTTACACAAAGCCGCTAAACTACTTGAAAACTGGGATGTTTTTCTTGGTAGGTTATTTTACAACAATTAATTGTTATTATATTATTTGAAACAACTGGTTACGTAAATGTTTTTGAATTTTTAGGTTGGTAGTGTGTATTTACAATTTGCGTATTGCAGTTTCACACGGCACAAGAACGGCCTTTATATTTAAAAAGATGGCGGTCCTTGAAAAATGACATTTCGCATTTTTAAAGTTAACAAAATAATAATTAAAACGCAATATTTTTAAATTCCGGTTACTGAATTACTTATTACTAACTATTTTCTACCTAGTACAACTTTTTTTAAATTTTTTAAAGTGTGTTTTGAGCGTGGATTCAATAATGGATGGCGGTCCTTGAAAAATGACATTTCGCATTTTTAAAGTTAACAAAATAATCATTAAAACGCAACATTTTTAAATTTCGGTTACTGAATTACTTATTACTAACTATTATCTACCTAGTACAACTTATTTTAATTTTTTAAAGTGTGTTTTGAGCGTGGACTCAATAGCGGAACATTTACCAAACCAGTGAAGTTTCCGCAAAAAATTACAGTTATACATATGTATTTCAATAAAGTAATTACATGTTACATGGTTGCATGAACCAGCGAAGTTTCCGCATAAAATTCATGTTGTATTTTTTTTATTGTTTATTTTATTTAGATATAAAATTTGACATCTTATATCTAATGTTTTCTTGTCTATGACTACTACAATATTATTTACTACCTACTGACTAAAATTTGGACTTTACAACATAAAGACATAATCCACGAAAAACTGCAAGACTTTTAGCCTCCTTAAAATTTACAGGGAGTTCATTGAACATTTTAAAACCTTTATGATAAATATTATTTTGTGTTCCCGATAAATTTGTTTTAGGAAGCCTAAAATCGTTGCAGTTTCTCGTAGGATAACAATGAACTGTACTGTTGATTCTAACATTATTCAACATATAATCTGGAAACATTTTATTTTTTAACTTATAAATAAAAACTAGGGTATTGAAAACTAACCTTTGCCACACACTTAATATATTCAGTTGGCGTTGCATGGTTTTTATCCTGGTATATCTGCTACAGCACAATATAGACTTCATGCCTCTGTTCTGAATTGTTTCCATTCTTTTAATTTGTGTTTTATTGCTCAGAAAGATTATATACAAAAAAGGTAAATATTCGGAACAAACGGTAACGGTTAATACGCATTTTTTTTTATAAAACTTTTAGATTTTTCTTAATTACCATAAAAGACAACTATTTGCATTGGGGGCGGTTGAAAATGTTACATTTTTAATTTTAGTTACGTAAATTGAAAATTTGCTTTCACTGTCAAATCACTCTGTTTGCCATATTATTGTTATTTTAATATGTTGGTATTACTGATATTTTACATTGCACTGGCTGTATAAGATAACGAGTGGCTAGAAAATTAGTTATACCACCAATTTGTGTGAATTAGGTAAGCACTAATTTGGTTAGAAACAGTGTTTGGAATTAGCAAATAGTTGTCTTTTATGGTAATTAAGAAGAATCTAAAAGTTTTATAAAAAAAAGTGCGTATTAACCGTTACCGTTTGTTCCGAAGAATTACCACAAAAAAACGTAAATGATTAAAGTAAGCATAAAGTATTAGAAAAAAGAAAAAGAAATAAAAAAATTACAATTTAAAGTATATAAGATACATAATGTAAAATTTAACCATGTACCTATATAATAATAATATATTTTACATCATAAGATAATGTTATCTATAAAATACACCTGATAAAACAATATAATGAGAATGTTAAAATAACACACAGTGGAGGAAGAGGTATCGCAATTAACAATTTGTTTTAATTTTTTCTATTATACATTTTAGTACTAAGTACCGAGGAGAAATGGAAAATATCAACGTCTGAAATGATATTATTGTATTTTGTGCACGTCCTTCTGAGAAATTAATGTTTCTTGTAGTTTGTTTTTGAGTGGATTAGTTGGTTGGATCTTGTATTTTGTACTGGACACTGGAAATTAGTGTTTTATAGAAGTTGTCAACAATGTTGCTGATGATTTTGAATAAAAATTTCTGGTCGGATATATTTCTTCTATCTTCTAGAGTTGATAAATTGTGGAATTTTAATGAGTTTTTTACATGCTCTGGTGTTCGGGAGGATCGGTCTAAATGTTTCAAAACATTTTTTGGATTCCTTCTAACCTTTCAATATTAACTTTGTATTGGGGATTCCATATAACTAACCGAATTATAATATTGGGAGGATAAAAGTGACATATAGTATTTAAATTACATGTGGTAATCTGAATGGTTTAGTCACTCTTACGCAAATGAGTAATATAGCCAACATAAAACCAATTATGGATTTCCTTCTTGTGACTTTACATCCAATAAGACAGCATAATAGGGAATAAGAAATAATGTACTTGTACTTTCCCGCGTCCCCATTTCCCTCCCGCATCCTCGTTCCCCTCCCACGTTTCCCTTCCACCTTCCCCGCCTTCCCTCTGTCCTCTCTTACAATTTTTTATTTAAATTTAAATTTTTCGTATATTACAAATATTTATTTTTGTATATTATAAGAACAATCACTTTAATTTGGTACCTTATAAAGGTACCTATTTAAAATATCTATAATTGTTGATTCGATTCGAAATATGAGGCGAGTACTTCAAATAAATTTATCAATTTAACGAGTTACAAAAATTGAATTTTTATTGAACATCATTGTTTTGCAAAATGTCATTTTCAAATTGTGTCATTTTTGACAGTTTCGCAAGAGTTTTTGTAATGATTAAAAAACTTTTCAGATGTAATTGTCAAGTGTTTGTAATAAATCCAGAAACCTTCGCGGGGTAGTGAGATTTTATAAAAACAACTGATGCAAACTCCATATGACTCCGTACATGGGTAAGTTGCCATAGAGTACAGCGCCCTCCTTTTTCGCCAACTTAAACATGCACCACTGTATGTATTCTTCGTTTGTGCGAACACTCTGTTAGGGTTATTAGCTCTCAGTGATCTCAACATTATGGTGTTGTCATGTCCATGGAAGTTGTTTGAGAGATATCAGTGAGGAATGTCACCACGCCTGGCTGATGGTAGAGTCGAGCCACTTCTACAGCTGTACGCAGCTGCGTGTCTCTGGAGTTAAGCACAGCCACCAGGCGCTGGTCCATCCCACGCAGCCTCGCCACATCTCCCCTCCGCGCACTGCCAAACACCTCTTCCGTCAACTCCAGGATCGAGAACACGGCTTGGCCGCAACTTCTCTGGAGTGGCGTGCACTCACATTTGTCCACAGAATTGTAAACGGCGCCATTTTCTAGCAAACAAGTCACAACGTCGATAAACCCACGCTTAGCAGCCACGTGCAATGCGGAGGCGCCCTCCTCGTTCCTAGCGTTGATGTAACTGTCGTAAGAGTTGATTTTAATGGTCTTCACGGTCTGCAGGAGGGCTCGCGCGATATCTGCGTCGACTTGTGTTGCGGCAGCGTGCAGTGGCGTGTTCCCCACCACGCAAGCCGTGGTGGCATCCGCTCCACTCCTTAACAACAAGGTCACCATATCAAGGCGCCCCCTACCGGCGGCAAAGTGCAATGGTGTTCTTCCGTCACTGTCTGTGCTATTCACATCGGATCCATTTTGTATTAAACCCTCCATAGCCAAAATATCGTCTTCACAAACCACTTTTATTATATCTGATTCTGTATTACTTAAAAGGGAATTTATTACTTCAACGGGAACGTCGAAACGTTGAAGCAATATGTCTTCAAATTCTCTAATGATTAGAACTAGGGCTTCATTCTCTCTATGATCTGACCCAAAATGTGCATTCCCTCGATGGATGGCCTGCTTGTAGGCTGCCAGGCCTTCGTCACACTTATCTTGTAGGAGCAGGAGAACGGCTAACCAGTATTGGAGTTCCAAGAATCTAAGATTGTATGACCCCGGCATGTCCTTCTGATTGGCTAACACTTCTTGGATGATGACTATGCAGGCTTTATCCAACGGGTCTAGATTCCTCAGACATAGTGCCATACCGATGCGAGCCTCTAAAGTGACAGCGTGCTTTGATCCTAAATGAATTTTGGCAGGTGTGTAATTATTTTCACGTATCGTAAATGCTTCTCTGTAATGACCTTGTAGACTCAAAATTGTCGCTATGTTGTTGCTAAGAGACAAAGCATGAGGGTGATGTTCGTGATACATTTGAACCACATATTTGTGAACTTTCCGATACAATTTCAAAGCCTTTTCCCAGTTTCCCATGGAGTGGAGAGTTGCAGCGGCGTTTATAACGGTATTGAATAAACTAGCAGGGTCTTCATTAAGAAATTCTTTCTGTTTCTCCATAACCTCCTGAAATATCTCCCAAGATTCCTTGTTTTTCCCTAATCGATTTAATATGGTGGCTATTTGACTTCTGGTGTTGAGAGATATTGGATTATTTGCTCCCAAACACTTCTTTTGCTGTTTATGAATTTCCTGAAAAATCTGTAAAGCTTCAGAATGCTTACCCTGTTTATTAAGTACTCCTCCGATATTGTTCTGAATGTCCAGGGTGCCCAGATCTTCATCTCCTAATATATCCTGTCTTTCATTCAACAGTGTGGTGAGAGTACTCAGAGCCAGCGTGTAGTTCTGGTTCTCTATCATTTTCTCTACCATTGAAAAAGTGAGAAACAAATGTCCTTGTAGAAGTTGTTTCAGCTTTTTTATTTCGGGAAAAGCGCACCGAGTGGCGACTTCCAGCAGAGTGTTGCTGCCTTCGTTGCGGGCCTTGAGAACCGCTCTCAGAATTGCATTATCGCCAAGTCGCGTCAGATCCTCCATTACTTGGATATTATGATCTCGAACCTTTTTGAAAGTGTCATCTATAAGCCTAAGTAAATGGATGATATTGTCCTGAGCCGCACAATCAAGTGGTATCTTGCCGTCAGCAGCCTTCTGGTTGTAGATAGATCCATTTATCAACAAGCATTTGGTGATTTCAAAATGGGAATATAAAGATGCATAATGTAGAGAAGTATACCCGTCCCTCCCGATAGTGTTGGGATTCGATTTGTTTTTTAGTAAAATCTCACAAATCAGTTCAAAACCATTCAAAGTTGCCAAGTGTAAAAGTGACAAGTTGTTAGTTTGTTTAACGTTCAAAATGATCATGTTTTCCGCAGACATAATTTCAACCCTGGAAACATTGTTTTCTGTTACAGCTTTAAACAGATTTTCAGCGGATACAAGAAGTTCCTTAATTGCAAGGTTTTCAGTAAAATCAAAAGGTTTCTGTCCTTTCAGGTTCACGGCGTCATACGTGGCTCCGCTGCTCAATAACAGCTTCACAACGCCTGGGTGGCCATCGCGAGCGGCGATGTGAATAGGGGTATCTCCGCTTAAACTTGGCGCATCAAGGAGATCCGTCTTCTGTTCTATCAGGTATTGAGCCACTGCTACCCGTCCTGTGATGGCGGTATAGTGTAGCAATGTTGCACCGACGATATCCACATCTCCAATACTCATTCCACTTTCGAGAAAATACTTCACAACGTCCAGGTCGCCATTAAGGGTTGCAATGTGGATCGCTTTCACGCCTACCTCATTATTAGTAGCGTTTGTGTCCGCCCCTTTGTTGACCAAGTACTTGACGATTTCAAGATTTCCTCCTTGTGCTGCCAAGTGGAGCAAAGTAACATCGCTTCTATCGCCCACTTCATTTACGTCGATGTCCTGATTTCGGAATAATATTTCAACAATTTCCATATTGCCTTCAGCGACTGCAGCTTCCAAGGGCGTATGGTTATATTCTCCCTTTTTGGCATCTCGCCGGGCTCCCCAGTGCAGTAAGCTATCCACTATGGCGGGATGGCCTGCGGCGATCGCCTGGTGCAGGGGAGAGTCCTCGCCAGGCGGTGTAAGATTAGCGTCTGCTTTATTTTCTAATAAAACATCGACAAACTCTTTATGTCCTTTTTTTACGGCCACCAACAGAGGGGTAGTCCTGCTGGTGATTGTGTCGATTGCAACTCCCTTGTCTATCAGCATTTTACCAATATTCCAATCACCTGTTTCCGCCGCTGCTCCCAAAGCGTTCCGCCCATCGTAGTCCATATGGACATTTATGTCCTCACTCCCAAGTAAGAATTTTAGTGCTTGACGACGCCCTGTTAATATTGCATACATCAAAGGCTCTCCACCCTTTTCGTTAACACTGGCTCCCTTTTTCATCAATAATTCTATAATGTCTTTATTATTTAATAGCACTGCCTGACATAATGCAGAACCGCCAATTTTCGTTAAGGAATTGACATCGGCACCATTATCTAATAATAGTGAAACTACTTGTTTGTAATTTCCGCTCACAGCCATATACAACGGACTTCTACCATCTTCGTCTAGGGCATTGATATCAGCTTTGTATCGAATCAATGCATCGACCATATTTACATTGCCGAATGCAGCGGCATTGTGCAATGCCGTGGTATTTGATGTGTCCTTCAAATTAATATCAATATCCACACATTTCAACAAGATTCTAACCGTTTCCTCATTGCAACTCATTTTTACAGCTTCATGTAATGGTGTAGCGTTATTGCTGTCTTTGGCATTTACATTGGCTTTTTTATCGATTAGGATTTGTGTAACTGATTCATGGCCTTCCGAAGTACACAAGAATAACGGAGTAAAACTATTGACTGCTAGAGAATCAACATTGGCGCCTGCAGATAATAAAATCTCGACAGTTTCTCGCTGACCATTTGCTGCAGCAATGTGCAATGGAGTCATTTGCCGTGAATTTTCTGCCTCAACGTTGGATCCTTTTTTAATTAAAGACTTAACTACATCATTATAGCCATGCATGGAGGCAAAGTGCAGTGGTGACATTCCGTCATCATCTTTGGCGTCAAACTCTGCACCATTCTGTACCAGCAGGTCGGTGAGTTCACCGTCATGGACTTGTGCTGCGTACAGCAGAGGAGTTCTACTCTCGTCTCCTACACTTAAAGCATTAACGTCAGCCTTGTGCCGCAAGAGAAGGGATACTATATCTTTGTTACCATTCAGAGCAGCGGTATGTAAGGGTGTTCTATCTGTCACCTTGTCTCTAATTTCAGCAAAAGCCCCCCTCTTCAACAGGACCTCGACAACGTTTGGGTGGTTTTCTTTGACAGCATTATGTAAGGGGGTAAAACCCTTTAAGTTGCTTAAGTTAACATGAGCCCCCTCTTCCAGAAGAGCTATTGCAACACCTGAATGGCCATTCAGAGCCGCCAAGTGCAGGGGGCGTTCATCTAAGAAAGACTTGGCATTGATGTCTGCTTTATTCTGCATCAGGTACCGCACCAGCTCTATATGGCCACATTCCGCAGCTTTGTGAAGGGCGGTACATCCGCCGTCACTTTTATTATCGTCGACGGTTGCATCTTTCTCTAGAAGAACTTTGACTATTTCTAAATTGTTAGTTTGTACCGCGTAATGTAAAGGCGTTTGATAAGCATGATCTTTAGTGGTAGGCTTGGCTCCCAAAGACAACAATGTTAGAACAGTTTTCTCGTAGCCTTTAGTAACAGCCAAGTGTAAGGGTGTCCTTCCGTAGTTATCGGCGTGATCAACACTGAATCCCGCTTCTCCAATAAGGATCTTAACAACACTGTCCCTACCAAAAGCCGCTGCCACATGTAGTGGACTCTGGCCATCTATATCCAAAGCATCGGTGTTCACGTTCCTTGCAATCAGAGCTCGTATGATTTCTAAATTAGATCCTTGTGCGGCCACATGCAGCGTGGTCGACCAATTCAAATTATTTCTAGCATTTGCATCTGCTCCTTCTGCAAAACACTTTTCCAAACTCTCGAGGTTTCCTTGGACCAAAACTGTACACATTTCTTTATATTTTTTGATAGTTAGTAAGCCCCTTTTAAAATTGCGTACAAATTGTTGAATGTCAGTTGACCGTACTTGACCCATTTTTTTCTTATTTAAAATAAGATCATTTTTTGTTTCTGGCAGAGTGAGTTTCATAGCGTTCAAGAGTACAACGGCTGAAGAATCGACAAGCGATATGCTGTCAACTAAAGCGTTACCGTGTGCCAAGTAATTCCGCAAACATCTACCGCTCAACAGGGGCACGCTGTCTTGCAGATAAAGCGTATTATTAGGCAGACAGTCATCGCCTACCAAGGACATGATGTCCAGCATCAGAATCTCGACAACAGACCTTTTGTTAACTTTCCAAGGTACGGCAAGCTGATTGCGGAAAGCTGCATCCCTTATGGCTGGTTCTAAAATACCTTTGAGCTCAGTTAGATTCTTCTCTAGCTGTTTGTCCAATTCGCCCCTGTCGCAGTTGATGGTCGTCTTCTTTGATTTCTTTCGTTTGGGTTGACTCTCCCCCGGAGAGAGTTTCTCTCTGAAGTCATCGATCCAATTGATGTTTCTTTTATCGCGCCAAGTTATCACTGCAATTTTACAAATTATCGATGTAAGTCTGTCCTTCACTTCAGGGCTGATTCTCGGCCCCACGCTTTCCCCGAACTGTAATATCATTTCAAGGAAAACATTCTGTTTTCTTTCCGAAAAATGATTATTACCAGGTGATAGTTTTGCGGTTTCAGCGATAGAGGATGTGTTGTGAATATCATATTCATCGATGAAATAGTACATAAATCTCCTCGTCTCACATTTTGTTGCAAAGGTGTGTTGGCTGAGAGCTTGGAGATTTGCTATTATCTTAAAGAATTCTTCTCGTTTACTTCTATTTTCCGATGTTGTTATATGTAGTAATTCCTTTAGCTCGTCTAGGAGTTTACGCTCCATGGGGGTTTGGTCAAGAATTTGCATATCTATTTCTCCAAGAAGATCTTCGATCAGCTGATCTTCTCTAATTACTTCCTCATCAATTTTCATCAACTTATTCGTATCGGCATTTGTTAGATTACTAAATATTTGTAAGATATCTTGTGTTTCGTAAATATGTTCACATTTAACAATTTCAACCAAAGTGAAGCATTTTAAAATATTTATTTTATATCCGTACAGCATATCATTTATTGCGTTACCAATTTTTTTAAGATCATTCTGTATTTTGTTATATAATTTGAGATCGTCGTGCAGGGGAGAGTGTAAATGCGATAAGGAGTTACGTACAGTCTGAAGGATGTCCTTGGTCTGCTTGGGGGCCAACATCAGCAGCAGCTCGCTGACGTCAGTGGACAGGTTGGGGCTATTCACAGTGTTCTTCAGGTACTCCCCCACCACCTGCAGTGCCCTCTTGATACTCAGCTGCCCCTCCCGAGCTGCCGAGTCTGCCCGCAAAGCCAACTTGATACTTCTCGACATAACATCCAGCGATGTCAAGTCTCGTACTTGTTTGTAATCATCATACAAATTCTGGAGCAGAGGATGCGTCTTGATGATATCTTCAACTACTCGGTCGCGACGAGATCTCACGCCTTCATTGAGTTTGGAAATATCTAGCATCTGCATGGTCTCGTAGAATCGGAGCAAGTGCTGTAGTAACCTCTCCCTCCGCAGTATGGAAAGGTAGTAAACGTTGATTTCTTGGCGCCGAGTTTGGGCAACTATAAAGCACAACAGGCAAAACTCCATCTCTTCCCAAGGAACGTCTTTGTAAGTAGACATTACTTGTTGCTTTATGATATGTATATTCAGTGCTACAAATTTAGCAATATAAATAAACCTTTCGTCTACCTTCTCCGTTGAAAATTCTGTTGTAAGAACTGTGATATTTTTAAGAAGAACTTGTACCTGCAGTTTTATCTGTTCTTCCTTTATTGTTGATTCTTTCATTGAAGTCGTTTTAGAGATGGTCGGCTCTACATTTTGCGTAATAAAAAATCGCAGGTCTATCAGTTTGTACTGAACACATTCCTCTATCTCATCCGTCAAGAGAATATTCAGTAGTTTTAGTTCCGCATAAGACTCTGACAGTAGTTGATCCAGTAGTTCTGGATGGGAATTGGGCCACAGACCGAGAAGCGTATCGAGCAGCTCCACACTGCCGGAGCGGATGGCGTAATACACCGCATTGTGTCCTTCATCCGTGGATCTCCAGCAGGCGATGATTTCATCTTCACTCAGAAATGTCTGTGATGATAATACCACAATCTCGCTCACCAGGAACTTGAGTATTTGGGTCTGCTTGTGCTTGCAAGCTATGGTGACCAGACTGTAGTTATATTGAAGAGATGTTCCTCTGTCTTCCCGCTGGAGAGACATATACGAGCCTTGGAACTTATTCCAGTCTCCTCTACAAACTGCTCCCACTAATGCATCCAATAGACCCTGCCTGCTACTGAACTCATCGCATTGTCTGCACGCCATGAGTAAATCATCTTTGGATTCAGAAGGTTCTGGAAAATCCTCGGTGTTTATAAAATTTGCTTTTTTGCTTGGATTCATTTTCACCTGTATTTCAAACAAGCCACCGGTACAAACCTGAAGAAGAAGAATGGTATATTTAACAAAAATATAACGTTTTAGGATTTGAAGCGATGTAAGAATTGCTGCTTTGTAAAAAATGGGTATCTTTTCTTAAGCGAATGAATTAGTGTTTTTTTTAAAGCTCTCAAGCTTCAAGAGTATTCTAGGCCATGGTTTCAAAGTATGGAGAGAGGGAAGGTGAATTTATGTAATCATTTTATTTTAATCGGCTAATTCCAAAATTATTAATGGAGTCTAGTTCGGATTTGCAGTTAGAAGAGATCAGATATTAATTGAAGGGGAGACGATTTTTGATAAGGTTTGATAGAAGAGAAGATGTTTGTTTAGAGGGGGATGTACGAATTAAGGAAAAACTAGGTGCGTGGGAATACCGATCCCTCCCTACGAGAAACTGTTATAACTGCAAATAAATTAATGGAAGCCTCAAAGGAGATTACATTAAATTGTCTACGTGTTGATTGTCTATTGTAATACCAAATATTTTTAACAAGCTAATGATAAATATAATGATAAAAAGATAAAATAAAAAATAACAAGCTAATGATAAAAAGATAATGCTATCTTATCACTTTTAAAAAGATTTCATGTTAAGTTTATTTTTGTCAGCGCGCGGGCGCCGTGCCTTTCCTGCATTTGGCGTATCTTGAAAAAAAAATTCAAAACCTACAGCACAAGCAAATAAGACTCATTATAAAAAAAAAACACATTACCAAAAATCGTCGATGTACGGCGCAATTAAAGAAAATTAAGTTAATATAAACAAATTTAAATTAAATTGCGTATTTAAGTGATTAAGAAAGGCAATTTACCCTAAAAAGAGTGAGAAGGCTGTTTTTACTTTATGTATACATAAGAATTGTAATCACGAATAAAAAAAGTAAAATAAAGTTGGTTGTTTTCAGTTGGAAAAATGTAATAATAAGTAATTGTCGATTGAAACACTAGTATATATTGAATTATTTGGCGGGTATTAGATAAGCCGCCATAGCTCAGTGGTCAGAGCTGCTGACCGGCAATCAGATGGTCACGGGTTCAATTCCCGTTGGCGGCCAGTATCTTTTCTCGGAAGATTTTTTCGATGTAGATGAGTGTTTCAGGCTGATAATTATTGATTATAGTATTTGTTAACAAAGTAAATATTTCCTGACCGCAGTCTGCCAGCAGCTTGAAAATTTAAATTGGAAAATATTTTTGCAAATGCTATGGCAGAAAACTAATTAATACAATATTTGTAATACATTTTTTAAAAGAAAAACAAACATTCCCGGCTTATGAATAACCTGACAATATTTTAAAATCTCCTACTAACACCACAGTAAGCGTAAAATGTTGTTTGTGTCTTGATGGACGACTTAGCAAGCCGAGGAATCAAACACACGATGCTTGGGTGGGACCCAAAATCGATGTCAACTCATAGAGATATACTAGTCAACTCAGCTGCTTATCGGACACCACTGAATATATTATAAATTTGAATACATGCCTCTTCAGCAGTAGTGTCAAGATTATTTCGAAGGTTCCCCCGATTCATCACAATACACTCTACTTGCCTTTGTTAAGCACTTTCGTGAACATTATTTGTTACTAATTATGTTTGCAATGACACGTATTTACTCATTCTGGAACCACAATAACCACAGAAGGATACCTGAAGTGGAAGGCAAGTTTCTGAATAGACTATGTCAGTGATGCACAACATTTTTAGCAGAAGGTAAAAAGTCAATTGGCAAATAAAGGCAAACATATCGACAGATAGGTCACAATGAGATCACGAAGCCACGACAGAAAACTCAAATGGGATGCCGCGAAATTTTGACTCTTTTCCCATTGAACCATTTGTAGGTACTGGACACTATTCTAATTCCTAATAATTAGAGACGCATCGGATATCCTATTACTATCCGGCTATATTATTACTAGTTGAAAAGTGAATAAAACATGCAGGTATATAATTTGTTTACATTTTATCAACATTTATAACAAACCATGACTAGTTAGGTAAGGTAAAAAAATGCAATCCATTTGTGAAGATAGGGGAACGAACTTTGTAAGTTGTAAATTTTAAAAAAAGTACTAATTAAATACTATTTTAAAATTTCGCATTTGTATTTAATTATTGGGATCGAAGAAAGTTTGCTACGCGACCGACCAATTGGGAACCGTCGCGCGTCGCTCTAGAACAGTGGTTCCCAAAGTGGTCCGTGGAAAATGAAAATTGATTTCGGGGTCCCTGAATGACGTCAGGGGGTCCGCGGCAAGGTTTTGACACATTTTTATTCATTCATTTTTACACATTCAAGTTTCGTCGGGGAAGGGGCGTAATGGGATGGGATGGGCGGGATGTTTCGCCCCACCCATCCTACACCGTTTTACCTCATTTTTCATTTCGCCCCCTCCGTTGTGGTAAATTTGCCGTCCCAACCTATCCCATTCCGCCCCGGGGTCCGTCCGTAGCCAGTCAAAACAGTTTTGGGAAAGGTGTCCGTGGGCCAAAAGAGTTTGGGAACCACTGCTCTAGGACGTGATGTTTGGATCAATAACAATTTTTCTCAGCCAGGGCTTTCAGAAAAGATTACAGAAACGTTTTTATTTTTTCGTTTAGCGAAGTGGTCACGAATAGACCTGCGGGTTGTGCATCGCTGAATAAGATTTTTCAAAATAACACTCCTAATCTAATCAGTAAGAACTGATAAGATTAAATATATTTTTCCCTCAAAAGACAGATGTGAACTCTGAAATGTTAACCGTTGGAAGAGTGTTGTGGCCGTGTGCCCAAAGTAAGCTTAATTTTCCCTTACTTCTGCTGAAATAGCCAAGGGATCAAAAGGTTTAATGTAAAATGGCGACAAGCGTTATCTTTAATCAGTGTGAATTAAATGTAAGAGGTTAAGAAATATTTAAAATGTGAAAATAATCAAAATTGGTACCCCTATTTACTCTTTGCTTATCTACGGATTTATAGGTTGGGGAGGATTTTACAAAAAAATCCAAACTCAGTAAAATTTCGCAAAGAATCATCATAAAAGTAGGTAATACTAAAAACAATCTACCTTCTCAACAGAATCACTTTTTAAATTGTTTCCAGTACCAAATGTTTATGACATATTCAAGCTAGCTTCTATTATAAAAATGTGTAAAGAAAAATATATAACGGAGTATCAAGAATTTTACAATCTAATGAGAAATGGAAATCAATTTATTACACCTAATTAGTATAATAACAACCAATTAGAACAAACAAATAAAATTAAACAATTTTTCAAAAAAAAACTCACAGTAAAAAGTGAATATTTTAAACAAAATATATTATAACATACAAACTAAGTAAGAACCGTGACTCGCTTATCAGGCACAATAGCTCCTCTTTTCTGATAAGGTATACATGACCAGTGACGATCTTAAATATAATATTTTGTAAAATATATATCTGTACCCGGATGCAAGTTCAAAATTTGAAGAAATGAGTTTTTGATGCATACTTGAAGTAAATTATCATGTTCATCAGTGGTAGAAAGATACAGGTCCTATCATAAAGAAAAATAGGATTTTCAAAAATGGATACGGATGCAACTACCTTTGATGCAACGACTATCTTAGAAGCAGAAAGATGTGCATGGACTTGCATTTTTAAACGACTTCGAAAAGGAGGAGGTTCTCAATTGGACAATTTTTTTTAATTATCTTTTTATGTTTGTTACCTTAGAACTTTCTATTGGGTGAACCGATATTGATGATTCTTTTTTATTAGAAAGCTGGTGCTTCCCGTGTGGTTTCGTTTTAATTTGGTCCAGTTCTGATAATGAGATCCATGAGAAAACCATATATGTCTTAAATTTGCAATAAGTATGTGCGCGACAAATCGACGAATAACTCAATATTACGCCAACAGATTTCGATGATTCTTTTTTTGAAGTAAAACTTCTTTACGCACGTTCGTCACTAAAAATCAAAAAATAAACAAAAATTTTAACAAAACAAAAAACGAATTAAAAAAATGCACTAAAAAGTAAAAAAAATAATTTCGTACGATTGTTATTTTTGGAGTCGGTGTCAGCCAAGATCTCCACATCTCACCTATAACTACCTATGTATGTAGTTACCTTGGCTGACACCGACTCCAAAAATAACAATCGTTGTTTGGCAAGAAAGTGTAGAAATTAATTAATTTGGAACTAAATTTTTTCATTAATATGGTAACACCGAAATACTCGTTTTGTCAATGACATTTTGTATGGCTCTTGGCTTTACTGACTTTAATCATGTAGAACACACTGAAAATCGCTCGTTTAGTGTTTTTTTTTCATTGTTTGCCTGTGCATTGTTTGAATTGAATTAAAATGAACAAACCAATACGTAGTGGTGCAAGAGAAGTTGTAAACTGCGTGTTTCAAGGCTGCCTAGCTGAATATCGTGCGAAGAAGCTCCTATCCAATTTGAAAGAAGTTTACAAACGAACTGCAGAAATGAATGGTACGTGGTATAGTTTTTTTTTAATAAATTTCATTAGTATTACAAGATTTATGCCAATTTTTGTGCGATTATAACCATTACAATCTGATTTGAGGTTATGTTTAAAAATCCGAATTTGACATTTCCATTTGACAGTTAATATTAGGCCACAAGAAAAATGGAATAACTCAATTTAAAAAAAAATAAAATAATATGCAACTTCTTTAAACTCATAGAAATGTAACTTGTTCTTAATTTTCTCTTTCTTTCTTTCTAAATGAATATTTACAGGTGTGCTTTTTTAAAACTACCTTCTATAGAATAATCATTTTAATGATGTTTTCCACATACAGGTAAATCTGAAAAGTAAGATAAATCGTCAAGGAAGGGAAAAGGCAGATGGAAAATTTGAAACACCGGGAAAACGGAAAATAGCATAAGTGTTGATGATTAAAAAAAATTGTTGCAAAAACGTGATGAAAATCGAGGCAGATTATTATGCACGAGGAAGTACTCTATATGATGATATAGATGAACTGATAAAACGTTTAGATGAAGATGAAGATATGGAAGAAGAAGAATCATATGAGGACTAAGACAATAATTATTACATGTCGGGTGTTGAATAAATATACTCAGATTTTTAAATACCTATGTACCTACGTTTTTATAACAAAATAAACGCCCACTTAAAACATGTTTTGTTTTATTTTACTTCTATTAAATTATGTGTTTTTGTGCAAAATTTATGAAAATACAAACACGTTATGAAATATGCATTTTGGCTGAAGGGTTTTTTAAAACATACATTCATTGTCTTATGAGCCATCACGGTGTTGCCATTTAAAACCAAGAAATCGATCGCAGCGCCATCATTTATTTTCTACACTTAATTGTCAAACTGTACGAAATTATTTTTTTATTTTTTAGTGCATTTTTTAAGTCGTTTTTTGTTCTATTAATATTTTTGTTTATTATGATTGCATTTTGAGTATTATTACTCAATGTAATTATGTAATGACTCAAATTATACATTACTACGCTTTCTATGGAATTAAACAATTTTCAAACAGACTACAGACCAGTCTGAAAATGTCCGTAGTAGGATGAAACCGGTCCTGGTGAAATAAATAAGTGGAACAAAGTGAAAAAGCTTTTAATTTCGATTCTAATACAATGTAATTCCACCACGAATTAACAGTACAAAAACTAGACTCATTAATTTTCAAACATTGATCCTTTCATAATACACCATATGCCATAAGCCTTATGACATATATGACTCATAACAAAATATTCCATGGCATTTTGAAGCCGAAGGACGTGTTTTTGTTTAAATCAAGTCAATATTTTTAAAGGCTTTAAAAAGGTATAAAACCACGGACGTACAAATAGATGGACATGCCCTAAATGATAAAAGGCGTATTATTTCCCCCTCCCATTGGAACCATTTTTTAGAAACCGGCTGGGCTTACGAGAGCCCCGCGTGAATCTAAAAATTATTACGTCATCATTCTTGTCCGGACCAGTGTCGAGCTCTTATCGTACATTTTACGAAATAAAACGGCAAAAATTGTGGCTTGTGTTATAAAAACGTGTAAAAATAGAAGTGAAAAAGAGAATAAACCCAATTGTCGTATTATATTCCATAGGTAAGCATTATTTTACTTTATTTTAAGTTTATTCATATCACATTATATGATAACACATACATCGGCATACATAACACATGGCATCGAGATACATGGCGACGAGAAACACAAAGTCGCTGTTTACTGGGGTAAGTAAATTATGAAACATTTTTAAAAGTGTCTACGGCAACAAAATATTCTGCTGTGAAAATACGCGAACCTTAGTTTGTCGAATTTTGACTTCACACGTTTGTTCATAACGTGGCATGCAATTCGCGCTCCCATATAAATGGTCTATTCATTCAAAAGCAGATTTTACTTTCAAGAACTAAATGGTGATATTATAGTGCGAGGTGCCTATATACTGTTAGATTGATTTATTGGCGAATCACCGTCTCTTTCCTCTCTTCGTCCTGTCATAGTTGGTTTTTACCCCTCATCTGTAAGTTCTCGTCTATTTATTTGTATGTCTATGTATAAAACATTTATTTTTATTTGCTCGTTTTTGAAAACAACACTAATTGATTTAATGATTATTTTTTTTTATATCTATCAGCATGGATATCTGAAGAAGTTATGAGAACATAGTTAAAGAAAAAAAAATTGGCTTTCCTGAACATTTACCTTTTTTTTGGACTTGCATCCGTATGCTTCTCGTGTACAGATATGTATAGTATTTTTTAAATATAATATTATCTATTATATTTTTTAAAAAATTACTTCGCAAAAAACAAAAAGAAAACAGAATGTACAATTCACACGCGGTAAAAGTGAAACCTTTAGAAAACTAAAGTAGAAAAGAGTGGGGAGACTACGAAGCACTTTTTTTATATATTTTTTTTATAAAGTGTGATTTTTTTCTAAATTTTTGTCGTCGAATTCCAGTGCACCTTTCCTATACATTTGGTTATATTATTAGCATTTGTGTTCTTTTCTTTGGAGTCACTAGATGTCGCTTCCTTTTGTGCTTTCTGTTTTTTTTTTGGATTTTGTAGGATTTGATCCATGGTCCTCTAAATGATAATGTCGATACATCTAGAATTTGATTATAAATTGACGTATTTCCGGTCGTGTCTGGTTATCCCCTCTTAAATGACTTTCTAATTGACCTTACGAATGTCTTTTCGATCATTAACATTTACAAAGATAAAAATGTTTATGCAATAGGCCACTTGCATGGATTTCATAACGACTTGGAAAAAATCGTGTGGATAGATTTTTTTACTAAGATTACGAAAATGTTAGTAAAAATTTTTTTTAATTTATTTTTAAATAAATAAATCCATTATTTGAGCTCGTGACGTCACTACATGAAAATTTCCCGTCTCCTATTGTGTTCCCTTAATTTTGTAAAATTCCACACTAATAATTTTTTTTTATATGGCAACACTTTGATTTCCGGCGAATTTTTGAATTTGCCTTTAACGTTCACTAGATTTATTGTTTGTTCTATGCGAAATTATCCTTTGGTTGGATTTTTTGAAAAAGATAGCGGTGTTTTTACAGATGTTACGAAGAGAACCCCGTACAATTTATTGCTATTAGTGTGGAAAATGTTATTTTTTTTAAATGATTTTTGGCTATGTAATTATCGTTTTTTCGCACCCATAAAATTATGTCCCGTCTTTCCGGTTTATAAAAAATGGTCTGCTTTTTCGGATTCAAATTTTCAAAATATCGTCAGTGTTTCAAAAATACGAATAAAAAATAATTAAAAATACAGAATGTCTTAGAATGTTTGCCTAAACCGGAATTTAAAAAAAAAAAAAAGTGATGCAAGTGGCCTATTACCTACTGGATAAAATGTCCCTATTACAACTTTCAGGAAGAAGAATTAACACAGATTTAATATTATTACATAAAATACTGCATTACAAAATTGACTGTCCTGAATTACTTAATCAATATCCATATTCCCAAAAGATTTTGCCGACATTTACAACCCTTTTACTTTTACAACACCGGGACACTCTCTTATAAAAATTCCCCGATTCCGAGACTTCACAATCTCGGAAATAAATGTTCTGATCTAGGAGATACAGAATAACCAGTATAAAAATTGTTTATTCCAATCCTTTTATACGTCTAGGCCAGTGGTTCCCAAACTCTTCTGGCCCACGGACCCCTTTCCCAAACAGTTATGACCCCCGGGCGGATAGCACTAGCTCAACGGAGGGGGCGGAGTGGGATATGGAGTTTGAACGGGGTCGGATTGACTCCATTCTACCGCATATCCCATTTCGCACCCTCCGTTATGGTAAATTTGCCGTCCCACCCTATCCCATTATGTCCCTACCCCGGCGAAACTTCCATATGAATAAAAATATGTCAAAACTTTGCCGCGGACCTCCTGCCGTCATTCAGCAACCCCCAAATCAATTTTTATTTTCCACGGACCCTCTGAATGATCCTGGGGACCCCTAAGGGTCCACTTTGGGAACCACTAGCCTACATCGATAGGTAAAGCCAAGCCAACATTTTTGTTCTTTACCATCGAAACCAGATAAATTTTCGTGTACCCCCAATTACAACTTGTGGTCCCTCATTTTTTTATCACGCCAACGTAGACCCCCGTCGGGTCTCCCGTGGACTCCTGGGAGTCCACCTGGACCACTTTGGGAAACACTGATCTAGGCTCTAGACACACATAGTCGAGGATAATTTCTGCAACTTTGTTTACATTGAATATCTTTTTATGTGAGACTTCTTATCATTTTTACCAATGTATTTTATTTTATATTATGTGCTTTTGTTGTTACATTTCTTTCATTAGGTATATTATATTTTCTTTATTGCTTTAGTTTTTAAGTACTTAATATTACTGTGATACTCAACTTAGAAATAATGTAAAAGCCCATTAGGGCGTGTAATAAATAAATGAATAAATCTTCAGATTCGATTTACCTACTCGCAAACAAAGCTCAAATCAAAAAGAGTTAAACCACAAATTCGACTCCAAATGTAGGATGTAAATTCAGCAGTTTCCCTTTCCCGCTTGCACTACGAATTTCTGGACACCGTGAACTGTGCACTGTGGCGACTCTGATTTAATTTAATTGACGGGGTTATCAATCTTGTTATCATTTTATTGTTAATTTGAGTAAAGCTCTCAATACAATATTAGTTATTTCAGTTTTCTGGAGTCCATCGTTCTTATGTCATCTTTGATTTCGCATCTTTGGTTTGGGCATGTAGAGCGAATGAACGAGGAAAGGAGTGTATGAAGAATATATGAAGCAAATGTGAATGGTAGAAGAAGTCGGGGACGCCCGAGGAAGACATGGCACGACCAATCGAATCAGATACTTGAGTCGGGCCATTGATACATGTCAAGAGTTAGAATAATAAAAGAGCATGTATGATACGATGTATGAATGTGAACGAGGCAAGGAGCGTGTGCCAAAATCGAGTTGTTTGGCGGTCCGTCCTCTGCCTACCCCTGCGGAGAAAAGGCGTGATGGTTAGTTAGTTAACAATTATTTTGTACTTTCAATATTTTTTGGTTTCCCGCTTTATTTCAGTGAATTTGATTTTTTCTGTACCTACTAACCGTGCGTTTTTTTCATGAACCAAAAAGTTTTTTTTAAGTAAGTGCGTTCTAAATATTTCTTTGTCTATGGTTTTGATAGACTTGAATAGCCATAAAATTCAACGCAAATAACTTCACGTGTTATGGGCCTGTTGTTGAAGTATGAAAGAAACATCACTTTTAATGTAGAGTTCTTTATTTATAGGTTTAAATTATTATATTATAATTATTTCACTTAATTACATTTTATCACAAAATGGTTTTTTACACGGTTATAATAATTACGACTGAACCGAACTGCTTCTGATTTGAATCTGAGTTGAGAAGATGTTCTCTTCAATTTATATTAAGTGTTGTGTAACACTATAGACGTAATGATTAATAACTCAAATAGTAATATTAATAACAGATAGGAACTAAATACATGCAATTATTTACGTCTATTATTTAATTTAGATTTAAGGAATGCAGACTGCAAATAAGGTCTGTTATATCATTATGTACTTTGATAATTATTTAAGTGTTGATATTAGCATGAATATTTATATAAGATATTTGCTGTACTGTAATTATTTGTTATCAATATAAATAGGGAAACTGCAATCAGTATCAATATTCGTTAATTTACTATGGGTAGATATGTAGGTCCATGACAAGGTACAAGGTCCATGACACCTCCCCTCTTAAATGAGATACAGAGAAGCTGCTATCTCATAATACTTCATGCCGTAATCTGGCACTTCGTCTCAGAGGCATAGATTGAATTTCTATAGCTTCTGGTTCTTCTACTTCTACATTGGTTACAGTCTGTTTACATAGATTAAAGGTTATACAATTCATTATTTTATTACACGAATTCGCGTGTTTCTTATTTCTAATTTTCTTATACAACTTATATCCTAAATACAAAATAAACAATTTCAATAAACTCATAATGATAAATGATATATAACTATTTTTTACAAGTTTTTTCAATACGTGTTCTTCAGGATTCATGTTGGTTTCTAATTTATCATATATTTCATTAAGCTTATGGCTAGCAATAGTTAAATCATCACGACTGAGTCCATTTAATTTAGGATGTAATAACGGCAAATGTATTATTTCTTTACTTCTATTAACTCTGCAACAGTCATCTTCGAGTATATTAAAAGATGGAGTTATTGAATACGATATGTTTTTAGTGGATTTTACAATTTCAACATTATTTATCATTGTGGAAGTGCTGTATATTTTACATGATGGGTTTACATTTAATATTCCAGTATTTTTTAATACAATGTCAAATGGATTTGACTTATTACATTTAATTGTTATCAAGGTTTCTTTGGGAAATACATAAATCCAATCATTATCATTTAATTTATGCCAGACTTCATTTATATAATTCAAAAGTCTGGTATCGCAACTTGTGGGTATGTGATTATTTAAATTTAATAATTCTACTTCACAGATTACTCTACTGTATAAAGAGTATATTGCATTATTAGAAGAACATATCAATTTACTTTTACTAATTTCTTTACAACTATCTAAATTATCTAATACTACATATTGTGTCTTACTATCTGATATAGCTAAATATTTTACTGAAGGTAAAATAAAGACATATAATCCATCTGGTCTTTTCATAGGTAAAGGTATTAATTCATATAGATTATAATTCAAAAAACTACACAATGGGTTAGATAATATAAATACAATTCTTTTATCTACAGTAAAAACATCAAGTTTTACTAAACTTAATAGATCATTAACAAATTTCAAATTTAAAGGTAATGGATAAGACATTGAGTTTGGTAAATATGGAACGGATTTAACAAGTTCTTCTAAGTACTGCGTTGGATTAATCAAAAACGGATGTACAATATTATTTTTCGCAAACAAAATAGTATTTATTAGAGAAGAATATTCATTTTGCAATTCTGAAGTTAGTAATGTTAAAAGGGCTAAATGTTGTTCTACATCTTGTTTTATTTCAATATTGAAGACGTTTTTATTCACGACTTTGGCGTAGTTTTCTAATTTAATAAAATTTCTGTTGAAAATTTCTTCATTCATATTTAAGTTAGTTATTGTGTTATTAAAATTTATTATAGCTGTTTTGACAACTTGTGTTTGTTGTTTAAGAATATTAAATAATTCTTTTTCATCTTTATGTACATGATTAATGGCTTCATTATAAAATAATGCATCATCTTGATCCAACGTTCCAAAAACAGTATTAAATAATTTTCCTCCCATATCTATCCATGCTCGTTTTTGACGTTTTAAACTATTTTGACCAACAAGACTAGTTAAAGTGTCTCGCTCTCTATGCAATTCTTCAATAATTTGCTTCAAAATACTTAATGAAGGTTCACATAAACTTAGTGTTTTATAAATATCTCCATTACAAATAATTTCTGTTCCTTTATGTATTCTATCGACTAATTCTATTTTTTTCTCATATTCACTTATATCTAAATATGTTATTAATTTCCATTTACTTTCTACAAAATTTACATTTTTTATATGGTTATAATAGAGTCCTGATGAAGATGCAATTTCTGTCCAATTAATGTTTTCTAACGAAAAGGTTGTAGTTGTAGTTGAGATGATTAATCTGTAACAAAAGCGTGTTTAATCCTGTTAAAATGTACTTTTACTTTCTTTTTCTTTATTAGAATTGTACAATTAACTGTAGAATTAATTTCGATTATCTGGTAAGGTCCTGTATAATTTTGAGTTAACTTTTTACATTGTCTAGGTTTATGGTTTTCATTCTTTAGATAAACCATGTCACCTATTTTATATTTTTCATTATTTATGACCCGTTTATCAAATATTTCCTTTGATTTATTTTTGCTATCTAATAGATTATTTCTAGCTATTTCTTGAGTTTTATTTAGTTTAAACTTTAAATCATCTAAAAAATTATCGTATGTGTATTTAAATTCTGGTTCTTGTATAATTGAAGAAGGTAAATCAGGTTTCACTCCAAATACTAATTCGTGTGGACTATACTTAGTTGATGTGTGCGATGTAGTATTATAGGAAAACATAGCCATGTCAATCCACTCGTCCCAATCAGATTGTGAGTCTGATATGTAGTGCTTTAAATAATCGGCTAATGTTGCATGGGACCGTTCTAAAGCTCCGTTAGATTGAGGTCTATAAGCGGTTGTTTGAATTTTCTTTATCTTAAAAAGTTTTGAAATTTCTTTTATTAGATTCGACGTGAAATCTGCGCCTTGATCTGTTAGAATCGTAGAAGGTATACCGAATTTACAAATGAATTGAGTAACTAATTTATTTGCTATCGTTGCGGATTCATGATTTGGGATCGCATATGCCTGTGAGTATTTTGTCAGATCATCTTGCAGAGTAAGGATATACTTATTACCGTTTTCTGTCAAGGTTAACGGTCCTACAATATCTAAAGAAATTTTCTGAAATGGTTTAAGAGATGTACTAGTTATCTCCATTGGTTGGATATTTCTTTTCCTAGATATTTTATTTTTTTGACAAGATTTGCATTTTTTTATATAATCCCTAATATTCCTTTTCATTCCTCTCCAACTATATTTAGTTTTTATGCGATTGTAAGTTCTGTGAAATCCTGAATGACCCGAGGATGGGTTGTCATGATTTTCTTTCAAAATTTCTGCTATCATTTCTGGTTCTGGGGTAACAATCTTATCATTACAAATTGTAATATTTATTTTAGTATTTCTAAATATGTACTGAATCATTTGTTTAATTTTTTCCCATTTAAGATGTTTGTATTTACAACATATTCTTGGAAGTGATATTACATGAGTGTTATCAATTTCTAATTTTTCCTTAAGATTTCTCAGAGCTAAAAATATGTCTCTGTATGCGGGTTTATCCCAAAAATTTTGTTTTATTATCATATGGTAAATGCCTTTACTATCATGTGTACTATACAAGATATCTCCAATATTGGGTATATTGGTTTTTAATTCGTCATAATTATTTATTAAATTTAATATTTCCAAAGCTATTCCGTCATTCATTTCAAGGTCCGCTGATAGACAATGGCCAATATTGTCTTTGCGTGAAATTAAACATTCTTCTATCTCATTAAAACTGTAAATATTTGGGTCTAAATTAGACTTCTCAAAGTTGATATAGTCGTCATAGGTATCTTTAGTTGAATTGTTTATTTGAAGAATTATTCTTGATAGGCTATCTGCATTAGAGTTTAATTTTCCTGGTTTGTAGATTATTTCATATTCGTATTCTTCCAATTTTAGTTTCCATCTAATTAATCTAGATCCTGGATCTTTTACATTAAAAAGCCATGTAAGAGGTCGGTGATCAGTTATGATCTTAAATTTCCTACCATACAAATAAGGCCTGAAATGTTTTACAGCAAATATTATAGCTAATAATTCTCTTTCAGTGGTTGAATAATTAGATTCGGCTTTGTTTAGTGTCCTAGATGCATAAGCGATAGGTAAATCTTCACCTATCTGTCCTTGACTGAGGATCGCGCCTAAAGCAAAATTACTGCTATCTGTGGTTAGATTGAAAGGTTGGCTGAAATCTGGATATTGTAAAATAGTATCGCTTGTTAGAATACTTCGTAATTTATCAAATGATTCTTGTTGAGGCTTATCCCACAAAAATGTTTTATCCTTTTTTAAAAGGCTAGTTAATGGTTTCGTAATGTTACTGAAACCTTCAATAAATTTCCTATAATATCCAACTAAACCTAAAAATGACTGAATATCTTTCGTCGATTTTGGTATTGGGTATTTGTTTATGACGTCTATTTTCATATTATCTGGTTTTACGCCGTTTTCTGAAATCACATGTCCGAGATATGCTACTTCATGTCGTAAAAACTCGCATTTATCTGGTTGTAGTTTTAAATTGTGTATTCTAAGAATTTGAAATATTTCTCTCAGTTTTTTATCATGATTTTCTAAATTATCCGCGTAAATGACTATGTCATCTAAATACACAAAGCATTTAATTCCTTGAATACCGGCTAAAACATTATTCATTAATCTTTGAAATGTCGCTGGAGCATTTTTCAAACCAAATGGCATACGTGTATATTCATAATGACCCGTAGGTGTGGAAAATGCTGTCTTTGGGGAATCTTCCGGCTTCATTGGAATCTGGTGAAAACCAGATGCAAGATCCAATGTCGAAAAATATTTGCAATGACCTAACTGATCCAAAATATCTGAGATATTTGGAAGAGGAAATGCGTCCCCAACTGTAAGATCATTAATTTTACGATAATCTATAACTATTCGCCATTTCTGTTTTCCGGATGTATCCAATTTCTTTGGTACAACCCACAATGGAGAAGACCAAGGAGATGTTGAAGGTTTTATTATCCCTTGACCCAACATCTTCTGAATTTGATCATTTACTTCTGCCTTATGAACTTCAGGGTATCTGTAAGATTTTGTAAAGGTCGGTGCGTGACCTCCTGTATTTATACCATGAGTAATCGAATTAGTGCTCGTTAATACATCTCCTTCTAAGTGGAAAATATCATTAAATTCACGACACGTTGACATCAACGATTCTTTTTCTTCTGTATTTAAATGTTCAGTTCTAATATTATCTTTTAATTTATTAATTCTTTTAACCGATTCATCGGACGCGATGTTAACTTGAAATACTTTACAAATTCGTTTATTTAAAGTTTTGCCTTTATTAGCAAATTGCACATCATCAATTTTTGATGACCTTTTTTCATAAAATTTTTCTAAGATAATAGAACATTTCTTTATTGTGATTGGTTTTTCCGTTGTATTTAGGACAGTAGCAACTGCCTTTGCGTTACTATCGACCTTACAAATACATTTACTTAAATAAACACCTTCCGCGATTTCTGTATCAGGGATGATCCCTTCTTTTATTTCTGGATTAAGAATGTTTACTTCGATAACCGTTTCAGTACGTGCCTGTACTACTATTGAATTATAACAACTCTTATCAATCTTATCTGACTGAAAATATAACGGAATCGCGTTGTTACCAATTAACAATTTATTTGTCGCATAGTCTAACTTAGCATTATGCTTCCTTAAAAAATCTGTCCCTAATAACCCATCGAGGGGTACATTTGTTCCCCGAGGCAACAAATGTATTTTATGAGGAAACAGCTTTCCATTGACATCAAATGTCAATTTAACGGTTCCGAGAGTCTTTATTGGCTGACTTGCACATATACCCTTAATATCAATTATATCTGTGTTATCGCACCATATATTACCATTTAGTATCATTGGTGTAATAAGACTAATGTCTGCACCACTATCTATTAATAATTCTGCATATTTTATATTATTATTGCTTTCCTTAAAAGGTATCCTAATATAAGCTGTAACGTGGGAATTTAAAACTCTGCCTGAACTGACGCCAGTTGCACTCCGGCAGTGAGTGACTGGGTTTTCTCGTTTCCCGAATTCCTGTTAAAGTTTGTCTGAGAATTTTTATACTTGAAACAATTTTTCTTTATATGCCCTGGTTTGTTGCAATAAAAGCACGTTATAGATTTAAAATCAGTATTTAAGTTATTTTTTTCAACTTTCTTTTTAAAATGATTTCTATCACGTTCTTGATATTCGGATGTTTGGAACACCCGAGTATTAACAGGTTTGTTCTGCTTGAAACAATTTCTCACCTCATGACCAGGTTTTTTACAAAAACTACAAAATTTCTCTTGACCTAAATCGCTTGAGAATGAAGCAGCCTGTGTTAATCTCTCCTGATTTATTGCTATTTGTGCAGCTTCTTCATAACCTTTCGGTTCTCTTGCAATTAAGGTTGTTCGATATTGAGGCAAAACTCCTAGTAAAAAAGCTTGTAGAGCGTTTTGTTTAACCATTGCGTATTTACCAATTAACTCGTTTTGGTCTGTTGTTTCGTTTCGCACCGCACGTGTTAATTTGGAAAAAATTTGATCTACTCGTTGTGTGTAACCGATTATTGATTCGCCTCTCCTTTGTCTGCATTGCGATAATTCTATAGCTAAATGAGTTGAATTTTTTGTTTCCGTAAAGTTTTCAATTAAAAATTCCTTACATTCCTCCCAGGTGTTAATCTGTCTGCATGATAAGGCATCATCTGCTTTTCCAATAATTTTGGTACAGATATACCTATACAACATGTATTTTTGTGTTTCATTAGCTAAACTGTACGAGTAATCGCAATCCTTAATAAATTTGTGAAGATTATCCGATTTACCATCATATGTTGATGCGGAAATAAATGACGTAAGGAAGCTCATTGTTACCTGTTCTTTTTTTTCTACTGAAGAATTAACTGGTTCTACTTTAGCCATTTTGTTACTTAATTATTAGAGTCTATATAAACAATATAAATCTAATCTAATACAAAATATATAAAATTAGTAAAAAATATCTTAATTTAACCCAAAATAAAAAACTTACAATAAAAACAGCAGCAGCATCTTGATGTTGTGAACGATGACTGATGACTGAAGAGTGATGACTGAAGAGCGATGAGTTCTGCAGTCTGCGTCTACGGAGCAGTTGTCCCAAGAGTAGCAGCAGAGTTATACAGAATTTTTTTCCACCTTCTTCTTTTTCTTCACAGCTTCCAGGTTGGCAACAATGGGCTGAATGGCAATCTTTTTTATTGTCGGGGACTTGTAGCGATGACAGCTGTCCGTCGATAAGGAATTGCCTTCTACCTTTGCAAAACACGGTTGATTATTTTGACAGTCTTATCGGGGACTTTATAGTGATTTAATAACCAGCTGTCCGTCGATTGATGATTGTCGAAATAGGTATGCAACACGATTTATTTTATCCTTTACTTCTGACACCAATTTTATTTTCTTGTTATGGGCCTGTTGTTGAAGTATGAAAGAAACATCACTTTTAATGTAGAGTTCTTTATTTATAGGTTTAAATTATTATATTATAATTATTTCACTTAATTACATTTTATCACAAAATGGTTTTTTACACGGTTATAATAATTACGACTGAACCGAACTGCTTCTGATTTGAATCTGAGTTGAGAAGATGTTCTCTTCAATTTATATTAAGTGTTGTGTAACACTATAGACGTAATGATTAATAACTCAAATAGTAATATTAATAACAGATAGGAACTAAATACATGCAATTATTTACGTCTATTATTTAATTTAGATTTAAGGAATGCAGACTGCAAATAAGGTCTGTTATATCATTATGTACTTTGATAATTATTTAAGTGTTGATATTAGCATGAATATTTATATAAGATATTTGCTGTACTGTAATTATTTGTTATCAATATAAATAGGGAAACTGCAATCAGTATCAATATTCGTTAATTTACTATGGGTAGATATGTAGGTCCATGACAAGGTACAAGGTCCATGACACACGTTCGCGTCGGCGCCGGCGCGGCGTCGGCCGACGACGGTGACGACGGGAAACGGGATTGGTTTATTTAAGGTGACGACTAGGGATGTGACTTTTACATATATATAATCGATTCTATTTCTTAGCATGAAAAGTCGATTTACAAATAATCGATTTTTCCCAAAATTTGTCAAATTAAAATAAACGCGTAAAATATTTATCTATTGTCAACATGAAAATATTTTCTCCAACTACTCGACGGCCTTTTGGTCGTTGACATTGCTAAAATACTCCTAAAAACAAGACTTTTAAAATCACAATAAACACTTTTTTCACGAAAAACTCAAACATTTGTCTTTAGAAAAACAAAGTTTCAAAATAACATTGACAACAACAAACAAACTAATGTCGGTAAAACAGTAGATACCTTTTTTACGTTTTACGGCTTTGTTTGGACCGAGGTCCATACTGCAAATTTCTTTATGGATAAAATATTCGTTGACTCTGTTGACTTCATCTGGTGACAAGTTTGATTAGAAACTTGAACCACTGGAGCAATTTCGGTCGAAAAAAGGACCACTTTTATTTTTCTGCGATTGATTTCGGTCCAACTAACATTTTACTACCTACGTTTACGGACTACATTTTCCTAACATTCGTAAAACATTTATTGTAATTATTTAAAACATTTCCTTGGCCAGCCGTTTGTTTTAACACGAAGCTATTGAAATGCTTTATCTATTTTGACCATAGATGTTGCAAATCTGAACTTCGTAGACAATTTTAGAACAGTGTTAAAAATAATATTGTTAAATATTTTTTTCCCGCCGAATTTTTAACAGCTGTTTACGGATAAAATTAAGCACCGCCATCTTTATTTCCAAGCCGTGCTGTAGAAAACCAACTGACATTTAAAGAGTCATATTTTTGGGACTTCATAGTAACTTTTTTCTACGCGCCAGTATGGATTGTGTAGGCGTCAGAAGAGTGATGGAAGAGTGTGTGCTACTGATTGAAGCAGATATTTAAAAGTTTTCATCACATTTCTGTAATATTAATACTTAAATTTTGTAAAACAATACGTTGGTGGTAATAAACGATCGTTAAGGTAAGACAATTTTAATATATTTACGATTTTAACGTAGTAATAATGCTTTCAACCATTTTTCATAATGGCGGATGATGCTTAGCTTTGGAGCTGTACCGATTATCATTAGAAATTCTATAATTTACTAGATAATAGAATCTACATAATAGTACTATTTTATAACATGTGTAGAGATTTCTGAGAGAATAATAGGATAATTAATCCATAAGCCGCGACGTTTTAAGTTGGAACTTAAAAATGACACTTCCTTTCGACTTGATTGTTGATTTGTTTTCCAAGTGAAATTTCATTGGTTTTGAAAATACGTAATTTATTTATCAGTGGATATTATTTTCAGGTGCCTCATAAGTGCTGTGTTCCGGGATGCAAAGCGAATTACGCCAGTTCTCTGAAGAAGGAAGGTGCTCTTACCATCTTCAAATTTCCAGCGGAGGAAGAACGCAGGTCATGGATCAGGGCTGTTCCTCGCAAAAATTGGATTCCAGATGCTTTCGCTGCCGTTTGCATCAATCATTTTGATAAAAAGGATATCATAACTCACCCTAAAAAAACAAAATTGGCTATCGGAGCTACACCAAGTATTTTTAAGGGTTTGCCAAGTTATTTAACAAAGAAAAAGGCAACGGAGAGAATGAATCCCGAAAATCGGAAGTTATAAATAAAATACTGACACGAGGAACAAGTTGAACTTTCAAGTGACACGATAGTGGATTACAGTGGTTTTGTCAGATATGCAAATTAAAATTAAACTCAGTGGGTGGAATGTAAAAACTATAAATGACAGAACATATTTTTACGTCACAAACTTTGACAATGTAGATAAACATTTGTATTTAAGTTCTCAGGTTGTAGTTGACTATCATCTGAATGTCAAAGTGTTTGTCGGAACAAATGAACTTTCTCATAGTGAATTGAAGTGGCTATTCCCTAAAACTATGATATTGAGTTTATGGTCACAACTAGAAAATTTGTTGGTACGATATCATAATATTAATATAGACATAGTTATGAAGACAGAAGTCAAAATACTGTAAATAATCATTTATTTATATTTTATATTTAATACATAATTCTACAAATAATTCTTTTACTATTTATCCATGAAATTCTAAAATATCTACTTCCCACAATAATTATTTTACTTTTTACCCATGAGATTTAGGTAAGTACCTATATATATTCATTAATATGAATCAAAACGATTTGTGTAGGTGAAAAAGGTAAGTATTTATAAACAAGAAATATACATGCCTTCACTGTAAATTAAATTCACCAACATTTTCTATTAGAACCTTTAAAATCAGAGCTGGAATGATGTATTTGCTTCTTGGGGAAATAGGCCTCTTTACTTTGAATTTTGATTTCCCGCCAAGTCTACAGCACGGCTTGGAAATAAAGATGGCGGTGAATTAAGTCGTTTTTTCTATGGATATGCACCTTTCATTATCAAGTATACCACGGACAACATACAGAAACCGAAAATATTCTATGCTGACCCGAATAAGTATCCATCACGTCAGTTTCAAGTAAAAACGCCTAGAATTCGCACGATCATAAACTATGATCGTGCGAATTGAGATCTCAAGCAATCGAGGCAAATTTATTTATCTCGCGTGATCACACCAGTGGTTGGACTGCTTTCAAAGCACAAAAGAAATGTCTTCGTAGACGCACAGATGGCGTTAATGTCATATTTTGTTTATAAAGATCATAAGGTTCGCGCTTCGGATTCCGGACTAATAACTAAGCGAAGCAGGGCTGCGAATGAAAAAACGGTCAGTGTAAAAAAAATGATTTTTTAGAAAAATAAATTCGCTTACTAAAATCGTTTTTCTTTCATAATATTGTTATATATAACTATATAATAGCCTAAATAGGCGTAAATAAATAATCTATTATTTTTTCACATCCCTAGTTACGACTCGCCGGTGTGTGTTTTGGTTTATTCATGATATGGACGTATGGGTGGTGTGGAATGTGTTTATGTTCATGATTCACCGGTCCGGTGTCCGGTACCGGCTCATCGGGCGTGCCTGTTGGTGTGAAGTTAGCAAAAAGTGTTCGGAATGAACATTGTTTTAAATCGTGACTGTTGCTATTTACCACTGTTCTCATTTATCACGTTGTTCTGAATTACCGTGGAATCTAGTAAGTTGTGCTATTTTCTTTAAATTTATCTCTTTCGGGCTCCATCAGCGAGTTATTATTCATCATCACATTGTCTGGTGGTTAGCATGACGTCACGACAGTGTCCGTAGTCCGTATGCCCGATTTTTTCCCTGGATGTCGGCTAAAAATTTCGCTGATTTCCATAGATTTATGAATGAGCACGGATTCATAATAATGGGGTACTCAAGTACTGGATTCCCCACAATATTTTCGTATCCTGGGGAAGGGAGGGGTGGACAAAGAATTCTGGACAAAAAATCCCCCAGAATAATTTTGTATCCTGGGAAGTGGGGGAGGGTAGAGAATTTCAGACAAACATTTCTATAATCAAAATTTCCCTAGATTTTTGTGATTAAAATGGGGGTAAACTTTCAGATGACTGTTCACAACGTGGGTCACGACTGTATGGGAAAAAATATTGTTTTGATTTGTATAATAATGATAAAAGGCTATTAAATGAAGATATAAAATCCCTTTTTCTAATAATATTTGGATATCATCTTCTTCTTCCGGATTGACTTTGAAATTTCACATAATAGAGGAAAACCCACTGTTGAAATCTTAAAAAATATTAGATAAACCATTAAAAATTAACTATTTTTTAATAAAAGACGAAATAGAGGGTTAATTGGATTTTTATTTAAAAAATATATGAATAGATTTAATTCAAATTATCACAAGGCAGTGTACACAAATTTACCAGCAAAATCCTTCGTACTCTCAAATTTCGGCATTTTTTTGCAAAACTCAATGTTGGGACTTTTTGTAAATGATTTCGTAAATATATATTACAAATGCTGTGGAAGATTACAAAAAAAAAAAAGATTTAAAGGATTCATAGTAACTTTTATAAACATTAGAAATAACCCCTCAAAATTAAAATTTTTAAAATTTTGAAGTGAATCCGAAAGAAGAAGAACGTATCAGAAATTTGAAAAATTTTAAACATTTCGTTTTGAACCCATTTGGCACCCTTTTATCACTCTTAAAATGCTTTCGTCGTATGGGATGACGGCTTTTTTTGCGTGAATACCGTAAAAGATTTCCAACGGGTCCCGTCTGGACATCCCCAATTTGGGTATGTTGTGAAGCTGAAGGTAACGGGGAGTGGAAGGAGATGGGGAAAAGGAAGCTGGGGAGTCGTATCTGGCTATTCAGATCTGGTCACCAAACTCAGTTAAAGCCATTTCAAGTTTCAATTCTGAATGGTGGTCTTACACCAACGCGATACTGAGAGAATCTTCCACTCTAGAACGTACTCCAAATATACATACTATACAGAGGCGGCTCTAGGGCTCCAGGTATGGGAGGTCATTTGAAAAAAAATTGTGAAATTACCTTTTTTTGATATTGTGAAAAATGCCGACATATTATTATCTATATCAATTTGAAGATAGGTATATAGGGTTATGAATCCGCAACTCAAATTACATGGGTATTATTTATAAATTGCAAAATCACTAAATAATTCATGTACTTGCTGGCACATCATTTTAAAGAGGGCACTTTTCAATATAGTTATGCACACCGATAGTATGTACCTACCTATGTATCTAAAATTTAAAAACAAAATTAGGTAGGTAGACTAGAAAAAATAGAAACCGGTAATATAAAAAAATTAAAAACAAAAATTGACTTTGAAACACACGTCCGCAGTCCCCTTTAACCCTAAAATGCCCAAAGATATTGGGTGAGAAAAGACATTTATCAATTTTATTTAAATTTAGACTTGCGTTTCAATTTGACGATGTTTTTTTTTGTGCATTTTTCAGCTACCTAACAAAAACAGATTTATTATTAAATTATATTAGATATTTTTTATCTATCTAATACACCACTACACAAGCAAAGGCCCCTTTCAAATGATTTACCTGTAACTAGATAATTAAATGTATAGAATCTGCTGTCACTTAGATTAGGAACCTAAAAAACGAACATTGTTTTAAAAGCTGTTTTCTATGTCCGTTGAAAAGTGATCATAATATAATAATTAATAATCTTTGAAAAGATCTACTTCTCAATGTGCCGCCAAACTAACTTTGAAACGTCGCCGATAACAACGTAAATAATTATTATTCCAAATCTTTCCCGAACTGTCCAAATACAATGGACGAAGCATGCGTGCAAAATGCAAACCGACCTATGTTGTATCGCCATCTCTTTCAACAACGCATAAGAGACGTAATGCTGTCTCCCTTCTACGACATTCGGTCATGTCCAAAACGTCGCTAGGGTTTCTATTGTACCTATACGCGGGAATTTTTACTCCAGGATAAAAACATAGTGCCATCGCGTTTATTGTATGGCGCGCATAGAGACAGAAGATGTCCTTCGCGGGGGCAAGTCAAAAATTGACCCAGGGATCTAAATATTGTGAGAATTGGAGCTTCCATTTGACACGATAGATGTCACTGCTCGTCATTCGGCGAGTCGTCGCCGCTAACTGCTACTATTTGGCTGTTCATTTCAAGTAAAGAATTTATTCCATAAAAAAATATTATTATAGTGTCTTATAATTTTGGGGGGTCAAACACCCATTGTCCTAAGGGGAGAGCCGCCACTGATACTATATATTGTTTTTCATTAATTAATTCTAAAATAACATAAATTGATCAAATAAAATTTATTTCCGCACGCCGGGATTCCATCCTGCGTCCTTCAAATTGCAGCTGACATTTACATTAATTCCGTGTTCTATGACATTTTGCATTGAAATTTTGAAAGCATTGTCCATCGCCCAGCAGTCAATAGCAGAGGCGTAGCTACCGCCGTATCAGCCGTATCAATGATATGGGGCCCCCGGGCTACAGGGGCCCCTAACGTGTGTAAGCAAAAAAAAGTAAAATGTTATGCGAAACATGTTCTTAAAGTGTCAACTTTTTTCGATAATTTAGAAAAAATATTTACTTTTTTAGCAATAGTATAAAACGCTGGGCAATGTTGAGTAACGATTCATTTGAAAAATATAATATTACCCTTAAAAAGGTATGTCCTACTAGATGGTCTTCAAAGACCGACGCTTTATTATAGATAAAGAAAAATTATTTATTAATCATGAAAACTTTGTACTAACTAAATTTAATTTCCCCTAAAAAAGATGAACGTGAAGAATGTTAAGTTTTAATTAACAATTTAGAGACTTATGATTTCTTGGTGCTTGTCACATTTTTTTCTTCACTATTTGAAATCATTAATCCTGTTTCTAAAGCTCTACAGCATGAAAATAACGACTTACAGAAAGCTAGTATTTTATTAAGAAATCTTTTGAATAGACTGAGCGAAATAAGAAATCAAAATTCATTCAATGGTTTGCTAAATGAGTCCAGAGATTTGGCAAAAGAGTAGGGGGTAACAATTGTCTTTAAAAATAAACGGCGAAAGATAACGAAGCGTTTTTTTGATGAGTTATCACAGGATGAGAGAATTTCAGACCCGGAATCATATTTCAAGGTCAATGTATACTATTGATGTTTAGATATATTAATTTCTCAAATTAAAAAAAATTTCAGAGCCTTTGTGACCTGAGTTATGTTATGTTCGAAGTATTACAATCGGAGAAACTCCTATCTTCTTCAAACGAAGTGATAAACGTTTCCGGATAACTGTCGGCTAAATACAGTAAAGACTTCTTCTTCGATGGCGCTACTGCCCATATCGAGCCTTAGCCTCCTACAACAGTCGCCTCCAACTCCTCCTGTCCTCAGCGGCTGAGGACAGGAGGAGTTGGATGCACTGCACAGTTACATGCCCAGCCCATCTCAACCTGAGGAGTCTCATATGTGCTGAGATGCTAGGGGCCTTATGTATGTCATACAATTCTGTATTGTGCCGGATGCGCCACTGTTCGCCCTCTTTCACGGGTCCGCATATTCTTCTCAGCACTTTTCTTTCAAAAGTATCCAGCATTTCAGACATCTTTACCGTCAGTGTCAGCGCCTCACATCCATATGCCAATACCGTTCTAACAATGGTCTTATATATGGTTATTTTGGTTTTTTCTGTGGACACTACGCGACTTAAACACTGGCAGCAAAGAAAAGTATGTTTTGTTGGCTGCTGTGATTCTCCTTCTGATTTCTACTGGGTCCTCATTGTTCTCTGTCAGACTGGAGCCCAGGTAGGTGAATTGATCGACCACTTTGTATGAGTAGTTGTCTTTAAATTGTGCACTACTTCTTCTTCTGTGTGAAGGGTTTCTGCTCTGTACCATCATTTTCGTTTTATCAACATTAACCCGCAGTCAATTAATGGCTGAGATTGATCTTCCGATAATGTTAATGTCATCCGCATATCCGACAACTTGACTGCTCTTGAAGCAAATATTGGAGCCAGTGTCTATTAGCGTTTTTCTTATTACATGTTCGAGCACAATGTTGAAGAGAGTGGGAGCCAGACCGTCCCCCTATTTTAGTCCCTGCGATACCTTGAATTCTTCCGACAGTTCTCCGTCGGTTTTGACCTTACATCTTGAGTATGACATTGTGGCTTTGATGAGCCTAACCAATTTAGGTGGGATCTGGAATTGAAGTAGTATGTCATATAAACACTCCCGATCTATGCTATCATATGCTTGCTTGAAATCTATGAATAGTTGGTGTACATCTACATATATCAAACTCCCAGCACTTTGCCAAGATCTGTCTGACGGTGAACAATTGGTCTGTTGTGGATCTACCTATGCGGAAGCCTGCTTGATACTCTCCCAGTAGGTTTTCTGCATACTTATCAATTCTTTGTTTCAGTATCATGGTGTAGATTTTATATGCTGTGCATAGAAGTGAAATGCCTCTATGATTTTTGCATTTTAATTTGTCACCTTTTTTGTGAATTGGGCATATTATGCTTATTTGCCATTTCTCTGGGATTTTTTCCAATTTCCATATTTTTGTTATTAAACTAAGTAACAGATTTTTCAGGTGCTCATGTCCATATTTGAACAACTCTGCCGGCAGGTTGTCTTTCCCAGGTGATTTGTTGTTTTTAAGTCTCTTTAGTGCAGCATTTATTTCTGACATTGTTGGTGGGTTCGCTGATTCTTCATTACTTGATTCAGTGGGGATGTTAGTAGGGTGGCTTCTCAGGTCGCTATTAGGGTTAAGAAGTTTATAGAAGTAGTTTTTCCATACTGTTTTAATTCGTTCCTTATCAGATATAATTGAACCATCAACGTCTTTGCATAGTGTTGTATTCGGTTTGAAACCCTTCTTGAAGAAGTTTACTCCCATATATGCCTCTCTAGTATTGTTATCAACAAAGTCCTGTTCCATTTTTAGCAGTATATCATTCAAGAATTTTCTTTTCTTTCCCCTTATCAGCTTATTCGTTTCTTTTCTCGTTTGTTCGTACGCCTGTCTTTTGTTTCTTGTTGACCTTTCCAAGTACTTCTTTCTGAGTGTATTCTTTTCAGCTGTCTTTCTTTCACACTCTTCATCAAACCAAGGGTTCCTGGGCTGTTTGGGCATGTTTCCGACACTATACAGTAAAGACATCTCAGTTAATCTTTATGAACAATTAATTGCTCTGAAAACATGCTTAAATTGCACCTGAAATTCAAAAAATTCATTCCATTAAGGAACTCGTGGAATTATTGCTGATAAAATTCAATAGCCTTGAATCCAGTTTTCCTGAGGTAATAACGGCATGCTTTCTATTCTTGACCCTTCCAGTTACAACCGCAACAGCTGAAAGAAGTTTTTCAAAATTAAAACTAATAAAAAATTATCTAAGGACTTCGATGGGACAGGAATGGCTATCAGACTTGTCACTATTGTCTATAGAGGCAGAAATTTTAGAAAAACTGAAGTCGTCTTCAGCTATAGATGCTTTAATAAATCAATTTGCCGAAAAAAAGGCAAGAAAAGCGTATATTTAATTTGAATTGTTGGGCTAGCTCAATTTCTAGAAGGAAGTGATAACTTATAATCAATAAATATTTATTTTAATTTAATGCAAGCATTTTTGTTTCTTTTGCGAGAAATCTTTACCCTTCATTTGGGCCCCCCAACTAATTTTGATACAGGGCCCCTTAAAGGCACGCTACGCCACTGGTCAATAGTCATAAAGGTGAATCCAATGGTTGTTTTCTTAAAAATATTCTAATTAAGCCTGTCCCAAAAGTTTACCAAAATATTGTGTTATGTCAAGATGAAGTAAGTATATGTAGAGTAGATACAGCATTTTGGCTTTGCAGCCCTCAGTCAATTCCATTCGTCGATTTATGTACGTCGAATGAACCTAATTTTGTTTAAAATTGTAATTGCAAAAAAATGACAGAACATTGCATCTTAAAGTATATCATTCTGCCAAACCAACCCCACAAAGGATGTTTGAGCTAAATGACTTAATTTTTGTTATTTTCATTGCAAACAACTACTAGCAACCAGTGGCGGCCGCTGCTCTGAAAATGTGGTGGTTCACTGATAATCCGTACCTATCAGATAACGCGTACTAAGCAACAATAGGTAAAAATGATTCCACTTATCTTATTTGGAGAGAAGGTCTATTCTAAGCTGTTTTAGAAGGGCGAAAACTTCTACATATCACTTTTAAATAAAAAAAATAATTTTTTTGTACAGATCTTTTTTCTGTACTAAGAAAATAGAAACAACACAAATTTTTCATAAATCAATCTTGAATTTCAACCCAAAAAACTCTTTTTTTTACAATGTTTAATTTATTTTATTTTATATTTCATAAAATAAAATAAATTTGAAAGTAGTGTAAGAAGAATATACGACGCAAATGTGAATGGTAGAAGAAGTCGGGGACGCCCGAGAAAGACATGGTACGATCAAGTGAATCAGACACTTGAGTCGGGTCATGTCAAAAGTCAGATTAATAGTAGAGAATGTATGAGACGATGTATGAATGTGAGTGAGACAAAGAGTGTGTGCCAAGACCGAGTTGTTTGGCGGTCCGTCCTCTCTGCCTACCTCTGCGGGGAAACGGCGTGATGGTTAGTTAGTTAGTTTTATATTTTATTGTAAACAGTATACACATAGTATTTATAAACAATGTATAAACAGTACGTGGGCAAAATTGTCAAAGTTACCTATAAAAAATTGAATCCCTTAATGATCTGCGTTTTATAATTTAAAACACAAATCAATAAAAAAGAAAATATATGTAAAGTTTAGGTATTGACTGTACCTTTTGATTAAAAAAAGAATTTAGCCGCAAATCCAAATTTAAGTTTGTATGATAAAGGCCGCCCGGTGGCACACGAATATAGCTTAATTTTTCATACATATTGCTGGCGTTGCGCGCTGGCGATGTTTGGGATATTCGGTACAAAAACATAATTCGTTCCGCGTGCAATCGGCCTGCACGCGGGGAACAAGGCAGCTTCGCGCGGAACTTATAGAATCCGCTCTCCCTGATTCATATTATATTAGGCATTATATTGGTAGGTGATGTTTTTAATGAGATTCATAGATTTTATATTTTTCAGTAAGATATTATAAAGTAATTTTAGGCGATATAATTTACCAGTGCTGCACACGAACGCACTGTGCAACCAGCCGCCCTTGCTAGCAACCACTTGCAACCATTTAAAATTTGGTGAAACGTTTGACGGAAAATTTTCAAATGTTTTTTTTAAACATGTCAAAAAATACGTATTTCATAATACCAAACGCTAAACTTTTAAATATATATTTGCCCAAATACAGAATATAAAATATTACCCAAATTACAAAAAATGGTAAATATTGTCAAAATAGAGACACGCTTAACGCTTAATACATTTTTATTTCAAAAACACTTATTAATATCAGTTAGATAATAATGGGAAGTATTTCAGTTTCCGAAATTGGAAAATAATGAATTTTAATAATTATTTTGTTAAAATTAAAATCGATTATTCACTTGGCGGCCATTGTCAAAGTTTTAAGGTATTTTTTTTTCTTCTCTTATTTTATCCAAAATATTAACCTATGACCCTAAAATAGGTTCGTTTGGGTTTAATTAAAAGAAGAAAAAAAAAACTATTTTAATATTACTATGTCAAAACATGGCGGGAAGAAAATATGTCAACATGTCTGTTTTTTAATGAAATATCTATTAAATGCATTAACATGAAACTGAAATACTTCCTTTTTTTTATTGTTATCAAGTTTAATTTGTAGAACTCCATTTTAATTTTTATTTATTTTATATATTCAATAATTTTATTATTAAATTAATAAAAACAGTTTATTTTTAAACAAGTTCTGCTGGTAATTATTATTACGCGTGACAGCTGTTTCGCCTTCTGAGGGCATTATCAAACTGTGGTCATGCCACATACAGACAATCTATTTATAGTATTTTTGGATAGGTTTGTACTATGACTCATTTCTAATTTCTGATTAAAAATGACTGAAATTATTAATGGTTATTATTTTCTCAATAACTGTTATTTCCCATTTCGACTGAAAGTCGTTAAACAATCTAATTGTGAGTCATTCACAAGTGTTGACTCATGGTTTTCTTTTCAAGTATAATTAGTTATTTAAAAATTGGTTTTGAATACATCTAAAAGCGGAGAGCGTATTATATTTTTTTGTTCATTTATTAAAATTGCTTTAGGATTATTATTATGTTTGTTAATTTCCAGCTGTTCTAAAAGATTAAGTTTACGTCCTTTATTTTGGATGTGTAAAGGAGTTGGCTTATTATCATCGCTAAGTGAGTGATTCTCATCTAGGAGATGCTTGGCAAATTGTGATTGAATTTTATTATTATTTTTAAATGATCGCATGTGTTCTTTGAATCTAATATTAAAAGACCGGCCAGTTTGTCCAATATAAACAGCGTTACATTCGTCACACTGGAGTTTATAAATGCCGCTATTTTTAAGTTCTTCTTTTTCAAAAATTTATTTCTTTTTTTTCTTTTGAAAAAGAAGAAATAAATTTATTAGATAAAGGCTTCAAATATAAAATAAATTCAGAAATCACTAAAAAACAAATTGAAAGTTTGGCTATTGATACAGAAATTTCTCTGTCTAAAGTTAAAAATAACGGCTTACCAAAACAAATTACCGCGGATATTTTGAGAAAAACTTTGAAATCGACCATTAAAAATAAGTACAACAATAAATAAACAGAAATATTAAATGATATTAAAAATAAAATTAAAGATCACGATCTCACAATTACTAAGGCGGATAAGGGGAATTCGGTAGTTATCTTAAACAAAATTGATTACATAAATAAAGTAGAAGCATTCTTAAAGCCAGAAGAATTTGAAATCTTAAAAAAGGATCCAACGGACAAAATTTCAGTTAACGTACGAAACGTAATTAATAATTGTAAATCAATATTTTCAAATAAATACGCCCGAAGAAGTGCAATGGTAATGAATCCAAGGGCTCCTGCACTTTACGGGCAACCCAAAATTCATAAAGTAAATATTCCTATCCGGCCGGTCGTTTCCTTTATAAATGCTCCAACAACATTACTCGCCAAAAAACTTAATTTTCTCTTCAAACATTATACTAAATTCTCTCCAAAACATAGTGTTAAAAATTCTCTGGAAGTTATTAATAAAATTCAAAACTTAGATCTCCCACATAACTGCCAATTTTTATCTTTAGACGTCGTAAGCCTTTTTAGCAATATCCCTATCCAAGAGTGCCTTAAAATCATTGAAGATATATTAGACAAATCTAACATAAACCCAATTATTAAAAATGACTTATTAGACCTATTTAAAATATGCATGGAAACCAATTACTTTTTATTTAATGATAAATTCTATCAACAAAACGACGGCTTGCCCATGGGGTCACCGCTGAGTCCACTTCTTGCTGAAATATTCATGGACTATATTGAAAATCAAATTTTAAACTCAATCTTTAGCAAATATATAATTTACTATGTGCGTTATGTTGACGACATTTTGATCTGTTAGAAAGGTACCAACAGACAATTAGACCTTTTTGTTACATTAGCTAACTCCATCAACCGTAAAATCTGCTTTACGGTTGAAAGAGAGTGTAATAATAAAATTAATTTTTTAGACTTAACAATCGGTAGAAAAAATAATAAACATACATTCGAAATTTTCCGTAAACCTACGTTTACTGATACGACCATTCATTCTAAATCATTACACCCATGGTCACATAAATTATCTGCCTATCACTCAATGATACACAGACTTACTAACATCCCTCTTGACAATAAAGCATACGAAAAAGAAAAAAATATAATTTTATCCATTGCAAAAAATAACGGCTTCAAGGTTAGTGATATTGATAAAATAATTAGTCATAAAAAATACAAAATTAACCTTAACTCAATTTACCCAGCGATTAATAATAAAACTAATAATAAATTTGCGTGTTTAGAATTTGCAGGACCTACATCTAATAAAATTGCTAAAATTCTCAAAAATTGTGGATTAGACATTGCCTTCCGCACTAATAATAATTTGGGATCATCTCTTAAAAATTCAAAAAGTAAAACACCCAAACTTAAAAATAGCGGCATTTATAAACTCCAGTGTGACGAATGTAACGCTGTTTATATTGGACAAACTGGCCGGTCTTTTAATATTAGATTCAAAGAACACATGCGATCATTTAAAAATAATAATAAAATTCAATCACAATTTGCCAAGCATCTCCTAGATGAGAATCACTCACTTAGCGATGATAATAAGCCAACTCCTTTACACATCCAAAATAAAGGACGTAAACTTAATCTTTTAGAACAGCTGGAAATTAACAAACATAATAATAATCCTAAAGCAATTTTAATAAATGAACAAAAAAATATAATACGCTCTCCGCTTTTAGATGTATTCAAAACCAATTTTTAAATAACTAATTATACTTGAAAAGAAAACCATGAGTCAACACTTGTGAATGACTCACAATTAGATTGTTTAACGACTTTCAGTCGAAATGGGAAATAACAGTTATTGAGAAAATAATAACCATTAATAATTACAGTCATTTTTAATCAGAAATTAGAAATGAGTCATAGTACAAACCTATCCAAAAATACTATAAATAGATTGTCTGTATGTGGCATGACCACAGTTTGATAATGCCCTCAGAAGGCGAAACAGCTGTCACGCGTAATAATAATTACCAGCAGAACTTGTTTAAAAATAAACTGTTTTTATTAATTTAATAATAAAATTATTGAATATATAAAATAAATAAAAATTAAAATGAAATACTTCCTTCCCATTATTATCTAACTGTATTTCTCATTTTACTCAGTATTTTAAAAATAACAAGTGCATATTAAGCGTGTCCTATTTTGTAAATATTTACCATAAATATTCAGAGACGAATAGAAAATAAGTTACATCAAAACCTGTAAACTTCTTCGAGAGGTCCGCTTTTAAAATGTTTTAGATAGATAAAAAAAACGAGTGTGCTTTAGACCACACGACTGAAGTAAAAATTCACTAACTTATGCCGTCCATTAACAATATAACAATAACAGGAATAAAAATATCCCTATCCCCTCAACATCCCCATCAACTCAACTCAACTCAACTCAACTCAACTTAAATCGATTAGAGTTTCGCTTTCATTATAGCGTTTTATATCGATTAGCTTTTCACTTTCATTAGCGTTCGAAAAATGTTTAAAGTCCCGTTCAAACATTTTCCCATTTTTCAATTTTCCCGAAAGAATTTTCAGAAAAAAAAACTAATTTCCAAACATGGAACATTTTCACCTTCACAAAATATCAAAAATGTGTCTTTAAAACAAATTTCCCAAACTATTTTCTGATTTCGAGAAGAATTCTTTCCTGAAAATTAAATTTTGCCGAATCAAGTTTTCCCAACATGAAAAGTTTCCAAAAATTTAAATAATAAATTCAAAAACATAAATGTCTCAATGTTAATACAAAAAAATCCGTACCAATTTTTCCAGAAGAATTTAAAAAAATAAATTATATATACATATAAGAATACTAGCTGGGTTACCCGGCTTCGCTCAGGACAATAAGATAGTGTTCTGGAATGTTGCACAATGATGTTCCCGATTCCCTATTCCTGATCATTCCACGACATACTCCGCCACTCTTTCCACAACTTTCTACAGCTCTATGGAACCTTCTAGAACTTTCCGGAAGACTGTTCTAGAAATTTCAAGAGGGCGAAACTTTCAGCCCTTATATCTTTAAAAGCACGCCCTTTAGGTAAAAACGGATACCCTTATTCCCTAGGGGGCATAGAGATCTACCACACCATATAACTCCCTTGATCGAACCGGGACTCGTTTCTGAGTTTTTGCGAACTGCACGTTTTTTTGGACTTTCTTTTATAATATATGCCATATTCAAATAAATAAAATGTTACTCCTTACATGTCCTTTCCCGTGCGTTCCCCTCCAGCGTTCCACTTCCACCTTCCCCACTACCACTCTCCCGCTCCCCCGTCCCGCCAACCCCCCTGGCACTGCATTTCTTGACTCCTCTCCCGCCCGGCCCGTAGCCGAAACTTTTTTCTAATACTAACAATTCTAAACTCGTGATATCTTTCTAATTAAATATCCGAATTGAAAAATTCAAAAAGTTAAATAAAGGTATTGAAGCTGTCTTGAATAAGAAGTAATTTATTTTGATAAGGATTAAAAACAAGATACAAATAAAGAGCCTTTTGAAGCAGCGACATTTAAATTAAATTTTTTAAATAAAATAATACTTATTGTGGCATAACCATAATAGTTAGACATATGCTATCGCTACCTTTTTTGTAAATAATGATGTGTTCTATAAAGTCGTAGTACATTATTTTATTCTATCATCAATAGTTTTCGCAACGCACGCGATTTAAAGAATATTTTAGGTAATTTTTTTACACCCTGGGCTACATTATTGAAGTTTTAGTAAGGATGCCTATTTTTTTTTGAAAATATAATATAGCCTATGTCACCCAGGGATAGTGTAGCTTCCCGGAAATCGGTTCAGTAGTTTCGGAGCCTATTCGATGCAAACAAACACACAAACAAACAGACAAACAAATATTACCTCTTTATATAGTGTAGTAGATAGTAGATAGATAAATATATGTTTATTAAAAAAAATATATTTCCCAACATGGAACATTTCCAAACTTCACATAATTTCAAAAAGATAACTGTCTATAAAAAAAAAATTCCCACCAATTTTCAGTTTTGCCCAGAAGAATTTTTTTCAGTAAAAATCGAATTTTCTAGGATCAAAAATTTCCCAACATGAAAAGTTTCCAAATTTCACAGATAAGTTTCAAATGTTTTACAAAAAAGAAAAGAAGGAAAAGAATTTTTTTCAGTAAAAAATACAATTTTCCAGGATCAAAAATTTCCCAACATGAAAAGTTTCCAAATTTCACTTTTGACAAATTTTCTGAACTGAAATTTTCCCGGAGTTTTTTTTTTCAGAAAAACCTTTTTTTTTAATAAAAATTACCCAACATGGAAAATTCTCAAACATAATATCAAAAAGATGTCTTTAAAAAAATATCCAGACTAAAACAATTACAACATTCCAGTACGATCTGTCAAATCGGAATAATATATATATTTTTTTTAAAGCGAAAATCAATCATTTCCTGGTTACGAATAACCCAATAATATTTGAAAATCTCCTACTACTACCACAAAAAGCGGAAAATGCAAGGGCGGATCCACCGTTGTGGGCACGATGGGCATGCCCACAACCCTAATAGACTTGTAACGTCACACTTTCACGGTCTATTGAGATCGATAGGCTGATGATAATAAAAGCTATGCCTTAATAAAATTAAGCTACCGCAGAGAGATCGTTTTCTACTCTTTGCAGAATAAAATGCTGGTTGCGTGCCTCAATGGCACAGGAAAGATTATCCGGACTAGCTTTCCTAAATATACACAAAGATGTGAACCTGGATATCGATTAAATTATCAACGTTTTCGCGAAAAAGAAACGTAAGCTTGAATTAATAATTTAAGTAAGCACCTAAGTAAAGTTATTTAATGTAAAATGTTTCCTAGAGTTTAATTCAATTTGATATCCTTTGAAGATGTAAAAAATGTATAAAAATCGGTTCAGTAGTTGTATTGGTAGCTAATTAAGTCTCACCTGGAATCGAACTTGTGATGCCCGGGTGGATCCAAACACGATGCCAACTCAGCCACTGAACGGTCGCGGTAGAGGTACCTATGTTGTCCTATATGGCTAATTACAACAGTAGACCAAGGGCCACTGAATTTGAACAATTCATCAAATTTCTAAGTTAAATTTTATAGTTCTGTGTAGGTTCTATAAGTTGTATTATGTAGCATAGGCTTTATTTAAAACCTATATAGTGAGATAAACATTACCATTTTGCAGCCAAATTCGACGTTTCTTACCAATATTCGTGTGAAATTTTCAGTTTAAATCTCCCGCCAATGTCACCTGGCAGTTCCAAAAGCATCTGTCAGGCGGCGTTGCGTTGCACGGCGTCATGACGCTAACAATTATGCGCCATTAGCATTTATTTTGCGAAGGTCAAACACGTTTGTTTTTGTTTTGAAACATCAAAATACCGTAAAATTGTTATTCTGCAGTATTTTGCGCAAAATTTATAATTTCGAAGACATTTTTTTTAACAGTTATACTGTTCGAATTCCGAAATTATATTCCAGTTTCGTGTGTTTTTTGTTTTTGTGTTTTGTTTTTGTTTGTGATGTCGAATTCGGGAAGTTCGGATCGCGAAGCCGAGATTTCGAGGGCGGACGTTATGAAGATAATTCATACAGACACGCGGGGCAAACGTTCAAGGGTCTGCGGTGATGCCAAGAGGCAGAAGGTATGTGAGCCCACAACCGGCGACCCGCGAATTGACGTGCTCACAACGCAAATGTCCCAGATGCAGGAAATGTTGCGTCTATTGTTGGAGAAGCGGGCGGATGTCCCTATCCGTGACGCCTCGGAAGACGACGACAGCATCTCCCTGGACACCCCCGCGTCGCTCCGGGAGGAATTGGCGAGGGAAGCCGACAGAGATGAAGGGATGGGTCTCACCTGTCCTCTGCCGTCTCGTGCCTTGGATCTCGGGGAGTGGACGACTGAACTAAAGCAGCCGAAGATACCGTTGGCCGACCCAGGGAGGGTGAAAAGGGTAGAGCTCCTTCAGCATCTGGGGACGGCCAACTGGAACAACGTCCGCTACCTCGAGATCCAGAAGTCGTACGCAGCAACCCCTCTCTTCTCAATGTTGACATTGAACCCGGAGTTGAAGCGTGTAGCCCAGGAAGAATCGGCCAGTACGTCAACGGACTCCTTCTGCGGATCCCTGACCAATGCGCTTTCGCTACATGCCGATCTCTTGAAGGGCTCCCTGCAGGAGCTGGTCAACTGGAGCGCGGAACCGGGCACGAAGCTGAGCACTTCCACTCTTTATGAGAAAGTTCAGTCTCTCTTCGCCGCGGGGTCCGAGTCCCAGAAGGTGTCTAAAGACATCATGCAGATGGTCTGCGGAAAACGGGCAAGCCACATTGAGTACCGAAGAGAGGGGGTTTTGCGGAGCATCAGCGACGGGTTCGTTAGAGACGCCATAAGAAAGATCCCACCCACATCTGAATATCTCTTCGATCCAAGCATCCTGTCGGCGCAGCTGGATAGGTTGGGAGGAGTGATGAAGTGCTTCGCTCCTCAGCCTAGCACATCGCGACCTGCTCCACCCGTTAAGCCCGTTGCAGTGCAGAACTTGCAGCCCTTTCGTCCCAGAATGCAGCAGGGGAGGACTATCGCGAGAAGGGAGCAGCCAGAGAGCCGAGGTCAGGAACCAGCCCGTAGAACTGCAAAAGCTTTCATTCGCCGAGATAGGTTTAGGCCCAAGGAAAGGGCGGGGAAGTCCGATCGTAAGAGGTTTTAAACAAGGCCCCTCTTTTCAGGGGGGTCAGTTGAGCTCATTCACAGGTAGGTGGAGGAACCTTGGCGCCCCTACTATCATCCTTAAGATGTTAGAGGGCTACCGGATTCCATTTTCTTCAAAACCTCCACTGAGTAATCATATTGATTTATTTAATTCCCCGTTCGCTACTAAGACTTCCGTGGCAATGACGGAACAAATTGAAAAACTCAAGGCCCTTAAAGTTTTAGAGTCGGCACCTGCCCCTCCCTCATTTATTTCTAACATGTTTCTCGTCCCCAAATCAGATGGTTCAAAGAGACCGGTCTTTAACTTAAAGTATTTAAACAACTTTTTGACTATTAGTAAATTTCGTCTGGTAAACGTTTATCGAGTTCCTACTTTTCTACAACCGAATGACTGGATGGTTAAGATAGACCTAACGCACGCTTATTTCCATGTGCCTGTGAGTGAGCATCATAGATGTTTCCTTAGACTCATCTATAGGAATGAACTCCTGCAGATGACATCTCTCCCCTTTGGCCTGGCCACCTCACCTAAGGCATTCGCTACCATCACTAACTGGGTAGCGCAGGAATTGCGGAAGAGAGGGATGAGAATTATAGTATATTTGGATGATTTTTTATTAGTAAACCAATGCCTGCTTACTTTAAAGCGCCAATCTGGCGAAATGGTGGAGTTTTTACAAGAATTGGGATGGCAGATACAATTTGACAAATCAATTCTGGAACCATCACAACAAGTCCAATTTCTTGGTATCAGCTGGAATACTGTAACTAACGAAAAGTCTCTCCCTCAGAACAAGGTTTTAGCCCTATCTTATCTGTTAAAGGGTTTGATTCAGACAGGAAGGTGGTCACTAAATAAGGGGCGCAGCCTCCTGGGCTCCTTAAACTTTGCTAGTTTTGCAGTTCCAAGAGGCAGACTCAACAGCCGATATATACAAAAAGGGTGCTTAGAACTCAGACACTACCACCCTTGGAAGTTATCACCGATTCCTGCAGCTGCCGCTCGGGAATTGAGATGGTGGGTTCGATCGCTCACCCTGACGTCACCTATACATCTGCCGCTGTTTGAGCATTACCTGACAACCGATGCCTCGGATCAGGGCTGGGGTGCCCAGTTAGACGAGAGACTTCCCAGCGGTGTGTGGACTGAAGATCAGCTAAATCTTCACTCCAATCTGAAGGAGATGCTCGCCGTGTTGGCTGCCTTGTCTCCTCACGCGCTTGAGCTATCCGGCTCGGGTCTTCTGATCCAGTCGGATAACAAGTCTGTCGTATCTTACCTCCGCAAGGAGGGTGGTACCAGGTCGACTCAACTCCTGAACTGTACTCGGCTAGTGCTAGATGTGTTGGACAAACACTGTATCTCCATGACAGCACAATACTTACCAGGTCGTTTCAATGAAGTAGCGGACTGTCTATCTCGTCATCGTGCTGTACCCGAATGGCACTTGCTGCCCTCTTTTACAGAGGTAGCTTTCAGAAAATGGGGACGACCCGAGATAGACCTCTTTGGCTCTAAGACAGCACACGTGGTTCAAAGGTATGTTTCTCTTGATTTTCAGGACGACAAAGCAGACTACCACAACGCTTGGAGCAGGGACTGGGACTATCAGCTGGCTTGGATTTTCCCTCCCCCGTGCCTCTTGCCCAGGGTTCTTTGCCACCTAAACAGTGCAAAGGGATTGTATCTGGTAGTGGCTCCTCGTTGGGAGAGGGCATTTTGGAGAGCGGATCTGAAGTGTCGGGCCCTAGGTCCACCTCTCACGATTCACAATCTAGAAAAAGCCGTGATAGACACCAGGACCAACAACCCTCCTCCTCAAGTAGAGTCCTTCATTCTGGAGATTTGGCTTTGTGGGGGTGGGACAAAAACCTAAAAAGCTGGTCAACTCAGCAGAAGGAGCTTCTTAGATTTGGGTGGAGAAGTTCTACCCTTCGCACTTATGCTCCGGCATGGCGGAGGTGGCAGCACTGGGCGTCGGAAAATCAGCTCGATGCCATACGTCCCAAAGCGGAGGACCTGGCCAGGTTCCTAGCCGACCTACACATCAGAGAAAAGCTATCGCTGAGTACCATTTTAGTGCATAAGTCAGTGGTGTGTACCTTAGGCTCTCCAGAGGACAATAGAAAGCTGAACTCCAATCCGATAGTGAAGAAGATACTAAAAGGGATATCTTTAGCTAGAATAAAGCCTTCGAGGCCACCCATTTGGGACCCGAGGATTGTTTCATCATGGCTGGAGAAGAATTTGCCTCAACACATAACTCTCTTTGAAGCATCAAGAAGAGCAGCCACAATCTTACTTTTGGCATCAGGGCGCCGAGTCCACGATCTCACCTTGCTCCACTGCACAGCTGAAAGACTGTCAGTGGACAGTGAAGGCATCTCCATTTGGCCAGTGTTTGGTGCCAAGACGGATTCGGCAGACTGGCAGCAATCAGGGTGGAAGCTGGCTCGCTCTGAGACAAGGAACATAGACCCCGTCTATTGGACAGAGAAGGTCATAGAACTGTCAAGGGAACGGAGAACGCAGGCGATACTTCCTAATCTATTTATTACAACTTGTGGAGCGGCGAAGGCGGCCTCCAGGGCAGTAATTGCAGGTTGGATTAGGACAGTCCTCAGGGATGCCGGCATAGAGGATCCACCTGGCAGCATCCGTTCAGCGGTGGCATCTCTGAACTGGTTGCAGAAGTATAAACTGGATGATATACTGTCACGTGGCAACTGGAGAACTCCTAATACCTTTGCCAAGTTCTATAGAAGGGAAATTGCAGAATCGGTTGGCCGAATCAACACTGACCCATCCGTTGCTGACCTTTTTCAACCTCTGTAACTGGTTAGCTCATTTCTAGAAGCCTTGCCTCTATTTCTAACATATAAATATTATACCTAATTGATTCACATTAGCATCATGTCACCAGGCGATAACAAACAATATCTCACTATATAGGTTTTAAATAAAGCCTATGCTACATAATGAAAAAGTTTTACCTTACAATAAAACTTATATTATGTACTTAGCTTTATTTAAAACCTAGGCAAGGGTTGCCTGATGAGATCTAATGGCGCATAATTGTTAGCGTCATGACGCCGTGCAACGCAACGCCGCCTGACAGATGCTTTTGGAACTGCCAGGTGACATTGGCGGGAGATTTAAACTGAAAATTTCACACGAATATTGGTAAGAAACGTCGAATTTGGCTGCAAAATGGTAATGTTTATCTCACTATATAGGTTTTAAATAAAGCTAAGTACATAATATAAGTTTTATTGTAAGGTAAAACTTTTTCATTATTATATCAACTTAGGCCAGTTGCTTCACGGAACTGAAATAATAACAGAACTTGAAAATAAAACTCTCACAGAACATGAAAATTAACTTCGAAATCTGAAGAATTATTCAAAATTCTTTGAAACAGCTCGTCCTTAGCATCGGCTACACGTAGCGTTAAAAGCGCGAGCACTTATCTGTTGCACCGCAAGCGCTTACGTGTTGCACCGACACACTTGCTATAAAAGATTTCTTCCTATGGTAGGAGAAGGGGTCAGTTCAATTAGGGAGCTGCCGCCAAATATCATTTCTTTATACTGGATCTGTCAACTTGACAGCTGTCATCCGCATGTTTACGTATGTTGACCCCTGTCTTATTTACGGAGGAGAGGGGGTCGCATAACTTTTCTAATATTGCGTGAGCAGCGGTTACGTCGTATAACGTTGAGCTTAGAGCGCATCATCAAATTGACTGATGAAGGTATTTGGATCACAATTCGGGTGCCCTCGGAACAAGGTGGAATGGATAACATACATATATGCTCAGTATATATTCCTAGAAATCTTCGATTTAATTCTCAATTGCTCAATTTCTCCACGCAACTTAATCAAAAAATGTTGTCGTTGCCGGCTGATAAATTCATAATTCTTGGTGATTTTAACTTACCGGAAATTAAATGGACCCTAAATGATCATAACTCATATCTTATTCCTGAAGAATATCAGTCTACGATTAGTTCACAGTTCATAGATTATCTGTCTTTCTCTGGCCTACAACAATTTAACAGTTTCACTAATGCTAATGAAAGAATACTAGACCTTATCTTATCTAATATAAATCTGAAAGTCTTATTGCCTGAATTACCTTTAGTTCCAGAAGACATACACCACAAAGCGTTACATGTTGACTTACCTTTCAATATCTTATCCACGCTTGTACATAACAAATCTCAAAAATACATATTCGCCAAAGGAAACTATGATGAAATCAATACTCGCTTATCTAACATTGACTGGCCTACAAAACTTAATAACACTGATATAGATATAGCAATCAAGACATTTTATAATGAATTAAACATTGTTATAAATCAATTTATACCTAGCAAATTTATTCAAGTACTAAAGTATCCACCATGGTACTCACCTGCCCTCATTAAAATAACAAGAGAAAAACGTAAATATCTATCGAAATTCAAGAAATATAATAATCCATCTGATTACGAAGCTTTCTCAATTCTACGAATAAGGCAAAAAAATATGTCCAAAGAGTGTCACCAAAATTTTGTTCTCAATGCAGAACGGAATATTCATCGAAATTCTAAATCTCTCTTTTCGTACATAAAATCTAAACATACAACATCATCCATTCCTAGTACTATGAATTATCAAAACGAAATTGCTCATACCGGTCAAGAAATTTCGCAGCTGTTCTCGTCGTTCTTTTATTCAGTATACGAGAAATGTGATGTCCCCAATGTAAACTCTCATGCAGACCACAGCGTTGCCGAAATTAGTGATTTAGAGATTAGTTATGATTTGAAGTACATAAACCAAATCGATTCTAGCAAAGGTGCTGGTCCAGATGGAATTCCACCTATATTTATCTCCAAATGCTCAAAGAATTTAGCGTATCCATTATTAATATTATTTAAACGTTCGTTACAAACGGGTAAATTTCCTTCTATGTGGAAACAAGCATTTGTAACCCCAATATACAAGTCCGGTCCGCGAAATCTTGTACAAAATTACAGGCCAATATCCAAACTATCAATTTTCTCAAAATTATTCGAAAAACTTGCAGCAGACCAAATCTCCAACGGATTAAAGAACATTCTTAGTGAACACCAACATGGCTTCAGAAGCGGTAAATCCGTCACTACTAACTTAGCTTGTTTTACGAACTTTATACTTCATAATATGGATAAGCGTATTCAAACTGATGCCATTTATACAGATTACAGCAAGGTGTTCGATAAAATTAACCGTTCCATTTTGTTTAGAAAACTAAAACTCGCGGGTATCCATGGAGATCTACTAAGATGGCTAGACTCATATATCAGAAACCGTTCGCAAGCTGTTGTGCTAAGTGGTTTCAAATCAAATTGGGTCAATATTACATCAGGAGTTCCACAAGGATCAATTTTGGGTCCTCTCCTGTTTAATATCTATATTAATGACATTACAAGTTGTTTTAAACACTGCAAGGCAATTTTATATACAGACGATATGAAACTATACCTTCCAATCGATGATATCGCGTGCTGATTAAAAATACAGGAGGACCTTAATAATCTCAGCGAATATTGCAAAATTAACTGCTTGTTCCTAAACATAGATAAATGTTACTCAATATCGTTTACGAGAAATAGGACCAAAATAATATTTAAATATTCAATAAACAATGTCGATATTAAAATAAAAGAATCAGTTCGGGACCTGGGTGTTACCTTAGATTCCAAACTTACATTCCAATTACATATTAATAACATTGTCACTAAAGCCACCCAAATGTTAGGATTTATACTACGAACATCAAAACTATTTTATTTTCTCGATACATTTATTTTGTTTTATTATACCTATGTTCGTCCGCACCTAGAACACGCCTCACAAATTTGGAATCCAAGATATATAACATATGTTCATAGAATAGAACGTGTTCAGGAAAAATTTCTCTCCTACATAAATTTTCGGTTGTTTTATGCATTCCAATCAAATGAAGATATTCGTCAATTCTTTAAAATCCCGAAATTAAATTGTAGGAGAATTATTTCTGATCAATTGTTATTGTACAGAATCCTAAATAATACGATATCTTCCCCGTATCTTTTACAAAAAATAGATATTAGAGTTCCTGGTCGCAATGGCAGAAATGTATCCCTTTTTTATAACAGCCGCTCCAACACCAACTTCTTACAAAATGAATTCATACATCGAGCCTGCCACTATCATAACACACACCTCACATATACAGACATCTTCAATATAACTTTCAACAAATTCAAAGCAACACTATCAGATAAATGTAATGCATCACAACACACCACTTAACATCCATATTTATATTTATTTATTATATTATTTATTATATTATTAATCAGATTCCTTTTCCTAATTTGCAATATATTTTCATATTCCCTAATTACATACAAATCATCCATATACTCCTATAAGATCATAAGCTTACCCTTTATTGTGTTTTTCTATATTTTATCATGCATATTTAAGTATTTAGCGTCTCCTAACTATTTTTTTTTCTTAGTTTTTCTTTATGTTTAATTTAGCTTCTCTTAACTATTTTTTTCTTAGTTTTTCTTTATGTTTTTCTTGTCAGCGAAAAAAAAAAACAAATTTTATCAGCGAAAACATGTTTTTAGGCTTACTGTTTTATTTTAGCACTCTATATTTTTATGTATCTTTGTAAAGCTGTTTGTTTTCCAAATAAAGATTATTATTATTATTATTTATCATCTACTTAGCTGAGCGGAACTGCATGGGATTGCAGCGCAGTATCGCACGTGATATTGTGCATGCGGTGATCTTTCATAGCTAAGTCTGTCGGCCCTATCAAGATGTTAATGGATAGGCTGGAGTTTGAAAGGGGGATGGGGTTATAGGGCGTAATTTGCAAACAAAACAAATTTAATAACAGGTCATTTAAATATATTTTGTTGGTTATTTATAAACATTTAAATTCATCTTTACACTCTTTCTAATTTCCAAGATTTCTAGTTTGTCTAAATGGATACCATTAACTTTACAATGCAGCAACTATTCCATTATTAACCCGCCACTGGTGATGTGAATTTGACTTGTATCGTTGGTGACCCCGGTCTCATGCACCGGGGTGTTTGACTACCAGTTTTTCAATAATTTGCTGTTCATGCTACTTTTCATTGGAAAGTTTATAAAATTATATCTTTTTCTGTCAATAAACCATAGGTATTCCTAAAATCAATTCTCTTTTATTAACATAACACAATATCTTTAGATGCATTAAAATTATGAGATATTTTAACAATATTTATTTAAACCCAATAATCTTAATCTTAAATATTTAACGAAAAAATCAGTCTTCGTCAGTCTTATGACATAAGAAACATAAAATAAAAAAAACGAGTGTGCTTTAGACCACACGACTGAAGTAAAACTTCACTAACTTATGCCGTCCATTAACAATATAACAATAACAGGATTAAAAATATCCCCATCCCCTCAACATCCCCATCAACTCAGCTCTCAGCTCTCAGCTCTCAGCTCTCAACTCAATTCAACTCAACTCAACTCATATCATTGATTAGCGTTTCACATTGATAAGTGTTTCATATTGATTAGCGTTTCACATTTTTTCGTAACGTTTCATAACGTATTCATCATTTTACCCCCAAGTTTCGAGCGTGCGTAAAGAAGTTTTACTTCAATAAAAAAAAACATAAATGATAATACTTGTGATTTTTATTTTATCTTCTAAAATTACACAATAACCATTTGATTACTTAGTTGGTAATGCCGGTCTAACGCACCGGGTTGGCGCCAAAACTCTATAATGTGCACTCGCGTTGCTGTCGCGGGGTATACTGGCGGTGGGGGGCGTGGAATAAGGCAGCTACTCAAAATCGCAGTGTGATTCGATGAATGGTAAAAAAAAAATTCCACTTTTTCGAATTACCCGGTCTCACAGACATATACGTCACCAATGGCGGGTTAAAATCAAAAATATGATACGTCTCCAATAAATCCTTCTCACTCCCACCTATCTATCCACATCTTGTATATTGTTGTAACTAGTTTTAAGTAAACATTGCTCTAGAAACATCTTATTTTATTAAACAACTAGCTTGTACCCCCGGCTTCGCTCGTATATTCGCCCCCTCCCTCCCCCAACCCTCCCCTACTTCCCCCCCTTCCCCCACCCCTTCCACCAATCAATCAAAAATCAAATACGCGCCGTTTCGCATTCATAATATTAGTATAGCTGTTGGCTTAGGTCAAAATGTAGATTAGTACCTATTTTATATTTATACACTAAATATTCATATAAGAATATTCATATTTGAATTTTTGCTATCAAAAAAATCTCCATAGTAACCTAAACAAATAACAAAATTACAGCCCACGTCAAACAATTACTTACCGACAATAAACGTATAATAAATAATTTCATTACGCCACGGCTTATTCATAACGCCAGAGCTTGCCAATATATATAGCCTATTTTTCTCGCAAATAATGTAGCTTTCTATTAGTGAAAGAATTTTTAAAATCCATTCAGTATTTTTTGAGTAAAAGAGTAACAAACATCCGTACAACCTTTGCCTTCATAATATTAGTAGGATAAAAGAGATTAAAACTACATACTTATTTTATTATTTTTTAGTGTAGAAAAAAATATTTGTCATTGAAATAGTGAAGTTGCTTTGGACAAATTGTATAATTCTGATAATTGCAAATTATCTAAAAAATCGCAGGACTTGAAAGGTTTTTGTTTTCATCCATAAACTTATTTATTTAAAATAAAATAAAACATATTTGTAATGGTTTTAGATAAAATTGAAGACAAGAGGTTTTGCCACTTTAATAAAGCGTTCAAAATTAAAATATAATTATCAACATTGATACGTCCACAAAAACAATAAAAAAAAACGAGTGTGCTTTAGACCACACTACTGCAGTAAAACTTCACTAACTTATGCCGTCCATTAACAATATAACAATAACAGGAATAAAAATATCCCCATCCCCTCAACATCCCCACCAACTCAACTCAACTCAACTCTCAACTCTCAGCTCTCAGCTCTCAGAATTTTTTTTAAATGTTACATAAAATATTATTATTATTTTTTTTAATCCAAATACACCAGGCCGATACCGAGAGTATCTTCCACTCTGGAACGTGCCGCAAATATACTATATATTATTTTAAATGAATTAATTGTGAAATAACACAAATTAATCAATTAAAATTTATTTGCCAACGCCCGTATTCGATCCCGCGACATTCGGATTGCTAGTCAAAAGCCTTACCGCTAGACCACGCCGGCCGTCATGGTTTATAGTTAAGCAGATAGGTATTTAAGTATCTGCTATAGGAAATTAGAAACATACAAACACATTCACAAGTGTGTTATTTTATCTAATCTTAAAAATAAGACAATAAATAGAATTCTGAGTCATCAATGTGCTGTAGTAAGCAGACATCTCACATCTGAATAAACACTGAGAATCTGTGAAATATAAACACTACTACTGCTGAATCCACAGAAGATTAGACAGTACACAATCATGGTAAAATTTTTATACCAAAAAATGTGTCAATCAACATTGTGCCATTATTTTAGCTAGAATTTGAGTAAATTTTACTAACACAACACAACACTGATAACGAGACTCATTTTTTTACATCAGCAGCAATTCTTACATCGCTTCAAATTCTGAAACATGTTTAAAAAAAAAAATATATTGTTTTTTAAATGCCATTGTTATTCACCAGGTATGTTCCGGCGGCTTGTTTGAAAAACAGGTGAAAATAAATCAAAGCAAAAAATAAATAAATATACAAACATGGCGGATTCGCCAGAACCGTCTGAATCCAAAGATGATTTCCTCACGGCATGCAGACAATGCGACGCGTCCAGTACCAGGCAGGGTATATTTGATGCACTGGTGGGAGCAGTTTGTAGAGGAGACTGGAATAAGATCCAAGGCTTGTATCTGTCTCTCCAGCGGGAAGACAGAGGAACATCTATTCATTATAACTACAGTCTGGTCACCATGGCTTGCAAGCACAAGCAGACCCAAATACTCAAGTTCCTGGTGAGCGAGATTGAGGTATTAACATCACAGACACTTCCGAGTGAAGACGAAATCATCGCCTGCTGGAGATCCACAGATGAAGGACACAATTCGGTGTATTACGCCATCCGCTCTGGCAGTGTGGAGCTGCTCGATACGCTTCTCGGTCTGTGGCCCAATTCCCATCCAGAACTACTGGATCAACTACTGTCAGAGTCTTATGCGGAACTAAAACTACTGAATATTCTCTTGACGGATGAGATAGAGGAGTGTGTTCAGTACAAGCTGATAGACCTGCGATTCTTCATTACGCAAAATGTAGAACCGACTATCTCTAAAACTAATGAAATGGAAGAATTAATAAAACGAATAAAACTGCAGGTACAAGTTCTTCTTCAAAATATCACAGTTCTTACAACAAAATATTCAACGGAGAAGGTAGACGAAACGTTTATTTATATTGCTAAGTTTATAGCGCTAAATATACATATTTTAAAGCAACAAGTAATGTCTACTTACAAAGCTGTTCCTTGGGAGGAGATGGAGTTTTGTCTGTTGTGCTTTATAGTTGCCCAAACTCGGCGCCAAGAAATCAACGTGTACTACCTTTCCATACTGCGGAGGGAGAGGTTACTACAGCACTTGCTCCGATTCTCCAAGACCATGATAACGCTGGATATTTCCAAACTCAATGACGGCGTGAGATCTCGCCGCGACCGAGTCGTAGAAGTTATCATCAACGAATCGAAGTCCGAGTTGAAGACGGATTGTTCACTCCAGGACTTGTATGATGATTTCAAACAGGTGCGAGACTTGACCTCCCTAGATATTATGTCGAGAAGTATCAAGATGGCTTTGCGGGCAGACTCGGCAACTCGGGAGGGGCAGCTGAGCATCAAGAGGGCACTGCAGGTGGTGGGGGAGTACCTGAAGAATACTGTGAGCAGCCCCAACCTGTCCACTGACGTCAGCGAGCTGCTGCTGATGTTCGCCCCCAAGCAGACCAGGGACATCCTTCAGACTGTACGCGACTCTTTATCGCATTTACACTCTCCCCTGCGCGATGATCTCAAATTATATTACCAAATACAAAATGATCTTAAAAAAATTGGTAACGCGATAAATGATATATTGTATGGAAACAAAATTAATATTTTAAAACGCTTCACTTTTGTTGAAATTGTTAAATGTGAAAATATTTACGAAACACAAAAAATCTTAAAAATATTTAGTAATCTTACAAATGTCGATACGAATCAGTTGATGAAAATTGATGATGAAGTAATTAGAGAAGATCAGCTGATCGAAGATCTTCTTTTAGAAATAGATATGCATATACTTGACCAAACCCGTGAGGAGACTAAAATCCTAGACGAGTTACGGGTAATGCTAAATGAATTTATGTTCGTAAATAAAAGTAAACAAGAAGAATACACTAAGATAATATCAGATCTCCAAAGGCTCAGCCAAAAAACTTTTTCCACAAAATGCGAGATGAAAAGATATATGTACTACTACATTGATGAATATGAAATTGACAACAAATCCCCTATCGATGAAACCGCAAAACTATCACCTGGTAATAATCATTTATCGGAAAGAAAACAAAATGTTTTCCTTGAAATGATATTACAGTTCAGGGAAGAGATTTTCCTGAGACACAACCCCAAACTGACAGACAGAATTAAAGAGATAATTTGTAAAATTATTGTGATAACTTGGCGTGATAAAAGAAACATCAATTGGATCGATGACTTCAGGGAGAAACTCTCTCCGGGGGAGAGTCAACGCAAACGAAAGAAATCAAAGAAGACGATCATCAACTGCGACAGGGGCGAATTGGACAAACAGCTACAGAAGAACCTAACTGAGCTCAGGGATATTATAGAAACAGCCAGAAAAGATATAGCGTTCTGCAATCAACTTGTCGGGCCCGTGAAGGTTAACAAAAAAACATCTGCTATCGAGATACTGATGCTGGACATCATGTCCTTGGTAGATGACGACTATCTGCCTAATAATGTGCTTTATCTGCAAGACAGCGTGCCCCTGTTGAGTGGGAGATGTTTGCGGAATTACTTGGCACACGGGAACGCCTTGGTTGACAGCATATCGCTCGCCGATTCTTTATCCGTTGTACTCTTGAACGCTATGAAACTGACTCTGCCAGAAACAAAAAATGATCTTGTTTTAAATAAGAAAAAAATGGGTCAAGTACCGTCAACTGACATTCAACAATTTGTAAGCAATTTTGAAAAGGGCTTACTAACTATCAAAAAATATAAAGAAATGTGTACAGTTTTGGTCCAAGGAAACCTCGAGAGTTTAGAAAAGTGTTTTGCAGAAGGAGCAGACGCAAATGCTAGAAATAATTTGAATTGGTCGACCACGCTGCATGTGGCCGCACAAGGATCTAATTTAGAAGTCATACGAGCTCTGATTGCAAGGAACGTGAACACCGATGCTTTAGATATAGATGGCCAGAGTCCACTGCATGTGGCAGCGGCTTTCGGTAGGGACAGTGTTGTTAAGATCCTTATTGGAGAAGCGGGATTCAGTGTTGATCACGCCGATAACTACGGAAGGACACCCTTACACTTGGCTGTTACTAAAGGCTACGAGAAAACTGTTCTAACATTGTTGACTTTGGGAGCTAAGCCTACCACTAAAGATCATGCTTATCAAACGCCTTTACATTACGCGGTACAAACTAACAATTTAGAAATAGTCAAAGTTCTTCTAGAGAAAGATGCAACCGTCGATGACAATAAAAGTAACGGCGGATGTACCGCCCTTCACAAAGCTGCGGAATGCGGCCACATAGAGCTGGTGCAGTACCTAATGCAGAATAGAGCAGACGTCAATGCCAAGTCTTTCTCAGGGGAACGTCCCCTTCACTTGGCGGCTCTGAATGGCCATCCGGGTGTTGCAATAGCTCTTCTGGAAAAGGGGGCTCATGTAAACTTGAGTAACTTAAAGGGTTTTACCCCCTTGCATAATGCCGCGAAAGGAAACCACCCAAAAGTAGTTGAGGTCCTTTTGAAGTGGGGGGCTTTTGTTAAAATTAGTGACAAAGTGACAGATAGAACACCCTTGCATACGGCTGCTCGAAATGGTAACAAAGAAATTGTCTCCATTCTCTTGCGGCACAAGGCTGACGTCAATGTTGTAAGTGTAGGAGACAAGAATAGAACTCCTCTGCTGTACGCGGCAGAAGTCCATGACGGTGAACTCACCAACCTGCTGGTACAGAGTGGTGCAGAGTTAGACGCCAGAGATGATGACGGGATGTCACCACTGCACGTTGCCTCCATGCATGGCTATAATGATGTGGTTAAGTCTTTAATTAAAAAAGGATCCAACATTGAGGCAGAAAATTCCCAGAAAATGACTCCATTGCACATGGCTGCGGCAATTGGTCACCGAGAAACTGTTGAGATTTTATTATCTGCAGGCACCAATGTTGATTCTCTAGCAGAAAAAAGTTTTAATCAGTTATTCTTATCTACTTCGGAAGGCCATGAATCAGTTACAGAAATCTTAAGCGATAAAAAAGCCAAGTCTTTAATTAAAAAAGGATCCAACATTGAGGCAGAAAATTCACAGCAAATGACGCCTTTGCATCTGGCTGCAGCAAATGGTCAGCGAGAAACTGTTGAGATTTTATTATCTGCAGGCGCCAATGTTGATTCTCTAGCAGTTAATAGTCTTACTCCATTATTCTTGTGTACTTCGGTAGGTCATGAATCAGTTACACAAATCTTAATCGATAAAAAAGCCAACGTAAATGCGAAAGATATTAATAGCGCTTCACCATTACATAACGCTGTTAAAAGGAGTTGCAATGAAAAAACTGTTAGACTCTTGTTGAAATGCACCGATATTGATGTCAATATGAAGAACACAACAAATACCACAGCATTGCACAATGCCGTTGCATTCGGCAATGTAAATATGGTTGACGCTTTAATTCAACACAAAGCTGATGTTAATGCTCTTGACGAAGATGGTAAAAGTCCGTTATATATGGCTGTGAACGGAAATTACAAACAAATAGTCTCACTATTATTAGATAATGGTGCCGATGTCAATTCCTTAACGAAAAATGGTGCTTCTGCTTTATGTAGCGCAGTGCTGTTAAATAATAAAGACATTATAGAATTATTGATGAAAAAGGGAGCCAGTGTTAATGAAAAGGATGGAAAACCTTTAAAGTTTGCAATATTAACAGGGCGTCGGCAAGCACTAAAATCCTTACTTGGGAGTGAGGGCATAGATGTCCATATGGTCTATGATGGGTGGAATGCTTTGGGATTAGCGGCGCAAATAGGTGATTGGAAAATTGCTAAAATGCTGATAGAAAAGGGGGCCGCAATCGACACAATCACCACCCCACTGTTTGTGGCCGTAGCAAATGGACATAAAGAGTTTCTTGATGTTTTACTAGAAAATAAATCAGACGCTAATCTTACACCGCCTGGCGAGGTTTCTCTCCTGCACAAGGCGATCAGGGCAAACCATTCCTGGGAGAGCTTACTGCACTGGATAGACCGGCGAGACGCCAGAGAGGGAGAATATAACGATATGCCCTTGGAATCTGCAGTCGCTGAGGGAAATATGGAAACTCTTGAAATATTATTCCGGAATCAGGACAATTGCAAAGACATCCTACTCATCCTGGCAGCCTACACAGGAAATGTTGAAATCGTCAAGTTTTTGGTCAACAAAGGGGCGGACACAAATGTTAGATTAGGCATGAAAGCAATCCATCTTGCAGCCCTGGGTGGTCACCTGGAAGTTGTTAAGTATTTTCTCGAGACTGGGATGAGTATTGGAGATGTGGACATGAGAGGCTCAACATTGCTACACTATACCGCCATCACAGGACAGGCGGCAGTGGCTCAGTATCTGATAGGAAAGAAGGCAGATCTCGTCGATGCGCCAAGTTTAAGCGGAGATACGCCTATCCACATCGCCGCTCGTAAAGGTCGCCCAGACGTTGTGAAGCTGTTGTTGGGCAGCGGAGCCACGTATGACGCCGTAAACCTGAAAGGAGAGAAACCTTTTGATTTAACTGAGAACCTTGCAATTAAGGAACTTCTCGTGTCTGCTGAAAATCTGTTTAAAGCCGTAACAGAAAACGATGTTTCCAGGGTTGAAATTCTGTCTGCGGAAAACATGATAATTTTAAATGCTAAACAAACTAACAACGCATCACTTTTACACTTGGCGACTTTGAATGGTTTTGAACTGATTTGTGAGATTTTACTAAAAAACAAATCAAATCCCAACACCATCCGGAGGGATGGGTATACTCCTCTACATTATGCATCTTTATATTCCCATTTTGAAATCACCAAATGCTTGTTGATAAATGGATCTATCTACAACCAGAAGGCTGCTGACGGCAAGATACCACTCGACTGCGCGGCTCAGGACAATATCATCCATTTACTGAGGCTTGTAGATGACACTTTCAAAAAGGTTCGAGATCATAATATTCACGTAATTGAGGATCTGACGCGACTTGGCGATAATGCAATGCTGAGAGCGGTGCTCAAGGTCCGCAACGAAGGCAGCAACACTCTGCTGGAAGTCGCCACTCGGTGCGCTTTTCCCGAAGTAAAAAAGCTGAAACAACTTCTACAAGGACATTTGTTTCTTACTTTTTCAAAGGTGGAGAAAATGAGAGAGAACCACTACTACACACTGGCTCTGAGCACTCTCACCACACTGTTGAATGAAAGACAGGATATATTAGGAGATGAAGACCTGGGCACCCTGGACATTCAATACAATATTGGACGAGTACTTAATGAACAGTGTAAGCAATCTGAGGCTTTACAGATTTTTCAGGAAATCCATAAACAGCAAAAGAAGTCTCTGGGAGCAAATAATCCAATATCTCTCAACACCAGAAGTCAAATAGCCACCATATTAAATCGATTAGGGAAAAACAAGGAATCTTGGGATATATTTCAGGAGGTTATGGAGAAACAGAAAGAATTTCTTAATGAAGACCCTACTAATGTATTAGAAACATTTAAAAACGCCGCTGTAACTCTCCGCTGCATGGGAAACTGGGAAAAGGCTTTGAAATTGTATCGGGAAGTTCACAAACATTTGGTTCAAATGTATCACGAGCATCACCCTGATGTTTTGTCTGTTAACTACAATATAGCGACAGTTTTGAGTCTACAAGGTCATTACAGAGAAGCATTTGCAATACACGAACAAAATTACACACATGCCAAAATTCATTTAGGATCAAAGCATGCTGTCACTTTAGAGGCTAGACTTGGCATGGCATTGTCTCTGAGAAATCTGGACCCTTTCGATAAAGCCTGCACAGTCATCATCCAAGAAGTGTTAGACAATCAGATGCACCTGCCGGGGTCATACATTCATAGCTTCTTGAAACTCCAGTATCGTTTAGCCGTTCTCCTGCTCCTACAAGATAAGTGTGACGAAGGACTGGCAGCCTACAAGGAGGCCATCAATCTAGAGGATGCAGCCGAATTTCTATCAGATCATAGAGAGAATGAAGCCCTAGATCCAATCATTAAAAAATTTGTAGATATATTGCTTCAACGTTTCGACATTCCCATTGAAGTGATAAATTCTCTTGTAAGTAATACAGAATCAGTTATAATAAAAGTGGTTTGTGAAGACGATATTTTGGCTATGGAGAGTTTAATACAAAATGGATCCGATGTGAATAGCACAGACAGTGGCGGAAGAACGCCATTGCACTATGCCGCTGGTAGGGGGCGCCTTGATATGGTGACCTTGTTGTTAAGGAGTGGAGCGGATGCCACCCTTGCATGCGTGGTGGGAAACACGCCCCTGCACTACGCCGCAATACAAGACGACGCAGACATTGTGCGAGCCCTTCTGCAGACCGTGGAGACCATTAAAATCAACTCTTACGACAGTTTCATCAACGCTAGGAACAAGGAGGGCGCCTCCGCCTTGCATGGGGCCGCTAAGAGTGGTTTTATCGACGTTGTGATGTGTTTGCTAGAGAATGGCGCCATTTACAACTCTGTGGGCAAGTGTAAATACCCGCCATTCCAGGGAAGTTGCGGCCAAGCCGTGATCTCCATCCTGGAGTCGACGGAGGTGTTTGGCACGAGGAGAAATCTTTTGAAAGAGGTGCAGCAATATTGTGATAAGCATGATATTGGATAGTGATTGAATTCCGAAAATTCAAAAACGTCAAATGACAATGCGCTGATTGTCTTTCTTACACACTAAATGTCAATAGTCGAAAATGAGATAAAAGGTGAACGTATGTCTGCATCCCTCCAAAGGAAAAATACAATAATTATAATAAATCTCTGAAATGAAATGCATTTTTTTTTTACATAACACACTCCACAGGAATATAATTTCTCCCAGGACCTATGTCATCTTAGGGGATGCTGTGTGGAGGGTCTTTTTAAGGAAGAGGAGAATAAGAAGTTCTGAGAAGGAAAAAGGCATGAGGGGTAGGTAGGACTCTGGAGGTCAGTGTGTCCAGGAGTGACTGACGTATGAATCCATCCCTCCAACTGCGGTGCAAGGCAATGGGTCGAGAGAGTCCGGCTGGAAAGGTCAAAAGGCCTCCCTCAACCAGTCTCTCTCGATCCGGCCTGCCACGCAGCAGGTGGGCAAACGCATCCGCCGCCAAGACCTGGACAAACGTCACCCCATGAATTCGGGCACCCCTGCTAAATCACCAAACGTAGCTTGGGGTGACCTATGGTAGAGGTGTTGGTTATCCAATAAATGGTTCCCGGGGCGGCAGCACCCGTACCCGTCTCCCAAATTCCCGTAAGTAAGTGGAAAAGTAAGAAAATCACAAAAAATATAAATCCGTACACAATGCAATCTCTGATACCTACAAAAACAAAACACGGACAGTTGCGCATCAATAATTGCTTCATTATGTAATTTTTAACTTAATAAAAAAACTGAATTTAATTCAACAGGTATTGATTCTGAGGCGGTACAAAGTTCGTAGGGTCAGCTAGTTTTATAATAATTTTATCTAATTTATATAATTGTTTAACATGATACGTAATATCTAAAATCACCACTCAGGTACTTCTTGTCTATGATTTGTTGTCTACACCCAAAAAATATCAATTCCAGCACGTAGATTATTGCGCAATGCTTGAGTCAAGCTACAAGCTTCCTCTGGAGACTATCAAAATTCTAGCCATAGACAAAAAACTATGCGTTTGTCACAAGCGGCTTGATAGTCTCGCTTGCCCTTAATGGAATGCTCGTGGACAGAAGTAGACCGAATGCTGTAGAATTGAGATCCTTCAGAGGTTTGTGTTAAAACCTTCAGAATGGCATTACGAATGAGGATGAAACATTATATTATGAAACATATTTTTATGAAATTTAACTCCACTACGGGGTTACATTTCACAAAGGTACTTAGTAAGTCTGCCAACAAATTCAAGAAATTTAATTAAACGGAGCTTCAATTTTGCATTTAGATATTCTATATAATGAAAAAAGCATATTTTATGATTACTGAATTATTGTGTAACATGTTTGTTAAAGCCCGTAATAATATAAATAAAAAAATATTTTATGCTACATATTATGTTATGTACTATGTATACCTTATTATACTACTTTGTACAACTTAATAATAATAATATTTGGATGATTTATAAAGCGCCGTTTTTGTGAAAAATCACCTCAAGGGCACTGTACAAACTTATACTACATTTCTGAGATCTAGAAAACTACAAGCTAGACAAACAACTTGGGGCTAAAAATTACATCTACCGGTTCATTGATCACCGATACGAAAATATATGTACAATGTTTTGAAAAATGAACGCGATGCTGCCTAAAAATGAATAAATACAGGACCATACTTACCTGGGAGGTCTCTTGAAATTAACACTGTTTATTGTCTATTTAAAGAAAGTGTTCGCACCCCGAGGTCATAAATGTGAACACATGTTATTTAATCCTGGAAAATTTTTTAATTTTATTTTTTAATATATTCTTTAAAGAGTGTATTTTGGAAAGTAAAAGCAACATTTAATGGTGGGTGAGCAGTAGTACAAGGTTTTGATCTTCCTAACTGTGATTCATCAAGAGACAGATTGATGTGTAAGGATTCGAGTAATTTTAATTCTGTAAGAAAAGTGTGATTAAAACATATCGTAGGCAATACAAGTTTGATACTCTCAGATAGGTTTATTTAAATTAAGGGTATGAGAGCCCAAAAGGGTAGGTACTTACCTATTAGAATGTATCTAATTGTTAAAGCCTTCAAGGCATTAATAAATTAAATTAAATAAATGAATAGCCAATAAACAGGGTGTTATGGGACGTACTTGACATACTTTAACCAGTGATTCCTGACATTTTTTGGAGTAAAAAATGTTAATGAAATGTTGTTCTCCGATGACAATTTAAAATTTTTTTTTTTTACAAAAATTAAAAAAAAATAGGTGACAGTTGGGGGCGATGTAAGAGGTTGGCGGTTACTTGGCTGAATGAACAGTGACGACATGCGGAAGAAATTTCTTTTTATTGGATTTTTCAGAAAAAAATTTGAAAAAAAGTCACCGGAGACCAAAATTTCATTTGCATTTTTTACTCCAATAATAATGTTTCTCCAATCAGGAATCACTGGTTAATGTAAGTCAAGTATGTCCCTAACACCCTGTATTTTGGGGTATTGTGGCGTGTTGCACTTGTTCTTCTGTAGAAGCACTTGGCATCGGCGCATAGTTGGGAAACACGCCCAACACATGTACACGGTTGACATTTGTCACATGAGAATGGGTCGCTTCTTCGACTCATTCTTGTGTTAAACAGCTCGGCTGTAGAACAATTTTCCGGCCTCTGTGTTTCCTCCTTCCTACAACATGGGTCTCTTCAAGACTAATGTTCATTCCTTCCTTTCCTCAAAAAGACCCTCCACACAGCATCTCAGATGACATAGGCCCTGAAGGAAATTATTTTCCTCAGGGCCTCCTGTATGGAGTTAATGGAAAAAAAAAAGCTAACATTTCTTCATTTGCCTTTTCACATCTGCGCTGATGACGTGACGCTGTCCAAAATGTTGGCTAAAGAAGGAGGAATATTATAAATAATTAGATTATTTGTAAACAAGTTCTGCTGTATCATTATTAGGTATTATGCATGACAGCTATTACCTTTTCCACAGGCATTATCAAACTCAGTAATACCTTCAAAAGGTGAAACAGCTGTCGTGCATAATATTACTAATTAAACAGCAGAACTTGTTGAAGTGAAAACTTCTTTAGCACGTTGTGATTTGAAACTCGATGAAACGTAAAAGCGACACTAAAAAGTAGAGATGCCACGAATATTCGGCTACTATTCGGTATTCGGCCTGTTTGGCCACTTTTTTTACTATTCGGTATTCGACCAAATATTGCGAACAATTCGGCCGAATACCGAATTTATTGTCCTCACTACAAATATCATAATATTCCCAAATAGGTGATTTTTTATTAAATGGTGCCATTTCGTAAAGCTTTTCGCGAACAAGCAGACATGATACACACTATAAATAACACAATTTGATGTAACAATCAACAAATAATGCGCGTTGTGACACTACCTACTCGCAAATAAAACAAATACATAGTTACAACACGCACTTCAGTGATGCCGGTCGGAACCTATCACCCGCGAAATGTACTAAGTGTCGCCGAATATTCGGTATTGGGCCGAGGGCTTAGCCGAATATTCAGTATTCGGCAAAATCACTATTCGTGGCATCTCTACTAAAAAGAGACAAACACATACAGTGAAACCCTCTTAAGAAGTTCTCTCTTAAGACGTTTCGTGGCTTAAGAAGTTTGGTTTTTTCGGTCCCTCAGCCGAAAATTGGCCCAATTTTTCCCACATATAAGGTTTTCCTGCTTAAGAAGTTTGGTTTTTCCGGTCCCTTGGAAAACTTCTTAAGAGGGTTTCACTGTACATCTATAGGATTTAGCCTGCGAGAGAATGAGACAGAATAATCGGTCTCCTCTTTGTGCGGTGATTCGTAGCCTTCCCACTTTTGCCTACTTTAGTTTTCTTTAAAAGTTTCACTTCTACCGCTTGTAATTTTTTTTATCACTCCAGTATTTTGCGATTATGCAAGTTTCAGATTTATAAAAACTTTGTGTTATTTCCGCTTCGCAATTAGATCTATAAATGAAACATTTCTGAATGTAGCCGAATAAATAAATAAAAACTGTTTTTCAAAGGTTATGAAATAAGTTTTCAAATTGTTATATTAAAAATAAATATGTATTAACATTTGTAAATAATAAAATTTAGAATGCAAACATAAAAAAAATGTAAAAATGACTCGTGTGATATTTTTATGTGAAAACGGTACTAAAATCACGGATTATGTAAAAAAAAAAATATATATATTTTATTGTATAAATGTTTAATAAACAATTTTGTCACCTCACTTTTTTACCATTTCATTCAAGAATATTTGATAAAAAATTAACAATGTCTAACGGCACATAGGAGGGTGAAACTGTTTCTACAAAAAAAGTCTTTAATGTACTCTATGGACAACTTTGAATAGAAATGTTAAGCTTGATTCAATATGGAATATGGATCTTTTTTTATTTGTTTATTAATGACATACACAGTAGGTACATTATTGTAATACAAATTATAAGATGTTAAATTTTTACATGGTTATGTACCTATTACGTAAGTCATGGAATGTCATTTGGTAGCTACGCCATATTTATGGTTACGCCTGACTTAAGTAATAACGGGTTTTAAAATTTAATTAGTGAATGAACAAGTACTAATAATAAAAAGGAAGAAAAGGGTGGGGGGGGGGGGGGATATAAAGAGACATTTAATTTTTAATAAATATAAATAAAAATAAATATTTTAAAGAAGAATTATATGCTCACTAAATTGTAATTGACTGATTAAGGATTAGTGAAAGGTTAAGTGTAAGTAGTTTTAAAATTTATAATATGTATTTACATCACGCCAAGAAATTTAATAAATTAGCTTTGTATATTTGCAAGGAATCATGGAAAATGTCTAAATATAGTAATTTTTCATAGTGAGTATAAGTTGTGATTGCGTGAGTAATTGGTGAGTTACTTGCTGCATTAGTGTTGTTAGCTTCAATATGAAAAAGGGAAGTGTGCCTGGTACGCCTCATTGGTACATTTAAACTAATGACAGATAGCAATTCGGGACTATCTATTTTATTATTTAGCAGGTTGTATAGAAACTTTTACTTTTTGTTTTAGGATTGTCACTAGAACAATAACAGAGTTATAATGACTTCTGCGGGAACACACGCGTTAGCGTGAAAAATCGCTTATTGTACTTGAATTGAATAATAATAACACACAGGACCTGTCATATTTGGAGATGATGTGTGGAGGAACTTTTTAAGGAAACAAAGTTCTAGGAAGGAAAAAGGTATTAGGGATTGGTAGGAATTTTGATCATCCGCCGCCAGACCTAGACAAACCTCACCCCATGAACCCGGGTATCTCTGCTAAGTTACCAAACGTAATGAACCATTTTGGGTGGTGTTGGTTATCCATTTTTAGATGGTTCCCAAGTGGTAGAACCCATTCCCGCCTTCCAAATTGAATATACTAATTAAAAACTTTAAATTAATATTGTTACGTTGCACATCCTAGCAGCCTACAATTCAAATTACCGCCAAATATTGACGACATTCGATAAGAGATGTCGCTAGCATCACAACAACTCGCCTTTTTGGAGCCCGCTAAACGGTTGAGAATGGCTGTGCCAAGGAAGCCATTGTTGGCTGACTTTTATTTTAAAAGCTAATGTGTTGACGCGATAAAGTAACTCAACGCTATGTCGTGATGGAAGAAACCGTTTCAATAAAGTGCCTTTGTTGGAACTTGGATCCGTGAGACTAAGCTGTGAACCTCGCAAGATCCTACGCGAGGTTACCTAACGAACTCAAATCCACGCAGTAAGCATTCTAAACTATTTTCTTTCCCCTTGTGCTGTTCTTAACTTGCAATAACCAATTGAAAACCTAATTGAGCCAGAGAGATTTAGGAAAACCAGTTAGGATATATTGATTTATGTGCCCATAGGGTTTACTGTTAGTCGAGACGATGTAAATGCCTTCTATGAATAAAACCAAGTCCAAGTAGCTACACTTTTTTCATTTACTAGCTTTAATTGAGATGTTTTGACACCTGGATTGGTGTAGCTGAATATGACGCCGTGCCGACCTTTCGACCTATGAGAATGAGTGTTCGACCCTGCCGGTGAGCTAGCTGCCAGGTGAACCAAGTCGAGGACATGGTTCTGACTCCACTCATTGTAAGTTTTACTTAGATGCTCACAGACTCCTTTTCCTCACACTGGAGCCCCTTAACCTAACAATATATAAACCAAATTGAATATACAAATTAAACTTGATAACAATAAATAAGTATCAATCTGTGTAACGTAAGATTAAGGGAGTACCATGCTAGGGAAATAAAGGACTTGGTCTGAAGAAGAAGTCTGTAAATAAATAAATTGCGCCATAGATTATATTCTGTGCTGATTCTATTGTTTGGCTAGACAGATCATATCGGACATGTGCGGGGTTCATCTTACCATCTGATCCGATAGTCTGATCAGATAATCGAACATAGGCACCCGGCCTAAAAATTGTGGAGTCTTCCTACATCTTCCCACCAACCAGTGGCGGCTCGAGCACTTGTTTGGGGGTGGGAATCGAATTTTTTTACATACTGTACCGTAATCTCACTAACCGTATAATATAACATAAAATTTCTGAAAAAAAAAATAATTATGGTCTAATCATGCTAATTGGATATCTAAACACAAAATAATATAAAATTTCTATAGATCTGTACCAATTTACAATATAGTATAATAAAAATAACTCTTTAAGATTCTTCTTGAAAGATTATTTATCAAACTTAATTCGAATATTTGTATCCGATATATTATATTTATCGATCCGGAATATTTTTTTGTATTTTATTTCTGCAAATGTTAATTACTTTTATGTTTAAAGAATTTATTCATTATGGTGAAGACATAGCATCGACTGTTATTTCCTTTAGTAGGTTTCGGGTGTGACCCTGTGAAGAACCGCCACTGCCACCAACTACCAACTACGTGAGGAAGACTTTTAGATCTCTCCAACACAACTCTCTCGGAACATCATCTTCTACCGCAGTAGGAAGGATAGATTCATATAGCCGTCACTTCTGGACACACTTACCCCCAGATTCCTACCCACCTCTCACTCATTTTTCCTTCCCAGTACATCTCCTTCCTTTACTAAAAAGACCCTCCACACAGCATCCCCAAAGATCACATAGACCATGATGGGAATTGGGCTAACGTAAAAGAGAGGTAGCGAGTAAGACACATACATTTTTGTGAATAAATAAATTTAATTTTGACTCGTGTGTGAACCTAGAAAGTTACTTTTATTATAATTAGGTCAAGTTGACATCCTTACAAAATGATATTTTCTATTTACAGTATTTTTTATTAAACCTATCCTTAAAAAAGTACAAAAATATAATTTATAACATATTAAAGAACAAAATTCTCAAATAAAACAATAACTTTGTTTAAAACCACGAAATTGGTTTAACTTTAAGACTGACCGGTTTCGCTAAACACGAGCATCATCAGGATACACATTAAACGGTGATCTGACAGTTGATCTCCTGATAGTTGGCTCCCCAAAATTATTATAACTATAAAATTACAATTTTTATTCATTGCTAGCTGGAACCTGGCATGCGTTGCTATGCCATTTAATAAAGAAATTGTTTCTCCCTGTGCGTCCTTTCCCATTCATCCCGTTAACCTTCCTCCTCCGCTTCCTCCCCCGCGTCTCTTCCCCTCTCGTGTTCCCAATCCGCCTCCTCCACCTTCCCTCTCCCCACTTTACTCCCCACATACCCCCCCGCTCCCTCCATCCCCCTCCCCCACCCTCATTCTTTCCCTCCTCCCTCTCCCTCCCGCAAGCCCCTCCACTGCATGGCTATGCCATTTAATAAATAAATTGTTTCTCCCTGCGCATCCTTTCCCATTCGTTCCGTTCACCTTCCTCCTCGCCTTCCTCCCCCGCATCCCCTTCCCCTCTCGCGTTCCCACTTCTCCAACTTCCCTATTCTCCCGTCTCGCGAACCCCCCTCCCGAGTTCCCCTCCCCCATCCTGTATTCGCCTCCCCCCTCCTGCAGATTCCCCTCCACTCTTCTACATTCCATACATTCATTCCTGTCATTTCATTACCTTCCCTCTCCCCACTTCCCTCTTCCCTTGGTCTTAAAAGGTGTTTTATTTATTTCTTTATTTCAAAGGCTTCTAAAACCGTTGGTAATAAATTAAACATATTTCGTGGTTATAAACAAAGTTATTGTTTTATTTCATTAATATTTCAAATCACAAAGCGACTGCTTTCTACCAAAAGAAAAAAATAAAACAATAGAAAATTCTCTTCAGCATTTATCTTTGTGGACATATTCCTTGATCAGGGCTTGCCCGATGACCATCATTTGGATGTCCGTGGCCCCTCCGTATATCTGTGTGACTCTGGCATCCCTGGAAAAGACAACATTCATTTAATTTAATTGCCGACAGCCCGGATGTTAATTCAGATAACATAATCATGTACAAACAAGTAGTTAAAATGGAGTACATAAAAATTAACGCAAAATGAACATAAAAATGGAACTTGTTTAAATCAAAAGTAATAAAAGACTACAGTGTTAAAAATATCTCCTTAAAGATAACTATGTTTAACCTTTAAACTCCCGGGCGCCGCGTGCAATAAAGGTAGCGCACTGCCCAAGCATTTTTTGTGAAATATTCGTACCATAATCACCAGTCCCATACGGGACCGTTGGGCATTGATCGACGCAAATCCGCAGTCCCAAACAGGGACCACTGGGCGTCTAAACGATAAATATATATATGTATACCTACACATGTGCAGTATGTGCACACATTCATACATACATATATATTTATATACACATACTATACAAATACATATATACACAAATAAATAAATAATAAATACAATAGCATTTTAGCCCCACTTCGACTGTTTTGATGATTTTTAATGTATTTAACGGATGCGAGGCCCAACTGACTGGAGCCAGTGGGACTATTGGCATCCCCAATTGGGGTAGATTTTAAGGCTGAAGGTAATGGGAAAGAGAAGGTGATGGAGAGGAGGAAGGTTGGGAAGTACCTGGCTATTCAGATCTGGTCATCAAAAATATTAAGCAACATTTCGCTTCTGAATAACTAACGATACTGAGAGTTTCACATCTTCCACTCTGTATACATATATATATTATTGGAGTATTTTATACTATATACATGATGTACGGAAACTCGTAGTAAAAGCAGGAAACTGGTGAATCTACTTCACATAGAGAACACAATATTTTTATTTTTTTCGGTCTGAGCATTTTGAAATCTAAAAAATATCTTTTTACGCTTCGATGCATTTAAAAAAACCAAACAGCTTATATTAACCCCCTGGTAACAGTTTTTTTATTTTTAATTTGACCTAAAAAATTCCAACTTCTGATTTGATTTGCTTGAAAAAAAAGAAGTTATATCACAAAATTAATTCTCCAACTTGAAATGTGAATTTCTGTACACTGTATTAGTATTATTTTTGCGAAATAAAAAAAAAGTATTAAATTTGCGCATGCTGAGATTCGAGTCCTCATCTGTGAATTCGTATCGAGGATCTATACGTTTCAAACATGGAGGCCTTTTAACAGAAGATAGATATATAGAAGAGAGGATAGATATTATTTTATTTTATTTATTTTATTTTTTATTAGGTTTGTCAACAGTGATTTACATCAAAGCTTTAACAGATACAATTACACTGAACATGGTTGATGCTATCACTAATTAAAGACAAACACAACATTGATAACATAATACTTACATATGTATACAATCATTCACACACACACACATACCATACATTACAAAATAATAATAAGTTTTTGCAACAAGTTTTTAGAACAATAATATTATAATATAAGTTTAAAGGTTTAGTTTTTAGGTTTATAAGTTTATATAACAATATAAATAGGAGCTTTAAATCTTGTTAAGAGATGGTTTGAAGTTGGCCAATGTTGACATTGTCAAATTAATGGAATGTTTTTTATAAGCCTCGTTAAAATTACGGCACATTCTTGATAAAGCTGAGTCATACCCCAGCTTAGTTCGATATTTTTGAATATGTAACGGAACATAATTTATAAGTCGTGAACCAATTCTAGGAACATTGAACCTGATTTGATGTAGTAGAAAAGGGCAGTTTATTAAACCATTAACAATTTTGAAAAGAAAATTTAAATCTGTATTTAGTCTTTCTCTGTTCAAGGGTGCGTACATTCTAGAATTTTAGTCTATCGGTGTTGTGAGGAAGTAATCGAGCTCGCTTATCGGAATACGCTAGGTAGGTGGTACATAAAATGTTTTTGAACTCGCTCTATTCGCTGAATGTGAAATTTGTAGGTTGGACTCCATACAGCACTTGCGTACTCCAAGTTGCGGGTGAAGGAATTGTACAGCGTTATTTTTGATATGGGGTTTTGAAAATGTTTACTATTTCGTTTGATAAATCCTAGCATTTTCAAGGATCTAGAAATGATGTTGTCAATATGAGGTGTGAAAGTAAGTTTTTTATCAAATAATACGCCTAGGTCCCGAATGGTTGCGACTTCCTGGAGTTTAGTAGCGTCGATAAAATATTGAGTTGGAATAAGATTGCGTTTACGTGTAAAAGTTATGTGAACACATTTTAAAGAATTTAGAAACATTCTATTGTTGTTGCACCACTTTGAAACTCTGTTAATATCATTTTGGAGAAGTATTGAGTCTAGTGATATATGGATAATTTTGAATATCTTACAATCATCAGCAAACAACAAAATTTCAGAATCCAAAATAACATCGCACAAGTCATTTATAAAAACAAGAAATAAGATTGGGCCCAAATGGGATATATAGAAGTAGTAACACTGAGGGCCGTAGTTACCTGTAGAGGCGTTCAGCGGGCAGCCCCCGCACGAGGCCCATGGCCCCCAGTACCTGCACGCAGTTGTGCGTTGCGAGCGCGGCGCACGTGCTGGCCGCCACTTTGGCTGTGCAGCTGTGCCGCGTGTAGGGGGCCCCCGCGTCACACTCCCACGCTGCTCGACGTACCAGCAGGCGAGCTCCCTCCAGCCTGATGGATATCTCCGCCAGCCTGTTCTGCAAGCGTTGTTAACAAAGCAGAATCAGTTACTAATTACGTTAAAATTTTTGCATACATCCTTAGTACGTAGTCAAGTCGAATATAACTCCTGGATCTGGTCCCCCCATTTTAAAATACATTCAGATTCAATTGAAAAAATTCAACACAAATTCTTAAAACACATTAATTTAAAACTCTTGAAAACATAAACTATAATTACTTGATGAAAGAATTAAATTTATTAACACTATAATCAAAGAATTATATCCGACTTAATATTTATGTTAAAAATTGTAAATGGTGGAATAAGACAGTCCTGATTTAATTAATCTCATTGAATTTCATATACCCTCAAGCGCCATTCTTTCTAAAATCCTATTTAAATGCAACAATACCAGGACTAGTATACGAAACACTCGCTTGTACCTAGGTTACATGAAGTTACTAATAGATATGCAGATGTGGCAAATCTATTTAACTGCACAAGGGGTACATAAGATAGGTAAAAGAGGGTAATTGCTATCAAATCTTTTCAATCGATATTAATTTTATTTGTACCTACTATAGATTTTTGTATGTAATTGTATCTCGAGTGTTATTTCTCAATCAAATGTCACAATTAACTGTTAATACTTTTTTTTTTTAAATATTTTTCCTATGATTTTGGGACATCTAATCAGTGTTTATGGTATATTATACCGTTGATATTAAATAAACTATGTTTTTGAGAATTAACTAGCTGAAGTTATGGACATTCTTGAAATTGACCAGCGAATTTTAGTTACTTGGAAATGGGAGCTTCTATAGAAGATAAAAAAGTGGGAAATCTCATGTAGACAATCACCTTTTTCTTATTTTGAAGGTCAAGTTTGCGAAATTTCATCAATCTAGGAATAAAACTGTAAATTTGTATGAAAAAAACAAAGCCACGCCACCGTCACTCTTCTTTTTATAATACCATCGAGTAACCGGCGTGCGTTGCAATGCCACTCAAAAAAAGTGTTTGTTTTAATTCTGTTTACTGAAATTATTTCGCATATACAATTTTTTTTTTCTGTAGCGTAAACGAATAAATCAGAAAGTTTTCCGTCCCATGAGCAGGCCACATACAGCTGTCAGCAATGTGAGAAGCAAGAATTTCTAAGTTTGCCCCCTGCTTTCTCCTACCTTTACCATATTTCTTTTGCAATCCCTCTCTCTGCTCCACCGTCGTCCCCCATCCCTCCGTCACCCCTCCCCTGGGTGTCCTATCCCTAGCGTCCCCCTCCCCCATTTACATTAAACCTTCCCCACCTTCGTTCCCCTCCCCTCCCTACTTCCCATCCTGTAGCTAAACTATATGAAAACACACTTCTCACAGCTGGCCGCGTGAGATGCATGGATTTCCTAAAATTACCCCCTGCTCTCTACTGCTACTATGTCTCCTTTGCAATCCTTCGTGTGCTTAAAAAAACTCATCAAATATTCAACGCAATCGGATGAATGATAAAAAAAGTAGTTTCATAATGCTAGAGCTCACCATTACAGGCAGAAAGTTTTATCCCAATCGAATTAATGATATGGGACCAACAAAGAAACATTCATTTTTATAAATATAAAGATAATAAATTATATTTAGAAAATAGAAAAAGATAAATAGAAGATTAGAAAGGGGAAACATGGATACTAAAATTAAACAATCTGAAAGTACACAGTCTATTCTGTACTGATGATACAATGCTAATTATACAACTTAATTTCCTTTGATGTTCATCCTTAGGTACGAGTGTGAAATTTTCAAAAGTGGAAAAGTAAAACAGTTCTATGAATAAGAAGAAGAAGATGCAAACCTGAACGGCTGAGAGCTGCGCCAAAGGAGCCCCGAAGGCCTCTCTCTGCAGCGAGTAGTCAATGGCGCAGTCCAACGCTGCCTGGGAGATACCTGAGGGAATTAGGTCCAGGTTTGGTTAGGTTCTTTGTTTTGAAGAGTTTTACTTTCCATGTACATTTGTTACTGAAATTTTAATTTTTCTGCTAACGCTTTCGACACATCCGTGTCATTCACTAGCAAACTTAAAAATTCTATACAAGTTTAGAAATGATTAGATTTAATTAGTTGGGGGTTGGGAATTTCGGGGGTGAGGAAGCACGGTGGGAGGAGTCAACATTACATGGGAACATTGTTAATAAGGGTGATTTATAGGGTGCTATTATTTTATTAACTAAATTAATTTTTTTGTTTATTTCAAAGGTTTCTAAAGCGCACAAATTAAAATGTTTTTTATATAAAAATGTTTAAACTCGTTTTTTTTTTTGTTGAATGTCCTGTCTTTAAAATGGTTAGCAAACTCATAATAGTTATTATTTCGTAAACAAAGTTCATGATCCCTGATTGTTCCCTGTTCATGATGAAAATTTAAGTAATAAATAAACTCTTAAAAACGAAATGTCTAGAAATTGTTAGATAGTTAATGCCCAAGAAATATAAAAAATTGGTTAGGTTCGCCTAGCAAGGCGGGTTATGTCCAACTCTAAACATACTATATATGCTTTATAGGCCCTACTTACTTTCCGATTAGCAGAACAACTTGCCTAAGCAGTATGTTGAACCGTTAACTGCATTATTATTATTCCTTTGACCCGACAAAGAGAAAAATAATAATTCGGCTGGTGGTTTCGCCTACTCACTGTCCAATTTGCAGAACCACAGCATGCTGTCCAGCAAGTTGTTCTGCAAATCGGATGATGAGTAGGACCTTTTATCAAATATAATTATTTTCTATTATTGTTATTTCTTAACCCGTCGGATTTCGGAACAACTCATACAGGTCTCATAGAAATCGTTGTATCCCTTACTATCATAGGGGGACATCCATTAATTACGTAAGCAGTTTTTCTTCCAATCTAGACCCCCCCTTCCCCCTCGGTGAGATAAATTTGGGCCAATTCGTATATTTTTTTCAAGTAACGTGTGATTTTGCTGGACCCCCCCCCCCCCGTTTGTGCTCACGTAATTAATGGATGCCCCCTAGTGAGATATATGATATAAACAGCGTTAGAAAGAGAAAATACCACTCTTTATATTCAAATATAAAATTTTACGACAAAATAAGTAAAATGTAGGACTTTATGAAACCAAAGTTTCGGATCGGAATTTGATAAAAAATTATGAAATTTTGGAAAATTTTTATTAATTATTTTTACATGTCAATCCCTTTTAGACGTAATCAGACAAGATTGGGTTTTTTTGAAACATTAAATTCAACGACGTTATTCTTACCCCAAGAGAAAATACTCTAGAGGAAAATGCAAATTCTCTGCTTCAAAGCCCTCAGAGTCATTGGAATTTGTGTGCCTTTTCGGGGTTTGTCAAACAAAGAGCTATCATGTACTGTACTGTCACCCATGTAACAAAAGGTCATTGATGTGCAACAAAAACAGCATTTATCGAATGCAATGAAGAGGTGAAACCATCAGCAACCACCTGAATCGACCTCTCCCTTAAAAAGTCGGCAATCTATGTACTTAAGGATAGGGTAAGTCTGTAAGAAGGCAGTTTGTTGACAAGTCCTCGGTGCCAAACCTGGTCATAGGCGTTAGAAATGTCCAGTGCAACCGTTTGGTTCTTATTGAAACGTTCCAGTCACTGCCTCCAAACATTTTTTTTTTTAAAAGAAAGACAAACATTCCCGAGTTACGAATAACCCAAAAATGTTTGAAAATCTCCTACTACCAGCACACTAAGCGGAAAATGTTGCTTGTGTCGTGATGGAGGACTTAGCCAGCCGAGGAAACGAACACGCGACACCCGGATGGGACCCAAATGCGATGCCCACTCAGCTACTGACCGGTCGATACATCACATACGCGAGAAGATTGCCGCACAAGCGGTTCTGCTGGAATCCGTATTGACGGTCGTTAATAATTTTGTTCTTCTCGAGGTATGTGAGCAGTTTTTCGTTGATAAAACGTTCCATCACTTTGGATAGAACAGACATGATCGCTATGGGGCGGTAGTTAGCCGGGTTGGAGCGGTCACCCTTCTTTGGAATAGGGTGACATTTTAAAAAGCTTCGTCAAAATTGGAGCTATTTCTGCAGCGCACCTCTGCAGTACCAGGGCAGAGATTCCATCAGGCTCGCTAGCTTTATTAACATCAAGCCCTCGTAAGACTTGGAGTACATCCCAATGCCAGATCCTCAGCTTTTTCATATGAAAACCACAGTGAGGAACCAACGGCGGGATAGCACCTTGATCATCGGGGGTGGTGTTTTCTAACTAACTAGTTATGCTTAAAGATTTGATAATAATCATAAGTCTCAAATTACAAGTCTTAGATATAATTCACTATCACTAACTATCTAGCTATAATATAAGTTTAAGATAATAATTACAAGTCTTAGATATAATTCACTATCTCTAACTATCTAGCTATAATATAAGTTTTAGATAATAATTACAAGTCTTAGATATAATTCACTATCACTAACTATCTAGCTATAATATAAGTTTTAGATAATAATTACAAGTCTTAGATATAATTCACTATCACTAACTATCTAGCTATAATATAAGTTTTAGATAATAATTACAAGTCTTAGTTGTAAATCACTAGATAAATGTAAATGAGGTGATTTTCCCTTGGAGCTATAGAAATGATCCAATCAATGTTTTTAATATGAAGGGGGAGGAGCGAGGAGGGAGGAGGGAGGGGTGTTGAACGCACCGAGGGCCTGCGAGGAGATGCCGATGCGAGCTTGGTCCAGTTGCTCCATGGCTATCTTGAAGCCCTCCCCCACTGCGCCCAGCACCTGCTCCTGAGGAACCCTCACTTCCTCAAGAGTCACATTGCATGATGACAGTGCTCTGGAATCAAATCAAATCTAATACATTAGCTCCATAGAGGAGGCCCTGATGAAAATAATTCCCCTCAGGGCCTATTTCATCTTTGGGAATGCTGTGTGGAGGGTCTTGGTCTGAGGGGAGGAATTCTGGGAAGGAAAAAGGTCAAGAGAAATCGGGGGTCATGACCAGGAATAACGGATGAATGAATCCAACCCTCCCACTGCGGTGCAAGTCCGAAAGAGTCCTTGTTGGAGAGATCAAAAGTCATTTCTCAGTCAGTCTCTCCCGATTTGGCCTGCTACGCAGGTAATGGGAAGACGCATCTGCCACCAAGACCCGGATCTCACCAATCTCACCCCATGAACCTTACAACCCTGCTATGTGACCAAACGTAGCGAACTACTTGGGGTGACCTGTGGCAGAGGTGTTGGTTATCCAATAAATAATAAATGGTTCCCGGGGCGGCGGTACCCATAATCACCTCCGAAATTGGAAAATACCACGCTACTGTTGTAACGGACGTGTCGTCGTCCTTACAAGACTGTAAATTATGAGGGCACCGGTGGCTGTGCACTCCTTCCCTTTTGTGTGCCAATGATGATGATTGAAGCTGGCCTCCCTACATCCAGTGGGTGGTGGCCCTGGATGCGCCTAGTTTCTGCCTGGGCCTGGTTGCCTTGGGAGTACCCAGAGTTAGGGCCGGCTATGGCGGCAGGCACCAGGTACTCGTCCAGGCAGAACTTCAGCAGGAGACAGCAGGTAGGAGGACTTCCAGAGGTAGGAAGTAGTAAAACAAGAAGAGAACTTGAACTGAACACAACATATTTATTGACAAATTTTCATAACATTTAAGGGGTACTTGTACCCGACAGCGTTCGGGCAGTGTTTTTATGAAAAAGTGGAGGGGTTTTCGTCCTCAGACCAAATGGTATAAATAGGGCGGTCATTATGTGGGCACCCTATTTTGCCGGTGTCACCGTTGAAGGCGGTCGCTTAAAATGTATTTTTTATAATAATTCTACAGAGTTAATTGTGTACATATGTGTTCGTTATTATACAGTAATCATGAAATAAACCAATTGTCTATTGCTAGATTTTTAGTTAGAGTTGTTTAGCTCATTTTTGAGCCAAATCGCATAAAATATAAATTGATTTGCCGTTTGGCTGAATATCTGATTATTTACAGGTACAGTGTTATTTTTACGAGGTCCCCCGTAAGATGTGTTAATGAAACCTGTTTGTTTCACCATCTTACGGGGCACCTGGATTTTTAAAATCGGAAAAACGTATTTTTACCGAAAATTTTCTAAGTGTTTTTTGAGGGTCATTTATTGCCCTAGTTTGAGTAATTTAAGGGCTAGAGACTCAGGCTCTCTTTCCCTCGATGCCTTGTAGGACTGCGGAATGAAATCTCTTAGTTTCATTATCCTACAAGGATCGTAAGTTAAAATATTTAACAATATGTCAAAAAAAAGGAAACATAAAAAATACGTTTGAAATTATAAATTGACAAATGTCCCTGGTGGCAACCTGAGCATGATAGCGTTTATTTGTTGCACCGGGGGCATTGTACATGGTAAAATGAAAGTTTTTTATTAATACAATATTACAATTAGAATAACTTTAAATTCTAATTGGAAAACAAACATAAAAATATTTTCAACGAAAAGGATCGCTGGCGGTACGGTACTAACGAGCTCAGTGGGCAAGCGGATTTTTGGATTTCCAGCGAAATCTCAAAAAATGACCACTGAACTGTAGAGGATACCGCCAAGGATGTTTTTCGTTGAAAGAACATTTGAGGGTACGTAACACGTCGGTTACACTCCCCCCGTGCAGCTGTGCTGTACTAGTCATAACGACGTGTAGTAGGATGAGTAGGTGAAGCTGCATTGGTAGACGCGGGCGGCAGGATCACAGCGAGCTTCACGGCAGGTCGGACGTAGACTCTGGTTCTCGGCAGGTCGAACGTAGACTCTGGTTCTCGTCTGGGTCCCGGCGGTCCTTACTTGGTCGTCTTCAGCAGGGATGGTGTCAAGGACTCGGCCGTGTGTCCGGCTGATGTGGGTCCATGACAACCATGACACGGGGTCCATGACAACCATGATGGGGTTGACGGACTCCCCCCGTGTGAGGAGCGCCACTTCCTTGATAGTGGCACTGCTGGAGCAGGACGGATTCGTCTTCGCTGCGCCGATGAGGAGCACCACGTCTATGACAGTGGCACTGCTGGAGCAGGACGGATTCGTCTTCGCTGCGCCGATGAGGAGCACCACGTCTATGACAGTGGCACTGCTGGGGCAGGACGGGCTCATCTTCACTGCGCCGATGAGGAGTACCACGTCTATGACAGTGGCACTGCTGGGGCAGGACGGGCTCGTCTTCACTGCGCCATTGAGGAGCACCACGTCTATGGCAGTGGTACTGCTGGGGCAGGACGGGCTCGTCTTCACTGCGCCATTGAGGAGTACCACGTCCTTGACAGTGGCACTGCTGGGACAGGACGGGCTCGTCTTCACTGCGCCATTGAGGAGCACCACGTCTATGGCAGTGGCACTGCTGGGGCAGGACGGGCTCGTCTTCACTGCGCCATTGAGGAGTACCACGTCCTTGACAGTGGCACTGCTGGGACAGGACGGGCTCGTCTTCACTGCGCCATTGAGGAGCACCACGTCCTTGACAGTGGCACTGCTGGGGCAGGATGGGCTCATCTTCACTGCGCCGATGAGGAGTACCACGTCATTGACAGTGGCACTGCTGGGGCAGGGCGGGCTCGTCTTTACTGCACTGTTGAGGAGCACCACGTTCTTGACAGTGGTACTGCTGGGGCAGGACGGGCTCGTCTTTGCTGCGCCAATGAGGAGTACCAAGTCTATGACAGTGGTACTGCTGGGGCAGGACGGGCTCGTCTTCGCTGCGCCGATGAGGAGCACCACGTCTATGACAGTGGTACTGCTGGGGCAGGACGGGCTCGTCGTTGCTGCGGGATGTGGTTGGTCATCCATCTGTGCTGGCGCTTGGTACCTTTGTCCAAGCAGTGGAGCGGATCCAGCAGCAGTTCTCTGCCGGTCGGCCGGCTGCCTCTGGTGAAGCAGAGGTGAGGGCGGTCCGGGACCAGAAGGTCCTGGCGGCAGTAAGGACCACTGCTCTGGCAGCGGAGCGGATCCGGCAGCTGTTCTCTGCTGATCGGCTGGCTGCTTTTGATGGAGCAGAGGTGAGGGCGGCCCGGGACCAGAAGGTCCAGGCGGCAGTGAGGACCAATGCTCTGGCAGCGGAGCGGATCCGGCAGCTGTTGTCTGCTGGTCGGCTGGCTGCCTCTGGTGGAGCAGAGGTGAGGGCGGCCCGGGACCAGAAGGTCCGGGCGGCAGTGAGGACCACTGCTCTGGCAGCGGAGCGGATCCGGCAGCTGTTTTCTGCTGGTCGGCTGGCTGCCTCTGGTGGAGCAGAGGTAAGGGCGGCACGGGACCTGAAGGTCTGGGCGGCAGTGAGGACCACTGCTCTGGCAGCGGAGCGGATCCGGCAGCTGTTTTCTGCTGGTCGGCTGGCTGCCTCTGGTGGAGCAGAGGCAAGGGCGGCACGGAACTAGAAGGTCCAGGCGGCATCGTGGTTGGGTCCCCTTTGTAGTGAGGGGCCGGTGGCGCAGGGCCTCCTGGCCCTGGCTGCGCTGGTGATGCGTACCTCTGGTCCATCAGAGGTACAGGTCCAACCAGCTCATCGCGTACGGCTTCTCGTTGCCTCAGGTTAAGCAGAGGTACGGGCGGCACGGGGCTGGAAGGTCCAGGCTGCATACATCTTCCCTGGAGTCGCCAAGCTTCTTCTTGGCCTGGATCTTTGTGGCCAGTTGACTCCAGGATTGCATCAGGGTTGGAAGGCGCTGTAGTTGCGGCTTCTGGTGATGCGTACTTCTGGTTTTCCAGAGGTACAGGTCCAACAGGCATTTCACGTACAGCTTCTGGTTGCCTTGTATTGTGCAGAGGCAAGGGCGGTACGGGGCCGGAAGGTCCAGGTTGCAGCCATCCAAAGCTCCCATTGTAATGAAGGGGCTGCGGCGCGGGGCCTCCAGGCCCTGGCTGCGCCGGTGATGCGTACCTCTGGTTTACCAGAAGCACAGGTCCGACGGGCATCTCTCGTACGGCTTCTTGTTGCCTTGAATTGTGCAGAGGCAAGGGCGGTACGGGGCCGGAAGGTCCAGGCTGCATCCATCCGGGGCCCCCATCAGAGTGAGGGGGCTGCGGCGCGGGGCCTCCAGGCCCTGGCTGCGCCGGTGTTGCGTACCTCTGGTTTACCAGAAGCACAGGTCCGACGGGCATCTCTCGTACGGCTTCTTGTTGCCTTGAATTGTGCAGAGGCAAGGGCGGTACGGGGCCGGAAGGTCCAGGTTGCAGCCATCCAAAGCTCCCATTGTAATGAGGGGGCTGCGGCGCGGGGCCTCCAGGCCCTGGCTGCGCCGGTGATGCGTACCTCTGGTTTACCAGAAGCACAGGTCCGACGGGCATCTCTCGTACGGCTTCTTGTTGCCTTGAATTGTGCAGAGGCAAGGGCGGTACGGGGCCGGAAGGTCCAGGTTGCATCCATCTGGGGCCCCCATCAGAGTGAGGGGGCTGCGGTGAGGGGTGCCTCTGGTTTATCAGAGGCACAGGTCCAACGGGCATCTCTCGTACAGCTTCTTGTTGCCTTGAATTGTGCAGAGGCAAGGGCGGTACGGGGCCGGAAGGTCCAGGGTGCATCCATGATGCTTGTAGTTGCCAAGGTTCTCCTTGGTCCGGATGTCCATGGCTGGTTGGCTCCGAGGCAGTACTCGCTGCGACGAGTTGTGCCAGCCCTGCGGCACCGGGTTGTGCCAGCCCTGCAGTACTGGGTTGTGCCAGCCCTGCGGCGCCGGGTTGTGCGGGCCCTGTCGAATCTTTTGCCGGCAGGATCCCAGCACGGGGTTGTGCAGGCCCTGTCGCATCTTGTGCCGGCCCTACACGGGTTTGTAGTTGAAGGGCTGCATTCAGCCAATCAATACGTTTTTGTTGGCTGCGCAGCTGTCGTTGCAGCTGGCACAGCGTGTCCTCAATAGATGTAGAGGGTGGTGTTCGCTCATTGTTGCTCTCTTCTGTGGAGCGTGCCATCTCAGTAGTAGAGCTTGGCGGGGGCACGAGCGTGGGCACTCGTGGCAACAGGTGTGGTGTCAGCCCTGGCATGAGACACGGCATCAGGCGTGACATGGTATCAGGCGTGGCATCTAGGCGTGACGTCAAGCGTGGCATGTAGGCATGGCATCAGGCGTGGCATTAGCCCTGGCATGAGGCGTGGCATCAGGCGTGGCATCAGGCGTGGCATCAGGCGTGGCATTAGACGATACGTCAGGCATGGCACGTAATCCACGTAGCAGGCGTGACCTCGGGCGTGACGTCAGGCGTGGCATTCGGGCGTGACGTCAGGCGTGGCGTGAGGCGTAGCTTCAGGCGTGATGTGACATCAGGCGTGGCATGAGGCGTGATGTCAGGCGTGGCACGTAGTCGTGGCTCAGGCGTGGCATTAGCCCTGGCATGAGGCGTGGCATCAGGCGTGACCTCAGGCGTGGCACGTAGGCGTGGCGTCAAGCATGGCATTCAGACGATACGTCAGGCATGGCATGTAGGCGTGGCATCAGACGTGGCATTAGCCCTGGCATGAGGCGTGACATCAGACGTGGCATTAGCCCTGGCATGAGGCGTGGCATCAGGCGTGGCATTTAGGCGTGATGTCAGGCGTGGCACGTAGGCGTGGCTTCAGGCGTGATGTGTCATCAGGCGTGGCACGCAAACGTGGCGTCAAGCATGGCATTCAGACGATACGTCAGGCATGGCATGTAGGCGTGGCATCAGACATGGCATTAGCCCTGGCATGAGGCGTGGCATCAGGCGTGACCTCAGGCGTGGCGTCAGACGTGGCATTCAGGCGTGACGTCAGGCGTGGCGTGAGGCAGCTTCAGGCATGATGTGACATCAGGCGTGGCATCAGGCGTGGGCGTGGGGTGCAGCTGATCCGGCTCGAAGGACCACTTGTAACGGACGTGTCGTCGTCCTTACAAGACTGTAAATTATGAGGGCACCGGTGGCTGTGCACTCCTTCCCTTTTGTGTGCCAATGATGATGATTGAAGCTGGCCTCCCTACATCCAGTGGGTGGTGGCCCTGGATGCGCCTAGTTTCTGCCTGGGCCTGGTTGCCTTGGGAGTACCCAGAGTTAGGGCCGGCTATGGCGGCAGGCACCAGGTACTCGTCCAGGCAGAACTTCAGCAGGAGACAGCAGGTAGGAGGACTTCCAGAGGTAGGAAGTAGTAAAACAAGAAGAGAACTTGAACTGAACACAACATATTTATTGACAAATTTTCATAACATTTAAGGGGTACTTGTACCCGACAGCGTTCGGGCAGTGTTTTTATGAAAAAGTGGAGGGGTTTTCGTCCTCAGACCAAATGGTATAAATAGGGCGGTCATTATGTGGGCACCCTATTTTGCCGGTGTCACCGTTGAAGGCGGTCGCTTAAAATGTATTTTTTATAATAATTCTACAGAGTTAATTGTGTACATATGTGTTCGTTATTATACAGTAATCATGAAATAAACCAATTGTCTATTGCTAGATTTTTAGTTAGAGTTGTTTAGCTCATTTTTGAGCCAAATCGCATAAAATATAAATTGATTTGCCGTTTGGCTGAATATCTGATTATTTACAGGTACAGTGTTATTTTTACGAGGTCCCCCGTAAGATGTGTTAATGAAACCTGTTTGTTTCACCATCTTACGGGGCACCTGGATTTTTAAAATCGGAAAAACGTATTTTTACCGAAAATTTTCTAAGTGTTTTTTGAGGGTCATTTATTGCCCTAGTTTGAGTAATTTAAGGGCTAGAGACTCAGGCTCTCTTTCCCTCGATGCCTTGTAGGACTGCGGAATGAAATCTCTTAGTTTCATTATCCTACAAGGATCGTAAGTTAAAATATTTAACAATATGTCAAAAAAAAGGAAACATAAAAAATACGTTTGAAATTATAAATTGACAAATGTCCCTGGTGGCAACCTGAGCATGATAGCGTTTATTTGTTGCACCGGGGGCATTGTACATGGTAAAATGAAAGTTTTTTATTAATACAATATTACAATTAGAATAACTTTAAATTCTAATTGGAAAACAAACATAAAAATATTTTCAACGAAAAGGATCGCTGGCGGTACGGTACTAACGAGCTCAGTGGGCAAGCGGATTTTTGGATTTCCAGCGAAATCTCAAAAAATGACCACTGAACTGTAGAGGATACCGCCAAGGATGTTTTTCGTTGAAAGAACATTTGAGGGTACGTAACACGTCGGTTACAACTGTCATTGCCCGATCAATGGTACTATTGGGATACTATGACGTCACTAATTGGGGTAAGTTGGGTGGGAAATGAGTGAGGAGGGGAAGGAAATTAGAGAAAGTAATTTGGGAAGTACCTGGCTATTACAGTACAGAGTGTGATCTACAGGTACCAATTAGAAAGAAAATTGATGTTACCAATTTATAAAAGAACTTTAAACTCACAGACCAATAAAATTGATTGTCCGTAATATGCACAACACATTTCTATTAGGATATCTCTTCAGCTGACTGACCTTATTCCCATGAGATCATCTTTTGGTCCCAGTGAGACCCCCGGAGTGTCCAGGGACAGGATGAAAGCTGCAACAGAAACGAACCATTAGATGATATTATGATAGTACAATATTCTATTGAAACACATTGAATGTGTTAATAATTCGTACCCGTGATGCCCCGATGGTGTTTGGTCTTGTCTATGCTGGCAAACACAATAATGGCTTTACCCTCCCGGGCCGAGGTCACCCACGACTTGGTCCCGTTCAGAACCCAGAAGTCCCCGTCTTTCCGAGCCGTGGTCTGTATGTTGGCCACGTCGCTGCCGGCATCTGCAATTATCACAATAACATTAGTAGCAGACAAGTAGCAAGCAGGTTACCAACTAGGTTCACTGGAAGAAGGAAAGAGAAACTATAGATAATGAATAAAGCATGACAAGTAGCAAGTATGTTACCAACTATGTTCACTAGAGAAGGAAAGAGGAACTATATTTTGTACAAAGTATAGGACGTTCACCTTTAGAAATCGTGCGTTCTATGAAAAATAAATACACGTGACATCTCATTTTACCCCCCCTCCCCCTTGTGATGTTTCGTGATTTTTTTCCGACCCTCCCCCCCTTTCGAGCCTCACGTGATTAATGGACGACCCCTTACCAACTAGGTACACTAGAGAAGGAAAGAGGAACTATAGATAATGAATAAAGTGCGATAGGTAAAAAGTATGTTACCAACTAGGTTCACTACAGAAGGAAAGAGGAACTATAGATAATGAATAAAGTGCGACAGGTAGAAAGTATGTTACCAACTAAATTAATGTATATATCAAACTGTATAACTAAAACAAATTCACTCTATATTGATAACAGTGTTACATGTTACTCTCTTATAAAAATAATTGTTTATTTTTATTTTTCACGCCTATTACACTCTAAACATACTGATGGTAGGATTTCAGGTGAATATTTTCAAATCAAAAATGTCTTTTAGTTATATTGATGATGAAAGAGATGTAAATTATTGTAAAGTTAATAATTTGCATGAATGGATTCAAATGCAGACTACAAGAAAATGTGAAACAAATAATCTAACTTGTGTAGAACTAAACATTAGGTCAGTTTGCAAGTATTGGGATCTCTTTCATGCTTATTTTAAAAACTGTATAAATCACATTGACATACTTATGCTTTGTGAAACAGCAATACGTTCAGAACATGTTGGTTTATATGAAATTCCCGGATTTAATTCATATCACTATTGCAGAAGTTACAAATCCGGTGGAGGTATCTTGTTATATGTAAGAAATAATCTCACCTTCTCGCAAATATTTATAGACACAATATATTTTGAAAACGTTTTTGGAAAATTGACATTTAAAAATAACAAAAATTTAAATCTTTTAGCTATATACCGACCTCCGAATCTCAATAAACAAGCATTTTTGTCTGAAATATCTTCTGTGTTTAAAAATAATATTGACCCAAATGAAAGTGTCATATATTTTGGTGACATCAATTTAAACTTATTAAATAGAATGATTCAGTCATAATAACTTATGAAAATATCCTTGCAAATAATTATTTAATAAAATGTATAGATGATGTAACAAGAGAAGTGATAGTTCAACAGAAAATAAACAGCTCGTGTATCGATCATTTTTTTGTAAGGATTAGCGGAAGACAATCCGCTGGAGCTTTCACAGGTGTGAGTTCAATTTCCTCATGCGTATGTGATTATAATATTGCTGATCACCACACCACGGCTATTAATGTTCAGTTAGATTCTATAGAACAAGTAAACTTGAACAAAACTGAAAATATAACGATTCTTTCGCAGAGACATATCGACAATAATATCCAAAATTATGATTGGAATTCACTTTTAGAAGAAAATGACTGTTCTATTATTTACTCAAAATTTCAGAATTATTTTGATGACTTGTATAAAAATAGCACAATTGTGATAAGTAAAAAATCCAAAACCCGTCCTTATGCTAAAAACGATTGGATATCTTCCGATGTTTTATGTAAAATTAAAAAAAGAGATAATTTATATAAACGCTGGAAAAATTCTCCAACAAACAAATATTACGAGAAAGAATATAAATGTTTTAGAAATGTGCTAAATAAATTATTAGTTAAATTAAAAACTTCTTACTATAATGATAAATTCAAAAACTATTTTCAAGACTCAAAAAAAACATGGGAGGAGTGTAATAAAATTTTAGGAACTAAATGTAAAAATGACTGTGATGAAAATGCTTCTAAATATCTGATGAAAGGTCGAACAAAAGAAGGTTTAATTAATGATTTTGTTGATTATTTCTCTGAAAGTGTTTATAATATGTTACATAAGTGCAACCATAAGACAACTAAATTTGAACCAGAGGCGATGCCTCAAAGCATGTACCTACCGAGGGCAACAGCGGCAGATATAGAAAGCATTGTTAGACAAATGAAGAGTTCTTCTCCAGGAATTGATAGTATCAGAATGAGCGATATTAAAAAACATATTTTAATCCTAGGTCCAATTATAACCCATTTTATAAACAGAATCTTATTTCAAGCAAAAATCCCCGATGACTTAAAATGTAGTATCATAAGACCTGTATATAAGGGAGGTGACCACACTGTATTGGGTAACTACAGACCAATTAGTATCTTGCCATCTCTAGAAAAAATTCTTGAAAAATATATTCAAATAATATTAATAAAATATTTAGAAGATTTTTCTATAATAGATACTAATCAATACGGTTTCCAAAAAAAAAAGAGTACAGAATTGCTGCTTCAAAAATTTGCCAACATGATAAATAATGAATTAAACTGTAAAAAACATACATTAGTCTTATTTATAGATTATTCGAAAGCTTTTGATACTATTGATCATGGTAAATTACTTAAAATACTAGAAATTATAGGAATACGAGGAAAACTACTAAAACTTTTTGAAAATTACTTAAACAACCGATGCATGAAATTAAAACTCTTAAACTCTTTAAGTAAAAAAAAGAAGTTTTTTGCCGGCGTTCCTCAAGGTTCCATATTAGGTCCAATTCTGTATATTATATATGTATCTTTTATTAAATTAATTTTTAGACATGTAAAGTACTTTGTATACGCGGATGATACTGCTTTAGTGATTTCTAGCAGTGATTTGCAAACTTGTATAGATCTTTTACAAAAAGACTACATTGAACTCTTAAAGTGGTCTCATGACTCTGGCTTAATCATAAATGCCAAAAAAACTAAATTGTTACATATAAGATCCCCTAATGTTAAGGTATATATTACACCTGAAATAAAGACACATACATCAGATTGCTTACACAATGGTATTCCTGCAACGTGTACATGTGAAAATATGGAACTAGTTAAAGAATATGTTTATTTAGGTGTTATTATTGATTGCTTTTTTAAGTGGGATATACAAATAAACAAAGTTTGTGCACGACTAAGATCAATTGTAAGCAGATTGTATAAACTAAAATTTTTTGTTCCTATCTGCACACTTCGAATAATTTATTTATCTCTAGCTGAATCTGTTATAAGGTATGGAATAACAGCTTGGGGATTTTCCTGTAAAACAAATATAGACCATGTACAATCAGTGCAAAATTCATTGGTTAAATTATTAGCTGAAAAAAATTTATACAAAGAAAGGCATAATATTCCATACTTTTTTTTATCAGAGTCTCAAAGTTCTTTCAGTCAGAGCAATTCTGTGGTACAAAATTATATTTCAGCACATAAATAATCCTTTATATATTAACAGGCTGGAACACAACCATAATACTCGTTTTAACTTTTATGAAGGGCTAATTGTACCTAAGCATACAAATAAATATGGACAAAGAACGTTAAATTACATGATTCCCAGTTGTTTAAATATGTTACCTGCTGAAATTAAAAACTGTGCCCAAAACAAACAATTGATGAATTTACTGAAGACTTGGCTTACGGAAAGAATTAATTTGTATTAGCTCACAATGACATATTATTCTAAAAACTTAAAAAATGTTATTTATGTTTTCAAAAATTTATTTTTATCTATATTTCTGTAAAAAATTTAATTTTATTTTATATAATTGTAAAAATGTAACTATTAAATCACTATAATACGATCTTTAACGTAAAGAACCCGTTAGACAAACTGCTAAAAAGTAGTTTATCGGGACTTTTTGTCTTGTATTTGTAAAGTGTATAAAATAAATAAATAAAAAAAAATAAAAACTAGGTTCTACAGATAATGAATAAAGCGCGACAGGTAGCAAGTATGTTACCAACTAGGATCACTAGAGAAGGAAAGAGGAACTATAGATAATGAATAAAGTGCGACATTTAGCAAGTTTGTTACCAAGTAGGTTCACTAGAGAATGAAAGAGAAACTATAGACAATGAATAAAGCTCGACAGGTAGCAAGTATGTAACAAATAGGTTGACCGGAGAAGGAAAGAGGAACTATAGATAATGAAAAAAGAGCGACAGGTAGCAAGTATGTTACCAACTAGGTTCACTGGAGAAGGAAAGAGGAACTATAGATAATGAATAAAGCATGGCAGGTAGCAAGTATGTTACCAACTAGATTCACTGAGAGCGAAGCAGCCCACGGTTCCCTGGGTGAACGGAAGAAGGAACTCCTCCTTCTGCCTAGGAGTGCCTCGGCGGTCTAGCAGGTTGGCGTAGAGACAGTTGTGGATGGAGAGGATGACCCCGGTGCTGGAGCAGTGCGAGGAGAGCTGCTCCACGGCCACGGAGAGGGTGAGGGTGTCCAGTCCCAGGCCGGAGTAGGTTGGAGACACGCACATGCCCATCAGACCCAACGCACCCAGTTGCTTTATCTAATAATAAATCAAAATGATAATCACAAATAGAGCAATTCACCGTTTTTAAGAAGAAAAATAAAACATATACATACTCAATTGGGTCTTATCTTAACTTATCAGCCAATAAAAATCTGATTCAATAGGTTTAAGATTAGGCTTAGTAAGTATTGTATAATGACAAAAATAAACATGTAACCTCAAAAACTCTTGAATTGCTGGCTTAGAATGAACTGAATGGAAAAAATCATTAATACTACTTACGTAATTATTGCTTACGCAAATGATGAATAGAAAAGCATGCACAATATGACGTACCCTAAGGTACGGATAAAACAATCATTTTGTAAAAAATTCTGTGACAGAGAATCAAATCTTGTATGCAGTTCACACGTGGTAGAAGTGAAACCATCAGAAAACTAAACTTCGAGAGAATGAGACGTATGCAGAGTAGGATAATTGTAGGGTTTATTAATACAATGATATTCTTACCAAGTTTAAAAATTATTTTACATTATATTTTACAAAGCACCGCACAAAGAGGAGGCCTATAAGCTACAAAGCACCACACAAAGAGGACACCGATTAGTCTATCTCATTCTCTCGCAGGCTAAATCCTTTAAATGTATGTGTTTGTCTCTTTTTAGTGTCGTTCGTTTCCGTTTCATCGAGTTTCAAATCGCAAAGGTGCTAAAGAAGTTTTAACTTCAACAATATTTTTTTAATTGACTAACTATGCTATTTGTCGTGTGGTTTCCACCCAGACATCGCAGGTTCAATTCTCTGCTGGCTAAGCTCTTCATCACTGCACAAGCAACAATATACATATATAACAATGATAGTAGGAAGAATTAAAAAAATGTCATATTATTCGTAACCCGGGAACGTTTGTCGTTCTTTTTAAAAGGAGGTTTACCAACTTGTTTTTCGGGATAGACGGCGTCCCTGTCCAGTTGGGCGACCACTGGCTGCAACTCCTTCCGCCCAAAGTCCCGGCACGTCTTCTGTACCATCAGCTGTTCGGGGCTCAGGCGAGAGTTGAAGTGGCGCACTGGGGCCTGACGGGGCGCAGCCCTATGGGCCAGCCCAGCTGCAATATGCAAATAATAGTTATCTAATGAGCGTAATGAAGTCCTGTTTTAACTCAACCGTATTGTTGTTAATTTGTTTATAGTTTACATTACAATGGTCATTTTAATGCTACAGGAAAGATTATTTTTTGAAATGTGAAATCCTTGTGTTCATTGTAACTTTCTTATTCGCATTTTTTCAATATTATGGTACCTACCTGCCTGCAGAAAGTTTGAAAAAAGAATTAATTATTGTCATTGTGAGATGTTGAGGTCTCTTAGGACAAATTGTACAATTCCTTATTTTAAATTTTAAAAAAAGTTGCATAAAATAATGTAACATAGTTTATAATGAAGTAGGTAGGTATTTAAGTACCCAATAGGTTACAAATCTTATGATTTCAGAGGAAATTTTGATTTCGATTTATTAATACAAGAAAATTACAAAAACACCTTTCTGACGAGAGGTCGTTCACAGATCTATTAATAAATGCCTCTTGCCATTTTGCAAAAAATAACAATGTACCTATAAGAATTACTACCGTACAAAAGTTCCAACTAACCCAAATCAGTTGGACTATGGTATTCACAATTAGGGTATTTTGTGAGGCTGAAGATAGTTGGAGTGCAGGGAGATGGGGAAGAGGAAAATTGAAAGTTCCACTTGGCTATTCAGACCTAGTCACTAAAAACTTGGAGTATATATCTCTCGGAAAAATAAATAGTCAGTAATAGAAAACATGCTGATTCCGAACGTGAGGAGGACTAGGAAATACAATATTTTATACTTAATTTCACCATTATATTTTGTATGTAGAATTATTTTAGGTAAATATTCGGAACAAACGTCAACGGTTAATACGCACTTTTTAAAAAAAAAACCTTTAGATTCTTCTTAATTACCATAAAAGACAACTATTTGCATTGGGGGAGGTTGAAAATGTTACATTTTTAATTTTAGTTACGTAAATTGAAAATTTGCTTTCGTATTTAGACACAACGTTTCACCATATGCAATTTGATTTGATTATTATCATTTTATTATGTTGGTATTACTGATACTATATGGAAGGCTACATCATACCGTAACTGACTTCATGGCAATATATTCAAAGGCGCGTAACCGAAAAAACATATACGCTAGGTTTGTGTAACATGGTTTGTGATTCAAAAGAAAGTGCCCCTTTATAACGCCTACTCACGTCAAGGCAAGAAAAACATCCCAGTTTTCAAGTAGTTTAGCGGCTACGCTAGGTTTGTGTAACATGGAATGTAAAATATCAGTAATACCAACATATTAAAATAACAATAATATTGCAAACAGAGTGATTTGACAGTGTTAAAGCAAATTTTCAATTTACGTAACTAAAATTAAAAATGTAACATTTTCAACCTCCCCCAATGCAAATAGTTGTCTTTTATGGTAATTAAGAAGAATCTAAAAGTTTTATCAAAAAAAAGTGCGTATTAACCGTTGACGTTTGTTCCGAAGAATTACCTTATTTTATATAGTCGCTAAAATAAAAAAAAGGTAGCGGTTCAATTAAATGAAAAAAGTCTAAGAACCAATTTTGTTAATATTTTTAGGTTGTCCGAAATGTTTGCTTAAGAAAGAAGCAAGCAACATTGTAGTAAAACTTTATAAGTCTTGTCATCATTTGTTATAATACATCAGAGAAACTACGAGAAAGAAAATAATATTGTATAATTATCAAAACTCACCGGCAAAGCTCTTCAACATCATTGCCGAGGTCATATTGTTGCTAATGATACTTGATAAACGTTCAAAAATACAATTCACAAATTTAATCTTTACAGAAAACAAATAAAGTACGATAAGATAGCGATGTTTTTGTAGATATGCAAAAAAACAACAGTAGGTAATTTGCACAGAACGCTACTTTACGAAATGAAATGAAGTCTGAGTTTTAACAAACATAAAAAATAAATTCTATTCCGATTTTATAACTGAAATAATTGCTAAATCATCACGTCTGTTATCGAGTTCAAACAGTTCGGCCCGTTCAGCCATACACATAAATAAACCAGTCATGCCATACATGACATGTGATTTGACATTTGAAACGTCATTTGTGGCTGTCAAAAACGCATCCGTTTTTTTGCTTTATCTATGATTTATGCGACAGAACCGAAATCTGCACTAGGGATGTGATAGATCTGATCGAATTATAATTTCGTTTTTTTTTTTTAATTTCTAGAACTCTAGCTTTCAATTATATGTTTAAAAGATTTTTCTAAAGCGCTTATTAGTAAAAATAATCGTGATAATCCTTTGTCCTTCGGAAAAAAAATAAAAAAAGACTTGTTGATAAAAAATAAAACAGCTGGAGACATGGGCATAGCCAGGTTTTGATTTAAAGTGTCGAAAAAAAATAGGCTTCTACGACATATTCATGCTAAAGGCTCTGTGAATACAAATAATATGAACGGAAGAAGGAAAAACGATTCTATGAAGTGCTGTAAATTTGATAACGCGACTCGGTCAACAATTCCAAAGCCAGAGGTCATGCATTGGCCAGTCTTGCCCCACCGTGGCAACGCCCATGGATGGAGTTGGTTGAAGGTTTCACGGCCAAAAGAATTATCACGATTTATTTTTGGGGTACTATGCCGTGTTGTGCTGCTTCGTCCTTCTTTACTCAACGTTTCGGATTTTTTTTATTTATTTATTTATTTATACTGGGTTTTACAGATGTTTACACTTACATGAGAACAATCCAGTTATAAAACTCAGTTATTACACAATTATAAAAATCTACAATTACATACAATTAAATACAAATAAATACAATTAGAAAAACAAAAACATCACAAATAAAAATGCAGAATTATATACAAGGTCACTCAAGTAACACATTGCAATGAGTGGTAAAAGACATATGAAATACGCGAGCATGCATAGAAAGACAATTCACACAACATAATTAGTTAGTACTTTTTAACAGCGCTAGAACTTTTTTTTTAAATCCGTACAAATTGTCAACGAAAATATCCACATCAGCGCACTCTATCTTGTTATACAGTCGACACATCTGGGTCAGAGGGCTAAAGTAGGCGATATTATTTTTAAATGTATTCATATGAAAAATGTTATGGCGTCTTAAACAATGGGAATTGGGGACATTAATTTCAATACTGTTAAGACATAATGTAGTATCAAGATGGCCGTGAATAATTTTATGTAAACATATTAGATCAGTCAATTGCCTTCTAGTTTTAAGTGTATCAATCTTGAAGTAATCACGACGTACATCGTATGATCTGAGATGGTCGTGTAGTCCACATTTGAAGGATAACATTCTTAGTAATTTTTTTTGAACTGATTCTATAATGTTTTCATATTTGCAGTAATGTGGATTCCAAATAGTGCTTCCATATTCAAGTTTACTTCTAATTAAGGCATTGTAAAGTGTTAGAATTGATTGAGGATCTTTGAAAGGTTTACATATTCTGTGAATAAATCCCATCATTTTTAATGATTTGCACTTAATGTTGTTAATATGTACATCAAATATGAATTTAGAATCAAGAGTGATTCCTAGATCCCTTATTGAAGAAACTTTTTTGAGAATAATATTATTGATAACATAAGAAAAATCTTTTATAATTCTATTTCTAGTAAAGTTTAAAATGTAACATTTTTCAACATTTAAGTGCATATCATTGACAGTACACCAGTTATTGAGTGTGTCGAGGTCATTTTGAAGCAGCTGATGATCGGAAACAGACTTAATTTTACGAAAAATTTTAAGATCATCGGCGAAAAAAGCATAATCACAGTTTAATTTCGAGCCAAGGTCATTTATGAATATAAGAAAAAGCAGGGGGCCAAGATTTGAACCCTGTGGTACACCAGAAGTTACAATTATAGGGGATGATTTGTATCCATTAATAAGAACTAATTGAGTTCTGTTATACAAATATGATTTCACCCAGCGTAATAGGTCTCCATGTATTCCAATTTGTTCAAGTTTTTTTAGTAAGATGGAGTGGTTAACTCTATCAAAAGCTTTTTGGAAATCAGTATAAATTGTATCTACTTGTAATCTTTCATTAAAAGAATTACAAACATAATTACAAAATTCCAAAAGATTTGAGTTGATTGATCTTTGAGGAACAAACCCATGTTGCCTAGTGCAGAGAAGGGGTTTAAAATGTGAAAAAATACTTTTATATATCAGAGATTCAAAAACTTTAGCAAAACAGGATAGTATACTGATTGGCCTATAATTTTTTATTAAAGATTGGTCTCCCGATTTTAATACTGGGACCACGTGTGCTTTTTTCCACAGATCGGGAAAAGTTCCCGTGGTAAGGGATGCATTAAAAATTATAAAAAGCGGTAAACATAAAGAGTCTGCACAGCAACTAACAAAGAAAGGAGGAATTTTATCAGGTCCTGGGCCCTTACTGGGATCTATTTTACTCAAAAAACATTTTATTTCATCTGCACTAATATGTATTTTACCCAAATTGCTTTGATTGTGTTCAGTTATGTTAGGCATTGAATGATTAGTAGATGATTCCGACTTGGTATAAACAGATGAAAAATATTTAGAGAATATGTTTGCTATGTTTTCACCGTCATTCGCGGAAATATCGTCAAGATGCATTACTTTAGGAATACAATTATTTTTTCGTAATGATTTTGAGTACGACCAGAATAACTTTATGTTACCTTGCAGACCACTTTCGACAGAGTTGATATATGATTTATAACATTCGCTTTGTATTTTTTTTGTAAATTTCCTTAAATAAGAGAATTCCCTATAATCTGACTCATAACCATGTTTTTTTATATATTTATTTTTTATTTATTCGGATATTGTTGTAGTGTTATTTCGAAGCGTTGGCTAAAGGAAGAAATGAAACACCTACTGAAATGAGCTGTCTAAAGTATTAGCTGACTTAGCGTAATTACATATTTTGTTTGATTTTTTTATTTGAGAATATTTGGAGGATCGATAAAACATTTTAATAAATTTAACAAACAAACCAATTTTTTGAGCAAAATTATCCTAAGCTTTAACTACGCTAATAATCCCTTGATTTGCAAAGGGTTACTAAAAATGTTTCCTCAAAAATTCAAAAGCAAATTTTATAAAACGTAGAAAAATTTTATAAGAGAATTTATTATTGTCGTTTTGGAAAAGCGATTGGAAAAAAACGTAGTTCTTACCTGAAAATACTGTATGATGGCAGCACTGGGAAAACAGCTTCATCATCTGAAACTTCAGTGCGGTAGAAATTTTCAATTGCGATCGTTCTAGAAGTGTTCCGTGCGTGTGAAAATTTGTGATTTACAGTGCAGTTGTCAAAAATATTGTTTCTTTTCGTGCTATTTGAGATACAATAAGGAATACGAGTCCACCCAGTTTGTGTAACACGTATTATGCCATTTAGGAGAACCGTAAGTATTGTTTGCTGTGTACACTAGATCCATATTTCTGTAACTATTTTTATTTTTTGCTTATCAGTTTCTGAATTAACCCGATTCTAACATTTGCCCATATTTAACATTAACAACATAAATAAATCCGCCTGTCTATCGGTAATTAGTTAAATCTACGCTTCCGCTTGTGGGGATAATGTGGATCTTTCACTTATTGTCGAAAATGTGCTCATAAATGTGTCTAATAATGTAATATCTACTTGTTTCATAATGTCAAGAGTTTCTTTTTAAGTCTCATTGATCACCCGAGCCTCGGAGCTCTCCAAATAAAAAGAGTTGCACATAAGCTGGAATTGGCAATGGTCCAATTTTTTAGAAATTCATCTCGCATCAGATTAATCTCTGTAAATGTTTCAAATGTGTTTGAATATGGACCGGAAGACTTCACATTATAAAGAATTGTCCATTTTCTCTCGAATATATTTGAAAATACCAACAGCTTCGCATTGTAAAATAATACTCCATTTTACCTGAATTTCAAACATTCATTGCACCATTACTTATCATTGAAATAATAATGATTTGTTTAATTCGAACAACGTTGTGTTTGAAAATAGATTGTTTATTTCAGTTCATAAACCATTATGTACCTATTGAAAATAGTTAATTCTTCACTCCAGATGAATTGCCCATTTCATTAGAATGTCCCATGTATTGAATTGTAGAAGAGCATCCCGACTCCCGACACTGTTCACATTTTAAGACTTGTCCATCTTTCGCAGGAAAGAGTGGGAAAGTACTTAACAGCGGAAACTTACCAATTCTGTCGAGTGCGTTTTTGAGTGTTGCCTGTTGTAACAGCCTGTCTGCAAGGTTAGTGTTATTTGTTTACAACCCGTATTGCACCGTTATCCACATTCATACATTACAAATTATTATTATTTATACCCTGTGTGTTTTTTGACTGCCAACATTGTACCGTACCTTAATTTATGAAATTTGTACACATTCTATATTAGTTGCAGTATCTGTTTTAACTATACACAAAAATCGAAGCATAGAAAGCCCTAGAAGATGATATTTTAAGAGCATTTATGTAAAATATACTAGATAATGAATCCTTCGCTGTTGAGAAGTCTATTCAAATTTGACCTCTGATATAAGAATTGATAATATGAAAGTAATCTTGTATCTTGGTTCGTTTGCCCGCAGAGACAAACAGTTTGTGTAAAAGTTGCAATACAATTTTGCCATCTTGTGTAAGTTAGAGTTTGTTAGTAAAGTAAGATTGGGCATGCAGACAGACCTTTAGTTGCTGTAAATATAAATAACATGAAACAACTAACACGATACTACTTGTAATAATAGTTTTACATCACTGGTGTACATGTGGTGCAGAGCGAATAATGAAATAGCTATTACAATTATTTGTAGGGAATTGGGTGAAATGATTAGGAATTTTCTAAAATTCTAGGCCTTTCTATGCTTTTGGATTATGATATTATTCTTTTACATTAAGTAGTTTTGATGTTTGTTCTGACATTGATTGATCTTAGAGTTAGTTAACCATAATATTGTAAACCCAAATAAAATATAAGCTGGAGTTATCTGTTACAAACCAACAAAGGATGTTACAATATTAACTGAGCCGTGAAATATGATTCTTGGAAGAAACCGACATACATTTTCTAATTTGCCTAGAAAGAAAATGTTACGTACAAAGCTGGACTATTCTTTATTTGAAAACGCACCATTGTCTTATATTCTTATTTATAGTCGAACAGATACCAAATGCACTCCCAAAATTTCACACGGAGATTAACGTACAGTAAAAACTTAGAAAAACCCAAACTCGAAGGGCACTCTACCATTATATTATTAATATTTATATCTTATAATATATGAATAATATAATGGTAGAGTGCCTTTCAAGTTTGGGTTTTTCGAAGTTTTTACTGTACGTTAATCTCCGTGTGAAATTTTGGGAGTGCATTTGGTATCTGTTCGACTATAATTAAATTTTTAACTACTTATATAAAAGAAAATAGAGATTTACAGAACTTATCTGTGCAGTCAGTGACGTGTCAGCTTTGAATATTAGTGTGATTACAAAATATACACGAATGCAAAATAATAGATACGGTTCTTTTGACTGCCTACAGATAATTTTATAGGTATTGAATTTTTATGTTGTAAAATATGTATGTGTGTTATTGTGCTATTTACTATTGTAGAATTTGGTGTACTACTTAATTTAGTAATAATAATACAGTAGAATTCGGATATAACGACTTCGCTTATAACGTCTTACTGCTTTTAGCGACGGCAATGTAAATTTAAGTTAGATTTCATAGTTAGTTACTAGTATCCGTTCAGTACAATGCCATTTTAAGCGACCAACTTTTTAAAGCGACCTATTTTGACCGGTTAGAATGACGCGCAGTGTTTTGTTTACAAAACACACAAATACCTCACCGCCCCGCGCCTCGCCTATTCCCAGCGCCCGGGTTCTCCCTGCGCGCTAACACCTATCCTTATTAGCACGGGTAAATCACAGACAGTATTTATCATCTTTTGTGATTAGGTTAAAAGCTCGACATAATGAGTTCCGTGAAGTGAAAGTGTTTTTCAATTGAAGAAAAATGTGCTGTATTACACCGTTAAGCCGGTGAATCAAATGTAACCCTCGTGAAGCAGTCCGGCGTGTCTCATTTAAAAACAAGCTGAAATTATCTGGCCGTTAAGTACGACAAAGTATCGCCAGCCCCTTAAGGGTCTTTATATCCAGATTCTGCTGTATTTGAAAACAGAACTAACCAATAGTAAAGTAGATGGTTTGGTTTTGTAGTTTGTGTGGTTAGTTTTTATAGAAATGGTTCTCTTGCTGTGTATATTAAAATGTAATACTTACAACGGGTCCTATTTTGCTTTTTCCTTATTATTAATTAAGTATGTATGTCTAAGGGTATTTGTGTATTTCTTACATGTTGTTAAATTCTGTTCCACTGTTCCTATAGAAGAAGAGCTTGATCTTTAAAGTTTTTTTCTTATTCACATGCATCACTGTACTATTTATTATTACATCTATTGTTATTGATTATGTTTGTAGGTACCACTGAATGTAATTATAAACCACTAAGCAAAAAAATTCTAGAATGATGATATACCTATAGTTTTTTTGAAAGAAAACTGACATTGCTAATTTACTTAAAGCCAATTTGTACCATCGCCCCGGGAACCATTTATTGAATAACCAACACCCCTGCTATAGGTCACCTCAAGTGGATCGTTACATTTAATGACTTACCAGTGGTGCCCTTGTTCATGGGGTGAGGTTTGTCTACGTCTTGGCGGCGGATGCGTTTGTCTACTGCTTAGCGGATCGAGAGAGACTGGTTGAGGGAGACCTTTTGAACTCTCGAGCCGGACTCTCTCGACCCATCACTTTGTGCCGCAGTGGGAGGAATGGATTCATACGCCTCATACTCATACTGCATACTGTACTCACGAGTAGTATCGGAAAATAGTATCGTACTCATCGATACTAATTACGTATCAAACCCCCCTCTCCAGGATCAGAATTTTCAAATTCAAGTATCTATTTTAGTTAGATAAGGTAAAAGGACGTCAACGTCAGTGAAATGAAAAAAGAAACAATCAAATTTAAGTACGTATAATCAATAATAAAGAAGGACATGTAAATTCACAAATTGCTATCTTAGGAACTCATAAAAAAAGGGTAATGTTTTTTAATTGTATAATCAACTGCAAAACTAAACGTGCGTAATTAAATAAATAACAAAACACAGCTGCCCTGTTAAAACATGAACTCAAAAGTAAAACAAAAATTTTGCATACATTTTTTTTCTCTACTTTGTGTTTTGGCAGGACAGTCAGTATGGCACTGTTCAGATTTTTTTCACCTAATTTGGTTTTCAGTAACTAAATGATAACAAAATAAACTATTCTTGAATTATAAGCCATCTATTCGTTCCATGACACACTAGATTGCTCGTGCTTGCAATTATACTAATGCAATGGAATGTTTTAGAAGGTTTGCTATGATTGAACTAGATGACGTTGCCATAAACATGAGCCGCTTAGCCAAATTTTTATAGGCATCGATACTTGCCAAAAAGTACTCATTGAGTAAAAGTAACGAAGTACAAAAGTATCGGTATCCAAAGGAAAAGTACTCGATACCACAAAGTATCGATAATTTTTTCGTGTCCCTACACGCGTTTCTGATGGCAGTGTCCCAATGGTAAAATGACGAGTGTGTCTGTCAGTGAGTTCTTTGAGTACTTTGGATTGTCTTAATCCGGGTGCCCTTTTCCATTCCTTCCAGTGTTGTTTTAATTAGAATTCGCTTCACGTTATTTATTAAGCACTCTGGTTGACAGTCGTTCAACAAATGCTTGATAGGAAGAGGTTATCAAGTAAAGACAATCATGTGGAAGTAGATATAGACAATATCATAGAGTTAATACAATTATACCAATGCTGGGATTTGACCCACCTTTCAATATTATGTAGTTTGGTGTGGCAAGTGGTGCTTCCGCCCCTTTTCTTGCTAGTCCGCTTGTTACCCTCAATACCTTCGTGTCCTGGTAGTCTTTCCTTTCTCTTTCCTGTCTCCTTTCTCTCACCACTCTCTTCACACCTTACAGACACAAAATAAACATACCTTAATTGCCTGAGATGCCCCACTTTTAATCGGTGACCGGCCAACTCAGAACCACCTCAGAAAAAGAGTGATGATAAAAAAAAACGATTGTGCTTTAGACCACACGACTGAAGTAAAACTTCACTAACTTATGCCGTCCATTAACAATATAACAATAACAGGAATAAAAATATCCCCATCCCCTCAACATCCCCATCAACTCAACTCAACTCTCAGCTCTCAGCTCTCAACTCAACTCAACTCAACTCAACTCATATCATTGATTAGCGGCACGTTCCAGAGTGGAACCATTCAGAATTGAAACGTTGCTTGAAATGGCATTAGCCGTGTTTGGTGACCAGATCTGAATAGCCAGGTACTTCCCCACCTTCCTCTTCTTTATCTCCTTCCCATCCCCCCTACCTTCAGCCTCACAACATACCCAAAATGGGGATCCCATAGTCTCACTGGCTTCAGACGGGAGCAGTTGGGACTTTTGTGCGGTATTCATATAAAAAATTATACTTATAAAAAATAAAAAAAAGCGTGTCACATTTTTTCGTAACGTTTCATATTTTTTCGTAACGTTTTATAACGTATTTATCATTTTACCCCCAAGTGTCGAGCGTGCGTAAAGAAATTTTACTTCAAAAATTAGTTAAATAAGTTAGGTTAGGGTTACCGGCTATTTAAAAATTATTTTTTCATAGCTTTTAATGACCTTTCTGAGCTGGTTTCATTCTGAGTTGGCATGGAACCCTTTTAATCATACGTATTGTGATGTACAGTGTTATACATGTAGTATCAACATTCTCCAACAGATGTCGTTGATATAGATAGTTATTTGTTCTTTTGGGGTGTCTTAACAGATGTCGGTTAAGTAGTACTTTAGAAGAAGAGTAGTGACTATCGTCGTTGGGTCTAATGCACAGACAGTTAAGGAAATTGCCGATGATGCACGATAGTCACGACGTCTAATCCAGTTAATATTCATTGTAAATCTTACAATAACGTAAATAACACAACTTCTAATCGCAATCAATTGGATCGAAGAACGTCACATACGCTATTGTGAGGTATTCACATTAAATCAGATAAAAACGTCATTCTGTATGCTTCCGTCTTTCCGTCTGTGAGGAAAAAGGAAGAAGATGTAAGTTATGATGGATCTGTCAACGGTATACCTTGAACATTACTTAAATACATCGTCACTTCCGTTGACGTTCAAACGACAGAAATACAATAGATAATAATGATACAATATTTGTTACAATATTTACATAATGAAAATCATGGAATCCAAACACTGAATATGTAAATAAGTATTGTGGGTATCTCCATACACCCGAAGTAAGGGCGAGTTTTCTTTACTTCTAATGAAATTTATGAAACATTTTCAAGTTAATTTTCATTTTTGGAGCACAGGCGTCGGGTGGGAGTGCTAGCCTTGTTCTACAGGTATTACAATGGAAGGTGCTCCGATAAACTAGCGTCATTGATCCCTTCGGCACCGGTGCATAGTCGTAAAACACGCCAAACGCGTGCCCAACATTTGTACACGGTTGACATTTGTCACATGAGAACGGGTCGCTTCTTCGACTCGTTCTTGTGTTCAACAGCTCGGCTGTGGAATGATTTGCCGGCCTCTGTGTTTCCTCCTTCCCACAACATGGGTCTCTTCAAGACCAATGTTCATTCCTTCCTCTCCTCAAAAAGACCCTCTACAGAGCATCCCAGATGACATAGGCCTTGAGGGAAATTATTTTCCTTAGGGCCTCCTGTTTGCAAAAAAGTATATAAATTCTTGTATTTTTTTTACAATAGCTCCACATAGGAGGCCCCGAGGAAAATTACTTCCCTCGAGGCCTGTGTCATCTTTAGGGATGGTGTGTGGAGGGTCTTTTTAGGGAAAGGAAGGAGAGGAAGTTCTTGGAAGAAAAAAGGTATGAGAGGTGACGAAAGTACGAATTCATCAATCCCACTGCGGTGCAAGGCGATGGATCGAGAGAGTCAAAAGGTCTCACCAAACCAGTCTCCCGATTCGACCTGCCACGCATTATGTGGCAAACGCATCCGCCGCCAAGACCTAGACAAAGCTCACCCCATGAACCCGGTCACCCCTGCTAAATCACGAAACGAAGCGAACCACTTGGGGTGACCTATGGCAGGGGTGTTGGTTATCCGCTAGATGGTTCCCGAGGCGGCGGTACCCATACCCGCCTCCCAAATTGATAATCTTGAACAGATAAACAATTTCATTGGTATGTCTGGTGACCAGGAGGCAAAAGGTTTTATGTGAATTCGTGACATAAGTTTTCTTTTAAATCAGTTTAATAGTATAAATTATTAATCACACGTCTATAAATTATGTGCCTTTTTTTATTCACTAAATATAAATTTTATTATTTTTACTAGCTGACCCGACGAACTTCTTACCGCCTCAGAATCAATAACTGTTGTGCTAACTTATTAGCTGAATTAAATTCAGTTCTTTTATTAACTTAAAAATTACACAATGAAGCAATTATCATCGATGTACAATTGTCCATGTTTTGTTTTCGACAGTATTAGGGATGGCGTTATGTATGGATTTATATTTTTTGTGATTTTCTTACTTTTCCACTTACTTACGGGAATTGCGTTTCATTTTCTTTATACGTGTGAGGGAGATTTATTATAATTATCGTATTTTTCTTTTGTAGGGGTGCAGACATACGTTCACCTATTGACATTTAGTGTGTAAGAAAGAGGGGCAGCATTATATGTTTGAACAAAAGCAAAGCAAACAGCGCATTAACATTTGATGTTTTTGAATTTTTGGAATTCTATTATATTTATCGATATTATATTTATCACTATTGCTGCAGAGCTCTTTCAAAAGATGAGAATTCGTCCCATACAAAATGTATAAGGAAAAGATTTTTTTTTCATAATTTTTTTTCGTCAATGTGTCCGATGTTTTAATAGCTATTCTGCTATTCGGGACGGAGACAAATCCAACAAATCAAATATCATAAAAATCGGTCCAGCCGTTCTAGAGTTATAAATGGTGTAACTAACCCGACTTTGTTTTATACATTAAAAGATATTAAATTTATAAGTTTTTATAACTTCTGTGTAGATGAGGGTTTCTGTTCGTCCAAGTACAGTCCAGTCCATATAGAAATTAGATTAAATAATATTGAATTATTCGCCCGAATTACCTCCGAAATAACAGAGCATAATTCACAAATTACAAGTACATTTTCTTATTCGCTGCCAAATTATCCTTGGAACCAATTATTATTACCCACAAACAATATTTAGTGATATAATTCCTACTCTAAGAAGAGTATATTCTTGGAAGATATTAAATCTGGTGGTAGTTTCACCCAGCTGCAAACTTCTATTCTTGCTGCGCTGTCACTGAATAATACAAGACTGCAGACTGCATTGGACAAAATGACAGGATTTTAAGAGGAAATAGGGCAGAGTTTTGTCCATAAAAAACATATTTCTAAATTTCCTCCCTGGATTTTGACACTAGTGCACTTTACGGGGAAAGAAGATGGGGTCGTTTTACGTAATCCCACGTAGACCTTTGTTTGAAGGTCAAGTGTTCAAAATTTCATCAATCTCCAAATAAAACTTACCGGGACTGAAAGTATGGATGGGGAAGGAGGGAGAGGAACTCGGGAGAGGGGTTCGCGGGACGCGGGGAGTGGGGAGAGAGAAGTTAGGGAAGACGGAGTGGGAACGCGAGAGGGGAAGGGGAGGCGGAAGGGAAACGGGACGAATGGGAAAGGACACACAGGGAGGAACAATTTCTCTATTAATTGGCAATAATTAAGTAGAAATTAAGTAATTAAGTGGTAATTTTAAGTGGCATTAAGTATTGCGTGGCAACGCATGCCGGGAACTCGATAATTCTTTATAAACATAGATTTTCAGGTTTTTCGTAACCTGTGTTTGTCTTTTATTAAACGTGATGTTAACCGTGTTTAGTGATCAGGCCTGAATAGCCGGGTAGGTATTTCCAACCTTCATCTACCCCTCGCCTCTTCATCCAGCATCGCAACATACTCAGAATCGGGGTGCAAAAATCTCGTCACTTCACATAAAACAATCAAAATAACAATACGACCTCTGTTAGTTGTTTTATAATCATGCTTAAATGCAGCCCAAACCTTGTGAAAATGCATTCTAATAATAGTATGTGGTGCACCACTGCACTGGGTGTTTCTTGGAAATAGTTTGGCGAAGAACTCGGCAAGTAGTTGGGTGGTGATTTACGGGTTACGGGCCCTGTCGGTGTTAGCAGTTAGCAGCTTGCGGAGCGGCGCGCGCTGAGAAACCTCACGTCTCACGTGTGAAAGTGCGAACCCGCTGGCCGAGGCCGACATTACATTAGCAATTCTCGGAAAACGCGACCATCCATTACTGGAAAATCGCGCCAGTGTTATCGCGGACTAGTCAATGTGCTAACAATTTCCAACTACTCGCGAGGATAGGCAGAGAGGACGGACCGCCAAACAACTTAGTATTTCACATTCACTTTCATACATCGTTCCATACATTAAGGTGGGTCATTTAAAAAAAAATGATAATTTTAGATTCTGTTAGCGATAAAAGGGTGCCAAATGGGTTCAAACCGACGTGTTTAAAATTTTTTTAATTTCTGATAAGATCTTCTTCCTCCGGATTCACTTCAAAGTTTTGAAAATTTTCATTTTTAGAGGTATTTTCTAGTGTGTATAAAAGTTACTGCGAATCCTTTATACTATATTTTTTGTAATATTCTATGGCAAATATGTTACGTATTTACGAATTCATTTACAAAAAATCCGAGTTTTGATTATTAGTGGCTCGAGGTGAGGGCGGGGGAAGCACCGATTGCACTAAGCGCAGCGACTCTGCGCAACCGACGTCGTAGTTTGGAGTCAGTATCTCTACGGATTAATATATTTATGGCTACGGCTCTTTAAGCGGTAGGTCGCGTTGCACAAGTTTTTGCAATGGAACGTACTTCCGAGTAATGCGTTAAAAAGTCCCATATTTGCTGAAATTTGCGACGTTAAAGACAATGTTTTAGCAAATTATTGTGATGTTATGAAGTTTTTTGAGTGGACCACGCATCAAATAAAATTAAATCAAGAGACCAAACTAGAACCCAAATTTCAGCAAATAGAGTGTACTGTGACAGCACGAATTGAAGAAATATGGAGAAAAGCTTCTATTCCCATCGTTACACACTCGCGAGTAGCACGCATGTTGAGGTCATATCATTTTAAATGCAAAAACCTTCTTAAGTCACATCCTAAAATACCGGACAAAAAAATGGAGGAATTCCGTAGCAGAAGTAAAGTGCTGTTTGATATTTCGTCTTGCAAATGCAAAGATTTTTAAGTAAATGTGACTGTCCTAAAGATAAAAAAAATACCTGTAAATGAACAGAGTTTCATTAGTGACCAACATACTACACGAAAAATGATAATAGGAAATGTGGATACCGCTACAACAAAACGAATGAAAACTGCGTTGAAAAGAAAACTTCTGAAGCAAAAATCCTTGCGTACGTCTAAAAACGAAAGCACAGGTAAGCCAACTACCTCTCTAATCGATATTTCCACGTCTTCTGCATCAAATGAATCCGATTGCAATGATGTTTTCAAACATGCGTTGTATCTCAAATGCCTCAGAAGCAGGCTGCGGTCACTATTGATTATTCTACACTGTCGAAAACTTGTGATAGATATGGAGTTTCGGATAGAGCAGCGGCAGCCATTGCCTCAGCAGTTCTGTATGACATCAAGTCTAATATTCCAGTTATTGACAAAAGTAAACTTCGCAGAGAACGAAAAAAAACAAGGGAAAATATTAAGGCACAACACATAGTTTTACAAATACCCGCATTATATTTTGATGGCCGGAAAGATAAAACATTAATTATCAGGGAAAAGGGGGGGAGGCATTACAGAGAACTAATCAATGAAGAGCATATTTCAATGATAAAAGAGCCAGACTCAATATATTTGGGTTATATTGCACCAAACTCTGGCACGTCGAAAGTTATAGAAAGAACAATTGTCGATTATTTTTTAAAGGAAGAAATACCATTTGAACCATTAATGGCTATTGGATGTGACTGAACGAACGTGAACGTTGGAAAACATGGAGGTATAATACGTTTGCTTGAAAAACGTTTGGATAAACCATTGCAATGGATAATTTGCTTGCTTCACATGAACGAGTTACCATTTCGTCATTTGTTCACACATCTTGACGGTAAGACATCTGGACCTCAAACATATTCAGGGACAATAGGACTAGCTTTAGAAAACTGTGAAAAAAAGCCTATTGTTCATTTTCAGAAAATTGACGGAGAGTTGCCTGAATTATTAACTAAAGACCTAAGTACAGATCAGTTATATTTGTATAAAATCGTATCTGCAGTTACGGTGGGGGAATTACCTGAAGATTTTGGCCACAAATCTCCTGGAAAAATGTCTCATGCCAGATGGCTTACGCGTGCTAACCGAATTCTTCGTCTTTATGTTGCAACGGAAGCTCCTACAGAGAATCTTATTATTTTAGCAACGTACGTTGTTAAAGTTTATGCTCCGACTTGGTTCAGTATTAAAACTCATCCCACCTGTAAAGATGGAGCACGTCACCTTAAGCAGCTAATTTCAGCGTCTAGATACTTATCCCCTGAACTAAAAACTATAATTGATCCAGTCATAGAAAGAAACAGTTACTTCGCACACCCCGAAAATTTACTACTTGCAATGTTAACTGACCCTCACAAGCATATCCGGGAATTAAGGTAAAACAAGGCTGTTCCAACTTCCAAACATAAACCTCGATGCATCATATTACTACGACCTTATTAATTGGCAGCAAAATGTAACCGAACCCCCAATACTGAAGAATATATCGGATGAAGATCTTCAATTATTTGTAGCACAGGGGGGAGAAGGTAAATTGCCTCTTCTGCGTCTGCCATGTCATACTCAAGCAGTTGAAATAGCTGTAAAGACTGTTACTGAAGCCTCGACTACTTTATGTACGAAGTCTGCAAGAGAAGGTCTTATTAAGGCAAAGATTGAGTCTCGCAAAATAATGCCGAAATTTGAGAGTAAGAAGGATTTTGCTGGTATTTGAATACACTGTCTTGAGATAATGTTAATTATAATCATATATTTTTTTAATAAATAAGTCAGAATATTCTCTCTAATTTGTGTTTTATTGAAAAAAAGTTCATTTTTAATTGTTTATCTAATATTTTTTAGAGATTTAACAAGGGTGGGTTTTTCTCTATTTTGTGAAATTTCAAACTCAATCCGGAGGAAGAAGATGATATCCAAATATTATTAAAAAAATTACGTGATTTTACATCTTCATTTAACACCCTTTTATCACTAACAGACAAACCAAAACAAGTTTTTTTTTTCCCCCATACAATCGTGACCCGCCTTAATACATACTCTTCTAGTATTCTGATTCTTGACATGGCCCATCTGATCCACTTGATCGTACCATATCTTCCTCGGGCCTCTTCTACCATTCTCATTCGCGTCATATTTTCTTCTTACACTACTTTCTTCGTTCATTCGCTTTACATGCCCAAACCATCTGAGGGTTCCTTTTTAAACTTACTCATTACGCTTAAATCAGAGTTGACTTCTTTGCGGTTCTCCACATTTCTCACACGATCATACATGGTTTGACCGCGCATACGCCTCAGGGATATCATTTCAACAGCATTCAGTCTGCTTTCATCCTTCCTCTGCCATACATAAGGGTAGGTACCAGCACTCCATTGTGGACTGCTAGCTTCGCTTCTTTTGACAGTTTTTGGTTAACGGCATGGAATATTATTCTGATAGTTGTTATTTAATTAAACAGAGTTTTATGTAAAGTACTATGTTTTAAAATACACACTTGTACTGTTAACCACTCAGTCCTCGGGCCTATTTTGTCGGAAGGTCAAAATATTTCCGCTTTGCAATAAAATCCAAATAAATGTAATATTTCTGAACGCCTCCGTAAACTAAAAACTGTTTTTGAAAGTTGTAAATACGCTCTCAAATTTAATGATACGAAATAAAACAAAAAAATGCACATTTTATTAGGCAAATTATATCACAAACGTTGTCGTCAACCCACTTTTTTGTCGTTCCATATAAAAATAATTAATAAAAAAATTCAAATTGCGATCGGAAACTTTTTTTTAATGAAGGTGTTCATTTGAATCATTTTGTGGTTAACTTTTCGATTTTAATATAAAGCGTGGTGTTTTCTCTTTCTAACAGCGTTTAAATCAACTTCTCACCATGGTAGTAAGGGGGTTACAACGATTTCTATGAGACCTGTGTGAGCTGTTTCCAAAAGCGAACAAAAGTTAAGTTAAGTTATGGTCGTGTCGTGTTATGCGAAGCATCTCAAAGAACACAACCGGACCATTCCAACAGGCTCCTTCAGACTTCTGCTATTCTAGCTCTGGTTTAGTCCAAGTCATTGCTAAACGTTCCTTATAAGCAGCTTTTTATTGCAGGGCAGTTGGACCTTAGCCAACCCTCGGGGCTTGGAGCCATCAAAAGTCGCCATACGAAACTGCGCTCCTTCTCTTGTCGAACGTCTCTTGGTATCCGACCTTGGATTTGTGATTCATTCGTCTTCAATTCGTTATTATCAGAGCTGATCTCTAATGGACCGGTTACTTTGCCATTTTAATTTGTCACGCTTTAACGGAACTGCTCATTTGCTTCATCATTGTTTATATTCAATTTCTATACTATTGGTACTGACACAAATGCTCATTAATTAGCAAGCTCACGAGCATGCTCATTTATAAGTATGCTAATCAACTATACACATTAACTCCTAAATGAGCAAGCATGGTTTGAATGTTCTCATGAATGAGCATGCTCATATCAAACAAATGGAGACAGTTTCATTCGCCCAGAACTAAACAAAATATTCTTATTGCTTGCAAAACAATAATTTAAGAATCTTTTAACGAAAGAAAATAAAACAGTTGATTTGGGTCCAAGATTTAACAAATCCGAAAATTACTAAGTAATAAAAATAAAAAAATGCTAATTTCAATAGAATGATCTATTGTGGGTATTTTTTAAAGTGACCTTGTGTTCCGAATACATTCGCCATTCCCATAGTAAATCACGAAAAGTAAGGTTTTTTCGTTTCTAAATGGGCCTTTTGTAAATTTTTCGCAAATAATGCGCAGGCGCGAACTGAGATCGGATCGAAATGAGCATGCTCATAAGCTAGCCTGTTTACACATGCTTAGAGCGCTCCCCCTTCCACCCGCGAATCCAATGAGCATGCTCACAAATCAAATACATGTTGATTTGTGAGCATGCTCATTTGAGCTCAAATGATCATACTCAATACGAGCAACGCCACTGACACGCGCGCTACTAGGTAGCAATTGCTCATTAGTAGCATGCTATTTTGCTACTAATGAGCATGTGTCTCTGTACTATAATATACAGGGAGAAAGTGTATGCACGTCATCGAAGATGGTCCTAAAAGCTGTTCATAAAAATCTTCTTTCTCGCTCGTCTTGTATGAAAATAAAGAAGTCAGAAAAGATACTGGAATACCGAATGTCTTTAATTATATCTTTAGACATTTCGCGTTCGTTTCTTTCGAATCATAGAACTATTATGGTATTGCCAGCTATAAAAACAAGCAAAAAAAAATTAAATGCTTTATTTCACGAATCTCACACCATGGTAATAAAATTAGCACATTGTGAGGTAGACATTTAACATTAATTACATACTTATTCGTTAATGATTTTCCAAAAATTTCTCCATTTTACCAAAAAATAAATTTCCTCACTTATTCGAATGAGAATCGGATATTGCTCCTCTTCCTTCTCACCTTTTTTAAATTCACATCCTTGATTCCCCAGATTGTACATTCTGTGTTCTAGATGTGGGCACAGATTACATATTTTTGGTTGTCCCTCTCTATATAAATATCCTCTCTTCTATCAAGCGTTATTTAAAATTGCCTCCCCATCATTCAACATCTAATCTCTTCTAAGTCTAAACTCGACTCCAATCTTCCACATAATTCAGAAATTTGCACATTTAAATAAAATTAGTATACAAATTCACCTTTATCTATAATTTTAAATGATGGCCTAGAACAGTGGTTCTTAACCTTTTTGGCTGGCGACCCAAAGTACGAATATATTTGAAGTACGCGACCCTAATCTAATTTATTTTATTTCGCAGTGAAAGGTACTAAAATGATATATTATGTAATTTTAACTATTAAATTACAAATACATCCTATAAAATTTATAGGATGTAGATAGTTGTAAAATTAGAAATAAACAACTTTATTTAAATGTTCTGTATTAAAATCAGACAATTTAGCATTAAAACAGTTAAAAAAAATTACAGCAAAATAATTTGTGACTACCCTCATGAAGATCATATATACGTGGAGTTATGTTTATAGAAAGTGCACACCGCATGTCACGCTGATGATCCAACCTATTCCTGTACTTATTCTTCATAACAGAAAGGCATGAAAATCCTGCTTCACATAAATAAGTAGTTGGCAAAGGTAGCACGGCTTTTTCAGATTCATTGCTCAGAACAGGCTTCCCAGATAATTGTGCCCTAAATTTTGGGCACATACGCTATCAATACGCGATTTCCGCGACCCAACCCAATACCTCTCGCGACCCGAATTTGGGTCGCGACCCGAGGTTAAGAATCGCTGGCCTAGAACATCCTTGAAGGGTGAAACCCAGAAATAAATAATAGGATAAAAAGTTACCATGTACGTTCCCTTCGAATGGTCCATGATGATGTGAATACGAGTTCTGCCTGGTTTTACTTTACAAGAGTGGACGACGCTAAGGAACGGTCTTTGTTTTTGGTCGAGCTGCAATAGTTGTTGGCTGGTTGGTTGGTTTGTTGTGTTTAGTTCGGTCAACTATTAATAGATGTCGGCACCTGTCGTGGCCGAGGCGGGTATTCCCCCTTACTCCCAATGGCTCTGTCGCACTTGCTGGAGTCAGGAAATAACAGAAATACCATCCTGTCTGTATTTTTCTAATTTGGATATGAAGCTGTTTGACTATATTTAATTTTTACAAACAAAGGGGTTTTTTATTGTCAGAAAAATTGTATAATTTTCTATGAAAATTTTGTATGTGCCATTTTTTTGATTTTTTGCCAAAACGACGCGTTCCAACCAACTTCAGTGACAGCCGTCGCTTTTTTTTGTTTTTACATTAGTTCCACGTAGGAGACCCTGAGGAAAATAATTCCCCACAGAGCATATGTCATCTTTGGGGATGCTGTGTGGAGGGTCTTTTTAGGAAAGAAAAGAGAGGATGTTCTGGGAAGGAAAAGGGTATTGGGGGTGGGTAGGAATCTGGGGGTCAGTGTGTCCAGGAGTGACAGACGTATGAAAATATACGAAAAAAATTAACCACAAAATAATTAAAATGTACCAATTTTTTATTCATTATTTTTACATGAAACCATAATGCTTAAATAATACATTTGCATAATAAATCAAGTACTATGTATGTTTTTTTTCGTTATCAGTTATTTTAGTTAGAAAAAACGTAAGGTGAGCCATTTTTTAAACTTTTTTATGTTTGCATTAAAACATTTTATATTTCAAAAATTATAATATGTTTGTCAATTTATAAAATTCGAAAGCGTATTTTATCACATTTCCAAAACAGTGTTTAGTTTTCGTATACGTTGAGAAATATTCAATTTATTTGGATTTTATTGCAAAACGGAAATATATATTAAGCCCCCAGAACTCTGACAAAATATGCCAGAGGTCTGGGGGCTTAATGTAAAAAAGATAGATCCACACTAGAATATTGTCTTTCAACAATTATTGTTTATTTTCTTGTTAGTACGTAGTAAATGCAAGTTAGTCTATTGATGTTGAGATGAGTGCATCGCGGTGCAGTCAGGAATTGCACTTTAAACCCGGGTTCAGTCAGTCGCGGTCGCAGTCGCCTGGAGATGCAAATAATAACAACGCATGACATAATCCCCAGATGACCGCACCGCTGCGCTTGTTGAATGGATGCTGTGCGCTGAAGAGAAGAACCACTAGAAATGTGATATGGGCTTGACTGTGTGCCTAAAGTAAGCTTAGTTTTTTGAAGCAAGACTTCATTAGCCCCTTTAGTGATTTGAAATTCGGATGAAACGGAAGTGCGTCACTAAAATTTATTATTTGACGGGTCCTCGGTTCTAATAAAATGCGGTAAATTCGCGCTTGGCCGCAAGCTTCCCATAACGCAGCGGATAAGGCGCTTGACTAGTCTCAGCGGCCAGAGAGACATTCAGCGAACGGAGTTTCAAATCCTACGAAATCCAAAAAAATATACTTACATTTTTTTTAGTGAAATCAATAGGTATCCAATCTTCAAACCACTTAAAAATAAACAGGCAAAAGAAAAGAAAGCGACTTTATAGTTTCACTTCTGCCACGTGTGAATTGCACACTCTAATTTTTTTTATTACTTTCGGTGAAATCGATTAAAAATTTCGTAAATTCAAAATTTTTTGTCGAGCAAAATTTTTTTTTCATCAACTCTACATCTTAATTTGTATGTGACTGAAGAGGTACTTTTTCGGTTTTTAACGTATTTTTTTATGTTCCACTAAGTCTAATCGGCTGAAAATTAGCCATAATAATTATAGAAATCATCTCGAAAAAAAACAATCAGAAAACATACCCAAAGTTTCATCGCAATCGCATGAATGGTTTAGAAACGCATTAGGGACAAACAAGCAAGCAAATATACATTCTTCTTCTTCCATCTTGCACTGTGCCAACTCATTGTCTAGTTAGACTGCTAGGGTCTGCTTTTCTCGTTCTCAGGTTATCGCTTCTTCGGTCCTGGTTATCACTTTCATCCAGGCCGTTTCTCTGTAGTATTTTGGAGCATTGAGTCATCCAGGAGCTTTTTTAGTCTTCCTCTGGATGACTGTCGATGAAGCTCCATAGACATTGTCTGCTGTGGTCTACTGGTCTCCGTCTTAAGTGCCCATACCATCTTAACTGTCGTTCCTCCTGCTTACTGTTTTATGTCCGTGACACCCAGACAACTTTTAATCTTATCTTTTAGTGGTAGGTACTCTTGCTGACCATCTAAGCATTCGCATTTCTGCTGTAAGCGTTCCCAGATTCCAAGCACAATATATATATAGATTTCATTTAGAGATGACAGTAGGTGGAAGTCAGTAGTGAACCAGTGAGCCGTGGTGCCGCTGTCACCGTTTGTATCGAGTTTCACATGGGTTAATAAGTATGGTCATGGACAGGTCGCAGGTCTCACGTATCGAATCGCTTTGATATCTGGTTTAATTGGAGTAGGCGGTGCTACGCTGCTGGTCGTTGTACGAAATATTATAGTGTACGGATGTGAAAACTTTAGCTCGCTTTGCTAACTCCCAACATTCAATCTAGTATTTTATTGTTAGTATAAATTTCCTTCTATGCATGTAAAAGCCCACTAGGGCGTAAATAAATAAATTTAGATAACGGTAACCGGACAACTCAACGCATTGACAAACCAACTTCTTCCTCTTCTTGTGCCCTGTCCATTCAACGGACGTTGAATATCATGTTGGCTATGCGGACTTTGTTTACTGCAGCCCGGAACAGCTCTACGATAGACTGACCAAACCACTGTCTCACGTTTTTCAGCCATGAGGTTCTCCTTCTTCCAGGGCCCCGTCTTCCGGCAATCTTTCCCTGCATTATGAGATGCAAGATCTCATACTTCTCTGGATATCTCATCACATGTCCGAGATATTGAAGGTTTCGGATTTTTATAGTTTTATTAACTTCTTTTTCTTTATTCACCTGAACCATAATATCTTCATTCGTAACTCTGTCTATCTAGCTTATTTAAGTATTCTTCTGTAGATCCACATCTCGAATGCCTCAAGTCGCCTAATTAATTCTTCAGTAAGCGTCCATGCTTCCATTCCATAAAATAATATCGAAAACACGCAGCATGTGATCATTCGCATTCATAATTCAAGGTTGAGATCATGACTGCAAAACCAACACATTTTTGAAAAGTGATGGAAAACTAGGTTTAATAAGTTAGGTTTAACTGGTTAGTTTTTTCGTCACTTTTTGAAATTATTATCACTTTCCAAAAGTGTGTTGATTTACCACTGTGTTAAGTTGTCATGGAACCATTGTGGTCAAATGAGTGTTTATGGGTTCCATGACAACTCAGAATCATGCAATTTCAACACCATTAAAAGTTGTGGAAAAAAATTGATAAATAGCCTATAACACCTACCCAGTACCGGATGTCCCTACTTGACGGTCGTCTCTATTAATATGGTTTTGCGGATTTTTAATTTTCTCCGTATTTTATGCGTTTTGGGTCTACCTACTACTTAACGACCAAATCCCAAGCAATGGCCGGTTACAAAGAAGTGCTTGGCGGTAACAGATTTGTCAGTATGGCCGAGTCTGCACGCTCGAAAGTGTTATGAGATACCTACGGATCCGTTAGAAAATGAGTTTATTTAGCTACATATGTTTTATGTCCCCGAGGGTAGGTATAAAGTGTGGTGCTTCACGGAAATGTGGTTAATTATTTTCTAAGGTCACCCAACAATTTAATCCTTTCTGACTGTCCACTGCACCGGAGCGTTGTGTTGTGTGTGAAGCAATTGCTTCTGCGCGAATCGGTGCATCAATCACATATTTATGACTAACTGACCCGGCTACGCGTTCCTGTAGCTAATGAAACAAACAACATCTATTGGATGGTTACCAAACCTTTTAACTCACACCGCCATCTTTTAATTTGCATACAAATCAAATCGATCTGTCACTCCATTTATATTATTATAGCGAGTTCCCGGTATGCGTTTCTATGTCACTTAATAAAGAAATTGTTTCTCCCTGCGTGTCCTTTCCCATTCGTCCCGTTCACCTTCCGCCTCTAATAATAATAATAATAACATAGAATTTATATAGCGCAGTTTTGTGATATTTCTCTTCAAGTGCGCTTAATTATAATAAACTTAAATATAGTGTTCTTACGAGTCCTTACAAAAATTGATTAAATAATGTGAAACAAAGAATTTACAGTATATACAAAGCAATTCCAAAAGAACAATATTAACAAAAATAGTGAGTGTTGTTTTGTTACAGGACATTAGATAATTTCCTCTCCCGCGTCCCTTTCCCTTCTCGCGTTCCCACTCCGCCTTTCCTCTTCCCACTACCCCCGCCCGCTTTCCCCGTCTCGCGAACCCACCTCCGAAGTTCCCCCCCCTTCTCCCCAGTTCCCCTCCTCCCTCCCGGGTTCTCCTACCCCCCCTCCCGCAGACCACCCTCCTGCGAACCCCCCTCCAGCGAACCCCTCTCCCGAGTTTCCCTCCCCCCTCTCGAGTTCCCCTCCCCCCTCTCTAGTTCCCCTCCCCCCACTCGAGTTCCCCTCCCCCCTCTCGAGTTCCCCTCCCCCCTCTCGAGTTCCCCTCCCCCCTCTCGAGTTCCCCTCCCCCCTTTCGGGTTCCCCCTCCCATTTCCCGCATTCCATTCATTCAGTTCCGGTACATTCAATTTTCAAACAGCTCACGTGCCACCTATCGCAATTTTTTTAGACAAATTTCATAATGCCAGAGCTCATCAGTAGTATGTATGGGCATGTACACATCAAATCCCCAAAGTGTGAATGAAATATGCACGTTAGAGGTGGAAGTTAAGTATATACATTAAGGCGATTCATTTTTATTTATATATAGATAGATTGACAAAAAAAACTGGGCCAAAAACTTAAAAGGCCGTTTTTTTAAATTGAACCCAGTAATCGTTAGCTAGTCTGTCGGGTACATCCTGCTCTGTCATATTGAAACGTTGCTTGAAATGGCTAGGAGACAAGATCTGAATAGTCAGGTACTTCCCCACGTTCCTCTGCCGTATCGCCTTTCTACCCCCTCTACCTTCAGCCTCACAACATACTTCAATTGGGGATACCATGGTATCACTGGCTCCATGCGGTTGGGATCAATTAGGACTCTTGTCTGCGGTATTCACATAAAAGAAATAAGTAATAGGCCACTTGCATCACATTTTTTATTTATTTTTTCCGGTTAAGGCAAATAAAACCCTGGCGATTTTTTGAAAATTTCAATCCGAAAAATCAGACTATTTTTTATAAACCGGACGGGACATAATTTTATGGGTGCGAAAAAACGACAATTACATAGCCGAAAATCATTTTGAAAAAAGAACGTTTTCCACACGAATAGCAATAAATTGTACGGGGTCCTCTTCGTAACATCTGTAAAAACAACGCCATCTTTATCAAAAAATCAAACCAAAGGGTAAGTTCGCATAGAACAAACAATAAATTTAGTGAACGTTAAACGGAAATTCAAAAATTCGCCGGAAATCAAAGTGTTGCCATATAAAAAAAATCTGTGGATTTTTACAAAATTAAGGGAACATAATCGGAGACGGGACATTTTCATGTAGTGACGTCACGAGCTCAAATTAATGGATTTATTTATTTAAAAATAAAAAAAAACTATACATTTCTAAAAATTTTTACTAACATTTTCGTAATCTTAGTAAAAAAATCTATCCACACGATTTTTTCCAAGTCGTTATGAAATCCATGCAAGTGGCCTATTGCACCTGATATTAGCATCCACACATCTAAAGCATTTAATTTCTACTGTATTCAATCTATTTTCGTCTGTCCAACAGTTTGATGGTTTACTGCAGAGGTTCCCAAACTTTTTTTTCTCGTAGACCCCTTTCAAAATTTTACTGGTTTCGGTGGACCCCCTGCTGCTACATTTCTACCATATTACCAAAACTCGTCAAAAAGATTAGATCTAACGATGGAAATTTGCGTCGAGGCTGAGTTCCAACCCAAAATTCGGAGTGGTATTAATTAAAAGAAAAATAGTATATTTCTTGTGTTCTATTTATAACTTTTTTTTGCATTAAATCCACACAGGAGGCCCTGAGGAAAATAAATTCCCTCATATTATTGTAAAGTTTCATTAAAATCCATTCAGTAGTTTTTGCATGAAAGAGTAACAAACACACATACATCCTTACAAACTTTCGCGTCTATAATATTAGTAAGATTATACGAAAAGGTTATTGCAAAATTAAGGCATATTTTTTCGTTGATTTTCATTTTATGTCTGCCATTTTGCAATCAACAATTTTGTTCTCCACATGTATAGGAAGATTTTTAGGCAACAAAAAAGACGATTTTTTTAATCGGCTGGACCAGATCCCTTAGTATATTTTCTGAATTATGCCGACTATTATCGGTACAGATATTATTGTTCCTAGCTCGCCAATTTCCTAGCGCCTAGTCTTATTTATTGACTGATTACCATGTTAACACGTTATTCTATTTGTTCTGGCCTTTCTAACCACTGTACCCACGCCAGTTTAGACCTCGAAGCCGTTACTTGAACGGTTTAACGAGTTCTATACTTCAGCCAACGCTATTACTGTCAATGCGTAACTAAACCCACCTTTTCGGAACACTTTCCAGCATTCAAAATCGGCCATCCTGACGAGTGAAACCGGCCATTACGTTGGATTTGTTCCTGGAGTCCTGGGAAGACTCAAAACGCATATAGCACACATGATTACTAAATAAATTGAAATCCACAAAAAAACCCTTTATCATTAATGGAGGCGAAGGGGCTGAGCTTAATAATGGTTCTTGGTATCTTGGTACTTGTAGGCTAAAACTAAAACTAAAACCCCATTAATTTAATTAATTATTATGCTATGAAGTGTATGATTACAATTTTGCGGCGTTTTTTCGTTAACAATTTAAAAAAATATTTTTATTGTATTAGGGCCGGATTTTTTTAACCATCCGTTCGTTACGCTGACGGTAGACTAAATATTTGTTAAAAATGGTATCAAGCGTAACGAAAGGATGGTAATAAAATCGGCCCTAAATGACCTAAACAGTGAAGCAGTTTTATTTTTTTATTTTTTTTTTTTATTAATTTTTTTTTAAATTTTTTTTTTTTTTATAATTTTTTTTTTATATATTCAATAATTTTATTATTACATTAATAATAGCAGTTTATTTATAAACAAGTTCTGCTGGTAATTATTATTACGCGTGACAGCTGTTTCGCCTTCTGTAATATAAGACAGTTTGATAATGCCCTCAGAAGGCGAAACATCTGTCACGCGTAATAATAATTACCAGCAGAACTTGTTTATAAATAAACTGTTTTTATTAATTTAATAATAAAATTATTGAATATATAAAATAAATAAAAATTAAAATGGAGTTCTACAAATTAAACTTGATAACAATAAATAAAGTGAAGCAGTTTATTATTTTTACTAATGTTAGTCTTACTAAAATATTGAATTCTTTCAAGATCATGGACGTTTTGTGTCTAAATGTTTCGGCAAGCCTTTTAGTTATCATTTTCATGTTTGATATTAAAGTGTTATTGTTATCAATATGTATTTCAAATCCAAACATTTCAAAGAAAATTTTATCTCGAAAACGTTTCTAAAACGGTATCTTTTTTTACGACAGTTTCAAATATAATAAATACGTAGCACATTTAAAATACTTTGGAAGCATTCCGAAATACCGTTCAACGCTTCATTCCCCAATGTCATTAGGACTTGAAGCAAACATATTTGAGAGCCTGAGGGGTTAAAAGTGACTCACTGGTGACTCACAATCTCAGCCCTTCTCACACGATACATCATACCTCCCGCATTCCCTAAGTATGAGGTCTGGGTCTCGATTCTCCAATAGCGAGGAAGTGTTATGCGCCATCTGCGGCCGAAAAATTACTCGTCGTCGTCTTGACCAACTTTGTCTAATGTTTGATATATACGTATTCTTGAATGTCGAAGGGTTGAAGAGATGATTATATTGGCAGCCCTGTGGATTTTGTTGTTTTTTTGACGTTTTCATGATGGTGTGAATTTGAAATAACGAATGCATTCAAAATTACTCAAAATTAAAAACATAAAAACAGCTGATAACCAACCAGCCGCGGAAATTAAATGTAATGCTGCTGTAAAGTTTATACGATTAAGAAAGGGACGCTCCTATGGTTTGGGGATGTAGAGCGAATGAACGAGGAAAGGAGGGTAAGGAGAATATATTTCGCAAATGTGAATGGTAGAAGAAGTAGAGGACGTCCAAGAAGGACATGGCACGACCAAGTGAATCAGATACTTGAGTCGGGCCATGTCAAGAGTCAGAATAATAGAAGAGCATGTATGAGACGTTGTATGAATGTAAACGAGGCAAGGAATGTGCGTCAAGACCGAGTTGTTTGGCTGTCAGTCATCTATGCCTACCCCTGCGGGGAAACGGCGTGATGGTTAGTTAGGTATTTAGTTAGTCAAGTTTGTACCCTCTGGCGAAACTTTCCTGTTGGTCTCAAATCATCGGCTTCAGTTTGCTCTACATTATGTATTGCAGCCATTCTAATTAATCAGCCATTAATGGAACCTTAAAACAACTTAGTGTAAATATACAATGCCTGTCCTTCGAAGATAGTGTGGAAAACGGTATTTGCTAAGGTTATAATGTACTAAATTTTGAGTTTAAATAAAAGTTTTGCCGGTTGTTCGACCCACTCGTTTTTCGAGTGGAATGACTTGACGTTTGGCATCTAAGCATGTACCTTCGACGAGATCCGAGAATAAAAAAATCGATTAATGTATGTTCTTTCGACGGCGATTAAGAGCGACTTGGACTGAAGAATCGATCCCCTGGGCCTCCGTCATGCGTGCATGTAATTTGTGGTGATTAGCTGGACCCGCGAGCCGAGTCCTGGGACCCTCAACCCTGGATCATCGACAACTGGGAATTTACTAGTCGCGGTCCCTTTGTCCCTCGCCCTTGGCTCAAACTAATACGCCCTGCATTTCAGATGGCGTTCGTCATCGTCATCACCAAAGCATTCGGTGTAAGAAATACCAGGTCGTATTGAAGATCGATTCATTCCTGCGCATAACATTCATTTGATAACATTCATTTATATAGTATCTACTGAAATATAATTAATCAGTTAGTGTTTTATAGGCAATGCTCCTCAGGCAAATATAGGGTCCGCCAAATAACTTTTTTTTTTGAAAATGGGGCGCAAAACATCGAGTGTAGCTTCGGCTGTGTGGCACGTAGCGCCGTCCTGTTGAAACCAAATGTTGCCAATATCCTCCTCTTCAATTTTTGTGAACAAAAATTCGTTCAACGTGGCCCGATAACGATCGCCATTGACTGTAACGGCCACTCCTTGCTCATTTTCAAAGAAAAATGGCCCAATTATGCCTCTGGACCAAAATCCGCACCAAACAGTGACTCGTTTTGGGTGTACCGGCTTTTCAATGTATGCGTGCGGGTTTTCTGTGCCCCAAATACGACAATTTTGCTTTTTTACATACCCGCCAAGATCAAAATGAGCTTCATCCGAAAAGATGATTTTTTTGGCAAAATCGGCATCTTCTGTAAGTCGATCGCAGGCCCACTCAGCGAAGCGAAAACGCATTGGATGGTCAGTTGGCTTCAACTCCTGAACCAATTGGACTTTGTATGGCGTCATACCAAGGTCTTTATGCAAAATTCGTCTCAATGATGTCTCCGAAATGTTCAATTGTTGAGAACGACGGTGAATTGATGTTGATGGCGCTTCACGCACACTTTCTGCCACAGCATCGATATTCTCGGGTGTACGCACTGTTTTTGGCTTTTCACGCTTTGGTTTATCGATGAGGATGCCAGTTTCTTTCACTTTTTTCACAAGATAACGAACATACGGAGCTGACGGTGCTTCTCTTCTTCCAAAAACCGTACGCAATTTTCGCACACATTCTGCAACATTACCATGATTTTCAAAGTAATGTCGCAATATTTCCCAGCGTTGTTCAAGCGTATACACAACCATATTCGCTCAGCGGAAGGATAAAACTAATTATCTGTCAAATCAGACATGAGCTAAGTGTTACCATTCACGAAATAAGCACTAGTTGAAAAAAAAAACTTTAGATGGCGGACCCTATATATTTTTTGAATAAAAACTTTCAGCTTCAAAAATCCTGCAAATATAAATCCTGCACTAATTATAGTTCAGTGCCGATTCTTCAGTACAGGTCGCTCGTAATCGCCGATTTTGTTATTCTTGGGTCTCGTCGAAGGTACATAATATATGTACTTAGACGCCAAACGTTAAAAGTCATTCCACACCACCGACAAAACTTTCAAAATTTTGAATGAACGCCGTTAGTAAACTTGAAAATTTACGACCTCCACACTTAGCTCTGAAGAAAACAAATCCTTCTGGGCCTTTGTCATTTTTGGGGATGCGTTGTGGCGGGTCTGTTAACGGAAAGAAAGGAGAGGAAGCTCTGTGAAGGAAAAATGTATGAGGGATGGGTAGGAAAGAATCTGGGGTCAGTGTGTCCAAGAGTGACGGACGTATGAATCCACCCTTCCACTACGGTGCAAAGTGGTTCGAGATAGTCCTGCTGGAGAGATCAAAAGGTCTCCCTCACAACTCTCTCCCTTGGCCCGCCCTCCAATACTTTTTTTAATTTTTATATGAATATGAATAAATTGAAAAGTTTGAAAGAATTCATAATTTTGAAGAATTGTCGGTTTTATCATTATTTATATATCACAAACCTCTGCCAAAATATATATAAAAAAACGAGAATTGCTTGAAATTCCGACGTCGCCGTTATTTTAGATTTGTTTACAAAACATGTTATTCAGTTTTACCTTTGTATAATTCACACGCAATGATTTTGCAATGTGACTGAAAATTTGAGTGTTTTTTCATTCTTACACGTTTTCGCTTCTATCAATACCATAATAAATGATAGGTTGTAACTTGTAAACCCTCGTTCTTTGTCGTTTATGTTATGATAGAGAGGGCGAGGTTAGGAAGAATGGCGGGATTTGATCTCTCTCCACCGATCTCTCTCCTCCACCGATCTCTCTACTCTTAATCTCCGCTCACTCCACTGGATGCAATCCCTCGCTAGTCGCCTCCAGTCCTCATTCCTTCCAATTTTCTACCACGCTGTCTATCCACCTCTTCCTCGGTTTGCTTATGCGTGTAGTGATGGCTAAAATCCCACTAATTTATTTTTGGGATTTTTCTATTTTGATTATTATTTTTTATTATTCACCTTATTATTATTAATTCTGTTACAATTAGTGATGCGCTGTGCCTGTCTCGCTAGGAACAGGCGCAGTTTAAAACATAAGCGGTTAAATGCAAAAAAAGTACAAATAAAAACACAAAGTTATGTTTAAAATAAGACAATTTGGGAGGCGGGTATGTAATTTGGGAGGCGGGTAGGTGTACCGCCGCCCCGGGAACCATCTATTGGATAACCAACACCCCTTCCATAGGTCAATTCAAGTGGTTCGCTACGTTTGGTGGCTTAGCAGGGGTGCTCGGGTTCATGGGTGAGGTTTGTCCGGGCCACCAGCTGCATGGCAGGTCGGATCGGGAGAGAGGTCCTTTTGACTTTTCCAGCCTTACTCTCTCTTAACATCGGCTTGCACTGCGGTGGGAGGGATGGATTCATACGTCCGATCACTCCTGGACGCACCGATTCTTGCCCATCCCTGATACTCTTTTCATTTCCAGAACTTTCTCTCCTTTCTTTCCCTAAAAACCCTCCACACAGCATCCTCAAAGATGACACAGGCCCTGTGGGAAATTGATCTCCTCAGAATCTTCTGTGTGGAGCATCTATGTAAAAAAAAATCAAAACTTACCAACACGCTAGTGGTCGATATCTATGATATACTAAAAAATATTTGCAGGAGTCTCGAAATTTAGAGAGGAAATTAAAAATAATCTAAGTATGGTTTAAGGCTCAGTAATATTTTTCAAATTAATGGTTAAACTTCTGTCTGTAGCATGCACCAAGGATGTAAACGTCACTGATTGCATCCCACACTGTTGCATTTGCGTATTTCATTGCAGTTAGTAATTATAACGACTGTTTGTCTAAACATGCATTGTCTGTCTGTCCCAGTACTCGGTACTCACTACCTAGTAGAGCTGCAGACTGCAGACATTGCACGCTTCGCTTGGCAGGACCCGTCGCTGTGTTTATACCATATACAGCTGTCTGTATAGCACGTACAATGTACACCGTACTCCCACCTTATTGATTGTTATCATTGTTACACGGTCCTCTGATTACAAAACGTGACAATGATTACATTCACTAATTATTCATTATTATGTATGCACATATTACGCGTTGCTTTTGGATCTCTGTAGTACACGTCAGTTTACGTATATTTATTTAATACATGAATTATCGAAAGGACATATAGTTTTTTTAATGATATTTCACCCTCCATGCTAGGGATGACCCTGTGTTATGGCGGGTGAAGTTTACGGTTTGCGGATATACATTCATTATTAGTATAGGTTGAAAATTTTCACTAATTAATACTATGCACACAGATTCTTCTACAATAAGAGAGTTTATGTAGTTATATTGGATTACAAGAGGAAGGTGAAGAAGTTAAAGAATTATTGGAAAAGAGAAGTTATTATTAATATATTAAGGAATTGTTGGTATATAAATCACAGTAATCAGTCTTATTCATACATACAATGCTGCTTAGATAGTAAATAAAGATATATAAAAAATATATCATATTTTGCCTGCTCTTAATACTATGCACACAGATCTTCTATAATAAGAAAATGATCCATAGTTAGTTTGGGTTACAAGAAGAAGTTAGAGAATTATTAGAAAATGAAAAATGAAATATTTGAGGAGTTGTTAGATATAGATCTCACTAATTAATCTTCTACATGCAATGCTGCTAATTTAGAAAATAGAGATATATTATGTTTTGTCTGCAAGGTGATTAAATTGATAGAGTGTAAAGTGAATGGGTATTAAAATTGTAATGTATTCCATGTGTAAGGATCCATTAAGTTATTTGTTTATTAAAAGAATGGGGTTGGCTCAACGTTTTTAAGTTTTCAGGGATAAGGTTAAAGATTTTAGGAGCTAGGAAGAAAAATTGTCTTTGAGCTGTCGTGGTGTGTAGTTTAGGTACATTGTAGTGTCCCTTGGTTATTGTTCTGATGGTGTAGTTGTGTTGTAAGAGAGTTTTGTTTTTGTATTTGAACAGGAAATGTATGAGTTGAAACGTCTGAAACTTACGTTTAAGACGTTATAATCGACGAAGAGTCGTTTGGAGGGGTATCTTGTCGGTCGCTTTTTAATGACACGTATTCCATTTTTTGGGCTTTTAGTAGAGGTTCGATGATATATTGTGCACAGACACCCCAAGTTATAATGCCGTATGCTAGTAGTGATTGGCAGAGAGCGCAGTAAACAGTTTTAAGAGTTGAGGTAGTAAGGATAGTTCTTAGGGTTCGAAAAACATACGAGAGTTTGTGGATGCGTGGGGTTAGACTGGCCAAGTGCTGATCCCAACGAAGGTGTTGATCAATGATGACCCCCAGATATTTTATGTGTGTGGCTTGATCCAAGTTTGGTCAATTAAAGGAAGAGCAAGTTCTTAGACAGGAGTGAATTATTATCTTCTGATTGTTGGTAGGTTGGGTTGCAGCAGAATTTGGTTTTTCCAGCATTAAGGGTTAGGAGATTATCATCTAACCATTTCGTTATATGGCCTATGTCGTTTTGAGCTATGTCGAATGCTCCTTTTCAGTTTTTGTGTCTAGTTATCAGTACAGTGTCATCTGCAAAAGATATTAGTTTCCCGGTTATGGGAAGGTTACAGAGATTGTTGATGTAGATTAGGAACAGAATAGGGCCTAGAACTAGGCTTCCCTGTGGGACTCCGAAATGGATTCGTAAGGGTTTACTTACAGCTGTGTTGTTAATTTTCACAGTTTGCGATCTGGCGGTTAGGTATGATGAGAACCAGTTAAGAGTTCTACCTCGGTCCTCGGATGCCTATTTGAGATAGTCTTTCTAGAAGTATGGGGTGGGAAACCGTGTCAAATGCTTTGGCTAAGTCTAGGAATATGGCTAAGTAGGAATCTCCTTCGTCCAGGCTGTTAGTGATCTTATCCGTCAAGTCTAAGATTGCAGATTCTGTATTTAAATTGTTTTGAAAGCCAAACTGATTAGGCGAGAGGATCTTCTGGGTTTCAAGATGGGAGACTAGCCTACTTTTAACACATTGTATTTTTAATGCATTTAATGCGCGCAGAGCACCCCGATTACAGCAAGTGGAACACGCTTCGACGAGGTATTAGAACTCAATGTCACCTCTAATTGGTCCCGGTAATCCAGATTTATTTATTAAACATGTAAATGCTTATAATATTCCCACGTTTACGGCGACAGTATAAATAATCAATAATACATACGTTCCTTGTAACAATAATGCTGCAGCTCTTTCTTACACATTAAATGATGGCGAGACAAAAATGAAACACACAATGCACGTATGTCTGTTTCCTCCAAAGGAAAAAAATAGTACTTTGGAGGAAATAGATTTTTTGGAAATAACACTGTGTTTCACCATTATTTATTGTGTAAGAAAGAGTTGCAGCATTATTGTGATAAGGGACGTGTGTTTATTGCGTTTTAGTACCGTCGTCGTCGTCGTTTTAATGTTCTCACGTTTACGGAACGACGCGTCGTTCCGTAAACGTGAGAACATTAAAAGCGCCTAATCGTGCAAGCATGCAACCGCTCCAAAAAAATTTCCATCCAAATTTCTGGATCATAGAATTATTGTCCGAGATCGGAATGTTAGCAGATTTCCGTATTACTTGTCTCTCCAGTATGCGATGGAATATCGGTTATTTACGTTGTTTGTGGTTGATTGATCTTCCACAAGATATTGAAGAAGAGTAGTAGTATCTGGTAGTTGGTAAATCAACAAGCGAGTACTGCACTACCTACTGGCAGTCTTGAACACTTGACCTTTGAATTGGCGCCGGTAAACTTGGCATTGCCCGCGGGGACATTGCTTCTCTGATGTCTCTCTTGTAACCAGTAACCACTAGTGATCAGTCTCTGATACCACGTGTATTATATCTGGCAGGGTACGGGGTAGGCCAACAAACTAGTGTTTACACTGAACAGCGAATGATCAATCAATGGTGGTATGATTATCGTTGGGTTCACGCAACCAAGTTCTGGCATTGGGCCTAATGTGACCTATTTCACAATGATCTATTGTTTTAAGCATGGAGTAAAGAATAACACGAGAAATGTGATGTGGGTGTGTTTCGTTATCCAAAAGTTTGGCAAAATGGAAAGCTGTATTTCATCATTACTGGCGGTATCCAATTGTTTCTTCGTCTCTTCCTCCCTCTTTGTCCGCTGACCCTGATGTCCCTATAACCGCCAGACCCTGATGTCCCTATCCGATACTCCTTAATGTCTTTCCACGACCCGCCAACATCTTCCCACGAACCGCATCATCTTTCCCCAACCCCACCCACGATGACTCCACGAAACCAACGCCCCCCCTAAAGACTTTCCATGACCACCCTAACGTCTTTCCACGACCACCCTAACGACTTTCCACGACTCCCTTAATGACTTTCCACGATCACCCTAACTTTTCACGACCACCCCAACGTCTTTAACGACCCCCTTAACGACTTTCCACGACCCTCGTAGCGACTTTCCTCGACCACCCTAACGACTTTCCACGACAACCCCAACGTCTTTAACGACCCCCTTAACGACTTTCCACGACCCTCCTAGCGACTTTCCTCGACCACCCTAACGACTTTCCACGACTCCCTTAATGACTTTCCACGATCACCCTAACTTTTCACGACCACCCCAACGTCTTTAACGACCCCCTTAACGACTTTCCACGACCCTCGTAGCGACTTTCCTCGACCACCCTAACGACTTTCCACGACAACCCCAACGTTTTTAACGACCCCCTTAACGACTTTCCACGACCCTCCTAGCGACTTTCCTCGACCACCCTAACGACTTTCCACGACCCCCCTTAACGACTTTATATAAGTAGTAAAATACAGGCAGGTTTATATTATTTCCTGCGTCGTCCTCCGCGTGGAGTTTTTTTTCCGACCTACAATTACTAATTTTCATTATTTGATATGCGATAGATAGATAGCCTCTGTCTATAATTTACTAAAAAGTATCCCAGCCATTTGGCAAATAGAATCCGACAGATTGAATTTCTTAGTGACATAATAACTGTTGGCTCGCTTCACCCCCATTGCCCCTCCCCCCTCTCATCCCCCTGGACTAGAGTTATTCGTTTATTTCATTTATGTAGATACTCGATGACGTAAGATTTACCAACTTTTATCCTATTTTAAATCCGACTGCCTGCGAATGTCCCAGACTTCCGGTTGCCAGATCTGTTTTTTTCTCATCTACTAATCGACCCCCTATCGTAAGAAGCCATTCCCGTTCGTATGCTTATGGCGTAATTTTATTGAAGAAATTCGTTAATTTTTTTCATGTCTGCGCGAAACCTTCCAGGAGGTTCACCGCCAGACCAGTTTTTAAAGGATTACTAAACGTCCATTCTCACTACTAAGTAGTTTCACCCGTGTACTCGAATACTTAGGGTTTACCTTCCCCCGATGCTGGTCTATAACCGGGGTCTCTAAATATTCGCACATTTCAGAACACCTTCGTAACCTTCACTCCTTCACTGGCACAAGTGCCCTGAAAGAATACAGTATAAACTGTGCTAGATGGTGCATAAATCCATCAATGAAATTGCTCTATCTTACATCTCTGAAATATGCGTCCCGGAAAGCACTGGTCCAAGGCAGTCAACCCTTAAATCAGCAACATCATCAGCCATTTCGGCCGGCGTAGCAGCGGTAAGGCGCTTGACTCGCACACCGAAGGTCGCGGGATCGAATCCCGGCGTGGCAAATAAATTTTATTTGATTAATTTGTGTTATTTCACAATTTATTCATTTAAAATAATATATAGTATATTTGCGGCACGTTCCAGAGTGGAAGATACTCGCTGAATCGCCCTGGTGTAAGTTGTGTGAAATGGCATTAGCCGTTTTTGGTGACCAGATCTGAATAGCCAGGTACTTCCCCACCTTCCTCTTCCCTATCTCCTTCCCCTCCCAACTACCCTCAGCCACACAATATACCCCAACTGGGGATGCCATATTCTCACTGGCTTCAGACGGGAGCAGTTGGGACTCTTGTGCGGTATTCACATAAAAAAAAGCCACAGGCATCAGAACCTAAACGCAAGCCAAATACTAAGTTTGGAGATCGCGCTTTCGGAGTATCTGTTCCGGGCTTGGAATTAACTCCCTCCGGAACTAAGATGCATACATAACAAGCTCAACAAAATTTAGGTCCAAACTAAAAACTTACCTTTTTAGGCTCTATACCTTTGAATTAAATATACCTATCTGAGAGTATCATCCTTATATTGCCTATTATATGTCTTCATAATAATATTGGATTGACTTTATTCGAAGCCATGCACATAATTTAAAAAATTTAAAAAAAATTAAAAAAAAAAAATAATAGGCCACTTGCATGGATTTCATAACGACTTGGAAAAAATCCTGTGGATAGATTTTTTACTAAGATTACGAAAATGTTGGTAAATTTTTTAAGAAATGTATAGTTTTTCTTATCTTTAAATAAATAAATCCATTATTTGAGCTCGTGACGTCACTACATGAAAATGTCCCGTCTCCGATTATGTTCCCTTAATTTTGTAAAATTCCACTCTGATTAATTTTTTTTTATGTGGCAACACTTTGATTTCCGGCGAATTTTTGAATTTGCGTTTAACGTTCACTAGATTTATTGTTTGTTCCATGCGAACTTATCCTTTGGTTTGATTTTTTGATAAAGATGGCGGTATTTTTACAGATGTTACGAAGAGAACCCCGTACAATTTATTGCTATTCGTGTGGAAAACGTTCTTTTTTTTAAATGATTTTCGGCAATGTAATTATCGTGTTTTCGCACACATAAAATTATGTCCCGTATTTCCGGTTTATAAAAAATTTTCAAAAAATCGCCAGGGTTTCAAAAATACGATTAAAAAATAATACAGAATGTCTTAGAATGTTTCCCTTAACCGGAATTTTTTTTTGTTTTAAATGTGATGCAAGTGGCCTATTAGAAGTAAATTTTAAATTTGTACATCTCCCTTGAGGTATTTTTTTCATAAAAAACGGCGCTATAGAAATCATTCAAATTTAATATTATTATTATTAATGAAGATTCCATGCTGTTGAAGCGTAGGTACTTACTTCAAATTTGCTTCTGAGTAGGATATGTAGAGAATCTTAAATGTTTTTTTTATTTACCAGAGGAATAGTTTCACGTGTCTTCCCCTGTTTCCTCTCGTCCCCCTTCCCAGGCCCATCACTACCACCCACCGCCACAGCCTGCCCCCCCATTACCTAAATTGAAATGGACTAACTTACTTTACTGATTGAAAAGGGTGAAGTGCAACAGTGGCAATTGTACCATTTCTACCGACCCCGGGCGAACGTTTATGACCTTGACCCAATTGAAAAGTGCAGGTGGGGTGTTAGTTACCTAATTTTTCACGTACTACGTCGTTATTTTGTTGTTTCGAAGTATAGATTCAAATTTGATTGTAGGCTATCCGGGCATTTATTTTAGGGATTTATAATTATATTTATTTTTATTATTCTCACATTCCCCCATGATGTGTTTTGAGGCTGAAGTGTGGGGAAGTACCTGGGTATTCATAACTAGACACTAAAACTTCTTTCACCAGGGCGACACTGAGGACATCTGCCACTAAGGCTTATGGTTTATAATAACCTAACCCCACAGGCCTGTATATTCTTACAGAAGGTCAGAAAATTTCCGCTTTGCAATAAAATCCAATGAATGGAATATTTATGAATGTTTTACGAAAACTAAAAACTCTTTTTTAAGGTTGGGCTTTTTAATGTTATTATAAGAAATAAATATATTTTTTTTTATGTAGATATAATTTTTTTTAAATGTAAACATAAAAAAACGAGTGTGCTTTAGACTACACGACTGAAGTAAAACTTCACTAACTTATATTTCCCTCTTATCCTTAACCTTCTTATCCTCATCCTTATCCTTATCCAGCTTACTCCCCAAGTCAAGCGTGCGTAAAGGCCCTACTGTTCGCCTCCCCCGATCACCGTTCGCATCGATTACGGTTCGCATCACACTTTTCGTAATACATTCACCAGCTTACCCCCCAAGTCGAGCGTGCGTAAGAAGTTTTACTTCAAAAATTGGGCTTTTTTTATTTCAATTTTACTTCACCTTAAGTTTTTTCTAACATATTTTATTGGACAAATCCATTTGAATGTTATTTCTACCTCACTCTTTTGTCGTCCAATAAAGAAATAATGAATAAAAAAATTTCATTAATTTTTCTCAAATTGCGGTCGGAAATTTTGGCTTGCACATTTTAATTTTTCTTTGTTACCTAAACTTTTATATTCGAATATAAAACGTCGTGCTTTCTCTTTCTATCACCGTTTTGATCATATTTCTCACCATGACAGCAAAAGAGATATAACGATTTCCATGAGACCTATTTGAGCTGCTCCCAAAAGCGAATAAATTAGCCTAAGGGGTTAAATAATATTATTTTTCATAATTTCTTCGCCAGCGTTGTTATAACTATAATTTAGGTGTTTTTATATAAGGCGAGATTTAATTATAATGATTTGTTTTAAGAGCAATAGCAGTGTTTAAAAATTGCACAATGATCGTCGTGGGCAATTATTAAATTTATGCCAATCTAATTTACAACAGTCTATGTCGCGCAGTACTGAAACTAGAATTATTTATGGTACAACCTAGCGATGTGTATCCATTATCGAAATCTCATTTCGAAATAATCGATCCATATTATTCGTTGAAATAATTTTTTAGTCGTCATATGAAATATTTCGTTTGTCCCCCCCATACTGTTTATTAATGCAGGGTGTATTATCACATACTTGGACATGATCGATATTAGGAATAAAAGCCCCGAAAAAGGGCGTAAATAAATAAAATAATTCGATGTCATTTTGCTGTCCGACGATATATTTTTTTCAATTAAAAAAACGTTTGTCGCCTCCCATTCCAAGTGTGCCAAAAAATGTTTTGATAATGTCACCCCGGTGTAAAGTTTTAAAAAATAGTGTCCCCCGACAGGTGACAAAGCATTATAATGAGCGTTTTACACGATTATTTTTTATACCGATCTCCATATTATGGAAACTGTATTAGAACCCATATGAAATGTGTTTGCATTGCACGATAGTTTATTTCATACTTATCCATACAGATAGTTGCCGTTTTATCAAAAGGGTTTCAACGAGTATTTTCTCCCTCCGGGTTAGCTGAACTCCGAAGCAGCCGGTTTACGAAACATGTCTTGGATCAGTCCTGCCAGAGATTCACTTGAAGTAGCGCGGTATTCACAAGAAGCAACTTACTTTCTAGAGCTAAAACGTGACCTTTTAAATGTCATCCCAGCTGTGACATCCCTTTCAGGGATCACACATGACAAGCCTGAGCGGGCGGCGGGATGATAAAACTAACCAATAGCACCACTCTCACTAATTAGTAAGAGACGAAGTGATGCGGGAATGAGAGAGTATTCGAGATCGAACAACCAATCTACACGCTTTAAAATCTGCATAAAAAATAGATGATTTGTTACAGTTGCAAGAATAATTATATATTGCGTGCGCCTTTCGCGTGTATATAGTGTGTCTAATATTCTCGTGATTCATAATACATAATATTATTACTTTTAAACCCATCGTAAAATATTGCAATCTCAACAGTTGAAAGGGTTTTTCCTCCATTCGACGAAACTGCACTCTATCATGGTACTAAATACCTGTGAGTAATTAAAAAATATTTGCATTCCCTGAATTTTTCCAAGTTTTATTCATTCTGTGATAATTCGTGACAGTCTAAGAAAAACCCTAGTTATTAGTTTTTCAAACAATAACCAAATTGTTTTTTTTATTTTTTTTTATTTGTTTGTCATCAAAATTGTAGTGTGAAATTTACTATTTTTTTTAATTTTTGCGCATCAATTACTATACCAGCACGCATTTACAAAACATTTGAAAATGGACGCCCTGATGAAAGGCGATTATTCAAAATCGAAGCGTTGCTTGAAGTGACAATAGTCATGGTTGTTGACCAGATCAGAATGGCTCGGTACTTCCTAACCTTTTTCTTCTTCGTCTTCCCACTTCCCTCAGCCTCACAACATATTGCAATAGTTCCACTACTGGCTTCGAGCAGAAGGTGCTTCTGCTGGACAAGGCTCTTCCACTCCTTGCGGTTCTGCGCTGCGTGGAGAGCTGCAGACACCCTAGTACCGGGCAACAGTGATACTTGGTCTCTCCAGCGCTGCGGTGACCTTCCTATGCTTCTTCTGCCAAACACTGCGGCCAGTTACTATGAGTTTCTCCAAGTTGCAGTCCTCAGTTTGGCGAGCAATGTGTCCAAAGTATTTTAAAATACGTTGTAAGCAGATAGTTGAGAGTATTGTGGATGCCTAGCTCTTCCAGAATGGACACTGAATGGACGTCTGGCTGTCCAAGAAATCCTGATATTTTTTCCAGCACCACACCACAAAGGGATGTCTATCCGCTTTTCTTCGCAAGCTCTAAGTGTCCATGTTATCTATACCGTAAAGAAATATGCGGAAAATCGACGCCCCAACGAGTCTCATCTTGGTGGTCTCCGTTATGCCTCTGTCACTCCGTATCTTTTGCATTTTACTCATGGCATCTTTTGTCATGCAAATTCTTCTTTTTACTTCTGTCTCACAACATCCTTCGTCACTTATAGACGAGCACAAATAAATAAATCATACGAAATACAATTAATTATATGTACCAACTTGATTGCGCGTTACGTGTGTACAGTACGTGAATATCTCAACACATCGGTAATGAAAAAATGTGCATTTTTCCAATATCTTCACCACACGTTATAAATAATAATGCATAAATGCTTCATAAAACCGTAGCAGCGGAGTAAAGTTGTTTGTATTTCGTTGAATCATAACACCTCGCTTGTATGTAGTAACACGACACGTTCACAGTTCGGTATGTCGCATGTGTTCTTAGCCATTCATACACGAAGATTCTTACAAGCGACTTCAGTTTCATGCGCGTAACACACGCGTCGCTATTGAGTACCTGCCATACTATTTTGCTAGTGTTCGTACAAGGTGCTACGCGCCGACTACGGGTTTGACGTCAGTTGCACGCTATCGATAGTGTGAATAGCACGCAACGCGAATTGCATTCGTATCTACTACTACTTGTTCGACATTTGACAGAATTGGCGACCAAGCTTGAATGCAATGTTAAATTTGTTCTGGAAGTGGAAAAAATGCGTGTTTATGTAACTATATGTTACCAGAATAAGTAAGAAAGGATTTAGCGGAGAAGGCATGGATTGATGTTGGAAAAAAGCGTATTTTTCTTATGAAATTTGTTTTAACTGACGACGATATTAGTAAAACTATTTTTTTTAAATATTATTTTACATTATCTCCACACAGGAGGCCCTGAGGAAAATAATTTCCCTCACAGGGCCTGTGTCAGCTTTGAAGATGCTGTGTGGAAGGTTTTTTTGACCTCTCATAGATCCTGAAGAGGTCCATGCTGTAGAAGGGAGGAAATACGGAGACAGGCCATACCCTGATCGAAGAGACAGGCAAATATATTTTTTTTACATTTCGACTCTAAGGCCGGTTGCAGTGCACGACTGACGGTCGGTGCGTTCGTCGGTCGCGCTTGTCATTTGTATGAAAATTCATAAATCGTTCAGTGCAGGACCGACCGTACGCATGCGTATATCGCTACGCAGTGCGTACGAGAACCGTCGGTCGAGGGCGTGCGCATGCGGACCGTCGGTCGACCGACGAGCTAGACAATAGTGAATTCCCCTTGAAATGCTCTTTGGGCGACGATCGGGTGTACGTGATATCTACATCTTCTGTTCCTAATACGTCTACGAAGATAATAAGCAGCAATCGAACTATTCGTAGCTTGTCGGTCAAGCGTGAACTGACGGTACGCACCGACCGCGACGGTCGGTCGGTAGTATGCGATCGTCAAGACCGACTGTACGCACCGACGCCACCGACCGTCGGTCGTGCACTGCAACCGGCCTAAGGCTGCAGACAGTGATATTGATAAATCTAATTGTTGACCAGCTTCGTGGTCGAAGGGCAATGCTCTCAACTAGCACTCCGAAGGACTCGGATTCAAATCCGGGCATGCGTAATTAAATTTTATTTGATTAATTTGTGTTATTTCAATTTTATTAAATAAAAATAATATTAGCATATTGGTGGCACGTTCCAGAATGAAAGATATGTTTGGTGACTAGATCTGAATAGCCAGGTACTTCCCCACCTTCCTTTCCCACATCTCGTTCCCTCTCCGCTGCCTTCAGTCTCACATACCCCAATGATGCCATAGTCTCACTGGCCCCAGACTGGAGCAACTGGGACTCTTGTGAGCGTTTTATATAGTTTACGTGTTAGTTTATGTTGGATTAGTTTTTGTGATAGTTTAAGTTAGGTCAATTAACGTTGGGATAGGTTACGTTAGTTTAAATTATGTTAGTTCCGGTTAGTATACATTGTTTTTACTTCACTTTCATACTTCAACGTTCTGTTTTGGAATCATGGCGTATATTAAGTTAAAGCAGCAGCTCGATGGTGCCGACTGCCGACTGCCGACAGGAGTAGTAGTGCGGCGTGTAGCGCTAGCGAGTAGCTTGCGACACCACAGGCCCTCGCTCTAGTCCCGGCGCGGCACCACAGACACAGACTCGCAGACCTGCCTCTCCTTATACGGAATCTTCCACTGATATTGTTGTTGTATTACACGCCTTATCTCGCCAATAGGGTCGAGGACGCCGGCTGTGGCTGTGGCCGTATTACTTTGCAGCTCGCGACTGCAGAGTGCTGAGTGCTCGAGCCGTTTCATTATCCATAACGGTGTTTCGGTACCAACATTCTTCTGGTACTTTCCTCATTGCTTCAATTTCCGTGGTGTCCATTCCTCGCTGTCCTGCGCTGCGTGGAGAGTGGAGAGCCTCTGACGCCTCTGATATTGCATTCTTCCTAAAAGTCCCAAATGTCCATAGCCAGCGAAACGATGTTATCCTCAACAAATTGGTTACCTGCCATATAATGTCAAAGGATTCTTATTTAAATTTGATGAAGTTGTTAATTCCTAGTATTCATAAGAAAAAACAATTTTTTCCAACTTTTTTTTTTTTTTTAAAAGAATGACCAACATTCCCGGGTTACGAATAACCCAACAATGTTTGAAAAACTCCTACTTCCACCACAGAAAGCAGAAAATGTTGCTTGTGTTGTGATGGAGGACTTAGCCAGCCGAGAAATCGAACACACGACGCTCGGGTGGGACCCAAGCGTTATGCCCACTCAACCACCTACGGCGTGGCGGGCCGGATCGGGAGACACTGTTTAAGGGAGACCTTTTGACCTCTCCAGCAGGACTCGTTCGGAACACCGTCTTGCACCGCAGTGGGAGGTACGGATGCATACGCCCTTCACTCCTGGATCCATTAACCCCCAGATTTCTACCCACCCCTCATACCCTTTTCCTTCCCAGAACGACCTCTCTTTCTTTTCCATAAAAAGGCCCCCTATACAGCATCCCCAATGTTGACCTAGGCCCTGAGGGATTTTTTCCTAAGGTTCTCTTGTGTGGAGCTAAGGGGGCATCCATTAATTACGTGAGCAGTTTTTCTTTCAATCTAGACCCCCCCCCCCTTCCCCCATGGTGAGATAAATTTGTATTTATCTCACCATGGGGGATCAAATCGTGTATTTTTTTAAGTAACGTGAGATTTTGCTGCCCCCCCCCCCGTTTGTGCTCACGTAATTAATAGATGCCCCCTAACGTAAAACAAACAAAATAAAATCAGAGTGCAATTCACACGTTGTTGAAGTGAAATCTTCAGAAAACTTGAAAAGAATGGGAAAGCTACGAAGAATCACACAAAGAGAAGACTAGACTAAATCCTGTAGATTTAGTCTAGTCTCTAGTGTTTGTCTGTTTTTAATGTGGAAATTTTTAGTTTCATCGAGTTTCAAATGATAACGGTGCTAAAAAAGTGTTTTCACTTCAAAAAGCTGTACTATTTTGGCCTACCCTAACCTCAAAAAACTATGCAAATTACATTATTTATAAACAGACGAAAGGTCATACAAATTCACTTGCCCGGAGCAAAGTGAGTCACGAATCGGAAATACAAAAATAAATCCTGATTGGGAAATATCCTGTACTGGGTGTATAAAGGCAGGTAAACATACGGGGAGTCATCGCGGAGTTGTTGACGTGATCAACATGGGCCAGATTCTCGGCCAGGTTTTACTCCCTTCATAGCCGCCTGAAGTCAGTGCTCAGCGGTCTGTTGTTGTTCTGTAGGGCTTGTACGGCGGTCGAAGGTCACTTTTTATAAACTTATCCGTCTACTTATAGATAATAGAAATAAGGGAGATGGGCCATGAACCATGTGTTCCACCGTCCGGACAACGCACAGTCTGCATGCTTCACCCTTACTTCATTTTATTTTATGTGGATTTAATAATCTTTAAAAGGTCATATTATAAAAATTAAATTACCATTAGGCTATTAAATGAAAAAATGGCCTGACATCACCAATTTACTTGCAAATCTCAAATTCTATCAAAATTTAAACATATAATTATGATCGTCTTTGTATTTACTTAATGTTATAACTTGCAAATCGTTATTCTATTAAAATTTAAATATGTATGTTATTATAAGCAATAATTATCAGCCTTAAACACTCATATACATTGAAAAATCTTTCGAGAAAAGATACTGGCCGCCAACGGGACTTGAACCCGTGTCCCTCTGATTGCCGGTCAGGAGCTCTACCACTGAGCTATGGCGGCTGTAGAGCTCCTGACCGGCAATCAGAGGGACACGGGTTCAAGTCCCGTTGGCGGCAAGTATCTTTTCTCGGAAGATTTTTTCAATTTAGATGAGTGTTTCAGGCTGATGATTATTGCTTATAATAATTGTTACTCTTTGTGCTATGCATAAAAATCTTGTCTTGAAAAACGTTAGTTTATCAATTAAAAATAATGTAATTATGATCGTCTTTGTATTTACTTATTGTTATTAACTTGCAAATCGTAATTCTATTAAAATTTAAACATGTAATTATGATCGTCTTTGTATTTACTTAATTTTATTAAAAACATACGTATAATTTTTGAAGAAGAAGATAACATTAATAAAATAAACGAAAATTTGAAAGAGAACAAGACACAGAAAAATAAAAGGTAACAGTCGCAACTCGGGACACAACCGCTCGTCTTATTACCGGGACTAGTCATAAAAAGAGAGTTGTTATTATAAAAATTGATATCTATTTTTAATTTTTTTTATAGATCACTATTTTAAGTTCTTTTTTATATTATTTAGATTATTGGGTCACTATTTTAAGTTATTTTTTAGATTATTTGAGGTTTTGTGTATATTTGCAAACTTATGAACATGTATGATTTCAATATTCAACCAGAACTAAATGCTATCTGGATAGTGTTTTGGATAAATTTATCCATTTTTTATTTAATATGCGACATCTTTTGACTTTTGAGCAAGTCTAGGATGACTACTAATTTGTTTGATATCCATACCATTATTATTGAAGGATTTGTTTTGTCTTTTTTGTACGTAGTTTTGATACATTAATAATATTATTCAAAATATGGTTTTAAATATTCGCGTTCCGCGGATACAATATTGTTCGCATGTCGTCATCACTGTCACCTGTCAGCTGTCAGGTGTCAGCAGGGGTGTCGAGCATTTTATTCGGCGGCCTATAAAAGTGTCACCAGTGCGGTGGTGACGTGAATTGAATAAAGAAATCTGGAAAATTCTCTTTTCATCGCGTACCGAGCTACCGAGTAGATAATAACTCATGGTCATGCTCTTGTAAACTGTGCCAAACTAATAAACAATATTAACACTTTATTTACAAACTATTTTTTTAAAGACTCTTAAAAATCAAGCTTAAATTTTTTTATTTTTTTTATTTTATATATTTATCTTTAAAATCTTACATATATTATTATGATATTACATGTCTTCCATTAAAAGTATTTGCTTGTGGATGGAAGAAAAGTTTACATAAGTACATTTTAAACAGTTAACACAGCTTATAAACAGTTAAATCATATCGCAATCAAGACCCTTTAACTAAAAGACATAAACATGTATTCGGTTAGAAGAAAAATAGGTATAATTTTAAGTGTGCCATTCATGTGGAAATAGGGGAGCAGTTTTCTCTCAAATACTTTTATTATTATAATATACTAGCTTTTACCCACGGCTTCGCTCGCATAGTATTAGTGGGAAATTACTGGCATAATTATTGGCCTAATTGTTATTATTCTTGCTATTTTGTCTAATAGAAAATAATTATTGTTTTAGAAAGTTTCAAAATTTGAGAATGACATTTCGCAAATAAAAATTCTATTTTGGAAAATATTTGAATTATAGAAATAGAAATTTATTTTAAGTACCTACTCCCTTTATTATTATTATTATTATATTTGAATCCAGAGTAACCTAAAAAAATAAGAAAATGACAGTCCACTTCAAACGCTATGCTTTATAGCAACGTTATGCTTTTTGTTAGGAGAATAAACAGATATTAACTATTAACTACGACGCCAAAAAAGTACTCATTTTAATCACAACAAATCACTCTTTTTAAGCCTAAAATTTAAAAAAAAACATTGTTTCCAAGGTAACAATTTGTTTGACGTTTGCAATAACTCGATTTTGTTAGGGACAGAAAACGTATGATACATAATTTCACAACGCCACACCTCATTCATAACGCCAGAGCTTACCAATATATATAGCCCCCTTTACTTGCAAATAATGAAGCTTTCGATTAGTGAAAGAATTTTTAAATTCCATTCGATATTTATTGCGTGAAAGAGTAACAAACATCCAACCAACCAACCATCCATACAAACTTTCGCATTTATAATATTAGTAAGATTTAAACACTAGCTGGGGTACCCGGCTTCGCTCAGGGAGTTGACATGAGATTGAACTGACGTTCGAACCCACGACGAATCTTGCTTTATATACCTACCCCTACCAATGGGTAGCCCCACTTATACAAAAAGGCTTCGAATGATCCACAATGTTCCAGAACATTCCACAATTCGAGAGTGTTTTGGAATGTTCCACAGTGATCTGGGATGTTCCGGGATGATGAACATTCCAGAACATCCCGGAATATTCATCTCTCGAATACTCTCGAATGTCCTGGTAGAAGGGCGAAACTTCCTGCCCTTATATTTTCAAAAGCAGTCCCTTCAGGTAAACACGGTAACCTTCATGTATGTGGGATAGAGGACTACCACACCATATAACTCCCCTTATATTTTCAAAAGCACTCCATTCAGGTAAACACGGTAACCTTCATGGATTGAGGATAGAGGACTACCACACCATATAACTCCCTTGATGGTACCGAGACTCGTTTCTGAGTTTTAACGGGACGCACACTTTTGTACACTATCTTTTATAATACATATATTGTTTATCGATCTGATTGTATGTATTGTATGATGAAAAGATATATCCGATGAAAAAATAACAGCTGTAACGAAGCTAAAGATGATAACTGATAACGATAACTGAGGATGAAAGCATTACTAAATATTGATACACTAATGTTTGTAAACAATATACACAAAGTCCTTCTTAAATAATATTTTTTTATTAGGTATTTATTTATCAGGACTTACCGCTTTGCGCGGCTGCTGTAAAAAATGAACTAATCCCCCCCGTCTGCCTTCCTGCTTCACCCGGAATGGGAATGTTTTCCATCGCCCATGGAAAGCTTGAACAAAACAAGAATTTTTCAAAGCCACGCCCCCATTGTTAAAGTTTATAGTGATGTTCAAGCAAACGTTCATGTTTTCTGTCGGAGGAGACCCCGCTTATGATGTCATAATACTATATATATATTGTTTGTTTATGTTATAATATTGTTAGTTCCTGGGTCACTTTCTATCTCGGTGGGTTTACAATCTATCTGATGTAGTGAATGTTGTATGTGCGGAGTGTTGATTCAACATCCGCCTCGTCTCCGAATAAGGTCTACATCGCTGGTGAAACTGCAACACTTCATACTGTGGACATACCGCTGAGAGCTCCGTTGTTACTAACATTCCCCTCGTTCCCACATCAATGTTGTCAGGTTATTCGTAAACCGGAAACGATTGTCTTTCTTTAAAAATAAATTTTTTAGCACCGTTGTGATTTGAAACTCAATGAAACAAAAAAGCGACACTAAAAAGAGGTTTTCTGAAAGTTTCGCTCCTACCGCGTGTGAAATGCATACTTGTATTTTTTGTATGAATCAACCCCTTTACTGTTTATTATATATTATATAAAATTCGGATTACTGCGGAAAAGCACTAAGTCAAAAATACTAGTTTTGAGATAATTGAATTTGAAAGCTTGAGCAACGTTAACTTTAAAAATAAATTTGAAGTCATTGTAGTGACGCGTAGAGTATAATAGATTGTTTTATTGTCTACTTATGCCTGTACTTATTATTTAAAAATAACAAAAATTCATACTATCTTTAAAAAAATAGAAGAGTATTGCATGACTTAATGCTTTTTCGCTGACACAATATTGCAAGCACCGAAGTAAAAATAGTTTGGTAGGGTAACATTTTTATTTTAATAAAATTATGTAAAATTATTTTCTTCCGCTACATTAATAATTATAATTTATTTCGTTGTCGTCGACACGCCGACACAAGAACTTTGAAGCTCAAATGGTATTTTTTTTATCACGTTAAACTCAAAAGTCAAATACTTTTTCTTGGAATGTGATATTGATATCATTTTGTTGTATAATTTTGATATCACACAATTCTGATCAATGACTTCTTGTCGCCTACCCCTACGTATATAACGGACTTCAATAATGAGAAATGAATATTATTATCTACTTTTGTAATATTTTTGCCGCTCTTGACAACATTTTTGTAATTTAGTCAGCTAGAAACTTACCTTAAGAGTGAATAACCAGCACATGACAACTTCGATTCCGACACTAGCGCTAACACATCAGGGCTCGCGAGCGGGCGTTTTCAGAACTAAATTTCGTTCCGCGGCAATCCGAGTTTTGAGGGTTTTGTTCACTTGAGCTAGGGCTACCCGCTACTATTACTACTTTATATTACTATTCTCGCTTCCAGAATTTTAATTAGTAGTAGTTATTTGTAATTTGTATATTGAAGTGCATAAACATAAATAGATACAAGTGAAATGCGTAAACACAGTAGGTATTAAGTAGATAGCTACATGAATAAACAGTTTGTTATATTCTTTTTAATATTTTGGTTTTTTGTTTTTCAATTGTATTTTACGGCCATTAGAGTGGAAGATACTCTCAGTATCGCCCTGGTGTAAGACCACCATTAAGAATTGAAACGTTGCTTGAAATGGCTTTAGCCGTGTTTAGTGGTCAGATCTGAATAGCCAGGTACTTCCCCACCTTCCTCTTCCCTATATCCTTCCCCTCCCCACTACCTCCAGTCTTACAACATACTCCAAATTGGGGGTGCAATAGTCCCACTGGCTCCAGACTTGTGCGGTATTCATGAAAAAAAACGAGTAATATTCAGTTGGATTGTAAAAAATGTCGCATTTTGAAATATTTATTCGTGAGCATAATTAATAATAAGCACTTCAACAAACAGAATTAAAGCGCACAAACCCTTTCTTTCTTTGAGTGGCCTTGCAACGCATGCCGGGTACCCGCTGTATATAATGTTATATAGTGCAGGCGCTTGCATTATAATTCCCGGGACTTGTGATGGAACCATAACAGTTTAGTTGACCGCGAGGTTACAGTGCCCATGAAACGCATGCCGGGTACCCGCTGTATATAATTTATTTATTTATTTACGGACAAATAGTCCATTAACAATATAACAATAACACGAAAAACAAGCGTGCGTAAAGGCCCGACCCGCCGAGCAATCGATCACCGTTCGCATTGATTACCGTTCGCATGTCATTTTTCGTAACTATCACCACTTTTCGTAACCCATTCACCAGTTTACCCCCAAGTGTCGAGCGTGCGTAAAAAAGATTTACCCCAAAAAAATATTTTGGAGCAGTTGGGACTCTTGTGCGGTATTCACACAAGAAAAATTTAAAATAAAAAAAATATTCGAAATTATAAAAATTTTTGCAAAAAAATATTCAATGAACATGAAAAATTGCGTTCGGGCAACCCTATAGATTTAACAAACATGAATCAAGGAATTCGTGTTTATTTCAAATTTCGTTTTCAAATTTCATTTCCAAATATTATTATTCAAAGCGTCGCGAAGACGTGCTCTCCTGGCCGCGTTTGGGCCCGTAATGAAATCTGAAATTTGTGTTTACGGGCTGCGATAAAAATGGTAAAATGCGATGTTCAAAATTATTTAAAATTAAATACTTCCTGAAATTATTTTACGATCAAATTATTTATGATTTGTCAATAACGTCTTAGCAAAATAAGTATGTAAAAAAATCCGAAATATATTTGTTTGTAAGTGCACAAATAAATGCACAAACCGACCAATTTTCGTCAAGAAACACATGTCCGTATATATTTTTTAATAATTTTATTTAAACTAAAATTAAAATTCTGAAATATACGTTTACCAGATAATGTATTGATTTATTTTACTGCATGATTATATGATTTGAAATGGGTGTTGTATAAGAAATGTACTTTTTTGAAAATTGAACAAATCTGCGAACGACCTATGGTATAACCTTATTATTCTAAAAATATTTTTTTTTTTCTCAAAATCTAAAACATAAGTTTACTAGATAAAAGAACAATCTTTTGAAATCCATTTATAGTTTTTTGTGGAAAAGAGTCAATACGTCTAACCACTGATTTAAAAATGACATATTTCTGGTTTCTCTGGTTGTACACTCTTAAACACAATTGCGCCCTTGAGGTGATTTTTCACAAAAACGGGGCTCTATAAATTATCCAATTATTATTATTATTATTAAATGTCAGATTTTGAATACCGCAAATAAAAAAAAAATTGCAACGAAATTGCATTAAGTCTGACTTAATGCTATTCAACAACCGCAGATCAACAAAAATCTTTCATCGAAATTGCATTAAGTCTGACTTAGTGCTATTTCACACGGTATAATTATAATTATATGTCACGGTACGGTATCAATATGTATAGTCAAGGAATATGCAAAAAGTCCCTTAGTGCTCGTTCGCTGAAAAGATTTATGCATAATTGACTTGTTCAGATAATAACTCGAAAAGTATTATTATAGGTAGAACAAAGTGCGTCTTAGTAGACTAAAGATTGGCCACCGAGTAACAAAACTGCATCATTAAGTCAAAACAGCAAAAAAATTGACATAGTGATTTTTCGCAGCAAGCCCACGAGGTAGTCTGTGGATGAACTTAATAATATCTTAAAGCCGAATTAACATTACGCAACTAGTTGAATGGATGTTCTAAATAATTGTATGACTCCAAAAAGTTTGTGTAAATTGCGCTAATTTAGTGTCGAGCAACCTTCAGTAGCACAGCAACCATGGCACCATCAACAAAGCTTTTTTCTGCGATGTACAATGTTGTTGTACACGTGGCAATACAGTTAATCTCTGAATCAGCAGACGCAGATCTTGAGAGCTATAAAAACTATTTTATAATTAGTGAGCCTTTTTTAAATACTTTGTTCAGCGTTCCTGTGTTGATTTGTCATTTTCGACGTTAAAGCTCTCACACAGTTACTAGGAACACTCACGTCCGCTCAGCTGAAATGATTTCGCGACACTAGTTGCATCACGTTTTTGCACTAGCAATTAGTTCACACCACTTAGTGATGTCGTTATTTCGCGCTACTGTGATTCTAATTTTGGTGGCATACAACTAATGAATGCTTGGTGAAACTATATATTAGTTACCAGGAACACTCACATTCGCTCAGCTGAAATGCTTTCGCGACACTAATTGCATCGAGTTTTTGCACTACGCAATTAGTTGCATACCACTAATAGTGTCGTTATTTCGCGCTACCGCGATTCTAATTGTGGTGGCATACAACTTGGTGAAACTATATGTTTATACGTTAAGCTAGCAGTGCAAATAATGCCATGAAACGTAATGTAAATTCGGCTTTAACCCTTCGAATAATAAGAAAATAATATCTGTAACCTTTTGCCTGTCAAGGTTCGCGCGCAAAATTCCTGATTCTTGCCATCCATCTTAAATTTTCCTATTTATGGGTTATTTTTTAACCTTTTTGCAAAAACAAAAATTGTTCTAAAATCTAGATAAAATAATCTTTCCGATGTGTTTATTAGAAACCAACTTTTTTTTTCTAAATATTAAAATTTTGATATTGGAAATGTAAATTAGCTAAAAAATGCATACCTGCGAATATTGGAATTAAAGTACTTAAAATAGAAGAAACATAAAATTTTAAATACAGATTCCTTTTTTAACAAAATTTGTAATAAAACTGTCACCTCACTTTTTATCACTTTCATACAATTTTATTTTAAAATTAAATGTTTGTTATGAAAAAATCGGCTCGAAATAAAACCGTCACTTATGATCGGGTTTGTAAAATATCTCAACAATATAGCTCATATAATCCTAATACAATGAGAAGCATTATTTCTTTGGCTCTCTAACATAAAAGAAATCACAAATATTCGCATGACAAGAAGAGAGATATATAACTTTTAATAATGCACGGTCGCTCTGGGACAATCTGGGTCTCTTGTTATTATAACGGCATATGATGTTTTGGGACAACTTGGGTCTCCTGTGATTAGAAGGGTTAAATAGTTCATAAAACAGTATGTGAAATCATTATGAATTTAAATTAGGTAGTTATATCGCTAACTTTGCAATTTCTATTTTCACGGCGTTATATTATTTTTCGTAGGTACGCTTCGTAAATTGCCGAGATAAATTTGGATCGTGTCTACTCTCTGTCGGTTTCCTCGCTTTTAGCTCTGTCGCCGCTTGATTGACAGTTTATTTGTCAACCCGCCTCTTGGAGAGGTGTCAAATCTTCGTCAGCATCATCTGATGTCTGGTTAGTTTGTTAAACATGCCAACACAATCATAATTGCCTGTTAAAAATTATTTTCAAATTAATCTTTTATTAAGGTTAACACTGTACTGCCCCTTGAATGTTTCTGAAGGTCTAGAGTCGGTCTTAAATCGAGCTCCTTGTAGGACTTCTTTAGTCTTCCAAAACAAGGGGGTTGATAGCACGGTAATGTTTGAGGTTACACTCACTTAAACACTTGTTTAATTACTGGGAAATTGGTTTATTGCGTATAAAACAGTTTATTTATTGACAAGTTCTGCTAGCTAGATTCGATTATTTCGAAAGCTAACTTGATAAATGAACAAAAAATATAATTCGCTCGCCACTCTAGATATGTTTAAGCCAAGTTCAAATATTAGAGACCATATATATTTGTTTAATTATGCTCGGAAAAAGTAACTCCTGAGTCATTATTTCGGAATAACTCACTTAACCACCTTCAGTCAAATTTAAACAATGCAGTAATTGGGGAAACTTAAAAACGGCAATAACTGAAGTTCGTAGAAAATGCGTTCAACGTTAGCTCATACGGTCCTTTTTCGAAAAAATATAGTCGGGTCGCTTTCGAAATTTCGGAAGCGTGACGTAGCTTGAAGTAAAACACTGTCTCTTGTAATGCAATTAATTTCAATCTCTCAGTGTAACATGGACTTTAAGCTACGCCACGATTTTCTAGCCAATTACCGATGAGCTAACCTTGTTAAACGCATTTTCTACGAACCTTGGATAATACAAGTACCTAGGTATATGGAAAAAATATAAATATAACTGTCTGTAAGTGGTCTAACCACAGCTTGATATTGCCTTCAGAAAGCGAAACAACTGTCACGCGTAAAAATAATCACATAACAGTGCGTGTTTATAAATAAACTGTTTTTACAAATTAAATACTAATATTTTTAAATATGTTAAAGAAATAAAAAATAAAATGAAGTTTTAAAATTTTTGTTTAATAATAATAAAAGTAATCTGTATGATTATTAAAAGGAAATGTATGTAACCTATTCCAGGAAGAATAGTAAAGTTAATGGCAAGGTTTTTGAAATCTCAGTGGGCGATGCATTCCCATAATCAGTTTAATCCAACGCGGAAGAAATGCACATTTGAATTAATTTCTTACATCATTTCCCACTCGTTAAATAATTGCACCGTTTGTCGCATTTTGGTGCTCCTTATTATTTTATGCAAATATTATGTCTAATAGTTTTATCAATCTAATAATAATTCAAATTTTATTTTTATGTATGATTCACGAAATTCACAAAACGTGCCGATAAGTCACAATCGGTAACACGGGTCGGAGTTCAAATGATGAATGCAGATTCGCTTTATTATACTCTTTTATGTTTTACCTGTTGTAAAATATAATATATTCACTAGCGCAGACCAGTGAAAAATCACGGAATATTATGATTCTATATATTATATTGTACTTATCACTACCCTACACTAGCCCTCTCTCTCTCCGATGGCACTACAGCACATATCGAGCTTTGGCCTCCTGCAACATTCGCCTCCAACTCCTCCTGTCCTCAGCGGCTGACTTCCAGTTTGGTACCTGGAGAAGCTGTGCTGCATCCCCTCTTACATCGTCTTCCCACCTCAGTCTGGGTCTTCCCACTTTTCTCCTTCCACCTGGGTGTCCAGTTATAATTCTATTTGGGACGCGTGTGTCCAGCATTCTCTGTACATGCCCAGCCCATCTCAACCTGAGGAGTCTCATATGGGCTGAGATGTTAGGGGCCTGATATATGTCATACAGTTTTTTGTTGTGCCGGATGCGCCACTGTTCCCCCTCTTTCAAGGGTCCTCATATTACCCACCTTCAATCTCTTCTTTGAACTTTCTTCACACAATCAAATAAATTTAAAGCAAATTTGAGCTCATTGAATGTGAATAATTTCACACAGGAATAACGCACATTACAGATAACATAAACTGATAGTATTGATGTAATTTTAAGCTCAATTTTTCCTCGCTTTTTGTGTAATTGATAAAACACTTTTCAACAGACGGCCTCCGTGGTCGAGGGATAAAGGTATGTTTTCTTAGGCTCTCGACTATCAAACCGAAGGTCGCGTTCGAAACCAAATAAATTTTAATTGATCAATTTGTTTATTTCACAATGTATTCATTTAATTTTTTTTAGTATATTTGCGGCATGTTCCAGAGTGGAAGATACTATCGCTCCCCTGGTGTGACACCATCATTTAGAATTGAAATGGCTCTAGCCGTGTTTAGTGATCATATCTGAATACCAGGTACTTTGCCACCTTTGTCTTCTCCATCTCCTTCCCCACCCCAGTACCTTTAGCCTCACAACAGTCCAATTGTGTTGTATGTGAGTCAGCTTTGCATTGAGGCATATCAGGCTCCCTTGGATTAACTAGCTATGTCCCAATATTCTGTCCAATCATTGCAGAATCTATCTTTGAGGATGGAAAAATTGTCAGATTGGGGAATGTGGTTTTACGAGGGTAACAAAAGGGTTGGATGCTCTTATTTTTGCCAAGGAATCCGCAATATCATTACCCACTACGCCAACATGTCCAGGAATCCATATCATAGTTACGGTTTTTCCACAGCTTTGAATGAAAGCTATCAGCACTCGAATAAGGCATACAAAGCGATCATTGGATGAAGAGAACTGGATTTAAGTTTTTGGAGGGAAGAGTCGATGCTACAAAAATCTGTTCGAGACAACTGTCTACTGATCTGATGATTCACCGTAGTAATCAGTAACTTGTGATACATGATGTAGGAACCTTGCACAAATAGTTGAGACGTGCTGATACTGATATATTAGTATCTACCAAGTCAGAGCCAAGGTACGAAGAGTTACCTATGAGTAATCACGTGTGCACGTGGACTCGTCACAATACCAACCTGTGCTTGTATTATTCTGGTCGCGTCCAGCAGACTCGGTGTGATGTTGTTTTGCGTGGGGAGTACTTTGAATTGACTACGTATCTATTATTATTATGATCATTATGTGCAATGTAGTTGTGAATGATGAATACTTGGATCAGATGGATTAGTTTGTGAATCTCGGAAGTATGTTTATGAGAGATGGGAAGGCCAATAGATATATTGTAAGAAGGGTAAATGTTGTTTACTCCATTAATGGAGGCCTGAACGCTAACAAAAAAACTGTCCAAAGAATCGAAGCTAACAGTCCACAATGGAGTGCTGGTACCTTTCCTGGTGCATAGCTGTGAGGCGTGGAACTAGCAGAGGATGAAAGTAAACTGAATGCTGTAGAAATCAGATCATAAGATCAGAAGGCGTATCTACCTTTGTGTTATAAAACCATGTATGATCGTGTGAATATATGGAGATCTACAAAGAATGCAAGCGTAATGAGTAAGATTCAGAAACGGACGATCAGATGGATTGGGTATGTAGAGCGAATGAACGAAGAAAGGAGTGTAAAGAGAATATATAACTCAAATGGCATGATCAAGTGAATCAGGTACTTGAAACGGGTCATGTCAAGAGTCCAAATAATAGAAGAGTGATAAGAAAATGAAGATAATGTTGGTAGTTCTTAGCCGAAGTATGATACTGATACAGTGTGATACAATCGGATAGGGACATATTGGTTTAGTTGGTAGAACCCCGCCCCGGAAAGGCTTGGGTCCTGTGTGTGAGTCCTAGATGTGACCGTTGGATTGTATATTTTTCTGTTTTCAGATTTAAGATGATTTTCGCTAATATTGTCTTCATTTAATTAAATATTTCAATTTGAGATTTTATTCACTAGGTAAGTTAAAAATAACAATAAATATTATAAAGTGGCAATCTGTTCTCGCTACTTCATTTAAAATATATCTGATTTCACATCACTTTTTTGGATACTTCCTTAAAAAGCAGTACGTAGTAAAAAAAAGCGCAAAGGTGTGTCACTGCATAAAATGAGCATATTGTGTTATTATTAATAATGATGTCTGCCGTTTTGGACGGTCGTGTGCTCGTCTTGTTGTTATTAAAGCTGACCTTGTCCCTAGAAGGACGCTATTCCCAGGATCCCAGTCAGCCGCCCACCATGACCCGTGGGTACGCGCCACTGTATCATTCACAACTTGCGTCTTGGCTATTCTATTATGTGTAGATTCGTATTAGGATATGGGGCTCGTCGAGCAGCCCCCATTATACTGTCTTATTACTAGTGCTTTCCAGAGTGAAATTACGTACCCTTGATATTTGCCCTGGTGAAAGTCCACAGTTTGGGTATGGGACACCCCTGCCCATAAGTCACCCCAAGTGGTTCGCTGCGTTTGGCGACTGAGCGGGGATGTACGGGTTCATGGGGGTGAGGTTTGTCTAGGTCTTGGCAGGGGATACTTTTGCCCAAGTTTCTGTTCGGGAGAAATTGGTTATGAGAGACCTCTTTACCTCCAGCCAGACTTTCTTGACCAATCGCCTTGTACAGCAGTTGAATGAGTGAATTCAAACGTCCTTTACTCCTGGGCACACTGACCCACCCATTTTTATTTTTAATTTTTATATGAATACCGCACAAGAGTCCCAACTGCTCCCGTCTGGAGCCAGTTCGACTACGGCATCCCCGATTGGTAGTGGGGAGGGGAAGGAGGTAGGGAAGAGGAAGGTGGGGAAGTTCCTACCTAAGTGGGCTATTCAGATCTGATTACCAAACCGGCTAAAGTCATTTCAAGCAACGTTTCAATTCTGAATGGTGGTCTTACACCAGGGCGATACTGAGGGTATCTTCCGCTCTGGGAACGTGCCGCAAATATACTATATATTATTTTAAATGAATAAATTGTGAAATAACACAAATTAATCAAATAAAATTTATTTCCCCCGTCGGGATTCGATCCCGCGACCTTTGGTTTACGAGTCAATAGTTACCGCTGGACCACGCCGGCCGTCCGGCCCCTTATATCCTTTTAGATTTTTGGAGGGTTCTAAGTTCTAACTCCTATAAGAAGTAACTTTTCAAAAACAAATTAAATGTAGCGGCACGCTCGTGGTCGTAGTGGACGGTATCTATATTCTATTTAAAAACTAGAGAGTTCCCGGCGTGCGTTGCTATGCCACTAAAAAATAAATGGTTTCTCCCTGCGTGTCTTTTCCCATTCGTCCCGTTCTCCTTCCGTCTCCCTTTCCCCTCCCATGTCCCCTCCTCACGCTTTCCCCTCCACCTTCCCCGCCTTCCCTCTCCACTCTCCCGCAAACTACCCCCTGCCGCGATCCCCTCCCCTCTACCGCGTTCAATATATTCAGTCCCGGTACATTCAGATTTTTAAACAGGTCGCGTGCCACCTATTGCAATTTTTTTTTTTAAATTAATAAATAAAATTTTTACTTGTTACAAAAATTCATTTTTTGTATATTATAAGAACAATCAATCAAATTTTGTACCTAACATAGGTAACTATTAAAAAATATATAATCTTTAATTAGATTCAAAGTATTCGATTTTGATTAGTAGGTACCATAAGTGAGAACTTCGATTAAATTCATTAATTTAAAAAGTTTATTCGAAAATTGAATTTGGATTGAAAAATCGATGTTTTAAAAATGTCATTTTCAAATTGTGACATCTTTGTAAGGGTTTTTGTAATGATTAAAAAAAACTTTTCAGATGTATTGTCATGTGGTTGTAATAATCCAGAAACTTCGCGAGGGTGGAAAAAATGTATTTTGAAAGTTTGAAACATTTCCTATACTTAATATAGCAACGCATAGCGGACATACATACATACAAACATTTTTAGATTTTTATATATATAGATGTAGATGTTTAAAGTAGTGTCAAAATTTAGAAAGGAAATCGCTTGAGTAGTTGACATGGATTACAATTTGTGCTTATGCCCACAATAGATCCTTATTATGAAAATATATAAGCCGCCAAAGTGAATTTGTGACGCACATGATAATGTTTGAGTTCGATTTTAGTTATGACATGACTTACGACTAGGCTACGACCTATAATAATATAGGATTGTCGGATGTTTGTTTGATCACCTGGAGGTAAATATTGTGAAGCCATTCACGTGGTTAGCTCACTGACTGAACCATAGATACTAGAAACTAGGGAGATAGGTCATGTTGTAGCATCATTTAGGCACTGGTGGACACTTAAGACGCGTCAAACACGTGCCCAACATTTATACACGAGAACGTCTCATTTCTCTGCCAAATAGTTCGACCTATAGCAGGAGTCCCTTCTCTTCCTTTAAAAAATTCTCCATCCAAAGATGAAATAGGTCCTCTTGCCCTCCTGCGTGGAGTTATGTGTGCAAATAAGTTGACTGAGCATTTATTTATTAACTCGACCGTTTGGCATTTCATATGTCTGTAAGATTTTTTGAGTTTTCCGTTTTCAAAAATCTGTTGCATTTATTATTCAAGTATTTACGTTGACTAACAAGGGTTCAGTAAATATTATTTTTTTAAATATGGAATCGCTGTGTTTACTTTGATTTTCTTAAATGCGTTTTTTCAAGTAAAAATTCTTTACCCACGTTTGACTTCGGGAGTAAGCTGGTGAATGCGTGACGAGAGCGTTACGAAAAGTGTGATCGGGCGAGGCGAACGGAAGTTGAGAGGGAGATATAAGTTAGTGAAGATAGAAAGAGAGTTAGGTTTCGTATTTACTGTAGGGGCAAGGGAGAGAGGTACGAGCACACATTTTCTTTCTCTCTTTCTCTCATAGCCAGTTACGTTTCATATATCGACACAGTGCAGGCCTATTAACTGTATCACTGTAGGAGCAAGAGAGAGCAGTGCGCGTGCACATTTTCTCTCTCTCTCTTCTTTTATAAGTTAGTGAAGTTTTACTTCAGTCGTGTGGTTTAAAGCACACTAGTTTTTTTTTTCGAAATTATGGCACCTACCTGCCTGAAGAAAGTTTAAACAAGAATTTTCATTGAAATAGTGACGTTTCTTTGGACAAATAAGTGTATAATTCCTAATTTGAAATTAAAATACTGTTTGGTTTATAATTAAGTAAGTAGGTATTTAAGTACCTACCTACTTTAAAATCTTATGATTTAAGAGGAAATTTTGTTTTTGATATTATTTTATTTTATTACATTAGAGGAAATTAGAAACTTCCTTTTTTAGACGCGAGGTCTAGTAGACTATTCACAGGACATACCGATGTTACGAGCTGATCTGTATTTTCCGAGAACCAGAAAAATACGTAATTAGCTCACGTGATTTGATGTTATTTCGATGACAATAATGAATCGGATTGTTTCGCGGAAGTGTTTCTCGTGTCGGACTTGACATGACGTCCAGCCTCGGAAGTCAGTCTGATGGATCTATCGAGAGTCAGGGACAATCAGTTCTCTAAGTCTCCAACAATCCAATCAAACAAGCTTCTGGCACTGGGCAGTTGAAAGTTGGACGAGTGCCAAAAACTGCCAACCAACCAAGACGAGCAACAAACACAACAATTTAAAGATCTAAACTTCTTTGTCATCTGTTTCATCATCATGATTTGATAACTCTCTTTGTTTTGTTTTGATTCAGACATTTGTATTTATTTTGGCGTTGTTTTTTTTTCTTTAGAAATCTACGTCACAGCCTGCGTGTGTTTGTTTGTTGATTACGTGACGTCGCAATTGAGCGATGGTTCTACCTTCAAGCCTTCAACCCCCGCTGGCTTTGTATTCCTTAAGCGGAAAATCGGCCACTCTAGACTTCATCTTGAAGTGCAGACACAACGGTGCGCCCACTCGGTGTGGCGTTTCTAGAATCGGGTAGAAGCTTCTAGAACATTCGATGATGCTTCTATGCGCGTCATCGAGAATTTTCCGCGGCGTTCCAGAGAGGAAAGAGCGGAGGCAGCGGCAGCAGTGAGCAGCAGGCGGCGCGGCGGCCCACGCGGCCCGAGATATTTATAAAAGTAATGGCGAGCGCGTTTTGGCAGCTAGTCGACTGTCGAGATCCGACTTGTGTTCGCTGACGTCTCATAATCCGAGATTTATCCCGCCGTAGATTTGAAAGTGTAAACACAGCACCGTGTTCGCTCATCATCGCGCATTGCTTTAGCGTTCCTACTTGCCCAGCAGTTGTGCCGACCACCTATATATGGACATTTTGCCCAAAGTTTTTACCGGATAAGGAAAAGTGATTATGTTGTGAGAGGGCTTCTCAATTATAGCGATACTGACTTTAATAATAATAATAATAATACTATGACAATGGAGTCTCCAGTAACAGTAGCTCCCAATGTGCCCAATTTCGTGTTGTGTGATAAAGTGAACGTGGAACCAGACGTAAGATTTTTTTTAATTAATTGAGAGGGTATTTTGTTTTGGTTTTCCTAAAGCTGTCAAAGGCCGTGCCAAATGTTTGGAATTTATCTTGTCTGCATTTGATTGCTTTTATTTGTTGTTGGGTTTGTTGGGAATACAAACACCTGAGTGCTGAGGAGCCGCGTCTGCCTTCACTTTCCCGCTGTCTGTGCTTTGACAGTAGTTGGCTGTTGCGTGTTGCTATTGCATCCAATGTTTTCCTAATTAAATTGATGTTGAGACTCTCAGTTGAGAGGTGAGATAGAGATGTATCGGGGCGTCCTCGTGGCGCCCGCAAATTTGCGGCTTTTCTTCACTTAAAACTTGATTTACGATTCACTGTTATTAAGTCGTCACTGAAGAGCTACACAATGGCGTTTCTTTATTTTCTTGAGTCGTATAACTAGATTTGTAAATTTGTTGTTTGTGTTTTGTTTTATTATCTCGTGGCATCGAAAAGCTAAATAGCGTTTTCATCGTCCAGTATAAACTTTTCTTTTGAGCAACTTTTCACAAAGTAATGAATTAGATGTTTTATTAGAATTTTTAATTGAATCAAAGTTAGCAACAAATATTAATTTTATTCAAATACGGAATTGTAATTTGATTAAATTTTAAAAGATAAATATTTACAGAATAGCGAGTAAATGGGATTTTTAGGCTAGTTTATTTTATATTTTTAATTATACCTAAACTAAGAACCTGTCTTAGGTTCTTAGGTTCATAATTGGATTAAATAGGAGTAGAAAAAACTAACATTAACATTTTCACGTCAATAAATATGGCCGGCGAGTGAATAATCGATTTTAATTTTAAAGAAATAACTATTTAATAAAATTTATTATTTTCGATTCGGATACAAAGTGTATTTGAATTAAAATGTGCAAATTAATAAACAAATTAATTTACTCAAATGTGCCCCTCCTTTAAAATTTAATTGTCTCCGTTTTAATCAAATTGATTATAATATTATATTTATTTTCGGTAGTTTTAGATTTTAAATGATGGTAAAAATAAATAGTGACAATAATAACTTTAAAAAACATAACTTCTAATCAAAGATAAAGATGACATCGTTGTATCATTTCCAATAATAAAATGATTACGGATTGTTTTCATTTCCAATTGGCACTTATGTCAGAATCTGTTGACAGTTTACGACTGTTTTGATTTTATTCTGCGAGGGATTTGTGGGAAAGTCCGCGACTATCGACTACCACCTATCACTTGTCGACTTATTGACAATGATGTAGGTGACGTGTAGTTTATTTGCTCAGGTTGTTCTCGTGTGTAGAGGTAGAGCGGATGAGATCACCTTTAGTTAATAATAATAAATAACAACACAACACGCAGTGACTAAAAGTTCGCATTTTAGGTGGGAAAATGGAAGTGCATCCATATTTGGAGTTGAATTAAAGTTTTTAAAACTTTTTTTATTCGATATTCTTTTAAAAAACTTTGTTATTCATATTACAAATTCCTTCTTACAATATTGAAATTGATATTCTTTGCAATCTTACAGTGCACATCAGGAGGCAAACGTGTAAAGAAATTTTATTTTTGCAGCAATTGATACGAGATATAAAACAGCATTGATAAGGACTTTTTTATTTACTTATTTTAAATTTGAGGGTTTAAAGTTTAAATGATCAATAAATTATTTTATACAGATCGTCGCCTAAGTTGAACAAGGTTCTGACTTTTTTTTCAAAAATAACGAATACAAAATCATTTCTTTTGCTCATTTCTATAAGCAAAATAATTTTCAGAGCCATATTCGTGTTGTATTTTCGTAGATGTTTGTGTGATGAAGTTGTAAAATCAAGTTTTTATTTATTTTACAAAGTTCCAACATCACTTTGAATCTTTGCAATGTCATTTTGTTTGTATCCGACTGTCAATTGTTTTAACCCCCCGACGCAAAAACAGGGGTGTTATAAGTTTGACTATGTGTGTGTGTGGCACCATAGCTCCTAAACGAATGGACCGATTATGATGCGGTTTTGTGTTTGTTTGAAAACTGACGTGGTCGGGATGGTTCTTAGCTACAATTCATGAAAATCTGTTCAGGCATTTCAAAATCATCAGCTCTTTTTTGTCTCGGGGGTTACTTAAAATTTTGAAAATTTTACTTATTCCAAGGCGCAATATAGTTCGTCTCTTTAGTTAGATAGGGTTCTTACTTCGCATTAGATTAGCATGATCTGAGTCGTCAAAGTTTGCAAAGACCAATTCTCATAATCTATTTAACAATTTCGGGTTTTGATTAATTAACAATTGTGTAAAGTATTTTAGTTAAACATATTTTGAACGAAAATATTTAATTAGAACGTGGCGCCATTTTGGAATGACAATGTAAATGTAGTTAAAACCCTTACCTAGTTGCATAAAATGGTTCTATCTGCTCGTTTAGGTGTGTTCTAATATGGTAAGTATACGTCCTATTTAAATATTTTCCTTTAAAATATGTAAAACTAAAAAAAAATACGCGAGATTCAATCTAAAATCAGAAATCGATAATAAGTAGATTATGTGAAATCATCTTTGCTAACTTTGACACCTCATATCTCAGAATAAGTCTTAGATGTCACGGTAATTGAAAAGATCATGAAAATAGTGTGAATAGTTTTTTTTAAATGTGAATACTGCACAAGAGTCCCAACTTCTCGGAGTCTATGACTATGGCTTCCCCGATTGGGTTATATTGCGTGGCCGAAGAGGGTGGGGAGGGGAATGATATGAGAAACCGGAAGGTTTGAGAGAGTAGGTACCTGGATATTCAGACATCGTCACCAAACGCGCCGTTTGGTGGTCTTTGGACTCTCACCAGATGAAATGTTGATTATTGATTTCCAGTTCGCCGGTTATAGCGTATTTCTGACCACTGTGTATATTTGCATTTTGGCTCGCTTCACTCAACAAGTTTACGGTTTCCCCAGAACATTGCCTTTTAAGAGAAGGCAATCCATCTTTTGGTCGCCCAATAAGTCCACACCTATTAGCAGCAGCAATGCTTTCTCGTAGAGAATGTTTATGGTTACATCATTATTTTTTTTTACAATTCATAGCACATTGTTTCACCTTCAATTAATGAATACTTCAATAGTATTTATTTTATCTTTGCAAATTATGACATTGCAATTATACATATTTTACATATGATGATTGAACAGATAAAAAGTATTATCGTTATTTATTTTTGGGGTATTTAAAAAAAATTATGTGAATATCTCTATTAAGAGTCTCAGCTGCTCCCGTCTGAAGCCGGTGAGACTAGAATCTCCTATTGCGGTATGTTGTGAGGCTGAAGGTAGTGGGGAGGGAAAGGAGATGGGGTAGACGACGGTGGGGAAGTACCTGGCTATTCAGATCTGGTCAGCAAACACGGCTAAAGCCATTTCAAGCAATGTTTCAATTCTGAATGATGGTCTTACACCAGGACCATATATATATTATAATAATTCCACTCTGGAACGTGTCGCAAGTATACTATATATATATATATTATTATTATAATATACTATAGAGATAGGTCAATGAAATTGTTAATCGGCTGATGGAAGAATTTCGATTATTCATTGTTTTTGTGTTTAATTTGTTGAACTTTTAATTTAAAAAAATCTAATTTAATTTAAATAATTTATTATCAACTTCTGCTAGTATTTTAGTTTATATTTTTGCTACAGCTGTTTCGGCTTACAAGGCCATTTTCAATCTACGATTAAACCACTTTGAGACGACCTATTTATATCTACTATTTTAAATATCAATTTTTTTAAGATGTCTAAATTGATTTAAAAAAAGGATTTCGATGTTTAAAAAAGTTTCATCATAAGTAAGGTAAAATTGAACTTACTTCGGCACACGGACACGCTAACCACACACTTATATCGATTTATCTCTTCAGCCATTGTTTGTATTGTTAAATGTTAATTATGAAAGTAAATTAGTTAAGGCATTCATTCCAAAAAAAATATAGTTGATTGTAATTCACACAAATATTTTTTAACAATGTTTTCTTATTTATTTTTTATTATTTAAGAGGCTTCTTTCGTTCTTTGGAAACCCTTTTTCTTCAGAGATTTTTCATACTAAATAACTTGACTGCCTCCGTGGTCTAGGGGTAAGGCTCTCGACTCGCTATCCGGAGGTCGCGGGTTCTAACCCCGGCGCAAGTGATTTATTTTATTTTATTTCACATTTGATTCATTAAATAATATGTAATATATTTGTGGCGCTTTCCGAGTGGAAGCTACTCTCAGTATCGCCCTGGTGTAAGACCATCTTTAAGAATGGAAACATTGCTTGAAATGGCTTTAGCCATGTTTGGTGAACAGATTTGAATAGCCGCGTACTCCCCCTGCCTTCCTCTTCACCATCTCCTTTCCCTCCCCACTACCTTCAGCCTCACAATAATCGCCAATTGGGGATGCCATAGTCTCACTGGGTGCTGGCGGTTGGGAGCAGTTGACTCTCGTGCTGTATTCACATAAAAAAAATGAATTCATTAAAATTACGTGAAACAATTTCTCTCGCCTTTTACTAGATTACATTTAGTCATTTTTACCTTTGGCATTATGGTGGTATTTATGCAAAAAATATGTTGAAATATCACTTAAGGGGTCTCCACACGGTACTGCCGCAGAACTGACTAAAAATCGTATGGTCTGTAGTCAAAAGCGCCAGCCGTATTGTTATTATAATAAGTACGTACTGCGGCAGTACCGTGTGGAGACCCCTTTAATGTCAATAATTACTAATCATTACACAATTACTCTTATTCATATTATAATTATAATATTGCCTTCTATGTTCTGCCCTTGTTTTTCATTTAACTGTATTAACCAGTGACGGTTCTTCACAGGGGGATAGTGGGGACAGTTCCCACCAGTTATACTCGAAACCTACTAAAATAAATAACAGTCAATGCTTTATCTTCACCAAAATGAATGAATTCTTTAAACATAAAAAGCAATTAACATTAGCACAAATAAATTCTACTTAAAATATTCCGGATCACTTTAAAGTGACCCGGCGACCACCCAAGCTGACCAGCGGATAGCCGACCAGCGCACGACCCATCAGAGTCCATTTCTCAGTGCGCAGAACCTACCGCGCAGTTGGGGACAATCCTAGTAGTCCCTTTAAGCACTGTGATTCATTCTTTGCGTTTCTTTCTCGGTCATTAGCAATCCGAGAACCGCGCATGCGCACTTGTATGTGAATTTCAAATACCGTGGGGACAGTCCATAGAATCCCCTCGTAACAAAATACTGAGCCGTTTGTTTTAGTTCAAGAAAATTGCGTAGTTTCGGGCGGGAATCGCTTGCATTCAAATTAAATTGTGATAAATTGAATTTCCATAGACATTTTAATTTGATTTTTGTTTAGACATCTGATTAGGATGCATGACTTAAACATGAAAATTTTTTTGAGAAATTTTATATTATATTCTCTGAGTAGTATATGTAAAAAAATGTTAGTCCCCACTATCAAAGAAGTGCTTCCTGCTGGTACTCATAATCTTGCATGTAAATGGAGTTGGATAATCTTTAAACATACATACAGCCTCTGATTGTTTTTTTTTTTTTATCACTAGCCCCAGTTGGGTGCCAATTTTCTCATACAAATGTTATATTTCATTTTGTAGAAGTTGCTTAGCTTATTGTGCTTTGTGTATATCCACATTGAACACCAGTAGACCATACAATCGGCAGTTTCTCACCGATAATTTTAACGTTTCAGGGCAGGTTCCGAGGCTCCCCGGAGCCGGACGACGACGCCGAGCTGCAGGGCACCTGGGAGCAGCTGGCGGCGCGGCACCCCGAACTAGCGGGGCTCGCGGCAGGGCGTGGGGGCACCTGGGGTGCACAGAGGAAGCGCAGGGGCTCCACTGACAGACCCAACACAGGTACATATGCCTCTTTTAATACTATACCCTAGTTGCCACCTTGGGGAGCACCCATCATTTTCTTTAGAACATATATAAGTCTGCTGAATAATTAAACCCGAGTACATTTAATTGTCATTTCTATAAAAGTTTATTGTTGTTACCAAAATAATATCTTAATTTGTTTATTACCATTTGCGTTTTCACCAAAGTTTGTACATAGCGTTTTTAACTTCCCACGATTTTGATTGGATTTTTCAAAGTTATTTATTATAGAATTTTGGAAAGTTATACTGGTTCCATGTCAATTTAACAAAATGGCATTTCAACATCCCTTTGAAAATTCATTAAAGGTGGTGAAAATTTAAAAAAAATAGCCCATAACGTAACCTAGTTAACCAATTTTTTTTTCATAACTTTTAATGACTTTTCAAAGGAGTGATGAAGTTGCACATTGCCACCGTCTTTACCATCTCCCATTTGTACATTCAATGAAACCTGATTTTGTTCAGTCAGATTTCGAAATTCGAAAGATTGATTTTCAATGAAAGATGTCAGATTTCGAAATTCGAAAGATTAATTTTCAATGAAAGATGTCAGATTTTGATATTCGAAAGATTGATTTTCAATGAAAGATGTCAGATTTCGAAATTCGAAAAATTAATTTTCAAAGAAAGATAGTCAGATTTCGAAATTCAAAAGATTAGTTTTCGATGAAACCAAGTCAGATTTCAAAATTAGTAAGATTAATTTTCGATAAAATTTAGTCAGATTTCGAAATTCAAAAGATTAATTTTCGATGAAACCTAGTCATATTTCAAAATTCGAAAGATTAATTTTCAATGAAAGATAGTCAGATTTCGAAATTCGAAAGATTAATTTTTTGATGTCTTTATGCTGTGTGCTTTGCAAACCAAAGTGCAAGCAGAGCCCCAAATTATGAGAAAGTCTTTTTTCTCTTAAGTCATGGTTCAGCTCAACATTTCTAGTACAGAGTCTGTTAGTTTTGTTCCGTGACCATATATATGTCCTTTTTTTTAACGCTCTTTTTAAGGTCTTTTACATAGGAATAGTAATAAAATTATAAAAATTTGTGTTTCTTAAATATAGTTATTTTTATTATACATAAATAACTGAACTGCCCAGCAACAATCTTCTGCATTTTTTAGATGATAGATTGAAGATGTCTACTAATAAATCCACATTATTACCCTCCCTTAGTATTCTGGGCAATGAGGAGTACATATTATGGTATTTCTGCACTGAAAAAAAATCCTGACTTCTTTCTAGTAATCTGGTTTTGATGTAAACTTAAAACTAAAATGTAACGGAATGGAAAGCATAAAAATTATAAAAACGTGTAGGTACTAACTTTGGTGAAAATCCCTACCAACATAATTTTTTTTAAATTCTTTACAGAGTTTGCACGTGAATCCCGTGGCAGAGACGTTCCCTTCAGAGATCTGTTCTTTGACGTGCCGCCAGAGTTCAGAGAGCAAATCCCCTCTCGGTGGAACCACCACTTCGATCCTGAGGGCGACTTCCCGGAGTCCCGCTCCCCACCCCGGCCCGCTCCCACCCAGAGCACCGGCCCCCATCCCCCCTCTCCCCCACAGCCCGCCACTGTCGATACAGCCACCCAGACCTTCCTTCCAGAGACTCCCGCGGCAACACCCCAGGAAAAGAATCCCAACCTGCCTCAGTACGGCCTCAGGAACACCGTAGACCTCGGTCAGAAAACAGCTGCAGAGGGAGAGGAGGGCGAGCGAGGCCAGAGGTCCATGTCGGCCCCGCCGGAGAGCCGCTTCCCCCCTCGGCAGGGGAACAACCCTCCACAGCCGCCCCCGCCCCCCCAGCAGCCCGCCCAGCAGCCTTCCACCCAGCCCACCGTCAGACACATCCCCATCTTCGTGGAGGGTCGGGATGAGCCCGTTATTAATATAAACAAGGATCCTTCGCCCAACTTCGCCGAGAACCGAGCCACCCCTCCCAAAGAGGAGTTCTACCAAAACCAAGAAATTCCCCAACCGTTCCATCCCACCCCGCATTTCAACCGCGCTTTTGGTTCTCCGTTCAAAGGCTTCGGAGGAAGGCCCAACGCCAGCGCTTTCACCCCTAACAAGGCCTTCACCCAGGCCAGAGAGCCGCCGCCACAGCATACCTTCAAGCCGTGCGCCCCCCAGCAGCAGCAGGAGCACCACCAGCAGCAGCAGGCCCCTCCCCAGCAGCAGGCACCCCCTCAACAGCAGGCGCCCCCTCAACAGCAGGCGCCCCCGGTCCCGGAGCCACAGCGTCCTCCCCCCCAGCAGCCCTGTCCCAACGATCCCATCCTCAAAATACAGCTCATCCAAAAAGACGTCCTGGAACTGATGACTTCTGTGGAGAACTTTACGGGGCAGTCCAAGAAAGACAAAGAATACATGTACCTAGACGAAATGCTGACGAGAAACCTCATCAAGCTGGACGACATCGAGACGGAGGGCAAAGAGAACATCCGCCTGGCGAGGAAGGAAGCCATTAAGTGCATACAGAAGTGCATCGCTGTACTGGAGGCCACGGCTGAGAGCAACGCCGAGAAGGAAGCCGCCAAAGCCAAGATGGAGCTGGACCCAACACCTCCGCTGGCCAACGGAGACTCAAAGAGCTCAGCCAGCTGCGAGGCAGGGGAGAAGATGGCGGAAGAGCAGAGTGCGGAGGCGGCGTCTCGCGACAAGAGCAAAGAGAAGTCCCCGGGGGTCGAGGCACCCAAAGGAGGTGAAGCGGCCCCTATGGAGGTGGAGCCCTCGTAGTGGCCCCGGCTGCAACCGATTGACCAACCACCTCCGTTAGCTTTAAGTATTATGTTTGTACAGAGTTTGATGTATGTTCTCTTTCTTCTCTTATAAAAATGCAAATACACGCCTTGTTTTCATTAGAGCGGTACTTATTGAATCATTGCCACAGAGTGTGGAAAGGTCTACCAGAAATATCTTTACGTAATGATGGCCTTTGTCGCATAATACAAGTACTGTTATGTTTGTGCTGACTACTGGATTTTCCCAACTCCAGTGACCGTGTATAGTGAATTTGCACAAAACACACTGGTTAACTTCCCCCCCACCGCATGGAAAGAAAGACGCCTGTTAGTTGCATCGGGTGTGATGATGCACGGTGGAATAGGTTCTATGTTAGTAAATTAATGTAATAATTGCCTTAGGACTTTGTCCCTTCGCTGATTGATCAATTTCAATTGACTAATTTTTAAAAGTGTATTTTTAAAATACATACAGTACCTTTTAATAATAGCAATGGTATCCAATCTACAGATGGGTTCTTACAGTGATGGGCGTTGCAGATACATATAAAATTTAACTGTCATAATAATATCGTGGGTAATTACTACAACTAGGTAACTCTGAAATCAGCTTTGTTGGGAAATTGAGTTATAAGATGGTAATCAATCTGATAAATCAGTTGTTGTATATTTATAACTAGCTGGGTTACCTGGCTTCGCTCAGGACAACATTCGAGAGTGTTCTAGAATGTTCCACAAAGATGTTCCAGATTTTCTGTTCTCGAACATTCCATGACATACTCCGCCACTTCTTCCAAAACATTCTAGAGCTCTATCGAACCTTCTAGGATTTTCCGGAAGACTGTTCTAGAAATTTCAAGAGGGCGAAACTTCCAGCCATTATATCTTCAAAAGCACACCCTTTAGGTAAAAACGGGAACTGTCGTCCTGGAGGGGGAGATAGAGATCTACCACACCACATAACTCCCTTGATCGTACCGGGACTCATTTCTGAGTTTTTGTGAGCCGCACGTTTTTTTGGACTTTCTTTTATAATATATATTGATGATAAGTAATGTTAAATCGTTGATTGGTGTGTTAGGAACAGCAATACTTATATTTTGGAAATAAGAAAATGTACTTATTTACAAAAATAAAATGGCTTACCTAGTTCTTGCATACAAAAATTCTACGAAATCAACTTAAGCAGCTGCTGTTTCAACTTAAGCAGCTGCTATTTCAACTTAAGCGGCTGCTATTTCAACTTAAGCAGCTGCTTTTAGTGCTACAACTAGCTAAGCCTAATTGCCTAATTGAAACATGAAAAAATACTACTAGAGTTACCGAATTATAGAATTAAATGATACTGTTTTTGGAGATACCCACTAAAAAATATTTCAAATATTTTATGATTCCAATACGTTACGACTTTTCTGTTTGTAACATTCGTAGATGAGGAAATAAGAGTTATGCTTTTAGTTTTAGTGTATAACTCAATTCTGATTTCAGAGTTACGTAGTTGTAGTAATTACCTCACTATGTAATTTTATTATTTGTTACACAATAAATCATCAATCCCTGTAAGTCCTGCAGTGGGAGAGCCTACCTAGCATATTGTGTACCAATGCATAATACAGATTTGCTATTATCTTTCAGCCTATTTCATGAAACTATTACTAAGTAGGTAGTTTAAACCTTTTTTTTAATGTACAAAAAAAAATAATGGTGCTAGGATCACTTACTCCACGAAAATGTGAACTCATTATAGAATTGGAATTTTGAAAATTCTTTATTATGAAATTTTAGATGAATTTCTTGCAAATTTTATTTTATATTACTGCTGTGTAGGTACACGTCACTGCATTCTACTTGGCACAGTTGAAATTAGTTCAACTATATCTATGGTAATTGCTGTCACAATTGCATAATATATTCAATAAAACACTATTTATTTTACACGTAAATTTGTTATAAATAATTATTGATGGTAAACCTTTTGAGATTTCATGCCCAAAATCCATTTTTGTTTAACCCCTCAGGTCTCGACTGTATTATGTCAGTGAAAATATTTCCATTTTGCAATAAAATTCAAATAAATGGAATATTTCTGAATATATCCAAAAACTATTTTGGAAAGGTGATGAAACACGCTTTCAAATTTTATAATTCGAAATAAACATAATTTTTCAAATATAAAAATTTTGCAAGGAAACAAAAAAGTTTTAAAATCGACCCACTACGTTTTTTCAACTAAAATTACTGATAATGAAAAAAAATAAAAACACGTACATAATTTATTAGACAAATGTATTTTAAACATTATCGTCAACCTTTTTTTTTTGTCGTTAAATGTAAAAATAATTAATAAAAAATTCTCATAATTTATTTTAATATTAACTTTGCATTCAATTTTCCTGTTAACTTTTAGATTTGAATATAAAGCGTGGTGATCATATTTATAACCACGATAGTAAGGGAGACAAAGATTTCTATGAGAACTGTGCGAGTTGTTCTGAAAATCGAACAATTAAACTTGACGGGTTAACAGTCCATCCAATTTGAACTAGAAATGTTTATTTTTTACAAAACTATTGCCATATTAACAAAATTGCTTTGTGGTTGATTGATTACTATATTAAAAATAGTATGCGACAATTTAAACAATTCAACTAAGATTTTTAAACCGTTGCACATTTGAGATTATCCCACCTTTCCCTTGGCCTGTTCTATAATTCTATTATATAACCCTTATAACGCCGAGCCTTTAGTCGGTGACCATTTAAATAGTTAGATATATTTATATGTAATAATGTCTGATGTAAGAGTTTGGAATCTCAGAATTAGGGTGAATTTTGATCAATTTTCAACCAGATTCATTAACAGAATAATACAAGTTGCATGCCGAATCGAACAGTATTAATACCTTAGGATCTGTGTGCAGTTGAATTTCAGAACCCAGTCATGAGTTCATGTCGACGCCACAGCGCCAATTGTAGTTCGATTTCTAATTCAAGAATTCGTCACAAGATGACACTACTTTCATCGGCAAACGCAGAGGTTCCATTTCCATTCTTAGATATAAATTCTACGAATTTGAATCTGGAGTTTCTCCCGGATTTCGGAAGATTGATGGTAATTCTCAGTTGTATATTACATATGACGTCGCGGTACTGTTGACAGTGGATACACGGGCTAATTTTGGAACCAGTTCCTATTGAATTTACAAAATGATCACCAACACGAACCTGGCGAAGCTGAGACAAAAGCCGCCCGCAGGGCCTAGAAATATTATCATCTTCACTATAATTAAATGAAACAACAAATAAAATGACAAATCTCTGTCTCTGAAATTTGTAGGCATGCAACGAACTGGAGATATCAATTTATATTTCCATGATAATTGATCCCCGACAGTTTGACCTCTGGCATATTTATGTACGATGTGCAGTCAGTTTAGGAAAATTACGGTATACATTCTTACACAAAATATAACTAAGGGGTGTGCAGAGGATGTACCCCCAAATGACAAAAGTATATAACACAGTCTCATTCAAACGCATAAAGGATAAAACTACTTCCGTCTTACTTATAATCGCAGAATAAGATAATACCACGATAATACGAACAGGTTAGGTGAAATTTGTATGACAATTTCACCTAACCCGTTGTGGTATTATCTTATTCTGCGATTATGAGTAAGACGGCTTGTCTATACTGGGGGTAAAGTGCACAAATTTTGGGAGGTGATTCCACATGATAGTATGTATAAATTCCAACATTTTAACCTCTCAGATACGTAAGCGGATATACACGATAATATAACGATAGCAATCAAGTACAATAAGCGTGTTTTCACGTCAATTCGTGTGTTTCCACAGAAATCGTTATAACTTCGTTATTGTTCTAGTGACATCCCTAAAACAAAAAGTAAAAGGTCGATAATGAATCAAACTGCACGTCCCTATTCAAGTTGTCCATAGAAATACATAAAAAGACTTATTCTGTCAGATACACGGTAGGTACAGACTTTACCCACCAAATTGCCTACGCGCCGCTAAACATTATTCATTCTTGACATCTGGGTATTCAATCTCTACTTTTGTATACATGACAGCATATCGCCTTTATCGACATGCCCTGATGTTATTTTTTTATTAAATATTCTTGTATGAAAGCTTATTTTGTAACCTTTCAAAAAGAGTTTTTAGTATTTGGCTACGTTCAGAAATGTTTTATTTATAGAGCTTTAATTGTGAAGTGGAAAGAACACAGAGTTTTGTAAATCTGACATTTCGTTTAAGACGCAAAACTCGCATATTCGCGATAGGTCAGAGCGGTTAATCTAGTTTTTAGGTAAAAAGTGTAATTGTTTGTATGGAAAAAATATTATTCTATGGAAAATATTTTTGTATGGGGATAAACAAAGTTTTTTTAATCTTTTTTACTTCTACCATCATCTAGAATCATCTCTCGAAGTTCTGCACTTTACCCCCGGACACCTTGTATGAATTGGTAAATAATGCAAAAAAGTATATAATTTTAATCTCAGGCCAATTTGTCAGAGATCAACTGTCGGGTCACCTCATTTATGTAACTGTCAAAAGCTAAGAAGTATGAATTTCAACCGTACAAAAAGAAAAAAAAAAGTGTCAACAGATGTCTCTTTGCCTACACTACTTACTTCATTTACATTTAGTCTCACAAGTTACGATTGTTCATTCCTTGGCATCGTAAGGGTTAAATATTATACATGGTCAGTTTAAAAATATATGTTAAATCCACCCAGTGCATATAAGGCTTGTTTTACTTTGGTGACTTAGCGGCGCAATTAACCGCTACATCATTTTGAATGTAAATCAGTCGAAAATGATTGCGTATATATCTCGCTAATATGAAACTAGCCTAAAATAGGTAACTGAATACATAATTAGGATTCAAATTATTTCACATAGTAATATTGTCATTCCAAGGGAAATCCACCAAGTAAATTTTTTATGGAATTGTTGCACGCATCGCAGATTTAGCTACAATTTTTTTTTTATAAAATAGTGGGTCAGAATCACCTAAACTTTAAGTATTATTTTGTTCACTTGGTGGTATTATACATAATACTAAATTTGAGTCAAAACTGCACTTAGTGAATTTTAGTTTGCTAATGGACGAAAATTGCCAACTTCTCCAAAACGTTAATAATATATTTCTTGTTTGTTCTTAGAGGTTCACAGTAATAATAACTGGAGATATCTGCGTGAATTCGGTGCATGAAAGTCTGTGGAGTGATATAGTTTTAAAACACACTTAAGTATTTTTACATGCGTGTTTCTTTTATGCATTTAAGTACACTTAATGTGCGTATTTATTTTACGCATTTAAGTACACTTATGTGCATTTTTCTTTTTGCACATAAGTATACTTATGTGCGTGTTTCTTTTCGCACTTAAGTATACTTATGTGCGTGTTTCTTTAACGCACTTAAGTTCACTCATGTGCATGTTTATTTTACGTGCACTTAAGTACACTTTGTGCGTGTTTCTTTTACGTACACTTAGGTATTCTTATGTGCGCGTTTCTTTTATACACTTAGCTTTGTAAACTTGCCAACCAACGTCCAACAGCCATAACTAAGCCATGATAAGTAATTCAAACGTATTTACTTCAATTACATATTGATATAAATACCATAGATAAAAATCTTACTTTTTTGACATTAAAAAAATTATTTTTGAAGAAAGTTGAAATATTTCAACAATTGATTACTGGAATGAATTTTTTTGTATTTTATATCAGTTATTTATTAGACAATTGTTTGGTACTTTCACAACTTCTCCATACAAAAGATTTGTATTAAATTTCTTCATTATATGTTTCTTATAGAAAGAAGTTCTGCGTTTTTGGCAGCTGTTGAAATGTAGTTATTTATTTATTTTCAATTGATGTTTATTAATTATGTATTACTATTATTTTTATTTGTCAATTTGAACTTATTGAAATAAAAAAATGGAAATTTAAATATCACTTGTTTAATTAATCAATATAAGTTTGGTATATTTATATAACATAGCAAGAGCGAAACAGGTGTAAATTGGGGCGAAAACTGTTTTAAGCAGGACCCAGGCTATCTATAAATCTGTGCAATCTGGAAATGTGACTGGACATTATTTAATTTGTACAGCTTTTTCTGTCCAGCACGGTTTTAAAATATACATTTAACTGAAAAGAATTAAGGTATCAAATATTTTTAAGATTTAAAAAATTAATTAAAATTGTCCTTAAAAAAATACATATACATAAAAAATCAGGCAAGAGTCCCAAATGCTACTATCTGGAGCCAACAGAACTATGTCATCTCCAAATTGGGATATGTTGTGAGGTTGAAGGGAGTAGGCAAGGGAAGGATAAGAGGAAGGTCGGGAATTCTGGCTATTCAGATCTGGTCACTAAACACGGCTAAAGATATTTCAGAATACTAGTAAATAAATTTATTTATTAATTTGAAGAGAAATTATTACAGCAATTTTTTTTGTCATTGAAGTGAAGTAAAATTGTTTATTGTCACTTTTAAAAAAAGTTTTCAGTTTGGTGCCTGAGAAAATACCTTACCCGACTCTAGTTTAGATAATTCTACCAAGATGTTTACATATTATTTATCAAATAAATTATTAGATATATGTACATAAGAAATGTATGAAATGAATATTGGATGCACCAGGAATATAAAAGTACATAAATATTTGATTCTTAGAATGAGATTTTAAACAATATTAACTATCTGCTTACGTTAAAATCAACAGACAAACCGAATGAAAACAGTGAGGAGAATTGGCTGCCTCTGATGCAAGATTCGCTTAGCTCTTCCATCAAAGAAATTAAGTATGTAGTGAAGAATTTTCCATTCTGTGCACAGACCATAAACTGAAAAGATGTTGAATTAAATTCATCACTTATTTGTTTATTACTGATTACATTGCTAACTAACCGAGAGGACGGACCGCCAAACAACTCGGTCTTGACATACACTCTTTGCCTCATTCACATTCATAAGTTGTCTCATACATATTCTTCTATTATTCTGACTCTTGACATGGCCCGACTCAAGTATCTGATTCATTTAATTATGCCATGTTTGCCTCGGAGTCCCCGACTTATGACATTCACATTTGCGTCATATATTCTCCTTACACTACTTTCTTCATTCATTCGCTCTATGCCCAAACCATCTGAGAGTTCCTTATTTAACCCTGCTCATTACGCTTAAATCAGCCTTGCGCATTCTTTGCGAATCTCCACATTTCTCACACAATAATACATGGTTTTTAACAGTAAAACTAATTATACATATTGCGAAATCAAGAAATTATATTTGCAAACTCATCTGCTTTCAAATACGTTATTTACATATTTATGTGATAGACTAGCTTCTCTTTCGACGCACCTTTCGGATATGATGTTTAATACTCAACCAATTCTCCGACAATCTGAGTCATTTTGAATTTTCGACAATGACACGACAACAGTTCCCGTCAAACTCAGAATAAAAAAGAAAACTCGTAGTGCCTACTATCAAATTTGAATGGAAACTAATGTTCCAATAGCCCAGAGCTCTGTCTCACTTACATTCGCCTGACATTGTAGATCTCTATCACATTTGAATTTCATAAACAGTTATATTTTGGAAATTTAAGACCTGATTGGGCAAATATTTGGACCACGAAACATGCCCACAAGGCGATTCCATGACAGTTAGCTTAGTATAAGTACAACATTGTAAATAAATTCGTTTGATAGCCATACCAACTTATTATTAAAGGTATTTTTGATGTTGATTTTAAGTTTGAAATTGGTAAATAATGTACAAAATTTTATAATAATTACAATTTAGGGGCGCCAACTGTCGAGGAACTGTCGGGTCACCTCACAAGGCATTTCTTTTGTTCTTCTTTATTCTACGCATCAAAAGCTAATTTTTTTGGCCTGTTTTTAGCTATTGTTGAATTGTGATCAGCTCTCAAGCATTACTGTCATGTAGTCATGCTTCAAAGCTGGTCAGAATTTGATCAAAAACTGAGAATCGGCATTTAACCAGGTTTTAAAAATTCAAAATGGCGTTGATTGTCGATTAAGAATGTGATATACATACATAGTTTGAAACAATTCAAGATAAGTCTTTGGATGTGATGCTATCAAAAGAAATTATTTAGTGACAAACATTCACAAGAAAGGCATATAAATATAGTGAATGTTGTGTCATGTTTTGTTTCCGAGTAAGTTATATCATTGTAAGATCAGAGATCTATTCCCATTCCTTCATGACCCTGTCCCAGTCTCCGTCGGGGATGAAGGGAGTGTCGATGGCCTGTATCATGTGCTCCCCGCAGTACAGGCACTCCGAGGCCAGGATGCTGTCGATCTCTCCGCGGATGTGCTCCGTGGAGCTGACGCCGCCGGAGAAGGTGCTGGGCTCCGAGGAGTGGTGCACGGAGCTGAGCTGGCGCTGCAGGTCGGCCAGCTTGTTCTTCTTTGCGGGTCCTGGTAACAATAATAATTATTAAATTGAAAATTGCAATTCCATTCAGCAACAATATTCCCTTTCCCACAGATGAACCCTGATGATGGACACGGTAACGCTGTCCGAAATGTTGGCTAAAGAAGGAGGTAGCACAATACGGCATAACACCCCAAAAATAAATAACAAAAATACTTTTGGCCGTGAAAATCTAAAATCATATCCAACTATGTAGAATCTTCCCTCTTGGCCACAATCAAAATTAATGTCAATCACTGTTTAGTCATTGGACCGATTAATTATTTGAAACATTTCCTTGGCCACCCACTTATTTTAAAACAAAGCCATTGAAATGATTTATCTATTATGACCATAGATGTCGCAAATCCGAACTTTACTGTCCCTTGTTTTTTGTTTTGTTTATCTAAATACTTTATTTTTTATATACATACTAAACTTATTTTGTTTTATGTAGACATATTGTTGTACCCAGTGGCGTAGCTAAGGGGGAAGTCAAAATTTGCATTTGTCAACTTTAATGGGGGGAGGGGGGGGGGGTGACATCATGTTATCCGCTCCGGGTGCCACTTATACTAGCTACACCACTGGTTGTACACCAATATTGGACGGTGGTATTAATTCTTTGTTATTTGTTTGCAATATTTTCTTATGTCGACCGTCTGTCTCTCTGTTCTCGGTTGTGGCGTCTGTATTTTCTCCCTCCTATAACACGGGTCTTTTCAAGACCCAGGTTCACTCCTTCCTTTCTGCAAAAAGACCCTCCACACAGAATCCCCAATGATGATCATTACCTCCTGTGTGGAGTTATTATAAAAAAGGACATAAAGTAAAATAAAAAGTGAGTACGTTACCTAATAGTGGCTGCAGCTCGGTCAGCAAGCAGTCGCTGTGGAACTTGTGTCCGCAGGGGAAGAGGTAGAAGGGGCGCAGTAGCAGCGTGATGTCGCACAGCACGCACGCCTCAGCCATACTGATCACCGTGCAGCGATTGCGGAAACTCTGAATCTCTCCTCGGACCTACGCAATACAATCATTACGATAAAACTTGGCTATTTTTGTGAAATATTACTTCGAGGGGGTGACAATCTCAAGCATGCTCTAAGACCGGGCCTTTTGCCAGCAGGCTTCTAACAAGTGTTTTTTTACATTAGCTCTACACTTTAGGCAAATTTTACATTAGCTCTATACTCTAGGCCTTGAGGAAAATAATTACTCTCAAGGCCTATGTCAACTTTGGGGATGCTGTGTGGAGAGATTTTTTAGAAAAGAAAAGAGAGGAAGTTCTGGTAAGGATAAAGGTATGAATCTGGGGTTCAGTGTGTCCAGGTCATCCGCCGTCAAAACCTAGACAAACCTCACCCCAAGAATCCGGGCAACTCTGCTAAGTCACCAAACGTAGCAAACCTCTTGGGGTGACCTATGGCAGAGATGCTGGTTATCCAATAAATGGTTCCCGGAGCAGTGGTATCTCCCAAATTGTTATTTGGGTGGTATGTGTCAACAATTACTGTAGAATACATAGTTGTGATACATCCAACTTCTGACTTTTCCCATTCATTCTGATGGCTGTATGCTTCGCTAGCGCCTCCCAGCGGCACGAGTTGTCACGCTTGGTTTTCTTTCATACATTTTATGCATGATTATGCCGTGCTAAACTAGCACCTCTAGTTGCCAACCAATACAAGTAAATACTGGCAATATTTTACTGGAGTTGAACGAATTATTAAAATCCTAGGGTATTTGGTTTCATGTAGGATTGTGAGGTGAGCTATGAAGACCTTGATTCTCCTAACATTGTGTTATGGTTACAAGGTATCATATCTCTGAAAGTGTACAGTGAATTTCTCTTAAGAAATTTTCCAACAGCATGAAAAGAATTTCTTAAGTAAGAAAACCTTAGGCCAATTTTGAACCAAGCGACCGAAAAAAACCAAACTTCTTAAACATGAAAACTTCTTAAGGAGGGTTTCACTATATTTATTTATTAAGTAGTTAACCACTCAGCAACATAAGCACGTTAATATGACAATAGCAGTCAAATACAATAAGCGTGTTTTCACGTCAGCACGTATGTTTCCACAGAAATCGTTATAACTCCGTTATTGTTCTAGTGACATCCCTAAAACAAAAAGTAGAAGCTCCATAATAAATCAAGCTATCCATCACTATTCAAGTTGTTCATAGAAATACATAAAAGACCTATTCTGTTAGATACACGGTTGTAACATATTTTACCCTCGAAATTGCCTAAGGGTCGCTAGACATTGTTAATTTTTATTAAATATTCTTGTATGAAATAATAAAAAAGTGAGGTGACTAAATTGTTTATTTTAAATTTATACAATAGAATAAGTATTGTATTTTACATAATCCATGATTTTAGTACTGTTTTCACATAAAAAACTCACATGAGTCATTTTTACATTTTTTTATGTTTGCAATCTAAATTTTAATATTTACAAATGTTAATATTTATTTGTAATATAACAATTTGAAAGGTTATTTCGTAACCTTTCAAAAACAGTTCTTAGTACTCGGCTATGTTCAGAAATGTTTAATTTAAAGAGCTTTAATTGTGAAGCGGAAATAACACAAAGTTTTCGTAAATCTGACATTTCGTTTAAGACCTAAAAAGTGCATATTCGCGATAGATCGGAGTGGTTGTTCAAAAAGTGAACGTTACTGACATCTATCGTGACGCTTTGAAGCTCCTTATTATGGGCAAATCTTTACCTGTAATCTTTACGATATAACCGCAAAGCTTTTGTAGTCGGTAAAACAGATTTCGGGCTTGTTTTTATTCTGTCGTGTCATATTAAAAATGTCGTTTTGATTGTGTGAGTTTTTTTGCAGTTATAAATGCTGTGAACAGTTAAAAATAATTCTCTTCTCTCTTGGAAAAACAACTAGTTAAGGTCTGAGGACCTCTTTTAAAGTGCTTGCGGGTCGGGAACAGTTTTAATGTAAAATGTGATTTCAATACAAAAATAAATCAGTTTGTTACAGTGAAGAAAAAATAGATTGTGTCTTTATTTAAGATTTCCAACAAAAATTCCAAAACAAAACAGTGGTTGAAAAAGTATAAAAGCAATAATTATTCAACCAACAGCTAATTAAGTCAAATGTGGAGGGGGTCAGAGAAAACATTTAAATGTTAATTTAAATTGTAGATTTTAAAAATTAATTGTGTAAGCAGCAGAAAATAAAAATGATAAAGTAGTAAATAAAAATAATGAAATATAGAAAAACTAACTTGATCGGCGGATTTGGTGGCATCCTCCATTTCTTCCCTCAAATCCTGAATCTGTTGATTGTACTCCTACAACACACAAACAATAAGTCAGATAAAGTTAAAACTGAACAGTGACGGCCTCCGTGGTCGAGGGGTAAGGCTCTCGACTAGCAATCCGGAGGTCGCGGGTTCAAATCTCGGCATGCGCAAGTAAATTTATATGTGTTATTTAACAATTTATTAATTTAAAATGCATGCACATTCCAGTGTCGCCTAGTGTAAGACCACCATTCAGAATTGAAACGTTGCTTGAAATGGCTTTGATGACCAGATCTGAATAGCCAGGTACTTCCCCACCGTCCTCTTCCCCTTCCCCACTCAACTACCTTCAGCCTCACAACATATCTCAATTAGGGTTGCCATAGAGATGCAGATGGTTGCGACTCTTGAGCAGTAGGTATTAAAAGAAAAATGACACAACAAACCATGTTAAAATTGTTTGTTTGTTCTTTCATTAATTTTTCTTCAATAATATGTTTTGCCGTGGAACCATCATTAATAGTAGATTAAATTCCAGTGCTTAGAACTTGATTTCTCAAACAGTGAAAATTAGACAACTTATGCATCACTCACCACTTATAAGATAAGAAATACATACATCCTGTAAGATACGAGAAGCAATAATGGCAGATATTGTTTATCCCAAAACCTGAAAAGCTTCAAAGTTAAACAGCCAACAATTCCAAATAATGTTTTGTGTAGTAAATAAATACAATGGTCACCTGCAGAGAGTTACAAATGGGTTCCCGGAAGTGATCGATGGTGACAAAGTCAGAGAAGAAGGGGAGGATGTCCTCGATCCTGAGCAGGTCACATTGCTGCAGGAACTGCATACCCTGCTGGATCTCTTCCTTGCCACTTATCACAAATTGTGCTGAAACAAATAATACTCACTGTTGGATTTCCAATGGACACTTTTATTATTACCATACGTTTCTTATCGCTATAATGCTGCAGCTCTTTCTTACATATTAAATAATAGGAGACAAAAGTTGAAACACACAAAATACGTGTGACTGTTTCATTCACACGTACTCCTTTTTTGAGAAGGGAATTATGTTTCATTTTCTTTATACATGTGAGGGAGATGTATGATAATGATTGTATGTTTCCATTGGGAGGGTTGCAGACATATGTTCACCATTTGTCTCATATTTTATTGTTATTACGTGTGTAAGAAAGAGCAGCAGCATTATATGTTTGAGAAGAAAAGCAAAACCATCAGGGCATTGACATTTGATGTTTTTGAATTTTTGGAATTCACTCACACTTCAATATTACCCTTGTAACTATATTCCATACATTCAAAATTATCGTCACAACAAGTAAAAGAAAGGTTTGAAGTGTGCAACCCAATGACATTAATACTGGATGCGGGGTAGAAATCTAAAAGTGGGAAGCCAAACACAAGACGATTGTAGCTGTCTCTATTTCTAGTACTTTAGTACTAAACTGCTACGCGTCGAGTGAGGTCGTGTCTTACCAGTAAGTAAATTGTATTGCAAAGCGCTCCTGTGTGATGAGAAAATGCTTCAATTACACGGCAAATAGTCGAAAAGGAGACAGCGAAAATTTCATCACAAAGTGACATAAGCATAACAAGGACAACCTACTAACAGTAAGTCGGTTCACATAGCGTCCCGTATTCGTTTTATTCCATTGGGAAAGATGGGGTAAAACGTACAAAGGGTAACGCGTTCATTAATTTAATAATGTCGTTGATGAAAATTGTAAATAGTAATGGTCCTAGGTGTTATTAGTCTGTATAATAAAATATGTACTTAACAATACTACTATAATAGTACCAATATTGTATTACTAATGAAAACTCATATAATAAATATAAAAATATTTGCCCGTGTGTCACGTTTTACCCGCCTTTACTCTTCCCTGTCATATTGTGTAACCGAGTGAGAGTATCTTGTTATCTCAGTCACACCCATAGGTCACACCAGTGATGTGACAGCAGTATTCGGCGAAGAAATTAATACGCTGCCCGACCATTTATCTATGACATTCACACCCATACATTCTTTGATTGTCTGTCTTGGTCACACAGGAATAAAGTCTTGAATTTAGAAATTATACTGAAAACCGCCGAAAACAAAAGAACGTTGCTTGCTTTCCACATTATATTGTGAGTATGTGAGACTATGGCGAGTCTATTTAAATATAACGTCATTGGTGCAACCACCTTAGATGAATTATTGTAACCACTAGTCATTTGAAGACTATAAATCTCATCATAGGAATGCAGTTATTTAATGTAATATCTTCAATCTTCTCATAATTGAATCCCGAATATAAAAAATAAGCATAATATTATATAAAAATGCAAAGAAACGTTTACATAGAATGGTAGAATGCACAATAAAATTGTCATTAGAAATGTATCTTGTCAATATTTTATTTCGCCTTCTTTCACAGTCAAAAATATTTATTTCAGTAAATCCATAGATAAACCACGTGGGTAGGCTGAAAAGTAATGCACACATGCTTGTACAGCGTGAACAAAATTACCTTCAGAAGCGCGCCTGATGTGACATTCCTTCTCTAAATGTACGTGCAAGTTTGAGGTCGCTGAATTCATCCAGTGCATTTTGTGCGTTATGTCAACGCAAGGTTAACAGCGTGCTGCAATCGAATATTTAACTACTGAAAAAGTGACTCTTACTGAGATTCATCGTCGTTTAAAGGATGTTTATATTGACAATGCTGTTGATAGGTCTACTGTAAATCGATGGGTAATAAAATTTCATGATTGTGAGCCTGGAAAAGCAATAATTGTTGATGAAAACCACAGCGGACGTCCGATCATTGATACAGACAAGAAATACAAGCCAAACTCGTCCACGATTTGATCCAAAATGACCGGTGAATCACTCAAAAGCATATCACAAACCATTTTGGAATATCCAAGGAACGTGTCAGCTTTATTGTTGAACAATTAGGATACCGTAAAATATGTGGATGATGGATACCACGCCGTTTCACAGACGAGAACAAACAGCGTCGATTAGAGCCTCTGCAAAGCCTGAAATTTGAACCCATTCCACACCCTTCTCACTCCCCCGATCTTTCGCCTTGCGATTTTTATTTTTTTCCTCTACTCAAGAGACTCCTCAAGGGCAATCATTACACCTCAGACGATGAGGTGAAGGCAGCTGTCAGGTTCTGGATTCGAGAAATGTCAGAAGAATTTTTCAGTTACATAATGAAAAAAGTTGTTATATATTGGGAAAAATGCGTTAGCCATAACTGTGACTATGTTGAAAAATAAATATATGATTTTGAAGCTTAAGAATCGTACTTTACTGTACTTTTTGTCCGATCTCGCTATTTGTTTTTGTTCGTGTTTTACAAGCATGTGTGCATTACTTTTCAGCCTACCCTAGTAGTTAGCGGATATTTTGGAATTACTCAGAAAACTACCCATTGAGATTATCTTTGGTTCCTACTTTCATGTCATTTACCACAGTATCTACCTTTCCTAATAATCACTAGGTAGATAGGTACTCGGTTTGAAACTGCATATTTAAAAAATGGAACATGGCTGTGTATGTACATATTTAAAGCCTCGTTTCCACGCTTGCCAAGCCTCGGCAAGCCTCCACAAACGCCAACGCGGAAACAGGTCGTTTGTCTTGGTTTGTGTAGGTTTGCAAGAGCTTGCGAGAGCTTGCCGCCGATCCAGTCGGGGTTGGATCCAGCGGCAAGCTTCGGCAAACGCTCAGTGTAATTTCCGAACTGGCGGCGAATGCACGCCGTTTTTGCTCCATGCGGTATATCGATAATTAACATTACGAGACATATGTATGACGTAAGAGGCGTGCCTGACTTATTAAAATGTAAAAGTACATAATTTGAATGCACTAATTTAATTTATTGGATTTACCTAAAAAGTCAATATAAATTATGATTTATTACAATAAAAAACACATGATTTTTGTTGGAATAACTTTTTTTTTTATAATGCAAGACAATATTATAATGTTTTTTTTTATACTTTGCTTGTATTTCAAATAAAAGTATGTTAAACCAAACGCAATAGCCGACACAAGTTCGGCGTCCGCCATGCTTGGGTGTTGGTAGCGTACTGACGCAGTCACAAGCGTGTAAACGGCTTCCAAATGCCAAGCGAGATTTGTGGACGCTTGGAGCTTGTGGAGGCTTGCCGAGCCCTGGCAAGCATGGAAACGCACCATTAAAGGTGAAAAATCGAGTTCTTTTGTTTTGAGTTTTGAGTGGGAAAAAAATAAAATAAAAATATTGTCTTTGAAGCTGCTTTGTGTTGTTTATCGTGAAGAAAATAATGTTTTTTCCTATTCGTCTTCTCTGTTTTGTGGTAATTGGTAATAACCTTGAGGTACAGTGCTGGGATTGTTTAGGTATTGATATTATAGATAAGAGTGTTACTGCTAAAAGTGTTTTGTGTGCTCCAGCAGTAAGTGATTTTTATTTTCATTTTCCTCCCTTTCCTTTTTTGCATCCATTCCATCATACATCATTGTCAATAATTATTATTTTTCTCAGGCCGCCAAGTTTATCTGAAGCTGTAGGTATACCTACATAAATCGTATGCAGCATCAGATGTAACAATATTGTTACGGACATTATAAATATTACCTTAATAAACCGCCTTCTGAATTAGGGTTAGTCTTATTAAATATTACACATTCCTTAGTCACCATTACACATATGTATATACGTAGGGTCTACGTTATCAATCCCTAAAGATATTTACCGATCTTGAGCCAGAGCTTCTTCCGGAGTTGTTGATCTTCGGGCATGTCGGCAATCTGCTTGGCCAGCTCCAGGCTGAGGGTCAGGGCCAGCTCCACCGCCGACTCCCACAGGCCTAGCAGCGAGGACAGCTGCACGCACGCCTCCGTCAGCTTCTTCTCCCGGCACAACCTGCAAACAGAGTTATTCAATTCAATTAATAACATTACCAGATGTATGAATGACGTATGGGGTGTACCTGACTTATTAAAGACATTACAAAAATGTTAACTAAGTGTATTTTAAATACATTTTATTAAAGAAGAATTACTTAAAATATAAACAGTTGGTATATCAACTATACTTGTATTAACAGATGCTAAATATGTACATATGTCGATAGCCGAATTGATTCTGTTCAACAGCAAGATAGCTTTCCCCACGGGCATGACCATTGGCAAGTTAGTCCTGCAAGCTGAAAGATAGAACAGTTTATAGTAATGCTGTTGGTGATAACTATCAGGAACATAGAAATGAATGCTCTCCATGATAGCTGAGTTTTGCAAACCATTCACAAATCAATCTGAAGAAATGTGTAGCAATGTTGTTATGAAATAATTAATCCTATCTTTATTTCATTACAACGAGTCTAGTCACGTACCCTCATTTTAAAAATAATCTAGGTGAAACATCAGTTAACTTTATTTTAAACGTGGAAGCTAAACAACACTTTTTTTTTTTTTCAAAAACAATAGCGTTTTGGAGAGCAAGAATTCACTCATTGGAAAACCGCCTCGGAGGTTAGACCGTCTTCCGAAAGTTATCGTGATTTTTTTCCGTTTTAAATGCTATTGATCTACCTACCAATGGTCTGTCAGTGGTAACCTAACACCTCAATCTGTTTAATGTTGAGCGATGAATCATCGTAATGCGGTAAAGATCGGCGATTAATTTCAATAATTTATTTAAGATATCCATACATTTTCGTTAACCCGATAAATTTTGCATCCATGTCCTTAAATAGTAAAATTATGTAAAAACTTCTTTCTTCTTCTGGCGCTGTGTGTGATTCTGGTGAATGTATGATATTTATAAGATGTTTTCAAGTATTTTTAAATGTAAATACATATGTTGGTTATAAATCTCTAACTTTAAGTCATAATTGTAAATATATATGTCATTGAGCTTAGTTTTAGGTCAGCTTTTATATGTCTTAGTCATAAGTCACTAGCAATAAGTCTTAGATGTAAGTCACTAGTTATAATTGTAAATCTTAGTTGTAAGCCAGTAATATTATTTTTTATGTATTTATTTGTACAGCGCCCTTGAGGTGATTTTTCACGAAAACGGCGCTATATAAATTAGCCAAATATTATTATTATTAAATAACAATAATGTAACAACATTTAAATATGTTACGTATAGTGTTATCACGCGTGTACCGCTTATTTCGTAATTAAAATGGCATGAAACCATAAGCGAATTGTCCTAACAATAATCTGTGTTACGAAAAACACGTTGTCGAGTATTTTCCTCTTGACCAAAACGGATCATTTTTAGAATGTCGACCGCGTGTACCGTGGATCTGGATCGGGTTTTATTCCATTGAATCCTTAAGCAAATTACTAACCGGGCTAGCGACTTAGTTGTATCGTCCCGCAGCGAGTGGGAAATAAATTATTTTATCATCAAACTTGGAGATCCCACGATATACCGTCTGCCGGACTGTTTTCTTTAAATGGAACGCGGCTACCCTGTCTATGCAACTGGATCTGATCTGACACCCGTTGCACCCGGCTCATCACTGGAAGACGAACGATAGAGAGCAGCACCCTGGGCGGTAGGTCTTCCATTTTTCTGGAGCGGAGGGACACTCATCTTACATCAATTCTCGTTGCTATCCGTCAAGAGTAGTGTTTTAATTAGATAGCTAGATAATAGATTTGGTCGATCCAGGGGGTAAGCTACCATTCAATATTATTTTATTTCCATGTTATAACTGTACGAGTATTTATTTCATAAATGTAATTTGTTATTCAAATGAATACCGTTTATCATTTCTATCCTTAGTATTGACTATAAAGTATGTATTTCCCAAGGCCCTGATAGAAGATTTTGCTCTTCCGATTGCTAGCCTGGTCCAACGACCAGTGGCGCCCTAAGTAAATAAAAGCTAGTAGGACAAATCACATTCACATTACCTACATTTAATTTTTTTGTGTACATCTCTTCTGACTCGTAGATGGTTCTTCCTGAGCATAATCAAAATAATGTCGGTAGGATAAAGTCACGGGTGGTAGCCATTTTCCCTAATGTAGAGAAATCTCAGAAATTTCTTCTGAACACTCTAACATGAGGGAATACTTTACCTGGTGTGGATATTACTATGCCGATTACACCCCTTTCATGTGGCTGAGGGTCGCGTCCATTTCCGTCACCGAGGACAGCTGTTAGACACAACCTTCAAACAGAATTGTAAAGTTACCTCAGCGCATAGTGGATGTCGTAGTTGACCATGGAGGCAGTCTGTCCCTGGGAGGCGAGGAAGGGCATGAGTGCGGCGGGGTCATGGCTCGTGTAGAGGGACAGCAGGTAGTTGTGTATGGCAGGCTCCGTGCAGCCCAGTTTCTGCACACAGAACTCCAAGTAGCGGATCATCTCCTTGACGTGAGCCTCGTCCGGATCGCATGAGATAAGTGCCGGCAGTAAGCGCGCCGGACTTAGACTCTTGCCTTGCTCCATGAGGGCCGTCACCGTCTGCCGAGGGATCTCTTGGATCAGTATTGGGGTGAACTGATAGAACAGCTCTCTCTTTCCCTGCGTCTTCAGCACGTTTAACGCTTCCGTGTACGCTTTCATGTAAATGTTTTGCCGTACCACATTCTCAAAATCTTTGTTGATAACCGTCAGCTTTATCAGATTTTCTTTGTCTCCGTGGGACGCCATCAGATCGTAAATGACGGCTTTGTTCCTTTTAATGCACTCCGTCACCTTGGGCATTGAGAGAAACAGCTCGAACTCGGTCTGTAAGTGACCGAGTGACTTGGAAGACTCCGGTTTATTGCTGTTTATACTTAAGTGGCTAATTTGAGACAGATATAACTCCACGATCCAGACAACCAGCATAGTTGTTTGAATTTTATCGTGACCTTTTAGTGTGCCCAGTTTCATTTTTAAAAAGAGCATTAACGCTTCTATCTTCTGGGCTTGCAGGAATTTCAAACAGATAGCCTCGAAGCTGGTTTGTGTGTTTGCGTAAACCTCGGCGCTCCTCTCGTACTCTCCCTTGTTGAATAGAAGTTCTGCGTGCTTAACGTTGATTTTGTCCACGTACAGAGGGTTGTTGTCGCAGTATTTTTTGGCGAGTTCGAACTGATCTTTATCGGCATAGATTTGCCAGACGTTTCTCTCTTCCCTGAAGACTTTGTATCTGAAGACAGCCTTGGTGGTGATGGCCCAGATGGTCCTCTTAACGGGATCTTTGACAATGTTGAGGAGTTTCCCAAAGGATTCGGAGAAGTAATCTTCGTAGACCAGCTCCTGGTTGAGCAGGCAGACGGCCTTGCAGTGGTCCTCGTAGAGCAGGATGGCGTGGAACTCTGTGAGCACGAAGGAGAGCGGGGCGTCGGTCTTACGAGGGGAGGCGGACTCCTTGGAGAAGGGGGGATACACCAGAAGTTCTCCGTGCGTTACGGAAGAGTTGCTGTTTTCTTGGGAAAGGGAGTCCAACTGCAAGAACAACAAAGACTTATTATAAATGGACTCTCTCAGGAGATATAGGAAACAGCTTAGCTTAATCCAGTTCCACCTAAATTACCTATTAGAAATACGGGGAAACACAAATATTATAAATATAAACCAATAATACAGAATAAAATTATTAAAAATTCTTCGATGATAACTCAGATACCCATATGAAAAAAACTATAATAAGATATGAACTTATTTAAAATTGTACGAATATAACATATATCTTTTAATTTTTAAAATAAAAAAAATGTACACACAAACACAACATTTAAAAAATATCACAACTACAGTAAGTTTTCGCCTGCCTGTAGTGTGTTACACACTTTGTAGTTCTACCTTTTACACTGGTCCTACTTGATGCCTGGAAAGGCATTGCTGTCAAATATTTTTATACGAATATTTTACACCAATATCTTTGTAAGGGTCCCAACTATACGCACATGAATAAAACATATCAATATATGTGATACAAGTCTTCCCGATCTTCTTATCTCCTTGTCTTTTGTGGGGAATAATATCTTATCAAAAGGAAACTTCACTTTGCACTGGAGATGGATTTTTTGTAACGATTTGTACCAAAGTGAAAACCATTTTTTTTTTCAATGTAATAAAGTATGCATATCTTGTACACTTAAAATTTCACTAAATGGCCCAACACTGACTTCTGTTTATGGAGTTCTATTACAAAATATGCTATAATTTTGGACAATACTTTTATAGTTGATGTGTGATGGAAATATGTAAAAAAAAAATCATTAAAATTTACATATTATTTCAAAGATATGTATATTTCAAAGATATATCGGTTTAAAACCAATTCCATTTTCTCTAACGGGTTTCTGTTTTCGCCAGTTTGAAGTCTGTTGAGATAAGTGAACAAAATTATACTAATGTTGAATAATTTTTAAGATTTTATAATGAACGAGGGCTGTCCGTAAAATAAGGTCTCCGAGGTACTGCGGTTGCGAGGAACGATTTTATGCGCCATCCGGTAACACTGGCATATAGCCTGGTTCCCCCACGCCAAATGGCCACCACATTGCACTCTTTGTTACGCTTAGTCTCAGCCATTCGCGATTAAGCTTCTGCTGCCGCACCCGCCAGTTAATTAATTAATTTTTTCAGAGCTCTATGAAACGGTAATATCTGTAAGACCACTATTGACAAGATTTTGACAGAACATTTGGGATACCACAAGGTCTGTGCAAGGTGGGTCCCAACAAATCCTCACCAAAGATCACAAACAACAACGGATTGAAGAAGCGCGAATTCCTTGAGTGCTACGACATGGATTGCGCGAAATTCTTCGACTCAATTGTGACTGGGGACGAGACCTTCTAAACCAACCTTTCGCGCTCATACACTGTTTGCCTTACACTTTATGCAGCTGAGAATGAATGCCTACCAGGGTATTATTATTTGCGAACAAAAAACCAATTACAGAGCGTAATTCACACTTAGCGGGTGCGGCTAACGGAAGCTCCATCGCGAACGGCTGCCACGCCGAGACTAAGCGTCACAGAGAGTGCAGTGTGGTGGGCATTTAGTGTAAGGGAACCAGGCTACACCCCAGTGTTGTCGGATCCCGAGTAAAATCGTTCCTCGCGACCGCAGCATCTTGGAGAATATGTACAATTTCATTAACTATAATGAATAATTAAAAAAAATATATAATAATTGTTAACCTGTCCATGAAAGATGCCGGGTTCGGTGAGCCACGCAAACAACGTGGGAGTGTTGGTGGCTGATGTTGGAGAATGACAGAACTGCAGGCGGGAGTAGGGCAGGGAGGAGGGAATCTCCTGGAAGCCGGTCTCGGGCACGTTGAGGTAAGAGTTGAAGATGGGCTGCAGCAGTGGCCGCTCCTCGGCGCCCGAGTGGCCCATGAACTGGTACAGCCGCTTGGGAGTGGTCACGAAGATCACGTACTTGCTGGAGTTACCGATCCGGTGGAACTCCAGCCCCGTTATGGGAGTCTGGGTGCCTTTTCCAATATCGAAAACCTGCAATCAAAAAAAGTCAACAAATTAATACTCATTTAACCCTTTAGGCCTCCAACATATTCTGTCAGAATTTGTCTGTAGGTATTTCCGCTTTGCAAAAAAATTAAAATAAATAAAATATTTCTGAACGCATCTGAAAACTAAAAACTATTTTTAAAAGGTGATACTGATGAAATAAGTTTTAATATTAGAAACTTACATAAATTTTGAAATATTTAATTTTTGAATGCAAACATAAAAAAAGTTATAAAAAATGGATCACTGACGTTTTTGGTGGTTAAAATTCCATATAAGGAAAAAACAAAACACATTTTATTACACAAATGTATTACAAACATTATGGTCACCTCACTTTTTTGTCGTTTCATTTAAAAATAATTATTTAAAAATTGACAAATTTAAAAAAAAATTTAAATGCTAAATTTGGTTTCATATAAGTGTACATTTTAATTATTGTGTGCTTAACTTATAGATTTGAATATAACGCTTGTGGTTTTCTCTTTCTAACACCGCTTAGATCATATTTCTCACCATGGTAGTAAGGGAGACACAACGATTTCTATGAGACGTATATGAGCTATTTCCAAAAGCGAACAAATTAGCCTAACCACTGGAGCGACGGCGTGTTTTTTATTTTTTTCTTCGGATTGCTCGTGATATTTTAATGACCGTTTTGAATATTTTCCGCCGACCTTAAAAAAATCATACCTCCGAATTTTAATATGGAGGCATAAAAAATGATCATAGTTCTATATAGTCAATGAATTCACCTATCTTTGGTTGTTTATCACATATTCCTAGGATTTATGAAAATAATATTATAAAATCGTAAACATTCAAAACGGAACTATTCTCAGTATTGCCTCCCTTTAAACTCGCATAGTAAGTTCAAATTTCCCTCCAAATTGAATATTTTCTATTAGGTTATTTTAAAATAGTCTAATTTATAATCACAACGTATATATGTATATAAGAAAACTGAATTTTGATATGTTGTTAACGGTTGAATGTTCCCTTTGAATAATTATTGACACAAATTTATTCGAAAAATGGCGACACTTTTAATTAGACTAAAATGAAATTCTTAAACGATTGACCAAAAATAGCTGTAGTATATCAAACAGATACATCAATTATCTTAATTCCACAATACCAATTAACTCGATTATTGGTTTATTTATAGAAAATATTGCATTTTCAAAAACACACGACGATCGGAAAAAAATGTCAAAAACAAAACCACAAAACTTTGTATTTCAAATAATCACTGAATTTTAAAGTTTGAAACACGTTGAAACAGTTGAATGAATTACTAATTCAATTATTATAACACTGGTACACAAATTTGTTATAAACATCCACTAAAATACAAGAAAAAGCCGAATTTTAATTTGACAACTTCAGAGCGTTTAACATTTACAGAGATCTATAAAATGTGAATTTTGAATGGAATATTTAGCATGCATTACTAGAGTACACTGCCATCTGTTGAATTTTAATAGAAGTAGTTTCTTTCTTGCAAAAACGTCAAAATGGAACCGCGGGCTTATTTGAAAATATTTCAAAAAAAAAAATTATGCATCTAGGGAGAATTTGCTGTAATTCGGCAACTTAGCAAACTTAGGTTTTGTAAATGGTGCCGAAATTCGGCAAAAAGCGTTCCAGTGGCTAAGGGGTTCAAAATGAATTATAATTAATAAAAGCTTGATGAAGAACATTCTGTCAGACTTACCAATCCATCCACGTCTCTATTCCCATAGAGAGGCAAATAGTTGGGCAGCTTCCAGAACAAATAAAACAGGGTAACTTAACTACAAGGAGGATGTTATCAACAGTCATATATGTTTATAAATACAGGACAGATTCATTACTGAGGACAAATTGAGCATGAAATTTCTCGGAAGGGTTAATGATTAAGAGCGTAGCTTTTGGTATTTCATCTGTCTGTAAATTTGTTTGTGTTCAGTTTCCGGTTGTGTTAAGATGGTTGCTGTTTTGGATAGTACCTTTACATCTCTCCAGAGTTTGCACGAGCGTGGATCATACGACAAGCTGTCAAATATTATGGTTATTACCTTCCTGAAGAATGTTTGAAAAAAAGAATTGTCATTGAGAAAGTGACGTTTCTTCAGACAAATTGTTCAATTCCTTACCTAAATATATAAAAATGAATGTTTCTTTGTTTGTTCCTTATGAGTTACTAAACCATTTATCCGAATGCGACGAACCTTCGGTGATTTGTCGTGCGCATGTCCGCGAAAGTTTGTATATACATATAATGGTGAGCTCTGGAGTTATGAAATTATTTCCTAAACCATTCCTCAGATTGCAATGAAGCTTTGGTGAGTTGTCGTGCGCATGTCCGCGAAGGTTTCTAGGGAGGAAGGCGGGGAAGGTTGAAGGGAAACAAGGAAGGGGAACGTGGAAGAGGGGGGGGTTCGCTGGATGTTTGGAAGATGAAGAGGGGGGAAGGCGGGGAAGGTGGAGTGGGAACGCAGGAGGGAAAGGGGACGAATGGGAAAGGACATGCAGGGAGAAACCATTTCTTTATTTAAGTCACATTGAAACGCATGCCAGGAACTCGCTAGTTTGAAATAAAAAGATGTTACATAAAACATTATATGGAATATAATTAAGTAGATAGGTATTTAAGTACCTACTTACAAATCTTATGATTTCAGAGGAAATTTTGGTTTTGATTTATTAAATAAGAGAAAATTAGAAACACAGAACTACTAAGTCAAGATATATTGTAATGGTTAGTTTTATACTGATAAACAATAAAATCAGTAAATAAATACCTGTTTCCAATATTGCTCTATACCGGATTGGAACATTTTGTCTCCGTCGGGGCCGATCTCCGTCTCCAGGATGAGGCCTTTAGAAGTGCCCAGCAGAATGGCTCCACTGGAGGACTCGGACTTGTTCTCGAAGTTCCAGGCGACCTCCGTGACCTCGTAAGTCTTGGATTTGTTGACGGACTTGAGCTTGGAGGACTTGCGGTGCACGTAGAGCAGCTCGGGGTAGGCGTCCGACCCTTTGGTCGCAAAGGACAGGAGCAGGTGACACCCCAGAGGGTCCAGGAATATTCCACTTAGTTTTGTGTTGGCTTGGATGTATTTTGTGATGGAAATTTCTGAAAAAATTATTATTTAATGGTAAATTGTTATAAGAAAAAAAAAGATTCTCTTGTCATTATTATTTGATGAGTAGGAAGCATTCAGCTGATGCATTCATACTCGTATCTGATTTCACAATAAGTTTAACCATTATTTAGTTGTTTTAACCACTCAGCAACGTAAGCAGATATACACGTTAATATGACAACATCAGTTAAGTACAATAAGCGTGTTTACAGGTCAACGCGTATGTTTCCACAGAAACCGTTATAACTCAGTTATTTTTCTAGTGACATCCCTAAAACAAAAAGTAGAAGATCCACAATAAATCAAGCTACCCATCACTATTCAAGTTATCCATAGAAATACATACAAAAACCTTTTCTGTCAGATACATGATAGACCGCTAAATTGCCTACCCACTGTTAGACATTGTTATTTTTTTATTAAATATTCTTGTATGAAATGATAAAAAAGTGAGGTGACTAAATTGTTTATTATATATTTATACGATAGAATACATATTGTTTTTTATATAATCTGTGATTTTAGTACCGTTTTCATATAAAAACATCGCGTGAGTCATTTTTACATTTTTTTGTGTTTGCTTTCTAAATTTTAATATTTTCAAATGTCAATATTTATTTGTAATACATATAACAATTTGAAAGCTTATTTTCTATCCTTTCAAAAACAGTTTTTAGTATTCGGCTACGTTCAGAAATGTTTCATTTATAGAGCATTAATTGTGAAGTGAAAATAACATAAAGTTTTCGTAAATCTGACACGTCGTTTAAGACATAAAAAGTGCATATTCGCGATATATCGGAGTGGTTAAATAAATAAAAAAACTAGAATGTGCAATTCACACACGTTAGAAGTGAAACCTTCAGAAAACTTAAGTAGACAATAGAGGGGAGGTTACGAAGCGCCGCACAGAGAGGAGACCGATTATACAATCTCATTCTCCCGCAGGCTAAATCCTATAGATGTGTGTGTCTCTTTTTAGTGTCGCTATTTTTCGTTTCATCAAGTTTCAAATCACAATGGTTTTTTTTTAAAGTTTTCTTTATTCATTAGATTTTTCATTAGATACATTGGGGATTTTTCTTGTAACATTACGGGATGGTGCTAAAGAAGTTTTCACTTCAAAATAAGTTAGTCTTTTCTTCTCTCTAAATAGGAATCCAATCAAGCTTTAATTTGATTTATACTGGGTGTCTAAAAACTAAGTTTATATTTGTTTTGTTTACTGAGTGAATGCAACTTTTCCGACTATAGAGCGTAGAAGATTCTGCAAATTCGAGGTTTTCGTCGCTTAAATGATGTGCCAAGCATTCCTCTCATTCGAATAAGGGTCAAAAAGTTTGAAGAGATAGGTCCAATGCTGGCAAAACCAAAATTCGGGCGATCAAGGTCATCGATAATGGTAGAAAACGTAGAGAGTGTTTATCAGTCTTTTCATGACGACCCAAACCTTTCGATTCAAAAGCACGCAAGCCCTTTAAATGTGAATGGATCATCATTACACAGCATTTTGCACAAAGACCTAAAGTTGCACCCCTACAAACCTTACTGGCTGTAACCAAAGAACATGGTTCCAGCAAGACGAAGCAACATCACATACGTCCAACACATCTCTGCCACAAGATTGTGAAATTTTCCCTGGCAAATTGATCTCCAGGAAGGTGACATAAGTACTCCGTAGACTCCGTGAATCTCTGTAGTCCTGATTTAACCTCTATGGACGTTTTACTGTGGAGTTATCTCAAATCTAAAGTGTACTCCAACAAACCGACTTCCCTGGCACAATTAAAAGAAAATATCAGTCACGAAATGGCAGCCATCACGGAGCCTACCTGCCGAGCCGTCATGGGAAATTTTACTATTCGATTAAATGAATGCCGCGAACGCGAACTTTTACATTTGGACGATATTATTTTTAAGAAATAAATTCCAAAATTGTTTATTTTAATATTTAATAAACATTTTTTCGATGGAACCCTTACTTTTTTTAAAATCGATCCACTAAATATAAACTTTATTTTGAGACACCTTATATTAGTAGCATCGATGACATGTTGTGGTAGTTTGTTCTATGCTTCCACTACTCTAATTGCAAGGAAGCGTTTCCTAGGAGGAATGGGTACCGCCACCCAACAACAATGGCTGAAGCCATTTCAAGCAACATTTCAATTCTGAATGGTGGTCTTACACCAGGGCGATAGTGAGAGTATCTTCCACTCTGGAACGTGAGGCAAATATATTATATTTTATTTTAAATTAATTAATTGTGAAATAACACAAATTAATCAAATAAAATTTATTGGCCCACGTTGGGATTCGATCCCGCGACCTTCGGATTGTGAGTCAAGAGCCTTACCCCTTGGCCATCAAATTTTCGTTATGGAAACTATGAATAGCTCACCCTCGTGCTTGTCGGGGTTCTTCAGGTGGATGCGGAACACCTTGCCGTTGAGCATGGCCAGGACCAGGTAGTCGCTGGCCACGGCGATGTGTGTGATGACATCTGAGGGGCTGAAGTTCATCTTCTGCTTGCTGAAGATGGGTGTGTCGGTGACGTCGGGGGCCAGGGACACGTAGCCCGAGGAGGAGGTGGTGAGCGGGGCACGGACCCCCGCCGTCCTCACTCCCGCACCCCGCTGGGAGGCCTGCTCGTGCTGGTCCAACATGGACGTCATGGCTGGAATTCTTAATAATAGCATTTTCATTTTATGTTGCATGTTATCAAATATTTCCTAAAACATTTAAAACTTCATACAGATGTCGTGTAGAGGATCTTTTTAGATTTTATCGAAGGAAGCAAATACTTTGTGGTGTGACATTATATATTAAATTAAAAAACACACTTTGTAAAACACCACTTTTTATTTGAATTAATATTTAACAGCCAACCAGGTTTCGCTTAGCTCAAGCTTCATCAGGGCTTATTATATCAACTAAAGATAATTACATACAGACACATATATCAAAGAAATTAAAAGAATGAGTGAAAGAGATATAGTCAACTATATGTCCAATAGTTGACATCCTATTGGTGCCATAAAGAGATACAAATAGATAAGAGGAAGACATAATTATTATAGGATGGGTGGTGGGGGGGAGGGACTGTTTCAGAAGAAGTTAACGTAATAAATTAAATATGGGACTATCAGTTAAATTAATTTGGTTATTTATAATGTTTGATTTATTAACGGCTTTTTTTGATTTCGAGGGCTTCTAGATTGTTAAACCTAATTCCAAATCCATTTTTATGTAATACTAGCTGACCCGGCGAACTTCGTACCGCATCAGAATCAATAACTGTTATGTTAACTTATTAGCTGAATTAAATTAAGTTTTTTTATTTTGATAAAAATTACTCAATGAAGCAATTATTGATGCGTAACTCTCCGCGTTTTGTTTTTGTCAGTATCAGAGTTGGCGTTGTGTACGGATTTATAATTTATGTGATTTTCTTACTTTTAGACTAACTTTCGGGAATCGCGTTTCATTTTCCTTATACGTGTGACGGAGATTTATTATAATTATTGTATTTTTCCTTTGGAGGGGTGTAGACGTAGACATACGTTCACCGTTTGTCCCATTTTGACTGTTGACATATAGTGTGTAAGAAAGAGGGGCAGCATTATATGTTCAATATCAACAACTCTTTCAACTCTTTCCTGAATGCATCCACAAACTTCTATCGCAATGAATCTCTCCCCTTATACTCATATACCTATGAAAGTCTTACTTTCTATCCAAAGGTGCACCAATCTATAGGAATATGTAAAAAAAATTAAAAAAAACTCAGCTCAATCCAGTAATGCAGAAATAAAAAATAAAAAATTATGAAAATAACTGGCCAAATTATATAAAAATTTTCACAGATGGTTCCAAACACAGTTCGGACTCCCATTGTGAGCTAGTGTCTATGCACCTTACAGGAAATTGTGATTCCCACGCAGAACTCCCAAATAGTGCTCCATTTTCTCTGCTAAATGCATAGCTCTCGTATCATAGAAGCTTTACGACACGTCAAATCTCTCAACATTAGAAATGATCTCATCCTTTCAGGCTCACTTAGCTCACTACAAAAAATAAGCGCATCCCTTCTCAATTCCAGTAGTGACTCTCTAACCTGCTATATCCGAGACCTCCTGCATTCCATGTCGCTGGCTCAAGCGTGTTAGTGGTCTTGGCCTGGATCCCATGACCCTTTGGTATTGTTGGAAATGAAAAGGTTGATTATATTGCTAAGGAATCCATTGTCCATGTTCCATTAAGTAGTATACATATTCCTGTAAGACACTATTTCCCTATTTTAAAAAATAAGGGACAACGCCAATAGTCCTCTGAATGGAAATCATCCTGTCTGATAAGAGGTCACCAGTACTCATTAATTCAACCTTCTCTTCCTGTCAAGCCCTGGTTTCACAAATACACTTCCATTCCAAAAAAAATACATCTTTTTTTTTTTTTTTTTTTTTTTTCATATGATGCAGTTACTTTGTGATGTGACATTATAATTTAAAATAAAACAATAACTTTGTAAACACCACTTTTATTTTTTATACTTTATGCCGACCGGGTTTCGCTACAACCGTAGCTTCTTCAGGGCAGTACAATCTCTTTGATGTTTGTACTGCCCTGAAGAAGCTACGGTTGTAGCGAAACCCGGTCGGCATAAAGTATAAAAAATAAAAGTGGTGTTTACAAAGTTATTGTTTTATTTAAAAAAAAATACATCTCTTCCATAACTCGAATGCTTCTAGGTCATACTTGTTGTCTTAGCCATCTGGCCTGATTCCATATAGTCAATTCGCCTTATTGTGATTGTGGTTCAGAGGACACTTTAGACCATATTTTTTTGAGTGTCCTATAAATTACCAATTTCCAAACTACATACCTACATGAATTGGTAAAACCTAAAATTGAATTCTCTACCAGTGTACCCTGCCTTATTAGTATCAACTCTCCTGAAATTCACTATTTGTTAGCAAAATTTATTTGTAAAAATGGCCTTAACATTTAAGCATCAATCACATATCTTTCTCTTCCATACGTATGCATTTGTTCCTGCAGTGTTATTAGTACAATTGTACAGGTTCCTATTTTTTGGAACCTGTACATCTTCCTACTCTACTATTTTGTAATTATTATCAATACCAACTCTGTATGTTAGTACAACTTGCATTATCATATGAATATTTGTCTTAGCCCATTGTCTATATTTGCTAATATAATTTATCTATTCCACGTAAAAAACTGAAAATGTAACTAATTTTAAAAAACCTGAAAATGTCACTAATTTTAAAAACACTGATAATGTAAAAAAAATTAAAATTTGAATCATTTTTAAAATAAAGAAATTTCCAAGGACATCCTTAATGGGTGAAAGCCAAATAAATAATTAAAAAAAAATTATAACAAATGCAAAACAATCAGTGTATTGACATTTGATGTTTTGAATTTTTGGAACTTATTCACTATTCAACATTTTAGGTACTTATCACAAAATGCCCGCAACTCTTTTAAATATGAGAATTCGTTCCATAAAAAATGTATGGGGAAAAGAATTTTCTTAATAACTATATTTTTAGTTATTTTTTGTGATGTTTTAGTAGTTATTATCCTTTCCGGGGCGAAGACAAATCCAACAAATCAAAGATCATCAAAATTGGCCCGACCGTTCTCGAGTTATAAATAGTGTAACTAACCCGACTTTGTTTTATATATTAAGATTTTAGTTCCGGAGGTTTTATCGAATGAGTGGTTAGTTTCTAGTAGATGGTTCGCGAATTCTGAAAAAGCATTACTATTTAAAACATCTTAGATGTTCTTTAATTCTTATGTTTACATTCCAGGCCGTTTTTCCGATATCACCCATCCTGTAATAATTATGTCTCCCTCTTATATATTTGTATTTCTTTCTGGCACCAATAGGATGTCACCTATTCTATTGCTATCTCTTTCACTCATTCTTTTAATTTCTTGTAGTAATTAAGTTGAGTGTAATTTCCAAAATCTGCGCCTAATAAAAGTACGTTGGTTTTTTTTTACATTAGCTCCACACAGGAAGCCTGAGAAAAAAAATCCCTCAGGACCTGTCATCTTTTTTTTTCTTGAAAGGAAGGAGAGGAAGTTCTGGAAAGGAAAAGGGTATGCGGGGTGGGTAGATATCTGGGGTCAACGTGTCCAGAGGTGACGGATGCGTGAACCCATCCTTCCCACTGCGGTACAAGGTGATGGGTCAAGAATAATAAGTATAATATTTTAATACTAGAGAATGTATTAAAAACATCATAGAAACTAAATAACGGAAAATCAAAGAAATCTACCAGTCCGCCTCAGCACAGGACCACCTAGTGAGGAGGACTAAGAACAAACAGATTAAATATTTATATATATCATCATATCTTGTAATTGTCATCAAACCAAACTAAATAGTCACTAATAAAAAAAAAAAAAAGAGAGTCCGGCTGAAGAGGTCCCTCAATCAGTCTCTCCCGATCCGTCCCGCCACGCAGTAGGTGGGCAAAAGCATTCGCCGCCAAGACCTAGACAAACCTTACCAGAATAATAATTAATTTGTGAAATATTTACCATCTTGTTTTCTAGCACTTGAAAATTTCCACAAATTTTTGTTTTTAAATTGACAATTATCAGGTTTATACTGTTTATTGTATTTATTCAGTATATCGTCACCTCATGTGGGTAAGGTTCTAACTGACATATTTTTCAAAAACGACCCTTGAATGCCAAAGCATTTCTTTTTGCTCATTTCTATACCCAAAATAATTTTCAGAACCATAGGTAACCTTTGGTTGGATAGGGTTCTGACTTCGCCTTTTTTTTTACATTAACTCCACACAGGAGGCCCTGAGAAAAATAATTTCCCTCAGGGCCTATGTCATCGTCAATGCTGTTTGGAGGGTCTTTTTGAGGAGAGGAAGGAATGAACATTGGTCTTGAAGAAATCCATGTTGCAGGAAGGAGGAAACACAGAGTTCGGCAAATCGAGTCGAAGAAGCGACCCGTTCTCATGTGACAAATGTCAACCGTGTATATATGTTGGGCACGCGTTTGGCGTGTTTCCCGACTATACACCGGTGCCGAAGGGATCAATGACGCTAGTTCCTCGGAGCATCTTCCATTGAAATACTGGTAGAACAAGGATAGCATTCCCACCCGACGCCTGCGCTCTAAAGATTGCAATCCGTCTGTTAAGATGCGAGAATCTATCAAACAGACCGCCCGTTTCTGCACAGAGTCGAGGGTATTTTACAGATATTTTGGAGCTCCAGACCAGAGATGGCTGCCAAATTCAACCGTAGGGCGCACTTGTGATTTGTACAGGGTTAGTAGTTGTGTACTATTAAAGTATCTGCAGGCCCTATATAGTATGCCCAGTTTTTGAGAGGCTGACTTAACTCTGGCTTCGATGGAGCCCCCATATCCGAGCTGGTCACTTAGAGTTATACCAAGCATATCAATGGAGGGCCTCTTAGGAAGATTGCTTCCGTTGGAGGAGACTAGATTTTCATTTCGATCTTACCATGTTTTAAGGTTTCAAAGTTTGTAAAGACAAATTTTCGCAATCTATTTACTTGACAATTTTACCTAAAGTATTTTAGTTTATCATATTTCAATATAAAATATTTAAATATGACATGGCTCTAGCATGGAATTGCATTAGGGAAATGTAATTAGAACCTTGTGCAATGAATCATTACGCCCTGGCTGCTTGCACTTGGTTCTGTTTGCACATTTAGGTGTGTTCTAAAATGGTAAGTATAAATGATAAGTATAAAAAATTTCCTTTAAAATATGAAATTTTTTACTTTACACAAGATTGAACCTCTAAATCGGATTATGAGAAATCGTCTTTGCAAACTTTGACACCTCGTATCTCAGAACTAGGTAAAATGAAGTTGGAACCCTATCCAAATTAATTAATTTAGTTAATTGTACTTTATTATATTTATTGGTCACACTCAAAAATGTATATTTTGTCAAAAGCTGGTGAAACAGAAAGCATAATAAGATTGGTTAGTTGGTGATGAAAAAAGAAGGATATAATAATTAACTCACCCGGTTATGATGGCCGAATTTATATCAAAACAAAATCTCACAATACAATAATATTATGTACGCCCCCTGCCCACTGGAAGCGCAGGATGGTGAAGAAAAGTTAATTTTCGTTACACAAATCGAACATTATAAATAACAGACCGTATTACATTATTCGTAACAAAAAAACCTAAAAAACAGATAATAAAATCTCTAAATTATATTGAGAATGGTTTCCGAAACTGACATTTTGCATTTGACAGTTCAGTATTGACATTGACAGCTCGCCATGTTGCTGTTTCTATGGTAAAAATGGGAATCATATGGGAATCGAATAGATACCATGGATATGGATAGATAGATGGTGAGTGCAAATCTTGCTCGAACTGAAACTTCATCAAAGCAAAAATAATACGGTAGGTACTTCAGAAGGCATGTGATTTTTGGTGACCTGACAACTCAGAATTATGCAACTTCAACACCTGCTTTGAAAAGTCATTAAAAGCGATGAAAAAAAATTGGTTATAGGTTACGTTAGGCTGTGGGCTATTTTTCAACTTTTTTTTCATAATTTTTAAGGGCCATTAACCAGCGGCCGAGAAAATTCATATTTCGTCGAAAGATGTTCTTACGATCGTACAGAGCGGTTCGAATGAGGAAGATTAATTATTCTCCGTACCAATGATAACTCAGCATCGATTTTATTTGATTCAACATTTGCTTTAATTTATACCTACATTTAAAAATGCTGAAAGGCGTGATGATAAAACTATTAAAATTATATACTTTTTGTAATTATTTTTTGATCATAAGTATTTATAATTTTTCAATAATGTCTAAGCAAAATAACATGCAAAAATCTTAAATATATTAGTTTTTAAGACCGTAAATAAATAGACAATCTGAAATATTTTCGTCACAAAACACGTGTGCGGATCTTTTTTTAAATGATTTTATTGAAACTTAAATTAAAATTCTGAAACATAGCTTTCCCTGATAATTTATTTTACTGTATGATTATGCCTCTTTGCCTCACTCACATTCATGTACCGTCTCATACATACTCTTCTATTATTCTGACTTTTGACATGGCCCGACTCAAGTATCTGATTCACTTGATCATGCCATGTCTTCCTGCGTGGAAGGGTGATATTTATTTTAATTTTGCGTTTCTGATGTTGTTGTAACATAATATAGGGGGAAAACCAATGACATTACATTAATACTGGACGCGGGGTAGAAATCTCAAAATGGGAAGCCAAACACAATACGATTGTAGCTGTCTCTATTTCTAGTACTTTAGTACAACATTTAGTACTAAACTGCTACGCATCGAGTAAGGTCGTGTCTTACCACTAAGTAAATTGTATTGCAAAGCACCAAAATGCGCTCCTGTGTGATGAGAAAATGCTTCAATTACACGGCAAATAGTCGAAAAGGAGACAGCGAAAATTGCATCACAAAGTGACATAAGCATAACAAGGACAACCTACTAACAGCAGGTCGGTTCACACAGCGTCCCGCATTTGTTTTATTCCATTGGGAAAGATGGGGTAAAACGTACAAAGGGTAAAGCGTTCATTAATTTAATAATGTCGTTGATGAAAATTGTAAATAGTAACGGTCCTAGGTGTCATAGGTGTATAGATTTGTATAATCATTGAAACCTATAACCTGTACTGTATAATAAAATATGTACTTAACAATACTCCTATAATAGTACCAATATTGTATTACTAATGATAACTCATATAATCAGTGGCGGACTAAGCCCGTCATAGGCCCGGGGCGGAAAAGCTGAATGAGGCCCCCCCCCTAGTATAAAAAATTGATGTAATTTTACAAGATTCTGGTCATGGGGGGCCGCACGGTAAAAAAATTGTCATTTTTTTGTAAGTATTTAATTTTCTAAAAAATTCATTTGTTAATAATGCTATCACATGTTTTAATGAAATTCTAAAAAAAATCAAGAAAGTTTTAAACAGTTTGAATGTTGAATTATCCTTCAGCAAAACTTTGAACGCGTTTTTCTCAAAACTACGTTTTTCATACTGGTTGACAACACATTAGAAAAACTATACATCTGATTTGCATGCACCATGCACCAAGTCTTAAACTGTTCGAAAATCCAGTCACTACAGCCGGGGCCGTATTATCCATAAGACGTATAGGCAACTGCCTAGGGGGCCCCGCATTGGGTAGGGGCCCCTAGGGTTAGGGTAAAGGGGCCACAAGACGTGCATTGCCTAGGGGCCCCGAGATATTTAATCTGGCTCTGGCAGGGCCTTATTGTCCATAAGGTAGTATAGGTAACTACCTAGGGGCCCCGCATCAGTTGGGGGTCTCGATACGTGCATTGCCTAGGGGCCCTGACAGGTTTAAGCCTGACCTTGGCAGGGCCCCATTGCCTAGGGGCCCTCTGCCTAGGGGCCCCGCATAGGGTAGGGGCCCCTAAGGTAAAGGGGCACTGAGGCGTGCATTGGCTTGGGGCCCCAACATGTTTAATCCGGCCCTGACTATGACCTTACTTAGGGATTGTTTTATAAATGGCGCCCTTCTATTTATTTTTTATTTTTATGAACGATGAAAATTTACCATAAAAAATATAAAATAAAATTCACTATATTCCATAAGACGTATAGGCAACTGCCTAAGGGCCCCGCATTGGGTAGGGGCCCCTAGGGTAATGAAGCCCCTAGACGTGCATTGCCTAGGGGCCCCGACATGTTTAAGCCAGCTGTGGCAGGGCCCTATTGTCCATAAGGCAGTGTAGGCCACTGCCTAGGGGCCCCGCATCGGGTAGAGCCCCTGGGGTACAGGGGGCCCGAGACGTGCAAAGCCTAGGGGCCCCGACATGTTTAAATAACACCCTTCCATTTTTTATGAACAATGAGAAATCGAAAATAAAATCCATTCAAAAATAAAACGCATTAAAAGTTTTGCTGAAGGATAATTCAACACACAAACTGTTTCAAACGGTTTCACATAAATGTGGTATCTTCGTCAATTTTCCAAATTTATTTTTTTTAAATTGGTGAGAGCAACCTTAACAAGTGCATCAATCACAAAATGAAATAAAAAAACACATTTTTTTTTAAAGTGGTGCCTTAAAACCTAGTTTAGGATTTGATCAAGGGAACATGGAGGCATTTGGGGGCCCCCCAGGACCGGGGGCCCGGGGCGGGCCGCCCCCCCCTTAGTCCGCCACTGCATATAATAAATATAAAAATATTTACCCGTGTGTCTCGTTTTACCCGCCTTTACCTTCCCTGTCCATTGGGTAATCGAGTGAGAGTATCTTGTTATCTCAGTCACACCCATAGGTCACAATCAGTATTCGGCGAAGAAATTAATAAGCCGCCCGACCATATATCTATCACATTCACATACTTACATTCTTTGATTGTCTATCTTTATCACCCATGAATAAACTTTTGAATTTAGAAATAATACTGAAAACCGCTGAAAACAAAAGAGTGTTGCTTGCTTTCCACATTATATTGTGAGTATGTGAGACTATAATGAGTCTATTTATAATATATAACGTCATTGGGGAAAACGTGAATTACTTTAATATTATTATTTATTTAGTTAGATTAAATTATGTTATTTTAAATTTGTAAACTATTATGTACCTTTCATTGTTTCTAATATTACATTTTTACAATAAGCAAAACAATTTTTTCTTAATACTTACATTCTTCAGGCTTTCAGACATTCCATTATACTTTTTTGGTCATCTATACCAGTTATTTTATTCCAGGAGAGTGAGTTTTTGAGAGAAAAAAGTGTTGATGATTTTTCCGAAAAAAAAAAAAATTAATTATATGAATTATAAAAAAAATTCCTAAATATTAAATAACGTAATTAATAGGATATTAATAACAACAAAAAATATATTTTAGTATGTATTAAAAATTAATATTATTAATTGGAGAATTTCTACAAACACCGCCGCACCGAGTGCGTCCATACTCCTTTACGCATATTTTTACACGGTGCGTCAACAAGAAAATGAAATCGAATCGGATAGGGACACATTAGCTCAGTTGGTAGAGCTGAGCCCCAGCAAGGCGAAGGTCCTGGGTTCGAGTCCTAAATGACACTGTATCCAGTGGCGTAGCGTGGGTATCGGCCGCCCGGGGCGGAGGAAAATTTTGCCGCCCCCCCCCTATATAGGTACTTTTTCAGGGGGGGGGGGGGGTAGTGATCCTTTTTTTTTAATATTTATTTGCCAATTTTTATTAATTAAATCTGTATGCGGTGAATTAAAACTTCACTCAGAACATTAAAACGGTTTTTTTTTGGTTCTGGCAGCACATAAATTGTCTGCAACTAGAATTTTATATTTGCACTTCGAAAAAAGTTATGTTTTCCTTCGAAATATGTCAGCAGATGAATACACAATTGCAATTTTACATTCTGAACAATAAACTGGCTTAAATTTTATCTGTATGCGGTGAATTAAAACTACACTCAGAACATGAAAAAGGTTTTTATTTGGCGGCACATAACTTGTCTGCAAGAATTTTATTAAGCACTTCAAATAAGTTTTTCCTTCAAAATGTGTCGTCGGATGAATTCACAACTGGAATTTTACATTCTGAACACAAAAGTGGTTTTAATTAAATCTGTAAGCGGTGAATTAAAACTACACTCGGAACATGAAAATGTTTATTCTTTGATTCTGGCGGCACATAAATTGTCTGCAAGAATTTTATAAAGCACTTCAAATAATATGTTTTCCTTCGAAATGTGTCGTTAGATAAATCCAAAACTGGAATTTTACACACAAAACTACTTTTAATTAAATCTGTATGCGGTGAATTAAAACTACACTCAGAACATGAAAACGGTTTTTCTTTAATTCTGGCGGCACATAAATTTTCTGCAAGAATTTTATAAAGCACTTCAAATAATATAATGTTTTCCTTCGAAATGTGTCGTCAGATGAATCCACAAATGGAATTTTACATTTTGAACACAAAACTGCTTTTAATTAAATATGTATGCGGTGAATTAAAACTACACTCAGAACATAAAAATCGTTTTTCTTTGATTCTGGCAGCACATAGATAGTGTGCATCTAGAATTTTATAACTGCACTTCGAATAAGTATGCACAAACCTGTCAGCTATTTATCTTTTCTGTGATAATAAATTTAAAATATATACACCGTGATATATACGTGGAAGAAAACCGTATAAGTGTATTTTTTGTGCGCTTTCAGCAGGGCGCACAAAGCTTCGCGAATATAAAACACAAATCGACTATCAATTAGAGCTAAAATGATACTGTTGCTATAACTTTTGAAAATTAACTAATTAACTAAATTAAGTAACCTACTAACTAGTTCTTACACATTGCACTTTATTTTATCTCAGGTCTTATTACTGATTATATATGTATAATATATATTTTAAGGTAAATTGTATTAGTTTTTTATAGGTACTACTTATACTATTTAATTTATTTAAATCTCTGTTATGATGTTCTATTCCTTGCGATGATGATTGCATTCTTACTTATTCTGTTTAATTGGTTTAGTAACACACATAATTAATATTGTTAGTATAAATTTCCTTCTATTCATGTAAAAGCTCACTAGGGCGTAAATAAAAATAAATAAATAAATAAAATGTCCCTGAAGTCTGGCTCTGTGATGCGCGAATGGGTACTGCCGCCTCGGGAACCATTTATTGGATAACCAACACCTCTGCCGTCGGTCACGACAAGAGGTTCGCTACGTTTGGTGACTTAGCAGGAGTGCCCGGGTTCATGGGGTGAGGCTTGTCTGGATGTGGCGGCGGACGACCTGGACACACTGAACCCTAGATTCCTATCCTTACCTCTTACCTTTTTCATTATCAGAACATCCTCTCCTTCCTTTCCTTAAAAAGAGCCTCCACACAGCGTCCCCAAAGATGACATAGGCTCTGAGGGAATTTATTTTTCTCTAGACCTATGAGGAGCTGATGCAAAAAAAAAAGTAAAAAGGAGAAAATAAATAAACTATTTTATTATTGTTTGTATGTTTAATTTAAGATTTGCTGTCAACTTTCCCAAAAATAAATAATAAAAAATATAAACATATTTTTATGTTGAACCAAAGAAAAAATTTTTCAAATATTTAAGAAATATTTGTGTTTTGTGTGCGTCAACAGCCATAGTTAATATTTGTTGTGGGTATGTTCAACGAATGGTGCAATATAGTTAAGTTAGTATGTAATCGGATCTCCTGCGCACAAAATGGTTTGTTTAAAAAAATATATATTTAAAAACTTGTCACATTCTTTAATTGCTTTCCGTAGTAAATGGAAGACATTTGTTTTATGCAAATGTTAAAAAATTTGTGCGCAGCTTTATGAAAACATTTGTTGAAAATAAAAAAAATAATTTATTATAAATATAATGAATGAGCTATTTAGTTGGGTAGGTGACTGACAGGATAGGATTTAAATTTAAAACGAAAAAATGTACATGAAAAAAAAATGTACATGTACAAAAAAAAATGAACATGTACAAAAAATAATCAGAACCTACCTGTTTTCAAGGAGATAAAAATGGAAGAATTATTCAAATTTGTTCCAAAAGTCTGCAACTCAAATAAAATAGGAACAGTAGTTTTTTGTGATTTTTTTTGTCAAATTGAACTTTTTTGTGTTAAATTTATTGTCAATTATTCTTATTTTTTAATATTTATAAGATTTTGTGAAATTATTTAGTGAAAATGTCATCTCAGTCACAACAATCCCAGCATTCCAACAAATCCCAGCTTTCAAACCAATCGCAGAATGCAAACCAAACCCAATTGGGCGACGGATTATCGGAACCTCCTGTCTGTGTTCATATCTGCCAGCTTATTGACTTGGCCATTGGAACTCCTGAAGTATGTAAAATTTTCACTTTTATTCCTTGTTCAACCACGCCCCGAAATTCATCCCCTGTTATATGAACCAATTTACCCTACCCCAGGAACCATCATTGGATAACCAACACCTCTGCCATAGGTCCCCCAAGTGCTACGTTTAGTGACTAAAGCTGGGATATGGAGTGAGTTTTGTCCAGGTCTTGGTGGCAGGCTGGATTGGGAGAGGCCGGTCGAGATAGATTCTTTGAGACCCAACGTCTTTTTATTTAAATACCGCACAAGAGTTTGGAGTTATAACCGTCTGGAGCCAGTGGAACTATGGCATCCCCAATTGGGGTATATTGTGAGGCTAAGAGTAGTGGGGAAGAATAAGGTGTGGAAATACCTGGCTATTCAGATCTGGGCAACAAAAATGGCTAAAGCCATTTCAAGCATCTTTTCAATTCTGAATTTTCACCAGGTTGATACTGAAAGTATCTTTCACTCTGGAACATGCCACAAAGATACTAATATGCCCATAAACATACTAAAATTTATAATGAATAAATTGTGAAACAATACAAATTAATCAATTAAAATTGACATACTTATGCTGGGATTTGAACTCGCGACCTCCAGACCGGTAATCGATAGCCTTCCAGAGGCTGTCACCCTACATCGCAGTGGACACACTAACCCACAGATTCTACCCACTCCTCATAATGTTTTCATTCTCAGAACTTCCTCTCCTTCTTTTACTTTAAAAGACCCTCTTTACAGCATTCATGGTCCCTGAGAAAATTTTTTTTCAAAGGGCCTTTAGTCCATCCGTGTGGAGTTAATGTGTTTTGTTGTTCATAAACATTATAGCACTATATCTTCAATTTGGAAAACCAACACCTCTGCTATAGGTCACCCCAAGTGGTTCGCTACATTTGGTGACTTAGCAGGGGTGCCCGGGTTCATGGGGTGAGTTTTGTCCATGTCTTGGCGACAGATGTGTTTGCCCACCTACTGCGTGGCGGGACGGATCGGGAGACTGGTTGATGGAGACCTTTTGACCTCTCCAGCCGGACTCCCTCGACCCATCGCATGGCACTGCAGTGGGACGGATTCATGCGTCCGTCATTCCTGGACGTTGAACCCCAGATTCCTACCCACCCCCACACCTTATTCTTTCCCAGAACTTCTCCTCTCCTTACTTTCCTTAAAAAGATCCTCCACACAGCATCCCCAGAGATGACATAGGCCCTGAGCGGATTTTTGTTTCCTCCTGTGTGGAGCTAATGTAAAAAAAGAAGAAAATAATATGATTTAGATTTTTTAAAATTATTCTTCATATGAAGATGGTCTGCATGTAGCAAGTAGCCTTGCTCCCGATAGCACTGAGACTGGACTTGATGTTTCAAAGACCCAATCGTGTCTGATTATGTCTAAAAGGGATTGAATTGAAAATCTAGTCTCCTTCAACGGAAGCAATCTTCCTAACAGGCCCTCCATTGATATGCTTGGTATAACTCTAAGTGACCAGGTACTGGGAGCTCCATCGAAGCCAGAGTTAAGTTAGCATCTCAGTTAATTAATTGGTCATCTTTGGGCATTTTCCAAAATTTCCCAAAATTTCCACAATTTGACCAAGCTAGGACAGTGGCACCTGGCACCACAGGTGAATGGGTGTTTCCCATGGACCAAGATAGAGATAGACATGCTAAAACACTGGGAGAAAGAGATAAGACATGCTAACAAATCTAGGTACAATTTTGAAGAGCTGGAGGCAAACCACGTGATTAAACCACGACATCAAATGTATTCTGTTCGCTATCAAGAGCACATCAAATAATCAGATTCACGCAGAAAAGTAAAGTTTGCTAAAGCAAGATGGCGGCTTGCAGCACAGTCCGACAGCCTCCGTGGTCGAAAAAAAAGGCTCTTGACTCGTAATCCGAAGGTCACGGGACCGAATCCTGGCGTGTGCAAATAAATCTTATTTGATTAATTTGCATTATTTCACAAAAATAATATACAGTATATTTGCAGCATGTTCCAGAGTGGAAGATACTCTCAGTATCGCCCTGGTGTAAGACCACCATTCAGAATTGAAACGTCGTGTTTGATAACTACATCTGAATGGCCAGGTAATTCCCCACCATCCTCTTTCCCATCTCCTTCCCCTCCTCACTACCTTCAGCCTCACAACATATCCCAATTGGGTATGCTATTATCTCACTGGCTCCAGACGGGAGCAGCCGGATCTCTTGTGAAGTATTCACATTTAAAAAAAACCCTCGCGGACATGCGCACAACTCATCAAAGTTTCATCGCAATCGGATGAATGGTTTAGGGACCGCATAAGGGACAAACAAAGAAACATTCATTTTTATGTATACAGTACTTGCAATACATTCTTCTTCTTCTTCGATGGTGCTACAGCCCATATCGAGCTTTGGCCTCCTGCAACAGTCGCCTCCAACTCCTCCTGTCCTCAGCGGCTGACTTCCAGTTTGGTACCCGGAGAAGCCGTGCTGCATCCCCTCTTTCCTTGTCTTCCCACCTCAGTCTGGGTCTTCCCACTTTTCATAACTGAACTAAATTAAAGATGTCTACTGACTTTGTATAATTATTTCCCTCCATTAGTATTCTGGGCAAAGAGGAATACATGTGGTAGTTAGTCCCAGAATTTCAGCATTGAAATAAACCCCGACTCGTAGTATTATGTAGTGGATCCGAAAGCTTATCAATGCAAGCAATACCGGACTATCAACTACATCATTTAGTACCACGATGGAATCACTACTCTCCACACTCTGCAAGTCTGATACTGTTAATGCGTTTGTAGGCGGGCACTATTAACCTGACGCTGCTACACTCTCTGCTGCACGTCATCTGCCGGCAGGTGAAGATAGACCGCGCCAAGGTGGAGTTCCGCGGAGAGGATGGAGCCATGGTCAGGACTATGATGGGGTGCTTCCAGGGGTCGCTCGTCACACTCTCGGAGTATACTGTCGAAAAGGTATGTTATTATCATTTTTTTTCCTAAGTACTTACATTATTCTCAGATCTCAAAATTAATATTAAGTAGGTAGTGCCGAAGTCGGTTGACGTGTTGTGGTATTTTAAAATAAAGTGATGTGTCATTGTTTTGTCGTAGGGATCCGTGCTACTTGAGGGGAAGTTGGAAGCAGGAGCGGCATCCAAACATTCGGGGGTAAGTTATTTTATTATTTTTAATAATTAGATATTGATATCGATTTGTTAGTGATGTGTTTGTTTTGGATTGGGGTAATTGAAAAATATAAATATGTAAGTATGTATAGGTTTTTTTTTTTAAATATAAAATTGACGTTAATATAGAACCAACAACCTATGAATGAAACTAATAACTCATAAAATTAACTCACTAATAATTATTGTGACAAACACAAAACCAAAACTATTTTACAGGTTCTGTGCCATCAGCGCACTTACACGTTCGTTCATACAAAATTTGCGCATTTAAACGCTCTTATTTATGGCTTCGTTCCTTGCTTAGGTTATATGTTTCGAATAATTTAAAATATGGAACACATAGAAACATCTAATGGGATGATCGAGAAACACTTCAAAATTACGGTTTACTGATGTTGCCGATTTTACAGTGATTTACCTAAAAGCTTTGTTGTTGAAATATTATAATTTTACTACCTGATCCGGCAAACATTGTGCTGCCATATAAATTATTTGTAGTGAATATTTTGGTTGTTAAATTAAAAAATAACTAATGTATTGTAAGTGTGTGGGTATGGGATCTATGACAGAAAGAGGAATGGAGCGCTGTAGACGATGACCGCCGATAAAAACAAAAAAAAATACCAACCATTCATTTTCTCAATTCAATGTATTTCATATTTGTAAAAAGCATTAACTTTGTGGCTCGCCATAATTTACAATAAATACACATATAAATTTGTTGTAGACCACTTTTATTTATGAACACTCTACCGGTTTCGGAAGCACCCTTCCTTCGTCAGGAGAATATTATATTCTTCATCAGGAGAATATTATTAATGTAAGCACACAAGTTCTATTATTGTATCATTACAGGCCAGTTGTTTCATTAAACTTAAATTATCACAGAACTTGAATAGTAGTTACACAGAAAGTGAAAATTAACTTCAATAAATTATTTGATGAATCCGTCAAGGGAAATAAATTGTATATGGAAAGAAATTCAGTACCTATGCTAATTTTGAAATTACAATATTTAGGCTAACTACTTAGTAGATTCTATAAACACATGATATTGTATTCAATTCTTGAGAAGAAAGTCTACTTGGTAAATTTGTCAATATCTCATCTGTGGACTGTCTATAATGTCCATAGCCGGAGAAACAATTATTTTTTAATTTTTTAAACATAAAACATGTTACACTCAAATGAACTCAATTTATGTAACCTAATTCGATTGATTGTAAATAGATACATATTTACTTTCTTTTATACAGCTTTTTTTCCATTCTTTTACTTTATTCATACAGTCATTCATCTACTTTATTTTCCACTAATATACAGGGTGTAACAGCACATGCTCGAAATATTTTAACCAGCGATTCCTGAGAACATTTGGAGTACAAAAAGTAGACATCATTTTGCTTTCCGGTGATATTTCTCCTTTCTTATATTTCTTGCCTCTCCTTGGCTCGTCTTGTCTCTTCTTGCCTCTTCTTGAATCTTCTCGTCTCTTATTTATTCTTCTTGTCTCTTCTCCTCTCTTCTTGCTTTTTCTCGCCTTCACTTGACTCGTCGTGGATCTTATCTTCATGGTTATTCGTGGCCCTTCGCGGTTAATTTATTCCGCGCTTGCAAAGAAATATTTGCAATGCGGGCGGGGTATTTTTCATTGGTGAAACATTTTCAATTTGAATTTGAAACACGTTCTACGATACGATACGATTGTACCCCCCAGCCAGGAGCACCGGTACACCGAGGGGCACTGATTTGTTAGGACTGGAACACGTGCTCTGAGGATGGGAAGGAGGTTGGAGTTTAATCGATCGGTATACATGGCAACCTAATAAGCCAATATTGGAATTTAGGATGGGCAGGAATAAAGGAATGGATTGAGCGTTATGATTTTTTAATTTAAAAAAATATATTTTTTCCTTTTTTATGCCTTCCTTTTTCTTGCCTCAACTCGGTTTTTCTTGTCTCTTTTTGCTTCTTCTCGTCTCTTCTGGGATTTTATCGTTTCTTCTTGACTCTTGGACCTTCACGGATCTTCTTGGATCTTCTCGCCTCTGCTTGGTTCGCCTTGTCTCTTCTTGCAGCTTTTTGAATCTTCCCGTCTCTTCTCGGCTCTTGCTGCTTGTTCTTTTCCCTTCTTGCCTCTTCTTAGATCTTCTGGAACCTTATCTGTTCTTTATTTTTGGCTCTTCTTGCTTCTTTTTGCCTCTTCTTGCTTCTTTCTGCCTCTTCTTACCTTTTCTTGCAGCTTCTCGCCCCTTCTGGGCTCGTCTTGGATCTTCTAACCTACTCTTCTCGTCTATTCTTGTCTATTCTTGTCTCTTCTAGTCTCTTCTTGGCTCTTCTTGGCCTGTCTTGTCTCATCTTGAATCTTCTCTTATCTTGTCTTTTCTAGTTTGATTTGGCTATTCTTGCATTTTATTCACCCTTCTTGGCTCGTCTTGTCTGGCTTTTCTTGCGGAGTTTAATCGACCAATACGTAGGTGCAGGAATAAAGGAGATGATTGAATGTTCGTTTCTCGCTTCTCACTTCTTCTGCTTCCAACTACCGTTCCAATTACCGGTCTATTCTTACATATTTTTTTTTTGTCGTGGCTCTTATTGGTTTTTACTTGACTTTTTTTATTATTTTCTTTCCACTTCTTGCATTATCTTACTTCCACTAACCACTTTTCAGCTTATTGGTTCTTCTGACTTCGTATTACTTCTTCTTGCTTCTTTTTGGCTCTTCTAGTCTCAGCACTCTCAGCTTGTATCTTCTTGCGAACGTCTTGATTTTTCTGCCGTCTACTTACTTCTTATTGCATCTTCTTGGCTCTTCTAGGATCTCATAGTCTCTGCTTTCATCTCCTTACTTCTTGCCTTAACCCTTCTAATCACAGGAGACCCAAGTTGTCCCAAAACATCATATGCCGTTATAATAACAAGAGACCCAGATTGTCCCAGAGCGACCGTGCATTATTAAAAGTTATATATCTCTCTTCCTGTCATGCGAATATTTGTGATTTCTTTTGTGTTAGAGAGCCAAAGAAATAATGCTTCTCATTGTATTAAGATTATATGAGCTATGTTGTTGAGATATTTTACAAACCCGATCATAAGTGACGGTTTTATTTCGAGCCAATTTTTGACGTAACAAACATTTAATTTTAAAATAAAATTGTATGAAAGTGATAAAAAGTGAGGTGACAGTTTTATTAAAAATTTTGTTAAAAAAAGGAATCTGTATTTAAAATTTTAAAATTATTCTATTTTAAGTACTTTAATTCCAATATTCGCAGGAATGCATTTTTTAGCTAATTTACATTTCCAATATCAAAATTTTAATATTTAGAAAAAAAAAAGTTGATCTCTAATAAACACATCGGAAAGATTATTTTATCTAGATTTTAGAACAATTTTTGTTTTTGCAAAAGGGTTAAAAAATAACACATAAATAGGAAAATTTAAGATGCATGGCAAGAACCAGGAATTTTGCGCGCGAACCTTGACAGGCAAAAGGTTACAGATATTATTTTCTTATTATTCGAAGGGTTAATCTTGATTCTTCTGTTTTCTTCTTGCAAGTATCTCGTCATTTTTTTCTTATCGTGGCCTTTCTCGTCTCTTCTTGCATCTTATTATTTTCTTGGTTCTTCATACTTTCCCTTGCATATTCTTGCTTCGTGGCTCTTCTTATTTTTCCCGGTCACTACTTATTTCTTCTAGCCTATTCTTTCTTATTCTTGATTATTCGAATTAGATCATCAAATAGGTTTTGAAAAAATTTTCTCTCGGATGTTTTTCCCTTCGTTTATCATATGCATGTAGGTAAGTTCGTCAAGAGATATTCATCTCTTTTAGATGGTGTGTGCTTAAATTATCAGACAGAAAGATTTACACTGACTGGTAACAAAAAATATTAAACGATGTAGTTGATGGTCCAGAATTGCCCGCACTGACAAGCCTTCGGATTGCACTTAATGCTATTAGTCAGGATTTATTTCAGTACAGGAACTCTAGGACCAAACATTATATGTATTCCTCTTTGCTCCTACATCTGTAGATCCGTGAAATATCTTGTATTCCTCTTTGCTTCTACATATTGTTATGTAACACGGGTAGGTGCATGGTAATTTCCGGGAAGAATTGTTTTCAGAAGCGGCCACACTGCAGGCTTGCTCCCATTGGTGCTGGCCAGTGGCCTGACCCAACGGCGGGCACCCCTTCCCCCCGCTTCCCGTCTTTCCGCTCTCGGTCCGCGGAGACCCCACGCGCCAGAAACCATTGAGCGGCCGAATTAAGCTGACCTGCGCTCACGCTCGCTCCGTTGGCCGTTTTTAAACCAAACATGTAGATTTACGTACGCCTAATCTGTGGACGGGGAGAATTTGAGTTGGTCCCCCATTCCGGCAGTGGTTTTCTACGCCGGTGGATATCAAACTAACATACGCTGCGCTCTCGGGCCTCTCCGTGGGACTCGGTATTGTTTTTTCCTCGCTTATGGAGCACGTGACGACATGCCGCCCGCCCGACAAACACCGTGAGTTGCCTCATTTTCCCATTTAATTGTGTCCATGTAAATTGCCTTGCACCTGCGCGATAAACCCAGACTTGGAGAGAGAATTAGTTAGGTTCCAGGTAGCCAATTTACCCTGTTTATAATCCATGTACGATGTAACCAACTATAGAATACAATACACTGCTTTTGTTACCCTGAAGCATTCTTTGTTTTGAGACGGATCATGTGTGGAGTTTCCCCAATTAACCATTTCTTGCTGCCCACCCGCCCCTGGGTGAAGAGAGCATGCTCAACGCCGGAACGACTGAGCTAGACACCGGAAGCAGGTTTGCTATAGCTTGGGGCCCTTCAAGTTAACACTGGCGCAAAGTAGGGCCACGCAGCCCTGGCGTTAACATTATTCATGGTAGAATGCACGCTTAGTTAACACTGGCGCTCAATCGTGGGTCCCCCCCTTTTTAGTTAACAATATGAAGATCTGTGCAATATCTATCTTACTAATATTATAAATGCGAGTTTGTATGGATGACCCTTGCTCTTTCACGCAATAAATATCGAATGGAATTTAAAAATTCTTTCACTAATCGAAAGTTACATTATTTGCGAGTAACATAGGCTATATATATTGGTAAGTTCTGGCGTTATGAATAAGCTGTGGCGTTATGAAATTATGTATCATACGTTTTCTGTCCCTAACAAAATCGAGTTTTTGTAAACGTCAAACAAATTGTTACCTTGGAAACAATGTTTTTTTTTTTAAATTTTAGGCTTAAAAAGAGTGCTTTGTTGTGATTAAAAAGAGTACATTTTTGGCGTCGTAGTTAATATCTACATATCTCTAAAAATGTTTATTCTCCGAACAAAAAGCATACCTAACGTTGATATAAAGCATAGCGTTTGAATTGGACTGTCATTTTCTTATTTTTTAGGTTACTCTGGATTCAAATATGAATAAAATACTAATAAAGGGAGTAGGTACTTAAAATACATTTCTATTTCTATATTTTAAATATTTTCTAAAATAGAATTTTTATTTGCGAAATGTCATTATCAAATTTTGAAATTTTCTATTAAACAATAATTATTTTCTATTAGACAAAATAGCAAGAATAATAACAATTAAGCCAATAATTATGCCAGTAATTTCCCACTAATACTATGCGAGCGAAGCCGTGGGTAAAAGCTAGTATAAAATAAAATAAAAACTCAACGACAAAAATAAAATAATAATTAAATACCTTGTCTGTACACAAATGCCGTGTACATGTCGCAAGGCCAATCACAGAATCAGGCAGATCACGATGAGCCTCAGGCACTTCACGATCTGCCGCCAGTCACTTCACGATATGGCCAGGCATATCGCGACCCGCCCGACTCTACGACCGGCCCACGACGCACATATACATACAATGGACATCCCGTGTACAATACAAAGAACACCCTCTGAAATGTAATGACTAAAGACCCACTTGAGATTGGACCTCAACAAGCGATAAATAACAAACAATTTACTAATATTCAAAAATCAAAAGACATTTTGAGCAGAGTCATAAATAAACCAATCCCAAAACAAACAATTAAGAAATACATTTCAAAAACGTGCTCTCTAAGAGGTATTGTTTATGTTATGATATTGCTCTGGAATATTATGGTAACATATGTAAACATCTACAGCATCAACTAATATTTATAAACAAATTTGAACTGGTGTCAAAAATCCTTTGTCTTCACTCGAATTCACTTGCAAACTTTGTCATTTTTACCACTGTTGCAACTATGCAATACCAAATTTTAAAGCTGTAACTAAACCATGTATTTTGACACATTTTCAAAGAGATTGCACCAAAGGATCCCGTGATATAAAAATAATCCTGCAGAGCAACAAAAAACACAACATGTCGGAATGAAACGCGACCACTTTCTCCTTGATAAATTTTTTCACTTTCAAGCTTTAATTACAAATTGTTTTTTTTAAATGTTAGCATGTTCCCTCTAACATTCGTATTTACATATTGTTTTCCTTTCAAACCATCTTATTTTTGATGGTTTGTTTTTTTTGTTATCGGTCACATAGTACTTACACAGATGCATTGCTTGTCTGTGTAAGTACTATGTCTATGTTTACAACATGTCTGAAACTCAGTATTCAACTTCATAAAAGGAAATTCAAGGGAAATTGAAATTACAGTTAATTTTGAATATGTATACTAAAATAACTAGATAATTAATAAATTCTTGCTAAAATTAAGAAGTAAAAAAGACAAAAGGTTAATTCACAGTAACGCCTCACATCACTATTGGAAGTGAACACGTATGCAACAATATACACAATTCTAAGTTTGTGTTTCTTGGGACAACTTCGATTGCGCAACCTGTGGGTACCTACCCTGAGATTGGGTCAAAGTGATGGAGAAATAAATAATAAGACATTCTTCATTACACATTTTAATTATAAAACTAGAAATGATATTATAACAAAAAACATGCTTACTAATTAAAAAAAATAATAAAAATTCACTGCAAATGCCAAAAATATGTGTACTTGTTGTCTTGGTCACCTTATTGTAAACTCATTATACATAATCATGGCACCTTCCTGTAACTGTGGGTCAGAGGATTCTCTGGACTCTGATCCACTACTCATCCTATCCAAACATCTTATATGAATTGGTAAAACTTAAAATTGAACTCCCCACCAGTAAGCCCTGCCTTCCAGGACTCGACATTTTTCAATTTATTAATTACATATTAAATATATATCTTAAAAATTAACCTCATCACCTTTTATTGGTGAAAGTTTAAAAAAAAAAAAATTATAGAACAAAAATCTTTTACGAGACACTATATTATTATTTTTTAAAAATAATCTTTAAATATTTCCCGCGGGCTAAATATATAAATTTTTTGTGGATAAGAACCACTTTATCCCTTTATAATGAGCCAATAACCCACCCTTATTTAATAGGTGTGAGTTGTCACTGCTCTCTAGCTCTACTAAGACTTGAGTCGGGGGCATAATTGCCAATACGAACACTAAATCTGAAATCTAAACCATTTTTAATTTTAAAAATAACACACCACAGAGTCCCAACTGCAACAAGTGTTCTCAAAGGGATTGTGTTTATCAAGCCTCTTGTTTAACATCTTCTTTGGAACTGGAAATTTCTGCAAATGTCAACCATTCTGAAAAGTGAACTAATTTTTGCCAACACTGAATATGGATTTTATACTTGATCGTATCACAAACAGAAGTGCAAATGGCCAATACTATATCTCCAGAAATCTGATCAACCGCTAGAGCAAACACTTTGTCTGTAACCTTGCCTGTACCTATTTCCACTTTCTCTGCAACTACTTCTTTAGCTCCCTTACCAATATCAGCTGCATATAAAGACACACCTTCCCAAAAATCTATACAGGCAAAATAGATCTTTTTGGTAAAATGTTCAGCTACAATAAATTGTGTGTATGGTTTTTCAGTTTTCACAACTGTTTCCCCCAGGGTCAGGAACTGGGGCTGCGGGTAGGATAGTTTTATGGTTTGAAGAAATGGTTCATAAAATTCAGCAGGTGTTATACTTGGACCATGATCATTGACTTTTATAATGTCAGTTTTGCCATCAATCTGATAGAAAATGTTTCCATTTTTGACTACCACCTTCTCAATATATGAATTATGTTCACCTTCCCACAAAAACTTCTTATAGAATGCTTCCCCAAGAATTGTCTGCGTTTTGTTGGCTTCATTCTGCAGTGACAATTTCACTCTGGCTTTAATTGTATCCATGTGACGGTCCATCTGTAATAAAAATATATATTATTATAAGTGTGAACAGGTAATCCCCAGAAGTGTGAAATGCCTATTTAAAAAAAAAAACATATATTTGTCTTATACTTCTATATGCTATACTTCTTGATTTCAAAAACAGTAAATGTGCAGAAACTGAACTTCTAACAGCTCTACTGCAAAATTATTGTTCTTCGGTACCAAAGATATTAGAAACAAAGGGAGATATGCTACGTTGGCTGCCAGACCGTGAGCGGACTACGGCGTAATGCGCGTAGTATGAATACGGAAAGAATTTGTTCATTTAATTGATTTTGGGTCGTAACCTAGCACGGTTTGTGCCCGTTTTATTCAAAATGCCGTCTTGTTCAATGCAACTATGTAAAAATACGACAAGCAATGTGAACTTCAAGATAAATTGAGTTTTATTTCACCGCTAAGTACAAAATTAGAGTGCGTTATCAATTTTTAATGATTATTCGAAGTTATAATTGACGTAAGGCCCCGGTAAAGCAAACATCGCCGCCATGACGAAGCTAGTGAGGGGGACGCGAATTCTTTTAAAAACCGACTATCGATATTTCTTAAAATTAGCAGGGCTATGTAAAAAAAAAATATATATATACAATTTTATTTCTTTTGAATTTTTTAGATAATTATTATTGGTGTCAATGCTGATTGGTGGAAGATAAAAATGCCATGGTTTTCTTTTAAAATCTTTATTTTTTATAAAAAATTAATTGTTTGTTCTGCATGTGTACCATTTATCCGATTTTCAATGAAACTTTGCTGATTTTTTGTGCCCGAGCCTACGGAGGTTTCTATATACGAGTATAACGGTGGGCTCTAGCATTATGAAATTATTTCCTTTACCATACATCTGGTGTGGGCACGTCCGTGAAGGTTTATATATACATTTAACGGTAACCTCTGGCGTTATGAAATTTGTATATTTTTTGACGCGTGATCAGTTTGAAAAATGTATGCAATTCATAAAGTTAAGTGGCAGGAAGGGAAGGAGAAGGGGAAGGGAATCCGGGATGACTGATCCGATAGGGAGAGGATTACGGGGGTGGGGGAGGGAAACGAAGGGGAGGGGGGGGGTTGGCGGGGGTGAAGGAGGGATGAAGGGGGGGGGTTCGCGGGACGGGGAGAAGCATAACAAAGAAGACATTGGGGTGACATATGACATTGGGGTTGACATATGACCATGGCGTGACCTATGACCCTGATGTGACCTACGACCGTGGGGTGACCTATGACCTTGGGGTGACCTATGGCATGGTTAGTCAACAAATGATTCATTTTGCTTGCACCTCTCCATAACACTTTTCATAACGCATTCACCAGCTTACTCCTCAAGAAGTTGAAGTAAAACTTCTTTATGCACGCTCGACTTGGGGGGTAAGCTGGTGAATGCGTTACGAAAAGAGTGATGTTACGAAAAGTGTGATGCGAACGGTAATCGATACGAACGGTGATAGGGCGAGGTGAACGGTCGGGCCTTGACGCACGCTTGACTTAGGGAGTAAACTGGTAAATGCGTTACGAAGTGTTATGGAGAGGTGCGAGCACAAGTTGAATAACCATGCCATAGGTTAACCCAGAGTCGTAGGTCTCCCCAAGGTCGTAGGTCACCCCAAGGTTGCTTGGCGCTCTCGAAGCTTGCCGGTTGCATTTCTATCGTTCTTAGCTTTATTATGAAAATATTAAGGAAGTCCTTATTTTTTCGCCGTGAAAATATCATAAAATAAGTGAAATAATATTTTATGTTAAGTGTATAAAATTAAAATAATTTTAAAAGCGTAGTTTACCGCTTAATTTAGTTTTTAATAAAATAACACATATTTTAGTTTCAAGTTCGTACGCTGTTTCGTAAAATGCACTACGGTTGCATCGAATGGTCAAAGGGACACACAAAATCAACACATGTGCATAGTACTGCATAGCGCATGTGGCTGGACCTTCAGGCCCAAAAGCTAGTTCCGAATATCTAGCTCCAGTGCAGTGATTTATGATGTTTGTTTTGTGATGCAATGCATCTTGTAAACACTAATATTGTTTACAATCGGGCGGCATTGTTAAGTTTTAAAAATAAAAGTGTTTTGTTGGACCCTTTCATTGCCGCAAAAGTAACTTTATATAACCTTGTGCATGACCCGAATGTAAAAACTACCGGGTACCGAGGTTGCCGTGGTGGACAAAAAAATAAAAAATATGTGCGTACGGAGGTACAACACCCGCAAACTAATACGGATTGTGATAATAGTGACACACTGTCAGAACAGGGAATTCAAGTGGTCAAACCTACTGATGAACGAAGCAGCCTAGCTTCTGAAGCCCTTCGTGATAATTGCACCAACTTGAAAGTGATACGAACAGAACGACATGCCAATTTTAGAAGTAGGCGGCTTGCGGTGGGTTCCTGGAATGCACGATCTCTTAACAACAAGTTAGAGGATGTGGATGAGGTTTTCAAAGATCGTAAGCTCCACATACTCACCGTGACTGAAAGCTGGCACGAAAACAGCGAGTCGTATGCGATCAAGAAACTACAAGCCCTAGGGTACACTGTTCTGGAGGAGGCTCGACCTAGAGCTGCGGAACATTCTAAAAATGTGAATCATGGGGGTGTTGTGATTATAGCCCGACAAGGACTGCGGCTTACCAAGGTGGCAAACGGTACATTCAGTACATTTGAGTACATTGGGTGCCGTGTTTCTTCTGCGGGATCAACATTTACGCTGCTAACGCTGTACCGTCCTGGTTCTAAACCGATCTGTGTGGATTTTTTTAGGGAGTTTTCGTGTTTTTTGGAATGGGCAGTGGGACTATCCGAAACTCTTATCATCACAGGTGATATTAATATTCACCTTGAGCGTGAGACGTCACCCAATGCTGTCAAATTCATTGACTTATTGGATAGCTTTGGACTCCATCAATGGGTCGACGTACCCACTCACGACGCTGGTGGAATATTAGACATTTTTATATCCAGGTGTAAGGGCCCACCACTAATAGCCAAAGTTCATGATATAGGTTTATCTGATCATCGACTTGTCCGCACTGAAATTGATTTCAACCCGCCTAAAGTTCCATATAGGACAATAGAATCGAGGGAATGGCGAAAATTCGATTTCGACAAATTCATTGAAGAACTTAAAAATTCTACTTTATGCATAGAAAGTCACTGGGGAATTAACACACCGACCGAACTCGTCGAGGAGTATAATAAAATTTTGTCAGCTTTGCTAAATAAATATGCTCCAACCACCTCGAAAATACGGAAGGTTCAAAAATCTGACGGCTGGTTCGATGAAGAGTGTCGGAGTCAAAAGAGGCTTATGCGGAAACTGGAGAGGTTATACCGAAAAAACCCCGATGTTACTCCACGAGACGAGTGGATTAATGCTCAAATAGAGTACAGGACGATAATAAGTGAAAAAAGATCTGAATACTGGATCAATAAAATTGACTCTGAGCGGAAAAATCCACGACGTCTCTGGAACTCCGTTAAAACTGTCCTTGCTAACAATACCGTGCAAACTTCTACAGACATTACACCGCAGGCCTTTTCTAAGTTTTTCTATGAAAAAATTGAATCCATTCGCGCCTCCACATCTTCTGCCCCCCCACCAATATTTACACCCAATCCCAAATGTTCCCTGTCATCGTTTAAACCTACAACGCTAGAAGAAGTAGGAAAGTTAATTTTAAGTTCGCCTAATAAACAATGTGTTCTTGACCCTATCCCAACTTGGCTTCTTAAGAAATGTAGCAACGTGTTGGCTCCCTTCCTGGTTCACGTTTTTAATAAGTCCTTAAGTACAGGTGACTTTCCAGAGCCACTTAAGTCTTCAGTAGTCACCCCAATCATTAAAAAACCGCAGCTTGATGCCGACAATTTGAGTAACTACCGACCTGTGTCAAATCTGCCTTTCGTAGCGAAACTACTTGAAAAAATTGTTGCGTCTCAAATAACTTCCCACTTAAACGTGAACAAATTATTTACTGATCATCAATCCGCATATAGAAAGTTCCACTCAACAGAAACCGGATTACTTCGTGTCCTCTCAGATATAACCCTTGCCATAGAATCAGGTAAGTTAGCCCTTCTTTCACTTTTAGATATGAGCGCCGCATTTGACACCATTGACCACGACTTCCTTATTAAGAGACTAGAAGTAACATTTGGTTTACACTCTAACATAAAAAAATGGCTACAATCTTATCTATCCAATCGCTCTCAAGCAGTGAAAGTTGGAAACAAACAGTCCAACTTCACAAAACTCTCTTCAGGGGTACCTCAGGGATCCGTTTTGGGTCCACTTCTTTTTATTATCTTCACAAATGATGTCGCAAAAATTATCGAGTCATTTGGTCTATTATCTCACTGTTATGCTGACGATCAGCAAGTATATTTTTACTGCACACCAAATGAGATCAACGGCCTTAAAATTCGCACAACTGAGTGTCTAGAAGCGATCAGTCTTTGGATGTCCTCGAACAAACTTAAGTTAAATCCCACAAAGACCGAGTTTCTCTGGGCAGCCACTAATAGACGCCAACATTTAATAGACAACTCACCAATTTCTATTTCCGGTAGCGACGTAATTGCAAAAACAACCGTCAAACTTCTAGGTGTTTATCTGGATTCAGACCTTTCGCTAAAAAGTCAAGTAAATAGGACCGTCAGTACTGGGTTTTTCTATCTCAGACAACTTAAATCAGTTCGTAGGAACCTCTCAACGGAGGCAACTAAGCTTCTTGTGAACTCATACATAGTTTCACGTCTTGATTATTGTAATGGCATTTATGCAAAACTTCCTAAATGCCAAACTGATAAACTACAATCAGTGTTCAACGCCGCAGCACGGCTAATTACTGGGGTACCCAAGTTTTCGCACATTTCGGAACACCTTCGAAATCTTCACTGGCTGAAGTGTCCTGAAAGGATCCAATACAAGTTATGCTGGATGGTGTTTAAAGCTCTCAATGAAATGGCTCCACCCTATATCTCTGAATTATGCATTCCGGAAAATATTGGTCTAAGGCAGTCAACTCTTAGATCAGCGACATCATCTGCAATCGGAAGGTTGAAAGAACTTAAGCGAAATCCGAACACTAATTTTGGTGATCGTGCATTCGGAGTATCCGGCCCTGAGGCTTGGAATAAACTTCCTATGGAATTAAGATGCATAACCAGCCCAACAGAATTTAGATCCAAACTTAAAACTTACCTATTTAAACACTCATTTCCATAAATTCGCTTTTCCATTCAAATATTTCTATCCAATCTGTTGTTGAGCGATGAATTATCTTATTGCGGTTGAGATCGACGATTAGATTCATTCATTCATTTAAGATACCTATGCTTTCCTTTATATACAGTTAACCCATTAAAATCATTTTCAAAACCGTGTTATAAAATATTGTAATATTATGTACGAACTTCCTTCTTCTTCTGGCGCTAACAATATTAATATTAAAAAAGGTATAAAATATTTTGTAAAATGTGTAGAATAAAATATGTATGTATGTATATATAAAATCATCAAACTGCTTCGACTTGCAGCAATAACTTTCTTCTCTGTCTGTACCTATATCGGTAGAGTTTTGTTGATCACTTGGTAATATTAGACACCTCGCAAAACTAAAAAATATTTATTGTTATATGTAAACACCTATTTAAATTGTAAATCTCTAATTTTAAGTCACATTTGTAAATATATATGTATGCCACTAGTTTTCAGTCAGTAGTAATAAGTCATAGTCGTAAGTCACTAGCTATGTACATAATATATAAGTCTTAAATGTAAGTACCTAGTTATAATTTTGAATCTTAGTTGTAAGTCTATCGTATTAATTTTATTTTATTGTATGCTTATATGTACAGCGCCCTTGAGGTGATTTTTCACAAAAACGGCGCTTTATAAATCAGCCAAGTATTATTATTATTATTAAGGTAGTAGGTCACCCCAAGGTCATAGGTCACCCCACAGTTTTAGGTCACCCCAGGGTCATAGGTCACCCCATAGTCATATTTCACCCCAATGTTATGTCACCCCAATGTCAGTGTCACCCCAATGTCATGTGTTCTTTTATAAGTTAGTGAAGTTTTACTTTAGTTGTGTGGTCTAAAGTTTTTCTGTTTTTTTCAAAATGAAAGACAAACATTCCCGGGTAACGAATAACCCGACAATATTTGAAAATCTCCTACCACCACCTAAGTAAGCCGAAAATGTTGCTTGAGTCGTGATGGAGGACTTAGCCAGCCGAGGAATCGATCACGGAATGCCTGGGTGGGACCCAATCGCGATGCCCACTTAACCACTGACCGGTCATACTATGATTCGGTGTGTTTTCTATTTAGTTTTTACAAAGCATATTATTTAAGATGAAATGGCTGTTAGACAGCATTCAGAGTGGGATGGTACACAGATGCATGGGACTCTTGTGAAGTACTCAAATACAAAATAAATTTACATTAGTAAAAAATTTGAATTTCTTTTTATGGATTTTTACAACAAAAGCACAATTTGAGTGTTATTGTGATTAACATTATTGAACAAAACCAAAAACTGTTAAAATTCTATATAGATTAGAAACAATTGATGTGGATTTGTTACGAATGGGACACGTTACGATTTGGACACACTTATTCCGATTTATCGGTTCTGAGAATAAGAATTTTTCATCCAAATTTCAACTGGAATAATTTTAAAATTAAAATAGCGATTGCTATCAATTTATATTCTTGCAAACTTTATTCGTTGTCATTTGAATGTATTGCTAATTGCGAATGCAGTCGAGACGTGTACGCATAGAAATCTGTCCTAAGTATTAGTAGTGCCAACGAAAACGACAAGTTTCAAATGTGAGTTCGAAAAGGGGCGGATACTTTAGCGTAAGCGAAGGTGTGTAATAGTATTGGTTAGCAATATCGGCGACACGAGGTAGCGCATTTCTAGCGCGGTTCAAACTGCCTATAGCATATCTCGGGTTTCTAATATCTTTGTTCGGTACCGTCCATATATGTAATCAAACATACTAATTTCGGTTGTCTGTGCGTAGTTATTTGTCCTTGTAAAACCTCTTCAGGTTCAACAAACTTAAATTGATTTGAATTGATTGATTTATCATATTCAAAATTGGAATCAGTTTTGTGAAGAATTCACACAACCAATAATTTCAAGAATTCACACAACCGAATATTATAAGAAGTTACGTATAATATTTCATTATTTCAAAAATTGGAATTAATCTGTCAAGAATAAAGAATTCCGACTATTCCGAGATTTTCTCGGGTCTGCGCTTGTAATAATAATAATTGGCAACCAATTCTTAAGGATATCAACCAATGATATGATATCAGCCAATCATTTTCTAACTCCCAAATCCAGCTCGGTACTGTAACCGAGTGGGCCGCCTTTGCTAGTAGAAATTATTCTAAACTAAGCCTGTTGTAAAATTGAAGAAAGGAAAAATTAGAGAAAAGTAAAGTTCACCACGGTTTCCAGCTCAGCCATTACGAGACGTTTCTGCGCAGGGTCAGCAGGACGACTCCCTCCCCCCTCCCATTTCTCACATTCATTCATGGTACATTCAGTTTTCTAACTGCTCGCGTGCCACCTATTACAATTTATTATAACAGTTCAATTTGTAAAACTGCTTTAAAAGTTAAAATTTTTTTTTTATGGTAAATTAATGCATCCGATACTATTATTCATGATGACATTTTTTTTAAATATTGTTATGTAACACAAGTAGGTACATGATAATTTTTCGGGAAGGAGTGTTTCGTGAAGTCGGCAACACCGGAAGTTTTCGCTGATTGGGCCGCGCAGTGGCCTGACCCAACAGCGGGCACCCGTTCCGTCCGCTCCCCGTTTTGCTCCCCCCTCGGTCCGCAGGGACCACGCGCCGACAGAAACAAGCCAGCCGTTGAGGTAAACAGCCGCGCTCTCACGCACGCCGTAGGCCGTTAAACCTAACATGTGATTTTACGTAGTCCAAATTTGTGAACGGGGAGAATGTATAGTTGGTCCCCCGTTCCGGAGTGGTATTCTACGCTGGAAGATGTCCAAATAACGTATGGAGTACGTGACGACATTGCCGCCCGACAACGCCGTGAGTTGCTTCCATTTTCCCCTTCATTGTGTCCATGTTAAATTACCTAGCACCTGCGCGTTAAACCCAGACTTGGAGAGAGAAATAGCTAGTATTCAGGTAGCCAATTTACCCTGATGTAATCCATGTAAAATGTAACCAATTTTAGAATACAATACACTGCTTTTGTTACCCCGAAACATTCTTTGTTTTGAGACGAGTCATGTGTGGAGTTTCCCAACTAACCATTTCTTGCTGCACACTCGCCCCCTGGGTGAAGAGAACCTGCTCTACCACCGAACGACTGAGCTAGACACCGGAACCAGGTTTGCTGTAACTTGGGGGGCCCTTTTTAGTTAACACTGGTTTCCCCGTGGGGCTCCTCTGTTTTTAGTTAACAATATAAAAGTATAATCTGTAGGTACGCGCTTTTAAAGCTTTCTTAGTCGTATTACTTAAAATTTGGGAGGACGGAATGGGTAAAAAATTTGGCAGGCGGGTATGCGTACCGCAGCCCCGGAAACCATTTATTGGATAACCAACACTCCTGCCATAGGTCATCCCAAGTAGTTCTCTACGTTTGGTGGCTTAGCAGGGGGGCCCGGGTTCATGGGGGTGAGGTTTGTTTAGGTCTTGTGTACCTTTTATATTTGAGTAATATAATATTTTAACCAAAAAACAATGTTAGTACACTGTAACTCATAAACTAAAAGACAAAACAACTGTAAAATACACTTTGAAAATAATCCGGAGGGTAGACAGGAAAAACAAGAAATAACCAACTGCTAAAAATACATATGAAAACAATAGTATCATATAAAAATGTAACAAAACCCGTAATAATAATAATATAATATTAGGCGTATTAGATTTGTCAAAGAATTTATATATAAAAATGCAAAAGTCGGTGATTTTAAATATATGTAGGATTACGAAAGATTTTTTAAATATTTATATTGAGGGATCAGTAGGATTTATCGGACCAGTTAGGATTTCATCAGAGCCGAACCCTCTGATATGAAAATAATCTGGAGTTGTTGAAATATTTTCCCATTATGTTTCTGGTGGATTGACGTATTGTTCTTGTATTGTTTTGTATTTATTATTCTTATATAGTGCACTTACATTGCGTGAATTTACTTTTGTTGTGTTTGATTTAGTTAGGATGGCAGAGCTGCATTTTAGTATTTTAGCGATTTGAACCTTCTGTTTGCAAAACAACTAGGTGAATTTGGTTGCTAGCATGGATGCTTGGAGGGTTGTTAGGTCTGATGAACATACTTAACCTTCCCCATATTAACCATACAAAACTTCCGTGTGCACCGAACCGGGGGATCGGATGTCCCCGCTCGTATTTGTACAAATCGCAAACATAGTGTGTTTTAAGTGAAGTCTTGTTGACCGTCTGGCCTGTGACGGAATGTGACCGGAGCTAATAGATACTGAAGCTGTATTATTTTAAAATAAAAATAAATTAAGCTGTATTATTTTTAAATAAAAATAAATTAAGCTGTATTATTTTTAACTAAAAATAAATTAAGCTGTATTATTTTTAAATAAAAATAAATTAAGCTGTATTATTTTTAAATAAAAATAATTTGTGAACAATTGCACTTTTAACTGTTCTTTATTTTTCACTTAAACTTACAAGTATTTCGATAAATTTAAAAAGTAAGTATTGTTAACATAACAACGATGATTTCTTTGCATAGATAGGTAACTTTTACAAATATTCTTTAAAAAAATTATTTCACATTCAGAGATTTCAGCTTGTCTGTATACTTTTGAACTTGTCAAATGAAAAAAAATATATATATTTATGAAACTTATATTCTTAGACCAGAAAGCCCCAAAAAAGTGTTATGAATATGCATATTGTTACGTTCAATAAAAAAAAACACGCATATAAATATGAGAAGCGTAATTTTCAATTCATGTAATCTTTGAAAAAAGCTAGTCCCCTTTTAAATATGCAATCTTGTACTCGGGTAGTAAAAAAGAATAAAGAATTATTGACTTTTAAAGTATTGTTAAGACTAGTTTAATTTGAACTAAATTATGTCAGGGCGTCATTGGTTCTCTGCAATATTAAACATTTATGACTTATTTTGTTTTATTATCGGTGTGGGTAGCTTGGGTTGTAGCTTCGGATGGGATTATTACATTCTGGGGGATAGTTAGCATTGCATTGGGTTTACTGAATCCTACGGGTTTTTTTTTAAATTGTTTTTATGACATCTTTTGTTCTTGTTTGTCTCTTAATGGATTCAATTTTTATTCTATGGGAAAGTCTTTTCCCTATCATACTTCTTTCCATGGAGTTTTAGCAAGTTTCGAGTTTTTTTTTTTTGTATTTCTTGGGCATTAACTATGAAACAATTTCTAGAAAATTTGTTTTGAAGAGTTTTAATTTTCAATGTACATTTGTTACTTATATTTTAAATTGAACATGAACTTTGTTTACGAAATAATAACTACTCCGAGTTTGCTAACCATCTAATAGAGTCAGGTCATAACTTTAAAAAAGAAAACACTAAGTTTAAACATTGCAATGTAAATTCATATTTTAATTTGTGCGCTTTAGAAACTTTAGAAATTAACAAAAAAATTAAATCTAAAATGAATTTGGTTAATAAAATAATAGCACCATGTAAATCACCTTTACTTACGATGTTTCCAAGTAACGTTGACTCCTCCCACCTTTCTCCCACTCCTTGAAAATCTCCCCTCCCACTACCCCCACCTAATTAATTTTTGTACTTGTATAGAATTTTTAAGTTAGTTTTAAGTTTGCTCGTGAATGACACGGAGGTGTCGAAACCGGTCGCAGAAAATTTAAAATTTAAGTAACAAATGTACATTGAAAATTAAAACTCTTCAAAACAAAATTTCGAGTTTCTTATTAAAAAAGCTAAAGTGGAAGTGGTCAGGCCACACAATCAGAGGAAGTGAAAAATGGTCAAAATTAGTGAAGAATTGGTTCACAAGTGACAAGAAGAGAAAACGAGGTAGATCATTTAGACGGTTGGTTGACGACATCAAAGCCATAGCAGGTGGTACATGGACAAGGGTAGCTAATGATAGAGAGAAATGGCGACAGTTGGAGGAGGCCTTTGTCAACTAGTGACATACAGACAGGGAGTCGATGCATGATAAGTGTTATAAATAATATATAAATATAATGTAATGTAATTTACTGTCTGAATAAAGGCTATTATACGGTGCTCCAGATTTTATATCCGGGTTAAATCTTTCCCAAATGAAATACTAAACCCTTCCACACACATTTCCACAAATGATTATCTAGTAAATTCACGCAATGTAAGTGCACTATTGGGGGTCAATGACTGGAAAGGCCACGGTGGAACATTTTCCTGCTGGGGGATGTGGGCCTATAAAATACCGTGAAACGCCATCTTGCAATAACATCAGCAACATTTCCAGTAAGTCCTACTCCTTAGCGTCCTAGAGTGGTCATTATGATCCCGCGAGTACCGGGCAATATGACCACTGACCCTAACATCGTGGTCGTAGCAGATAAGGAGAGGGCGAATGGCGAGTTTCCGGCGCCATAAAACCGGATCAGCTCAGCTAAGGGAAGGTAACCCCTACAGAAAAATCCCTGGAGAAGGCAACGGGAAACCACTCCAGTATCTTTTCCCAGCAAATCACTATGGAGAGAAACCAACCAATGGCCCCGAGTCCCGGGCGGCCCTTAAATGGGCCAGGGGTGCGAAGAATCTCCCGGCTCAAAATAGTGAATTCAAAGATAAGATTAGGAACATGGAATGTTAGAAGTTTATACAGCGGTAAATTGGATAATACGATACAGGAAATGGAAAGATTAAAAGTGGATATTCTTGGAATTAGTGAACTGAGATGGACTGGCAGCGGCATACACCAACATGAGAAGGGAAATCTATACTACTCAGGAAGTGACCCACAGGACAAAAATTGTCGGAACGGAGTTGCTATATTTGTCATGGAGAAGTATGTAAAATTTGTTAAGAATTTTGTACCCATCTCGGACAGAATAATATTATTACAATTACACTGTCAACCCATCAACATTAATATTATTCAAGTGTATGCACCAACAGCGGAAGTGAGATATGATGGTGATGTGGAATCTTTTTATGACTCACTAGCCAGTACATTGCAAAGTTTGAAAGGAGGAGAAGTCAATTTTGTCATTGGAGACTTAAATGCCAAAATTGGTGAAGGTCGCTGCTCCCATATAGTTGGTGGATATGGCTTAGGCATAAGCAATCAAAGAGGTGATAGAATGTATGAATTCTGCCAGGATAAAAATATGGTTGTATTAAATACTTGGTTTAAACTCCCGAAAAGAAGGTTTTATACATGGAGATCACCTCAGGATGGAACAATCTATGATATTGCCAGGATCCAAATTGACTATGTGTTAGTAGACCATAGATTCAGGAACTCTGTAAAGAGAGTCACCACGTACCCTGGTGCGGACATTGGTTCTGACCATGTTTTGTTAACTGCCGATATTGTTTTATGCTTAAAACAAATAAAAAAGCCCAAAAACAAAATTAAAATGGATATCTCGAAACTCCAAGAAGAAGTGGTCAGAAATAGGGTAATCTCAGACTTTGAACAATAATATTAGACTACTCCCTCGTGATCCATCGATAGAAATACAAACACAGTGGGATAACCTGAAGTCAGTTATATGTGAAACCAGTGATACATATTTGAAAGCTGATAAGCAAATTAGAAAAAAGAATTGTATGACTGACCACATTTTGAACTTAATGGATGAGAGACGTAAACACAAACATAATGAGACACAATATAAAAACTTACAAAGAACGATTAGATGTGAAATTAAAAAAGCCAAAGAAGAATGGATGAAGTCACAGTGTGAAGAACTAGAGTCGTACAGTCGTAGTCATAATGCATTTAAACTTCACAAAAAATTGAAGGAAATTACAGGCACTTCTAGAAGAATTACTCCATCATGTTTAGTTGACGATTCCAATAAATTGATATTGGATGAAAAAGATATTTTACAAATGTGGGAAAAGTATATTCATGATACATTCAAAGATATTAGACCTGACATTAATATTCCTAACGATCAATTGCATAGACCATCGATTTTAAAATCAGAAATTCTTCATGCGATAAAGACTTCAGAACATAGAAAAGCGTGTGGACCAGATGATATTCCAGTTGAGGTGTTGAAGCTCTTTGATAATGAAAATGTTGACTACCTGTTGAGGTTATTTAACTCTATATATGACACAGGGAATATACCCCAAGATTGGCTAAAATCCACCTTCGTGACATTACCTAAAAAACAATACCCTAAGAAATGCAGTGACTATCGATTAATAAGCTTGATGAGTCATGTCCTTAAATTATTCCTTAAAATAATACATGCCAGAATACGCGATAAGTGCGAGCAGGACTTGGATGACACTCAGTTTGGCTTCAGAAATGCGTTCGGTACGCGTGAAGCATTATTTCATTAAAAACCTGTATTGGTTCCAAACAGCAGAAATAAGACATGGGAATGAGAGATCTAATGCAATCGCCATTCAGCGTGAAGTACGACAAGGCTGTATCCTGTCGCCACTATTATTTAATCTTTATTCCAACTATGTCTTCAAAAGAGCCCTAAGTAATACCCAGAAGGGTCTCAAGATCAACGGAGTTGTCATTAATAACATAAGATATGCAGATGATACTACTATATTTTATTGTTTATTACTGCTGTATACCTAGAATAACACAACTTATATCCGATATTGTACCTAATATCTAAGTAACTCCCCCAATATGTACCATTATTGTTATTTATTATTGAATCCACTAATGTGAAATTATGTACACGCAACCTGCCAAGTTGACTGTCCTAAAACGGGAAACCTTCCTAGTTGGGCAGTCAAAGCTTCCTTTTATATTGTTATTTCTTGTATGTAATAAATGTAATAAATGTAATAATAAATAAATAAATAAATAAATACTGTATTACTAGCTGACAGTATCAGTGACCTCCAAGACCTATTAGATCTTGTTAATAATGCTGGTGAGCAACTGGGCCTAACAATCAACGTCAATAAAACTAAATGGATGACTTTTGGACGACTAGATCACTCTGGATCAATGATTCAGTTAAATGGTTGTAATGTCGAAAAGGTGGAGAGATTTAGATACCTCGGCAGTATCCTCACGGAGACTCTTGATCCAGATATAGAGATTAGGTGTAGAATTGAAGCAGCAAGAACTGCATTCATAAAAATGAAATCCCTCTTCTGCAATGACAATATAAGCTTAAAACTAAGGCAGAGAATGCTAAAATGTTATGTGTGGTCGGTATTGCTGTATGGTTGTGAAACATGGACCTTGAAAATAAATACCATGAACAGGTTAGAGGCTTTCGAAATGTGACTTCACCGGAGAATGCTCAAGGTCCCATGGACCGACATGATCACCAACATAGAAATTCTCAGGCGGGCTAGAGCAGATAGGGAACTGCTTACATTAATTAAAATCAAGAAAATTTCATATCTGGGTCATATACTTCGAGGGGAGAAGTATCACTTGCTCCATTTAATATTGAAAGGCAAGATAGAGGGTCGCCGAGGGCCTGGTAGGAGACAAATGTCTTGGCTGCGAAATATACGAGAGTGGACCGGCATTAGAAGTGTGGAGGAGCTATTCCGGGCAGCGCAAGACAGAGAGTTTTCAAGAGTGATCGCCAACGTCGGGGGGGCCTGATAAGGCACATAAAGAAGAAGTGCACTATATAAGTATAATAAATACAAAACAATACAAGAACAATACGTCAATCCACCAGAAACATAATGGGAAAATATTTCAACAACTCCAGATATTTTCATATCAGAGGGTTCGGCTCTGATGAAATCCTAACTGGTCCGATAAATCCTACTGATCCCTCAATATAAATATTTAAAAAATCTTTCGTAATCCTACATGTATTTAAAATGACAGACTTTTGCATTTTTATATATAAATTCTTTGACAAATCTAATACGCCTAATATTATATTATTATTATTACGGGTTTTGTTACATTTTTATATGATACTATTGTTTTCATATGTATTTTTAGCAGTTGGTTATTTCTTGTTTTTCCTGTCTACCCTCCGGATTATTTTCAAAGTGTATTTTACAGTTGTTTTGTCTTTTAGTTTATGAGTTACAGTGTACTAACATTGTTTTTGGTTAAAATATTTTATTATTCAAATATAAAAGGTACACAAGACCTAAACAAACCTCACCCCCATGAACCCGGGCCCCCCTGCTAAGCCACCAAACGTAGAGAACTACTTGGGGTGACCTATGGCAGGAGTGTTGGTTATCCAATAAATGGTTTCCGGGGCTGCGGTACGCATACCCGCCTGCCAAATTTTTTACCCATTCCGTCCTCCCAAATTTTAAGTAATACGACTAAGAAAGCTTTAAAAGTGCGTACCTACAGATTATACTTTTATATTAAAAAAAACGTCATCATGAATAATAGTATCGGATGCGTTTATTTACCATAAAAAAATTTTTTAAACTTTTAAAGCAGTTTTACAAATTAAACTATTATAATAAATTGTAATAGGTGGCACGCGAGCAGTTAGAAAACGGAAGGTACCATGAATGAATGTGAGAAATGGGAGGGGGGAGGGTGTGGGGAAGGGAAGGAGGGTGGGGTGGAGGGGTTGGGGGATTGAGAGGGGAGGGGTGTAGGAGTGGGGAGGGGTAGGGCTTGGGGAGGGGTGGGGGAAGGGGATAACGGGAAGGGGAGGGGAAGTGGAGTGGGAGAGGGAAGGTGGAAGTGAACTCGGAAGGGAAGGATGAAAGTGAACTGGACGAATGGGAAAGGACGCGCAGGTAGAAACAATTTCTTTATTAAATGGCATAGCAACACATGCCGGGTACCAGCTAGTATAATAATAAACGTTTAACAACTTCAGAACCTAAACACGTCTTTTCTACAAAAAGGTTGAAACTGACCGAGACCGTTGAAAGATAATTGCAGCATAGGTATAACTGGCGAAAAGTCCAAACAGAATAACTGTCTCGCTCCTTCACATCTGTATTATGGGCAGTATTGCCAACGTAGGCGATTTTTCGCCATTTAGGCTACTCGGAAAGAGAAACGGCGACGAAAAAAATTAAAAGTCGACTGGTCGCCTATTAGGCTACTTCAGAAACAAGTTATTTAAATCAGCCGAATAGCAAATAATTAAGAAAAAAAAACAATATTTCACGCAAATGTAAATAAACTTTCAACCAAGCAATATTTTTTTTTATCTCAGAACCACCTCAGAAAGGTCATTAAAAGCTATGAAAAAATAATTTAAAAATAGTCGGTAACCCTAACCTAACTTAACCTATTAACAATTTTTTATATTTTTTATCATCACTTTTAATGACCTTTCTGAGGTGGTTCTGAGTTGGTTTCATTCTGATTTGGCCGGTCACCAAACTACCACACACACAGATGTACATTTTTTTTACCAGCGCCCTGGTAGAAAAGCAACTCCGGTGGATCTTGCGCCAGTTCCGCCAGCACCCACTAGCACAGCAACTATATCTAATACTACTGACGACGGCGAAGGTCTTGTTGATGCCTTATTATTGCTAGCAGAAGATGAATCAGAATCATCTTTATTTTGTTTATTTATTTTTTTTAATTTTGTTTTTAAAATGCTGTATTACTTTACATTATTTTAAGATATATTACGTTGTTTTATATTAAGCTTAGGTCTATTTATCAAAACATTATAAATATGTTTTGAATAAATTGATCAAAATTACATTTTATTTTATTCATATTAATATTTTGGCGTTTGGGCTACTTTAGGCTACTCAATGTATGAGAAACGGCGATATTAGGCCAAGCGCTGTTGGCAACACTGATTATGGGCTATCCTGGGTGGATAACCGGGTGTGTTAGACGGAAAACAAAAACCAGACTCAATAAATTAAAATAATAATTAATAGGCATCGAAGATATTTGGCGACTTACCAGAAGAAATAAAATTGGAAGTGAGCAGAAAGGCATTTAAAATTAAATTGCGAAGATATGTGATTGATTTGGTATAAATGTGTTATTTTAAGTGTAGGTATGTATTATATAAGGATTGTATTAGGACATAGATAACTATGTACCAATTTAAAATACCGCAATAAACAATAAATTATTTATCATTTACGAAGATTGAAATATGTACTACTTATTATTATCTAACTGAAACAAAGTGATTTTTCCTAAAATTGCATATTTTCCGTCGTAATTAATAACATAGCGGTCCTTGAAAAATAACATTTCAAATTTTTAAAGTTGACAAAATAAACACAAGATTTTCCAATTCCGGTTACTGAATTACTTTCTGCTATCTATTATTAACCAAGTACATTTTTTTAAAAGTATGTATTGAGCGTGGACTCAATAGGGAAATATTTACCAAAAATTGTTGGTATTTTCTCAAGGATTACAAAAAATATGAATGAAATGGTATGATTAATTATCGAGATATGTAAAAAAGGTGGACCTTGGGGATCTTGTAGTCCCCTTTCCGGGCTGGGTGGGTTAAAATGTCTGACTTATGGCAACGTTAACAGTCGCTGACTTTTACAATCTTTCAGCCACACCCTAAATATAAAACATTCAAATTCAAATAGAATCAGTTTGAGCTTACCTTCAAATGTATTTTTCTCCAAATGTGCGGTATATATTTATTATTAGGTGCTAAGTTTGCCTTTCAGTGTTAGATTTTTTCTCCTTCTTGTGGTTTAAACACAAAAAAAAAAACAAACTATTTGCTTCTTTTAAATCCAATCGCAGTGCCTTCTCAACTCAAAACTGACCATAAATATTAAATATACCAAACAACCAATTATGCAATCCGCACCCATCTGACAAGACCACTCAGCTGTCAACTGTTTTTTCCATAGAAATTCAAAGTTTTCCCATTGGTTGATGATAAAATGACGTCACACATTCATGGATATTTTCCATCTTTTGACTCAGTTCACCCCCTGCTTTACAAGTTCCTTTAATCCGGGAACCCCATCATCAGCTCACATCTTCTGTTTATATGGGTGTGTTCTATAGTACTTTTTCATCCCGCCAGAGTTCTCTCAGTCGGGAGCATTATTTGTGACGGTGGCTGACAACCTTTTTACCGACATGACCACTTTACCAGACTTGCCTTTAAATATAAACTTTCAAAGTCTTTGGGGTACCGCAAGGAAGCACATCGGGACCTCTTCTATTTATAATCTACATAAATTAGTTATGCGACCTAAAAGTAGGCGGAAAAATTATTACCTAAATTCGCTCACGATACGGTAGCTATATTTGAAGGAGACGACTGGACTCAAACACATAAACATGCTGAAAGTGGAATCAATGCGATAAAACAATGGCTTGACAAAAAATAACGTACATTAAATATAGCTAAAACTAAATACATAAGATTCAGCTCAACTATAATAGGACAACCTAGTACATCATACACAATAAAAACACATAAGACTAACTGTAATTCCGACAATATTGATTCAAACTGCAACTGTGAAGCTTTGGAGAGTGTGAAAACATCAAATATCTAGGCGTTATTATAGACAATCATCTTAAGTGGAAATTTCACATCGACAACCTTTCAATAAGGGTAAGAAGATTGATTCACGTATTCTTTGTATTACGAAACATAATCAAACAACAAGACCTAAGAAAAATATATTTCGGATTATGCAACCCCATCTTAACGTATGGTTGTATTGGTTGGGGAGCTTCAGGTAGAACAATTTTAGATCCATTAGTGAAGGCCCAGAAATCCATAATTAGAGTCATTATGCGTAAACCCTATAGGTTTTCTAGCGATCAGCTCTACAAAAAAATTTATGTACTTGATGTTCGTCAAAACTATATAAAAAAGGTTATTATCCACGTGTACATAAAAATGTAGAAAATCTTAAACAAATTGACCATAAATATATGTATAACAAGAAGTCACACCAGAAAGGATCTCGTGGTCCCAGTGAGCAATACGGCAAAGTTTCAAAAGACATATACATATCTAGGACCGAAATTGTATAATAAAATCCCCCCAGAATGAAATATTAAAACATGTAAAATGGCATGCATCGGTATAATAATAACTAAATGGATGATTGACTTAAGTAGGATTGAGTCTGAAAAATTATTAAATAATGTCACTTAAAACTTAAAATTATACATGGTTAACTATTAATGGCACAATCAGTAAAAACTTAGTATAGTATATTTAAACTTAGTATATGTATATTTAATCTACAAAAAAAATAAATATATATATATATATTTTTAAACTTTTTACAGAATACATTTTTGGCATTTTTCACCAGCATTTGGTTCCTTATGCGTCGATGACACAGGGCGAGTTTACAAGCTACTATCTCGGAAATTCACTATCTGTTAGTAAACTCGCTCAGTGTCATCGTGTTACTTGCTAACTAGCAGATTGTTGACAATCCACGGAAAAAGTTGAAAGGTCCTCAACTTTACACGCTACAAGCCGACTCGTGATTGGTTCATTTGCGTTTCCAATATGGCTGCCAAAAACCAGCTGATTTCGACTGTCAACTGTCTGAAGGATTAGTTCACGTTATTTCCGCTATTGGCGCTAGCAGCTACGTGCGAGTCCAATTTCCTACAAAAATGTCTCGAGCTACTGAGCGAGTGGACAGTTTTGTATGTCATCATGACAATCTCACTCGCCGATTCACCCGCTTTTAAATTTAGTAGATAGTAGCTTGTAAACTCGCCGTGTGTCATCGAGGCTTTAGAACAGGCAATCTGCCTAGCTAGGAACTAATAACGTACAAGACATAATAACACTTGTACACATTTTAAAATCTACAGTTATTTGAAATATTATTATTATGTAATTTTGCTGTATAAATGTAACTAATGTAATAAAATAAAAATAAATAAATAAAATATTAGATGAAAGTAATTTAACTCTAACTTTTGTTGCTTCTATATACAGCTTGTGTTGTTATGTTAAAATGAAAAACAACCCATGTATAAAATATATGTATAGTTTAAAATTGGTTGTACATTCCAAAGAAATTTATTTATTTTTAGAATTGTTTTTTTAGAGATGTGGAACTTTAAAATGAAGTAAGACACATAAATTTTGTGGTCTTTGCCATTGTATGGACTTTATTGCATAATATAACATATGTATGCATTTATTGTAATTAATTATATTTAGTGTTTAAATATGACTTGTGGCAAATTAATGGATTCAATTTTTGAACACTTTTTTGAGCAGCTGGGGCCATACGTCTGCAATAATGCGGCGAATGTTATCTTCCGAGTCATTCATTCTATCTTGTTCTGGAGTAAAAAAAAATCCACAAGCCATTATTGAGACACCATTACATCCGCAAAAATCATATGGGCTGTAGAATCACTTGTTTATATTTTTTTCATAAAATGCCGGCCAGAACGTTACATTCAATTGAGAGCGCTATAGATCCATGATTACTTACATTTTCGTTCCCCAGTTGAATGGATGATAATGTGGAAGAGCTTTGATTTCAACTAGATGCCACACAGCGCACGCCACAATCAATTTTCTGAAGGAAACATTTGATGAGGACAATATATAATTTCGCGTAAAGGGTTTTGATTAATTTTTAAGTTTTTTGTTTTTTTTTAAGATAACTTCACGCAGGAGGCCTTGAGTAAAATAATTTCCCTCAGGACCTATATCAACTGATATGCTGTGTGGAGGGTCTTTTTGAGGAGAAGAAGGAATGAAGAGACACATGTTGTAGGAAGGAGGAAACACAGAGGCTGGCAAATCGTTCCATAGCCGAGCTGTTGAACATAAGAACGAGTCGAAGAAGCGACCCGTTCTCATGTGACTAATGTCAAACGTGTCATATGTTGGGCACGCGTTTGGCGTGCTTCCCGACTATGCACCGATGCCGAAGGGATCAATGACGCTTCTATTCTTTATTCTTTTCCTTTAAAAAACCAGCCGATAGGTAGTCATTTTATAACGACTACAATTTATTATACGGGCATGTGCCTAGTGTGGTAGTCGAAAAATTTCTAAAAACTGTTTAAAAGTTATGTTACGATAATTTTTTTTTGCGAATAATAATATTACTTCAATAACAATAACACTGTTTGGGATGCTCTATGTGTTTCATGTATTTTTTTTTTAAATGTACGTACCTTTAATGAAAGTTACTGATTAAATACATAGTAAACTGTAGAAATATAAACAATAAAGAGTCACTGTTTTTTTATTAGATTCAGTAGTCAAGTATAACCTCACATCTGAATATATACTTAGCACAATTTTGTTCAAAATCAGTGTAACTCGGAGGCCCGATAACGCATTATCTAAATTGTTATTATAAGTATAATAAAAGGCTTAATATGAAGTTTCCGTCTTGAGGCCAGCTGTGAACCAGTTTAGTCCTGATCGGTCGGCGGATGTAATGGCCTCTTATAATGTGTACGTGCCGCAGGTTGCCGACCAATAATCTATTAGCTGTCACGTCGAGTTACGATTTTTGACAGATAAGTCAAAAATATTTAATAAATAATACTAAAATTAGTAAATAACATTATCAGTATTATCACATTCGGATTACAAAAACCGCAGAGGCCGAGTTTGTTGTTTTTATTTTCTAGTTCCGGCGACCTTTTTTTCACTAGAAATAAGTAAGTATCATTGACATAATTCATCTAAGTATATAATCAGCTTTGTAGTAATTCATTATTCAAATTCATTCAAAAAGGCAGGCACCAGTAACAAGAGCATTGGGGAAGTTCTAATTCAATCAAACTTTGGTAATTTTTGGATAGGGCCTGACACGCTTATTATGAATAATTTTTAGAAAAAAACTTTAGATTCGCCTTAATTACTATAAGAGGAAACTTTCTGCATTCCGGGAGGCGGAAAATTATGCATTTTAATTTTCAATTGCGTAATTGGGCATGTAGAGCGAATGAACGAGGAAAGGAGTGTAAGGAGAATATATGATGCAAATGTGAATGGTAGAAGAAGTCGGGGACGCCCGAGGAAGACATGGCACGACCAAGTGAATCAGATACTTGAGTCGGGCCATGTGAAGAGTCGGAATAATAGAAGAGCATGTATGAGACGATGTATGAATGTGAACGAGGCCAAGAGTGTGTGCCAAGATCGAGTTGTGTGGCGGTCCGTCCTCTCTGCCTACCCCTGCGGGGAAACGGCGTGATGGTTAGTTAGTTAGTTAGTCACTTCGCGAACCGACCGGCGACTGTCAGCGGCCATTGGGTACGTCACTGTTATGTTGGTATCCCTGATGCACTAACAAGATCTAAATACGACCGTAGCCATCTTCGTGGGATACAAAAAGAGGTGCGGAATTATGAAAACACAACAGAATTATAATGTTAACAAACCTCTATTCGTATATATTTATTATTACCATAAAATAACGATTAGCTAGAAGTTACGTAAAATAAAAATAAAATATGCGCATTAGGTAAACACTACTTTAACGAAATTCTGAAAATAAAATGAATAAAGGCCTTTAGGCAAGTTTTTTTACATTGAACATTTTATTTTCAATGTAAAAATAAAATTTTCAATGTAATTTATTTTTTTTCAATGTAATTTATTTTTTTAAATTACAAATAATGGTAAATATGCATTTAGTCCACCTCAAGGATAATACGGAACTTTGAGGTTAAACTACGAAAGCTGCATGTCATCGTAATTTTAAAAAATATCCCAGGTTTTGAATGGTTTAAACAATCAGGGTTTGTCTAGCGGGTTTGTGTAATTATGATTGATTGTTAGTGAAATAAAAACAAAATTAAAATGTTAAATGCATATTTTTTGCATGTTTTTTGCCTCCCGTGACATAAATACCTACTCACTTTTCGTGATAATAAAGCTAAGTCTAACTGTCTGAATAAAAAATATTCCGTTTTAGAGTATTGTTTATTATTATTATTTCTATTCTTCAATTATAATGCGACGAATACCAACACCTCCAACTATAATGACGATGAAATCCTAGACTCTGAAGTGATTCTGATTAGAGGTTCGTTTATCTACATTATTAATTCTGTTTTTCATAATTCCGCGCCTCTTTGTGTATCCACGAAGATGGCTACGGTCGTATTTAGCTCTTGTTAATGCATCAGTGATACCAACATAACAGTGACGTACCAATGGCCGCTGACAGTCGCCGACCGGTTCGCGAAGTGAATTTTGGATTTACGCAATTAAAAATTAAAATGCATAATATTCCGCCTCCCGGAATGCAATAAGTTTTCTTTTATAGTAATTAAGGCGAATATAAAGTTTTTTTCTAAAAATTATTCGTAATAAGCGTGTCAGGCCCTATCCAAAATTTACCCAAACTTTATAGTGCCCCCAATGTGATTTTTCACAATAACGGTGTTATAAAATTTATCCAGTTTTATAACAGCCACAATTCTTTCAAATTTGTATCTTCCCCAGTCACCTAAACCACTGTCCAGATTGTTGGAAGTATGCAATTGTTTAGTTGTAGAAGAGACGGGGGATCGCTCCGATTCTTCCATAGCCATCGCTTCCATACTCTCCAAGGTATTGGAAAGGGTGATTAATAACAAGCTACTCACATAACATCTCAAGTGATTGGCAATATGGACTTGGTCATAACCTGATCATGTGGAGTTCTGCTCGGCTACGTGATGCATGATGCAAGCCTACTTTCCGGTTCCAACCTTGGAGACCGACACTCTTAAAACGGTCCAGGGATCTTACCGCTCAATTCAGAACACTTGCTACTGAGCCGTTTCGGTAAGTGGGAAAATTTACAAAACTTGGAATTACTAACTTTCAAACACTTTTATATTATCATTACATAGTATAAAGGATTTTCATGCGGTTTTCACCAATAGATAGAGTGATTCAAGAGGAAGATTTTATGTATAACACATGCTTTTTGTAGTAGAGAAAAGCCGAGAAATTAAAATATTCAATTCAGGCAGCGGGCAGCTGGCAAGTGGGTGGTGTAGATTTTATAAAGGTTGTGTAATGGCGTTGTGTTTCGTTAGTCATAGCAACGTTTGGCCGGGTCTGCTAGTTTCTAATTAAATTAAATTTTCCAACTTTTCAAAGGAAAAAAAATCCTAACGTCACATAGCTAAATTAAAAACATAGAGATTAAGCAGATAAAAAACCGCGGTAGGTATATATTATTATTTTGAACTTTAAATTGGCTTTAAATATTAGAATAACTGTTTTACTCAATAAATGGATGTGATGGCACTCTGTCCACCATTTTAAAGGAACATAATTTATTTACGGAATTATTTTTCCAAAGTATCTCTAACTTTTAGTGTCTGGATGTAAATAGTAGTATAGGTATCACAACCAAAGTTGAACCCAAAACAGTATTTACTCACACAGATGTTTGAAACATGTTTGAAACTCAACTATGGTATTCTTTTATTTTTATATATGAATACTGCACAAGAGTCCCAACTGCTCCCATCTGAAGCCAGTGAGACTATGGCATCCCCAATTGCGGTATGTTGTGAGCAGGGCTGGCAATATTTGAATTACTTGTAATAGAGAAGTCCAGTCCAATTTTTTTATTTTTTTTTATGAATAAAATGATCTTCTAACTTAAATAACTGCATATTTTTTTTTTGAGTTAGTTTTAACAGTTAAAATAATTATCAAAGTTTTAATTTTTCAAGGTCCCTCGAAAAACATCGTATCTATTATGCATTTTGTGACGTCATCAATACGTCATCTACTAAATAACGATAAACTTATTTTATGATTTTTATGTTGGTCACCTTGAATCTCACATAGATTTGCGCAGGCGCCGCCGGCCATCTTGCTTATTATTAACGCGTTGATTGGTCTATTTATGGTGTATGGCGCAATGGCGTCTATGGCGACGGCAAGATCAGAAGCTTCGCAAAAATGACATGATGAATTTTACTTGCAGTTTTATGTTTTTTAAGATAATTTTCGTTTAAATGATCAATTCACTGTGATATTAGTGTAATTCAGCATAAGTACCAATGTTGCGTTACTTTTTTTTCAGTTTTTTAGTCCTTTAAATAGTGTTTTGCTGGTGATTTATTTTCGTTGTACGATAGGTTTAAGGTTACATCTGAAATTTTTTTTAATGACTTTTCCGCGTGAATTTAATAAAACTTCCATAAAAGTAATATTATTTAATAATGTAAAAGACTAATGCATGTGTAAATAAATACAAAATACAGAAATCAACGCATTAACACCGAATCCAAGATGTCATATTTTTTCAGTTATTTTTTCTTAATCATTAAAATATTTTTTTATCCTTTTTAATTGTATGAACGAGATAAAAAGTGAAGTGACAGTTTTATTCCAAATTCATAAAGTAAGAGGACTGTATTTTTTAAATTTTGAATTTTCCTTAATTTTTCGACCATTTAATAGATTATGTTTACAGTCAGCTGTTTTTTTTTTAATTTTTTCTTTTTGAAACTTAAAATACTGCAATTTTCAAAAACGATCGTATATGTTAGATACAAAAATCTAAAAGGCAATTCCCCCGCCAGTGCCCGATGTTTAACTGTTTGATGTGAATTAACTGTTTGCCTTACCGCGAAAACCGGGATGAAGTCAGAGAGAGAGAATTGAGTTTTATAGTATAGGAATACTCCCGTGTTCAATTGTTCTAACATTGTAATTTGTGATGTTTTGCCGCCTTGTTCTGAAGAATAAATGAAGTGAAAGAAATCTCTCTCTTCTTATTTTGCTGGCAAATTAACCTAAAACAATCTAGGCATCCCTACGATGCATGGTAAATCTCAGCTGAGGCCGGATCCACGCCCTGAACATCATGCACCTGCCGAAATGAGCTAGTTGCAGGTAGGTACTTGTTGGCTTCCACTGTGAAGCGCGGGGCCCCCCCACAGTTGCAGTTCACCCCATGTTTAACCCCGGCGCCTCTGGAAGCCAATGCCTAACATTAGTATTTCGATTACCTGATGCTGAGGTATTTTGTAATTTGTATTTGAAATACTTATGGCTTCAAAATACATTTGGCGATCATAATAGTTATAATGAAAAATAAACTGACATAGATAATACATAGACTAAAAACACTAGAATCCAGAGCAATACATTTAGAGTTGGCAACACGTCCTGTGCTGTAATAGCAATGTTATTGTACATTTTCTTTTATATTATATTATTTAATTTGGGAGGCGGGAATGGGTACCGCCGCCCCGGGAACCTTTATTGGATAACCAACACCTCTGCCATAGGTCACCCCAAGTGGTTCGCTACGTTTGGTGACTAAGCAGGGGTGCCCGGGTTCATAGGGTGAGGTTTGTGTAGGTCTTGAAGGCGGATGACCAGGACACACTGAACCCCAGATTCCTACCCACCCCTTAAACCCTTTTCCTTCCCAGAACTCTCCTTTCCTTCCTTTCCTTAAAAAACCCTCCACACAGCATCCACAAAGATGAAATAGGCCCTGAGGGAAATTATTTTCCTCAGGGCCTTTTGTGTGGAGCTCATGTAAAAAAAAAAAAATACTTGTCATTTTTTTTTACATGAGCTCCACACAGGAGACCCTGTGGAAAATAATTTCCCTCAGGACCTATGTCATCTTTAGGGATGCTGTTTGGAGGGTTTTTTAAGGAAAGGAAGGAGATGAGAGTTCTGGGAAGGAAAAGGGTTTAAGGGGTGGGTAGGAATCTGGGGTTCAGTGTGTCCTGGTCATACACCTCCAATTAGACAAATCTCACCCCATGATCCCAAATCATTGCTTTGTATTGTACATTTTTGTGTCATAGTATTAGATCAAGCTCTTAATTTATAGTATTAGATCAAGGAATAATTTTACTGATTACTAGATTATTTTAAAGTTAATTACAGTAAAGCGCACTTGAAGTGAAATAACACGATACTGCGCTCGAAAAACGTCACGTTATTATAATAATAATTATTATTATCTAACACCTGGGTCCTATGCCACAAAACTTTACAAGTGGAGCGGAGATGAGATGTGTCTTCTGAGCAATAATATTGGCCAATTTTTGCACATCTCTGTTTCACTCTGCTCAGCTTTGCTTCTATGGAAACGCACCCTTAGATAAGGGCACTTACGACAATTTATTGCAACCAAAGTTTCTACCAAAACCAAGGGTATTTTGTATTTTATAATTTGTATTTTGTATTTGAATTAAAAAAATTGTTAAAATACTGTATTTTGTATTTTAAATACATACAAAAAAGTATTTTGTAATTTGTATTTTAATTACAGCAAAGAATGTATTTTGCCCAGCCCTGGTTGTGAGGCTGAAGGTAGTATCGCCTTGCAATGCAGTTGGAGGGATGGATTCATACGTCCGTCACTCCTAGACACATTGACCCCCAGATTCCTACCCACCCCTCATACCCTTTTCCTTTCCATAACTTCCTTTTTTTATTTCCCTAAAAAGACCCTCCACATAGCATCCCCAAAGATGACATAGACCCTGAGGGAAATTATTTTCCTCGGGTGCCTCCTGTGTGGAGCTAATGTAAAAAAAAAAACGCTTGGCATCACTGAAGTGGAAGTGAAGACCAATAAGCACCAATAAGTTTTTCAAGTTTGTGTTGCTTGGGTCAACTTAAACTGCACAATCTATAGGTAGGTACCATGAATTTGGGTCAAAGTGACGGAGAGATAAATAATAAGACTTTCTTAAATACAATTTTAATTATTACGCTAGAAATGATATTATTATAATAAAAAAGCATGTTCAGTACTGAATGAGATAGTGTGTGTAGAGTGGATTTGATATGTGTGAAGATTGACTGACGAAGGACCTTGATTTTTGTGTTACTGTTACTGCTTGAAATGAGAAAAAACATATGCTGCATAGAAAGGAAAGGACTCACCGAACAGGATAAAGAACTTGTATGCTGGCAATTTTGTCTGCTTTCTCCCCATCCAATAGGCACAGAAACAGCAATAGGCGTGCGTTTCGTTTATTTATAAATATAACACGGCGGAATTATGTTAATGTCGATTTACAGGTAGCGGGAGCACAGTGGCTATAGGGTATGTATGTTGCGGCGCGGGCGGTTAATTGCAGACTGGTGCACGTGGTGAAGGTAGTTAAAAGGTGCGGATTTGGAGCAAGGTAGGATAGGATTTGCAACAATATTAATACCAATCCCAAGCAGTAACAGTATGTATGCGTGCTATGTAGGTATGTGTATGTGTAGGTATGTGTATTGGCGTAACCAAGTACAAAAATTCATTGCAAATGCCAAAAATATAGGTTACTTGTTGTCTTGGCCACCTCACTGTAACCATATTATAGTCATGGCACCTTTCTGTGACTGTGGGTCAGAGGATACTCTGGACTCTGGACCACTCATTCTTTGAGTGTCCTATCCATACTCATTTTCCAAGCATCTTGTATTGATTGGTAAAACTTAAAATTGAACTCCCCACCAGTACGCCCTGCCTCCCAAGTCTTTAACTTCCTCAATTATTAATCTTAATATAAAAATGAATGTTTCTTTGTTTGTCCCTTACGCGTTCCTAAACCATTCATCCAATTGCCATGAAACTTTAATAATTTGTTGTGCTCGAGCCCGTGATGGTTTTTGTATATCATGATGAATGACAGTAGTAGCTTTGACATTATGAAATTATTTGCTATACCATTCATCTGATTGCAATGAAACTTTGGCGAGTTGTTGTGAGCACGAAGATTTCTATAAATTTGTATTATATTGGGGAATCTGGGAGGGGAGAACGAAGGTGGGAGGGGAGTTCTCGGGATGTAGGGTGTGGGAAGGGGAATGCGGAGGGTGGGGAAAATTTGCAAAATACTTCTAATGCAAACTTCTCACACACTGCTGCGAGTTGTGTGTATAAATAGTTTGGCGGCAGGGGGAGGGAATCCGAGAAGGGGGATAGGGGACGAGGAAGAGGGGAAGGCGGGTAAGGTGAAAGGAGAATGCAAGAGGAGAAGGGGACGCTGGAGAGGAACGGCGGTGAGAATGGGGAAGCTTGGGAGAGGAACGGGGGCGGGAATGGGGAAGCTTGGGAGAGGAACGGGGGCGGGAATGGGGAAGCTTGGGAAAGGAAGAGCAGGGAAGGGGTGATGAACGAGAGAGAGACAGAGGGGGAGGGATTGCAGGAGAGCGGTAGGGGATAGCAGTGTGTAAATTTAGAAAATCCATACTTCTAACATGGCCAGCTGTGATGACTGGCGTGATCTAATCCCGGTGTCGGTAAATACATTTTATTTGATTATTTTTTTTTTTTTCACAATTAATTAATTTAAAATGATATAAGTAAAGTATATTACTCTCAATATCTCCCTGGTGTAAGACCACCATTCAGAATTGAAACATTACTTGAAATGGCTTTAGCCGTGTTTGGTGACCAGATCTGAATAGCCAGGTACTTCCCCACCTTCCTCTTCCCCATCTCCTTCCCCTCCCCACTATCTTCAGCCTCACAACATCCCCCAATAGAGAAGTTCAGTCCAATTTTTTTTTTTTTTTATGAATAATAATCTTCTAACTTAAATAACTGCAGTTTTTTTTTTTTTTAGAGTTAGATTTAATAGTTAAAATAATTTTCAAAGTTTTAATTTTTCAAGGTCCCTCTAAAAACACCAAATCTATTATGAATTTTATGACGTCATCTACTAAATACGAAAAAACGTATTTTATCATTTTTATGTTGATCTCCTTGAATCTCACATAGATTTGCGCAGGCGCCGCCGGCCATCTTAACGCGTTGATTGGTCTATTTATGGTGTATGGGCAATGGCGTCTATGGCGAACAGAAGCTTCGCAAAAATGACATGATGAATTTTACTTGCAGTTTTACGTTTTTGAAGATAATTTACGTTTAAATGATCAATTCACTGTGATATTAGTGTAATTCATCATAAGTACCAATGCTGCGTAACTTTTTTTCAGTTTTAGTGCTTTAAATAGTGTTTTGTTGGTGATTTATTTTCGTTGTACGATAAGTTTAAGGTTACGTCTGAAAAAATGTTTTTTTAATTACTTTTCCGCGTGAATTTAATAAAACTTCCATAAAAGTAATATTATTTAATAATGTAAAAGACTAATGCATGTGTAAATAAATACAAAATACAGAAATCAACGCATTAACATCGAATCCAAGATGTCATATTTTTTAAGTTATTTTTTCAGAATCATCAAAATATTTTTTTATCCTTTTTAATTGTATAAACGAGATAAAAAGTGAAGTGACAGTTTTATTCCAAATTCATAAAGTAAGAGGACTGTATTTTTTAAATTTTGAATTTTCTTTAATTTTTCGACCATTTAATAGATTATGTTTACAGTCAGCTGTTTTTTTTTTTAATTTTTTCTTTTTGAAACTTAAAATACTGCAATTTTCAAAAACGATCGTATATGTTAGATACAAAAATCTAAAAGGCAATTCTATTTAGTTTCTATAAAGGTATATGCTTTTACGACATCTTCAAAAATAAGAAATATATAGAACATTCGTTTGCGTCATACCTAAATTCCCATACAAATGACGTACAGCATAAATAAACCTGTCATTACAGTGATTACCATCGTGACGTCACCATAACAGCATTACACAGCATACCAACCTGACGCTGTGTTTTAACGAGAATATTAAAAATGCACTTTTTAATATTTTTTTAAAAACTGTACGTTTAATATTATTAAAAAAGACTTATATATTCAGAATCAGCGTTTATTGGTCTATATGAACATATTTTTTTAAAGCCATAATATTTTTCACTGGAGTTCCTTATTGGGGATGCCATAGTCTCACTGGCTGAGAGAAGGGAGCAGCTGAGACTCTGAGGTATTCTCACATTGCTGACAGCTGTATGCGGCATATCCACGCTTCAGAAAACCTTTTGATTTATTTGTGTTGGTACCGGACGGAAAAACATAACATATTCCCTTGTATCCAAAAGCACTTCAATAAACCGAATTAAAATATAAACACTTTTCTTTGAGTGGCATTACAACGCATGCCGGGTTTTCGCTAGTTATTGTTAAAATGGCGTTGAAATGTAATTTAATAATTGTGGCTGTTTATAATAAAACATATCCTAACAAAACTGCACAAAAAATAATTCAAATATCTATTTTAATAATTCAGGTACCTACGCCTTATTAAAATAGATATTTGAATATATAGAAATAGATATATAAATGTTATATAATAAATGGTTAAACATGAACACCCAAAAGAAATTTATTTTTTTATTTAATATTTGTATGTTTTTACTATAAGTATACATTTTTTTACATGTTAAACAGAGTTGCAAATGAATATAATAATGGCCTTTCCTCACCATAAAGAGACAAGGTTCTTGTGTTTGGTGAGGGAATTCATGCTCAAGTATATGTTATCATTGGAGTAAGTAAATAATAATATTGCAACTAATAAAAAAAGATACGTAAGAAAAAGTCAAGATATATCAATTAATAGATTTTCGTAAAACCAAACAATATTGTAAAACAATTTTTTTTACAAGACACTATTATTAGATATTATTAAAAAAAAAAAACATATTTTAATGCATCCTGCGGTACAGTTTGGCATCAGTATAAAATAATAAGTAAATTGTTTGTTGATGGGAGCTATTCTATCCCCTGATAATTAGCCAATAACCCACCCTTATTTAATAGGTGTTCTTTCTGCTCTCTAGCTCTACTAGACTTGAGTCAGGAGCATTATGGTCACAACTAATACTAAATCATAACTTAGATAAACTGTATTGAAATCATATTTTAAATATTTAAAAAATGCATAATATGTGCTGTTTCGAGATGAGGAAATAAAGAAAAATAAATTTGAAGGTCTTGAACATTTTTTTTTTAAATGTGAATGCCGCACTACCTAGAGTCCTAACTGCAGCAAGTGTTCTCAGATGGATTGTGTTCTTACAAATTTTTTAAATTAAAATGATAATAAAATACATTTTTATTCTTTAAATAATAAAGTTAATTCTAGCTTTTATATTTATGGATTATTTATTTGCATTTATAAATTTTTTACATTTCATTTGCAACTGGAAATTCCTGCAAATGTCAACATTTCTGATAAGTAAGCTAATTTTTGCCAAGACTGAATATGGATTATAATTTTATAGTTAGAAGTACTATAAGAACCGACAGTGCGGTAACGGGCCAATACTATATCTCCAGAAAACTGATTAACTGCTAAAGCAGTCAACTTACCCCCGACTGCACCTATTTCCACTTTCTCTGCAACTACTTCTTTAGCTCCCTTACCAATATCAGCTGCATATAAAGACCCACCATCATCAAGGGCAATAAAATATATCTTTTTGGTAAAATGTTCAGCTACCATGAAGTGTTTGTATGGTTTTTCAGTTTTCACAACTGTTTCCCCCAGGGTCAGGAACTGGGGCTACGGGTAGGATAGTTGTATGGTGTGAAGAAATGGTTCATAAAATTCAGCGGGTGTTATACTTGGACCATGGTCATTTACTTTTAAAATGTCTGTTTTGCCTTTCATCTGATAGAAAACGTTTCCATTTTTGACTACCACCTTCTCTACATATGAATCTTGTTCACCTGTCCACAAACACTTCTTGTAGAATGCTTCCCCAAGTATTGTCTGAGTTTGGTTTACTTCAGTTTGAAGTGATAATTTCACTCTGTCTTTATTTGCATCCATGTAATGGTCCATCTGTAAAAAAAATACATAATTTTGTTAAGTGTGAACAGGTAATCCCCAGATGTGTGATTATTCTAATTGGAATAAACTTTTTGACTCCTTGGTCCCATACAGACTACAGGCCAGTGAAGTTGATTATCTTCTCAAGAAAGAATTTCTATATTTTAAAATGTCAAGCTTGACCAGAAGTAAGGAAAAAATTAGCTTACTTCATGCACATGGACACTGCCCACGCCCACAAAATACCTCGTATATTGGCAATTTCTCACCCTCTTTCAAAAAAATCGTGCCTCCGAATTTTAATATGGAGACATAATATAAACTGCTTGCTGTATTTTGGCAATTTGAACCTTCTGTTGCACAAAACATTTAGGAGAATTCGGCCGTTAGCATCGTTGCATGGAGGGTTGTTAAGTCTGATGAAAATATTTAAAATACAGCACTTATAATAATGTTTATAAGGAATCACTGGTTAAAGTAAGTCAAGTATGTCCCTCACCCTGCATATATTAAACAATCAAGTATTGTCAACGATATTGTAAAAGCACAGATAACTTTAGTAGTAAGAGTTTCGTAGTGTTTCCAAAAGGTGTCACTAATATGTTCCTAAGAAATAAATATGAAATACCTGATGGGCAGATTTAAGAATACTCTGATTGTCCTTGTTTTCTGAATTGTGGATGACTCTTACAACCCAAGGATTATCACAACCAAATTGTTGCCGAGGCAAGTCACCCGTGTGTGCCATGCCCTAATCTTAAGATTTGGTTTCTTTTTACAAAAACCTCTTTATACATGTTATTATTTTGAACTGTTTAACTCATGCTTCACTTTAGATGCAAAATTTAAAATGTAACATTTTAGACAGCCATATGAGGCAAAAATTGTGAGGCACAAATGATGCCATTCTATTTATAAGGAATAATGATGAACAAGATACAATGTTGCCATTCTATTTATAAGTAGATCCTTCAAAAATCAACCGTATTGAAAAATATTTCCGCTTTGTAATAAAATCCGAATTATTATATTTTTTTTTTTACATTAACTCCACACAGGAGGCTCTGAGGAAAATAATTTCCCACAGGGCCTATGTCATCTTTGAGGATGCTGTGTGGAGGGTCTTTTTGAGGAAAGGAAGGAGTGAACATGGGTCTTGAAGAGACCCATGTTGTAGGAGGGAGGAAACACAGAGGCCGGTAAATCGTTCCACAGCCGAGCTGTTGAACTCAAGAACGAGTCGTAAAAACGACCCGTTTTCATGTGACTAATGTCAACCGTGTACAAATGTTGGGCGCGTGTTTGGTTCAAACGTAATATTTAATATTTAATAAATGTAATATTTTTTAACGTATCCGAAAAAATTAAATATTATACAAATGTATTATGAACGTTACTGTCACTTCACTTTTTATCATTCCATGTAAAAATAATTAAGTAATAAAAAAATCCCAAAGTTTCATAATTTCTTTTTCAAATTGCATTTCGAAAATTTGGTTTCATAGAGGTACACATAATTTTATTTCTATACCTAGTTAATTTCTAGGTTTGAATCTAAAGCGTGGAGTTTTCTCTTTCTAACAACTTTAAAATCATATTTCTCAACTTGACAGTAAGGGAGATAAAACGATTTATATGAGACTTATGTGAGCTGGGATAAATTACCTCACAATGTATGTTCTGAGACAGGTATGGGGCATACATTAATTACATGAGCAGTTTTTATTCCAATCTAGACCCCCCCCTTAGGTGTGATAAATTTGTTAATAATTTTCAAGTAACTTGATGTTTTGCTGAACCCCCACCCCCCTTTTGAGCTCACGTAATTAATGTATTCCCCGTATAGTAATTTTTGGGTAAAATAGTTTCTTTAATTTTTGTGTATGCTTTTGTCAGAATTTTGTGGCCACGTCTTGCTGTCCTTGCTGGGTTTTGTGAACAAGTGAGAATATGGGCCAAAAAAGGATGAATAAAATTGTGGGAATGTTTAAATAATCACTGGCAAAATCTTTCAGCCCTAGCCGATAAAATAGAATCAATTTAAGTTACGAGGTTTACCTTCAAAAATATTTCCCTCCACCAAGTGCTGTATATATTATTGGGTGCCGAGGTTGCTTGTTGTTGTTGGATTGCTTCCCCGTGTTGCGGAGAAAATAGAAATAACTTTTAACTTCCTATCTAAACGACTTTACAAATTGACTTTCCTTGAGGAATTAATTGACTTCTTATTAGGTTCATGACTGTAAAATCCATTTTCGTCTGTAACTAAAGATTAGATAGAATTCTTATCAAACATTTACATGGGACTTTTTGGCAGTATTCATTTAAGTTTTTTTTTTACATAAGCCCCAGAATGTAAAAAATTCTGCTGTTTGAGGGGCCTTTTTGAAGAGAGGAAGGAGTGAACACGGGTCTGAAAGTAAACCATTTTCATAACGCATACAGAAAATACTGTTTAATCTTGAGATTAATCCTCCATCACAACGCAAACAACATTTTCCGCTTACTATGATGGTAGTAGGAAATTTTCAAATATTGTCGGGTTATTCGTAACCTGGGAATGTTTGTCTTTCTTTTAAAAAAAGAAAAAGAAAAAAGTAAACCATATGTACTTAAGTTAAAAAAGTGAAATATGTATATTTCTTTTAACATAATATAAAGTAAAAAAATGAAAACTGATGGACGGAAATTGGACTTGGAGGCACTTTTCCAAATGATGAGTCCCGAACCGAATACGATAAGGGGAAATTTATTTATTTATTTATTATTTAAACGCCCGTACATAGGGCTATTACATACATAATACAGGTGTATCGAACATTTACAAACATTACATATATATATAGAATAACATACAGTACATACATACGATGTATATTAGTACAACAAATATTTATCATTTTAAAAACATATCAGTTACATAAATAACTAGTTATTTTTGCTTTGATGCAAGATGATGAGGTTTTGAAAATATCGAAAAGGTCTGTATACGTATTGGCAGTTCGGTGAAAACGCACTAACGGTGAATGATAGGAGTAGTTAGTGCTATGATTGTCACTGTGGAAAAGGTGGTGGAGTCGAGTTGATTTAACAGGGACACGAATATTTATAACACTTAACATTTGAGGGCAGTCTATGAGATTGTTCAGTAATTTAAAAAGTATAAGAATGTCATTAATAGTACGCCGGGTAGAAAGTAGTGGTAGGTTCAGATCAGACATTAATGCATTGTAGCGTATTTCAATTACAGGCTGTCTCAATTTGAATTGAACATATCGAAGGAATTTTCTTTGTGCTCTCTCCAAACGGTGTAAGTTACAGGTATAAATCGGTGACCATACAGGAGATGCATATTCCAGCTGCGATCTTACAAGAGAGCAGTAAAGTAGCTTAATTGACTCAATGTTTTGAAAAGTCCTTGTGTTACGTATTACAAAACCTAGAATTTGCATGGCCTTATTGGAAATTGTTTCACAGTGACGATCAAATGTAAGTTTCCGGTCAAAAATAACACCAAGGTCTTTGATAAATGGTACTAATGCAATTTCATTATTGTTAATTAAATACGATGTAGATATTGGAATCCGTGAGCGGTAAAAACACATGTGGAAACATTTTTTTACGTTTAGGAATAATTTATTTATTTCACACCAGCTAGCAAGTCTGTCTAAATTTTGCTGAAGGATAAGTGCATCATTTAAAGATTTTATAATCTTAAAAAGCTTTAGGTCATCTGCGAATAGAATGAATTTAACATCATCGAAACATAAAGATAGATCATTTATAAATAAAATGAAGAGAAGTGGGCCCAGATGAGAGCCTTGAGGAACTCCCGAAGTTACTTTAAATTTATACGAAAATTTATTATTTAATTTTACCATGAGTTCACGGTTACAGAGGTAACTATTCAACCATTTTAGGAATGATCCATGTATACCAAGGGCTTGCAGTTTCGCGAGAAGGATATCAATATTTACTTTATCAAAGGCTTTTGAAAAGTCAGTATATATTGAATCTACTTGTGCACGAGACGTGAAAGCTTCATAGATATAGTGTTCATATAATAGAAGATTGGTTGTGGTTGACCGACCGGTTACAAAACCATGCTGTTCTGGAGTAATAATATGCCTAAACTTAACAGCAATCTTATCTAAGACAATACTTTCAAACATTTTCGGGATGGTAGACAGTATGCAAATTGGTCTATAATTTAGAACACAATTTTTTTCACCTGATTTAAATACAGGTGTCAAGTGATTAAGTTTCCAAGGACCAGGAAATATTCCAGTTCGGAGTGACAGATTAAATATGTGTTGAAGAGGAGCTGCTATAAACTGAGAGCATTCCTTTATGAATACCGGTGGAATTTTGTCAGAACCTGACCCCTTATTACAATCTAGAGATCTGATCTTTTTATTAACATCATCCAGGGAAATGTGGCATGTTGATATATCAGTTACATTGGTGTATTTAAATTCAGGTAAAGTCACATTATCATTATTGTGTTCATAAACACTTGAGAAATAATCAGCAAAGAGATCAACTATTTCTTGATCATTGTCAGCATGTTTGCGCCCTGAATACATTGATCTAGGACAGCCGTTATTGTCTTTAAGAGACTTCACATAATTCCAGAAATGTTTTGGATTTGACTTGATAGTCTGCTCTACATCCGTAATATAATCTGAATAGCATTTTTTAGATAGACTTTTACATTTATTTCGTAAATCAGAAAAAATTTTATAGCAGTCAATAGAGTTATTGGATTTATAGTTAATGTGAGCTATTTTTTTACATTGAATGAGTTTTTTTAGTTCAGTACTAACCCATTTTGGGTAACAATCGTTTCGTTTTACAATAGATGTTGGTATGCAATTTTCAATGGTATTATAAAGGATTGAATTAAACACATTTGTTGCTTCTTCTACATTTGTTGACATAAAAATGGGGGACCAATTGAGTGAAGACAGATATAATCGCACTTGTTTATAATCAGCTTTCTTGTAGTTTGGTGCGTGAATAGGAGATTGGGGGGTAAGGAGTTCAATGGGGGCCAAATAAATGATCGCTTGTAATGGGGGATGATGAGAGTCAATGGATACTATTGATTCTTGCGATTCGCTGACATTACTATTATTAATGTTTGATATGACAAGATCAAGAATTCTATCATTTATATTTTTAACATGATTTAATTGTTTAAGATTGATAAAGTTAATGGTATCAATGATTAATTGGGCTTTGGCAGAAATGGGATTTGAAGATTCAGTGGGTTGTGCCCAGTTTACATTTGGAAGATTAAAATCCCCAAAAATTATCAATTTTGCATCAGGATATTTCAATTTCAATGATTCAATTTCATCACAATGTTTACAATACACATCAACACTAGCTTGGGGGGGGATGTATGCACACACAATAATTATTTTTGTCGTTTTTAGTTTCGCTAATATAGCTATTTGTTCAATGTTTTTATTTTTTAGTTTTAATAGTTTTGAATGGAACAACTTTCTGATCGATATTAAAACCCCTCCGCCAGTAATATTTTCACGATCCAGCCGGTAAATATCGTAGTTGGTGAAGCCTAATTCAGGGGAAGATATTTTTTCATGAAGCCAGGTTTCTGTTAGGCAGTACACATCGTTGTTTAACGTTGGAATATGATTGATGATGATATTTAAAAAATATTTTTCCCTTAAGCGTAACCTTAAAAGAATTCATAATCTGCTCTTTCGTAAATGACGCTTGTATAATTATTTTAGGAGAAAACAATTTTTACAAGTCATGCTAAATAATAATAATACTAAATATTAAGAAGACTTATTTTTTCGCGTCTGTACGTAATGTTTGTAATAAATAGTTTTGTGCGTATACAAGCTCAATTCTTCCAAGAAAGTTACGGAAATGCAATATTATATTGGTGATTCAAATCCAATATTTCAAGTCTTTCTCGGAAGAATTCAGTTTTATACGGACAAAACTGTTTATTCATATTCATATTGCATATGTACGGGCGCAAACAAATAATTGTTCTTAACATTTTATAGCATAACTTGTGAGAAGATTTTTTCCCCTAAAATAATTATACAATCGCCATGTATGAAACGTAGATTATATGTGGACAGCCCCGGATCTACAACTTTTTCAAACCGGGGAAGAAATTCGATGGTGGCGCCCCTTCTCGCCAGCTTTTGTTTGTGGGGGGAAGAAACTTCCTGAATCAATAATTCAATTTAAAATAGATTCAATTATTTGTTATGCTTTTTTGTTTGGCAAGTTAAAAGCAATTCTTACATATTTTGAGTACTTACTGGGTTGCTACCTCCTTCTTTCTTGTATCTCTGATATAGTGTCAACTCTTAATAATAATACACGTGAGATGATAATATTCTGTTTAATTTTTATCCACTTCCCGAACTACCGAAATATATAAATTTACACACATGTAATAAAAATGGTTACAATAGGTACCTACATACAATAACAAAAATTAAAATTTACTTTACCGTATTAGTACATGATTAGCGTTTTTTTTTCTCATTTTTAAACCATATTTCTTTTACCTGCCTACGCCTTCACTGTGCCATCTCAACGCCCGTAATTTTTGCTGGGCTCTACTGCCCCCCCTGAAAGTCTCAAACGCCCACAAAGGGCATCATCGCCCACGTTGACATACCTAAATTATACACGCGTTCAAAATAGACTTAGGATACGTTCATAAATCAACTTAGAATTCATATAAACCAACTGGGCGTTTTAAAATCAAATGAATATTCGATAGAACAATTTGCTCTGGATGCCAGGCGCTTTGTGAATCAAGTTTTTTTTTTCAATCAAACATATAAATTATGATTTTGGCGCCCCCTAAAACTGCCACCCGGGGCAGGCGCCTCGGTTTACCCCCCCCTAGATCCGACCCTGTATGTGGATTACGATAGATTATGGTAAACGTAGATTATGTATGTTCCGTTTAACCTTAAATAAATATGTATATGTACATTTCATAGTACTGTATAATCTAAAGTTAATATAATATTATGTGGTTTTATGTTTCAGCAAGGAGAAGGGGTGCAGGGGGAGGAGGGAGGGGAAGAAGAAGGGGGAGAGGAGGGCGGATCGGAACACGAGGTGACGGAATGTAAGTTGAAAACTAAATTAACTGCAATCGTTAACTTTTCCTAACAATATTCAGTTATATTAAGGATAACTTATTAAAGCTTGGTTACCTCATTGAAATATTTAATCATGGAAGAGGATAAAATCATCAACTCTCAATAAAAAACAGACAAAGACATATAAATAAAAAGGTAACAGTCGCAACTGGAACACGAATCCAAAGCCTCTACCATGACTGGATACTTACATTTTGAGAGAATGTCATTATTAAAAATCAAAATAACAATGTAATTAGGTGGCAATAGCTAAATTGGTAGAGATTTTATTTTATTTTATTTGTAAGAAACAAACAGCTTATATACATATACTTAATAGACAGATAAATATACATGTGAACTGCAGTGAAGCCAAAAGATTTCTTATGCTAATATTGTTTGGAGATGGAGTTTTATTTTACCTTACTAAATTTTAGGCTTAGGAAGGGGAGAGGAAGGAGAGACGAGGGGGATGGGAGGGAGAATATAGGATAAGGATATGAGATGCTCTCGATTCCTTCCACACCCCCGTATCAATCCAATATCGCACGCGTTACTTCTATTCGATACTTCTGAAGGTTTAAATTAAAAATGTCTACTCTGTGAAACAATTGGTTGTATTGCGCACATATTCGAGGAATCGGGGAATTTTTACTAAGGTTTGTTCTGCAAGTGGGCAAATGAAGTAAATTTGATTGTCGGGTTAATCTTGAAGGAACATGAATTTTTATTAAATTGGTAAGCTCTGGCGAGTCCAGGCCATTGTTTAGAATTTTAAATTATAAAATTTGAACAAAAATTAATCGTTGTGTATGAAGGGAGTTGAAGTGATGAAATTTAATAGAACCGGTGTAATTTAGAAAGTTTAAGTTAAGTTTATAATTTAAGAGTTTAAATTTTTTTTTTTTAATTCTTTCGATCCTATCAATATGAGCTTGGTAGAAAGGAATCCAGATTGGTGTGCAGTGTTCGAAGTGTGGGCGGATATATGATGCTAGACCCGGTAAGACCAAAGGCTTTGGGTTTAAGTCCCAGTTGCGACTGTTGCTTTTTTGTTTTCTGTGTCTCGTCCGTTTCATATTTTCATTAAGATTTGTTGATAATATTATGTGTTTAATGCATTAAAAAATGAGGTCTTATTGATTTTCCTTTTTCTTTTTAGCTCAAAAAAGCAAAATGTCTGAAACAATCACTGTGGGTAAGCTAATAACATTTTCGCCTTTTTGTATAATTAAGAAATATTTATTACCGTTATAAATTTGAACAAAAAAGCTCCAGTGGTTAAAGTGAAACATTGTTTTTATTTTGCGCAACATTATAATATCCTATAATACGGATAAATGTGATGTAAAGCCCACTAGATCAAATACAATACTTGATTACTGTAATGAGATCAAATGAGATCAAATGAGATCAAATGAGAACAAATGAGATGAAACAAATTGAATTACATTAAATCCATGTTGAATTACAAATACATAGAGAGGGTATTATGAGGAAACCCGCTCGCCGAGACAACTGCACCTCAGGCTGATAATACTTAATTCAAAACTGGACCGATTTAAAAAAAAAATACCTATATAAGAAAAAAATATATACCTATGTCTGTACGTTTTGATTTTTTTAAATATGAATGAACTGTTGATGGCTTTCAAACTAGGCAATTTTAACAATTTTTGGAGGGTCCTAACTCCTATAAGAAGTAACTTATATTAATCTCATTATATTTTACAGTGGAACACGTTGCGGAGGAAGGGGGAGAAGAAATCAAAGAAGGTATTAACAATGTCACCTGTATTATAATGTATAATTATTATTTTCTTTAGTCTCGCTTTTTGATTGGAGCTGAATTGTGTGTGTGTGTATGTATATACGCGTTGTTTGTTGACCAGGCACGGGCAGCAAGACCTCCACCAAACGCCTCTCGGTGGTGACCTCTTCGCAGTACAACCTCCTGGAGCAGAAGGTCAGTCAGCTCGAGGGACAGCTCAGCGACACGGTGCCCAAGAATAAGGATCTCCTCTCCAAGTTTGTTTTCCTCCATTATTAAAATATATTACTACCTAGCTTTTATCAGTTCATCGTTGGATATGAGCTTCCTTATGTCTAACTCCTAATTCCTCATTGTTGGATAAAAGTGTCCTATTTTCTAACTGTTTATTGTTCGATGTAATCTTAAAAATTTCTAATTAAAAATCAATTCTTAACTCTCTATTGTTGGACATGAGCTCCCTTACTTCAACTGTCTATTGTTGGATATGAGCTCCCTTACTTCTAACTGTCCGTTGTTGGATATGAGCTTCCTAACTTCTAACTCTCCATTGTTGGATATGAGCTCCCTTACTTCTAACTGTCCGTTGTTGGACATGAGTTCCCTTACTTCTAACTGTCCGTTGTTGGATATGAGCTCCCTTACTTCTAACTGTCCGTTGTTGGATATGAGCTCCCTTACTTCTAACTGTCCGTTGTTGGATATGAGCTCCCTTACTTCTAACTATCCATTGTTGGAAATGAGCTTCCTGTTTCTAAACCGTTTATTATTCGATGTAATCTTCCTAACTTCTAACTCTCCATTGTCGAATATAAGCTTCCTTACTTCAAACTGTTAATTGTTGGATATGAGCTTCCTAACCTATAACTAGTATGCGGCTGGCGGTGGCTAAAACATTTGGAATGTATGGCGAGTGATATGCTGAAATAGGCCAAAACCAAATGATCTTTTAAAGTTAAGCCTGTTGGCCCCATAAAACAAATTTGACTGGTTAAATAACTATAATTTAATTGTTTTGCCTTTAATAATTGTGATGACCGTAGCCGGTTATCCCATGTAATTCTGGACTCCCTTTGTTGGATTCAGATTCCTCTGACTATGATGATTTCAGTACAGGGTATTACTTCAATAATGTTGTTCCGAATATTTTCAAACAGAGACATGATACACCATTACTGTTTCAGAGTGCTAAAATTTTACCTGTTAAGGCAATACTATGGCACAAAATTATAATTCAGTATATATTTACCCAGCAGCATAAAGAGAAATTAGAACATAAATACAGCACTAGATTCACGCGCAACGACGGGTTAATAGTTCCGAAATTTAATAATAAGTACGGACAGAGAACGTTTGAATACAACATACCGAAAATATTTAATTTATTACCTGATAGTATAAAGTAAGCTATGAATAAGGTTAAATATATGCTGAAAAATTGGCTATCGGAAAAAAAATATTTATACTTAGATTGATTTGTATGAATAATGTTGAATTTGTAGATATAAGATGTAAAATTATAACACTTCAAATTTATATGTAACTTAATTATAAGCACCTGCTGACAAGCCAATTCAATTGGCTTAGCAGGACTTGTTTGTGATAAAAAATATATATAAATAAAAAAAAATAAAAAATAATAAAAAAATACGTAGGTAGTCTCGTGATGTTTATTCCGGGATAAGGTACAATGTTATTTCTTAGGAAGTCTGATGGTAAGAGGACAACAATCACACCCTTTTATACGTTCCTCATGTTGTCTCACTCATACGCGCATGTCTCTTTCATACCGCAAGACATACGTTCACTACAGCGGCTCTGGAATTTCCTTTTTGCCACCGCCAGCCGCATACTACTTATAACTGTGCATTGTTGGGTAGGAGCTTCCTAAATCCTTCCTAAATTCAGTCTGTGGTTGAATACGAGTTTTCTAACTTTATTGATGGGTATAAACTTCCTTACTTCTTACTGTTCATTGTTTGATATGAGCTTCCCAACTTCTAACTGTCCATTCTTGGGTATAAGCTTTCTAATTCCTAACTATTCATTATTTTACAAGAGTTTCCTTACTTTTAACTGTCCATTGTTGGATATAAACTTCCTGACTTCTAACCGTCCATTCTTGGATATAAGCTTACTAATTCCTAAATATCCATTTTTGGATATGAGCTTCCTTACTTCTAACTGTTCATTGTTGGGAAAAAGCCTCCCAACTTGCATTCATCTGCGACCTAGATCCTGGCTTTAATGTCATCAGACCGTATTCTTTGAGGTTTCCTTTCCTTTCTTTTTTTATCCAAATTTGTTAGATAAGTAAGTAAGGTCCTTGGCTCTGGACCCAGAGGTCAAAAGTTCAAACGTGCATGACCTGTGTGCCATTTCATTCAGCCATTTACCAGGCATCAAGAAATTTTTGGCATCAGCATTGAGAAGCTTTCCAGCATCATGATCCGCTTATCTCAGTGTGTTGTTATTCCAGGACCCAGCGCGGCTCCAAGTCCGTGTCTGAGATGTGGCAGATGATGAACATGGTGGCGCGCATGGAGGCGGCGGAGGCGGGCATGGAGAAGCTATCCAGCATCATCGAGGACCTCTCCCACGAGTGCCACCAGATCAAGCAGGAGCTCGGCATGCCTTCTGTCACCTCCATCTCTACCACTGGTGACTCTATTTAACTAACTAACTAACCATCACTCTGTTTTCACAGGGATAGGCAGAGAATTGATGAAGTATTGATCTTCCTAAAATTCTGTTGTTTCTATTGTTCATGAGGGAAACATGACATAGGCCCTGAGGGAAGTTATTTTCCTCAGGGCCTCCTGTGTGGAGCTCATGTAAAAAAAATAAGCATATGTCAGATTTGCTGAAAATTGAAAATTGTTTTGTTGGCTCGTTGAATATCAACATCGTTGCAGTGCTTCAAGAAGCTCTGCGGTGAATGGTTGCTGACTGCACAGTGAACCCCACAACATCTTAATTAATAAAATTTACAACTGTAGGAATACTTTGTTGCGTTTTTTTAAAATTTGATTTGATTACATTATTTATTTTGATTTCATTTTTGGTTATATTCTAAATTTATGATTATATTCTGTATTTTATAATTAATTTGATTTTATTTTGAATTGATTATATTTTATTGGAATTGTTTTTTTTTGTGTTGTAGTTTTAATTTTAAGATTATTGGCTTTAATTTGAATTCTGATTTGCATTATTAATTTATTCCATTAATTGTATTGTATTTTATTATGTGTGTTGAATTGGTGATTTTATTTAATTATTTTTTTATGATATTTATTTTATTTTATTTTAATTTATTTTATTTTCTGTTTTGTATTGGAGGCACTGCTGAAAACCAGCTGTTTTCTAGGAGAAATCCTGAATTGTAGCTGAGCAGAATTATTAGATTAAAGATTCATCAATTGAATCAATGAAAAAAGAACAAAATATGTAATATTGTTACAAAAATCTGTTGATGAATAAACGTTTTTAATATTAGTATTATTCCAAAATCTTTGGTTTTACCGAAGTTCGCTTTGAAAGCTCATAACTTCGTCATTTTTGGAGATATTGAAAAACTAATTTTATTGTCGTTTTCAATTCTGCAAAAATATATGTAACACATTTTCATAAAAAAAAAAATAGGAGATGGCCTCATTATTATTATCATGCTTTGTTTAAAGATTCTTATGATTGATATCCACAGATGTCAGAGGTCACGGTGTTAAAGGTTCTTATAATTGATATCCACAGATGTCAGAGGTCACGGTGTTAAAGGTTCTTATAATTGATATCCACAGATGTCAGAGGTCACGGTGTTAAAGGTCCCTATAATTGATATCCACAGATGTCAGAGGTCACAGTGTTAAAGGTTCTTTTAATTGATATCCACAGATGTCAGAGGTCACGGTATTAAAGGTTCTTATAATTGATATCTACAGATGTCAGAGGTCGCAGTGTTAATGGTTCTTATAATTGATATCCACAGATGTCAGAGGTCACGGTACGGGAGGTCAAGGTGCGGGAGGTCGTGGAGGGGCTCGGGATGAAGACAAAGAAAGGAGGGGATCAGGAGGGTAAATATAATTTCTCATTAGAATAATACAGGGGTCACCAAATGGCGGACCGCGGTCCGGATCTATTTTGTGCGGACCTTGTTTTAACAATACAAAATACTTTACACTTGTAACTTGAGTACGTAATTTGATAATTTTTCCCGAGCTTTGTCTTTCGTCTAAATAAGCTGAACCTTAAATTTCAAGGCAAAAGAAAGCTTGTATGGGAATGGGAGACAGAAGTAAAAAGCTTTTTGTGAAAACTCGATCTTTTCAACATCGATCTTGATAATAAACGCCTGCACTTCTCTAATTTAAAAAAAAATCAGCAGTGACACCGAGCTTGACGTCGGCCAATACAAGACGTTCATTAAGGATCTTAAATCGGAATTTGAAAACAGATTCACAGATTTTAAGAAAATTGAGAATGTCGTCGACATCCTCAGTAACATTTACTCTATGCATCCTGGTGATGAATGGAGCAATGAAGCTGCAAATATTTTCGGGAGTAATAAAGCTGCTCTCCAAATGGAAATGATCGATTTCCAAGAAAATACAGTCTTAAAACACCAAAAAAGGAAGTTTCTTGCCAAGAGTTTTGGATAAAATTTGCTTATGCTAATAAATAAAAAATGATCCAAGGCAAAAAATGTCATTTTTCTCATTAATATTGTAAAAAATCCTTGGTACCTACTTCTTTTTATTACTAACATTTGTTTATTATTTAATAAAATATAATCCAATCGTTTTATTTGTTAATATTTGAAACTGAAAAAGTTTTTTTATTTGTTTTATTATAATCTATTTTATTTGTTCATTGATATTGTATCTACCTACACATACAGTGGAACCCTCTTAAGAAGTTCTCTCTTAAGACGTTTCGTGGCTTAAGAAGTTTGGTTTTTTCGGTCCCTCGGCTCAACATTGGCCCAATTTTTCCCTCATACAAGGTTTTCCCGCTTAAGAAGTCTGTTTTTTCCGGTCCCTTGGAAAACTTCTTAAGAGGGTTTCACTGTATTTAAAAAGTACAGTTTATTATTTCAATTGTTGCATGGGGGGTGGGGGGGTAAGCTTACAGACCCCTAATGAAAGTAATTGGTGACCCCTGGAATAATATCTTCTTAATGATAATTTTAAAGCTACGAAGATCACAATGACTTTGTTTGAGAGCTGAAAATACCTATATCTAAAAAATACAGACGGAAACATCAAATTTGTGCGGATTTAAGTCAGCCAGAGTCTGCCTTCAGAGAGTTTATAGTAGGATCAATCCAATATCCAATTTGGAAGCCCAGTATGGGTACCGCCCCCCTGGAAACCATTTATTGGATAACCATCACCATTGCCAAACAATTATTTTGTTGGTGCCGGCAGACTACAAGTGTTTTTTTATAAACCTCTATGTTATTATTTGTGATAGATTAAATCATATAGATATATGTGTTTGCTTCTTTTAGTGTTGCTATTTTTCATTTCATCGAGTTTCAAATCACGACCGTGCTAAAGAAGTTTTCACTTCAAAAAAATGCAAGCAGCACTGGATTAAATGTATAGCAAAGACACTAACCTTATAGAGCAATGTTTGCTGCAGAGGCGGTTTAGATGGTGTACACACATTAGAATCGCCGACACAATAGCTAATTTTCGTGTCACAATATCAATAGTTGAATAATTTAAATTTTGCATTCAAAATCACACTTGAACGCCAACTGTGGTCCATCCGCAGTTCAACAGGAACAATATATTTTAATGTCCCTGAATGTACATAGAGCCAAACCACCATTTTGATGATATAAATTTAAAATTATTATCGAGATCAAAACAAATGCATATTATGATGCCTAACCAACGATCTCACATTACATAAAAAGTGTCTGCTTGATTTTCCAGGAGGTTGGAAGGGTCCACCAGCATAGTGGGTCTGATAGACGGACTTCTCATAGACTTTGATGTCTTAAAGGGAGAGGTGAAGGAACTCAGCAACATATTTACAACCTTCAAGTCCAACATTCCAGGTACGATGCAACCAATATTTTATATATTAAATTACCTTAGAATATAAGAGGCCATCCATAAATTACGTCACACCTTTAGGGAGGGGGGAGGGGAGGGGGGAAGTGTGACATTGTATGACAAGGGGTATGGGAGGGTCACCAGCTCTGTGACGTCACATTTAAAAAATCTTCACAAATGTCACGATGTGTGACAGGTACGGGGACGGGCAAAAATCATGAAATTTGTGTGACATAATTTATGTATGGCCTCTAATGTGGAGTCATATTTGATTCAAATTCTAAATATATTATAAATATTAACACCTCTGCCACAATTGGTTCGCTATGTTTGGTGACTTAGTTTGGGTTTTTGCAGAGCATTACCAGTTTCTCTGTATACAAGGCCTCTGTCATTTTGTACCAAGAATTTCCGAACCCTGTGTATACATAATGTGAAAAATATGCACTTCACAGTGTTTTCTTGAAATTATTATTTTTTCTTTTGAACCATCTTGGCTTTGTTGTTTAAAAAATTTTAATGAGTGTTTTTCGATAATATCGAACTTTCAGTTAATTAGTCTGACATCTTCGAAAAATCTAAAATTAAGTCGAGTATGCAGTTATGTATATGTAAAAGTAAAAGTGTGCCCTCTATCTGGTACAATTCTCAGATTACTCATTAACACCACTATATTAGCAAAAATTATTATGCACAAAAACTTGTAGTGAATTAAACAAAATTTTGATGTTTTCCGGGTCACTAGTAGGATATTTCAAAATGTCATACTAATAAACCAGACCATTATATCTCCCGGTGTAATTTTATAGACGCGCGCAATACTATTGATTTAAGGTAAGCATTAGAATGTTGCTTTCCTCATTATCTCAAAACTTAGTACATATTTGGAGATGTCTGACTAATCAACTGGACGATCAGTTTATATGTAGAGATACTTTAGTGAAATTGCTGAAGGTATTTGAGTTGGTGTTGGGTAAATTGGTGGCTATGCTCCAATGAAGGTATATCTGTATTGTGTGTGACAGAGGAACTAACGGACGGCAATGGGTCCGGCCTAAACATGAACCACATCAGCGGGATGGATGCCAAGTTCTGCGAGATAGACGAGCTCATCACCCGACTGGATAACGCCTTTAACAATCAGGTTCGTAATTCACTATTCAACTCGGATATCTCATCAAATTGCTTTTCGTAAGTCAGTACGTATTTTGGTAAATATGCATACAAGCAGGACACGGTTGACCTCTTGCTTTCCAACATTTTCAGACAAAATTGGAAATATGTCATTTTTAAATTAAATTCTAAATATTTCGATTCTTTTCTACAAAAAAAAAATATTGATTTCGAAATATTGTTATTTTATTTAGTAAATTTAAGTATTAAATTGTGAAAAAATATGTTTATTTTTAATAAGGTTACACGGTTGGTTGTTGGCAAATTTTTTAAATTTTCAACCGAAATGTTATATAACACAACATACATTTCAAATCATATAATCATGCAATAAAATAAATCAATAAATTATCTAAGAAAGCTAACATGCAGAATTTTAATTTTAGTTCAAATAAAATCATTAAAAAAATCCAAGTACGTGTTTTATGACAAAAATACTTCAGTTTGTCTATTTATTTACGATCTTACTAACTAATATATTACAGATGTTTTTACACACTTATTTTGTTTGGACCTTATTGATAATTATAAATACTTATGATCAAATAATAATTACAAAAAGTACATAATTTTATCATCACATGCTAGTTTGAGCATTTTTATTGCCAACCTGAATGTAGGCTATATTAACACTTCCACCCCGGACCGGGGTAACACACCCACACTAACGAGAGTTTTACGCTGTATCTAAGTTGTTTTTTAAATCACATACTCAATAATTTAGGTAATCTTAGAAAAACTATTCGGTTAACGATCTGCATTTTCTACTATTTTTTTAAATATTAAATAAATTCTATCAAATTCCGGCGGAGTTTTTGTTCCGCCCGCCCAAATTCCCCTCTGTTATATTGCCTGATATTTCCCCGTCCCTACATGCTAACGATGAAGATTCCGGGGTCTGGTAGCCGATCAGTAAAAGTTGCTTTTTAGTGGAAAGGTCTGTGTCGTACTAACTGAGTCACGCTGGCTTTCTTACTATCACATTTACTATTTTGCTTTACGTAATGATTGACGAAAGCGAAAATGGGCGTGGGTATAACTGAACAATTCTAAGCGGTAGCAAGTAATTACTAAGTTATTGATAGAAAGGACTCAATCACATTCGCTCACTCTGCGCATCTCGTATGCTCTTTTTACAATGCTAATATAATATCCGATTGCCGGTCTAAGATCATTCTGTCTGATTTCCGGTAAACAATAGACTTCTCTTACAACATATTTTAAAAACACAATCAAAATTATGCCCGTCTCTCTTTGCCACGCGAAATATGAATAGATTAGAAAGAGACAATTACATAGGTGATATAATTAGTTGGAAGAATTTGGAAAAAATGAACTTGAACAAAGTACAAGACGGTTAAAATCTGCAGCGAATAAATAGTGTTAAATTGTGTTTTCGGTTTTAATTGCTAACTTGTTTAGTTTTGGTGGTAAAATTTGATTTGGGAGGAAGATATGGGTACCGCCGCCACGGAAACCATTTATTGGATAACCAACACCTCTGCCATAGCTCACCCCAAGTGGTTCGCTATGTTTGGTGACTAAGCAGGGATGCTCGGGTTCATGGGGTGAGGCTTGCCCAGGTCTTGGCGGTGGATGCGTCTGCCCCCAGCTGGATGGCAGGCCGGATTGAGAGAGACTGGTTGAGGGCGACCTTTTGATACCTCCAGCAGGACTCTCTTGGAATAACTCCTTGCACTGCAGTGGGAGGGATGGATTCATTCAGCCATCACTCCTGGACACATTGACCCCCAGATTCCTACCCACCTCTCATACCCTATTTCTTCCCCAAACGTTCTCTTCTTCCTTTTCTAAAAATAAACTCTCCACACAGCATCCCCAAAGATGACATAGGCCCTGAGGGAAATTATTACACCTTGGGGCGGTTCATTTGATAAATTCTCCCATCTTAACAGACGGATTGCAATCTTTAGAGCACAGGCATCGGGTGGGAATTCTATCCTTGTTCTACCGGTATTACAATGGAAGATGCTCCGAGGAACTGGCGTCATTGATCGGTTCATAGTCAGGAAACGCGCCAAACGCGTACCAAAAATATGTACATGGTTGACATTTGTCACATAAGAACGGGTCGCTTCTTCGACTCGTTCTTGTGTTCCAACAGCTTGGCCGTGGAATGATTTGCCGGCCTTTGTGTTTCCTCCTTCCTACAACATGGTTCTCTTCAAGACCAATGTTCATTCCTTACTTTCAAAAAGATCCTCCACACAGCATGTCCTGGGTGGAGTTAAAGTAAATAAAAACCCTAAGGGAATAATTTCAGGGGTTGCTGTGTGGAGGGTATTTTTAAGGAAATGGAGGAGAGGAAGTTCTGGAAAGGAAAAAGGTATGAGGAGTGGGTAGGAATCTGGGAGTCAGTGTCCATCCCTCTATCTACGGTGCGAGGGGATGAGTTGAGAGAGTCCAGTTGGAGAGTTCAAAATGCCTCATTTCAAACGCATCATTTATGATATGGATATAATAATAGCAATCATAAATTGGGAGATCTAATTTAATACCTATATTAAATTTCTAGTTTAACACTTAACATCCGTACCTAGTTTAGTAATAGGTAGTAGTTTTCAACAGCTGAAAAAGTTAAACAAATATATATCCATCATTTACAGATCACCCTGTGTAACAAACTAGCCACGGACGCGAAAGATGTTATCGCCAATCGCCAGTCGAGATTTGGAAACAAGGAGTTATGTTGGCTATCCGCCCGCCTTCTCTGTTTTCTATGGAAAAATACGCATTATGGTCTAAATTCATTAGATTATTGATTATGACTTTATTTATCAAAAGATTTTGATAATGACTACTGAAATATGATGAATATACTTCCCTCTAATTATTATCAAAACAAATTACAGAAAATTATTTCGTTAACACCCTTTAATAAACAAATTAAATTGGGGGACCCTAATGACCCCCCTTCGGATCATGTGTGTTTTTTTCTTTCCGGGACGAAAAGATTAAAGCTATATATTAAAGCTAACTTTGAAAGAAATAAAATCGATATTGAGTTATTAGTTAAAAATATTGGAGAATAACCAATCTTTCTAATAGGAACCACCCTGTACAGTTGCAAGGGTACAATCGCAAGGCCATCTTTCGACAAAATTTGATTTCTCATACTTTAATACTTGGACTGTTAATGTGTACTTGATTAATCACAACACAAGTGTTAATAACCTATCTTGGCCATGTTGCTCCTGCCCATTAGGAAGGTAACAAATCAGGGTTGTTTATAATACTATTAACAATATTAAAAATTTTAGCCATGTTGGGAATAAATCTTCTTTCTGTCTGAGAGTTTTAGTAATTTTAATTCTTTCATCAAGTGATTGTAATTTATTGTTTCTATAGGTAGATAATATACATACATTCATAATATATAATATATACATTCATATGGAAATCGACAGTTTATAATTGGATTAATTTATACATGTATAATTTACCAAACTGAGAAACCAATTATAGATTTCCTCATCATACCATTATATTGTGTCTAGAATTTTTTATTTTTTTTTATTTATTTATTTTATACACTTTACAAATACAAGACAAAAAGTCCCGATAAACTACTTTTTGGCAGTTTTTCTAACGGGTTCTTTACGTTAAAGATCTTATTATAGTGATTTATTAGTTACATTTTTACAATTATATAAAATTAAATTAAATTTTTTACAGAAGTATAGATAAAAATAAATTTTTGAAAACATAAATAACATTTTTAAAGTCTTTAGAATAATATGTCATTGTAAGCTAATACAAATTAATTCTTTCCGTAAGCCAAGTCTTCAGTAAATTCATCGATTGTTTGTTTTGGGCACAGTTTTTAATTTCATCAGATAACATATTTAAACAACTGGGAATCATGTAATTTAACGTTCTTTGTCCATATTTATTTGTATGCTTAGGTACAATTAGCCCTTCATTAAAGTTAAAACGAGTATTATGGTTGTGTTCCAGCCTGTTTATATATAAAGGATTATTTATGTACTGAAATATAATTTTGTACCACAGAATTGCTCTCACTGAAAGAACTTTGAGACTCTGATAAAACTATGGAATATTATGCCTTTCTTTGTATAAATATTTTTTCAGCTAATAATTTAATCAATGAATTTTGCACTGATGCATGGTCTATATTTGTTTTACAGGAAAATCCCCAAGCTGTTATTCCATACCTTATAACAGATTCAGCTAGAGATAAATAAATTATTCGAAGTGTGCAGATAGGAACAAATTTTTTTAGTTTATACAATCTGCTTACAATTGATCTTAGTAAGCAGATTGTATAAACTGGTTGTATAAACAATTTAAACAGAAATCTTGCATCTAAAAAATATTACATTATTATAACAGAAGGGAAGTAGTACAAAATAAATGTCAATATATTTATGCAGTTATGTAATCATTTAATACATTTCTAATGCACTCTTGAGCAGTGGCGGCTCTCCCCTTAGGACAATGGGTGTTTGACCCCCCAAAATTATAAGACATAATAATAATATTTTTTTACGGAATAAACCGCTCAACGCATCAAATTCTTTACTTGAAATGAACCGCAAAATAATAGCAGTTAGCGGCGACGACTCGCCGGGTGACGAGCAGTGACATCTATCGTGTCAAATGGAAGCTCCAATTCTCACAGATCCCTGGGTCAATTTTTGACTTGCCCCAGCTATAGGATATCTTCTGTCTCTGTGCGCGCCATACAATAAACGCGATGGCACTATGTTTTTATCTTGGAGTAAAAAATTCCCGCGTATAGGTACCACAGAAACCCTAGCGGCGTTTTGGACATGACCGAATGTCGTGGAAGGGAGACAGCATTATGAATCTTATTCGTTGTTGAAAGAGATAGCGATACAACATAGGTCGGTTTTGCATTTTGCAGGCATGCCTCGTCCATTGTATTTGGACAGTACGGGAAAGATTTTGAATAATAATTATTTACGTTGTTATCGACGACGCGTGACGTTTCAAATTTAGTTTGGTGGCACATCGAGAAGTAGATCTTTTCAAATATTATTAATTATCATATTATGATCACTTTTCAACGGACATAGAACAGCTTGATTTAAAAATATGTTTGTTTTTTAGGTTCCTAATCTAAGTGACAGCAGATTCTATACATTTAATTATCTAGTTACAGGTAAATCATTTGAAAGGGACCTTTGCTTTAGATAGATAAAAAATATCTATTATAATTTAATAATAAATCTGTTTTTGTTAGGTAGCTGAAAAATGCAAAAAAAAAAAACATTGTCAAATTGAAACGCAAGTCTAAATTTAAATAAAATTGATAAATGTCTTTTCTCACCCAATATCTTTGGACATTTTAGGGGTAAAAGGGGACTGCGGACGTGTGTTTCAAAGTCAATTTTTGTTTTTAAATTTTTGAACTTTCTATTTCGGTTTCTATTTTTTCTAATCTACCTAATTTTGTTTTTATATTTTGTATACTTAGATACATACTATCGGTGTGCATAACCATATTGAAAAGTGCCCTCTTTAAAATGATGTACCAGCGAATACATGAATTATTTAGTGATTTTGCAATTTATAAAAAAATACCCATGTAATTTGAGTTGCGGGTTCATGACCCTACCTGTCTTCAAATTGATATACATAATAATATGTCGGCATTTTTCACAATATCGAAAAAAGGTAATTTCACTTTTTTTTTTCAAATGACCTCCCATACCTGGAGCCCTAGAGCCGCCTCTGCTCTTGAGAGAGTTTTTATATTTATTTTCATCACAAATATTACACGAACTTGTGCACGAACGTGTGATTGTTATTGCACTAAATTATGTAAAAATCGACCACCATAACACGGGCATCAGCCATGGTGGTCAAAAAATCCACTTAATGTAACCATACATTATGCAGTGAATAAAGAAATATTAAAAAAAAAATACATATCCAGGCATCGATGTATTATGAAGTTAGCTTAGATAAATAATTAACAAAAATTACTTGCCGGAATTAAAGTATACTTTTCTGTGGACAGATGAACATCTTCCAGGATCAAGTGACGGACATTGAGAAGGAGGTGATGGGAATCTGGGAGAATATCAACAACAAAGCCGAGGCGGAAGCCAGAGCTTCAGGTTACTTTACCTATATCACCATTATATGTCCACATATAATACGTAGGTACACATGTACATCATACATATATATGATTGCTGGTTGGTTTCAGGTGCTGGTGAGTTCCTGTCCAAGATCCTGGTGGTGCAGGAGGAGATGGAGGGCCTCAACGGGAAGGTGCACCGACTCAACGAGGACAAGGACGAGAAAACTCTAAAAATCAACGTAATTGTGCTTACAGACTACCCTTTTCACCCGTACTAACGAAAGGCTCGGCCGTTCGACTGCCCCTTTTCCTTAAGTCAGACCTATTGTTTGATCCCTTCCCATATATTTTCTTAAAAAGAGGAAACAAGTCGGATGTATGCGGAGGCAGCATGTGCATAAGATATTTTCTCTATAATAACCATCTATTTTAGAATTTTATTTACTATTAATCCAGTTATAAAAGCTGTTGGATCAATATTATGGCGGGAGAGAGCATTGCGACACAAAATCCTTTAAGCGCTAGGTTAATAAATGTCTAATCATCCCCTTTACATTTTTATTGTGCAGCTATTGATGATGCCACTCCCAACAGCTGCCTGTCTCCTGAGGTAAAATTGTCGGGTTATTGGTAACCCAGGAATGTTTGCCTTTTTTTAAGAATATATAGAATGTAATGAACGCAAATACAAAATGTGTACATGTGATTCAATTTGTCGGAAAATAATGAATTTTAAATTTATAATGAGAGACTTTATTTTAATATCACAATGTGTGTGCAATATTAATAGTCCAAGTGAATGATCATAAATGTGTATCTCGAAGAGTAAAAGCAAGTATAGTTCTAAGATAAGCGACATCTTTAATTCATGAGCTTAAAATCTTTTCTGCGTACTATGCGTGCACATTAATAATCAATTGTTGGACGCCATGTTGTTCTAAATTATACCAATCAATGAATTTTACATTGGTAACCATTAAACTATTGAGCATATTATTTACTTTTAATGTCCGTGAATCTCTGCGTCGTTGTTGAATCAGTCACCATTCTGATGTGCCTGTAGAAATACATCGTCCCTCAGCAATTCACTGGATTCTGAAGTTCTTGTTCTTAGTTCTTTTGTTCACTACGAGAGGGTAGGCTGAATGTAGATTCTGATATCCACAATGAGAATTAGCAGTAATTCTTGATAGGTGTATGAACTCTTCAACCATTTTATACATGTTTCAGTTTATTCCCTTGACAGTAATATAGTTCCTTTAATGAAGTTTACCAGGGTTGTCATTGGTTTTTGTTAAATGTCTCCTGGTTTCTCAACGCTTTTCAGTGTCAAGTTACAGGGCCTATTGATTTGGGGTTTAGACTGTTAATGTGTACTTGGACTGTTTGTGTATACTTGGAGTGTTAATGTATACTTGGTCTGTTAGTATGTACTTGGACTGTTTGTGCATACTTGGAGTGTTAATGTATACTTGGACTGTTAGTGTGTACTTGAACTGTCGATGCATACTGGGACTGTTAATGTGTAGTGGGAGTATCCAGGTGCTGAATGAGGAGCTGGAAATCCTGAAGACGGTGAAGGCGGACATGCAGGAGGTGGAGTACCTGCTGGAGGAGAAGGCGGACTTGGTGCTGACCAACACTAAGCTGTCCATTGCACAGTTTGACATTGCCTACGCCAACATGACAGAATCCCTCAACGAGGCTCACATTAAACTCACCAACCAGGTAACACTATTTATTTATGTTCTAATGATCTTATCAAAAACATTAGATACCACTGGAGTGTTCCGCTATAATCAATTTCAACCTTGAGGGCTCGGAAATTTTTAAGCATTTGAACTGGATATTTCTCTCTCTCTCTCTCTTTAAAAAATCATACCTCCTAATTTTTCATAATAATTTACATACATTTTAAAAAAAAATCCTTTAACTGAACCTAAAACAAATATAGTCCTTCACAAAAAGCAAAACATTTATGTAATTTTATCCAAGTGTTCTGAGTTAGTCTTTTTGGTCTGCTGAAAAAAAGTCACGCAGGAACATTAGATTGTCATCAAAGATATTGAAATATAAGGAGATATGCGATGATGTCCGCCCAACTGTCGGCAGAACTACGGTCTAATGGTCCTAGTTTGAATACGGAATTTAGTTGATTTTTTTAAGGTGTGCAGTAGTATTGGTTAAAAATATGGGCGACACCAGGAAACACAGTCCCACCCAGTAAAAACTGCCAATAGCCCATCTCCTTATATGTACATATTACAATATCACGCCAGTGTCCACGGTTCTCCGTGCAGTTCAGGAGCTGGAGGAGTGATTCAGTGGGGGTCATGATCCTCAACATTGAGGCTGAAAAAATTGAAAAGATGGAAGTTACCGAGCAGTAGTCCATTGAGGTGAAGTTAGTTAACTCTCTAAATATCGTAAATGTGTTGTTTCCCCAGGAAATAACGCTGCGCAACACCCTGGACGAGATGGAGCGTGAGATGGAGCTGAAGCTGTTCCGCGAAGAGTTGTCTCCGCTGCGTGACTCACTCACCGACAAGATACGCAAACTGCACGAGCGGCTGAAGGTCATTGAGAACATGAAGAAGGAAGCTGAAGCTGCCGGCACTAAGTCCAAATACCTCAAGTGAGATAACTACACTTACCTTAGTAGAGCAATCCATACTCCGCAGTGTCTGATGCGATACCGTATCACATGCCTTTTCCAAGTCTTTAAAACTAGCAAATATCGTCCTACAACATTTAACTTCCCTGCTACTCTTCATGGAAGAGTCGCAAATGAAAATAAAAGTCCAGTTTAAGAGGCACTGGCACTGACTCACAGTGAAGAAAAACCATTCTCTTGTTCCAACTGTAACTGCGCATGTTGACAAAAGTCTAATTTTAATTACTTTTCTCGTGTCCTGAATGTAGCTATTCATATTCAGAAAAGTCCAGTTTATGAGGCACATGCTGACTCATATTGGATGAAAACCATTTTCTTGTTCCAGCTGTAACTATGTATTCATGTTCAAATAGTCACACACTGACTCACATTGGAGGAAAACAATTCTCCCGTCCGTGATTTGCATTTTATTAGGATCATGATTGTGCTTTTGGGGAGAATGACTACACTCTTTTATTTGAAAATTAGATTGCTCAGAAATATTTTAGATGCTTTAATTAAATACTGTAAGTAGGACACATTTATATTTGCCTTCGAAATAATCGAGTATTTTTTTTGATTAGGTTTTTTATAAGCCCAGAAAAAATAAAGTATCAGGTCTATAAAAACTGCTTTAAAGTTCAAAATAACCCTTTTCGGTTGCGGTTTATTATATAATGTGGAAAATTAAATTCTTTAGAAAATTATCTTAAAATGTTTAAATATTTATGCCTGAACTTCTCAAAATAAAATAAAACTCGCTTTTTGGAGATGTTTTTTTCTGGAATAAATCAAAACAGGCGGCTGGTGTTTTACGGGAATTTAAACCTTATCGCCATTTACATAAGGAGTGTTATTGTTAGCGGCCTGATCCCGAATTTTACATGACTTTGCCTTAAGTGTGCATTTTGTGATACATAATTGGATTCATTGTATATATTTGGATGAGACACAAAGTGAATAATTTGTTTCCCCTTTTGACCTCCAACACTCTAAAGTCGAACGACCGGAAACTACCGAATCTGCTTCCCACGCATGATAATAGTGGAACGCGTTTCAATGAGATATTAGTACGCAATAACGCCTCTACAACTGATCCTTGATTTTTCATGGGTCTGCACTAGTGTTAAGATGTGTTTTAAAGATAATAACTTGTATGTTTGTTTGCTTGTTCAGGGACGTGAACTGCATCTCGTGTGACAATAAGGTGATAATGCTGCGCGGAGAAGAGGTGCCGCAGTTCCCGGGCTTCAAGCCGCTTCCCACACACCCGCGCCAGGCACAGCCCGGTACGGGGCCCGGACAGCAGGGGCTTGCCAGGGAAATGCAGCAGTGAGTCTCTTACATGCCTACTTAATAGTAATCATAATTTGTAAACTTTACCTAAATAGCGCCGTTCAGTGATTCGGGGACTATAGACGTTCTTAAGTGTGTCTTTTGCACTCACCCTCCACTTATTAAAATCAGTTCAGCTGCATTCGATCTTCCGAGAAATGTTGGGAAAAAATATAGAATCCAAGGTCTGATAACAAGAAAGTTCTAATTTCATAAAATATAATATAAATGTGATAAATCTACGAAATAGATTTTTTTGTTGTTGTATGAATATGTACCACAATCCAAAACACAGAAAGCTGACAACTTCATTTGGGTCGCATGGTCTAATGCCTAGTTCATAAGTGGACAATACAATATGGTATTGTCCCAACTCCAGACCCACTGTCCCATTGTGAACTGAAGTTTGGAGGAAATTCAAATGGGATAGAGATGTAAGATTTCAGGCGGGTGTAAGTGAGATGGAACTCTGGGTGGTTGGTTAACTTACCTTCTATGTTACCTACTTTGTTTTAGTTCTTATATTTTATGTAACCTATATTTTTTGTTTCTTATATTGTTTTATGTTATCTGTATTTTGTCAACTCTTTATTTTCATTTTCATTTTAAAAAAATGGAGAAACTCACAATCACTAGCAAAGTGTTTGTCAGGAGAAGCAAAGGATCGATACATTGGAGTGTCCAGAACATTGTGAGGAGTGAGGGAGCCTGAAGAAGTATGTATGTATATTATGTGTTGTGCTTGTTTGTGTGCAGGGCCAACGAGAGCTTGTGCAACCGGTACTGCGGAGGAGCGCACACAATGACCACCGCGCAGCAGAGGGTGCAGCGCGGAGGCAACTTTGCAACGCAGTTCGGGCTGACGGCCGTGGCTATTGAAAAGCCGGGCGCGGGCAGGAGGGTAACTATGGCTCTAATGTTTTTCACTTTTTGTATATTTCACTCTTGGAAGTTGACCTATTGCGATTTTATTTAATGGCATTGACAATAATTTATCATTTCGTTGCCTTAGTTCTTATTTTTTTTTTTTTTACATGAATACCGCACAATAGTCCGAACTGCTCTCGTCTGAAGCCAGTGGGACTATGGCATCCCCAATTAGGGTATGTTGTGAGGCTGAAGGTAGTGAGGAGGGGAAGAAGATAGGGAAGAAGAAAGTGGGGAAGTACCTGACTATTCAGATCTGGTCACCAAATACGGCTAGAGCCATTTCAAGCAACGTTTCAATTCTGAATAGTGGTCTTACACCAGGGCGATACTGAGAGTATCTTCAACTCTGGAACGTGCTGCAAGTATACTATATATTATTTTAAATGAATAAATTGTGAAATAACACAAATTAATCAAATAAAATTTAATTGCCACGCCGGGATTCGTTCCCGCGACCTTCGGATTGGGAGTCAAGAGCCTTGAACGCTGAACTACGCCGGCCGTCAAATTGTCCAAATGTTCATTAGAAAATTTTACAGGAGAAGCTCAAATTGAATGAAACATTATGATAGGTGTTTAAGATAAAGCTATTTCCGTAAAGGGGGGCATCCATTAATTACGTGTGCAGTTTTTCTTCCAATCTAGACCCCCCCTCCCCCTCAGTGAGATAAATTTGGACCAATTCCTATATTTTTTTCAAGTAACTTGAATTTGTGCTCACGTAATTAATGGACGCCCCCAAAGGTAAAGGTCTCATTAGTTTAAATAATTCTTAGTTAACCGCTTCTGTGCCAAGAGCGAGATATTTCGCATCCTTGGTCGTGTCCAGCAGGCCGGCTATAGAAAAATAGCGAGTTTACTCGCTCTTTTTGAGCCTCTGTATCATACATATGTCCCGTTTTTTATTAATTTAAAATATGGATCACACAGAGACGACATTGGGATGATTTTGGTTTTTTTTTTTTTTTTTTTTTTTGATTTTGATTTTTTTTTTTTTAAATAAGATGTAAAAATGATTTATTTTGATTAAAAGTTCACGGCCTGCTGTACACAGCTACACTTCTACCTACTGGCACTTAAAAGGTTAAGTGATTATATATAATTTTTTATACTCTATTTTTAATTTTAAAGTGGAGATTGAACAAAAACTAAAATGGTCGTTTGGACAATTAAGAACTAAGGCGACGATTTGTCGAATGCGTTTGTTTTGGTAATCTGATTTCATAAATTATTTTAGGCATTTGGTAATTTTTTTGACCAATAACTAAAATAATCCTTGCATGTTAAATCTCTGTTTCTCTTTATTTAAAATTTGTCTCATTCATTTAAAATAAGTCAATCTTTTTGATTTCTGAAATTTTTGAAAACAAAGTTTATCATGCAAGAACTGTTACTATCAAACGTAATAATTATTGTGGATTACTAGCGGATGTCAAGTCATCACCGATAATGATGATAAGAACCTTTATTGCGTCAATGTTGACAGTTTTAAGGTGTTCATTATAGGGCTGCTGTTATATGTTATTGTTTGCAATATTGCTAGAATGTATTGATCAATGTTTAAATGCTGATTGATTGATTTGTTTTTGTGTTAATGCTCCCCATGAAGCGGGTAGGGGAAAGAGATGGTAAGTAGAAGGCGGGAAAGTACCTGGCTATTCAGATCTGGTACCAAAAAGGCTAAAGTCATTTCAAACAATGCTTTAATTCTGAATGGTGGTTTTTGACGAGGATGATACTGAGAGTATTTTCCAATCTGGAACTTATCACAAATGTACAAAATGTTATTTCAAGGGCCACACAGTTTCACACAGAATTTGAACAATTTAATTCATCAAATTTTAAGGTTAAAATTCAAGTTCTATGAAAGTTTCCTTAAAATTTCATCATAGGCTGATTGTTTCATAGTACTTGGACAATAACAGAACTGAATATGTCTTTCACAGAACTATGATATTTGATGAATTCTTCAAATTCTGTGAAACAATCCGTCCTAAATGTTTCAATTGTGAAATAACACAAAATAATCAAATAAAATCTATTGAAATTTAGCAAACCACAACTTCTGGATTCGTAGTCAAAAGACTTATCCCACAACCACAGAGGCCCACAATTTGATTGAATTATTGGTTGTTGATTGATTCCTTGTTTCTCTGATTGGTAGATTAATCAATTATTTTATTGATTGCTTGATTGATTCATTTTTTTGATTGATTGCATGGATGATTAATTGATTATTTATTTTATTAATTTATTGATTGACTTATTGATTGATTGGTTGATTGATTGTTCAATATAATTCCATAGAATTATGGATTGATAATGTGATTGAATAATTAATGTTTGTTGATTTATTATTTGACTGATTTATTGATTTTTTGACTGATTGTAGCCATCCTCCGCCCCAGTGATGCGCGACCAGGCTGTGATGGCTCGCCTAAGCGCTGAAATGAAGGAGGAGGAACTACTGCGCAAGAAGTCCATCTCGGCCGACAAAGGTGAGGTCCAACTAACATTACATTATATTATACAAGTGGCAATAATATACGTGTAGAAATGGTGTAATATGTATACTATTTCTTGGTGTAATATACTATTATTTGGTGCATTTGTGCATTGCACTGCTTGTCTTCAGTCTTCACATAACTTACAGAGATGTCTGTACCCCAGTCATCGATATGCGAAAGTACGCTCCAGTCATAATTCCTAGTATTCCTAGTAATAATAATCTTCTAGTACAAGACCATGTGTAAGGGCAAACGAGTCGTGCGTACTCCGGTGTACACAAAACCTTGTTTTACCGCACCACGTTGACAGCATTTGGCGGTATTGAGACAGTTTGGCCCGCCAAACCGGTGACAGATTACGCTCACAATGGCAAATCACTTGTTTGGAGATGTATAATATTCAGTACATCGTATACGGGTGAATTATATGTTGAAATAGGCCAAGCCACGAGAGTATAGCGCAAGTGAGTCAGCAACATAACTCATCCAGTGCATCATCGACGAATGCGCAAAGCGCCTTGAAGCAAATGAATTTTGATCCGCTTTGATCATGTTTAATCTAATTTGTCATTTAGTTATATGTACTTATTTACAATGTTAGCGCTACAACAGTGAATGTGTGTTGAATGAATTATGAAGAAGTGCGAGGTGAATTTTAACAGTTTCGCGAGATTTTCGGCTATGAATTCGACAGTCCCGAAGAATAATGTCGGATCTGCTAAAAATTGAAAATCATTTTTTTGGCTTATTTTAGTTTCCTTTTGATTATTTTAAAGTCTGTTTTTTCGGAAATTTTAATGAAATAAATGAAATAGAGTCTGTGAAATAAGAGAAGAAAATATTTATTTATTTATAAAATACATGATACATAAAAGAGTAATTAACATAGTGTGGATATATTTGATCACCATACTAGGCAGCTGCCTGTTTCATGGTGACCAATGGAGTATTGTTACTTTTTATGAAATATGCAGTCTATTGTAAACATATGGATTTATTATAAGTGATGTTAAAAATTGGAAAAATTATAATAAAATAAAAAGTGGAAAATAGAAAGGGGAAAAGAAGTGAATTAGTATTAAGTTATAAAAATGTACGTAACTTTTTTTCAATATGTGTGCATGCAAGCACAACGTATATATATATATAGGTGCACACATACATATACACACGTACACACATCTATACAGGTATAAACACACATATACGTACCCATATTAAATTTTAGAAATGAAATGCACTGCTGGTAATTTCAGTCATGAGCTGCCTCTGGTAGATTCCTACCTAACAGATGTAATTTTTTTTACGTGTCACAATCAGCGTCTCTCTAAAATGTGTTGTTACCAAAAATGGTTTCATTGCATTTTCAGCAATTTATTTATTTATTTATTTGTAAGAAACAAACAGCTTTTACATAATACATATACAGTGATAAATATATAATCGAACTGGAGTCAAGCCACAAAGGTTTCTTATGCTAAAGTACATCGGAAATGAAGTTTTATTATATTATAATTAATGTTGGGTTATAGGAAGGGGAGAGGAAGAGAAATATATAGCAAAAGGATTGGAGATGCTCACGATATATTCTCATATTAATAAAATCGATCGTACGCGTTACTTCATATCGATATTTCTTTAGGTTTTTACTAAAAATGTCAATGCTGTGAAATATTGTATTATATTGTGTACATACACTAGGAATTGGGGAGTTTTTTCTAATGTTTGTTCTACAAGAGGGTAAATAAAATAAATCGGATTGCCGGGTTGATCTTGACGGAATATGAAAATGTATTAAATTGGTAAGTTGTGGTGAGTCCAGGCCATTGTTTAAACAATAGGATTTGATCAAAAATTAGACATCGTGTTTGGAGGGATTTGAAATTGTGAAATTTAATGGATTCGGTATAATTTGAGAAGTGTAATTTGAATTTATAATTTAATTTTTTTTTTTTATTCTTTCAATATGGGCTTATTAATAATATTGTTGAATGTTAAATAATTTATTTTTCTTCTTCTTCCTCGGTGTACCTCTTTCTATCGTTGTTTTGTAAGAAATTAAGTGTTTTCTTTGAGGTTATATTTTCATATGGACTAAATTGTTTGAAAGCAAGTTATTTTTTACAATGGCATCTTCAATTTTGGGAAATGTTGTGACGCTGCTATAAGTGAGAAGGAGACCGTATAACTCAGAATCATGCACCTCCTTTGAAAAGTGATGAAAAAAAATTGGTTACATTTAGGTCACTTTTCCATTTACGCTAGGTTATTTTTAATTTTTCTTTTTCATAACTTTTAATGACTTTTCAAAGCAGTGTTGAAGTTGCATGATTCAGAGTTATCATGGAACCAAGCGAGAATATAAATAAGACAGGGAAGGGGAGGGTTTGGAAGCATCTGGCTATTCAGAACTGGTCACTGATTTTGGAGTTTGGAGTGGTGGTTCGTCCAAGTGGACACTGAGAGTATGAAAGAAAATAATATAATGAACCATATTTTTTCTGTTGCAGTTGGACCACCCTCAGAGAAGCCTAGAGGAAGCAAGGCTTCCATCGCCGAAACTGCAAAACCAACTGTTAGTTCCCTTTTTTTCATTATTAACTTCACACAGGAAGCTCTACACCTACGAATATGGCATACCACAGTGTTTGCTTACTATATATAGATACATGTAGTTTCATTACATAGATACATGCAGTGGCGTAGTTAGGGGGGGCGGCCCCCGGTGCCTCCCGATGGCACTCAGTCAGGTGTCACCCCCCAAGAGCACGTTCTGTAGCTCTATGACTCCCCGTGGAGTGCCCCGAAATGGAGAATTTTGTGTCTAACGGTCTTTATATAGGCGAAACTAGCCTATATTTATGGAGAAATTTTTATCCCAGAAATTCTCTAACCCCCTCCCCCCTGACATCTCGTTATCCGCCCCGGGTACCACCCACCCATGCTAGCTACGCCACTGGATACATGAAGTTTCAACATCCTTCAATAGATGTCGTTAAAATAGATCATAGGTTCCCAACCTTATTTTACCCACCGGCCCGCTGATATAATTTTTTTTTCTGGAGCCCCCCAATTTCTATTATTTGGGGGGCAGGACTCAACTGTTACGGAATTCGATTAAATATATATTTAATTATTTGTTAAGTTAAAAAAGCAAATTCTTTTGTATTTTAAGTACTGGGTTGCTGCCTCTTTCTTTCTTGTATTCATGATAAAGTATCAATTCTTAATAATGATTATACACGTAAGGTGATGATATTATAGAATAAAAATTAAACATTTTCTTATCATCCAATTTAATGTGGATCTGAATATAATGGAATCTTTCAGTTCAATTTTTATCCACTTCCCAAACTACCGAAATATGGGAGTTTTCGCACACGTGATAAAAATGATTTATTTTTTGTCTTTTTTACATCATATATTTTTTACCTGCCCACGCCTTCACTGTGCCATCTCAACACCCCCTAATTTTCTCTGGGTCTTGTAGTGGCCCACTGAAAGTCTCAAATGCTCACAAGAGGGCGTGAACACCCACGTTGAGAACCTATGGTGTAGATAGTTATATATATTTTTGAGGTGTCTCAACAGATGTTAGTTAAGTAGTACCTTAGAAGAATGTCAACTATCATCTTTCGTGTTTAATGCACGAGGGGTTTAATAATTTACTTTCACATTTATGTATTGTTTTTTATACTTGTTATAATGAAGACACCATTTGTAGAGTGCCGCATCGTTGAAGGAGGGAGCCCGGGCCAAGTCCAAATCTGGCAGTCGGCACAGCTCTGTGCAGAGTGAGTACTTCTCTCTAACATCCTCATTTATCATACATTTCTTCATTTATAATATAATATCGATCGTTCAGTTGGTTAGTCAGTCATCTCAAAATACTTTGAGATAATGAAGAAATGCTCATCATAAATAAAAGATTATTTACACATGTGTTTTACACAATAAATATGCTATGGAATAACATCGGGAAGCATAATGGTCGAGTACATTAGTACAACATTTTTAAATATCCTATTAACGACCCAGAAAACATTATTCCTTTGTTTATTTCACTATACGTTTATCTGCATTATAATAAGGAAGTTTAGTGAAAAATATTTTGACTTATAAAAAATATGTTCATGTAGATCAAAAAATATCGATTCTAAATATATAAATATATTTCCATATTGTTAAACCACATACCATGTCAGAAATCGGATATATTCAAGGCCAGTACGACTACCTACAAATCGTTGATTCTGACATGTTGATTTTATATTTAAAAGAGATAATACTGATCACATTAGTGCTAAAATTTGTGGAGTTAAAGCTTCCAAGTAAATACATCAAATTATTAATTGTGTTCATTTGTATGTTACAATAAATATAATACATTTTTACAGTATTAAATAATAATCATTACGTATTCTACCCATCTGACATCTGATGTTTGACCATAAACCTCACTAGTTTTGTGCAAGTATATTAAATTTATTGATTGCGCAGAAAAGTCTCACAGTGAACTGCGCTGTAAACCGTTATCTTACTTTCGGTCTTTACTTTTTTGCGCGGCGGCCTGATTGGCGACTGGCACTTCAACCAACGGCAATCGGCCAGCGACGGCAATACCGTGTTGTTAAGAGTTTTGGCGCGAGAAACAAAAATTCTACCTTTAAATATTAATTGAACTATGAAAACTTGATCAATTTTCTTTTTTTAAATAACATCAATTCTGATAGAAGGTTAACATTGATAAAAAAAATTACTGGAATTCCTTATTGAAGAATTTAAAAAATCTCCATTCAAAATGCCCAACTGACGCGGTTTTCTCAGTTTAAATGACGTCACACCCACACCCCGCACAACCCGCTTCTTACCGCTCGGATTCCACTCGTTTTGGCGGGCTTAATAAAATTTAAACTTTGAGAATTAATTTTACTATGAAAAAGAACTTTAAAAAAAAAAAAAAATACCAGTATTTAAGTTTGAATGCGAACATTGATAAAAAAAAATAAAAAAAATGGACTCAACTTCCTTATTGATTTGGTGATTTTTAAGAGTAATCTGAGTATTGTACCAGATATAGGGTATACTTTTACATATAACTACATTCTCAACTCAAATTTAAATTTTTCAGAGATGTCTGACTAATCAACTGGATGATCGATCTTATATAATATTGCGTGAAATCTTGATCGATCGTTCGTTAAATAATCTTTTCCCACATGTGTCATTTATTTCATCCAGTTCCAAATTAATTGCATACAAAACTCGCAAAATAGATTGCGTCGATTGTTCCTCTGTACGTCACTTTACTACATGAATCAATTAAAGCACGCGGTTTTTGTTCTATTTTACTTGATCGATCGCTGCCGGCAGCTGTCTTTGATATTAGTAAAGATGTAATTAGACAATTATTTATTTACTCTTTTATACTCCCGTGGGTCTACATTGGATATACAGTGGTACCTCGAGATACGAGTGCCCTAACATATGAGCTATTTGAGATACGTGCCGTCGAGCGAGCGAAGTTTTGCTTTGAAATCCGAGCAACATTTGAGATACGAGGAACGGCCGGCTGACTCACAGCGTAAAAAAATCTTTTGCTTGTTATGACTGTACGTATTCCTCTTCTCATAAGAGAGATTTGAAGAAAAACATTCTGACTCACAATCATTTACTCGAAAGGGATTTTTGATGAACCACATGCTGATTCACAGTGGAGAAATAGCTTTTTCATGTTCCGACTGCGAAAAATCATTTTTCAAAAGGGAAATTTGACAATACAAATGCTGATATACAGTGAAAAAAACCCTTTTCATATTCCGCCTGTAAAAAATCATTTTTTCAAAAAGTATGTTTGACAAACCACATGCTGAGACACAGCGGAGAAAAACCCTTTTCATGTTAGGACTGTAAAAAAATCGTTTAATCAAAATTGTTCTTTCACGAACCATAGCGTAAAAAAACCTTTTGCTCGTTATGACTTACATATTCATCTTCTCATAAGGGAGATTTGAATGAGGGAGATTTTCAGATTTTGAGGGCTGGAACGGATTAATGGCATTTCAATTAATTTCAATGGGGAAAATTGCTTTGAGATACGAGCAAATTAACATATGAGCAAGGTTACGGAATGAATTAAACTCGTATCTCGAGGTATTACTGTATAAAATTAACATTTTTTTAAACACGCGTTAATTTCGATTGCAAAAAGTAATTTCTCATTACAGTGGTTTACAATTGGATAAAATTAAAAAGAAAACCAAACATAATAATAATAAACTGACATTATCAGAAATAATATGGTGACATAAAAAAATTGGATCAAAATAGTTAAATTTAAAATCTCAATATCATTTGTATATTCGATTGCTAGGAATTGGCAAGTTTGTTACATAATTTGTTTGTGAATGGTGAAAATGAAATAGATTATTTTACCTAAATTGACTATATTCATCTTTTTACTTTCTAATTTTTTAGTATTTCAATCTTAAAAATGAACTGTCTGGAGATAAAAATGCTTTTGATTTTCCCCTCAAAATTGTTCTGTGGTTCTTTATCCTAATCACTTCATGTACAGGTAATAAAGAATAAAGTATATTTTTGTTTAATTTGATCTTTTATGTTTTTCAGAAGTGGCTGAGGAAGCTGCTGCAGAAGGCGGAGAACAGGTTTGAATTGCAGTTTTTATTATGTTTGTTTAGACAGTTAAAATTCACTGCTTCCTTTCCTCAAACCCTTCACACAGCATCCCCAAAAGTGACATAGGCCCTGTGGGAAATTATTTTCCTCATTTCCTCACATAAAAAATAGTCTCTATTTCCTCTCTCCTACAAAACGATTCTATTAAAGGTATAGGTTCAATGCTTTCTTTCCTCAAATCCTCCACACAGCATCCCTAAAGGTGACACAGGGAAATGACTTCCCTTGGCAACATATCTGAACCTTTCCATGAGTAATAATGTAAGTAAGTAATTTGTTTGTCTGGTTTGAAGGTGGCGAGTCAGCAGGCCAGCGCCACGAAGCAAGGCAGCGTCACCAGCGCTGCGAGCGCCCCCAAACAGGCCAGCGTGGAGGCCGTCGGCGGGGAGGAGGCAGCCCCCGAGGAGGCCCCAGCCCCGGCAGAGGGCGAGGAGGCCCCGGCCCCTGCGGAGGGCGAGGAGGCCCCTGCCGAAGAGGCCCCGCTTGAAGAGGCCCCGCCAGAAGAGGCCCCTGCGGAAGAAGCCCTGCCAGAAGAGGAGGCTCCCGCGGAAGAGTGATGAAATAAAATGCGGAAGACACATATTTATATCAAGATTTTCATATCAGAACACTAGTCATTTTCAGGAGGAAAAATTATGGTTTTATTGTAAAATAAATATAAGTTTCCTAAATATGGTAATGTAATTCGACCCTGTTTTGGTAAAACACTTCAAGCCAGAGAATTTTACTTTTCAGTAGTTTCGTGTAGAACAGTCTTTAAAGTATGATATGGTTAAGTAACTTTTGATAATTAAGGCATTTTTAAAAACTAAATTTATATATAAATTTTTTTTTAGATTATTTCAAGAAAACTGTGGATGACGTTACTCGATCCTCAAATATTTCATACTTATAAATATAATTGCAATATTTTAGATCAAAATTCTGAAAAAAATCTTTTTCTTCAAAACTTCATTCTTAATAACCACTTTCTTATTATAAACTTTAAGATTTTTAAATTACTTTCATGAATCTTTAAATGTTCGGTTTTGTCGTCTCGTGTAAAGTTTTCATTTTGTGGATTGAAGAGTTTTTCTAAACCAACAGTCACAATTACTTACCTATTATGTTTGTACTTCTGAAAAATATTCTTTTAAGTTGAAACTACAGCAGATTGAGCTGCAGAAGCGACGACTGTCTGATTTGCCTTTTATATTAATGAAAATATGGATATGTGTCTGCTTGAAAATGAGAAAAAAGTCTGCTAGAAAAATTATACAGATCAGGTATATTTTGTGTAAAATTTTTGTGACATGTTTTTGTAGTTGTATTTTTTTTTTTTTACATGTATTTATAAATGTTATATATCAATATTCTGGTTTTCTTTATGTGTAATGTGTAATGTGTTTAAAATTAATACATAATTTCTTCTTCAATCACGGCAAATTTATTTAATTCTAAATGAATAAATACACAGTTTTAACCACTGGAGCGATTTCGGTCAAAAAATGGACCACTTTTATTTTTCTGCGATTGCTTTCGGTCCAAAAATGGACCACATTTTCATATCATTCGTAAAACATTTATTGTAATTATTTAAAACATTTCCTTGGCCAGCCGATTATTTTAACACAAAGCTATTGAAATGCTTTATGTTAAAATTACCATAGATACGAACTTCGTAGACTATTTTAGAACAATGTTAAAAATAAATTTTTAAAATATTTTTTTCACGCAGAATTTTTGAACAGCTGTTTACGGATCAAATTAAGTCCTTTTTCCATAGATATGCACCTTTCATTATAAAGTATAATATATACCACAGACAACATACAGAAACTGAAAATATTCTATGTTGACCCGAAAAGTATCCCTCACGGCAGTTTCAAGTAAAAAATACCCAGGATTCGCGCAATTATAAACTTTACGATTTTTTTAATAAATCCTACAAATATGAAATAAATGGTGAAATACAGGTTAATTCATCGACTATATAACACTATAATATTTTTTTATGTCTCAATGTTAAAATTCTAAGGTATGATTTTTTTGATGTTCTGGGAAATCTCAAGCAATACAGGCAAATTTATTTATTTTGCGTGATCGCTCCAGTGGCTAATCACTTTTATTGTTTAAAAAACCAACATATTTTGTAAGCAATGATCACTTCATCAGGGTTTACTTAAAACCCAAAGATATTGAAATATAAGAGATGTGCTATCGGCAGTTTTTACTAGCTTCGGGTGTCGCCGATATTGTTTACAAATAAACAAATAAACTAATAATTAACGAATAAATTAAACGAACGTTAAACTAGGGTATAATTTACAAAGGGAACAAATTTAACAATGGTTCATTTAACATAATTTTTTGGTTATTGATAATATTTAAACTCGTCTTTACACATTTTCTACTTTATAAGATTTCAAATTTGTCTAAACGGATACCATTAACATTACAGTGAAGCAACTCTATTCCATTATTATTAAAATCAAAAATATGGTTTGTCTCAGTAGCCAGGTTTTTATTTAGGGTGGGGCAAAAAATAAAAATCTAAAGTAGGTACCGAAAAAAGTAGGCTTCTACAACATATTCATGCTTTAGGCTCCATGAATACAAATAACATAAGCGGAAGAAAGAAAAGTTGGTCATGGGGTGACCTATGACCCTGGGGCGACCTACGACCGTGGGGTGACCCATGACCCTGGGGTGACCTACGACCGTGGGGTGACCTACGACTTTGGGGTGACCTACGACCTTGGGGTGACTTACGACCTTGGGTCAGTATGTACACCTTACCTTAGTTGTGCAGTATGTACGCCTCGCCCGATCACCGTTCGCATCGATTACCGTTCGCATTACACTTTTTGTAACGCATTCACCAGCTTACCCCCCAAGTTGAGCATGCGTAAAGAAGTTTTATTTAAAAAATCCACAATCCTTACAATTTAATTTATAAACCCCAGATTTTTTCATTTTTAAGTCTCTCTCCTTATTATTTATTGTGTAATTATTTTACTTTATTATTTACATAGTTGGCTTTCAATAAAGGTTGTTAACATTAAGTACTTATTACTTTTGAATAGATAATTTGCTTATTTTATTATACCTACCATTTTAGCCATTTGAACAACAAACTGTTTTAAATAATTATAGAACAGAAGCTGTTATTTGAAGTTCGTAGTAATGTAGCATTCTTTCAAACACCAACTTGAGACAGCTTCATTATGTGGGTGTGTGTACTAAAGATATTAATACCAAGCTCCAGTCATTCAGAGTTCAATCTAATTATAACAGAATCAAATAAGTAGCTGAAAGTGTTTTCATTCAGAGCAGTGTTTGTAGCTGTGGTAGAGGCACTACTCAAACCTGTCAGTGACTTGTCATGCTTCATAACTAGTCAAGTACCTATTTACAAGTGAAAGTACATTAACTTCTTTTGTGCAATTATACCAGCTGTGACTACGTTGTGGTGTTTTCATTGATATGTCAAGCAATCATAAAACATTTTGAGGTTATTACATTCATATTATCATTGATTGTGGCTATTGCAGACCATCTTTGACTGTTCGTTTATAATTATAATGTCTGGAAAAGGCGAATTGTCAAGCGTAGAAAGTATAATAAACAAACTGAACGGGGAGGATCAGATTCAACTGAAAACAATTCTCTATGGCAGAAGTGATGAGTAAGTAGAATTCAATAATATATAATCAGATTTATCAATTGTTTTTATCTCAACCCCACGTTGGGTGCCCATTTTATAATGATAAATTTTAGTAAACATGGAGTTTGTTCGGAACAAAGAATTTATTGTAGGCAAAGTAACAACATAATAAAACAATAAACAGTTATGTATAGGGGGCATACATTAATTACGTAAGCTCAAAATGGGGGGGGAGGGGTCCAGCAATATCTCACCAAATCTCATGTAAATAGGAAGGGGGGGGGGGGGTCAATAAAAATCTCATGTCTACTTTAAAAGAATATACGAAGTGGCCCAAATTTTGTCTGCTGAAAAAACCCAGACCCAATTATGTTTGATAACGTCTAAAAGGGATCGAAATGATAATCTAGTCTCCTTCAACGGAAGCATTCTTCCGAACAGGACCTCCATTGATATGCTTGGTGTAACTCTAAGTGACCAGCTCAGGTATGGGGGCTCCATCGAAACCAGAGTTAAGTTAGCCTCTCAGAAACTGGGCGTACTGTACAGGGCCCGCAGATACTTTTATAGTACACAACTGCTAACCCTGTACAAATCGCAAGTGCGTCCCACGGTTGAATTTGGCAGCCACCTCTGGTCTGGAGCTCCAAAATACCTTAAAAAAACCCTTGACTCTGTGCAGAAACGGGCGGTCCGTTTGATAGATTCTCCCGTCTTAACAGACGGATTGCAATCTTTAGAGCACAGGCGTCAGGTGGGAAAGCTGTCCTTGTTCTACCGGTATTACAATGGAAGATGCTCCGAGGAACTAGCGTCATTGATCCTCTCGGCACCGGTGCATAGTCTGGAAACACGCCAAACACGCGCCCAACATTTGTACACGATTCGTTCTTGAGTTCAACAGCTCGGCTGTGGAACGATTTACCGGCCTCTGTGTTTCCTCCCTCCTACAACATGGGTTTCTTCACTCCTTCCTTTCCTCAAAAAGACCCTCCACACAGAATCCTCAAAGATGACATAGGCCCTGTGGGAAATTATTTTCCTCAGGGCCTCCTGTGTGGAGTTAATGTAAAAAAGAAGAAAAAAAATCAGGGCCGTTTTAACCATGTCGGGGCCCCTAGGCAATGCACGTCTCGGGGGCCCCTTTTGCCAATGGCGGACAAATGGGGGGGGGTGGAAGGGGCAGCCCGCCCCGGGCCTCTTGTCCTGGGGCCTCCAAACGCCCCCTTGTCCCCTTGATCAAATCCTAAACAAGACTTTAAGGCACCAGGACACGATAAACAAAAAAATTGTAATTTTTTTTAATTTCATTTTCTGAAAGATGCATTAGTTAAAAATGCTCTCACCAAATGTTTTAAAGAAATTCGAAATATTGACAGCGATAGAGTATTTTATGTGGAACCATTGGAAACAGTTTGTATGTTGAATTATCCTTCGGCAAAACTATGAATGCGGTTTTCTCAAAACTTTTTAACACGTTTTTCAACCTGATTGGCGACATTAAATAAAACTATACATCCCATTTACACGCACCAAATCTCAAACTGTTCGAAAATCTAGTGTCTATGGCACCACGTAGGGGATTTTTGATATCTAAAAAAAATAAAAATTGCGGACCATCGAATTTTATTTTCGATTTTTTATGGAAAATTTTCATTTCATAAAAGAAAAATAGAGATAAAATAAACATAGAAAATGAATTTAAAAAAATACTTTTTTTTACACTTGTTAAGGATTTGATTAAGGGAACGTGGAGGCCTTTGGAGGCCCCCCAGACTCAGAGGCCCGTGTGAACTGAATAAAAAGCTTTTAAAATTGCACCAACTTCTTAAACTAAGGGGGGGGGGAGGGGCATTCTGCTTTGCCGCCCCGGGCTTCTGTCGGGCTTAGTCCGCCACTGCACTTTACCCTTTTCTAACTTCCAAATTATTTTTTTCTACCACAACGTAATTTTATTCATAATTAATCGGTTTTGTAACTACATCACGAAGGTATGCCATCACACCATTCAATAAAAAAAAATTAAGTGAATAAAATATATTACTATGTATAACTCTTTATTGCACATAAAAGAACACATTCATAAAAACAAAAATATGTAAAAAAAAAAAAAAACAGTACAATGAGCGGTCTTATCACTCATGTGATCTCTTCCAGACAACCTTGGTATGAAGAAAAACAAAAACTTTTAGCAAGCAGATAGGTAGTGCACACTAAAGCTTGTACAACATTTATATTTTAAACATATAATTAGAAATAAAAGCAAAAAAAAACTCAAACAAAACAAATGCCAAAACAAATCACACACGGCACCTACAATCACATCCCCATTGATACTAAGTAATGCTGCTTAATGAATAGAAGGAAAGTAAAATACAACTACATTTCAATATTTATCTTAATTATTGACTTTTTAAAATTATTTGTGCATGGTGTGAACATTAGTTATTGGGTTATAACCTAATTATTATAATTTGTTGTTTTCTTTAATGCATGTACATAATGTTATTAACCTGTAAAAGTTCCTTATTAAAAAAAAATTAAAACATATTGAAGCTTTCAAAAATTGGTTCCGGAGTTGCTCACTAATTGACAGTAAGTACTTGCTCACCATTGACGCAATTCATTTTTTCTCAGGGCGCGGGGCCCCCAGCCAATTCGGGGCCCCTAGGCAGTTGCCTACTCTGCCTAAAGGATAATTTGGTACTGGACGTAATGGGATACAATGGGGTGGGGTGCGTTTCTTTGGGGCCCCGCCCACGGTGAATATCTATGCACTTTTTCCATGGTCGCGGAACATTCCCCCCTAGCTACGTCAATGATCTCACTTGAGTGGGGGGCGTCGCACCAAATATCACCAAGGCGGGGGGAGGGGTCTAGATTGGAAGAAATACTTTTCATGTAATTAATGTATGCCCACATATATAAAACAATATAACTATATTCGTGGGAAATGAGACACAGTGCACTAACTCTGGACTGGGTACGAAATATAAAGAATTCCTCCTTACTGAAAAGGAAGGTACATCTCGCTATCAGCATCAGTTTGAGCCAAGAACTTCTTTAAAACCTCGTTGGTCAGTGGCTGAGTTGGCATCACGCTTGGGTCCTATCCAGCAGTGGCGTGCACAGAGTTTTTGATCAGGGTAGGCAGTAGGAAAACCGCCGAATTGATTCAAATAAATAAAAAAAGAAACTTGCCATAGATAGCTCCCTTCGTACAAGTTTTCGCTAAGTGTACTTGCTGCTGGCTGTAGATGATGTAGGTTTGGATTATCTAAGCCACTTTAAATATACAAATAATAATAATAATAAATAATCGCTTCATGTATGCGTATTATCACAAGCCAATTAATGGATATCCGAGGTGGCCTTGATAAAAGCAGTTGGCGTTGTTTCACTTTCATGCTTCAGATAACAACAGATGTCACTGTCGCCACTGATTGCCATTTGCTAATTTGTTCCAGAAAGCACTGCCTGATACTAACAAAAAAACCTCATAGAAGCAAATTCAAACGACAGTTCTACGTGCATTTCGTAAACATTGATATTATATCTTGTATGAAGTTAGCTCTAAGCAGAAATAATTCCTGCTTAGCCCGCATTTTAGTGAGGCAGTCGGAGGGCGCGTGTAGTTTTTAGTTACAGTTTATGTCACGTTTGTAGTATGCCGTTTGATGTGGCGGTCGCGTAGTTTTGGTTGCTCAGCTTTGTCGCGCTTATTTTTGAAAGTGTTTATATATTTTTAGCAATAATTTAATAAATTATAATATTATTTACAGCTTACGTTTTACAAATACGCTAGGGTAGGCAGTGCCTATGTGCCTATATGGAGTGCACGCCCCTGCTATCCAGGTATTGCGAGGCTGGCTAAGTCCTCCATCATGACACGAGCAATATTTTCCGCTTACTATGGTGGTAGTAGGAGGTTTTCAAATATTGTCAGGTTATTCGTAAACTGGGAATGTTTGTCTTTCTTTAAAAAAAAAATAGTCTCCCAACTCCGCTTATAATGTATTTTAAGATATTTTGGACACATTGCTTGACAAACTGAGAACTCTAACTCAGAGGAACTCATGGTCACTGGCCGCAGTGTTTGGCAGAAGAAGCAGAGGAAGGTCACCAATGCACTGGAGCGACCAGGCATCACTGGCATCCGGTACGTCGGTGTCTGGAGCTCTCCACGCAGCACAGAACCGCAAAAAATAGAATTGTCCAATATGAAAATTGGACAAGGAGTTAAGAAACTCAGCAATGAGGAACTGACTTAAGAAGAAAGTTATTTATTAATTACATAAGTTTTAAATATTTAATGTAATCGTAATGTAAATTTAAATATTTAATTTAATGAACCCTGAACAAATTAATATGAACAACCGAACTATCAAAAATAGAGAGATTTAGACCGTACACAATGGACTCAAGGAAAGTTAATTTTAAAATGACAATCAGCAAGGTTTGTAGAAAATGTGTTTAACAAGGTTAACTCATCGAAGGGGTAGAATCAAAAATTTGTGACGTAGCTTGAAGTCCATGTTCCATTGGGAGATTAACTGCAATACAAGTGGCAGTGTTTAACTTCAAGCTACGTCACGCGTTCGAAATTTCAAAAGTAGCCCGATGAGTTTTTTTCGAAAAAGGCTCATATGAGCTCACCTTGTAAAACTCTACAAACCTCTACAAATCTCTACAAACCATGGAGACTCAGCGTTGCAAGTCGGTACAAGTCCAAAGCTATCATTTTTTGATGTTCCGAAGTTTGAATGTCTTATTGAATTGTTTCTTCAATGAAGTAGGACTGGCCGGTATCGGGTACAGTGATCTATTGCTAAGGAATGTTTGAGGAGATGAGTAGAAGAAGTTTGGGAAGTAAATGAACCGATATGAATGTTAAATGTGTTTGATTTAAGCTGCGAGCTGCCGACTTTGGAAGCTACCCGGCAGTTTGCAGCGACGCACAATGTGGAGGTTTCGGCTTACGGTTTCTCGGCTGTGCGTGAGGAGACGCGGCCGCCGCGCCTGGTGAAGGTGGGGGCGGTGCAGCACGCCATCGTGCTCCCCACCAGCGCACCCATCCTGCAGCAGCGTGAGGCCATCTACACCAAGATAGGCCAGCTCATTGATGTGGCGGCTAATGAAGGGGTCAATGTTCTCTGCCTTCAGGAGGCCTGGAGTAAGTTACAAATATTTATACTTTTATTTAATTATTTATAATTTATTACAAAAACATGATAAGTAACACATTATTCCCAATGAGTTGAGAAAAAAAAATCATTACGGTTTATTAGATTTAAAAAAATTTATTTATATTATTGCTAGCTGATCAGGCCACGCGTTGCCATGGCTAACGAAACACAACAACATCTACTGGATGGTTACCCAACCTGGATAACCAAGTGTTGTGTCGATAAATTAACTCACACCACCATCTATCAGAAACTTATGGAACTTACAAATAATTACAAAGCAATGTCCAATAACAAATATTTAATTCACAATAATAAATATTGAGGTCAATAATCGAGATAAAAACAATCCCATCTTTTAAGTTGGACCAAATTAAACACAGTAAGCCAAATTTCATCAAAATCGGTTAAATAGTTTCGGAGTTTATCTCGAACAAACATCGTGACGGGAGATTTTTATATATATATAAAGATATGCCAACACGGGCGTTTACAAAACACGGGATAATAATTTTGTGGAACAGTAATCGTGAGATAAATTATGGTGATTAAATTGTAGAGAAGTTGAAGAGTAGGCATTATTTTATCGTTGATTTATTAAGGTATGTTATTATATTCTGTTTGTAACTACATACATATTCCGTGCAGTTGAATACATTTAAAATGGTCTTTTTCATAGTTTAATAATGACTTTTCAAAAGAGGTGTTGAGTTGACTTGATTCTAAGTTGGCATGGAATCGGTACAAGGCACTGAAAATATAAACTGATATTTGTTTATTAAGACCTACGGCAGTAAATTATGATACAAGTGATAAGGTATATTAAATTATACATTATTAAATTACCTTTTACGTAGGTCCAGGAGAGCCAAACGGCACCTGGCGCTAGTAAAAACCTCAAGGGTGCTGTGTTAGGTGTTAAATCCTTGATCTTGGCTCATTGATTCCTTGGAGCCTTGGCAAGTCGGCGCCTGGAGCGGACTGCTCCAATAGCGACACCAAAAACATTCATCTATAGGATTTAGCCTACGAGAGAATGAGATAGTATATCGGTCTCCTCTTTGTGCGGTGCTTCGTAGTCTCCCCACTCTTGTCTACTTTAGTTTTCTAATGGTTTCACTTCTATCGCGTGTGAATTGCACACTCTGATTTTTTGTTCTGTTTTGTTACTTGACCATCTTGTAACCATTATTATAAAATAAAAATTTTGAGAAACTTTCTAATTTTTTTATATTTAAGGTACACAGCGTTCGGAAACTAGTGTTACAAACGGGAAACTGGTGAATCTACATCACATCTATGACACATTTTAAATCACAACAGCTGACATTAACCATGTAACGACCCATTTTTTTTTCAAACTTGATCTAAAAAATCCTAAATTTTCACTTTATTAAACTTAAATTTAACTCATTCGCTCAACGACAATTCTGGTTCATCGCTCCTAAAATATATAATGCTCTGAGTACTGACATAAAGTCAAGTAATTCTAAATCACTCTTTATAAAGCACGTGTACAACATTGGATTTTCGAAAGAGGTCGAGCGTACTTCAAAGAATACACGAGTTCTTAACACTACATTTTAATTATTAATTTTTGCATTTCTAAATTTTTACTTCCATTTTTATTTCTTAAAATATACATATATATGTTTTTCTCTTAGTTTTTTATTTATGTTTTAATTTATATACATATTTGTATAGAATACATGAGTTCTTAAATCTTAATCTCTCTTATGTATTTTAAAATTTGAATATTCATTTTTATTTCTATTTTTCTTTAAAATATGATTTTTTTTTCTTTATTTTTCACTTACTTTTATGTATTTCTTAATTTTTATTTAGTATGTTTAATTATCTGCTTCAATAAAATAGTATTTTTTAATTCCTATTTAAAATATTAAATGTTTGATTACCACAACATGGGCATTAGCCTAGTGTGGTAGCCAAAAAAAAATATCAAAATATCTGTAAACAATAAAATTTTATGAAATAAAAATAAATAAATAATTAAAAAAAGATTAAAATACTCGAAAACGAAAGCTCAAATCAAAAAAGTTATTCCACAAAATCGACTTCAAATGTGATGTAGATTCATCAGGTTCCTGTTTGTACCACTCTTTTCCGGTCACCATGTGCATGCATTACTAAAACTACAGTATTTATACATTGGGGTGTTGATAACAATGACATTTTGTACCCTTTTTTAAGGGTAATGATATATCACAATTTTCTGCACACTGTATTGAGCGCTTTTGTTATTACCGTGACGACCCATATTTATGGTACCATGATGGTAAAAAAGGCAATAAACTTACGTTTCTTATCACAATAATGCTGCAGCTCTTTCTTACACATTAAATAATGCTAAGACAAAAGATGAGACACTAGAATTATGTGTGACTGTTTCGCCCAACGTACTGCTTTTTTCCTTTGGAGAAACAGATATATTTTCTTACGGCTCAGCCATGGCGACGGGAATTGCGTTTTATTTTCTTTATACGTTTGAGGGAGATGTATGCATAATCAACTTCTTATGTTTATATTTCCTTTGGGGGGGTGAAGACATACGTTCACCGTTTGTTTAATTTTCGACTGTTGTTATTTAGTGTGTAAAAAAGGGCTGCAGCATTACATGTTTAAGAAAAAAAAGCAAATCCATCAGCACATTGAAATTTGACATTATTGAATTTTTGGAATTCACTCACACTTGAATGATCGAAATTCCATAATTTCAAAATTATCGTCACGGCTAGTAGTATTGTAGGGGTCTACAGAGACGTCACGGTGTGGTGGGTGAGAGAGATGCAAGAAAATGATTATATTTTTCCTTTGGAGGAAACAGACCTACGTATATTATGTATATCGTCTTTTGAAAGAACTGCAGCATTATTGTGATAAGGAACATATTATTATGTTTATCGCCTTTTGTATGCAGTCACGGTATCTTAATCTCAAATCGTCACAGTAATAATAAAAGCGCTCTGAATTATTATGTTTAAATGTAGTCTAGTGTTGTATGGAGCTAATGTAACTTATTGTAGCGATGCCCTTTGCCTTCTGCACCCGCGAGAAGCACCCCTGGTGTCAGTTTGCTGAGTCTGCAGAAGACGGACCCTCCACCCTCTTTCTACAGGAAGTGAGTTCACATATTCTTCTTTATCTTATTTTGGAAGGGTCGGTCATATAATCATATGTGAGGTGTGATACAATAATACAGTTTGCCCCCCGAAATTATAATAATTATAATATTATAATTTTTTTTTGCATTATATACCAATTACAAACCTAAAATAGACTTAAAAAAATACCTTTAATAAACCTTACTTTTAATAGCTGGTATGGATTAACATTGTCAATTTTTTGTACTTATTTAGATAAGTAGTTTTATCCTTAATATTCGGCGATACATCCTCTCTAAACTTACTTAGACATTCCGTTTATTTCCTAAACCGACTGCATATTGTAATTATCTAGGCCAACTGTCGGGGGATCAATTGTAATGAACCTAATAAATAATGATTAGGTTAGGTTAGGTCGGGATGTGTAGGACTCCATCAAAGTTGTGCTGAGAATCAGCTTTTCCACTTATCTTCAATTTGATGGCCATTTTGCTAATTTTGAAACAACATAACCATGATAATTAGTAAAATTTCATCTGATTTATGAATACTCAATGTACTCGAAAACGATACCTCAAATTAAAGAAAGTTACACTCCCAGGTGAATATGGTCCTGTATATTTTCTGCCTGTGCAGTGCATTTTGTCGCAGCATCGCATTCTTTGGTCAAATAATTGTACATATTGTTTCGTATCAGTGATCAATGAACCAGTGGATGCAATTTTTAGCCATAAGTTGTTATAATGGTTTATCTACTTTGTAGTTAGAAGTAAGATTGTAGAAATACATATTAAGCCTGTACAGCGCCCTTGAGGTGATTTTTCACAAAAACGGCGCTATACAAATCAGCCAAATATTATCATTATTATTACAAAATTGACTCCCAAGTGTGAAATGGATTCAACAGTTCCCCACTTGTACCAAGAGTTTCCAAACACCGTGTATAAAAAATGTTTTTTTTTTGCAGTATTGCAAGAAGTACGATATGGTGATTGTGTCCCCCATTCTGGAACGCGATGCCGTGCACGGCGACACCATCTGGAACACGGCCATGGTGATCGGGTCCGCAGGCGTGCTAGGCAAGCACCGCAAGAACCACATCCCGCGCGTGGGTGACTTCAACGAGTCCACCTATTACATGGAGGGCTCCACTGGCCACCCCGTCTTCCCAACCAAGTTTGGCAACATCGCCGTCAACATCTGCTACGGCCGTCACCACCCAATGAACTGGATGATGTTCGCCATCAATGGGGCGGAAATTGTATTCAATCCTTCTGCAACGGTAAGTTGGCCGCACCTCTGATAGTGTCATCGCCAACACTATAACCTATGTATATAAAAATTTTGGTTTCTTATGTTTGGGTCTTCAAATCTCGGAAAGTAATCGATGAATTGTTCAAAATTTTTACAGAACATTGCATTTTAACAGAAGAGTGTTTCTGTATATAACGGTAATCTCTGGCGTTATGAAATTTGTATTAAAAAAATACTACAGGTGGTGCGCGAGTGGTTTGAAAATGTGTGTATTTCATATATTTTATTGGCAGGGAGGTAAGGCAGGAGGGGGAGGGTAATGAAGGAGGTGGGGTTCGCGGAAAGGGTGACGAGATTGGGGAAAGTGGTAAGGGAACGCAGGAGGGGAAGAGGACGCGGGAGGAGAACGGGGACGCATGAGAATGAATAAATAATTTATTTCTTTGAATGGCATAGCAACGCATACCGGGTACCAGTTAGTATTATAATGTTTTTTTTAATATCGGACATGATTGAAAGAATCCAAAAGAAATTCTTAAGATATATACATTTTAGAGTAGGTATTCCTAGAGGATGCCTACATTGCTCATTAAATTTAATAAATTATCAAAACGAAGATTTGAGATTTAATGGTATTTTTTTAATATATATACCTAAGTATGTTTTTTTATTGTTTAGTGATAATATGAATATTACAAAATCATAACAATAATACTTATAGTACATTATTGCCAATAAGTTTAATAAAACTCATTTCCTGTGAATCCATCCCTCCCACTGCGGTGCAAGGTGATGGATCTAAAGAGTCCTGCTGGAGAGATTGAACGGTCTCCCCCGATCCAGCCTGTCACGCAGTAGGTGGTCAGACGCATCCACCGTCAAGGTCCGAATAAACCTCACCCATGAACCTGGGCACCCCTGCTAAGTCACCAATCGTAACGAACCACTTGGGATGACCTATGGCAGAGGTGTTGGTTATCCAATAAATGGTTCCCAAGGCGGCGGTACCCATACCCGCCTCTCAAATTCAGCCTAAGCTATCTTTGGAGATACTGTTTTTTGGAAAGAAGGAGAGGAAGTTCTAGGAAGGCTAAAGGTATGAAGGGCTGGTAGGTATCCGGGGATCAATGTGTTCAGGAGTGATGGACGTGTGAATCCCTTCCTCCCACTGCGGTGCAAGGCAAGAGAGTCCTGCAGGAGAGGTCAAAGCTTCTCTCTCGCCTGGCCTCTCCCGATCCGGCCCGCCAGCCAGCTGAACAGATGCATCCACCATCAAGTCCTGTACAAACCCCACCCCATTAACCTGAATTCCTCTGATAAATCACCAAACATAGCTTGCCACCTTGGGTGACCTATTATGGCATGTAGAGATGTTGGTTATCCAATGAATGGTTCTCAGGTCGGCGGTACCCAAAATGTAAAGGTGTGTGTTGTCCCCCAGGTGGGGGCCCTGTCAGAGCCGCTGTGGGGCGTGGAGGCGCGCAACGCGGCCATCGCCAACAGCTACTTCACGGTGGCCATCAACCGCGTGGGCAGTGAGGACTTCCCCAACCCCTTCACCTCGGGTGACGGTGCTCCGGCCCACCACACCTTCGGTCACTTCTACGGCAGCTCCTACGTTGCCGCCCCCGAGGGCTCCAGAACCCCGGTTAGTATTAAACCTTGGACATTAATTTAAACAGAATAAAGGCTCGGTAGTAAGCGCTTAAAAATAAAAATGTCAATACCAATGTTAGAGGGAGTGCGCTAATGTTAAAAACGATAATACTTAAGGCTCCGCAACCGGGCTCGAAAAGAAGAAGATGGAAAGATACGAAATTACAAATGTTAGAGGAGCGCGCTAACACTTACAGCGACAAAATTGATGCGAAAAAGGTTTATAAAACACGACTCGTTTAAAAAAGAGCAAAAATCTCGGGGAGAGCATCTTAAGTATCATTTAAAAAAACATTGTGAATTTTTTCACAAATATAATTTATGAGATAATAGAAACAGACTTGTTTTTAATAATTTTTGGAGCATACTTTGCGAGGGAATTTCATATAATTTGCGTTTCGGCATGGGCAGCATCTAGACATTATCTTCAAAAAGAACATAAATTAAAAACTTAAATATTTAAGGCTCCGTTCCCGGCCCCAAAAAGAAGAAGACGGAGAGATATGAAATTACGAATGTTAGAAGAGAGCGCTAACATTTACAACGATAAAATCGATGCAAAAATCATGAAAAACTTTAATAAAACACGACTCGTTTAAAAAATAGAGCAAAAATCTCGCGATAATTGTCTTAAACAGCATTTAAAGAAACTCTGTGAACTTTTCATACATATAACTTGTAAAATAACAATACTGAAACAAACGTGTTTGTAATAATTTTTTGAGAATACTTTGCGATTTTTTTCTATCGAGGGAATTTTATATAATTTGCGTTTGGGCGCGACTAATGTCTAGATATTATCTTCAAGAATAACATATATTTTTTTAAGAGCTTAAAAAACTTCAAATGTTTAAGGGAGGTTTGCAAGAAATCGGTAGAAATTCAAATACCGGCCTCTTAAGGGAGATATGTAAGAAATCGGTAGAAAATCGGGTTGCCGAGGCATAAGTGAAAATTGGGAAAATGAGACATGTAAGAAATCAGTAGAAAATCGGGTTGCCGAGGCATAAGTGAAAATTGGGAAAATGAGATATGTAAGAAATCAGTAGAAAATCGGGTTGCCGAGGCATAAGTGAAAATTGGGAAAATGTTTAATAAAATACGACTCGTTTAAAGTAGAGCAAAAATCTCATGGGAAATGTCTTAAATAGCATTTAAAGAAACACTGTGAATTTTTTTGTACCTATATCACAGTCTTGAGTACCTAATATGAGAGGAGCTAGGTAAAAATGTACCATAAAAAACAAAATAAATACATATACATATTTGTTCCAACATGTATTTTCTCCAAGGTCCCAACTCTTTTTTTTGCATACTACAAAAGGTTTTGAATCATACAAATATTTTGTATTACCTATGTATTATATTTTTTATTACCCCACCCCCAGGATATTTAGGGGAAATTGTCTCTGAAATTCGCTACGTAAGATTTTAGATCCTTTGTGGCTCTTTTACACCTCAAAATTTACTTACTCTTGCATTACATTACACCTCATTTGTGGTGAAACACCTCAACATTTCAGTATTTGAGTACTCATTCTGCAATCGTGTCCTACTCAACATCACTAGCATGTTAAATAATGGAATCAGATGTTTTTCTTTAAATTTTCAGATCATAATTTGCGATTTCTTTCTATTGAGGAAATTTCATAATATAATTACTATTTCAACTAAGCATCGGAATACAGATTTTTTTATTTTTTAAACTTAAAAATTTTAAGTGTTTGAGGGAATATATTATATTATGTCGATAGAAATTCGAAATGTGGGGGACCATCAACGAATGTTAGCGAACTACTGAAAAGAAATAACACCTTCATACTTTAACAAACGAATATAAAAATAATATTGACATTTTTAATATAACCCATTCAATTTGAAAGCATACCTAAAGAAATCTTTAATGTCAGAATATTATTTCTGAAAATGTTTAGATTATAATACATTTTTAAAATTATTAAAATAATACTATTTTTATTACATTATTAACCCATATAAAAAAAAAATTAACCATAATAATATGTTTCCAATTTACAAGTCCTATGGGTGTAAAAAAAAGTAATACATAAATATATGTACAGTAAAATCTCACTAATCCGGCACTTCAATAGACTGAAATGTCCAATAGTCCGGCACCCTCCGCCCGCGCCTCCCTCGCCCCTCTATGCCTATGCGCTCCATAGACGCGTTGTCGTCTAGCAGTCTAACCCCAAAACTTATCTCATATGCACGTGCGTACGTATTTACCTGTTGTTTTGAAGTGAGAATAGTGTGTAATTTAAAATGTCAAGTAAACGGAAACACAAGACACTAGATTTGAAAGATAAAATGGACATTTTAAAGAAGTTAAATAGTTGAGAAAATATGTGCAAATTGGCAAAAAATATGATGTTGGGCGTGCTACTTTACACGATCCAGTAATCCAAACATTGCAATAATCCGGCACCCTCTGGTTTTTAATAGTGTCGGATTAGTGAGATTGTACTGTAGATATATATTTTTTTAAATCATGCCTTTTCTGTTATGATAGAAAACGTGCAACTGCAAACTTCCTTTTGCTTGCAATGGAGGTAACAATAATGGATTTATTTGTCTTTAAGGAGTAGTTTCTTGTGATAAGTAAGTTGTTTTTTTGTATTGTCCTCAGGGCCTGTCTCGCGTGAAGGATGGCCTGCTGATAGTGCAGCTGGACCTGAACCTGTGTCGCCAAATCAAGGACAAGTGGGGCTTCAGGATGACGCAGCGCCTGGACTTGTACGCTCGCAGCCTCCAGGAAGCCGTTCAGCCCCACTTCCGTCCGCAGCTCATCCCCCCCCAATAGTCTCCATCAACCACTAATAGAGACCTGAAATTTTCGCATTATATTTTGTAGAATTTTTGGAAAAGGCGTGTGATTTTTAAGCAAAATTATTTTACAGCAAAAAAGTGGCAGAATTCCTTTTTTAATATAATAAAATCGTGTGCAAAATACAAAGTTCCGCGCTATTTGCCCGAAAAAAAAAAAAATAAATAAAAAAAATAAAAACTAAATAAAAAATAAAACCTGATTGATAACTGACGGAAAAAAATTGTCAATCATCTGCATCTTTTTTCTGTATTTCATTGTTATGTAAAAAAATAAACAAATAATTAATAAATAATAAGCAATTTGGAGGTTTTCAAAAAATATTTTAAACGTTTTTCAAGGTCGAAATTTGCGTTTTGAATTTCTCAAAGTTATTTCAATGGCTCTCTTACATTGGGTCATCTGACGAAGCATTATTTACACTGATTAACGAGTCAACTGTCGACAGTGTTTACACCTGGTCGACTTCTGCGGACTGTAGTCATCAAACGATGTAATGGTCCGCCACTCTTGGCTTTTGACTCCAATTGTGATGAACCCTACCTAGCTGATTTACTTTTCTAAGCTTCTACCTCGTAGTTTAAATCTCGTAGCTCCTGTCTCGTAGCCACGCTCATAATTCTACCCTTATGTCCTACTGATCACACCACTAGGTATGATGGCCTGACTCATCCCTCCTTTCGGTTTATTTCTACCTCAGGCTCGTGATTTCTAAACCCCTATACCTTATAATCTAGCTAAACCTACCCTATCTTCTTAAATCCCTGCGATTTTCTCACAGTAATCAAGATTTAAGATTTTTGTTCACATTATTTCTATAATCTGCGTTGTGTAATTTTTTTGTTTTAGATTTTACATCTGTTTGCATACTTAATATGCACACATATGTAGAGAAGATAATGTATTACGTGTGGTAACCCATAGATTCTTTTAGAGAAAGGGTGAGAATTTTCCGATCAATTTATTTATTATTATTTTAGAATATTTAACCGAGTTTGATAAACTACCCCCGCCCTAAACCTTGTGTCTATTTGATTTCCATAGGAATTTAGTGTGTTTATTTAATTCTTCCTATCACCGCTGATACTTCGATAACATAAACAACAGTTAATAAATTAAACATTTCAAGAAAGCAAACCTTACCTTAGGATGATCGAACTCGAAGGTCCAGTTTTCTCAATTGAAGTCCTTGTCTGCAACTTCTCCTAACATAATGTGTTTGTAGCCATAGTTAGTGCTATTGGTTAGTATTCGCAAAATTGTTGAAAGAGCAGGAATGGAGGGATATGGGGAGGGGATAATATGTTTGCTGAAAAGTCGGTACCTCCGCTAACCAAGTGAAAACCGATGAACAACAATTTCAAACCGGATTCTCCCAAGTACGTTTGCTAAGCTTATCCTTAAGTCCGAGTTTTACTCTCTTCGACGAGCGTCTCTTGTTACGAAAGGGGCTCTTCACGCCAGATGGGGGAATACCAAGTCTTCATGCCGTTTTTCTGCCTCACTCCGACTTCCATCTCCGCCGGATTGAATTTAACTCTACTGAGTCTAGAAGGGGTATTTCATGTCTTCCCTTATCATGCCTCTACCCGTTAAATGTGGCGTAAGCTTGTGACGGGCAGATCCTTCCTCCCACGTAACCGACCCAGCGTTACATTCCACCTCTGACTAGCTGACATAAAACTCACCTCGTGAACCTTATGTTTGCTTTCAGGTTCGACAAGACTCACGGTATGCAAATAACCTGTGGCTTTAATGCCGCGTCAGCGTACTGTCCGCATACGTCCTTCCACTTCCCCGCATGCCCACCTCGACAATACCGCCACAAGATCAAAGCCGTCCGTTCGAGAAAGGTTGACACTTACATTTCCAGATGGCTCATACCTACATACAGAAGCCTTGAAGTTTACGTTCGAAGACAAGTTAGGATTCAGGACTGTATGAGTATTTGAACACCAGTGTTGTTTAAATGAGGTCACTAGCTCCTCGTGTGTTAGGTATTTAGGATAATGGGTATTTATGGGTTCTTGGATACCTACTTCCTATAAGAAAGATTTAAAAATGAGATAAATCAAGTCGACATTGAATCAATGACCTCCTGAATAATTGTGATGTGCTCTCTTAGAGTTTGAAGCTAGTCGCAGTACTTTACTTTGCGAAATTTTTGCATGCTGAATCAATGCTAACTATTGGCGGTCGCTCTAGTAAAATCAAGTCGTTTAGAATTGAGTGAATTTAAACGTCAATGTCGCCTTCACATATTGCCCGCAGATTTCATCTCAAGCTATAATTGATAAACTTGTCCCTGACGTTAAGTTTTGTTTTGTTTATTCGTTAATGAATTTAGGTGACTGGGTCAATGGATGGCCTTGAACTCAAATCGAAATTTTGGTACACTACCGAAGGTCATATAACCATACCCTAATCGTGCTAGTGAAAAGAAACGATAGGTATTTATCTTACAAATACGCTAAGATACCAAAATTGATTTAGTGATGCGTTTCTATCTAATTATGTGTTAAGTATTTGTTTAGCAACATTTCATTCTGTATGGGAGGTGTGACATGCGAATGCTAATAAATTGGTTAGTTATTTATTTACCCTTACTTGGCGTTACGTCCATCAGTGTCAGGATATCCACAGGAACCTGTAAAAGCTTAAATATTGTAAGGACTCACCAAGCTCTAATGTCTTAATTTCAGCTCCACCGGGTTACTATCATCGGCGAGAAACTTATTAGAGCATCCAGACTACCTGTGTAACTTATCGCACTTTTATTTCGACTTCCCACTTTTAACGATTTAATCCTACAAGATCCGGAACTCATTCCTTCCTTTCTCCTTTGAATAGATCTCTGATGTAAAAAATCCTCACGTTTTCCTTTAATATCTGCCGTTATTATTGGAGAAGAACGATCCTATCTAATTATGTGTTAAGTATTTTCCAGATTTCGGATCAATTATTATTATTGCGTTGTCACCTAACGATAATTAATATCTCGTAATAAAATTTCCAACTTTCGACCTAAACGTAAATTTTTTTATTTAATGAAACTTATTAGACTGTAATTTTCTTTATATAACCTCGGACTAAATAACTCTATTTAACCTTCATAGTACAAATTTAAAGCAATTCAAACACACTATATTAAACTCCTCCCGCATTGAATTTTGTAATTAATTAATTAATTATTAGATTTTATTGAATCGGAAATTATTGCAAACACTGATTTTAGATTTATTATAAGATCATACACTCCGTTAAATTGCACGATTAACCCTATCCGGACACTTCACTCCCTGTTTTATCAAAGTATAAAACTGATTGTAGACTCTATTTTACCACTGAATTTTTAAAGTATAAACTGACTACTTTTCCACTGTATTTTTAAAGTATAAAAACTGATTCTAGACTCTATTAATTAATTACCAGGGTAATTCTCACGACATGCGCAACGTTTTAATCAACCTTGCCAGTTGTCGAAGGACCCCTTTTTATTTTAATGATAAGTTGAATTTATAAATAGATATATTATTATTCACTGCTGTTATAAAATTCTTTAAACACTGTTGATTTTCTTTAAATTCGCTACACTATATAAACTTTTTATTTTAATGACAAGTTGAATTTATAAATAAATATATTATTATTCACTGCTGTTATAAAATTCTTTAAACACTGTTGTTTCCTTTTAAATTCGCTACACTATATAAACTTTTTATTTTAATGACAAGTTGAATTTATTGTAAAACTATATAAAACACTTTATTTAATTTTCAACACTCCACAGATTTAATCACGACCGTAATTTTTATAAGTCCCAGAATTCCCACTCCGAATTTTTCTAAGTCTCAAAATTTTACAACACTTAAGAAATTTTCAACTAATAACCGTTTTAGACGCTACGTCACGTAACTTCCACGTTTTAATCCGACGATTGGTCCCCGACGACTCCTTCCCGACAACTAACACCGAAAACTGATCTCGATTCTTCTAAGTCCTAAGTTTTATATGTACCTCCAGGATTAGAACATCTTAATTACGCGTTCATTGATTTTCTAATTCAAACTCTAACAACTCGAGATTTCATATATCAATTCTGTTATTTTCGTATCAACGTGTTAAGTCCGGCCCCCCTGATTTTCGAAATCTTCTGTCTCTTACGTAAATTGTCCCAGTGTCGAACCTATCATTATGTCAAATTTTGCCCCGTCGTTCCTTTGTCTTCAGGTCTTACAAATTTAACTAAAATATCATGATTTTTGTGTCCTTTTTTCTCTCAATATATAATAGGTACGTCTTCAATAAACTGTATATAATTCTCAATTTGGTTTATCGCTACCAGAACACGAACAAACTCATGTCGAAATCTTCACTATGCTTTTCCCAACATTCATTTTCCTAAATTTCCCCACATTTTCATGTTTCTTATATGAATCAATTCAATTTTTAACTGTATTGTCTCTACTTACGTCGTAGACTTGAATTTTCTTATTTTTCTTCAAGTAACGGTGTTTTAACAACTATTCTTAAATGATTTTCCCTTCGTTGTTAATAAGGAATCATATCCTGGTTCCGTATCTACTCTACTTATAACGTTTTGAGTTTTTCCCATTTCCTTATCTGAGTTTTCCGGTTATGTCGGTTTTCCGTTCTCTCCCCCCCACTCCTAACCCAATGATCCCTTATTGAAATTTGACGTTTGCCTTTTTGCCGTGATTCCATCTCCCGCTAAAACCCTTTTTTCCTTTTTTGATATATTATTTATGGTGTTTTCCGGCCCACTAACTATTCCTATCCTGGGATATCTGTCAAGTTAACTACTTCGATCAAATTCCGCCCAATTTTCCATCTCTCTCTTGTTCAAAATCCCATAAACTGCAAGCCCTGACGTGTGTATACATTACGATTTCTACATACTTGGCGATAAATCCATTTTAATGTGTTTATAATTAAATTTTACGGAAATTCTATAATCTAAATACTAGGTAAGAGCAATGTTAATTTTTATGACCCTTTTTAATGGATAATGGGCCTTAAATAAACAAAAGGCATGTTCGAATATTCCTTGTTTATATCAACAATATACATGTGGGGTCGACAACCGTTGTAATGTTTCATTTTCCCTCGCAGTCTCGTGTAACTTTATGTTATGATCCCTATTTTAATTACGTAAAATGACTCCTTTTTATGAATTAAATCTATCGCAATGTTTGCAGTATTTCCACCCCCCCCCTAGGTATACTATTCCAATTCCTTTCCAAGCACCTGCTACTGCACCAAACCTTTGTTTCGTCTTCTTGTTCAATCCTCAAACTCTAAATCTTTTTGAAATTTTCCTTCCCAATTCGCTTTCCTAATCTCTCCGTTCCGTCTAGAATTGATAACAATAATTTTCCATTGTGTTCTGTATATTCATTTTCTTTTCGTACGTTCTTCCTCGAATTTAGCCTCTCGGCCGTCATATGTAGTTATTCTATAATTGAGAATCCTCCCGCAAGCATGCCCCGTTGTCCCCGCGTTTTCCACTCAATATATTACTGATAAAATTTCTTATCGTTATCCAAGTGTGTTTTTCCGCAACTAAAAACGCTCTAATGCACTCGAAACTAAGGTCTCCCGACCCCTTGAAGGTACCCTTTATTAATAACATTACTTGGGTTCGTTGTACTAAAAACCTTGAATAGTTCGATATTTATCTCTTAGTTCATTCAACCCTGATCTCTGTGGGAACGTCTAGACCATAAATTTCTTCACTAATCACTCGGGTCAAAGTACAATCCTTTGTGTCCAAAATGGGCACGACCTCCTTCTTGCTGATAGGCTGAGTTGATTTTTAATTGCTTTTCCTACTTTTTAATTGGTTGTCTCAACTCTCGCGTTTAAAATCGTCCCTAAACCTGGGGTTCCCATTAAATATCGATCTCATCACCATCTGTGTATATTTAAGGCAACTATAACACACCAACTTAACAATACCTCTTTTTTTCGAGCAAGTTTTGAATTTGACCATACAGATGTCGTAGCACTGCGCTTTTCTCCTTAGAGTAAAAAAAAATTCTCGTAGGCCTTCTCGTAAATTGGAGGTTACCATTCATCACAACGACTAGCTGATGACACTGGGGTAGTTTCCCACCTTCGCCGGGCAAGCGATGGTAATTCGTCGACCAAATGTAAGAGCGCCCTCAGATTTCGTTCAGTTGTCGATTCTTTGGATAAGATTACTAGCGTTATTACACATTACTAGTGTTATTACACCCTCACAGTACTAGCGTCGCCAATCATAATACCTAAATTATTGTCTTCAATATTAGGCAGGACATTATCCAAAAGCTAGTTTGAGGAAGGGCTGTAATCATGCCATTGTACAAAGGTAAAGGTTCACGTATGGAATGTGGGAATCATAGGGCTATTAGCCTTCTTAGTTCAGTCGGCAAGCTATATGGTAGAATATTGATTGAAAGGGTAAGAAAATGGTAATGGAAACAAAAGATAAAATATGGGATGTGCAAGGTGCTTATATGAGTGGAAGGGGGTGCATGGACCAGATTTTCTCATTGCGTATGCTCACTGAGATGTTTCTTGCTAAAAATCAGAAACTCTTCTGTGCCTTTGTAGATATACAAAAAGCATACGACCGAGTTGAGAGGAAAAAGCTATGGAAGGCATTGTCCAAGTATGGAGTGAATACGAATCTCGTACAGGCAATTGCGTCTCTATATGAGGGAAGCGTTGCATGTATTAGGGTGAACCGCGATTTTACGGGGTGGTTTGACATCACAAGTTTAGTGTTAAACAAGACTGCGTAATGTCGCTGTGGTTATTCAATCTATACACGGATAATTGTATGCAAGAATTGAAAGAGATGGGATTGGGCGCGAAATTGAGTAATCTGAAAGTATATTGCCTGTTGTATGCTGATGATGCGGTGTTGATATCTAACAGTATGGAAGATTTACAGTCTCTCGTGTCAAGGATGTATGAAGTATGTATGAAGAATGTAAGTAAGTCTAAAGTCATGGTATTTGAAAGAGAGAGTACGAAAACAGTATGCAATATAGTTGTGAATGATGAATACTTGGAGCAGGTGGATGAGTTTGTTTATTTGGGAAGTATGTTTACGAGAGATGGGAAGGCTGAAAGAGATATTGAAAGAAGGGTGAATGCAGGTAACTCTATTAATGGAGGACTGAACGCCGTTGGCACCCACAAAAAACTGTCCAAAGACGCGAAACTAGCCGTCCATAATGGAGTACTAGTACCTACCCTGGCAGTGAGGCATAGAACTGGCAGAGGAAGGATGAAAGTAGACTGAATGCTGTAGAAATGAGATCCCTGAGGCGTATGTGTGGTAAAACCATGTATGATCGTGTAAGAAACGCGGAGATCTTGAGAGATACTTGAGTCGGGCCATGCCAAGAGTCAGAATAATAAAAGAGCATGTATGAATGTAAACGAGGCAAGGAGTGTGTGCCAAGACTGAGTTGTTTGGCGGTCCGTCCTCTCTGCCTACCCCTTCGGGGAAACAGCGTGATTGTTAGTTAGTTAGTTTGAGGATTACTAATTCTTGGGATGACACCACGTTCATTCTTGGGGTGACACCACATTATCCGCAATGGGTGCCACGTGCCACCCATGATAGCTACGCCACTGCTGATAGCAACCGACTTCGAATTCAAATACATAATGTTATAAACATAAGCATTGAGATTAGAAATGATTGGGCCGATAATTAAATAGAAGGATACTCATTTTCAGAAAACTTCTTTCCACCTGAAAAATAAATGATATCTCTTCGGTTTTTGTAATCAGAAAAGTTTCTTTCCCTCTAAATTTGTTTTTCGTGGGTAGTGCTAATTTAAGTTTTAGCTAGTGTTATTTTTATATTGTTTTCAGGAGATAATAAGGTGGGTAATTATGGACTTAAACTAATCAGATTTTCGTTAAAATAATGAAAATACTAGTTTTATAGGAATCCTACAAAATCAACTGTTTTTCAATTTTTGATATCTCGCAACGCGCGCATTTTGGTACCATCCGCGCGTGAACTGTGTCCATCCACACTCGCACAGCAAACCACACTCGCAAAGCAAGCCCTTTGTCGCGGGCCAAAAAACAGACAAAAATCGGGGAATGGCGCGAAGCGCGAATGCGATGATTGCGAAGGCGCGAACAAGATCCACACTCGTGTTTCGCGGCCTTCGCGGCCGTTCGCGCCGCGAGTGTAGAGCGCGCTTTAGTCTTTCAACTTATCAAACTGATATGATAAGCTGTGAGAAGCCTGGAAGCTCACGCGGAAGCGATTAGATCTGTCAAAACTTACGTGAGAAAAACTTACGTAACTTGCTATAAATTAATTTGGCCATAAGTCGCTTACGTGAGCGACTTACGGAAAAAAAACTTAAGAGTGTAAAGGCAGCCTTATCACGTAATTTTCTGCTTTCCATTATAACTTTTACAAACTTCAGTTTATTCGATAAGTTTACAATAAACTTACAGACAAAGCAGCTATATTCCATTGATCACCATGAAAAAGGCAGCCGCAGCCGCCTAGTACGGTGATTCAATATACAAATCTATATTTATATTTTTATTTTTTATTTTATTTCATATTTGTATTTTTTACTATAAATATACAATTTTTACATCTTATATTCAGTGTTACAAATAAAAATAAAAATAGTCTTTCCTCACCATAAAGAGACAAGGCTCTTGAGTAAGTAAATAATAAAATATTTTAAGTAAATAATAACAAAAATATAAGTAAGAAAAGATTTATCAATAACATATATGTATTGTTTTGTTGTGTATTTTTTTATTATGATTTTAAATTTATTTTATTGGTTAATGATTTAAATATTCTAAACACTTTTATGTATGAATTTATAATGATTTTTTTTTAATCCTAATAAATAAAATTAAAATAAATTCTAAGGATTTTTTTAATTCGTACCTACTAGCAAGTTCCCGACATGTGTTGCTATGCCACTTAATAAAGAAATTATTTTTCCCTGCGTGTCCTTTCCCATTCGTCCTGTTTCCCTTCCGCCTCCCCTTCTTCTTCCGCGTCCCCTTCCCCTCACGCGTTCCCACTCCGCCTTCCCTCTTCGCCTTCCCTCTCCCCACTCCCCTTTCATGCTTCCCCCGTCCCTTGAACCTCACTCCCGGGTTCTCCTCCCCCCTCCCGCATTCCATACATTCAGTCCCGGTACATTCAGTTTTCAAACAGCTGGCGTGCCACCTATTTTTTATACAAATTTTAACCTTTGTTGAACCAGAGTTTAACTTTGTTAAACCAGAGTTTTTTTTAACCAGAGTTCAATAGTATAATAGAAACCTTTGCGGGCGTGCTCACATTAACTCACCAAAGTTTCATCGCAATCGGATGAATGGTTAGCAACGCCTAATTTCATGATGCCAGAACTCACTATTACCTATATGTATATAGAAACCATCGCGGGCATGCGTACATCAAATCCCCAAAGTTTCATCGCAATTGGATGAATGGTTTAGCAACACACAGACATCTCATATACTCACATAAATAATAAGAATAATATTTGGCTAATTTACATAGCGCCATTTTTGTGAAAAATCTCCTCAAGGTATATATATCCCCAAGCAAGCATATTTTAATTTTTATATAGGTATACAGATGAAGAGGGGGGAGGTTTCTTTTAAAGGTGAAACTTAAAAATGTATGCAGATTTACATAGTTTTGAAATGTAAATAAATTTTAGAATTATAAAAAAGTGTTCACGATAAACTTATCAAAACCATGTAAATATGAACCTATATGTTTGGAATTGTTTTTTACATATTTCAAGGGCATTTGAAGTTAAAGAAAATTCTAATGCAATTGATTCTAATTTAGTTTCCAAGGACTTAATTAATAACTTAAATATTGCGAGAACTTAAATAACATCAACTCTTGGCGGTCAAGCACAGAGAAATCGATAATTTACAATACCGTAATGATGGTTGTAACATCCGACGATTTATACCGATATACTGAGCACGATTTCACTGTTGACAACTGAACCGATATTGACAGGGACTAAATACGAAATCGATATACATTGGCGACACTGGCCAATCTATCTAAGAAGGTGCAGTTTGTCAAATAAGAGTAGAAAATATATGAGGGCGCCACCGTTGCCCAAATGGCAATACTAAAAATATAACCATGGTGTTAATCTAAAGCGGTGTAACCTACATTTTTTTTAATTTAAAAGGCATTAAAATGAAGAAAAAAAATCATCATTGCAATATAGATACCTACTGATCTCAAAATTAGAATTGCATTTTGGTATACTATTATTAAACGTTTGCAATTTTGTGTTAACATAATGAAGAATAACGATATTGTAATCTTAATATATAAAACAAAGTCGGGTTAGTTACACTATTTATAACTCGAGAACGGCCGGGCCGATTTTGAAGGTCTTTGATTTTTTGGATTTGTCTCCGCCCCGGAAAGGACAATAACTATTAAAATATCGCAAAAATTAACGTAAAATATAGTTATTAAGAAAATTCTTTTCCCCAAACATTTTGTATGGAACGAATTCTCATATTTGAAAGAGCTGCGGGCATTTTGTAATATTGAGTAGTGAGTGAGTTCCAAAAATTTAAAAACGTCAAATATCAATGCGCTGATTGTTTTGTTTTTATTCTTAAACATATAATGCTGCCTCTCTTTCTTACAAAATAAATGTCAATAGTTGAAAATGAGACAAACAGTGGACGTATGTCTCCATCCATCCAAAGGAAAGATACAAAATTATAATAAAAATCCCTCAGACTTATAAAGAAAATGAAAAGCATTTTTTTTTTACGTCAGCTCCACAACACATGAGTCCCCGAAGAAAATTATTTTCCTCAGGACCTATGTCATCTTAGGGGATGCTGTGTGAAGGGTCTTTTTAAGGAAGGGAAGGATAGGAAGTTCTGGGAAGGAAAAAGGTATGAGAAGTGGGTAAGAGTCTGGGGGCAGTATGTCCGGGAGTGGCGGACGTATGAATCCATCCCTCCAACTGCGGTGCAAGGCGATGGGTCGAGAGAGTCCAGCTGGAAAGTTCAAAAGACTTCCCTTAACCAGTCTCTCTCGATCCCGTCCGCCACGCAGCAGGTGGGCAGACGCATCCGCTGCCAAGACCCGGACAAACGTCACCCCATGAACCCGGGCACCCCTGCTAAGTCACCAAACGTAGCGAACCACTTTTGGTGACTTATGGGTGGCGTATGACAGTGTAGGTTATCCAATAAATGGTTCCCGGGGCGGCGGCACTGATACCCGCCTCCCAAATTCCCGTAAGTAAGTGGAAAAATAAGAAAAATCACAAAAAATATAATTCCGTAACAAGGACAAACAAGGACAGTTGCGCATTGATGAATGCTTCATTGTGTAATTTTTTACTTAATAAAAAAACTGAATTTAATTCAACAGTAATTGATTCTGAGGCGGTACGAAGTTCGTCGGGTCAGCTAGTAAAATATAAAGCACACTTTAGAAATTGCTCATATTTATTTAGTACCTAGCGTTGCCCGTTAAATGCCTCTAATTTTAGATCTGAATATATTTAACTCATTCAGATCTAAAAGTAGTGTAACTAAACTCACCATTAATGATTCTTCCTTTCCACCTACTGTTAAATTCAAATTTATGTCATTTAGTAGGTACCTTCACAATAGTGCTTATTCGATTTAATTTTTTTTTAAGAACAAAAAAAGGTTTTTTATGTGTATCCAGTGTTTTGAATCTTCAGTGTCATTGCACTTTTAAAGAATATTTGACAGATAAATTGGTGTTGCCAGCCTAAAAATTTCTTAGTTCCAATTTTTTTATTTTCTACTCTTATTTGACAGACGATTTATACCGATATACCGAGCACGATTTCACTGTTGACAACTGAACCGACATTGACAGGGATTAAATATGAAATCGATATACATTGGCGACACTGGCCGATCTATCTAAGTAGGTACGAATTCACATTTTCGAAACATCAAACGACGATCAATTACATAAAAATAATAATAAAATGGCAATTTTGAATTGCAATACTAAACTCAATACGCATTAGGCTCCCCCACACGCACACTTCGGCGCGACCGAGTCCCGCGCCACTTCAGGCCGCCGCGCAGAAAAGTACAGACCGATAGGTTTATAGCGCTGTTCACCGTGAGACTTTTCTGCACGGCGCGGCGGCCTGAAGTGGCGCGGGACTCGGTCGCTCCGAAGTGTGCGTGTGGGGGGCACTATTGGCAGTCCGCATTTACCTTTTGACACTAAATGGGAGTTAATTAGTTAATTAGGTCTTTAGTCATAATTCAACCATTTTCGTTTCTCAAAGATCGAACGGCATAAATTGATTGCGTCTCATATTTTTTCACTCTATGGATCGCGTTTGCGACTTCTTTCAATTCTAAGAGCTTTGTTAATTCAATCCGTTCATTAATTTACATAAGCCAGTAATTTTGCATAACAAACGACAGTTTAAAAATATATGTAGGTATGTACTGAGAGTTAACCGTCATCTTATACTATGGAGGCCACCCTAAAATTTATAAATCGACGGTCATCTGTAACAATCATTGACCGTGCTTGCAAATTTGATAACTGACCATAGGTGACGGATTTAGTCGATATCGTATTGATATAGGGGTTTATCGATCGACTATTCTTCTTCTTCGATGGCGCTACAGCCCATATAGAGCTTTGGCCTCCTGCAACAGTCGCCTCCAACTCCTCCTGTCCTCAGCGGCTGACTTCCAATTTGGTACCTGGAGAAGCAGTGCTGCATCCCCTTTTACCTCGTCTCGACTCGTATTCGACCATTCTAGATCTTCTGAATTCGAAAGCTGAATACGTACGATATAATATAAACCGTTGTATTATATTCTACAAACCTTTTGACCTTTGCCACAAAACAAATAGGTACTGATTTATTTTACATATTTAATGGTCGAGGAAACAACAAATTAATACCCATTGATATTTTTCAGAAATCTGAAGAATGAGACAAAAACAAAGTTATTTCATCGATTGCAAAACACCGCATTTTTTAATATGCCTACTTAATCATAATATTATAATTTCAACCGATAATGATGTTTTTTGGTCTACTGCTAAGAAAAAATGGTAATGTACCGAGGAGTTTTTTGAAGATTTGAATAATTTGAAAGGGTTAAGAAATTATCAGAGAACACTCTTATTCTGCTGAACCAACTACTAAAGTAGGTTGACTATCTCTCGGCAATTTACAATTGACCATATGTAGTACGGAAAAAACTCTGCGGAACTCCACTCGTACCACCTTCCTTGCCTCATAATTTGTAATTTTAGCTAATATACTAGGAGATGAGATAGGTAAACCCTATGTCATCGAGTACACGGATGAAACTACTTTATAGTGATAATGGAAATTTAGAAAACCTTGAAAAAAGCTGGTCTGCCGGTGCGCCTCTTGGCAGGAGCCGCGCATTCATGAAAATAGTGAGCGATTTTTTTCCAAAAAATTACCTCATCGAGTACACGAACGGGAATGGTTTCATATGATAAAGGTCGATTAGAAAATTAGAAAAAAAGCAGGTCTGCCAACCGGCAGCCTGGCACGTTCAGAAGGCAGCCGGCGTCAAGTTCGGTAATAAATAGTAAATTTTACGTCATCGAGTACAAGAATGAAACCAACGAACAACTATAGTCCAGATCATTCCATTTAGGAATTTCTTGGTCTACCGACCAGCAGCCTGGCATCTTTTTTTTTACGATTTCCTAAAGTTTTTTTTTTTTTAAATTTTTGTTTATCTTTTGTAACACCCATTTATATATATGTGACCAGCAATGGGGCGGAATTAGCAGCTTAGCAGAAATAGAAGAAGATGAAGGGTTTCCGGTTGCGATGGGAAGGAGAGTTCCGGATGGTTCCGTTTATGGAGGGGAGATGAAAACAGAACTGAACTGCTTGTTACGTCAAATTTTTTGAAATCATCAATAAACCGTGATACACAGATTACAGACTATTATTTGACACTTTCCTGCATACCAAGTTATTTAGTGTTATACTTTATTATTATTTTTATTTCATTATAGTTTTAAAAACTTAGATTGCCAAATTTAAAAAAAGAAGCGAAAATGATAAAAAAAAGAATAATTTGACAGTTCGACCGACCCATCCGTCGGGCGAGCCTTTCGACGCCAAACCACTTACGAAACCTGCCGCGGTGCCCCTCACCGCTGTCGCGTGTCCATATTATTGTACAAATTTATAATAATAATAGTCCTTTTAAGATTGCCTAATAGTCCATAGTAGTTGGAAGTTCGAACAACCAACGCACCGTCGCCGTAAGAGCTGCGTTCGTCCTTAAAACGAAGGAAATTTCCGAAACCCCGTCCGTTCCATATCGGTTTCGCTTGCTCTTCTGCATCGATTACATCGAATACAAGATCAAAACTAACGAAAAACTGTAGTCTAGACTAGATCATCCCATTTATGACTTCCTTGGTCTGCCGACCACCAGCCTGGCAGTTTTTTGTGTACGATTTATAAACTTTTTTAATTATAAATATTTAAAAAAATAAATTATTTTCATTATCTTTATTGAAGTAAAACGTCTTTACGCACGCTCGACACTTGGGGGTAAAATGATGAATACGTTATGAAACGTTACGAAAAAATATGAAACGATACGAAACATTACGAAAAAATATGAAACGTTACGAAATATATGAAACGTTACGAAAAAATGTGGCACGCTTTTTTTTAAATATTTTTTTTGTATGCTGCTCCCGTCTGAAGCCAGTGAGACTATGGCATCCCCAATTGGGGTATGTTGTGAGGCTGAAGGTAGTGGGGATGGGAAGGAGATAGGGAAGAGGAAAGTGGGGAGTTAAATTGAGTTGAATTGAGTTGAGTTGAGTTGAGAGCTGAGAGCTGAGAGCTGAGAGCTGAGAGTTGAGAGCTGAGAGCTGAGAACTGAGAGCTGAGAGTTGAGAGTTGAGAGTTGAGTTGTAGGGATGTTGAGGGGATGGGGATATTTTTATTCCCGTTATTGTTATATTGTTAATGGACGGCATAAGTTAGTGAAGTTTTACTTCAGTCGTGTGGTCTAAAGCTCACTTGTTTTTTATTATTTTTATTTCAATATGGTTTGAAAAACTTAGGCCCAATGCGCACTAGCGGCCAGCCGCGTAGGCGGTCAACCGCGCAGCCTGCCGCATTTTTATTTTAATATGCAACCGCTCATATTCTCCTCTACACAGCATCCCCAAAGATGACACAGGCCCTGAAGGAAATTATTTTCTTCAGGGCATCCTGTGTGGAACTCATGTAAAAAAAATATATTGTTAATAATTGTGTTTTTTTTTTGTTAATAATATGTTTTACATGTTACATAGTGATAATGTTACATCTTAGGTTTTTTACTACTTTTCCATTGAAATCATTTGTTTGTGTATGGAAAGGTAGTGATAATACTTTAATAAACACAGAAACTAAAAATAAAATTTAAATGGATGAATGAATGGGAAGAAAAAAGCTTGAGGGGTGGGTAGGAATCTGGGGTTCAATGTGTCAAGGAAAGACGGACACTGCGGTCAATTAAAATACTTTATCAAGATTCAACCTCCAAATCAGAAATTGGTAAATAGATTATGAGAAATCGTCTTTTTAAACTTTGACACCTCTTATAAAGTGATCTTCGAACCCTTTGTGTGAGGTGACACTTATTTATTTTTTATTTTTTTATTTTAGTACATAAAACAGGCATGATGCCCAAAAATTTACATACATAAATGATTTAAATACAATGTATTACTAGAAATTATAACAAAAACAGTAGTAATAAAAATGGATACCTAAACATGCAAAAGTAAACAATGTAATATTAGCACCTGTGTTGAAGGGACAATGATTTAGTTGGTACCATAAATAAACCAATCCTAATATTGCCTGTCTTGTTAAAAGACATATGTATGACGTATTGCAATCAACGACGATGATGTAAAATATGGTAAATCCTTTTGTTTATAATAGTATTTATTATAAAATGCAGCTCAGGTTAAATCTCTTTTTTGTGAACCTTCTGGCGTTCATATTTGGACATTGGCCTCTCTTACTTTTTATCCGGATTTGTCAATCCATGGCCATTGATATATAAACACTCTATGTCCATGGCCTACATACCCTACAGTCCTACGTCCAAAGTGTAGATACAGTGACGCTCAGTGCCTCCCTTCAACCTGGCTGTGGCTGTGTGTGGTTTCGTACGTATGGGTACCGCCGTCCCGGGAACCATTTATTGGATAACCAACACCTCTGCCATAGGTCATATAATGCAGTTGAACATTGAAGTCATTGCTTCGGGCTTGGAAAATAGTTATTTCATAAACTGCTCGTTCGTGGAGGATGATAATTTAAATATATTAGGAAAAAAAGTTATTCGCAAGTTTTTCTGTAAATTGTTTGTTTGCGTCCGTAAATAAGCAATATGAATAAATAGTTTTGTCCCTATAAAAACCTGTTTCTTCCAATAAAGGCATACAAATACAACATTGGGTTGAATCACCGTATTTGTGTGACTTTCTTTAAATATTTGGATTTTTATGCGAACAAAACTATTTATTTATATTCATATTGCGTTTTACGGAAAGAATCATCAATATTTTACAGCATAACTTTCAAAAAGGGTTTTTCCTCAAAAGTTTAAATTACTGCCAACTATGAACGATCAGATTATGAATTATTTTAAATTTACCCTTAATTACTCTGTAATCTGTTGTAAATCACCGCCGCTCCGGGAACCATTTATTGGATAATCAACACCCCTGCCATAGGTCATCCCAAGTGGTTCGATACGTTTGGTGACTTAGCAGGGGTGCCGAGGTTCATGAGTTGAGGTTTGTCTAGGTCTTTACTGCGAACGCATTTGCCCACCTACTGCGTGGCGGGCCGGATCGAGAAAGACTGGTCGAGGGAGACCTAGCCTAGACCTCTCTAGGAATCGACCCATCGCCTTGCACCGCAGTGTCCGTCTTTCCTTGACACATTGAACCCCAGATTCCTACCCACCCCTCAAGCTTTTTTCTTCCCATTCATTCATCCATTTAAATTTTATTTTTAGTTTCTGTGTTTATTAAATTATTATCACTCCCTTTCCATACACAAACAAATGATTTCAATGGAAAAGTAGAAAAAAACCTAAGATGTAACATTATCACTATGTAACATGTAAAACATATTATTAACAAAAAAAAAACAATTATTTACAATATCTTTTTTTTTTACACGAGTTCCACACAGGAGGCCCTGAAGAAAATAATTTCCTTCAGGGCCTGTGTCATCTTGGGGATGCTGTGTAGAGGAGTTTTTTTTAGGAAAGGAAGGAGAGGAGAGTTCTGGGAAGGAAAAGGGTTTAAGGGGTGGGTAGAAATCTGGGGTTCGGTTTGTCCTGGTCATCCACCTCCAAGACCTAGACAAACCTCAACCCATGAACCCGGGCACCCCTGCTAAATCACCAAAAGTAGTGAACCACTTGGGGTGACCTATCGCAGAGGTGTTGGTTATCCAATAAAGGTTCCCGGGCGGCGGTACCCATTCCCACCTCCCACCGCACATGTATTATGTTATTTTAAAAAAATATACCCATATTTAAAAAAAATAACAAAAATAAAGAGTCATTTCTTATAAAGGCGATACACAACCCTAATAATTTTATTTTCTCAAAACTCACATTTTAATAATTTCCGGCGAATTCGTAACTATAATAACTTTTTTATTCACATCTTTTCCTGGGGATGTTAGTTTTTTGTATTCAGGATTAATAAAAACAATACCTTACCATTTATATATTTTACGTACAACAATTTTAAAACTGTATAACCCGTTTTGCAATTATAAAATTAGCGGTAAGCACCAGATTTTATTTTTCTAGACGATGAATTAATAACTACGGGAGTGCAACATGGAGACACATTTTAAATATTTGTAACACGTTCTTCAGAATTAATTCAAATGAACGCGGCGGAAAGGTCGAATCTCCAGGCCTGCTAGGGTTAATTCGACCGTACGTTCGTCTAATACGCCGTGCCACGGGCGTATATTTGTTTACACGCTTTCTTCACTTACGTCGTTAAGATTCCCACATTATTTGTCTTCTTCTTTTCTTTGATAGGGCAAATTCGACAGTAGGTCCGTCCAATTCACGGGTCGCGAGTCGCAATTTGTATACACGGCTTCTTTACTTACGTCGTTAAGATTCTGAATATATTTTAGGGTATACTCGTATTGTCGTTTTAACACTTAAAAACAACAACGAAACGCCAAATGGTTGAATACTGAGCGCGGTGTCGCGCCAAATTATCAAAATCCGGCACTGGTCGAATTAAATCAAGACTTTTGCCACGCTCAGTGAAAAACAAGCATCTATGTAGGTATTACTAAACGCAAGTGCAAGGTCCAATCTTTACCTCCACTAGTAGGTACTCGTACCTACAACAGATAGTCGATATTAAAACAATAACATTCGTAGAAAAAAAATTATATTCGTAGACTGAATCTGACTGCAACCGTATAATTAGTAAACACATTAGGTACTTAACACTTTTTATTAGCGTTTATTGAAAACCAACAGTTTTTTTACTTTCGTTCGTGCGTATTCTCTGCGGTTTAGTTAAATTTCAGAGGTCTAACATAGTAGGTTTTTTTATTTATTTTTTCGCGACTAGGTATATAAAATAATTCCAATAGTAATAAATTAATATAAATAAAAAAGAAAAAAAAAATTATAAATAAATATTAATATAAATAATGATCTAAAGTATACAAAATATAATGGTTATGTTGGGTAAAGATATTGTATTTCTTAGTCCTCCTCACTAGAGGTTCCTGTGCCGAGCCGGTCTAAAATTGATTAATTATAGTTTATTTATCTTCTATGTCGTTTTTAGTGTCTTTGTTGGGGTGTTTTCGTTGACCTCTTTCAGCCATATTTTTATTCTTGATTTGTACTCATTAATTTTTTTTATTAGTTTTATGTCTTGGGGAAGAATGTTATGGAGTTTAGTTGCAAAATAAGTGTAGGTAGTTTCTTTGTCCGAATGTGATTATATAACTTGGAAAGTTTTTTATGTCATTTTTATTCGATCTAGTGTGATGGATATGCTGTCTGGTAGAGGTTTAAGTAGGATTGAGAGTAAATAAAAATCTTTTATAGGTAAGTACCTATACTTGTAAGGGAGGCGTCTACAAATATCTACAGGAATTCCAAAAACAGAACAAATCGGACTAATATCTATGAGAACCAAAGTGAGGATGAATATCTACAGCTCAAACTGCTGACTAATATCTATGGAACAGGTGATGTCGACGAATATCTACAGCACTGGCAGAGGTTGTATTTGCAATTATGTATAGCATATTGGCATAACGTAATATTGCGTATGCAGTTTAAAAATAATAATTTATTTTAAGTTAGGTTAGGTTATTATTACGTAATTGAAGTAATTTATGCTTTTCCGTACAACCTCTCGCTCAGCTGCCCTCTGTAGATATTAGTCCCACCTTCGCTCCATAGATATTCGTCACCAATGGGACCGTCATAGATATTTATCCGACCTTAGCTCTGTAGATATTAGTCTTCACTCTGAAGTTCATAAATATTTGTCCAACATATGAGCTGTAGATATTCGTCCGACATACAGGCTGTAGATATTAGTATCTGGAGTCCTCGTAAGTACCTAAGTACGTAAACATGAAACTAATAATTTTATTAATACTAGCAGTTTTAAACCCGCTCGCCCATTTTGAGAGTTGGTGACCATTTTATAAATTCTAGGGATTGTCATATTTCATATTTAACTTCATTTTAGCACTGAGCACTTTTAATTTATCATTTACTAAATCTCGATTAGTAAACGATGTTAGAATATAATAACAAAATAATATGTTACCACTAACGCCATCTAGGATACAACCATTGTAACTGTGTATTAACAATAAACGTCAGTCTATCGAAAACCTCTCTGCTGTTTCATTAGGTTATGGGCCCAGTGAACAATTCCGGTGCAGAATACGCAATTAGTATATTTTTAAACTTTTTGATCGTGCACAGTGTGGAAAAATGTCGGCGAATTACTCAGTAAACGTTCCCAGGTTGAAAGGGCGTGAGAATTTCGACGATTGGTCTTTCGCAGTTGAAAATTTCCTCATCCTGGAAGGCGTGGATTTGAATAGCACGCAGGTGCTAGCTGAAAAAGACGACAGAAAAGCAAGAGCAAAGCTGATTATGACCATTGATCCATCTCTGTATGTCCATATTAAAGGCGAAACTACAGTGCAAAGTGTATGGAAGAAATTGAAATCCTTGTTCGACGACTCCGGTTTCACACGCAGAATCAGTCTACTGAGGAATTTAATATCGATTCGCAACAATATCCAATATCCAGTACAAAACACAAGTGTTTTTACTTATAAAATGATAAACCCTCAACCATAACCTCTCTCTAAATGTACGCCAATCCTTGGCGTGGGACACGAAGAAAGTCACCAAAAGCAGCGCAGTTTACGCCTGACTGCAGACTATCTGGAGACCACGACCTGGGATGCTACGCAATAAGTGATAATATAATCTCAAAAAACAACGTTTTACTTGAAATATAAACGAAAATAAAATAAAAAAAAACCATAGGAGGTTTGCGGGAGGGGGGAGGAGGGGAACCCGTGAGGGTGGAAGGGAAACTGGCAGGGGGGAGGGGAACTCGGGAGGGGGAAGGGGGAGTGGAGTGGGGAGAGGGAAGGTGGAGGAAGCGGAGTGAAGACGCGAGAGGGGAGGGGGACGCGGGAGAGGAAGGGGAACGGGACGAATGAGAAAGGACACGCAGGGAGAAACAATTTCTTTATTAAATGGCATAGCAACGCATTCCGGGAAACAGCTAGTATTATAATATTTAACCCTAGACACCTAACCTTCGTCGATTCGACGAATACGCGACACAAAATAGGCTGTCCTTTTTTAAAACGTGCGCGGATGATCGTGTCGTTCCTTGTCAACATAGTACTCGTAAAACTCTTACGGGGAGTAGCCGTGTTCGGCAGGTAAGTACAGTAATTTTTGATATATTACGCGCAAATTCGTCGTTTCGACGAATGGTTAGGGTTTGTGTGACTTTTTGGTATATTGTTGTGGTTGTTTTTTTGCAGTTTTTTCGCTATGGCTTCGCAAAAACCGCTGTCTGTTGCAAATATTCAACGTTTATTGATGGAAGAGGACACAAATTCATCGGAAGAGTCATCTGTCAGTGAACAAGAAGACAATGCGGAGGTTGATGATGTGGTTAGTCATGTTCAAGATGCCAACACATAAAAATTAAAATACAAGATATATTACGTGTCAGCACTGAAGTTCAAGGTCAAAGTAGTAAGTCTACCTGCAGAAATGACCCTGGATCAACAGAGACTACCAATTTGCGAAAAAGAAAAATTTGAGTATTATCTCCGTATAAAAAAGGCGTATGACGAAGACTTATAGCTCAAAGTGCAGTACTGCAATTTGTGGTGAACATAAAATTGATTTTTGCACTAGTTGCGCTTCAAAAAACTAGTTTTTATTTTGTTCACATAAGGGATCGTGATATTTTTATTTTGTTTTGCCAAAGAAAAGAGGCTGTTTATATTATTATTTTTTTAATATTAATTTTCTAAGTATGATGTCACATCTAATCTGATAAATACCTAGTCCCTTACTAAAAAAATTAAAAAAAACCAATATATTTTCCAATTACATTTATATAAATAGTTTTATTTATCAATATAACCTTTTTTTCATATTTTTTGAAAATATATATTTTTTTAAATAAGTATTAAATAGATAAAATACTGATGAAATTTTTTTTAGGAATTGTTAGGTTTATTAGGGTACACACGAACGTTAGGTGTCTAGGGTTAATATATAGAACAAAGTCGGGTTAGTTACACTATTTTTTATAACTTGAGAACGGCTGGGTCGATTTTTATGATCTTTGATTTTTTGGATTTGTCTCCGCCCCGGATAACATAATAACTATTAAAACATCACAAAAATTAACGAAAAAAATGGTTATTAATAAAATTCTTTTCCCCATACATTTTGTATGGAATGAATCTCATATTTTGAAAAAACTGCATCAATATTGTGATAGGTATAATATTGAACCGTGGGTGAATTCCATAAATTCAAAAACGTCAAATGTCAATGCGCTGATTGTTTTGCATTTGTTCTTAATCATATAATGCAGCCCCTCTTTCTTACACACTAAATGTTAATAGTCGAAAATGAGACAAACGGTGGACGTATGTCTGCGACCCCTCCAAAGAAAAAATACAATAATCATAATAAATCTCTGAAATGAAATGCATTTTTTTCATTTTAAAATAATTTCTCTCAGGACCTATGTCATCTTAGGGGATGCTGTGTGGAGGATCTTTTTAAGTAAGGGCAGGATAGGAAGTTCTGGGAAGGAAAAAGGTATGACGGGTGGGTGGGAATCTGGGGGTCAGTGTGTCCGGGAGTGACGGACGTATGAATCCATCCCTCCAACTGCGGTGCAAGGCAATGGGTCGAAAGAGTCCGGCTGGAAAGTTCAAAAGGCCTCCCTCAACCAGTATCTCTCGATCCGTCCCGCCACGCAGCAGGTGGGCAGAAGCATCCGCCGCCGAGACCCGAAAAAACTTCACCCCATGAACCCGAACACCCCTGCTAAATCATCAAACGTAGCGATCCACTTGGGGTGACCTATGGCAGAGGTGTTGGTTATCCAATAAACGGTTCCCGTGGCGGCGGCACCCGTACCCGCCTCCCAAATTCACGGATTGTAGAAGAAAAGTGAGAAAATCACAAAAAAAAATCCGTACACAACGACATCTCTGATACTGATAAAACCAAAACACGGACAGCTGCGCATCGCTAATTGCTTCATCATGTAATTTTTAATTTAGTAAAAAAACTAAATTTAATTCAACGGTTATTGATTCTGAGGCGGTACGAAGTTCGTCGGGTCAGCTAATATTATACATATATAAATTCACTGACTTTCGTTCTTGGGTAAGTTCTGGGCAGTAGTTTATTTTTATTTTCAGGGATGTGTTGGCGTAAGCAGCAGAAGCAACATAAATGACGTCGTTATACCAGAATTCATAAGTTTTTTCCTACACAATAGACACACCTATTACAATAGTTGCACATCTGTGGACCTTTTAATATCTACACCAAGATATTGTCCTTTATGTATTACTAGCTGACCCGGCCACGCATTGCTGTGGCTAACTAAACATAACGCCATCTACTGGATGGTTACCCAACCTTTATAACCACCGCCATCTGTTCATTTGCATACAAATCAAATCAGACATTCTCCTTTATATATTACTAGCTGCGTTACCCGGCTTCGCTCAGGACAATAAGATAGTGTTCTGGAATGTTGCACAATGATGTTCCCGATTCCCTATTCCTGATCATTCCACGACATACTCCGCCACTCCTTCCACAACTTTCTACAGCTCTATGGAACCTTCTAGAACTTTCCGGAAGACTGCTCTAGAAATTTCAAGAGGGCGAGCTTTCAGCCCTTATTCCCTAGGGGGGATAGCGATCTACCACACCATATAACTCCCTTGATCAAACCGGGACTCGTTTCTGAGTTTTTGCGAGCTGCACGTTTTTTTGGACTTTCTTTTATAATATATGCCATATTCAAATAAATAAAATGTTACTCCTTACATGTCCTTTCCCGTGCGTTCCCCTCCAGCGTTCTACTTCCACCTTTCCCGACACCGCTCTCCCGCTCCCCTGTCCCGCCAACCCCCCTGGCACTTCATTTCTTGACTCCTCTCCCACCCGGCCCGTAGCCGAAACTTTTTTCTAATACTAACAATTTTAAACTCGTGATATCTTTCTAATTAAATATCCGAATTGAAAAATTCAAAAAGTTAAATAAAGGTATTGAAGCTCTCTTGAATATGAAGTAATTTATTTTGATAAGGATTAAAACCAAGATACAAATAAAGAGCCTTTTCAAGCAGCGACATTATAATTAAATTTTTAAAATAAAATAATACTTATTGTGGCATAACCATAATAGTTAGACATATGCTGTGACGACCTTTTTTGTAAATAATGTTGTGTTCTATAAAGTCGTTGTACATTATTTTATTCTATCATCAATAGTTTTCGCAGCGCACGCGATTTAAAGAATATTTTATGTAATTTTTTTACACCCTGGGTTACATTATTGAAGTTTTAGTAAGGATGCCTATTTTTTTAAATATAATATAGCCTATGTCACCCAGGGATAGTGTAGCTTCCCAACAGCGAAAGAATTTTTCAAATCGGTTTAGTAGTTTCGGAGCCTATTCGATACAAACAAACAAACAAACAAATCTTACCTCTTTATATAGTGTAGTAGATATATCGAAATAAATTATTTCTTGAAAAATCATCTAAAGAAACTTTCAAAGACAAAACAACATTTTTGTCATTTCTATCGCACATATTTAAAAAGTATTTGTCGTAACCTTACTTTCAGATTCCCCTTTATCCCAAACCCATTGTTATCTGGTAATACGAGTATTATAAATAAAAACAGTTATTATCATTCTGCAAACTCTACAGTAAAAATATACGAATCTGAAATCTTTTCCACGTCAAAACATCACTAGATTCTATGTCAGATTGAGTAAAAAACTGAGACGCCTGAAAAGGTCCACATACATCGGGGAATAACAATGCACAACTAAAAAAAACACTTTTTTCAGGAGAGCAGTTCGAATATTCCGTTTGAGTGTTGTATTTAATCAGTTTATTAACCAATAAAAAAACATTATTTTTCAACAGCTGAAAAGCAGTAAGTGTATTAATATTTATTAGGTATAATGTTATAATGTGGTACTATGATCATTGTGACACTATTTTTGCTTGAATTTGAGTAAAATATTATAAAATAAAAACGACGTATTCGTTTTTAAGGTCGCAATAACATTTTTAAGAATTGTGCCGTTTTTATCGAAGATAGAACAGTTATTAAGGAACATTTATGCATACTTAACTCAAAAATCCATTTTTTGTTTACTTGTGCCACTGTTCTCCCTCTGCTCTGGTGCGAATGATGTCTCTATGTATCCATTCCATTGCTAATTTGATTGTTAGTCTGTCAAACTATTTCCATTATTTAGTAAATAAATTTAAATTTTATAAATCAACTAACGAGTTCCCGGCATGCGTTGCTATGCCACTAATAAAGAATTTTTTTCTCCCTGCGTGTCTTTTCCCATTCGTCCCGTTCCCATTCCGTCTCCCTTTCCCCTCCCATGTCCCCTTCCTTTCACGCATTCCCCCTCCACCCTCCCCGCCTTCCCTCACCACACTCCAGCAAACCACCCTGCCGCGATCCCCTCCCCTCTCCCGCGTTCAATATATTCAGTCCCGGTACATTCATATTTTCGTGCCACCTATTTTTTTATTTTTTTTATTAGTATCTATTATAAGTGAGTTCTTCGATTAAATTCATTAATTTAAACAGTTAATTCGAAAATTGAATTTTTATTGAACAATCGATGTTTTAAAAATGTCATTTTTAAATTGTGACGTTTTTGTAATGATTAAAAAAACTTTTCAGGTGTATTTTCATGTGGTTGTAGTAATCCAGAAACCTTAGCGAGGGTGGAAAAAAGGTATTTTGAAAGTTTGAAACATTTCCTATGCTTAATAAAGCAACGCATAGCGGACATAAATACATACAAACATATTTAGATTTTTATATAGGTTGTATTTTTATTTTGTATTTTATCGAAATGCTGACTGGTTTATTAAAATCGTGTCTACCCTACCCGAGAATACTCCTAAGATATGGTGTCTAGCGTCCGCCGATTTTGTTTACAAGTAGGTACCAAAATATCTAACTGTAGTGAACCCGAGGTTTGATATCGTCCCCTTAATACAGTGTATTAAGAGTAACTAAAAAATATTAATAAAAACCGGAGGTGTGACTATTTGGGAGGGAGGTGAGACGACCCGGCAGAGCATCGAACGACAATGAGTATCCTTCATATAAACATACCTTTACACTCCGGTACAGTCTCCAGTCTCCAGTCTCCAGTTCAGTGTTCAGTGTTCAATGTATCGTTATATCTATAAATATATATATGTTTAGATCGCGCCGCTGGTCGTGTAGTTTACTGTGCTCGAAGTGTATTGAAGTGTATCAATCTAATTATCAAGTCTACAGTAGGTAAGTTCAATCCAAAGAGTTCATTGCTAAATATTTAATAATAAGTAAATTAACTCTTTTTAATTTATAGAAAATTTCTTCACTCTTTGAAAATTCACTTTGTGGCGTCATTTTAAATAAAATGAAAACAAATAAATAAATTAATATGTTTTAATAATTTTGTTATTAGTGTAAAAATATGGTTCGATATTATTATTTTTATTATGTTAATCTAATCCCGACGAAAGAAAGCTTTGGTTTCAAAACATGTAAATATATATATATATATATATATGTATATTTTTAAACTTTCTTTATTAAATTTGTTGGACTACTTTTGGACCATAAGCTTTCCTGCTCCCACATATTCAGAACATTTCTGCTAAGTGTGGAAATGGGTTTTAGAAAACTTGAAAGAATTCAATCCAAAGCGCTCAGATTGATTTTTGGAGCGATGAAATCTTCCCCAATTCATTTCCTGGTTTATTTTTGAGAATGCAATTCCTTGCTAATAAATATATTTTCAAATCTTTATCTTTATTTTGACATCCTTTACGACAAAGTCTCGATCATTTGTTTAATAATTTAAATAACAACAAAATAATGACAGATAAAAATCGATTCCCTCTCCTACTAAAAAGTTTTCTTTCATACAAATCTCCGACTTCTTCCCTCCAAAATCTACAAAAAGATTCAATCCTACCCATTTTCAGTTTTCTGTTTGATATTATCAATTTTATTCCCAATGTAAAAACTTCTAACTTTCGGACGAACATTTAAACTTCCTCTAATAACTTTCAAAATGTTGAGGAACATTTTAAAAACATTACGTCATCGAAGTATCCTGGATTTTTCCTCATTTATACAAATGGATCCAAATCCGATCTCAAAAATTGTGGCGCCTCGGTACATATTCCTGAATTCAATTTAAATGTGTCTTATAAATTGCCAAAAGATATTTCAATATTACTGCAGAATGCTTCGTTATTGAACAAACTTTAATTCAAATCCAGCTTCTCAATATTCGTCGAGCCTTACTGACTCTCTAAGTGCAGTATTAAAAATATCCTCAAATATCGTTCGATGTCCAGAAGACTACCTTATTTGTGACATTAAAAACATCCTCAATTCTCGAAACGAATCAAAGTTTGAAACAGTACCTATTGGTTTGAGTCCCTGGCCATCTATGTATGAATCGAGGGTAACGAGAAAGCCGATTTTTTTAGCTCTCGCTAAACTTACAATCTTTGGTTCTATAGCTTTAGATTTTAAAATTCCTATCTCTGACGTTTCTCTGTTCCTAAATCCAATATGTCACGTTCCTGGGGAGAAAATTGGTTGGATTCGATAACCCGAAATGGATCTTTCTATGCTGGTATTCAAAATCATATTCCAAGTAAACCTTGGTTCCACGGCAAAAAAATACAAAAGATTTATTTTCTGCATTTCCAGAATGAAAATTGGTCACTGCTCTATTGTAGCGCATTTTTTTTTAAAATTCGAGTCCTTGATAGTCCACTTTGCCAGTGCGGTGTGGAGGAGGAGACTCATGACCATGTCTTCTTCAATTTAAAAAATCATTCTTCCTTCAAAAGCATACATCGTTTGCTTATTAAAATCACCCACCATTCTCCCCTCAGTAATCCGTATTTGGTGTCTCTCAACAATTATCGCGCTTTTCCAATTCTATATAAGTTCATAGACTTGAATAACTTCAATATTTTATTTGTCCTGTCCCTTAGATTATCTTCAAAATTATAACTGTCTTCTTAACTTTATCGGCACAAAGCACTCTATTTAGGGTGAATTGCCTATTAAAAAAAAAAACAACTACATAACGCCTACATGGGTTTTTACAAACCTGTGATATTTATTTTATTTATTTATTTAATTATTTTCATATTACATAAGGTTATAATAATGACGTATTGCCCATCTCACTAGGTGTGAAACACCTGTGTTGAGATGGCAATTTACAGAGTGGTTATAATCTATGATTTTGTTTTATTAATATTATGAATATGGCAGCTTGATATAAAATCTTTTAAGTAAGTAATATACAATTCAAGTAAGTTATCTGAACATTGCAGTAGGTACATGGTTACATATTTACACACAGTAGGCATAAAGGTAAGAATGTTATTAAATACTCCTGATAGATATGTTTATTTGAGGTGATCAATGATTCTACTTTCAAATGCACTTTTGGTTTGAGTGGTTCTTATTTCAGTAGGTAGAGAATTGAATAGCTTTGTTGCATTACATTTAAAAGTTCTTTGTCCATAAGAGGTTTGGCAAACTGGGATGTTAAAAGATTTTACATTTGACTCTCTTAGGGCTCTAGTGTTTATTCGTTCCTCAAACATGTGTGTATTTTTAAATTGGTGAAGCAGAATATTTTTTGAATACAGTTTTTGCAGATTAGGAACATTTAGTGTCTTAAAAATAAAATCAGTGCTCGTTCTCAACGGGACTTTAAGAATAACCTTCAAAATTAGTTTTTGAATCTTTACTAAAGGCTCCAGGCAAGTATTTGTGGCACTTCCCCAGCTAATAATACCATATTCAAGTGATGATTGTATGAGAGCACAGTAAACTTGTTTCAGTTGTTTTATATTTAATATATTTCTAACATTTTTAAAGAAATAGACAAATTTCCTCAGTTTTGTCGTTAAGTTTGTAACATGTGCGTTCCATTTAAGAAGATCATCTATTTGAATACCAAGATATTTAATACTGTCAACTCTACTTATAGAAGGACATATACATGGAGTTAATGAGGGGTTACAGCTGTGAAGTTTAAGGCTTTTTTGTGAAGGCAAGAGCTTATTTGATATTCGAAATGTTATATACATACTAATTGTATGTATCAGTAATCATGAAGTAAAATTGTTATTATAGCCTTCTTATAAAAAATGTAGGTACTTCGTCAGTCGAACACATCTACTATTTCTGAGAAAAAAATTTCAACTGCATGCAATCTAGGTACAAGCGAGTATCTAAATGATTCAGTCCTGATATTGTTGTTGCAATTAAAAAGAATTTTAAATCGAGTATTTCTTGTTGGTACATTATGGAAGGTTAATAAATCAGGGCTGTCTATAATACCACTAACAATCTGTCAATCTATCTATATAAATAAAAATTAATTGGTGTTCGTTTGTCTCGCTAAACCTCGAGAACGGCTGAACCGATTTTGGTTTTGAAATGTTTGGCGTAGTCCAGAGAAGCTTTAAAGGGTGAGAAAATTTGTAAAAATTCCGTGGAAGATGATAAAAACAACAATTTCATTTTCCCATATAAACTGTTCAGAATATTTCAAACGTCAGAAGAAAGCAAACAAATTGTTGCCTTGGAAACGATGTTTGTTTTTTTTTTTTTTTAATTAGGCTATTCACTCTAAAAAGAGTGCTTTGTTGGCGTCGTACTTAATACCTATCTCTTAAAATGAATCGCCGAATTGTATGTATGCACTTAACTTCCGAACGACTGCACCAAATTGAATAATTGTTTATGTATAAAACTAATATTGAGCTTTGTATAAAAAATTGTAATAGGTGGCACGCGAGAAGTTAGAAAACTGAATGTACCGGGAATGAATGTGGGGAATGTGAGAAATAGGAGGGGGATGGGGGAGGGTGTGGGGAAGGAGAGGAGGGTGGGGTGGAGGGGTTGCGGGAGTGAATAGGGGAAGTGAAGGAAGGGGGTGATGGGTGTGAGAGGGGGGAAGGGTAGGGTTGGGGAGGAGTGTGGAAGGGTGTGGGGAAGGGTAGGGTGGAGGGGTTGGGGAATTGAGAGAGGGGAGGGAAGGAAGGGGGAGACGGATGTAGGAGGGGGGAGGGGTAAGTGAAGGGGATGGCAGGAGTGGGTCGGTGGGGGAAGTGGAGTGGGGAGAGGGAAGGTGGAAGGGAACCCGGGAGGGGGAAGGCGAATACGGGAGGGGGGAGGGGAACTCGGTAGGGGTTCACGGGACGGGGGAAGGTGGGGTAGAGCTGTTTTAAAAATGAATGTATGGAATGCAGGAGGGGGGAGGGGAACCCGGGAGAGTGGAAGGGAACTCGGGAGGGGGAAGGGGAACTCGGGAGAGGAATATGAGGGATGGGGGAGGGGAACTCGGGAGGGGATATCGCAGGACGGGGGAAGGGGGGGGGAGTAGAGTGAGGAGAGTGAGGAGAGGGAAGGTGGAGGTGGAAGAGTCGGAACGCAAGAGGGGAAGGGGACGCGGAGGAGGAAGGGGATGAGGAAGGTGAACGGGACGAATGGGAAAGGACGCGCAGGTAGAAAAAAAATCTTTAATAAATGGCCTAGCAACGCATGCCGGGTACCAGCTAGTTTAAAAATAAAAGTCAAGTCGGAAATAAGTATTCTTTCTGAAAGTTTTAATAATTTTAATTCTTTCATCAATTTTATCAATTTTAAATTATAGTTAAATTTAATTATTTTAATTTTTAAATTTGGGAGGAGGGTATGGATACCGCCACCTAGGGAACCATTTATTGCATGATCAACACCCTTATTATAGATCATACCAAGTGTTTTGCTTCGTTGGGTGACTTAGCAGCGGTGTCCGGGTTCATGATTCGGGCCCAGGACTGGTAGAGGGAAACCTAACCTACACCTCTCCAGTCGAATCATTTCGACTCATCGCTTTGAGCCGTAGTGGGAGGGATGGGTTCATATGTCCTTCACTCCTGGATTCCTACCCACCCCTCATACTTCCTTCCTAGAACTTACTTTCGCTAAAAAGACCCTTCACACAGCATCCCCATAAATGACTAATGTAAAAAAGGCATGACTACGATTTAGCTGTAATGTAATATGATATTTAGTTTCAGAGAGAATCAACAGCAAAGACAATTGAAATGGATGAAGCAGTAAAAAGAAGTAAGGAAACCAATTCGAGGATATTTCCAAACACCGAAGACGGGGAACCTCCAATGCCGAAACTCGTCGCCAGCTCAGTTTCGTACAAACGGTAAGCTTGCAAGACGATTAGCGCATTAATCACGATAGCAGGGTCTTTCCCATTTTTTTGTTTGTTTTGGTATGCATGAAAAAATTCCCAGTATATCATTAAATGCTACCTTAGACATTTTTCGAGAGATTTTTTTCCATTTTAAAAAAGTTATATTTTATTAAATACTTAAGATTGAGAGATAAAAATCGATTCCCTCTCCTACTAAAAGTTTTCTTTCATACATATAATAATAATAATATTTGGACTAGCCTTAAACTGATTTTTTTTTCTGTCTCTTTATTGTATAATGCTATACTCTTTACCTACCATCTTTACTTCTGTGTACCATGTCTGAAACCTATTATGTTTTCTTTGTCATCTGAACACACCTGTATGCACTAAAATATAAAAAAATGTAAATGTATGTAAAAGCCCATAAGGGCGTTAATGATTAATAAAAATAAAAATAAATAAATAAAAATAAATATTGTGGCGCGTCGGTATGTATCCCCGAATTCAGTTTAAATCTGTCTAAAGTAAATATAATAATCTGACTAATATAAATTGCCAAAAGAAATTTCAATATTTACTGCAGAATGCTTCGCCATTGAACAAGCTTCAATTCAAATCCAGCTTCTCAATATTCGTCGAGCCATACTGACTGTCTAAGTGCAGTATTAAAAATATCCTCAAATATCGTTCGATGTCCAGAAGACTACCTTATTTGTAACATTAAAAACATCATCAATTCTCTAAATGAATCCAAGTTTGAAACAGTATTGGTGTGGGTCCCTGGCCATCTTCGAGGGTAACGAGAAAGCCGACTTTTAGCTCTGGCTAACTTCAGATTTCAACTTTAGATTTTAAAATTCCTATCTCTGACATCGTCTCTGTTCTTAAATCCAATACGTCACTATCCTGGGAAGAAAATGGGGTGGATACGGAAACCCGAACTGGATCTTTCTATGCTGGAATTCAAAATCATATTCCAAGTTAACCTTAGTTTCACGGCAAAAAAAAAAAATCCAAAAGATTTATTTCCTAAATTTCGAAAATGAGGCTAATTGGTCATTGCTCTATTGAAGCTCATTTGTTCAAAATCCACGATAATCGAAATCGATAGTCCACTCTTCCAGTGCTTTGTACATACTCTATACATCTTTGTATGTTTTTCTTTTGTAAATAAAACATTGCCACTTAACAATTGTTGATGGCGTTCAAATCAGGCAATGTTAACGATTTTTGGATGGTCCTAACTCCTGTAAGAAGTAACTTATCAAAAAAAGCTAAACATACCGACACGCGGTCGACATGGAAAAAAGGCCGCCCAGTTTCCTCTTAAGGTTACCTTTCCTTGATCTGTTATGTTGTGGATTAATATTAATAGACAGCTAATCGTGTTGTTTTGACTTTCAGAGATAAACTGCAGAGGTGGGATGGCTGGGGCTACAAGGATTCTGGCTTCACCCGCTACAGGGATAACATCAGGTTCGCGGGGGACAGGTATTAGACCCCCGTCACTCCATGTCCACTGGAAATTTAGTTTCATAGCCAGTTGCACTTCACTCACTAGCGAAATTCAAAACATTCCAAAGTCACTGGATACTGAGTTCCACGGCCATTTCCTCTCCACCTACGCCAGTAAGACTCCGAGCGTTCCGAGTCCACTGGATAATGAGTTACATAGTAATTTCCTCTCCACCCACGCTAGTGAGACTCCGAGCGTTCCAAGTCCACTGGATAATGAGTTCCATAATCATTTACTCTCCACCTAAGTGTTAACTTAGTAGCAATTATTCGGCCCCACGGTGGAACGCCAGTGTTAACTTGCGTAGGGCGCCAGTGTTAACTTGCGTAGGGCGCCAGTGTTAACTTGCATAGGGCGCCAGTGTTAACTTGCAAAAGAGCCCCTTAGCTGGTCGCCATTGTTAGCGCCAGTGTAAATGATGGGCCCAACCTACCTGCGGCTAGCTCATACCGGCAGGTACATAGTATTCAGGTCGAGGGTCCGGCCGCAGCTGTAATTCACCATGCCTCGTAGGGAGGCCTAGATTGTTTTAGGTTAATTTGTTAGCAAAATAAGAAGAGAGATTTCCTTTACTTCATTTAATCTCCAGAACAAAGCGGCGGAACATCATAAATTACAAGGTTTGAACAATTAAACACATGAGTATCTCTATGCTATAAATTTCAATTTCTCTCTCTCGGATTTCATCCCGGTTTTCGCGGTGAGGCAAACAGTTAAATCAGCACAAATAATGGGGAAATGGGTTGGCTTACTGTGTCAGGAGAGTATCTCTTAGAGTTCCACGTCGGGGGTCCTGCTTCGTCGTATTCTTAGAGCCCGCCAAAATGGCGGTTTCCAAAACGTTTGTTAGACGCGGCTGGCGTCGCTACAAACACGAACACGACACGCGTGGGAGGTCTGTACTTGGAGCGCTCGAGGCGGAGACTGGTGGCCGCGCTTGGCTTGCGCCGCGGGCCGAGCTCGCCAGCTTGGGTCACCTGATGCGTGGCTGGCGTGCATGTGAACGCACGCCGTTAGCGCCCTCTTTCAGCACTGATTTCAATTGAGGCGGGAGTTTGAATACTAAAATGTGTATCGTAACACCTCCCCGCTCGCCGCAAAAAAGCGACGTGTCAATGGAGCAACAGGGCAAAAAAAATCCTCTGCCTTTTGAATGGATTGGATTTGAAAATTTGAAATTTTGCACGAGAGAATGAAGGCCTGAGAGAGAGAGAGAGCACAAGTTCCTAAGGCTGGCTAAAACAGGGTACATTTTTGGATGTGGGGTTTAAAATTACATGTAACATGGAACATGAAAACATAGGACATGAAAACATATTATGAAAACATAGAACATGAAAACATAGAACATGAAATGGACACAACAGTGATGACAAAATTTGAAGGCATGAGGTTACATACATTGAGATGAGGTATGCATGAGACAAATACGATAGTATGACAATATATGCAATCAGAAAGAGATTCTAAGTTTATCATTGGTCTGGAAGCTAAGTTTTGCGAAGCGTAGTTGTGTTTGGAATGGACGTAGATTTTGACGGAGCACTTAGCAATTTGCACTTGCTTGAACTCAATGGGGTTTTCCACTTAACACTTGGGTTTGGAGATGAAGAACGAAGAACGCTGGCTGGAGCATCCAGGTTGAAGGGGGGTTGTTACTGATTACAGAGGTCACGAGGGTGGCTGCGTCTGGATCCTGGGGCAGCGTGGATCCGTTAAGGTGGTAGCGGGTTCAGAAGATGGTTATCCATTTGTTGTATGGTGGATAGTGAGGCGGTATGCCATTGCTTTTGGTGGTAGTTTATTTGCGACTTCATTAAGTATTTGCACGTGGCGACTGGGCGTTTGCAACAGGCAACAGGAGCGTTTGCGGCAGGCAACATAGCATTTGCACAGGCAACGAGAACATTTGCAACAGGCAACATAACATTTTCACAGGCAACAGGAACATTTGCAACAGGCAACATAACATTTGCACAGGCAACAGGAACATTTGCAACAGGCAACATAACATTTGCAACAGGCAACAGGAACATTTGCAACAGGCAACATAACATTTGCACAGGTAACAGGAACAATACCCCAAGAGCTGGCATGCTCGGAGGTCGTTGAGGTGTCGGCCAGGTGACATGGTTCGCAACTACAAGTATGACTCACACGAGGTTGTGGGTGTGGTCAGGTGCTTTTGGTACGCAAGGCTGGAGAGAAGAGACCTCTGTAATGGTAACGTAGGCAGCAGGAAGCGAGGCTCGGCTGGGCAGGACGGGGCAGCTGGGCTTCTTGTTAATCCAGGGGGAAATTATTATTAGAACAAAATTCTTGAAGTTTACCTGCCTAGTAGACCAATGATGCAAAAGACGTTTGGAGAGAAACAATTGTGATATGAGAGAGAACAAAACGAGGGTTTGCCGAGAATTGAAACCAGAGAGGGAGAGAGATATATAGGCTAGCTGACATGACATGGCAACACAATATTCTGTGTCAAAGGAGACCCTGTATGGTCCATCCAGTGCGATAGTACTGAATACAATTCCAATGACACCGGTACATGTATTTATACTTATAACAATGTGGGCTTGAAAATTATTGACCTTCCTTGGTCAATGCCAACGCAAAATGCGGTAACAATATAAGGCTTTCAAGAGCACAGAAACAAAAAATATATATTATGTCTTATTGTGATGATGAGAGGGTGAAACAAATTTGAGAATCCTAGCATGTGGATTGTCATTATTTAGACAGACGATATGCTGAGTGCATAACGTACTTTTCCACATATGAGAATACTCAGTGAATAGGAAGAAAGGATGGGGAATTGGAAATTGAGCGAGGAAATCTGCAGAAAACTGGCCATAGTCCGGGTTCGATCTTGTAAGAAGAGCGAAACATGGTTAACGGCAGCTTTCCCGGCTCATGACAATTGTACATGGGGGAAAAATGATATTGAGATGAGGAAATACAATAACAATTCTAGTCTTTCACGTGTATTGGGTTAAAGGCTAGGGGTCGTTTTAGACTTCTTCATGATTGTGAGAAAATGACAGACCCAAGCTCAAATTTCACAAACCTGGGAGTTTTCTTATTCGTCTCCCAGACAACGAGATAGGTGTTTTTGTGTCAATGTCTCGTCTGACCTCCCCGAAGCTGAAGGTTATTCCATGGTCAAACGGATAGTAGATGGTTCTTGGGTTTAATTACAAGAAGTCCACAGGTATTACGACCGAAACTTGCTGAATACACAGCTTCATTTTGATTTTTTTTCATAAAGAAAAAAAAAAATCTTTCTTTCAAGAAGAAAGGTTTGCTGCAAGGCAACTATGACAATGTGCCAACTATTTATGACAGTCAAATCCGGGAAAAATTAATATGAATCACGTCTGGTGATCCACATAAGACGGCAACATCTTTTCGAAGGCCAAAGGATATTATATCGTTCTCACGATTCATGGTAAGTATTATGACGTCTACACGTATCATATGTTTTTTTTTTTATTATTTTTTTTTTATTACATTAGTTACATTTATACAGCAAAATTACATTATAATAATATTTCAAACAACTGTAGATTTTAAAATGTGTACAAGTGTTATTATGTCTTGTACGTTATTAGTTCCTAGCTATGTAATTTGGACAAATTATTAAACATTATGTCCAGTATTAAAAGGGGATAAGACAATAGTATTGTAATGGGAAGAACATTGTGGTGCGTATGGCAGCACTAGTGTAAATAAATAGATCACCAAGGAAACTATAAATAAAGATATCACCATGGAAACGAAAAATAACAAGGCAGTACAAATAAAATCTGGGGATAGTTAGATGACTGTAAAATAAATAAAGCTGTATTAATGTAAATGGAATGCAAATAAATAGTGTGACTGACAATTGCTGACAATCGTGTTGTTTTTATTAGTTTGTGAACCCAGAACGTTATTAAAAACGTAACAATTGGTGTCAGGTGTGAGGTTTCAAAAAAAAAAAACAGACTACAACAGTGAGAGTTCGGATCAGGATAATAAATTGTTTAACATTATACGGTGACAAGAAAAATGGCGACAAAGAAAAACAGATTGATGGATTTAAAGGTAGTGGAATTAAAGCGGGAACTTGAGGAACGTGACCTGGAGACAACGGGGACGAAGAGCGCACTGCAACAACGGCTACGAGTGGCTATCGCGAACACTGGTGAAGATCCAGAGAGTTTTTCTTTCGAAACGACTGGCGGAATTGATGACCTCTGTCGACATATCGACATCAAACTGGAAGCAACCTCCCAAAGCATCGGTGACATGAGGACGCAGCTGGAAGGGAAGCTAGACAACATTTCTCGCTGCTTCAACGAGAAAATAGTCGACATGGAAGAACGCATCCGGAGAATAGAGGAGCGACTCCACGCGACTGGTGGTGAGAGCACCGTCATGGATGTAAAGAATTTATCAAGGCCTCCAAATGCTAACGTCGAGGAAAGGATGGTCCTGACCCAGTTGAGAAACGACCTACCCACCTTCGACGGAAAATCTTCCTGGGAGGAATATCTGACGCTCTTTGAGACCGCGGCCATGATAAATGAATGGCCAGGTATCAAGAAGGCGTCGATGCTGTGCCTGTCGCTGCGGGGAGATGCAGTAAGGGTATTGCAAACTATTCCGCTGACAGAGCGCCAGGACTATGAGCAGTTGACGCAACGTCTGGAAATGCGGTTCGGTCATCGTCACATGGAGCAGATCTACCGCTCGCAATTGAAGAACCGCTTCCAAAAGCCGAACGAGACGTTGCAAGAATTCGAAGCTGACATCGTCCGCCTGGTTAGAGGCGCCTACCCAACAGTGACTGACGATGTCTACGAGAGTCTGGCCATCGACAGATTCTTGGACGGACTGCGGGAGGGTGAAACGCAGCAGGCCGTCAAGTTGGCACGTCCGAAGATGCTGAGTGAGGCGTTGACGCAAGCTCTGGAGTTCGAGGCAGTGAAGCAGTCCGTGAGAAGCCAAGCTCGGGTACGTGCTCTGGAGACCACGGGGGAAGAATCGCAACCATCCAAGGAGGAATTAGTGAAGCGTGTCCTGGAGGCTTTGAAGGTACAGAAAAGGGAGATACGCTGCTGGAACTGTGGTCAGACAGGACACCTTCGTAATAAATGCCCAAAACCAAGGAGACAAACCTCGGAAAACTAAAAAGGGTTGATGGGAAGGGGCAACCATCGATCCGTACTACCGAGGCCCCTGAAACATCCGTAACTATGGCGACACTTGGAGGGGGATCTAACGGAATTTACATAGAGGGTCTGGTGGATGGAAAAAGTCGCAGACTGTTATTGGACACAGGAGCAACTGCGTCGATCATAAGACCAGATATTGCTGCCTCCGAGGCAAGGATCGTGTAGTCACGATGGAAACTACGTACGGCAACAGGGGAGTTGGCGTGCGTGCACGGAGAGACAGCCGCCCTTTTCAAAATTGGCAACACCACCTTCAAGCATCAGGTTCAAGTCGCTGACATAGAGGAAGAAGTGATCTTCGGGATGGACCTGCTGTCGAAATTGGGCTGTAAGCTGGACCTGAGAGAGGGAGTAATATGGATCGACAACGAGGAAGTGGTACTGCAGAAGGGGGGTGGCGAAACGGTGTGTGTGATCCTTAGTGCGGATACTCTGCTACCCCAGTGCAGTGAGACACCGATTACCGCGTGTCTAGATACGTGGAGTCCACCGGGGCAAACTGTTATCTTGGAACCCGAGAGGGACGGTGCGGGACTCGGACAAAGAATTTTGGTTGGTAAGGCGCTAATCCGCACCCGTGAAGAAATACCCATCAGGGTAATGAATGTCAATGACTACCCGGTAACCCTGAAGAAAGGCACTCGGTTAGGGCATGGTTCACCTGTTTTGGCGGTTGTTCGGCAAGTTAACAACATGACCGTGACATCGGATAAGCTTCCAGACCAGCTAAAAGATCTCGTTGAACGGGCCAGTAGGGGACTTCCTGCCAGACAACGGAACGCTGTCGAAACGCTGATCAGCAGGTATCAGAATGTCTTCGAAGGCTCGAACGGGTTGTTAGGAAGGACCGATGTCGTACAGCATCGCATAAGAACAGGGAACGCGGACCCTATCCGACAAGTCTCTAGGCGATTACCATTTGCGAGACGTGACGAAGCTGAACAGATAATCCGGGACATGGAGAAAGGGAAGATAATTGAGCCATCAAACAGCCCATGGGTTTCACCAGTGGTACTGGTGAGGAAAAAGGATGGGACCACACGTTTTTGTGTGGATTACCGACGACTCAATGATGTGACCAAGAAGGATAGCTACCCTTTACCCCGGATCGATGACACGTTGGACACCTTGGGAGGCTGTCAAGTCTTTTCTACTCTGGACTTGAAGAGCGGATATTGGCAAGTGGAGTTGGACCCAAGAGACAAAAAGAAGACGGCTTTTTCTACCGGGACGGGACTCTGGAAATTCACAGTGATGCCATTTGGACTTTGTAATGCTCCTGCTACGTTTGAGCGGCTGATGGAACATGTATTAAGAGGGCTATCCTGGGAAACATGCCTGGTCTATCTGGATGACATCATCATCCTCGGCAAAACCTTTGAGGAACACCTGAAGAACTTGGAACAGGTGTTCCTGCGTTTGCAGGGCGCCCACTTGAGACTTAATCCCAAGAAGTGCAACCTTTTTCAAGAACAAGTCAATTATCTCGGTCACGTGGTATCCGAAAGGGGAGTCTCAGTCGACCCAGAAAAAATCCGTGCCGTCAATGAATGGCCAGTATTGAAGGATAAGCACGAGTTGAGAAGCTTCCTTGGCCTCTGCACTTACTACCGACGGTTCGTCTATGGGTTTGCAGATATTTCCAAAACATTGACAAGGCTCACCGAAGAGAAAAATTGTTTTGCCTGGGACTCTCACTGCCAACAGGCGTTCGAAAACTTGAAGCAGAAGTTAACCGATGCCCCTATCTTGAGCTATCCCAAACCAGAAGGGAAGTTTATACTGGATACAGACGCCAGCAACGTGGGTATGGGAAGCGTTCTGTCACAAGTCCAGGAAGGGGAGGAGAAAGTCATCGGGTACTTCAGCAGGTACTGTCTAGACCTGAGCGCAACTATTGCGTGACGCGAAGGGAATTACTGGCAGTTATCAAGTCGGTGGAGCATTTTCACAAGTACCTTTACGGCAGGAATTTCCTGCTGAGGACGGATCATGCGGCGCTCAAATGGCTGTTCTAAATCAAAAATCCCGAGGGACAGGTGGCGAGATGGATTGAACGGTTGCAGGAATATGATTATGAATCCGAACATCGAGCTGGAGTTCTCCACCAGAACGCAGACGCTCTATCCAGGAGACCTTGCGCGGAGGATTGCATCCACTGCGGGCGGATGGAGGAGAAGTCAGCAGTAGTGTGTAGAACAGGAGTCATGGATGAGGATTGGGAACCTGCAGAAATCGGGAAGGACCAAGAGGCTGACCCCGAACTAAAATATCTGGTGGAGTGGAAGAAGGCGATACAGCGGCCAACTTGGGAGAACGTCGCTTCTTCTTCTCCAAACGTCAAATCATACTGGGCTCAGTGGGATTCCATTGAATTGGAAAATGGGGTTCTTAGAAGGGCATTGGAAACGCCGGATGGAGAACCACGGAAGTTACAGATGCTGGTTCCAAGGAAACGCATTCCCGAAATCCTTCGGTTGTTGCACGATGGAACCTCCAGTGCGCATTTGGGAGTCAAGAAGACCCTAGAAATGGTCCGGGAACGCTTCTACTGGGTGAACTGCAAAAGAGATGTCAAGGATTGGTGCAGAAAGTGCGTGACTTGCACCACGGCCAATGGACCGTACAAGAGGAAAAGAGCACCGATGCGACAGTACAACGTAGGCAGCCCGTTCGAGAGAATCGCTGTGGATATAGCTGGACCGTTCCCTACAACCGAAAACCGGAACAAGTATATCCTGGTCGCTATCGACTATTTCAGCAAGTGGGTTGAAGCCTATGCACTGCCCAACCAGGAAGCAGTTACCGTAGCGGAGGCATTGGTCACGGAGCTAGTCAGTCGATTTGGTGTGCTTCTGGAGCTACATTCGGACCAAGGACGTAATTTCGAATCTGCAGTGTTCCAGAAAATGTGCGAGATCCTGGGAATTAGGAAGACGAGGACTACAGCACTGCACCCGCAGTCTGATGGAATGGTTGAAAGAATGAACCGTACAATCGGCAGACATCTGGCGAAGGTTGTCTCGGATCACCAAAGAGACTGGGACCGACACCTGCCCTTGTTCCTGTTGGCTTACCGATCGGCGGTCCATGAAACTACGGGGCAGACGCCTGGAAGTGTGCTCTTTGGACGAGAGTTACGACTGCCCTGTGATCTGAAGTTCGGATGTAAACCGAAAGAAGACATAGCTGGTGAGGACTACATGTCAGACCTTCGTAGGCGTCTGGATGATGCCCACGACCGGGTCCGTGTGAATATCGAGGCTGCTAGTGACCGGATGAAGGAACATTATGACTTCAAGGAAGAGAAGGGGGGTTATCAATCTGGCGAACTAGTCTGGCTCTTCGACCCCCGTAGGCGCCAAGGTTTCTCCCCAAAACTCCAACGGTCTTGGGATGGCCCCTACGAGGTGCTGAAGCGGATCAACGATGTGGTCTACAGGATAAGGAAGAGGCCCAACGGGAAACCACGGATCGTCCACTTCAACCGGTTTGCTCCCTTCCTGGGTGACAATCAGGATGATCCGGATCAGCATGTCCGAGTCTGCAAGGTCCCTGAGGAGGAAATAACCTTCGAACAATTCATGTCCCAGGCTAGCGAGGGGCACAAGACCCGACATGGAGTGACACAAGAAATAGCGCAGGACCTGTTCGGGCTTTCAAAGGAGCATGCTCTGGCCTTCTGCGTGACACACGACTTCGACATGTCACGGGGAATTTCGAGGGTTTTGCAGCATAAGTTTCTAGTGAAACAGGAGTTGGAGCGGCAGGCACCAGCTATCGGAGAGGTGGCGCAACTCAACAGGGAAGGACCACCAATCTTCTGCTTGGTGACCAGGGAGACAACCCAAGTTACGCCGGAGTACCAAATCATTTGGGACTGTCTGATGGTTTTGAGGGACCGCTTGTTGCAGTCTGATATCAACCGGATAGGGATCCCGAAGCTTGGTGGCCGTGGGATTGGGCTGGACTGGAGGATCTTGCGGAGCATGTTCGAAGAGATCTTCCGATACACTGGCATATTGGTTCTGGTATGCTGTTACCACAAAGGGTCAGAAGCAAGTGATGGTAAAACTGTAGCTTGTCATTTCTTTGCGTCGGCTAGATGCAATCGAGGACTAGATTTCCGATACCTTCATGAAGAGAATTCGGGGCATGTTCTGGGACGAAACAGCCCTAAGGAAGGGGCAATGTAATGGGAAGAACATTGTGGTGCCTATGGCAGCACTAGTGTAAATAAATAGATCACCAAGGAAACTATAAATAAAGATATCACCACTGTAACAGACGTGTGCTACAAGACTGTAGAAAAGGGCACCGGTGGCTGTGCACGTAGATGTCGACTATTGTAATATCGTTTTGAAATGCAGTACTGGCTGGCCTTCCTTAAAGGTGACAGCCCTGCTGTACTGGAGGGTGGTAACCCTGGATCTGCCTCCCTGCACCCAGAGCTGGTGAGTGGTAGCCCTGGATGTCCTTGGTCTCTGCCTGAGCCTGGCGCCTTGCGGTGTCCAGTAGTTGGGCCGGCTAGTCTTGAGGAGGTAGGCACCAGACTTGTTGTTCAGGCAGAGCTTCAGCAGGAGGCAGGTCGGAGAGAGGTTTCTTCCAGAGGAAGGAGTAAAACGCGTAGATTAAAGTAAACGTAAGAACTGATTGATTTCCGAAAAATGCATCGTATTTATACCAAATCGGTAGTTCGATTTGGTGGCTCACGGAAAGTGGAGGGGGAAACTTTGCCCCGGCACCTTTCCTATATAAAGGGCAAGAAACTGCTCATTATCTATTTTGCCGGCTTAATCCGTAAAAGTGCTCGTCTAAATTTGGCAACTTTTACGGATTTTGTAGCCTTTATTTATAACAAAAATACATATTAAATTGAAAAAACATATAAATAAAGCCAAGATTTATAACAAGAATTTTAGTTTGGTGAATTTACCGTGATTTTAAGAATTTTTGATTTTATGAAAATATTTTATGATTAATCAAGTTATAATTATTTTTCCTAGGTTCCCTGTGAGATAAGTTAACGAAATCTGTTTATTTCACCATCTCACAGGGTCCCTAGAATTTTGTAAAGGTAAAAATGTAAAAATGTCATGACCGAAATTTTCTAAGTCTTTTTGACATGGCAAATTGAGCTCTAATTTTAGCTCTAAGTATTTTGAGAGCAAAGTCTCAGTTTGACTGGAGGCCTTGTAGGATCAAGAATGAAAACTGATTATTTCATTGTCCTACAAGGCCCGCAGGTTTTGATATTTGCAAAAACATAAAATTTACACCTTCGAAATTTTCTAAGTGTTTTTTGGCTTGGCTTTACTCGAGACCTTGTAGGATTTCAAATGAAAACTGATTATTTCATTAGTCCTACAAGGCCCGTGTGCATAATAATTAAGATATAAACATTTAAAAATAAGTACAAGAATCAAACATATTTGAAATGAGTTTACAATCTCCCCAGTAGCGATTTCTCAAAGTATTATTTATTGATCGCACCGGGGAGATGTACATGAAAAATAAAAAACTTAAATATTTTAAAACCAATAAGAAAATAATAAGTAAATAAGAAAAATGACATTTTCTAACTAGAACAAATATTTTCCATCAAAGCGTCGCCGGCGGCACAGTACTCCAGTATTGTGAGGGCAGGCCATTTTTTCCTGATTCCCCAAATGATCACAAAACTGTAGAGGACCGAGCCAAGCGATGAGCTTTGATGAAAAATATTTCGAGGGTGTGAACACGTCGGTTACAACCACGGAAACGAAAAATAACAAGGCAGTACAAATAAAATCTGGGGATAGTTAGATGACTGTAAAATAAATAAAGCTGTATTAATGTAAATGGAATGCAAATAAATAGTGTGACTGACAATCGTGTTGTTTTTATTAGTTTGTGAACCCAGAACGTTATTAAAAACGTAACAGTATTTATTACAAGAAATGCAACAAATATGTTTTCGGTAGCAACTTGTGTTACCTAGCATAAGTTATAATAACGAACTTCTCGTATCATGGTAGATTTTATGACGAACCCTCGTGTAATGGTTGATATTATAACATTCTCATGTATAGCGTTAGATTTTAAAACGATCTCTCGTGTAATGGTTGCAAAACATAATTTGTTCACATAATAAAAAAAATTACTCTTTTCAATACGGAAGGTGTGAACAGTACATTTTTATTTATTTAATTATTTTCATATTACATTCGGTTATAATAATGACGTATTGCCCATCTCACTAGGTGTGAAACACCTGTGTTGAGATGGCAATTTACAGAGTGGTTATAATCTATGATTTTGTTTTATTAATATTATGAACATGACAGGTTGATATAAAATCTTTTTTTCTAAGTAATATACAATTCAAGTATGTTATATGAACATTGCAGTAGGTACATGGTTACATATTTATACACAGTAGGCATAAAGGTAAGAATGTTATTAAATACTCCTGATAGATATGTTTATTTGAGGTGATCAATGATTCTACTTTTAAATGCACTTTTGCTTTGAGTGTTTCTTATTTCAGTAGGTAGAGAATTGAATAGCTTTGTTGCATTATATTTAAAAGTTCTTTGTCCATAAGAGGTTTGACAAACCGGGATGTTAAAAGATTTTACATTTGACTCTCTTAGGGCTCTAGTGTTTATTCGTTCCTCAAACATGTGTGTATTTTTAAATTGGTGAAGCAGAATATTTTTTGAATACAGTTTTTGCAGGTTAGGAACATTTAGTGTCTTAAAAATAAAATCAGTGCTCGTTCTCAACGGGACTTTAAGAATAACCTTCAAAATTAGTTTTTGAATCTTTACTAAAGGCTCCAGGCAAGTATTTGTGGCACTTCCCCAGCTAATAATACCATATTCAAGTGATGATTGTATGAGAGCACAGTAAACTTGTTTCAGTTGTTTTATATTTAATATATCTCTAACATTTTTAAAGAAATAGACGAATTTCCTCAATTTTGTCGTTAAGTTTGTAACATGTGCGTTCCATTTAAGAAAATCATCTATTTGAATACCAAGATATTTAATACTGTCAACTCTACTTATAGAAGGACAGGTACATGGAGTTAATGAGGGCTTACAGCTGTGAAGTTTAAGGCTTTTTTGTGAAGGCAAGAGCTTATTTGATATTCGAAATGTTAGAAATTTGGTTTTGTCTGTATTCAGGGTTAATATGTGAGCATTAAGCCAATTTTTAACAATACGAAAGCCATTTTCTGCCATTTTAAAGACTTCATCCCAAGATTTGGCATAAAATAGCAAAACCGTATCATCGGCAAAAGTTGTGATTTGTCCACAAATATGTAAGTTACATAGATCATTAATATATACTAAGAATAATAAGGGTCCTAGGATGCTACCTTGTGGAACTCCACAAACTGTTTTTTGGGAACTACTACAGGTACTGCTTATTTTAACACATTGCGTTCGATCAGTTAGATAACTATGAAGTAATTGAAGAACTGTATCTGATATTCCTACCCTCTTAAGTTTATTTAAAAGTATTTTGTGGTTCACAGTATCAAACGCCTTTGCAAGATCAAGGAAAATTGCTATACATTTATTTCCTTTGTCAACATTACTTGTTATGAAGTTTGTAACGTTAGCGATGGCGTCTGAGGTTGATAAGTTTTGGCGAAAACCAAACTGATTTGCTGATAATATTTTACTAGAGTCAAGGTAAGTAGTTAATTGATTTCTCAGTATTCCTTCAACAATTTTGGAGAGTGCACTTAGAACACAAATTGGTCTGTAATTGGTAATTTCAGATTTGTTCCCACCTTTAAAAATTGGAGAGATAATACCTTGTTTTAATACATTTGGGAAGCAACCTAGAGTGAAGCTCTTATTAATTAGGAATTTGAGGGGAACGGCTATATGAGATTTCAGTGATTTTAGTAGTTTACTTGGTATTTTGTCATGTCCAGGTGAAGTCCTCTCTTTCAGTGAGTCGATTTCTTTGATGATATCCTCCATCGATACATCTTTTAGAGTAAATTTTGCGTAAGTTTCTTCTCGGAAATTATCATCTGGTGGTGGAGTTTTAGTAGTGCAGTTGATGTTTTCTTTTATTTTACTGGCCAAATTTGATCCAACGTTTGTAAAAAAAGTATTTGCATGATCGGCAATAGTCTTCGGGTCCAAGTTAAAATTCACATTCTGACCATCAATTGTAAGTTCCTTAATTTGATCTCTGAATTGCCTTGCATGTGTTATCTCTTTAAGAATTTGCCAAATCTTTCTGGAGTCATTATTACATTCAATAATTTTTCTTGAATAGTATTTATTCTTTACGTGTTTAATTAGTTTTGTACACATATTTCTGTATTTTTTGTAAAATGTAGTAAGTAAGTAATTATTTGGATCTTTCCTTATTTGTTTGTGAATATTATCTCTTTTTCTGATGCATTTTAATAATCCAGGTGTAATCCAAGGTTTAGTGATTGAATTTTTTTTACTTGGTACCTCTTTCTGTTTGGTGTGTAGTTTTATTTGTTTTTGAATAAAATTGGTAAAATAATTCCATGCCTTATCATTATCAGTAATTGAGTACAAATTTTCCCATTTTTCGTTTTTTATGTTGAAAATAATTGTATCCCAGTCGATTTTATTTTTCACGATAGATATATTTACGGAATCATCTTTACTTTTATTTTCATTTCCAACTTCCAATATTGTAGAGTAGTGGTCTGTTACTGTGGATTCATATATTATTGTGTTGATAGGTTTTTTCGTTTTGCCTATTATATGGTCAATACAAGAAAGAGTTTCTTCAGTGACTCTAGTAGGTTTGTTGATGTAGCTAACAAGACCGTAGTAGCTTATAGCGTTGAGGTAATCGTCTTTTTGAGGATGTCCATTTTCTAAAATATTAATGTTTGTGTCTTCAATTAAAAACAGATTTTTACAGTGTTTTAGTTTATGTAACACAGTTTCAAGTGAAGTAAGGAAGTTTGTAATATTGTTTGCGGATGGGGATCTATAAATAGCCAGTATATCAATTACTGACTTAACTTGTATGCGTAGACAATTGGAGTCATTGATTTTGATTTCTTTGGTAGTAGTTTTCAGATTGTTTTTAATGTAAACTACAATTCCGTCATTTTGTTTAGTATTGTTTAGTACATGAAATGTTGATGCAATAGTAGCCTTCAATATTTTTTGTTGTATAAGAACTTTTAATCCAACATTCTGTTAGGATCATTACATCAAATTCGATGTTTATTAGTTTTAGGTTTATGAGGAATTCTTCGAAGTTTTTATTGATGCTTCTTATATTTTGGTGTATTATTTTCAAATTATTTTTTAGACACAGTTTTATGTTTTCTGTGTTGGTAGTAACAGTTTCATTTTCAAATAGGTGGCATGTGAGTTCTTCCAGATTAGTAGCCATTTTATGTATTTTAATTAATTTTTTAACGATAAAATTAAATTTTACAGTGTTAGAAGATCTCTTTCATGTTTTATATTTATAATTTTAGGTTCCGTTGATTTCCGCGTGAAAACTTTACCATTTTTAAACCACGTGTATTGGTGGTTTAGTTCCTGTGCTCGCTTCTTAGTTTTCCATAATAAGTCGTTATTATATGAAGACAACACTTCGCCGATGTACAAGGATGGACTTATTTTCTTGGTTAGGTTTTTTGCTGCAAGAAGATTGTGTCGAGTAGTAACGCTAGAATTGTGGAATTTGATGATAATTTTTCTTGGAAAACCTTGACGACGGTCAGGAACACGATAGATTTCTAAAAAGTCTTCATCCAGGATTTGAGTGCCAAGCTTATTAGCAATATCTTTTGCAGTTTCTATCGGGTTTTCATTTATATTTTCACACACTCCAGAGATTTCAACGTGGTTTGATAAACTATTTTGTTCCAGTTCGGCAAGCCGAATATCAATATCATTCATTCTAGACAGGTCTTTTTTGATTTTTTCAACTTCTATTTTAATTCCCGCTAATTCGTTTAACTTAGTTAATATTTCATCGTATTTTTCGGAAATGAAGTCGGTTGCTTTTTTTGTTTCAGCTGTCTCGAATTCAATTTTTTTAAACATTTCTTTTTTTAAATCAGAAAATTTATTATCAATATAGTCAAAAATGATCTGATTATTGTCGACTGACTGGGGACTATGTGATGTTAAAGCGTTATTTTTTGATTTGGAGCGGGTGTTTTCTTGAGGCATTTTTATTTTTGTTCAATAATGCCCCACAACAAATCTTGATTATCGCAATGTAAATATTTTTGTTTGTGGTGCTCAAAAAGAAAACGAATTACCAACAGTTAGAATGATCAATATCGTGGTAAATATTAATTACCCACTAGGAAAAACACTTTACTCGTCTTCGCGACTCAATTCTCATGAATAAACAAGAAACTGTTGAGGTTTTTTCCTTTAAAAACTATACTTTTTAATGTTTAAAGTGGGAGCTGTCAAAACAAGTTAACAACCATCAAGCGGCACAAGCAAGGCGGCTGATATGACATGATACACAAAATTGACAAGTTAAGGTTTCAAGGAGCCTTACAAGTCTTAAAGAGTTTACTTCACAGGGCAGCTTATGATTGCAGAAGAGACCGAAGTCGGTTTTACGTACTCTTTGCTTGAGAAAAAGAAACAAAAATGTACAAGTGACTAAGTCAAGTTTACAAAAATTTTAACCTTAACATGATAGCAAGATTAAAGATAAAATACCAAATTGTTATTGGTGCGGGGAACGAAACGCTGTTTGTTCGCCATAACAAACTTAACTCAATCATGAATTCACCAAAAAACATAAATAACATCTTTACAACGGCGAGAAGCAGGAGTCCCCGGTGCAGGCCAAAATTGTTGGTGAACTTCACCAACATTCGCGGTCTGCACAAAAACCTAAATTCAGTCCACCACCACCTTGTTTCTCAACGTCCCAACCTTTTCTTCCTTTCCGAAACGCAGATAGCTGAGCCTACAGACGCCTCCTATCTGGATTTCCCGGGTTTCACCCTCATGGGCAAATTCAGACCCAAAGGAGGTTATGTCTCTTCAGCCGAGCTGACGTCAAATGTGTGTGACTGTTGAATCTGGAGAACTCCAAATTCGACGTAATGTGGGTGCGCATCAATCTTGCCAGTACGGTAAGATTTTATGCGTGTTTATACCGCTCACCGAACATTAGCGTTTCAGATACATCCGAACTCTTCAAACATCTAAGCAATACTGTTGATGACCTCTTGCCCCGCTTCCCTACAGCAGAGTTTGTGGTCCTGGGGGACTTCAATGTTCATAACGAACCTTGGTTAAAGTTCTCAGGACCAACGGACTCGGCTGGACGAGAGGCCGAATCCTTTGCCCTCTGCTACGGACTGGAGCAAATGGTTCAGGAGCCTACAAGGGTTCCTGATGTCCAGACTCACCGCTCCAATCTGTTAAATCTGTTTCTAACCACTGTGCCACACGGCTACAAGATTGAAGTCACAGCGCCTCTAGGATCGTCCGACCACTGCCTGGTGACAACATCAACCCCCGTAACCTTCAGACCGCCAAACGAGCGGCTGAAGAGAAAAGTTTGGCACTACAGATAAGCAGATGGTTTGGTCTGCGGGCTAATTTCAATGCCTTCCCGTGGTCAGCTGTCTGTTTTCAGACTTCGGATCCCTCAAGATGTGACCAGGAAATTGGTGAAGTCATCACATCCGCGATGGATGGCTTCATCCAATCCACTGTTAAATCAACTGGTGTGGGCTCAAAGCCGTGGTTCAGTCGACAATGCTCCGAGGCAGTGCGACGAAAAAACGCGGCTTACCGAGCCTACAACACATCTCGAACGTCTGAAAACAGAATAGTATATAACAAAATGGCAAAGGAATGCAGGAGGATCATTAACAGGTCTAAATTCGAGCACGACCTGCAGATCAGCAGTAAGCTGGCTGCCTGCCCGCACGGCAGCAGAACGTTCTGGTCGCTTGCGGGCTAAATAGGTCGCAATTTCTGCAAATCCAGTTTGCCACCTCTTACCAGACCTGATGGCTCTCTAGAAAATACCGCCGCCGAAAAGGCTAACTTATTAGGCAAAATATTCGCGGAAAACTCGACCCTCGATGATCAAGGTGCTACCCCGCTGTCGGTTCCTCATTGCAGTTTCGTATGAAAAAGCTGAGGATCCGGCATCGGGATGTACTCCAAGTCTTACGAGGGCTTGATGTTAGTAAAGCTAGCGGGCCTGACGGAATACCTGACCTGGTAGAGGTGCGCTGTAGAAATAGCTCCAATTTTGACGAAGCTTTTCAAAATGTCCCTGAAGTCTGGCTCTGTGCCCACTGGTTGGAAAAAAGCGATCATTCACCCCATTCCAAAGAAGGGTGACCGCTCCAACCCAGCCAACTACCGCCCCATAGCGATCACATCTGTTCTGTCAAAAGTGATGGAACGTGTGATCAATGACAAACTGCTCACATACCTCGAGAAGAACAAAATTATTAACGACCGTCAATACGGATTTCGGCGGAACCGCTCGTGCGGTGATCTTCTCGCGTATGTGACGCATGTTTGGGGACGGTGCCTGGAATGTTTTGGTGAGACCCAAACGGTTTCACTGGACATTTCCAAGGCCTTTGACCGGGTTTGGCGTCGAGCTCTTGTCAACAAACTGCGTTCTTACGGACTTCCCGCATCCTTGTGTGCGTGGATTGCCGACTTTTTGAGGGGGAGGTCGATTCAGGCGGTTGCTGACGGTCTTACCTCTTCCTCGCATTCGATAAATGCTGGCGTCCCATAGGGATCGGTTCTGTCTCCGACTTTGTTTCTGTTGCACATCAACGACCTCTTGTCATGTGCACCGATTCATGGTTACGCGGATAACAGTACCGTTCATGATAGCTTTTTGTTTGACAAGCCTCGAAAGAGCACACAAACCCCAATAGCTCGGAGGGCTTTGAAGCAAAGAATGGGCGGTTACCTCGAGAGTGTTTTCTCTTGGGGTAAGAATAACCTCGTCGAATTTAATGTTTCAAAGACCCAATCATGTTTGATAACGTCTAAGAGGGATCGAAATGATAATCTAGTCTCCTTCAACGGAAGCATTATTCCGAACAGGACCTCCATTGATATGCTTGGTGTAACTCTAAGTGACCAGCTCAGGTATGGGGGCTCCATCGAAACCAGAGTTAAGTTAGCCTCTCAGAAACTGGGTGTACTGTACAGGGCCCGCAGATACTTTAATAGTACACAACTGCTAACCCTGTACAAATCGCAAGTGCGTCCCACGGTTGAATTTGGCAGCCACCTCTGGTCTGGAGCTCCTAAATACCTTAAAAAAACCCTTGACTCTGTGCAGAAACGGGCGGTCCGTTTGATAGATTCTCCGATCTAAACAGACGGATTGCAATCTTTAGAGCACAGGCGTCAGGTGGGAATGCTGTCCTTGTTCTACCGGTATTACAATGGAAGATGCTCCGAGGAACTAGCGTCATTGATCCCCTCGGCACCGGTGCATAGTCGGGAAACACGCCAAACACGCGCCCAACATTTGTACACGGTTGATATTAGTCACATGTGGAACGATTTACCGGCCTCTGTGTTTTTCCTCCCTCCTACAACATGGATCTCTTCAAGACCCTTGTTCACTCCTTCATTTCCTCAAAAAGACCCTCCACACAGCATCCTCAAAGATGACATAGGCAATGAGGGAAATTATTTTCCTCAGAGCCTCCTGTGGAGTAAATGTAAAAAAAAAAAAACAATAACTTGTTTTCAGAAAAGATAAGATTCTATCCAATTATGAAAAAACAACAAGAGCAACTGTGTATAAAATTGAGCGCCGTTCAATTTTTTGGAGAATTGAAAAACTACAATTAACGGAGGAGTTGCCAATGTACTATGTACTTTCGAGTCACATGATGATACCAAAACTGGAATTTACACCTGCAATATGACCGAAAGGCAACCACCAGGAAACAATTATTTCGATGAGTTTATGTTATAAACAATATCTATGCAAGACAAAAGAAACAAAAATGTGATGTGTATAATTTACAAGAATGACAAAATGAACAAGTCCACTGAACTTGGTGTGTAACATACGCGGGTGAGGTGCACTTTTGGGTCGGCGCAAACCGAAAAAACATCAACCGCGACGTGGGGTGTCTCTTTTCCGAAGTGATCAATTACGAAAAAGGTGAAAGCGTGTGAGAATGACGAGGGTGAGTTGGATGATTTTATATACAACACAAAAGATGCAAAAAGAGAAAAAATATTAAATTTAAAGGTGACAATTGGCATTGTTGCACCTAATGTAGTGAGGTGTCCTCACAGGGGCCATAATGTATGGACAAACAGTAACATTAATGGTAAAAAGAAATTAATAATCCCGAACAAGACCGTGGCACAAACTTAAGGCCGGCATGTGAGATTAAAGCATAGTAAACAAATCCTTGTTGTTTAGACAAGAATTGTGGTATTTCGCAGTATTTGATTCTGCTGAGAGAAACGCTGCCCTGTTTCCTCTTAAGTTGCTCGGCCGCTTTCCTCTTAAGGTGCTCGGCCTGCGCGCGGGGCATGACTGCGAGCTTGCTGGCCCACGCGTGCCCGCCCACGCGCCCCTCCCACGGTGGCTTGTGCGACGGCAACCGCTGTCCTTGTGGCTGGCACTGTGATTGTCACCGTGACTGTCATTGTTGATAGCTGGTTTTCAATTTTGTGAAGCAATTGACGCTTTATTACGCCAGCGAAGCAAGGTGCCGGTTTCAAAATTTTCCAAGTGTCGGAAACGGAAAAAAAATTGGCCAGGGGTTGTCCTTACAAAACTGGCTTTTTATGTCTCAAAAAGCACTTTTGAAAACTTTTCAAAGTGTTTTGATTTCTTGGAATTTTGGCCAGGGGGGGGCCCTTACAAAACAGGTATTTTATGTTTCAAAAAACACTTTTGAAAAAAATTCACTTTTGAATAAGCACAGACACAATTTTAAACGAGAAAAACGTTTAGGAGGAAAAAAAATGGCCATGGGTTTCCTGTAGGGCAGCTATTTTAGCTTTCACAAAACATTGCACTCCACTGTTTCACTTATGCGAGTGTTTATTTTTGGAAAAAAAATCGGCCTGGACGGGCCTTTTTTATTTTTTTCACGAAACACTTTTGGAAAACACGATGAAATTCACAAGTATTGTTTTTGGAAAAACGAAAAAAAACTGCCATGGAAAGCCCTTTAGAAACATCATTTTAATTTTTCACCGTTTATGTGTTTGAAAACTTCACTTTTTGAAAGAACATAACACTTAATTTTGGAAAAACAGCACTACATTATTTGAAAAGGAAGCACAATGATGATATTTCACCAATTTCCATGGTGCAGGGTAACACTTATGTATTTGCAAATTTACCGTACCTGTATAACTTATGGGAATCAAAAAAATACAATTAGTGTAATGACAACTTGCGAGACAGAATTCAACGGTTTCTTGTTATTTGAAAAAACATAGATGAACGGTACAACGGAGGTTGTCAAGCAAAACCGCGCTGAAAAAAAAACCGTTGAACTTTCCCGGTTGGCAACAAGAAAATACACATGTAAGCGACTGGAATGTGATTGATTTGGTGAAAGGAAAAAAACTCTCCACTAGAAAATTCACCCAAACATCCAGCTGGTGAATCTGTCCCAAAGTTGGAAGTGCCCAATTATTCGGCCCCACGGTGGAACGCCAGTGTTAACTTGCGTAGGGCGCCAGTGTTAACATGCAAACGAGCCCCATAGCTGGTCGCCATTGTTAGCGCCAGTGTAAATGATGGGCCCAACTTACCTGCGGCTAGCTCATACCGGCAGGTACATGGTATTCAGGTCGAGGGTCCGGCCGCAGCTGTGATTCACCATGCCTCGTAGGGAGGCCTAGATTGTTTTAGGTTGATTTGTTAGCAAAATAAGAAGAGAGATTTCCTTTACTTCATTTAATCTCCAGAACAAAGCGGCGGAACATCATAAATTACAAGGTTTGAAAAATTAAACACCTGAGTATCTCTATGCTATAAATCTCAATTTCTCTCTCTCGGATTTCATCCCGGTTTTCGCGGTGAGGCAAACAGTTAAATCAGCACAAATAATGGGGAATTGGGTTGGCTTACTGTGTCAGGAGAGTCTCTCTTAGAGTTCCATGTCGGGGGTCCTGCTCGTCGTATTCTTAGAGCCCGCCAAAATGGCCGTTTCCAGAACGTTTGTTAGACGCGGTCGGCGTCGCTACAAACACGAACACGACACGCGTGGGAGGTCTGTACTTGGAGCGCTCGAGGCGGAGACTGGCGGCCGCGCTTGGCTTGCGCCGCGGGCCAGGCTCGCTGGCTTGGGTCACCTGATGCGCGGCCGGCGTGCGTGTGAACGCACGCCGTTAGCGCCCTCTTTCAGCCCTGATTTCAATTGAGGCGGGAGTTTGAATACTAAAATGTGTATCGTAACACACGCTAGTGAGACTCCGAGCGTTCCAAGTCCACCGGACACTGAAATTTTTCCTATGACTTAATTTAAAAAAATAATAAAACTTGCAGGCCTGCGAGGATATAACAGTCTTACTATAAAAAAATATTTCTCGACCGGTAAACGATGTTTTTTTACACATTGTACAAAGACCGTGCAATTATAAATTCAATTTGTTACTAAAAAAAAATCTAAAAATGTAATTATTTTTTTAAGAGTTCGAACTACTCTCATCTGGAGTCAGTAGGATTATGGCATCCCCAAATTGGGGTATGTTGTGAGGCTGAAGGAGGGGGAGACGGGGAAAAAGAAGATGATGAGAGTCTCCCCTTCTGCAGCCAGTGAGACCATGGCATCCCCAATTGGGGAATGTTATGAAACTGGAGGCATCGCGATGAGGTAGAGGAAGGTGGGGAAGTATCTGGCTATTCAGATCTGATCACCAAACACGGCGAAAGCTATCTCAAGCAACGTTTCAATTCTGAATCGTGGACTTCCGTGGAGAATATCTTTAATATGTAATTATTCCAACGAGCAACACCGATCGGGATGCGCAGAGGAGGTTGTTTTTGGCGCCGCGTACCCGCAAGGTGTATGTTTTAAAATTCTACATGAATTGTGTTTTTATTGAATAAAATGGTCAATTTCTTATTACATTCGTGTATTCAATATATTTTAAACTTATTTGTATTATTTTTCATCTTAAGTCAAAGTTCAGCTTAAGTCAAGAAATTATACAGTAATTGCATTTGGTTGTCAGAAGTTGGGTTAATTTTGAATATTATGGTCTATTTTTATATCTTGAAACTTATGTTCTTTCATTAAAAAAAATAGATATGTAAGCAATCCGTTGGAAATGTCAGTTTATTTTTAGATTATTTTTTGGGAATTAAAAGCAAACTGCAGGATTTTTTTTATTGTTGAACGAGAAAAAGTAAAGTAACAGTTTTCTTTCAAATATGTTTTTAATAATTTTTAAATCTATTTTTCTACATTTTGATTTAAAATGTATGTGGTAAACTTTTTTTCAATTTTTGTTCGTCTTTCAAGCCTAAAATATGTCAATTTTTAAATGCTATAGAATATTTCAAATACAAAAATCGGAAAGGTAATAAATATTATCTAGTTTCTAAATGGTATTGGTTTTTACGACATCTTCAAAAATAAGAAATATATAGGACATTCAAAATACTTTGGGAAAATTCCGAAATTCGATGATTATTATTTTTTTTATATGTATATATGATGAATAACCCCCTTTGGTTGGATAAGCAATGTATAAATCTTTCCTTGAACTATTTGTTATAATTTTTTTAATTAGTAATGTTTACACAGGTCGTTCATACACGGTCGTTTATCAATTGAATTAAATATTCACGATGTTTTTTAGTAAGGCCAAAAGACAACAGCTTGTATTTTCGAGTTCACAGCCAATGTCAAGCTATACATCTATGTGATTTTATAGAATATCTGCGATACAAAATTCCAAATATCAGCTCTATAATGACACGTGTTTCTTTAAAGGTATCCCATCTGCAACAAAAACCTCCCATACTTCCTAGACTACGTGAAAGATAGGTACGGAGTGGACCCGGAAAATTACCAGGAAGAGCTGTCCAACGACGTACCTGTAGATTACAATTACCCGCAATCCAAGCTTTCCGCCCCCCAGCTGGAAGCACTGGAGGAGTTGAAAGTCCGGACATCTATCGACGGAGCGGACAGGCTGTTCCACGCACACGGGCAGGCGCTGCACGAAATAATAAACGTAAAGAAGAATACCATCGCGAGGTTTCCAGATATTGTCATCTGGCCCAACGGTCACGCCAAGGTCGTGGAATTAGTCGATCTGGCCGACAGATTGGACATAGTCGTGATCCCATTCGGCGGTGGCACATCGGTCTCCGGCTCCATGGAGTGCCCGCACCACGAAGAAAGGCCAATCGTTTCCTTGGACATGTCCGACATGAACAGAATTCTATGGATTGACCACGAGAGCTTGGTCGTGTGCTGCGAGGCTGGAATCATAGGACAAGACTTGGAAAGAGAGCTGAAAAAGGAAGGATACACAGCAGGACACGAACCGGATTCGATAGAGTTCTCGACTCTCGGCGGCTGGGTGGCCACAAGAGCAAGCGGAATGAAAAAGAACACTTATGGAAATATTGAAGATATTTTGGTTCACGTGAGGATGGTGTCTCCGAGAGGAGTGCTTGAAAACGGATGCAGAGTCCCGCGGATGTCCTGCGGCCCGGACTTTAACAATATAGTCCTTGGTTCTGAAGGATGTTTTGGTGTTATAACGGAGGTTGCCATCAAAATAAGACCTCTACCTGCATACACGCGATATGGGTCTTTCGTGTTCCCGGACTTCGAGAGCGGGGTCCGTTGCTTACGGGAAATCGCCCGTCAACGCTTGCAGCCGTCGAGTATTCGCCTCATGGACAACGAGCAATATCAACTAGGTATGTCCTTGCGCGTGGAATCATCCCGGATCGGGGTCATCCAGCAGAGTTTGCAGATGATGTTTATTACAAAAATCAAAGGATTTGACGCGAAAAAAATGTGTTTAGCGACCTTGCTGTATTTAGGCGAGAAAGAAGACGTCATGTCTCATGAAAATAAATTGAATAAGATCGCTTTAAATTTTGGAGCTGTCCCAGCTGGGGAAAATAATGGAGAACGTGGATATAGGATGACGTATATAATAGCTTACATCAGGGTGAGTAACAATTTAATCATTTCCGATTAGTGTTTCTCTTAAAATGTTGTTAACTCTAAATTTCCGCTTGACATTCAATTATAAACAGTTTCGCTATTTTGTAACATATCCCAAGATTAATTACTGTATTTGAAAGCAGATAAAAGACTCTTTACGATTTTGACAATTATGCAATTAAAACTGGTAACATTTTCAACGCAAATATAGCTTAAGTTCTTTTAATCCAAAAAACCTTACGGTATTCTTATTGTGTTACCTTTTTTTAACCACAATTACAGAATTTTCTTTGATGGAATGGAAACAAAAGCCTGTGTTATTGGCCTTGCGTGAAATTATCCCAGACCTAGAATCATATTTTAGCCAGAATGTCGGCTATTGATAATAAACCGTTCAGAAGCTTATCAGTAATGCGACATCCCTCCTAAAACAAAAGCTGTAGATACCCAGTATTCTCGAGATAAACCCTGTTGAAAACAGTCATGTAGAAGTATATGTAGAACATTACTGAATATACGATGGATGTATTGATATTTAGTGGATTCTGCACAACAGTTGTGAATCGTTGAGTACCTAGAATGATATATTGGTTGTTCGGTGGGTTGCAGGACATAGCACTCTACTTCGACATCCTCGGGGAGACCCTGGAAACATCAGTGCCATGGGACCGAGCCCTGCGCTTGGTGCGACGCGTGAAGGAGACCATCGCGCAGGAGTGCGCGCTGCTCCGCGTGGACCGCTTCTCCACCATGTGCAGGGTAACGCAGACCTATGATTCGGGCTGCTGCATCTATTTCTACTTCATCTTCAACTCCCGATCCTGCGGGGATCCGCTGAAGATCATTAACCATCTGGAAGCCAAGGCCAGAGATGAAATCATCGCCCTCGGAGGTAAACTTGGTATTCCTACCGATTGATTATTAAACTCCCTACAGACGCACAATGGTTTTACTAGTATGGGAGCGTCGGAATTAAATAGAAAATTGCAGGGACCACAAAATTTTGTTTCTGTATCTTGACATCACATACCAGCGCATCTTTCCCCATACCACCGAACTAAGCAAAACGTTTCGTCACTGCGTAACACATCAGCAAATATTGACTTCCCGAGCAGTCAGGACGTTTGTGTGAAAAAGCAACGTTTGTTATTTAATATTTAGGGACTGATTACTTTTTACACCACTTGCGGACAAATTTTTTTCTACATGGATCCAATTCCTTCAGGTGTGTACTAAAGACATTAAGTTTTTTTTCTCATTTTCTAATGTTACAAATTTGGGAAATATTTTTTAAAAAACATCTCGTGAATATTAAAAAAAAAATACGATGAATTTTGGAATAGTTAAGGTTCTAGTTTGATATTTTCTAATATTTCGTATATGTGCTAATGTACTTTTATAGCTGAACTATTTAAGTATCATGTTTAAAATAAAAATGCTTGCGCATTTTTGCGTCTCTACAGCCCAGTAATTTTTAAATAATTTACTTCCTTTAAAATTTAAGTGCTTCATAAATATTATTTTTGACACAGGTTCGGTTTCAAAGGATTTGACAAAAGGATTTATTTGATGTAGTCATGAACCCAAAGTGCCAACAGATGGAGAAACGATTTTTAAATTGAAAAAAAAAACTTATAAACTTATAAATTGCCCCAAAGAAGGCTGTAAAATGATTGCGGGCTTCAAATTTTGCTTTAAAACAAGATGGACTTATCGAAATGAAGGTAGATTTTTGAAGGAAAATAAAAAAATGGCTTGAGACTCCGATTGGTTTTACATTATACGAGATTTCTCCTAAAAAACGGTACGGTCGCGGTCGCCCGGAAATACAATTTGAACACAGTTCTGACCGATCCAAACTCTTATAAACCAAAGATCTTCGGAAAAGTTCATCTCTTTCTCATTTGACGTTTGAAACGAAAACCTCTGGACCATCTGGACAACCGACTGCATCAAAATTGGCAGGAAATATTATTCGTTAACATCTATGTACATTGAAGCTTTCACCCACCTATTCCCACCCCGGTATAGGCGACTTATGGTCGCCCCTTCGGAGTTCTCGCAAGACTCTAATTTTTTTGAAAAAAACGACTCTACATTTAAAATATGGAACGATTCTAGAACTTCAATGTCCCCGCATACGTTGTTAGTGGGCGGTATGCAGGCGCGCCTACAGAAATGCACTGTTATGGTCAGTTCTACAATTCTAAAGCCCATGAGTAACTCACCGCAAAGCGGTAAGCCTCATGGACAGTCAAACAGGGTGTTAGTGACTAGGCTAGGGCTGTAAAAAATACATAAGAGAACAAGAAAACAAAGTAAGTAAAACCGTCATGAGTGGGAAGTTCATGACGGCGACGGACCACACAACAGTCCTGCAGGCAACACCGTGCTCTGTCCATGTAAAAGAAAAACAAAAAAGTAAAGAAGTATATACAATGAGGAGCTGGTGAAACCAAAATTCAGCCACCGGCAGTCCCCTTAACAGTGAAGGGGGCTGATTGTTAGGCCTCCCGACAACCGGCAGCGTCGTCCGTAAGCCAGCTACCCGGTGGTGCCTAGACGATAAGTAAATGGAAATCCAAAGAAGACCCTAGGAAGAGAAGCGTCGGGTCGCTGGAGGCGGGACGGACAGCTTTCGGATGGCGTTTAGCCCTCTCCTCAGCCTCTTCATGTCATGGGGGGTGGCACGGGGCCAAAAGCAGCCCCACCAGAACCATAAGAACGACAAGTCACGTACACAGGGACATGTTCTAGTCCAACCCCTTAAATGGGGAGAAGGACGATACAACACAAGCAACGGAGTTCAGTACTCGCACGTTGTCACAGACTAAAAAGAAAAATATATAAAAAACACAGAAGTTGAACGAATATATAGAAAAAAAGAAGAAAACCAAAGGCGTGAAAAAAAAATAGAACTAAATATTGTACAGTCGACATAAGCGCTTATGTACGCCTATGTAACTGGACCCAAAGTCTAAATTGGAAAAGAATATACAAACAAAGAAATACATATATACAGTAGTAGATGATAATACAAAAGATGTAAAAAGAGAAGTAATCAATGTAAAATATAAAAAGTACAACATAAAATTTAGTTGCATAGGAAATAAAAAAAAAAAAATAAAAAAAAGAGAACCAACTTATTAGCCATAAGACATAAAAATGTATAAATAAAAACAAGAAAACAAGATAAAATAAAACTGTACATCCTGGGCAAATAATAGAGTAAAAATCATAGAGTAAACCGTGGTAATCAGGAACAAGTACACCTGGTTTCAAAAAAAATTCAACTAATCAGCGACTCTAAGCTCAGGCCATCTCTCAACCCAGACCCTTGCAAATTTCTTCAAACACTCGAAATTCCTCTTGTTCGACACCAGGTCAGTATTCCATACTGGTCTGATAGGTACGTCCAAACCATCGAGCAGTTCCTCTCTCGCATCCGTCAAAATCTCGCAATGCCACAGAATGTGCTCGGCTGACTGGTTTGCAGATCCGCATGCGCAGTTGGGGTGGGGTGACAGGGCGAGGGTGTGAAGCCTCCCCCTGAATTCCCCATGCCCGGACAGGAGCTGGGTGATGTGGTGGTCCAGTTGTAGATAAGCCCCTTCCATTCTGAATTTAACTGATGGGAAGAAGGAGAAAGTCCATCTTCCCATATTCGATCTATCCCACCGGAGCTGCCACTCTTGGAGCGACAGATCCCTCATTTGCCGGAGCAGTCCAGGGAGAGTCCCCGGCCCGCCTGGAGTGAGAACAACGCCTAGGTGAGTGGCCGGGGTTCCTCTGGTTAATCTCTGCTTAGTGAGCACTTCCCTGATTTCCAGATCGATTGGCAAAATGCCAGCCAAAACAGGCAAAGCGTCCGAAGCAACGGTTCTATACGCCCCGGATAGTGCCAGCAAGGGAGTTCGTTGGCCCCGCTTGAGAGCCAGGAGTATAAGCGAGTTATCCAGGCGGTGCTCCCAAACAGACGCAGCATACGAAACTTGCGCCACGTATACGCATCTGTACAGAACACGCAAAGCCGGACTCCGCAATCCCCACTCAGCTGTGGAGAGTCTCCTAAGCTTAAAGAAGAGGGCCTGAGCCTTGCTGGATACATCCTTGACGTGAGCCAGAAAGGAGGACGATCGATCTAGTGTGACGCCTAAATATTTTACAGTTTCACGAAATTGAACAGTAGAGTCCCCCATTTTGATGACGGGATTTCTTTTTCTACTGAGAAAGCCCTTCATCAGGAGGCCCTGGGTCTTCTGGGGAGCGAATGTCATCTTGTTTCTTTTTCCCCAATCGAGGAACATGTTCAAACCTTCACTGCCTTTGCTCTCAACTTCCTTTCTGCTGTCCCCAGCGACCAGATACGTCTTATCATCCGCGTAGTCGACAGAGATACATCCTTCAGGCAAGGGTAACCTGGAGGAGTCGTCAAAGTGAATCTTCCACAGGTCAGGTCCAAGGATGGAGCCCTGCGGGCATCCCATAGTTGCTTCCCTCTCGAGTAGAAAATCGCCAAAACAAATTGTTATGGTGCGATCCGAAAGGTAGTCATCGATGGCCTGGAACAGAAGTTTGGAACACTGCCTGTTTTTCACCTTTGTACGTATCATGTCCCACCACGCGAAGTCGAAGGCACCAGTTATATCGAGGAAGATTGCAACTACATACCTCTTTGGACAAGCCTTCACCCAATCAAGCACATACGACAGGGCGTGCACCGTGGATCTACCGGGGACGAAGCCGAACTGAAGGTCACTTGCCGGTGACAGGGTTCGCCGAAGTCGCTCTCGTATCAGTTTTTCCAGGATTTTGCCAAGTACAGGGAGGAGGGTAATTGGCCGGTACGCCTTGATGTCGGTCAGTGGTTTTCCGTTCCCCTTTGGTATGATCCGGAGCACGCCGCGCTTCCACTCGGAGGGGAAAACTCCTCTCCTCAGGCACGTATCCATCACTTGGAAGAGCTCTTCCTTAGCGTGGACCCAGACTTGCTTCGCAATCACGCCATTGAGCCTATCATGCCCTGGTGCCTTCTTAGGACCCAATCCCTTAATTATCACTTCAATTTCCGCTTTAGTGACTCTAGTGGAGTTATCCTCTTGGGCAAGGTCCCTAGATGGTAGCCGCGACAGATTCCTTATCTGTTTATGGTGGTCACTTTCCCCAACTACTGAGTCTAAAGGAACTAACTCGCCCAGAAGTGTCTTGAGAGTGGAGGCCACGTCCACAGTCTCAGCGTTCCTCCCATCTGTTTTCCCAATTACTGTTGACAAAAACCGGTCAGATCCTTTTCCGGATTTTTCAAGTGAGCTGTGGATATCCCACGGGTTGGCGTTACCCACGTCTTTAACCCAATTATGCCAAGCAGCTCGTTTCGCTAGAAGGACGGCCCGTTTGAAGGCCGACCTGGCAGACCTCAGGTTCGCCTGAAGCGCAACTGTCTCCTCCTCCGTGCAGTTGCCACTCCTGGACAACCCAAGCGCCCTGTAGGCCCTCTTGAAGGCCCCCTTAAGCGAAGTCAGCTCAGGTGACCACCACGGCGTTCTAATACTCGTCTTCGGGTTTGATCTTCCCAAAGACGAGTTGGCAGCAGATACAACTGCCCTATTGAAGAAGTTCCCCAAATTGTCCGGATCAGTAGCTGCTACGTGTTGAAAATCCCTTAACGTATCTCGTAGCGCTTCCCCAAAGTTATCCCAATTCGCCCTAGTGGTGTTGAAATTCCAGGAGGATCTTGGAGCTTCTGTTTTCTTTACACCAACCGTATATGTGATTAATCTATGATCCGAGTTTATAGCGCACTCATGGACTGTCCACTTTGAAATCTTGGTCGCAACAGATCCAGAGCAAAGAGTTAGATCAATGTTGCTCTCACCATGTATGTTTGAAAAGGTAAAAAAAGAACTCTGTTCATTGATAATGCTAAGACCTTGCGCCGCAATCAGGTCCTCGACGGCGTCTGAACGTTCCGTCCTACAGTCACTAGTGTCAAACCATAATGGTGAGCGTGCATTAAAGTCACCTCCGATAACTATGTTACGGCCTTTAAGCGCGTTGAGCGCGCGCGTCAGACTCAGGATGTGGGGTCCTACCGGGTTCCCATATTTAAAATAAACTGAGATCAAAAAGATCTCAGTATCGCCAAATCTGATACATACACAGGTTTGGAACTCATCAGAAAGACCAGCCAGGAGGAGGGGACTGATCAACGAGGTGTTGACCAGGACTCCCGCCCCCGGCGAGTGGCCCACTTCGAGAACCGCGCCCGGAAAATTAATGGGGGTCTTACCTTTCCAGGTGTATTGTTCCTGAATGAGCATGATATCAATCTTGTGGTCAGACATGACCTTCAGCACCTCCAGCGTGGCCATCCGGGATCTCTGAAGGTTGACCTGACCTAGGTAAAGGGGATTAAGAGGAGCCATAGTCCGTTAAGCGAAAGGCAGCTTCAATAGCAGCCTTTTGGGCCGGACAATCTCTGTCACCCGTCGGATGATCTGCACGTTTCTTGAATCTGGTACAGGTGGCACAGACAGCGGGTTGCGCTTTCTTGGGGCAATCCTCAAAAGAGTGACCCACAGCGGCGCAGTGGCGACACGATTCTTTTTCTTGAGCACAGCTCTTACTAATATGCCCGTACTGATGGCACTTGTAACATCTCGTCGCCCCTGTGAAATCCCGCGTCCGGCAGGCATTCCACCCGAGGAAGCACATCCCGCTGTCGATTAGTACCTTCCTGGCTGCCGGGTGGCAGGTCAGGACCATATTCATCGTTGGGGTATCTCTCTTCCCAAAAAGGGAGACGCGCCTCATGGTGCGAAGATGATCTTCTTTCGTCAGGGTAGTGTGCCCTTCCAGGTTGTTGTCATAAATTTCACCGAACAGAGCTTGGTCAGCAGTCGGGTCTCCTTTGGGAACATTGTACACTACAATTTTGGGCAGGCGTCCAAGGGGGTTGACTATCTTAAATCCACCTGCAGACAGTTTTGAGCCGGCCTTCATAATGTTATCTAGGTCCTTCTTCCCTTTGGCCTGTAGGGCCATGCCAGCGCCTTTGATTTTTCGAATTCTAACCAGTTGAAAGTCATCAACTCTGGGATTAATGATTTTCTCAAGGTTTTTCTGGGTATCTTCGGAGGTTTTGCCCTCGGGAATCTCTGGGTACACTAAAACCGTTAATGGTTTGGGAGGAATGGGGCGCTCGTACCCGTTGATTACAACCTTCTTGGAGTTAGGGAGGTCAGGGAAGTGAGTAACAGCCGACGCATACGAACGAGGACGAGCTGAGGCGGTCGCAGTGGTAGGGCGCTCCTTCATGACTATATCCAGTTTTTCGTTCATAATGCCTTGGGCATGTAACAAATCCTCGATAGTGGTATTTTTAGTAGTCGCCGTGTTTAGTTCCAGCATGAGGTGAGTTATATCAGTCATTAGATCATCCAGGATGTCGTTAAGTGAGCTCTGGTCCGTTTTGTTAAGTCTGTTGGAACCGTCCATGATGATGGTCCTAATCTTGTGGCATTTCAGCATTGCAGGAATAACTTTGTTTTGGCACTGGTTTGGAGAATCGCTAATTCTTTGTCTCTTCTTACTACCCTCGTTGGGGGAGATCTGCAGAGTAGTGGTAATGGATTCGCCACTATGACCAGGTTTAGAACTAGGGATGGGCCTGTTGTCAGTGTCCGAATCTGTGTCGCTACCTATGTTCTCAATGGCTGGTTGGTCAGCCCTGGTTGGTTTTCTACCTTTCTTCACCTTTTTGGCAGTCAAGTCCTTCTCATGGGCTTTCAGATCTCTCTGAAGGGCCTCAATTTGCGACATAATCGTCGTTATCTTCGGATCCAAGGGTCGCACGCGGTTGGGACCCACTCCATCGGACTCCCCAGACGAAACTGGGTCCGGATCCATCTTTAACTAATTTTCCCCACAAATAGGGAAAATCCCAAAAATTTCCCCGAAAATGGGGAAAAATGTGGGGAAAAAATATAAAAAATTGGGGGGGGGGGGGTTTGGGTGGGTGCGGGGGGGGGGGGTACACTAAACTGGGGGGGGGGGGGGGTAGCCACACAATGCCCTTAGGGCTCTTGGTTACGGACAGACAAGTCCAACTGCTGTCGAATGTGCAGCAAATCAATATGGTGTCAGAACTCACTGAATATATGTCGGATAAACTCGAGCCGGGTATCACTAGACGCGGAATTTGATTCCGCGTCGAATGGCGTGGGTTTCCAAGCAATAAAGTTGTGTTGTATCACAAAAAATCACAAAAAACACACTTTTTTTCACAAAAAACTAGAAATCATCATCAGATGGTCGTCTTTTCGAGAAACAAATGCAACCAGTCCACCAACGGCACTAAAGGACACACAATAGAAGTTTTTAATGTTGGGGGATATATACTCAACCACCCTTGCGGGGTAAAAGTTTGGAAATTTTCACAAAAATGACGAAAAGTAGCTTAGAACATAAAAGTTTGGTAAAATAAAAACTATGGGCGTGTAGCCCTTATAGAGGCGCACACAAATATAGTCTTAAAATTAGGGGGATGTATCAACATCCGCCCTTAACGGCGAGAACTGTGAGTTTTAGCACAAAAACTATCTTAAAAAACTAAAATTTTAACACAACAAAACTGTGGGCAGATAGCCCTTGCGACGGCGGAGCCGATGGTGCAAAAATTTTTCACGGATTCAACCGATTACTATTTTTAAAGAGTAAAAAACGCGGAGCGATTAAATTAGATGTTTCCACCGTGGCGGCGAGAACTGAACTGAACTGATCTATGTACAGAAAAGCGTATAAGGTATTTGATTATAATCGCTCTAGACTCTAGACGGATGTCTGAGGAGGAAGCCCTCTCAACCATGGTGGAAGCCAAGCTTACGAAGCACCAGTAAAATTTCATAAGATCGAAAGATCTAGAAAGGTTCCCACCGTACAATATAGTACTTGAGGCAAAAAAAGGCATGCTATCCAAAAAAATAAGCTATAACAATCATTCCTACGTGTGCAGAAGTAACAAAGGTTCAAAGATTTAAAAAAAATATCGCTAGAACTATTATAGAAAATGTTCTCGCGAAAAATTTAATGCGGATGTTTTTATTAAATGTTAGTTACATCTGACCCTGTCATAACTAGCCAAAAAAAAACAATTTAATCGTTTTCCTAAGGATGTTTTTGATTTAATAATTCCTCCGGACATTCATTCTTCAAATATCTTTAACACCGACGATGATGATGATTGTTTATCGTCCGTATCAGAATATTAAAAAGCAAAATTAAACGTTACTCGGCCGTTATTTTTGCGTGGATATGGACATAAATATATTTTTAATTTAATTTAATTATTTTGAATTTTATATTTTTGTTAATAAAATGCAGAAATCGCAGTAAAACTTACTGAAACAAAATATCATTTTTTTCCTGTAAACCCTCCCTGTGAATTGATTCCGACTTTTGGGGTATTTGGAACCACTGTGAGACGATTCAATTTGGTTGGTTCATCCGTTGGGTGTGAATCGATGGTCGGTTTAATTTTACCTGTTAGTACTCTGGGGAATATTTATTTATTAACCTTAATTGCACAATTACTCGTATACATTACATAATGTTCTTTTAAAATATATTTCATAAATAGTGTTACTTATTTTTATATACTTAGCAATGCTCGTGTTAAAAGGGCGGAGAAACCGTACGTGAATTACATTTAAACGTATTTTTTTAGAAAGAATAATGAACGAGTATTTATAATTAACGAAATACCTATATGGATGAAAGAGAACAGAAAAAAGAAGTTGAAAAAGAAGAAAAGAAGAAAAGAGAAAAAGGATAGGGTGAACGCTATAGCTATTGGACAGTTAAGAGAATAACTTTTTTTAAAAGTGTATAATTCAAAAAATATTATTATGTAGGAAATATTTTAGGTATGTAGTATGTAGTGCCGTAGAAGTTAATGGGCTTTAAGGAAATATAGATAAAAATAAAAAATACCCAAGGTTTTTTAAAATATATTTTATTGAACTGAAAAGTAGGAAAAAATACAGTTATTGGACACTTTTTATAGTATTGGGACATCGGTGACACAGTTATTGGACTCCTAACAACTTTAAATTGAAATCTAGTCTCCTTCAACGCAAGCAATCTTCCGAATAGGCTCTCCATTGATATGCTTGGTGTAATTCTAAGTGATCAGCTAGGATATGGGGGCTCCATCGAAGCCAGAGTTAAGGCAGCCTCTCAAAAACTGGGCGTACTGTATAGGGCCCGCAGATACTTTAATAGTATACAACTGCTAACCCTGTACAAATCACAGGTGCGCCCCACGGTTGAATTTGGCAGCCACCTTTGGCCTGGAGCTCCAAAATACCTGAAATATACCCTCAACTCAATATATATACCTCGATGCAGAAACAGGCCGTCCGTTTGATAGATTCTCCCATCTTAACAGACAGACTGAAATCTTTAGAGCACAGGTGTCAGGTGGGAATGCTATCCTTGTTCTACCGGTATTTCAATGGAAGATGCTCCGAGGAACTATCATTGATCTCTTCGGCACCGGTGCATTGTCGGGAAACACGCCAAAGGCGTGCCCAATATTTTTCCACGGTTGACATCTGTCACATGAGAACGGGTCGCTTCTTCGACTCGTTCTTATATTCAACAGCTCGGCTGTGGAACGATTTGCCGGCCTCTGTGTTTCCTCCTTCCTACAACATGGGTCTCTTCAAGATCAATGTTCATTCCTTCCTCTCCTCAAAAATACCCCCCACACAGCATCTAAGATGACATAGGCCCTGAGGGAAATTATTTTCCTCAGGGCCTCCTGTGTGGAGTTAATGTAAAAAAAGAACATACCATAAAAGGACCATATCTTGTTTTAGTTATTGGACACTCGTCCAATTACTGAACGCGTAATGTGAGTGAAGTGATATTTTGTAGAATGGCTCTGATTGACATACTATTAAAGCTCACCAACTTTCATGAAGATCGATAAATTTTAAGCGGAGACAGTATTAGGACAGGGCGGCCAATTACTAAAACATTCATAAAATTTGTTATAGTAATTGAACACCAAAATTGTGAGGTTATTATTCATATTACTGATTAAATCTCAACAAATACTCACAGTTTGTAGCCCTTTGCAAACTTCCTTAGATATTTCTTCCAAGATAAACTAAACTTGTATGAAATAATCAGGAATAAAATATCTCTTTTCCTTAACCAAGTTGCTAAAAAAATACCCGTTATAACGGTTTTATCACGACTTGAAATATGAATGAAGTTTTGTCAGTGGTGATAACTGGTGGTAAATATTAGAACATGCATACGTATAAAGGAGGAAACAACATATAGATTGATCCCTTTCACACTTATATACAGAAATGCTGAGATAGTCTTGTTTTAGAAGTCTAAAGTTGAAGTGTCCAATAGCTATAGCCCGTTCAATTACATAGCACACACCCTATATAATTTTATTATTGAGAATTATAATATTATATAACTATGTATGTCAATAATATAAATAGTTCAATGCGCATACATACATACATACACACACACTCACACACACACACTCACACACACACACCCTTCCCACTACACACATTACTCTGTAATATGCACACCATAAATAAGACACTACAATGAAACACATAATAGGTACCCACCATGAATTATATTTATTAAATGTAATTTTTTTCTAACCAATGAATAATTTTTATTTATTAAATATTTATTTATTTAAAAAAATAAAATACTTTTTTGTTTAAAACCACGATATTTATTAATTTGTGAACCGACCTTCACTTTACTCAAGCTTCATCAGTGTACAAATTAATAACCGGTCGGTTCATAAATTAATAAAACTCGTGGTTTTAAACAAAAAAGTTTTTTTTTTTATTAAATATGTCAAACCACAAAGTGATTACACATAAAAGATATATTTTGAAAATATTTTGCAAATTTATTATGTTGGGTGTAAGATAGGTTTGTGATAGTGAAACTGTTTTTTTAATGTTGTTACATAATTACGGTTTTGAACCGCTTGATTACAGACTTATTGGTAAATTAATATAGAATAAGACCACAATGTTATATTTAAATACTTACGAATTCTCACCGCTAGCTCATTCGGTAGATTATCGTGTTTGCAGTCCGCTCGGGTACTTGATTCAGGACATTCATCGCTTCATTGGTAAAATTAATACAGGTAAGGTGTAATAAATTAAAAGATTGATTGTCGCTTGAAATACTGAAGAATTTATTTATGCTTCGACGCTTCTAGGAAAAAGCTTTTGTTATCTCTTTGTGAACGGAAAGTTAATGATTTTAAACCAAAATAAAAGGAATGAATTGATAACATAATGAAATAAGGCTTACGTACGTTATCTCGCACGGGTTACATCTGCAGAGCTGGCTCCTCGTCAGAAATAAATCACTGAATTTATTTTAATCTCTAAACACAAAAAACTGTTGTGAGTTGTGATATTAAGGATCTCAGCAAACTATGAAGGTGGCGTGACCAACCCTTAGGGAGGCTAAAATAAGAAGGCCTTGGAAAGCGCCCGAAGCCTCTCGGCTCCGTTACTTACCCCCTCCCACCGAAATCTCGGCCAATCAAGGCAACGTCGGTGTGGCAAACATTACAAAAAATAATACTGAATTTAGTACCTAGCGCAAATCATCGTACAGGGGTTGGAAGTAAAGATTCAAGAAAGTACTTCATAACACATCCCCGAAAACACCAGCAAAAAACTGCCGTTGTAACGAAGGTTTTTTGACTTTAAACCCTTCAAAGAATTCCCACAATAAACTTTACAAAAAAACATCATTCACATAGAGATTCAGCATTAAAAAACCTAGGCAAAAAGTTGTACAGTTTACATACATATTAAGTTATAAAGTTTACAGTCTACATGAAAATATCAAAAAACAGCAAAATCAACACGTCCAAGTGGCCTAGCGGGAACATCGTTAAACGCAGCTTTCAGGCAGTAGATAATGTCCATTAGGGCATCCAGAGCAACAGTAACGATCTTCAGCAGCGGAGAACGACTCAAGGAGTGGCGTCAACATGAAAGCAAAACATAACATAATTAGAAAAGTACAAACATTTAGGCATCGAGGTACATAGAGTAAACAAAACTATCTGAATGGTAAATGTATTTGCAACAAGATCAGAGCATAGGGGAACTCCACATTATATGTTTATCGTGATGTATGTATACGAAGAACATCAACCCCCGTTTAAAGGACAGGCAATGTATAAGTGTAGTCAGTATTCCACCTTTTAATGGTACAGATTACTGGTTCAAGACATATTAAAAACAAAACAGACAATAAAACAGACAACAAAAAAATAAAAGTATTTCAGTGATCCACATTGTTTCCTATAATTCAGGACAACAATCAGCGCTTCCTATAATTCAGGACAACGCTCATACCTTCCTATAATTCAGGACAGCACTCATACCTTCCTATAATTCAGGACAACACTCGTACCTTCCTATAATTCAGGAAAACACTGGAAATGAATGAGTCCTTCTTACTTAAGGCCACCCAAAAATTTCCAGCCACACATTAATAATACCACAAGTTTTATCACAGTTCACTGCAAAATAATTGTCGTCGATGTATTGCGTTTTAAGGCAATATTTATAATTATTATACTCAGAGCATTAGGGGTATCTTTTTAATGCTGACAACAATAATAGTAATTCAGATTTTATTTAATGTTGGCTAGAAAATAGTGTTAGAATATATTACATAAGAATAATGAACTACGTCATGGGCGCCAGCTTATTTTTGTACCGAGAATAAGACAAACTCGAATCAAAATAACGAGGGTATCAATGACCCGCGTTACTCCCACCAGAGAACTGCAATATTCAGATTAAGTAATTGTTACTATAAAATACAATAAAAATATTGTATGATATAGCCGTATTATAAAATGTGAAGTGTGGTCATCACATTCGGTTAATTACTCCGATGCGATTGTAGGGTGAATTGTATGTACACACTGTCTCAAAAGCGTCCTTTCAAAACAGTGCTATGTGAAAAGGGTGTGTGGAAATGTGTAGTGTAAATTTCATATCTTATTTTCATAATGCGTTGATTTGTCATGTTCTTACAAAACCACTTGAATGATAAATCAATCGAAACACGATTCACGTCGCAAAACAAAAAAAATTCAAAATTATTTGGAGAATTTTCCACTTGGTATGGGCCAACATTTCTAATTGGATTCCATCTCGATCTTCTTATCAACTTATCAAATTCCTGTAAATAAGTTCGCTCCTTATCACCACCGGCGGGTGATTCCGAATAATCACATTAAAGTTAATTAATGCCTATTGATGTCGTATGCAATCAGTCTTCCCCGTTAGTTGAATAAATCCAGACACTTGGCCTATGCTGAGCTTTATGTATTAATCTAATCATTATAAATCGAATTAAAATCCGAACTATTAATCGAACCCACCTCCTTTGCTACAATATGATTAATTAATAAATACCGATTATATCAGTCTATTTAAAAAAAATCAGCCATTGTACTTCCGTTTTCATTGATTTCGTTTTCCTATCAATTTGGGTTGCGGGTATGGGTACCGCCGCCCCGGGAACTATTTATTCTATAACCAGCACCTCTGTTAATTCCTACATCTGTCACTCCTGGACACTAACCACGATATTCCTATCCGCCCCTCATATCTCTTTCCTCCTTCTCCTTCCTTTCCTTAAAAGGACCTCCCACTCAGCATCCCTTAAGATGACATAGGCACTAAGGGAAATTATTTTCCTCAGGGCCTCCTGTGTGAAGCTAAATTTCATCGTAAATAAGTCTCTACTCTTCGTTGGAAAGATCGGTGTGTTTGGAGATATGTAAATTCGCAAGGGATCGAACCCGCGACTGAATCTTAAAGTAAGTTGATTACATCGGTGTGCTTTGCATTATATATTATTTCAGATTCGAACTGGGAAATATTTATATCCTATAAAGAAGGCACTAAAAATGATATCATTGAACACTAAAAATGATATCTCACGGTTATATCACGAGGATTGAACTCGAATTTAGGACAGTTCTTTATTTCTGTCGTCATTTTAACTGGTAGGTATAACTCTCAATATGTAAATACCTATAACATTACCACACATACGTAATGATGTATCGATGTACCTGACCGATTAGATATTATTTGATCGCGTAGCTTTTCTAGACATGGAACGCTTCCAGAATTACCTCAGTCCATATCATACATTGCCAGAAGGTATTATTTTCTACCTCAAACTAAGTATCAAACTTTGTAATACAATATCATTAACGCTAGTCAATATATTCACTTTGAAAGGATATCGTACCAAGTACCTGCTTTCCCATATTTGAAATAAATGCTAATCCCAGAAAATAATAAAATGTGCATTTCTCCAATCCTAGCAGACAATAGAACTTTCTATTTACAAATGGACCCAAAATATCCATTAGCCATCTGCCGACGGGTCATAAACTGGTCTGTTGCTTTATCTAACTTTTATGAGGGTGTCTACATTTAATTTTAAAGAATTTCGAATTCCATTATTTGGGTACTAGCCCGGTCATAAAATAACTCTAAGCTTTATGGAGTTCTCCGAAAAATAAGGAATGTGTTATAAATATAAGACCTTTCTGGGGTGCCATAAAATTAACATTGGCAATGGGTTTTTCTGAAATGCCGAAAGCCGAATAATTACAAATAAACATAATATTTGTTTTTACTATTAATCTGGAAATATTATCTCGTTTAAAAAGATTTACATTTAGTTTGTCTTAAACTATATAAATAAATCCATAATATTCAGATTCTTTTATCATTTAGACTGAGTTCAAATCACGTCGATTCTAGCAGAAGTTCACATTATGTGGTCTCCGCATATGTCTAAAACCATTTCGAGGAAGGTTTCGATTCAGAATGCTGGTCTAACACCACTTTCATCGTGATGGGAGACACTGAACCTACAAAATACTTTAATAGTTTTATTTTTCAAAAGATTTAAATGCGCTGTGGTAACGTATTTAATTTACAACCGGCTTCCCGTATTTCTACCGATTTATCGTTTTTTTTTTTTTTGTCGCTTTTTAAAACATAGATTTTATTCTACATTTTTTTTCACGCCGAAACGGCAATTATACCAAATTCTTTCGATAGAAAAAAAAAACGCAAGTAATGCTCGCGCATTTTCTAGTTATGGTGATTCTATAAATGCTATTAGACAATCCCCACGAGGTTTTCGCTCTAATTTAAACAATTCATGTTTTATGAAACACCTTCACAATTTTCGCCTAAATATTATCGTTTTCTATATTGGCGCGCTGTCTCTAATATTCGAATTTAAAAATGGTCTCTTCTTCTTTTTGAGAGGACACACCGCGTCTTAAGTTTCAAATTTGGCGGTAAAACCAAAACGCGTGGGTGGACTAACGGTTTAAAATGGCGTTCTTTCGAAAGACGGCGTGTTTCCAAAACAGAGCCTGTCGATTTTGATTATTCAACGGTCAAAACACATGCTGGTTTAAGATAACGGCATTTGAAAAGACGCGCGAACTTTTTAAAATGCGAACACTTGAGATGCGTGATTTAAAATACCGGCGTTTGAAAAAACACGTGGGTCAAAATGGATGCTAGCGGTTTAAAATATCTCTTTAAAAAACGGCGTGTTTCTAAAACAAAACGCGTGGATTCACAGTTCAATTAACAAATCACAATCACTTATTTACCTATATATTTAAAGGGAAAAAATGGTAATTATTTACATACGTATACATACATCACGAAAAAAATATGGAGTTATGAAAAAAATCAAAGAAGCGATAAATATCCCGAATCAAGTTGGCCTCACGTTGGAAGGCGCAAGTGTTACATAATTACGGTTTTGGACCGCTTGATTACAGACTTATTGGTAAATTAATATAGAATAAGACCACAATGTTATATTTAAATACTTACGAATTCTCACCGCTAGCTCATTCGGTAGATTATCGTGTTTGCAGTCCGCTCGGGTACTTGATTCAGGACATTCATCGCTTCATTGGTAAAATTAATACAGGTAAGGTGTAATAAATTAAAAGATTGATTGTCGCTTGAAATACTGAAGAATTTATTTATGCTTCGACGCTTCTAGGAAAAAGCTTTTGTTATCTCTTTGTGAACGGAAAGTTAATGATTTTAAACCAAAATAAAAGGAATGAATTGATAACATAATGAAATAAGGCTTACGTACGTTATCTCGCACGGGTTACATCTGCAGAGCTGGCTCCTCGTCAGAAATAAATCACTGAATTTATTTTAATCTCTAAACACAAAAAACTGTTGTGAGTTGTGATATTAAGGATCTCAGCAAACTATGAAGGTGGCGTGACCAACCCTTAGGGAGGCTAAAATAAGAAGGCCTTGGAAAGCGCCCGAAGCCTCTCGGCTCCGTTACTTACCCCCTCCCACCGAAATCTCGGCCAATCAAGGCAACGTCGGTGTGGCAAACATTACAAAAAATAATACTGAATTTAGTACCTAGCGCAAATCATCGTACAGGGGTTGGAAGTAAAGATTCAAGAAAGTACTTCATAACAATGTACTGTTTGCTTATCTTTATAAATAAATAACTATGTATATAATATGATCGTTATTTAAGTTTGGAGTATTATGCCGTGTTACCTCCTTTAGCCAACGTTTTGGACAGCGTTACAGTTACAGTGTTCATTACATCTGCCCTGATGATGAGGAGTTAGCGCAACCCGGCGTAACACACCAAAATTAAATAACGATAATACTTTTGCCGTGAAAATCTAAGTTCATATCCACGTATAATAATTTTGATATACTATTGATAGCGTTTTTTCGTACTTTTGAATCTATCTACTCGAATCTTCTGTCTTCTCTTCTATATAAATAAAAATGAATCGCCGAAATACATGTACGCGCATAACTTCCGAACGACTGAACCAAATAATTGGATAATTCTTTTTTTTGTGTTCGTTATTGTTAGGACAAGGTTTGTATAAAACTACTGGTGAGCTCCGGCATTACGAAATTTATATAAAACAATTTCAATAGGTGGCACGCGAGCTGTGTGAAAAAATGAATGTTTAGGGACTGAATGTATGCAATGCGGGAGGGTGGAGGGGAAGGGGGAGGGGAACTCGGGTAGGGGGTACGCGGGAGGGGGGGTAGGGGAATCCGGGAGGTGCGAGGGGAACCTGGGAGGGGGGTTCACGGGAGGGGGAAGGGGGGGAGTGGAGTGGGGAGAGGGAAGGTGGAGGAAGTTGTATGGGAACGTGAGAGGGGAAGGGGGCGCGGGAGAGGAAGGGGAGGTGGAAGGGGAACAGGACGAATGGAAAAGGACAGGCAGTGAGAAAAAAAATATTTATTAAAATGCATAGCAATGCATGCCGGGAACCAGCTAGTTTTGTATAATTTGTTTCCAATCTTACGTTAACAGGAACTACAATATATTTTGAAAAATTGTTGGGCTGTTGTGCTATTATAGCACGGGATAGTTATGTTATAAGTTATAAGGGCCAAGAACACTTGGAGTATTGGCGTTCGAAAAAGGGTTATGTTTTTATTGTTGAAACTTGTTTTTGTAAAAGGGATATTTTTATTTGTTTATTATTACTTACACAGTACTTTATAATACACATTATAAGGTGTGTTAAATTAAATTATTACATGGTAGTACCTATTAAGTAAGTCCATAGAATGTCATTATTTAGTTTCGCCTGAGATATTTTATTTTTATTTTATATTATTAGGGAAACAAACAGTTATACATATTGTAAGGTAATTACATAATACTTGGATGCATTAATCAGTGAAGTTTCCGCAAAAAAAAGTTATAGTATAAAAACATAGATTTAAAACATAAAGAAAACATCAAACGATAGAAAAAAAAACGAGTGTGCTTTAGACCACACGATTGAAGTAAAACTTCACTAACTTATGCCGTCTAATAAATATATACCATCCCCTCAACATCCCCATCAACTCAACTCAACTTAACTCAACTCAACTCAACTCAACTTAAATCAAATCAACTCCACTCCACTCCACTCCACTCCACTCCACTCCACTCCACTCCACTCCACTCCACTCCACTCCACTCCACTCCACTCCACTCCACTCCACTCCACTCCACTCCACTCCACTCCACTCCACTCCACTCCACTCCACTCCACTCCACTCCACTCCACTCCACTCCACTCCACTCCACTCCACTCCACTCCACTCCACTCCACTCCACTCCACTCCACTCCACTCCACTCCACTCCACTCCACTCCACTCCACTCCACCCCACTCCACCCCACTCCACTCCACTCCACTCCACTCCACTCCACTCCACTCCACTCCACTCCACTCCACTCCACTCCACTCCACTCCACTCCACTCCACTCCACTCCAATCCACTCCACTCCACTCCACTCCATTCCCCACTCCACGTTCCCTTCTCCCCACTCCCCTTTTCCCATTCCCCTTACCCGTTTCACATTGATTAGCGTTGCACATTAAGTATATGGTTCTTTTTTGTAACGTATTCATCATTTTACCCCCAAGTGTCGAGCGTGCGTAAAGAAGTTTTACTTCAAAAATATATATACAACAGAAATGAAAAGTGGGATAGAAAAGATGAAGTTAAACAGTGAACCTATATAAAATTAATACATTTTCACATCATAAAATAACGTTAAAGGATGAATGATTAGCCATTTGCTAGCGCTCTTGAGGGGATTTTTCACATAAAAAACGGCGGTATATAAATCATCCAAATATTATTATTATTATTTATTTATTTATTAATTTTCAGGAAATCGACAGTTTACATTTATTTCAGTTTGTACATAATATTAAATAGCCAACATAAAACCAATTATGGACTTTCTCCTTGTGACTTTACTTTTACTGAGACAGCATAATAAGAGTAAGTAAATTAATTTTATAAAAAAGCAATATGAATCCAAAAATTATATAAAACAAAAACAAAAAATATAAAACAATTTTTTTCCTAGATAAATCTACTTCTACTACACTATATAAAGAGGTAAGATTTGTTTGTTTGTTTGTTTGTTTGCATCGAATAGGCTCAGAAACTACTGAACCGATTTGAAAAATTCTTTCGCTGTTGGGAAGCTACACTATCCCTGGGTGACATCGGTTATATTATATTTTCAAAAAAAAAATAGGCATCCTTACTAAAACTTCAATAATGTAACCCAGGGTGTAAAAAAATTACCTAAAATATTCTTTAAATCGCGTGCGCTGCGAAAATTATTGATGATAGAATAAAATAATGTACTACGACTTTATAGAACACATCATTATTTACAAAAAAAGTCGCAACAGCATATGTCTAACTATTATGGTTATGCCACAATAAGTATTCTTTTATTTTAAATATTTAATTTAAATGTCGCCGCTTGAAAAGGCTCTTTATTTGTATCTTTGTTTTAATCCTTATCCAAATAAATTACATCATATTCAAGACAGCTTCAATACCTTTATTTAACTTTTTGAATTTTTCAATTTGAATATTTAATTAGAAAGATATCACGAGTTTGAAATTGTTAGTATTAGAAAAAAGTTTCGGCTACGGGCCAGGCGGGAGAGGAGTCAAGATATTAAGTGCCAGGGGGGTTGGCGGGACGGGGGAGCGGGAGAGCGGTGGCGGGGAAGGTGGAAGTGGAACGCTGGAGGGGAACGCACGGGAAAGGACATGTAAGGAGTAACATTTTATTTATTTGAATATGGCATATATTATAAAAGAAAGTTAAAAAAAACGTGCAGCTCGCAAAAACTCAGAAACGAGTCCCGGTTCGATCAAGGGAGTTATATGGTGTGGTATATCTCTATCCCCCTAGGGAATAAGGGTATCCGTTTTTACCTAAAGGGCGTGCCTTTGAAGATATAAGGGCTGAATGTTTCGCCCTCTTGAAATTTATAGAACAGTCTTCCGGAAAGTTCTAGAAGGTTCCATAGAGCTGTAGAAAGTTCTGGAAGGAGTGGCGGAGTATGTCGTGGAATGATCAGGAATAGGGAATCGGGAACACCATTGTGCAACATTCCAGAACACTCTCGAATGTTGTCCTGAGCGAAGCCGGGTAACCCAGCTAGTATTATATAAAGAAGGTAAAACAACATACAGCAGGAGTGGAGGGTTCGCAATTAACAATTTGTTTTATTTTTTTCAATTATGAATTTAATAAATTGGCCTGAGGACAAATGGAAAATATCAGCTCCGTAAAACATATCATTGTATTTTGTGCACGTCCTTCGGAGAATGTTGTGTGTAATTTGTTTTTGAATGTGCGATGTAGAATAGTTGGTTTGACCTTGTATTTTTTATCGGACAGTGGAAATTAATGTGTTTTAGAAGGTAGTTGTTGTCAACAACGTTGTTAATGATTTTGAATAAAAACTTCTGAAAGGATATATTTCTTCTATCTTCTAAGGTTGATAAGTTATGGAATGTTAATGAGTCTTTTAGGTTTTCTGATGTTCGAAAGGATTTCAAGTCTAGGTGTTTCAATATCTTTTTTTGAATTCCTTCTAACCTTAAAATATTAACTTTGTATTGGGGATTCCATATGACTGATCCGAATTCTTATATTGAGCGAACAAAAGAGACATACAGTATTTTGATTACATGTGGTGACCTGAATGGTTTAGTCACTCTTATGATGAATCATAGAAGTTTGTATGCCCTGTCACAGATGGAATTTATATGTGTTCAGTCCATTATTATTCGTAAGTCCCTCACTTCACAACATCTTTTTATATGTACGTCATTGATTTTGTACGGGAATGTTAGGGGGTTCTTGCTTTTGGTAAACGATATTGTATTACATTTTTTCAGGTTACGTAACAGTTGGTTGTTCGCACAATATATTCCAAACCTATTAATATCCTCTTGCAGTTCCAGGCTGTCATTAATATTAGTGATTTTTTTGTAAATTTTAGTTTCATCAGCAAAAATTTGGAATTTGGAATTTTTAAAACATTTACCTATATCATTGATATATAAAATAAACAAGAGAGGTCCGAGATGTGATCCTTGTGGAATTCCTGAAGGTATACTGTAAAAACGCGAGGAGAAACCCTTAGCTCTAACTGCTTGACTTCTCTTTGTGACTCACGATTTGATTCATCTTAGAAGGTCAGCATTAATCCCGATTTTTAACAGCTTCTTTTCAACTTTCAAAGGCTTTTGAAAAATGAACGATCTTAAAACTTTATTAGAGAATGAATGAGAATAATAAAATTATAACTAAAATTTTCAAAATTTTAACAACCCCCGACAAAAAAGGCTGATGATATTGAAACGCCTAAACAGATTTTCACGAATTGTAGCTAATCACGCTAATTTATTGTTGCATATTGCTTTTGGCAACTACCTAGAGTGTGCTCTCCCGCTCAACAGTTCAGTTGAATTCACCTTGCCGCAAAGGACACAAGTCCTAAAAACCGCATTGCTTTGCAGTTCTAATAAAACCACCGCATGGGACAGAAGGTCCCACAAACCGCTATAATTCGCAGTTGTAATAATTACGCCGTTCAGGGTACAGGACAGAAGTCAAAATAAACTGCAACTATTCGCAAGTTAAAGGATATCGCCACGCGCCGCCTGATATAGCTCATTATTCCGCGATTAAAAGTTCATTCCCGTTCCTGTTCACCATTCCTTTCCCAAATCTCTACAATAAATATATCTACCTTTCCAATGAACACCAATTCAAGTGGGAAGCAGTTTAGGTAAGTGAGATTTAAATATTATAAAATATATATACCGAGATAAGAACCGCATACAGTCCACGCAACATTTGATCCCTCGATCTCTCGAGTCAGAACATTTGTCCCCACCGCAATAGAAACCATCTCGATAACGTCAGCTTTCAAAACAAAAAAAAATCGCATCGTAATTGGTCAAATCGTTAAGGAGCTACGAGGCTACAGACAGACACACAGAGAGACAAACTTATAAAACCGCTCCTTGCGTCGGGGGTTAAAAAAGAAGAAAGGAGGAGGGAGGGGGAGATTAACAGACATTTTAAAATCAAGAATTATGTGCACACTAATTTTAATTGACTGATTAAAGTTGATTGAAAAGTAAAGTGTAACTAGTATTAAGTAGTTTTAAAATAATTTATATCACGCCTAGAAATGTAATTAATTAGTTTTGTATGTTTGCAAGGAATCATGAAAAATGTATAGGTAAGTGAATTAATTTTTCGTAGCGGGTATAAGTTGTGATTGCGCGAGTAATAGGTGAGTTATTTGCTGCATTCGTATTGTTAGCTTCTATATCAAAAAATGGAGTGTACCTCATTTGAACATTTAAACCAATGACGGAACTAAAGTAATTCGGGACTATCTAATTTAATATTTAGCAGGTTATATAGAAACAACAGATCTGACAAATTGCGTTTTTTTTGTCAATTTACATATTATTTGTAGTTTTGTCGTATTTCTTGAGTAAATATTTCGAAAATGTATTCTGAATACTTTCTACTACATTTATGTTTACCTGATTCTCTATTGTGGAAGCATATTCCAGTGGACTTCTAACCAATTAACAAAACAACATTTCTAGAGTCTTTGTACTTTTAAAAACGTTATATGTTCTTAATAGGAAACCTAGCATCTTGTACGATTTTGATATAATTTGTTCGATATGCTATCAAAAATTTATTTTCTGTCTAAGTAAACACCTAGATCCATACACGTAAACGTAGATTATAAAGGTTTATTATTCAAGTTGTAAAAAATAATTTGCACTGAGGGGGCTTTAAATTCCTGAAATAATCTGATGGTGGGGTAACCAATTGTTTTTTTTTTTTTTCATTATATTTATTATTGTAATTAACTCCCCTAGGAAGACTGAGTAAAGCACTCCTCCCCTATCGCATACAACACATCTCCACGCGGTTTAACTTTACGTTCAACTCAATCAGATTGATACAACCGCTCGACCAAATTGAGTCATCTGTATGTCCCATTACAATGTTTTAACCATACACTTCGAAATTTGCGCGGTGTTATATGAAGGAGTAGTAAATCGTAGGCAGATTTCATATTCGTAAACTATATTACACTGCGAGTTGTCTGACGAATGAAAAGGTTATGGTTCGAATGAATAAAGAAAAAGAAGTTATTGAAACAATAAAAAAAATCCGTAAGTTTCAATATCTAGGACATGTGATGAGACATCCAAAGAAGTGCGAGATCTTGCATCTCATAATGCAGGGAAAGATTGCCGGAATTGGGGGCCTGGAAGAAGGAGAACATCATGATTGAAAAACCTGAGACAGTTTTTTGGTCAGTCTACTGTAAAGCTATTCAGGGCACGAGTATAAGAAGAGTTGCCTGTATACTGTCAGATTCATTTAATGAAAAATCAAAGAAAGTTAAATTGTCACGCCGCACACAAGACGAATTATCAATATACGACGCCAGAAATATTTTCATTTGAAATTCTGATCAAAAATGCGTATGAGAAGATTAGTTAAGAAAAATCTTTCAAAAAATACCTTATTAGGGTTAGTTGGGGTCAGGTGGTCGTAATATTCTAACTAAAAAATATTAATTATTTCGTAATGAATTATTTCTGTATTTTGAAATAGTGAAACAGTTAGATAAAACCATTGATATATATACCTCAATGGATAAAACATATAAATATGATTAAACTATAAAATGATCATAATTTGTAAAATTTTTCATTTTTAAACATTATAAATATGTGATTCTTTTCTCTTAATCCTCACTTTCTTTAGAGCGGGGTCGCCAAGACTGCCTAAAAAGAATGCCCTCGATTTAAGAAAGGGGGAACAGAAGTGATATACATTTAACGTTTTTATATTTTTTAGAGGGTATTTTTTCGAACCGGTAAAATAATGGCTTGGAACTCGCTAGAACTTTTTTCTAAACTCTAGTTGAAGAAAATATTTCATTTTATTTTTTAACAAAATAAGTGTTTCATTAAACAAAAATAACATCTATGTTTCGTGAAAACTGTTTCGTTAAAAATAATTTCAAATTAAAGTACATATGTACCTGCAGCTTCAATATCTATGGTGAAAACTTTACGAGAGATGGGAAGGCTGAAAGAGATATTGAAAGAAGGGTGAATGCAGGTAACTCTATTAATGGAGGACTGAACGCCTTTGGCACCAACCAACAACTGTCCAAAGACGCGAAACTAGCCGTCCATAATGGAGTACTGGTACCTACCCTGATGTATGGCAGTGAGGCATGGAACAGGATGCAGTGAGGCATGGAACATGGACTGGTACCTACCCTGATGTATGGCAGTGAGGCATGGCAGAGGAAGGATGAAAGTAGACTGAATGCTGTAGAAATGAGATCCCTGAGGCGTATGTGTGGTAAAACCATGTATGATCGTGTGAGAAACGCGGAGATCCGCAAAGAATGCAAGGCTGATGTAAGCGTAATGAGTAAGATCAAGAAAGGAACGCATCCGATGGTTCGGGAATGGAGAGAGAATGAACGAGGAAAGGAGTGTAAGGAGAATATATGACGCAAATGTGAATGGTAGAAGAAGTCGGGGACGCCCGAGAAAGACATGGCACGACCAAGTGAATCAGATATTTGAGTCGGGCCATGTCAGGAGTCAGAATAATAGAAGAGCATGTATGAGACGATGTATGAATTTGAACGAGGCAAGGAGTGTGTGCCAAGACCGAGTTTTTTGGCGGTCCGTCCTCTCTGCCTACCTCTGCGGGGAAACGGCGTGATGGTTAGTTAGTTAGTTAGTTAGAAAACTTTTGATTTTTAAAGGGGGAAAGCAGAACAAGCGTAGTTTTTCCGTCAACAAATCAGGCGCAACTGAACAATATTCGCAGCGCGTTACATACACGGATCATTATGAACTGGTTAATCGAGAACGTTTCATAAATACTTATAATTAGTTTGAAGACAATGCTTTTACATATTTTTGGCGCCGTAATTTCCTTTGGCCGTCCTTGTGTGCGCCGCCTCTCCACTCCGCGCAACTTTGATTTGATTCTCTTTCCCTAGTGGGCTGAATACCAAACAACACCAAACTTGTTGCGCTCCCCTTATCTTTTGCAATATTCATAATTAGGGTAAAATAATTAAAGGAATTAGTGTGGTTAAGTATTAATTGACTGAGCATCGCAAATCCTGTTTTGACTCGATCACTTTGCATTTCGTCTTTCTGTAAATTCGTCTGTGACAAGCCATGTTTGATAGTACCATTTTATGACACAGAGTGCATGAGCGTTGCGAGCTGTTATGTCAGAGTAATAGTCTACTATTCACACAACTGAAGATTGTCTTTGATTAATTGCAGATCATCTAACATACTGACAATAAAGCTGTCGCTGATTAGAAATGCATTGTGGTTGATTTAAACCTCGCTGTCTGACGATTTGGTTGTTTGAAGGCTACCCTTACTGTTGCAGGGTCCATTTCCCACCACCACGGGGTCGGCAAGCTGAGGAAGAAGTGGTACGAGCAGGCGGTCTCCAGCACGGGGAAGCACATCTTGAGGGCCATCAAGGAAGAAGTCGACCCGAAGAACATATTCGGATCTTTCAACTTAACAGATATAATACCGAGGCGGTCTAAATTATAACATCGCTTTCTGCGAGCAACAATGACAGATAATCGATTATGTGATTTAATACTTAATATCGACGCTGCAAAGTATAAATGCGCGCACATATAAGATTATTTAACACAGTAAAAAGTAACGTGGTGATTGGTAACGTGGTCAACCTCTCAGGCTAATTTATTCGCTTTTGGAAACAACTCATATAGGTCTCATAGAAACAATTGTGCCTCCCTTATTAACATAGTGAGTTAGAGAAAATACCACGCTTTACATTCAAATCTAAATGTTAGCCACAAAATAATTAAAACGTACACCCTTTTCAAACAAAAGTTTCCATCCGCAATTTATAGAACTGTATTAATTTTTCATTAATTATTTATCATGAAACGAGGTGATTGTAATACATTATCTCAACATAAATAAGTGTCATTCAATAAGTTTTTACAGAATAAGCCAACCAATCCGTATGAACTTAAAAACTCTACCCTTACCCTTTTCGAAGAAATTAATGACCACGATTAATAACTTTCGACTCTAAATTAAACTTTATATCCCATATAAACTCAATCTATAATAAAGGAATCAAAATGCTTGGCTTCATTCTTCGAAATTTCAGAGGTTTTAGGAATATTACAACTTTTAAAATGTTGTATACATCCTTAGTACGTAGTCAAGTCGATTATAACTCCTCTATCTGGTCCCCCCATTTTAAAATACATTCAGTTTCAATCGAAAAAATTCAACACAAATTCCTAAGACACATTAATTTTAAACTCAGTATTCCCAATGAAAACATAAATTATAATTACTTGATGAAAGAATTAAATTTATTAAGACTCTCAGATCGAAGAATTATAGCCGACTTAATATTTATGTTCAAAATTGTAAATGGTAGAATAGACAATCCTGATTTAACTAAGCTCATTGAATTCCATATTCCCACGAGAAGCACTCGTTATAAAATTCTTTTTAAATGCGACAATAACCGGACCGAGTATACGAAACACTTGCTTGTACCTAGGTTACATGATGTTAGTAATAGATATGCAGATGTGGCAGATCTATTTAATCAATATTAATTTTATTTTTATTATAAATTTTTGCACGTAAATGTATCTCTGGTGTCACTTCCCAATGTAACGCCACAATTAACTGCTATACATTCACTTTTTTTTTTATTATTGCTATATTTTTCTTATGATATTGTGATATGTAAGTACTGTTTATGGCATATATATATATGCCGTTTTTATTAAATAAATAAATTTGTGTAGTAAGGGTTTGTAATACATTTATTCAGATCTTGGTCCGTTATATTTAATTTTATTTATTAATTACAAAGTGAATGTCGTAAAATACTCCAAATTAGAATTATTTGCCAATGACGCCAAACTTTACAAACCCATAAATGACCTAAATGATTATGACTTACGTCCTAAATTACAAGATGATTTAAATAGCGTAGTAGAAGAAATGACAAAAAAATTATACACAAATACATATCTGTTAAATTAAAATAAAATTGTAACCTGCTCCAATATCCGCGATCTAGATTTGATCCTCGATAGTAAATTACAATATCAATGTCATATCAATCAAATTAATAACTCCCCTCAGGGCCTATGAGATCTTTGAGGATGCTGTGTAGGATTGCGGAGGATTTTTTTAATGATTTTCCAGTTAAAAGAAGGTTTAAGGAAAGGAAGGGCAGGAGAGTTCTGGGAAGGAAAAGGGTTTAAGGGGTGGGTAGAAATCTGGGGTTCAGTGTGTCCTGGTCATCCGCCTCCAAGACCTAGACAAACCTCACCCCATAAACTCGGGCACCCCTGCTAAATCACCAAACGTAGCGAACCACTTGGGGTGACCTATGGCAGAGGTGTTGGTTATCCAATAAAGGTTCCCGGGGCGGCGGTACCCATCCCCGCCTCCCAAATTGATAAGTTAATCAAATTGTAAACTGCTGATTTCCCTAAAATAAAATAAATAAATAAACGTGTGTGTTTTTATTTTTTTCGTAATCAGTAATTTTTGTTCGACAAACGCAAGGTGAGCCATTTTTAAAACTTTTTACGTTTGATTGCAAAAGTTTCATACTTCAAAATTATATGCTTATTTGGATTTAATAAAATTATCAACTTAGTAGGTACCACCAATCTTAATAATTTACACTTTTTCCTATTTTTTTCAGCAATTCCCTTCACCCAGCAACATTTATTAGCATGTCTTTAGACTCTCACCATACATTTTTGTCCAATAACCAAATTCCTACATTTTACCCCTTCAAAGTTTTTGACTTGACTGAAGGTTTTTTTTTATATTGTCGTTCGCTTCTTTTAACTGGAAAATCATCATCTCCCTGAATTATTTTAGGAATTAAGCTCTTAAATGTCGATCTTAATCTCCTTCCGAACATCAAAATTGAAGAATTGAAGGCTCTATCTACCCTGGTAGTGCTATGCGGAGTGTTGCGATAGTCGCTTAAGAAGTCAAATAACCAGAACTTATAATTTACTTGAAAATTATTACCTGCGATTATTTTTTTTAATACACTTTTAACGGTCTTTACTGCATTTTCAGTAAGAACATTACTTTGTGGATGTTTTACTGAGAAATTAAAAAAATTATATTATTAATTCTGGACTTGTTAAAGATGTACCATTATCCAATACAATACAATCAGGGTTTCCAAAATCAGAAAAAAATCATTGATTGCAATCAAATAATCCACTTTCCCTCAACACAATCGATCCATTTGAAAAATGAGTCACAAATTACTAGAAACATCTTCCCTGACAAAGGACCGCAATAGTCTACAATATGGATCCTGCTCTACGTTGACCCTGAATTAGGCCAGACTAACAAATGACTCTTACCTTGCATCGGCTAGACAAATGATTCTCAAAGTGGTCCAGGTGGACCCTCAGGGATCCACGGGAGACTCGTCGGGAGTCTACGTTGGCGTGATAAAAAATGGGGATTCACAAGTTGTGAGTGGGGGTCTATGAAAATTTATATTGTTTCGATAATAGTAAAGAACAAAAATATTGGCTTTTACCTATCAACGTAGGCAGATAATAAACCACAGGCTGTTTTTCGTGAAAAATTGTCGTATTGAAACTTTAAAATAATCTTTTTGAAACTTCAAGATTCTAATTTTCTTATTTTTGGCAAAAAAATTTTAGGAGCTACGGTTCTCATTCAATCCTAACAGATACTTTGTACGCGCATTATAAATGGGATTGTTATGTATGCATTTGCAGACTTGGTGGGTAGGAAATGTCAAAATCGTGAAATATCTCACCTACCTAATCTTCCCATCCTAAATGTCACCATGAAAAAAAGTAATTGTTGCAAGTACCCAACTTTGGAGAGGTGACAGTGTGCTTATTGGAGCACAGTGCAAATTAACATCTCAGACCGGGCGCATATATCATAACATATTTCTTAGCTTATTTTCTAGAAGCCCAGATCTGAACCATCGACAGACATCGGCTTTGCGAGTGAATGCATATCGTCCCATATAACTTAGCGAGCAACGTAGATTCGGGACTTGTCGGGAGTGCATAGGCCATAGGGCTTTGCTCTGCAGCACTTAACCGTCAAAAATACAGTGGAGTCGCAGTTTCGCAACACCATTTTTGGTTCTTTTGAGCCTGATACCAACGGGGTATTTAAAATGAATATAAATTAACCTGCAGATAACTATTATTATATTAAAAAATAACCTACAAATAAATATTAACTTTGTTAATTCGTGTGTAGGTACTAGGCTGCCACATACGTTTATAATAATTGTTGCATTATAATTCCTACACAGAATTAATCATGACGACCAGTTATGTACTCGTGATCTTGTTAAAATCAAATTACTAGAATCCAAGATTAATTTGATGCATAATCGTCTTAATGAATTATATGAGAAGGCTAAAATTATTGTGGATAGGGAGACAAGGAGTACGGAGGATTTCGTTTAACAAACGGTTAATATAGCTACATATTATGCACAATTTAACGCGTGTTTTGATGAATTTCAGACGCTTCAGTTAAATACAGGCGTGGCCCGTCCTAACGTGCAATCGTGCGCCGAACCGTCAACAAAATTGAACAACACATTGCAGCTCATCGCATTCCTACATAATATTTTTAATTATAAATTGCGCATATTCTTTAACAAAGTCAAAAAAAATTAACTATCTATCTAAATATACATGAATTTGATAAAGAATAATAAAATTATCGCGGCCAATAGCATTTACTTCCCACGCGCAATTTATATCGGCCAGGAACCAAGGTACATACTATTCTGCGCGTTTCAGTGAAGCGCCCCGTTTGGGAATTATCATTTGTATGAAGACCTCAGCAACATGTTTAGACTGTCAAAACATACAATCGTATCGAAAAAAATTGCTACTGCCGTGCGGCGCACGAAGATGACGGAAATGCCCGAAGAATTCCGAAGAAATTGTTACGGCGAAATTACTATTTTTACATGGGGTTTGAATAAGATAGTAAATATTTTTTTCTCTTGTAAAATGTAACGATGAGTCAACGGGTCAGCGGGTGCGATATTATTTTGATGGAGATGAAACCGATTGACATTGTCATTGTTAGTTTTTGTGACCTTTTGTTTGTGTGCATTTTTGTAACATAATTGCAAACCTCATTTAAAACATTGTTTGGGAAGTACCTGGCTATTCAGATATGGCCACTAAACACGGCTAAAGCCATTTCAAGCAACGTTTCAATTTTTAATGGTGGTCTTACACCAGGGTGATACTGATAGTATATTCTACTTTAATGGCCGTAAAATAAAATTAGAAAACAAAAAACAAAATATTAAAAATAATATTACAAATTGTATATTTTGTAGGTATCTACTTAATACCTACTGTGTTTACGCATTTCACTTTGGCAATTAAGTCTAGAAATGTATTCAATTGGAACATAATTTTTCATTACAATGGCAACACCGAATTACTCGCTTTGACTATGACGTTTCGTATGGCTATTATGTTATATTGCTTTTATCCGTATAGAAGATACTGAACATCCTTCATTTAATTAAAAAAATCTTTGTTTGCCTGTGCATTGTTTGAATTGAATTTAAATGCACAAACCAATACGTAGTAGTAAGAGAGAAGTTATAAACTGCGTGTTTCAACGCTGCCTAGCTGAAAATCGTGCGAAGAAGCTTCTGTCTAATGTGGAAGAAGTTTACAAACTACCTACAGCACTGACTGGTACGTAGTATAGTTTTTTTTTAATAAATTTCATTAGTATTACAAGATTTATCCCAATTTCCGAGCGATTATAACCATTACAACCTGATTTGAGGTTATGTTTAAAAATCAGAATTTGATATTTCCGTTTGACATTTAATATAAGGCCACACGAACAAGGGAATAACTCAATTTAAAAAAAAAATAATAAAATGAAACTTCTTTAAACTCATAGAAATGTAACTTTTTTCCTAATTTTCTCTTTCTTTATTTCTAAATGTGTTTTTTTCTGGTGTGTGTTTTTTTAACTACCTTCCATAGAATAATAATTTTAATGATGTTTTCAACACACAGGTAAATCTGAATAGTAAGATGAATCGTCAAGGAAGGGGAAAAAGCAGATGGAAAATTTGAAATATCGGGAAAACGGAAAATAGCATAAGTGTTGATGATTGGAAAAATTGTTGCAAACACGTGAATATTATGCACGATGAAGTACTCTATATGATGATATCGATGAACTGATAATACGTTTAGATGAAGATGAAGATGTGGAAGAAGAAGAATCATATATGAGGACTAAGACAATAATTACATGTCGAGTGTTGAATTAATATAGGTACTCAGATTTTTAAATACCTATGTAGAGTCTGTCAAAAAAGAGTAGAAAATAAATAAAATGGAACTAAGAAATTTTTAGGCTGGCAACACCAATTTATCTGTCAAATATTCTTTAAAAGTGCAATGACACTGAAAATTCAAAACACTGTATACACATTTAAAAAAACATTTTTTTATTCTTAAAAAAAAAATTAAATCGAATAAGCACTATTGTGAAGGTACCTACTAAATGACATAAATTTGATTAAATTGTGTTTTACAAAGTGATTGGCTTTCATTTAATTTATTAATATCCATATCAAAATTAAAAATGTAACTACTAACGCCATCTATTAACAAGATTGTTAAAACCTTTTATTACTAATAAAAGCCAGTCTTTTGCGAACTGTATAAACGTGTTGTCATTCTAAGAGGTTATGGGCAAATATCCATTATATTTTTCGGTTTTTACTGTGTGAATTTAGTATAAAACAGTCGAAAATTGTTGATTTTTCGTTGAAATATGGCCGTGAACTATTTTCAAAGCATTGAGAAGTTGACAGGACGCCAGAATTATGATCAGTGGAGTTTTGCAGTCGAAAATCTGTTGGTGCTTGACAATCTGGTGAACTTGTGGCGACCAGAACGGTCGCCCCCTTTTGCCACAATCCTTGCGCCGCCACTGATATAGCAAACACATTCTCGAAATGTACATACTACCTACAGTTGTAGTGTTTCACGCCGCTCACGGCTAAACATTTCGGGAAGCGCAGCGAAAGGCCTCGACTAACAGCCGTCACATTCTTACGGCCGCGGAATGTTCCAGAGGCTTCTCCGCTTTGCGCGGTGGCTCAACATTACTTGGCGTTCCGGGTACTCAACGGTCGGCTATATAAAGCGCAGCGACACCGCGCTAGTCAGTCAGTCAGTTCCAGTCATTAGTGCAAGTAACATCACTAACACACATAGACAGTGCATCGAGTGATAACGATTCCAGTGCGGTACCGGCCAGACTCTCGGCGACCCACTGCCGACTGTGCCGGTGCATTATCAACCTTAGAGGACGCAACAAGCGACACAATTGCCCACGACAAGTCCCACGGCGGGCCTTCTTGTCACGCAGGCAGCAACTTCTCAGCCCCTGAGACTTCATCCTCCTCAGGTTCACCGCAGCCATCTCCGCGACACCACGTCGAGCATCCATCCTGGACGTCAAGGTCTTCTCCACCAACACGGTGCGCAACAACATGCTGGCGACATGGAGACACGAGTTCTGCTACACCACTGCATCACCGACCTTCATCACTGCATCACCTACGAGCATCACGGCGACGTGCCGGACCTGTCTACACTGTTACTTTACTAAATTCAACATCGCTACGTAGCAGCAATAAAGACTGACTCATACATCGACTGACGTCTTTTCATTACAATCGTCCCCGTCTCTGCCGATCGCTGCCCGCTCCCTCCAAACTATATCAAGTCGGAACCAGATGCCAATTTCGAGAAAAAAGCATCAGATGACGCAAGGGCCAAGGCGAAGCTAGTTTTAACTATTGATCCTGGATTGTACGTGCATATTAAGGAAACAAAAACAACTTTAGAGTTATGGATTAAACTGAGGTCTATGTTTGATGACTCAGGTTTTTCTCGTAAAATATCCTTACTAAGACATTTAATCTCGTTACGACAAGAAAATTGTGAATCCATGACATCGTACGTCACACAAGTGGTCGAAACAGCTCAGAGATTAAAAGGCACAGGATTTGCAATTACGGAAATATGGATCGGATCATTACTTCTAGCTGGTTTGCCAGAAAAATTCATGCCGATGATTATGGCGGTGGAGCATTCGGGTATGCAGATTACCACCGATTTAATAAAATCTAAGTTGCTTGATATGGAGATTTCAAAGAATGACGTGAATACCAGCGGCGCTGCATTCGTTGCAAATAATAGCAAAAAGCATAGATTTAAAAATGGTGCGGTATCATCGATAAACTCAAAAGTGACGGTTGACAATAATGTCACTTGTTACAAATGTAAACAGACGGGTCACTATCGAAACCAGTGTCCATTGTTAAAGAAAAATACAAGTAAATGTGTTTTTAATGTTGTTTTCCTGAATGGAAAATATAACAAGAATTCATGGTACATCGACTCGGGGGCAAGTGCACACATGACGGCGAAGAAAGATTGGGTAAAAAATGTGAATACAACGCCGTATTTGCCAGAAATTACTGTCGCCAATGAATCTAAAGTGCAAGTTGTTTGTTCCGGAGATGTCGAAATTGTTTCGGAATTAAATTATCATATAACAGTTAAAAATGTGCTATGTGTGCCTAGTTTGACAACCAATTTATTATCCGTAAGTGAACTTATCAAGAATGGAAATAATGTCATTTTTGAAGAGAAGCATTGTTATATTCGAAACAAAAACAATGATTTGGTTGCAACTGCGGATTTGTCAGAAGGTGTTTACAAATTGAGATTACAATCACAAAGTTGTTTGTTGACTGTTCCTGTCAGTGGAAAATTATGGCACAGAAGACTAGCACACATTAACAGTCAAGATATGCAAAAAATGAGAAACGGTGTTGTGGATGGTCTGAATTATGAGAGTACTATTGACATAACCAAGTCTCAGTGTATTATTTGTTGTGAGGGAAAACAAATGAGATTACCCTTTTCTCATGTGGGTGAGCGGAGTACAGAAACGCTTCATAGGATTCACAGTGATGTCTGCGGTCCGATGGAAACAAATTCTTTAAATGGAGCTCGATATTTTCTGCTATTTATAGATGATTATAGTCGAATGACGTTCATATATTTTCTGAAGCAGAAAAGTGAAGTTTTCGACAGATTTAAAGAGTTTAAATCAGTTGTTGAAAATCAACTTAGTAAGAAAATTAAAATATTAAGAACAGATAATGGTCTAGAATTTTGCAATAAGGATTTTAAGAGTTACCTTAACCAGGCTGGTATAATACATCAAAAATCAAATTATTATACACCAGAGCAAAATGGACTTTGTGAGAGAGCTAACCGTACAGTGGTTGAGAAAGCTAAATGTTTATTATATGATGCAAAGTTAGACAAAAAATTTTGGGCAGAAGCAGCTAATACTGCTGTATATTTGAAAAACAGGTCTATTGCATCAGGATTGGATAAAACACCATATGAATTGTGGTATGGATCAAAACCTGACTTAAGTCACCTGCGTTTGTTTGGCAGCAAAGTCATGGTGCATGTTCCTAAACAAAAACGTTTAAAATGGGATAAGAAAGCCACAAAACATATTTTAACTGGATATGGTAAGGATGTAAAAGGTTATCGTGTGTATAATCCTACTAAGAACTCCGTTATTATTAGCAGAGATGTCATAGTGATGGAGGATGAGACAGATGGGATGTTAACCAATGAAGAGTCGGCCGTCTGGATTCCTAATGAGGAGACGACAGAAGACAATCTGGTGGAAGAGAGTAGTGATTCAGGGGGGGAATTTTCTCAGAATATTCCAAAAACTGAGGATCCTTTTTATTGCTTTTCAGATTCTTTAATATATTTATTAAAAGAAAATAACTTAGTTTACATCACTTTATTTATTGTACACTAGTTGTTGTTTTGATAGTGTACAATAAATAAAGTGATGTAAACTAAGTTATTTTCTTTTAATAAATAAATAATGACATCACAAAGTGACAACCTTTTAGAAGAAGTTTTCTTCGAAAAATTAAAAAAAAAAAATCTTTAATATATGATGATGGCAATGAAATACTAACTGAATTTCCTACACAAGATGTCTCAGAACACGTAGTTCAATCAACAGAACCACCCGAACAAGTGACAGAAAGCAGCACGCGTCAGAGAAAGAAACCAGAAAGATATGGTTTTAGTAACATGTGTGTTTCCAGTACTTTTCCAGCATCTGAAGAGATTGTATTCACAGAGGCTCTTGAGGGGCCAGAGAAGGAGCAGTGGAAGCAGGCAATGGCTGAGGAACTGCAGTCATTTGAGGAGAGTGAGGCGTGGGAGCTTGTTGATAATCCGGGTGATGTGACGATAGTGAAGTGTAGATGGGTGCTTAATAAAAAAATTGATATTGAAAATAAAGTGCGTTTTCGAGCTCGGCTTGTGGCAAAAGGTTTTTCACAGAAAGCTGGTGTCGACTACACAGATACATTTTCACCGGTAGTGCGGCATTCTACCATACGATTATTGTTTGCCCTTAGTGTAAAGATGAGAATGAGTATTACTCATTTAGATGTATGTACTGCTTTTCTAAATGGAAACTTGAATGAAAATTTATTTATGTCATTACCTGAAGGTTTGTAAACAAAAGTGGGGGAAAGGTATTGAAGTTAAAAAAGGCCATTTATGGATTAAAGCAATCTTCCCTAGCATATGGTGTGAAAGAGTTAAAGAGGTTTTAACTAAATTAGATTTTAAAAATAGTAAATATGAACCATGTTTGTTTACAAAAATGAATGGTAAAATTAAAATAGTTGTAGCACTGTATGTAGACGATTTTCTAATTTTTTCTAACAGTGAGGTTGAAACTACTAAATTAAAAAATGTATTAGGTTCAGAATTTAAGTTAAAGGACCTAGGGCCTGTTCGACAATATCTAGGCATGAGAATTAATTTAGATAAAAATAAAAATGTTATTACTGTAGATCAACAACAATATATTGAACAGTTAGTTTCTAAATTTCAGATGTCTGATTGTAAAACACAAAGTACTCCAATTGAGCCTAAATTGAATTTGGATAAGTCAACAGATAAATGTTTACCTAATGTTCCTTACCAAAAATTAATTGGAAGTTTAATGTACTTAGCCGTATTAACGAGACCAGACATTGCTTATTCTGTCAGCTATCTTAGCCAATTTAATAATTGTTATGGTCATATACATTGGAACTATGCAAAACGAATACTGAGATATTTACAATGTACTAAGAATTATTGTTTAAAATATAGTAATAATAATAATGATTTAAAAGGTTTTGTGGACAGTGACTGGGCGAGTGACGCTTTAGATAGGAAATCCTATACTGGTTTTTGTTTTGTGTTATCAGGATCAGCTGTTTCTTGGCAAAGTAGAAAACAGAAAACAGTATCTTTGTCTAGTACAGAGGCGGAATACATTGCTTTGTCTGAAGCTTCCAGAGAGGCCGTCTACTTAAGGAATTTAATGCATGAAATTACTGATTCACTTTATGTAATTGACTTGTACTGCGATAATCAAAGCGCATTAAAGTTAGCCTTAAGTAATCAAAGTCATAACAGATCAAAACATATTGATGTAGGTACGCTATCATTACATTCGAGACATTGTTAAGTACAAATTTGTTAAAATTAAATATATTCCAACTGAGGAAATGCCAGCAGATGTACTGACCAAAGGTTTATGTTATAAAAAAACATTACAATTTCATGAGTTTGCTTGGCGTTGTGTGCAATGAATAAACTGTATGTTTAATTTATTTTGATAAGTGGGGGTATTAATATCCATATATCAAAATTAAAAATGTAACTACTAACGCCATCTATTAACAAGATTGTTAAAACCTTTTATACTAATAAAAGCCAGTCTTTTGCGAACTGTATAAACGTGTTGTCATTCTAAGATAATTTAACATAGATTTGAATTTAACAGTAGGTGGAAAGGAAGAATTATTAATGGTGAGTTTAGTCACACTACTTTTAGATCTGAATGAGTTAAATATATTCAGATTTAAAATTCGAGGCATGATCTAAAGCCCGGGTAACGCTAGGTACTTAAGCTAGAATTAAATAAATGTGATCAATTTCTAAAGTGTGCTTTATATTTTATTATAATATCGTTATTCTTCATTATGTTAACACAAAATTGCAAATATATAATAATAATATACCTTAATGCAATTCTAATTTTGAGATCAGTGGGTATCTAGCAATGAAAAAATTTTTTTTTTCACTTTAATGCCTTTTTAATTTTTAATAAAAATGTAGGTTACACAGCTTTAGATTAACACCATGGTTATATTTTTAGTATTGCCATTTGGGCAACGGTGGCGCCCTCATTTATTTTCTACTCTTATTTGACAAACTGTACCTACGTTTTTATAACGAAATAAAGGCCCACTTAAAACTTGTTTTGTTTTATTTTACTTCTATTAAATTATGTTTTTTTGTGCAAAATTTTTGAAAATACAAATACGTTATGAAATGTACATTTTGGCCGAAGGGTTTTTAAAACATACATTCATTGTCTTATGAGCCATCTTGGGGTTGCCATTTAAAACCTAGAAATCGATCGCAGTGCCATCATTTATTTTCTACATTTAATTGCCAAACTGTATCTATTTATGTTTATGCACTTCGATATACAAATTACAAATAACTACTTCTAATTAAAATTCTGGAAGCGAGAATATAAGCATACTGTAGCCGTAGCTCCGCGTGAAAAAAGTGCGTAAAACCCGGCTTGCAGTGGAACGAAATTTAGTTCCAAAACCATCCGCTCGCGAGCGCTGATGTGTAAGCGCTAGCGTTGGAATCGGAATTATGATTTGCTGGTAATACACTCTTAACTTCTCCGCTACTGAGTTTTGGCGAACATAACTGTACGTGGGGAGAAGGTTTTTTTTGGTTCATTTTAATTTTTTTTATATATATATTATCATAGATTAACTAAAAAGTTCTTAAATTTTGAATAAAAACGTCATCGATATCAATCCAGGCAAATAAATCAACATCGAAAAAAAAAACATGTGAAGGCGAAAAAACTGCTTCCTTCCTCTGGCGACCTTTGAATGACTAAAACTTTGACAAAGTACGCTCGAAAGGTCCATAGATGCCATTGCAAGTCAAATATTTTCATTAAATATGACTGCGTTTGAATAATAGTCGCGGACCCAATGTGATACGGTGGGTTACGTTTTAGTAGTTATTAAGTATAATTATGTTGGTAACGCACCATCTAATACTTATGTTTAGACCAGTGTTTCCAAAGTGGTCCAGGGGGACCCCCAGGGGTCCACGAGGGACTCGACGTGATAAAAAATGGGGGTCCGCAAGTTCTAAGTGGGGGTCCACGAAAATTTATCTGGTTTCGATAGTAAAGAACAAAAATGTTGGTTTGGCTTTACCTATCAATGTAGGCAGATAATAGACTACTCAAAAAAACTAAAGGGAACAAAAAAATCAATTTTTCGGTGATTTTTAACGGGCTGTATTTCGTGAAAAATGGTCGTATTGAGACTTTAAAAAAAGCATTTTGAAACTTTAAGATTCTAATTTTCAGTTTTTTCAATTTTTTTTAAACCATAACAGATAGAGCGAAAAAATAATTTTGCAAATTTTTTTTTTTTTTTTGATCCACGGGCTTGAAATTTTTTTAAATTTAAGCCGGCTTACGGATCAGCCTGTTTGTTTTGCACTTTTTTTTTTTAAAAACCTCCCAAAATTTTTTTAGTAGTGTTTTTTAAGAAGGTCTGCGACTGTTACTTGTAAAAACTTGCATATTTAATATTTAATTCCATTATGTCTGTAATAATCCACTGTCTAAGAAACTGGTGTGGGCTCAAAGTAGTGGTTCAGTCGACAATGCTCTGAAGCAGTGCGACGAAAAAACGGGGCTTACTGAGCCTACAACACATCTAGAACATCCGAAGACAGAACAGCATACAACAGAATGGCAAAGGAAACCAAGAGAATCATAAATAGGTCGAAATTCGAGCACGACCTGCAGATCAGCAAAAAGCTGGCTGCCTGCCCGCATGGCGGCAGAGCGTTCTGGTCGCTTGCGGGCTCAATAGGTCGCAATTTCAGCAAATCCAGTCTGCCACCTCTTACCAGACCTGACGGCTCGCTGGCAAACACCGCCACCGAAAAGGCTAACCTATTAGGAAAAAGGTTTGCGGAAAACTCAACCCTCGATGAACAAGGTGCAGTCCCGATGTCGATTCCTCACTGCGGTTTTCAAATGAAAAAACTGAGGATCCGGCATCGAGAAGTACTCCATGTTTTAAGAGGGCTTGATGTTAATAAAGCTAGTGGGCCTGACGGAATACCTGCCTTGGTACTGCAGAAGCGCGCTGCAGAAATACCTCCAATTTTGACGAAGCTTTTAAAATGTCCCTGAAGTCTGGCTCTGTCACCCGCTGATTAGAAAAAAGCAGTTATCCATCCTATTCCAAAGAAGGGTGATCACTCCAACCCGGCCAACTACCGCCCCATAACTATCACAACAGTTCTGTCCAAGAGGATGGAACGTGTGATCAACGACAAACTGCTCCTATACCTCGAAAAGAACAAAATCATTAACGACCGCAACACGGATTCCGGCGGAACCGCACGTGCGGCGATCTTTTCGCGTATGTGACGCATGTTTGGGGGCGGTTTCTGGAACGTTTCGGTGAGACCCAAACAGTTGCACTGGACATTTCCAAGGCTTTTCACCGGGTTTGGCATCGAGAAATTGTCAACAAACTGCCATTTTACGGACTTCCCGCATCCTTGTGTACGTGGATTGCCGACTTTTTGGGGGAGAGGTCGATTCAGACGGTTTCACCTCTTCCTCGCATTCGATAAATGCTGGCGTCCCACAGGGATCGGTTCTGTCTCCGACATTGTTTTTGTTGCCCATCAATGACCTTTTGACATGTGCACCAGTTCATTGTTACGCGGATGACAGTACAGTCCATGATAGCTTTTTGTTTGACAAGTCCCCAAAGGGCTCATGCACAAATTCCAACGGCTCAGAGGGCTTTGAAGCAAATAATGGACGGTTAGCTCTAGAGTGTTTTCTCTTGGGGTAAAAATAATCTCATTGAATTTAATGTTTCAAATACCCAATCATGTCTGATTACGTCTAAAAGGGGTCGAAATGAAAATATAGTCCCCTTCAACGGAAGCCATCTTCCGAACAGGCCCCCCATTGATATGCTTGATGTAACTCTAAGTGACCAGCTCAGATATGGGAGCTCCATCAAAGCCACAGTAAAGTTAGCCTCTCAAAAACTGGGCGTACTGTACAGAGCCCGCAGATACTTAAATAGAACACAACTGCTAACCCAAACAAGTGCGCCCCACGGTTGAATTTGGCCGCCACTTCTGGTCTGGAGCCCAAAAATACCTGAAAAAAACCCTCAACTCTGTGCAACTCAATTTGGGAGGCGAGTATGGGTACTGCCGCCCCGATTGGATAACTAACGTTTGGTGACTTAGCAGGGGTGCCCGGGTTCATGGGGTGAGGTTTGTCCAGGTCTTGGTGGCGGATGGGTCTGCCCACCTGCTGCATGGCGGGCCGGATCGAGAGATACTAGTTGGACCTTTCCATCTCTCAACCTATCGCCTTACACCGCAGTTGGAGGAATAGATTCATACGTCTGTAACTCCTGGGCATACTGACCCCCAGATTCCTACCCACCCCTCATATGATGCTCCCCAAAAATGACATAGGCCCTGAGAGGAATTATTTTCCTCACGACCTTCTTTGTGGAGCTAATGTAAAAAAAAGAAACGGGCGGTCCGTCTGATAGATTCTCCTAATTTAACAAACGGACTGCAATCTTTAGAGCGCAGGCGTCGGGTGGGAATGCTATCCTCGTTCTACCGGTATTTCAATGGAAGATGATCAGAGGAACTAGCATCATTGATCCCTTCGGCACCGGTGTATAGTCGGGAAACACGCCAAACGCGTGCCCAACATTTGTACATTATTTGTCAACGGGTCGCTTCTTCGACTCATTCTTGTGTTCAACAGCTCGACTGTGGAACGATTTGCCGGCCTTTGTGTTTCCTCCTTCCTACAACATAGGTCTCTTCAATACCAATGTTTATTCCTTCCCCTCCTCAAAAAGACCCTCCACACAGCATCTCAGATAAATTAAGGAAAAACCATTTTTCAGGGGAGGCCCTGAAAAATAATTTTTGGATGTGTGGAGTTAATGCAAAAAATCATATTATTTTAATAAATAGATCACCCGAAATATACTATTTTCCTTTTTATTTATACCACTCCGAATATATAGTTGGAACTTAACCACGACGCAAATTTCCATCGATAGATCTAATCTTCAGAGTTTTTGACGAGTTTTGGGAATATGGTAGAAATGTAGCAGCAGGGGGTCCACCGAAACCAGTAAAATTTTGAAAGGGGTCTTGAGTTTGGGAACCTCTGGTTTAGACCATAACTTGTCAAATACAATGCCATGACTAACCCAGAGGCTGTAGCTTTAATTATTGAGTTGAGGTTTGGAAGGAGGAGATTCCTTCATGATTACCAGCTTTTGGGGGGGGGGGGGGGGCACGCGCCAGAACCTGTAAGAAGGTTATGCCAGTATCATGAAGGAACCTTCCTTCGGAGCAAGAGATTTCCACAAGGTGTGGGCGTGTACCATATACAACTTCTAAGGGAGAACTAAGGTTATGAAAATTAAAGACAGGTTACGATCATACAAACAAACTCTATTGTATTCTTTTTGCTGGGAACAACATAATATAAAATATAATACACTCACCCCCACCGAATCAGACCGTATGATTAATCCTAACTCTGTCTAACTAACTTCTTTCCACCGAGAACGGTACTGCAGCCCCGCCACGAGATCCAGTACGTCTTCTAGTCAGATCCGCAACCCGGCCGGCCAGCCCGACAGGATGGTGCCGTCACTCGTTCCATCGGGAGTCAGGATGAATTGCTGCAGCGGCTGGAGGGAATCTAGCAAGCCCAGCCCATGGAAAAGTTATGCCGGCACGGAAATTAGGTTTGTAATAGAAACTGGATCGTTTCTATTATTAAAAAAACGCTCGAAAAACGATATTTGAGTTTTTACAACACAGTACAATGCGACGTCCTGCACAAGTCCCGTTCCCCAACAAGGTTCCTGCAGGAAGTGCGGTTCAAAAAACGAAAATATTTACCTACTTTGTCGCCCGATATATGGCTGTTGTACGACTCATAGACAATATTAAATTAGTATTCACTACCTATTAGTACCTGTTTGAATTTGTTATTTAATATGTAATATTTTCATAACAAACGTTTCGGCCATACTCTTTTGGGTATTTTTTCGCTTTGCCGTACCGTTTCAGCCATAGGAATACGGGATATTTCCCGTCAGAACAAAAACAAATTGATATTAAAAAATAAAACTAAAATCAATTGTCTAGGAGTTCAGCAATTTTTTTCCCTATGTATTTAACCCCTACAGTGCGGCTGAGTGCATTTGCAGTCCAACGAAATTATAACTGTCTTGAGGTGCACTGCGGTGTGCAGTCTGTTGAGCTAGGTTGTAGAAGTTTTTAAGACATTTCATTACTGTCCACGGCATTGGCGCACACACGAGGGGGGTTTTGGGGTTTAAACCCCCCCCCCCCCCCCCGAATTTTTAAGACAAGCATATATTATTTTACTAATCAAAAGCAACATAAGAAACGTTTAGATAAATCTGTACACAAAATTTCTTAGGGAAGAACTCCTTAGCTCGCGGTGCTACAGCTGGCCGGCTACCAGTATCACTCGCGATCGCCGCACGGTGTGTTGTGCGAAATGCAAAAGAAACATGACTCCAACAGTCGATTCTATTTTAGATAAACTGGCAGAAAAACCAAGGAAATTAGATATTCAACTGAATTGACTTTTTTTATTTATTTGTTTAATTTAATCAGTATGAAAATTATAATAATATTTATTTACCATAATAAATCATAAAATTAGTTTAGATTTTGTATATCATCAATGTAGTCGATCCTTTTGTCACACTAATTTTTTTGGCGAGGTTTAGACCAACTTTTGCGAAGAAGGAGTTGAATACATTAGCCCATTTTTGGATTTTCATTAGCATTTTTTTAACTTTATTTTCGTCTTCAATTCCTTTGGCTGGTTTATTTATTTTATTTTTCTATTTCATAGTTATTTGTTTGCCAGATTATTTTTGGATTGTTATCGGAGATTCTTATTTTATGTTACATAATTTTATAATTATATTAATTGCTGATGTACATAAACTGTCGTGGCTTATTCAGAGTCAAATAATTTCGCACCGCGGGAAGAAATGTACTCGTGCCTACTTAAAAAAAAAAATCTTGTCATTTAAAATTTAATTTAATGGAGTGTTTTATTTATTTACATCAGTGATTCCCGAGTGGGGCGATACCGCACCACTGACTGGGGCGTTGATGAGCTTCCTTTTGCAAATGTTATGTAACTTTCACATTCAAAAAAATTTCGCCTATGCGTATTGTCACGCATTTCTTAATAAAGGGAGGAGAGGCGTTGAAGAAAATACTATACTTGGATAGTGCGCAGTGAGCCAGATAAGGCTAGGAACCTCTGATATACACTGTACATTAGTATATAAACGTTTGAATACAGCACGCATTTTACGTTTTGTAAAAACCCCCCCTGAATTTTTTTTCTGTGTGCGCCACTGGTCCACGGAAATCCCCAAGTAAAAAAAAATATTTGGTAGAAGCGTGTCTACCACCTCAAATCTAATTTTCAATTTCTAATTTCGCTTCGAGATTTTTACAAAATTTTGCCAGCAGCGTCGTGGTTTTAAAGAAGAGTACTGGGGCTTACAGGTTTCTTTTTTAAACAAATCTACAGTTTTATTCCGAGACAAGTGAATTTTTTTTTACTCAAATATGTAATTTCATTTAAAAATCTATTTGTATAGCGATTTGTATTCGTTGTCAGGATGTGTATGCACATAAATCTAACTGTACCACCCGTACATCCCACAACAGCACAGAATCACTATATATATATATAAAATTTTGTTCGGGTTGAATCTTGCAATCATATTATAAAGATAGCAGCCAATAATATGTGCGTTAAGAAAAATGAAGATAGTATTGGTAGTTCTTAGCCGAAGGATACAGTTAAAAAAGTGACCGAATTGGAAATGGGTTCCATAGCTCAATCGGTAGAGCAGTTGGCCATGAATGCTAAGGTATCTGGGTTCGAGTCCCAGTGGAACCAATATCTTTTTCTGATTTTTCTGTCTTCAGATTTTGATTGAGTTTCGCTAATATTGTCTTCATTTAATTAAATATATATAAGGGAATAAAATTATTTAATCAATTACCCGCGCACAGAAAAAAATTACGACAAATATAAAAAAATCTTATTTTGGTAGTACCACCATTTAATTTTAACTTTCTCTTAGATATATTTTTGACTGATAAGTTTTTAGATTTTCACGGCCAAAAGCATGTTCGTTGTTTGTTTTTGGGGTGTTATGCCGTGTTGCGCTATGATGTCGGATCTGCCGAATTTGCCCTGACGATGTACACTGCAACGCTATCCGAAACGTCGGCTAAAGAAGGAGGTAGCGCAACACGTCATAACACCCCAAAAACAAACGACGAAAATATTTTTGACTGTTTGTTATTCCTTATGTTTTATGTACATCCTATATGTATATAATATATATATATTTCTTGTTTAATTACCCTTATAATCTTTAAAAAATATGTTAAGTCTAAATCTCTTCGTAAGTTAAATTCTTCAGTTGGTGATAAGGATCGTTTGGAGTTTGGGCAATCATTGTTAAAATATTGTTTGGAAAGTACTTAAATAGAGTTAGCGTTTTCTTGCAGCCAAGAAAAGTTGTTACAGAAGCGTATTTTTAAAATGGAAAAAATGATCTGGAAAACCACGCGGAGTTCATATCCACGTTATCATGGAGCATTCGAAAGGAACATACGTGGTACTCGTAACTTGTTCTTTATGATATTGTATTCTATGACAACAAAGATAATAGAATACAAAGAGATTTGTTGTCAGCCGTTTCTACTGCGGATCCTAGTGTCACCTGTATTGTTAATCAACCCTACTACATGCCTTCGTTAACGCTATCTGACCTTTTCACAACTTCCACATGAAACGTGTCAATTTCGTTGGCACTAATACCAAAAACAGATTTTTTTAAATACTTATTTATTTTACATTTATGTACATAATACGTGTTTACCGCACAACAATAGTGTCGCCACTGAGCGGACAGGACGAGCTTATGAGCCAACGGTTGGCTGATATTTTTTTGGCGTTTCGTCGCTCGAGCGCTCTATCTGGACATTATATAATCAAAGACAGTAACATTAATACCCATTGCTCCGTAACTACTTTTATAGTAGGTACCTATTTACTTCTATATATATATGTAATTGCTGTGTACCTTTTATTTTTTTTCATAACTTCAAACTTACGTACATTTATAATAGCAAAAATAAAAAATAAATAAATTTCCGGAAAATTACCAACTTTTACATTAATCGCAAAAAAATATTTTACACCACTGCCAACCGGTAAGATTCGAGTATGTTTGTAATCATGTTTTGTGTAATATTGTGAACATAATTACTAAATCTACTGTAGCCTGAGCCAAGGGCGGATCCAGGATTTTTTCTGGGGGGGCACAAGGGGCGGACGGGCAAAAAAATTAACAATAACCGTTAGAAATAAACTTAAAGTATATACTTCAACTTTATTTCTACAAATTCAAGTATGTACAGGAAGGTTTATGAAAGTGTCAAAACAATAGAAAAATCAAATGTTTAATTAAGACAGTTTTTGCTTCTAAGTATGGACTGTGATGGAATCTATACAGTACACAAAAATACCGTCTGGGGGGGGGCACGTGCCCCCGTGCCCCCGTGCCCCCGTGCCCCCGTGCCCCCGTGCCCCCCCCCCCACCCCCCTAAATCCGCCCTTGGCCTGAGCCCAAATACGAATCCGCTGGTTGAACTCCTTTGTACAATTCACTTATCGAATACTCATACCTACTTATGTTGTGCCTACTTATGTCTCTCATGCTCTGTTTATTATTTTATGTATTGTGTACTTGTTATGATGTTATATACTTATTATATTGCTCCTGTTCAATTTACCTTACATGTAAAAGCCATCAAGGCGTAAACAAATAAATAAATAAACAATATAACATAATACAGCTTAGGTACATATTTTATACACTCTCCTAATAAAGCAAATGCCTGTGTTTAGAAGAGGACAACTTGTTAATAACTTAAGAATTATTAAAAAAATCCTTATCACCAACTGAAGAATTTAACTAATAAAGAGATTTAGACTTAACATATTTTTTAAAGATTATAAGGGTAATTAAACAATGCATTTAGTATATAGCAGGGGTGGCCAACTTGGTTAGACCCAAGATCGACCGTTTACTGACGAAACTTCGTGCGATCTACCCAGTGGCGTAGCGTGGGTTTCAGCCGCCTGGGGAGGAGGAAAATTTCGTCGACCCCTTATTTGGGTACTCCAACCGCAGATTTTCAAGCGCAAGGGGGGGGGGGGGGTACATGGAAATTCTATTTGTTTTATTACCATCTTATTTTATGCCGATTTTTTAATCATATTTGACGAGTATTCTTTCAATAAAAATCATATTTTGAGGAGAGGAAGGTGTGAACATGGGGTCTTTAAGAGGGAGGTACACATTTATAACTGCTATCGGAAATCGAGAATGGTATCCATGTAATAGGATTTCGCAGCTCGAATTTTTACACTGAGTTTAGAACACAAGGCAGGTTTTAGTTTAAGATTGATTCTGCGTCCCCAAATAACAGTTATACATGGAACAGTCAATTTCTCAGAATTTTGCAGCATTTTGTATGCAACTCAAATCTGCAATTTGTTATTTTAATTTATTGTTATATTCTAAACACAAAACTGGTTTAAATTAAATCTTTTAGTGGCGATGTAAAACTACACTTAGAACAAAATTGGTTTTTCTTTAATTTTGGTAGCACATACATAGTCAGCAAATAAAATTTTATAACTGCACTTCGAATAGGAGAATTTTTTTTGAGAAAACCAACACCATTTATTGGTTTGACCTAGAACGTAGTAAAAATTTTGTCTGGCAATTTTTGCCCTCTTTTCGCGACTTACTTTTTTGAATCAACCGCCAAAATTGAAAGTAATTTTTTAAGTTCTTTAATATTTCCAAATGAAAAAATCGATAGCATTCATTTTTTTGGCATTGCGGATATAAAATTTTTACCTGCGGCGCTTTATTTTTACCTACTTTGATGGTTTTATTAAATAAATATTGTTTTACAATATGTGAAGTCGGTTTGCGAATCCACCGACAGCAAAGTTAACCAGGTTATGTTGTACATACCCTCACACCAAGGTCCGCATACAAAACCATAATGGATACATTAATAATACTTCGACTAAAGGGTTGATCTTTCCTAAAAAACAGCGGGGGGGGGGGTGAATTTATGTAATTATAATTATAATTAATGGAATTAATTTTATTACTAAAAGCGGATCGCAAACAAGTTTGAGGACCACTTCCATGTAGTCGAGGTGTCGCGTAATGAGGTCACCAGCAGTCTGGTGATTTGATGACGTCATAAAATTTTAAGGTAACAAAAGTAATTCTTTAACATTATTACGACTATTAAAACGCTAATGTAAAAATACACCTTACATATGTCTAAAAGACATATGTAAGGTGTATTTTTTTTTGTTGTAGTCAGATAGCAGACTACATTTTCAAAAATAAAGTCCGCGGCGTGTACGTTTTACAATATTCGGAAGTGATATATTTTTGTGTTTGAAAAAATTAACTCGGTTCGAACGGCTGACACACAAATTAGTTTCAGTGTATAACTTTTAGACCGATAAATGGTACAACACAAATCAATATGCCTGATACGATCTAAACGGTGCAAAACAATGCAGGCACCTTTTCATAAATGGGCCTTGAGCCAGCTTTTTCTGACTTCTGGCGTCATTTTTCATTTCACAGGGCACGTCTAGATATCATACGTCAATGCATATGGAGGGTATTTTTAGGAAATGAAGGATAGGAATTTCTAGGAAAAAAGGATAGTAATCTGGAAGTCAGTGTATCAAGGAGTGACGGAAGTGTGAATTCATTCCTCCCACTGCGGTGGAAGGCGATGATGGGTTGAGAGAGTCTGGTTGGAGAGATCAAAGATATTCGATATGTGGTCCACGACAAATTATTCCTCCTCACTCAAAAGTTTATACACCCGTGAACTAAATTACGTAATTTTCACATTGTGTCCCCTAAAAGCAAAATCATTTTGTTTCCAAAGCCGATTTTAATTGGTAGTTCCTTTGCACATAAGGAAGAGTGATTTTGCCAAACAAATAGTATATTGCAAGGGAGATGTAAGGAACATAGTTCACGGCCGCTGCATGTAGTAACATGGTTTCAGGTTTAAGAACCACAAAAGATATCCACAGGTGACTAAAGATGTGTGCCTGGATGATCCACATTACCACCAGGAACCCTACAGAATGCTGGAATAACAAACCAAATTATTAGATACAGATTATTATATATTATACTTACTATACTTATGGGGGTACATCAAATATATCTGGCATGTAATTAATTACTGTATAAAATTTATTTGTAATTTATGTATCTATTTGTTACTAATAAAAAAAATAAAAAAAAATTAGATGTTTCAAAGACCCAATCGTGTCTGATAACGTCTAAAAGGGATCGAAATGATAATCTAGTCTCCTTCAACGGAAGCAATTTTCCGAACAGGACCTCCATTGATATACTTGGTGTAACTGAAATGAAATAAAGGCTCTGACGATATCTCCAATCTACATCGGGGAAGAATTGAGCCCGTACCACAAAGAAATATTATGGAAAATGGAACAAGTAGCCAGGGAAAAAAATATCAATACGTTTGGTACAAACAAGGCAAAATTATGATCCGTAAAAAACAAGATGATAAAATTATCTACATAAAGCACCTAGATGATATGGTAAAAATAATTTTGCAAATTATATTAAAAAAAAAACATTACTTAACCCACTTAATAATTTATATTGTGAAAATGAATACAAGAATATTTACTTCTGAACCAAAGGCTTTAAATAATTATTTCAAAATTCTACATAAAATATAAGAAGCATAAATAAAAATTTTGATGAATTGCAAATTCAATTAAAACATATCGAACTCCGCTTTGACATCATAATTCTCACTGAATGTTGGTTAAACAAGAAATCTTCACCGATGGAAATTGCTGGATATACTACCTACTCTACCGTAACTAGCAATAAAAAAATGATGGCGTAATCGTATAGTTAAAAACTGAAATAAAAGCCAAAGTGAAAGAAACTACAATAATAAATGCCAATTGTCTTAAAATTAAAATTGGAAAGAAATCAACAATATTAGCAATCTATCGATTACCTTCATCTTACACTTTGGTTCCTTTTATTAAATCCTTGGATGATGAACTAACTCTACAAAAAGGAAATAAAAATGTCTTTCTTATCGAAGATCTAAACTTCAATATTCTGGAAAATGGTCATCCCCAAAAAAATGAATATCTGCAGATATTAGCCTCACATGGTCTTAAAAGTCTTATAAATGAACCCACTAGAAAAGTTGACAATTCCAAAACCTGCATTGACCATATTATGAGTAAAACTAAAAAAGATACTCAATCGGTCATATACGAATCAACAATAACTGACCATTTTACAACAATCATAGCTATAAATCAAAACAAAGAAAGGAATACCCAAAATAGACCGACGACAATAGAAAAATCTGAAATAAACTGGAATGCCGTTAAGCAAAACTTGCAATGTACTGATTGGAAAAAAATACAAAATATTGACAACACAAATGATGCGTGGAAGACCTTCATTGATATAATCCAGCATAACATAGTGTCTAATACCAAAAAAACTATGAAGAAAATTTCACAAAAGAATATACACATTAAGCCTTGGATCTCAAAAAATATTATAAACTGTATACGAAAAAGAGACGAATTACATAAAAAACTTAAACAAAATCCTTATGATATACACAAGCTACCATACTACAAAAGATACAGAAACATTTGCAAGAATATCATAAACACCACAAAATAATCCTACTATAAAAATAAAATAGACAAAAATAACGATAATCCCAGAAAAATGTGGCAAATTATAAATGAAGTGACCAATTCTAAATCCACCAGTAATACATCTAAGATAGATGAACTAAGTCTAAAGTCATGCCATGGTGTTTGAAAGAGAGAGTACGAAAACAGTATGCAATATAGTTGTGAATGATGAATACTTGGAGCAGGTGGATGAGTTTGTGTATCTGGGTAGTATGTTTACGAGAGATGGGAAGGCTGATAGGGATATTGAAAGAAGGGTGAATGCTGGTAACTCCATTAATGGAGGACTGAATGCCGTTGGCGCTAATAAAAAACTGTCAAAAGAAGCGAAGCTAGCAGTCCACAATGGAGTCCTGGTACCTACCCTGATGTATGGCAGTGAGGCATGGAACTGGCAGAGGAAGGATGAAAGTAAAGTGAATGCTGTTGAAATGAGATCCCTGAGGCGTATGTGTGGTAAAACAATGTATGATCGTGTGAGAAATGTGGATATCCGCAAAGAATGTAAGGCTGATGTATGCATAATGAGTAAGATTAAGAAAGGGACCCTCAGATGGTTTGGGCATGTAGAGCGAATGAACGAAGAAAGCAGTGTAAGAAGAATATACGACGCAAATGTGAATGGTAGAAGAAGTCGTGGACGTCCAAGGTACACATGGCACGATCAAGTGAATCAGATACTTGAAACGGGTCATGTCAAAATTCAGAATAATAGAAGAGAATGTATGAGACGATGTATGAATGTGAGTGAGGCAAAGAGTGTGTGCCAAGACCGAGTTGTTTGGCGGTCCGTCCTCTCTGCCTACCCCTGCGGGGAAACGGCGTGATGGTTAGTTAGTTAGTTAGTTAGTTAGTTAGATGAACTGAACATAAACAAGGTTCCCACTCTATATGCCGAAAACCCTGACAAAATTCTAGATCGCGTTAATCACTTCTTTACAAATATTGGATCAAACTTAGCAAAACAAATAACACTGATTAGCACCAAATGAAGCTCGCAATCTGGAAAGGGAACTTGATTACAAACAAATAACTATTGACGAAATCAAAAATATAATTACTTCCTTAAAACCAAATGTTTCATCAGGCGATGAAGTAATCTCAACAAATGCAATAAAACATCTCAGTGACGAAATTACTGTCCCACTGACACACCTTATCAATCTATCTATAACTAAAAATATATTTCCCATGTCCCTTAAATAAGCTACTGTTATACCTATATATAAACAAGGATGTAAAAATGACATCAATAACTATCGACCGATAAGCCTTGTAAGTACATTTTCTAAAATATTGGAAAAGTACTAAAAAAACAACTTATGATGTACCTAGAAGAAAATAACCTAATATCAAAATCCCAGTACGGCTTTAGACAAAACTTGAGTACTGCCGACGCCATAGACGATGTCATAAATACGATCACAAAAAGCTTAGACAAGGGAAATAAATCTTTGGAAATTTTTATATACCTGCAAAAGGCCTTTGATACGATAGACCATAAAATCCTTTTCAAGAAACTTAAAAAAATTGGGATGTCAAACACAACTTTAAATCTGCTAATAAGCTGTATGTCAGACGGTTCACAGTGTGTTAAAATTGAAAAGCGTAAAATTAAGACTCTCCCAATGAATTATGGTGTACCACAAGGATGTGTCTTAGTACCTTTATTATTTTTGATATATATAAATGAAAATCAATAGTTTTGCCGATGACACTGTCATTTTATTTAATGAAAGTGATTGGTTAACCACTTTCAAAGATGCTGAACACGGGCTTGTACTTCTGCAAAAATGGCTTAAGCAAAACTCACTTACACTTAATGTTATCATAACTAAATATTTAACTTTTTTTATAACAGCCAGAGGACAACCAGCTGAGGATTACCCTCTTAAATTGTCAGATTGTCAAGGAAAAAACTTAACCCAATCATGCCACTGCCCCACTATAACACATTCTAAAAACATAAAATATCTCGGCATTGAAATCGATGAAAATCTTCGATGGGACTCCCATATAAATAGCATCACAACGACACCTGTAGGAGATTTTTAACATTTTAAGAAGAAGATTTTGAACTTTAAAGCAGTTTTTATAGGCATAATACTTAATTTTTACGGGCTTGCAAAAAAATTATTTAAAAAGACTAAGATGTGCATTGCTAGCAGAATTTAATTAATACATCTGAAATATTTCTAAGCGATCTAATTTTCGAACCAAAAACACGTTATTTTGCGTTACTTTGTAGCGCTTCGCCTTACAAATTAGAACATTGTACTCCTTTTTACATATTTCTTAGAGCCAGTATAATAACATAATATAATATTGTAAAAGTGTTACATTATTGTGAATTAATACTTTACTTTAATAAATCAAAACCAATAAAATCATGAGATCTGTAAGTAGGTATTTACTGTATGTGACATTTTTTTTTATTTCAGATCAGGAATTATATAATTTATCAAAGAAACGTTTTTTTTTTCAAACTTCCTTCAGGCGATTAGGTACCGTAATATTGAAAAAATCAATAACAAAGTCAAAATAAACACCACGATTTCACATTTAAAAAAAATAATCTCTACTCATCCTTAGACAAAGTTAATCATCAAGTCAAAGTTTGGCATGCTTGAATAATAAAGTGGATGCTGCAGAATTTCGAAAACGGAAACGGAATGTTCAAACAAATTTTAATGCCAAACGGTCGAGTTGAAACATTACTCTGCTACGCTTAGTCAATATTAATAGAAATAGATGAGTAATTCAGACGTAAGAGAAAAGGGAAAATTAGAGGTTGGAAATTCGAAGGGTTTTCCACAGGGTTTTAACAGGTATATTTGAAGAATTGGTCTATCAATACTCGAGGAACAATATATTTATTTAATTATCGCATTATACGGGTTTTTCTAATTAAATTTGCAATTAGGACAAGATCTCCATATCTCACCTATGCATGTAGTTACCTTGGCTGACACCGACTCCAAAAATTAAAATATTTTTTTACTTTTTAGTGCATTTTTTTAATTCGTTTTTTGTTTTATTAAATTTTTTGTTTTATTCAATCAAGTTTCAAAATTTTCCCTACGAAACGATTTCTTTCCGGTAATCCGATTTCCTTCGGTTCGACTAAATGCGCATGAATTGCTTAGATTACCAAAATTAAGAACCTAATAGCCTATTTGGTGCATTTAAATAGTTGTTTCTCGTGGTAATTGTTAAAAAGAAGTGTATTTTTTTATAATCTGTACCTAAAAGTGCGGCGGTAAGTAGAATAATTACAAAGACTTCAATTTTTCATTATTTTAGAGATTATGGAAATTATTTTTAAAAATACCCAAATATAATGAAATGTAAAATGAAAAAATAAAAAATATCATTGAAAATGTGTTTTTTTGGTTAATTTATAAATAAATAAATTGTGTTCATAAAGAGGCTATTTGTAATTTAAAATGAAGCCAATAAAAAATATTTTTTTAATAATTCATTTATTTGTATTTAATATTTTATTATATTTACATAGTAGGTAGGGTAAATTTTTTTTTTTATAATAATTAACTCACAAATAAATAAAATAGCGAGCATCAGACAAATTTAGATGAAAAAAATAATTGTCCATTTTGGCCTGAAATCCAAACTTAAGTTTTGTATAAAAACGCCGCGCAACCGGTCCTCTTAATCGATAAAATATTAGTGTCTTAATGATGATAGAAATAACATCTTGTTTGAAGTTTGTATCTAAAACAAATTATATCTTCAACCCGTTTATTTTAATTGTATCAATATGTTATCAGGAATTAATTAGGAAAACAGGTTTACAAGCCAATTTACGGCGAAATAACAGATAATAAAAATGATCTATATAAATAAAGTATACTTTGCTCTTTGCCAATCACGCATAGAATATGGAATTATAGGATGGTGAACTGCCTCAAACATTCACATAAAGCAGCTAGCTAAAACGCAAAAGGCAATAAATAATAAGAACAATCATAAAAGTACCCATAAAAACTCCATCAAAAGAAATCTTTAAAAACTTTAATGTGCTCAGCATTATTAAATTATACTAAAAAAATGCACTACTCAAATTTAAAGAAAAATATGAATACCCTGTGGACCAACACTACAAGGTCGAAATCCTCAAAACTACTTAATATCCCGCAATTAAATACACCTTTGGCCAGAAAAACCATAATTTCCATGCTACAAAATTATATAATGCCCTTCCGATTGAAACTAAGAACACCATGGAGATACAAAAGTTTAAAAAAGACATCAAATTATGGTTAAGTAAACAGGACGATAAAGAAATCATTAAAATTATGAAGTAACCCCAATGCAACCTGCAGACAACAAACCAATACTTTTATTTTATTTATTGTTTATTTTGTGATAATCAAGAAACTAGAAGATGAGGAAATAAAGATCAGCACCCATTCAGCAACACACAGTCCGCCTCGGAACAGGAATGCCTAGTGAGGAGGACTGTAAACAAACCACATAACTTGGTATTTTTACTTATTGTGTAATTTTACTTTATCTTATATTGTAATTAAATTTAAAAAAAACCAGTTTAAGTGACCAGCTCAGGTATGGGGCTCCATCGGAACAAGAGTTATTTTGAGTTATTTGCAAAGGTTTTAAGGTATCAAGCACACAACCCCATCCTATTATTTTGTACATGGGTGAAGACTGCACCAGAGAAAAATAAATAATTTTCAATTTGTCAATATTGGTATTTCTTTAAGTGTATAAAATATGTACGTGAGATATCTTAATTTAGAAACGGTATTATTAATTTGTGATTGCCAATTTAAATTTGTATCAATAAAATTACCAACATATTTGATCTTTTCAACTTTTCTAAGTTCAAAACCAGTGGAGCATATTACTTGATTACAGTTAGCATCTTGCATTCTAATTTCAAGGTTATTGGGGGGTTTGTTTTTACTATTTTTTATTAAAAGTTAGTTTAAATGTTTTATTGTAGTTTAAGAAGAGTCTATTACTTTTTAGCCATGATGAGACACATGCAATACATTTTGGTGCCTTTAAAAAAGTTTCGATCCAGGATTTTCAATTTACTATTAATGCTGTATCATCAGCGTAAGATGCAATTTCACCAGGGATTACAGCATTACATAAATCATTTATACTAGAAAGAGAATTGGGCCAAGCACAGTTCCCTGTGGTACTCCATTTTTTATCCCTGTTTCTGTACTATACATTTTTTTTGTTTTCTGTGATAGTTAGTAAGAATTTTTAGTGTATCTATTTTTAAACCTATTTTATTCATTTTTTTTGTAAGTAGATTGTGATTTACCGTATCAAAGGCTTTCATTAAGTCTAGAAATATAGCTAGACTTTTTTGTTTTGATCAACAGATGTGTATAATTTAAAAACAGGTTTCCGGGAACTCTGGAAGACGGCATTGTGTACTTGTATGAATAACAAGAATATAATAAATTAATTGACGACATACCCATCCAGTTGTGTACTCGTACATCTTGTGATATGGCTTCTCTGCCAAAATATAAACACCACACAATACCATACTGCTGAAGAAGCCCAGTTCTTGACCATGCCAGTTTGCGCTGAACAACATTGTAGCCAGAACACTGAAAAACGACAATTATCATTATTACAAATCACAACGATACTTTTCAAACAATTTTTTTTTTTTAAAAGATAGACAAACATTCCCATTTCCAAATAACCCAATAATGTTTGAAAATCCCCTACTACCACCACAGCAAGCGGAGAAATGTTGCTTGTGTCGTGATGGAGGACTTAGCCAGGTGAAGAATCGAACAAGCGACGCCCGGATGGCACCCAAACGCGATGCTCACTCAGCCACTGACCGGCCATTAAATTGATAAATTATTTGGAATGGTTGAAGTAGTATTCTGAGCACCCTCTGTGAAAGATAAAGCTACGTCAATCACCTCTGCTGTGAACTTGACAGGTCAATTGATATTTTTAAAGATGTCAATAGTTAGAGAACAATTAACACAGGCGGGTATGGGTACCGCAGCCCCCGGAATCATTTTCTGGGTATCCAACACACCTCTGCTATAGGTCATCCCAAGTTGTTCGCTACAATTAGCCACTTGCTAGGGATGCCCAGGTTCATGGGCTGAGGTTTGTCTGGATTCGGTGAGTTTGTCTGGATTGGAATGAGTGCCTACCCTCTGCGTGGCCGGCCGGATCGGGAGAGACTGCTAGAGGGGACCTTTTGACGGTTCCAGCCGGAATCTCCCGACCTATGGCCTTGCACTGCTGTGGAAGAAATGGATTCATACGTCCGTCACTCCTGGACACACTGACCCCCAGACTCCTACCGACCCCAATGGCGCAGCGTGGGGGGGGGGGGGGAGGGGGCGGCACTTTAAAGGGCGGCGACAAATTTTCACAATAAATAATAATATTATCTTAAAACCATTTCATTTCATATTTTGTCGCAGCTACGATTTGGACCGATTGAAATAAGAACGAAATTTTTTCATTACTTATTCTGTGATGAAACCGGGGAATCCCCTTTCTTTAAATGAATAAATAATAATGTCATCTTGATCATTTTGATTTTGTTTTGAGCTTGGATTGCTTATGACTAATTTATAGCGAGAATAAATGATCTCCGTGGTCCGTGGACGATGTGATATGATTGACAATTCTAAGAAATTTTCGTTAATTGCTGGATCGTGAGTGACTAGCGACGCGACGTGAGTAATATTTTTTTAAACATTTTTTTATTTTATTTTATTGTTTGTTTGACTATCTATTTCGTTGTTCAAGCTTTACTTTATTAATAAAGAAAAATAAATTTAACTTAAGAAAGTCATTTTTTTTAAATGAACTTCTTCTTTGTGTGCCCTATCAGGTCCCCCCGACGTTGGCGATCACTCTTGAAAAGGCCTCTCTGTCTTGCGCTGCCCGAATAGCTCCTCCACACTTCTAATACCGGTCTACTCTCGTATATTTTGCAGCTAAGACATTTGTCTCCTACCAGGCCATCGGCGACCCTCTATCTTGCCTTTCAATATTAAATGGAGCAAGTGATACTTCTCCCCTCGAAGTATATGACCCAGATATGAAATTTTCTTGATTTTCATTAATGTAAGCAGTTCTCTATCTGCTCTAGCCCGCCTGAGAATTTCTGTGTTGGTGATCATGTCGGACCATGGGACCTTGAGCATTCTCCGGTGAAGCCACATTTCGAAAGCCTCTAACCTGTTCATGGTATTTATTTTCAAAGTCCATGTTTCACAACCATACAGCAAGACCGACCACACATAACATTTTAGCATTCTCTGCCTTAGTTTTAAGCTTATATTGTCATTGCAGAAGAGGGATTTCATTTTTATGAACGCAGTTCTTGCTGCTTCAATTCTGCACCTAATCTCTATATCTGCGTCAAGAGACTCCGTGAGAATACTGCCGAGGTATCTAAATCTCTCCACCTTTTCCACTTTACAACCATTTAACTCTATCATTGATCCAGAGTGATCTAGTCGTCCAAAAGTCATCCATTTAGTTTTATTGACGTTGATTGTTAGGCCCAGTTGCCACCAGCATTATTAACAAGATTTAATAGGTCTTGGAGGTCACTGATACTGTCAGCTAGTAATACAGTATCATCTGCATATCTGATGTTATTAATGACAACTCCGTTGATCTTGAGTCCCTTCTCGGTATTAATTAGGGCTCTTTTGAAGACATAGTTAGAATAGAGATTAAATAATAGTGGCGACAGGATACAGCCTTGTCGTACTCCACGCTGAATTGCGATTGCAATAGATCTCTCATTCCCATGTCTTATTTCTGTTGTTTGGAAGCAATACAGGTTTTTTGATTAAATTCTGGTCTTTGGTGTCAACGTTACAATCCGCAAGCATTTTCATTAGGTCAGCATGTTTTACCCTGTCAGATGCCTTTTCGTAGTCAATAAAACAGGCAAATACTTCCTTTCTTTGGTCACGACACTTTTGCAATAGTACGTCGACAGACAATAATGCTTCATGCGTCCCAAAAGCGTTTCTGAAGCCAAACTGAGTGTCATCCAAGTCCTGCTCGCACTTATTGCGTATTCTGGCATGTATTAGGACATAACTCATCAGGCTTATTAATCGATAGTCACTGCACTTCGAAGGGTATTGTTTTTTAGGCAATGTCACGAAGGTGGATTTTAGCCAATCTTGGGGTATATTCCCTGTGTCATATATAGAGCTAAATAACCTCAAGAGGTAGTCAACATTTTCATTATTAAAGAGCTTCAATACCTGAACTGGAATATCGTCTGGTCCGCACGCTTTTCTATGTTCTGAAGTCTTTATCGCATGAAGAATTTCTGATTTTAAAATCGATGGTCCATGCAATTGATCGTTAGGAATATTAATGTTAGGTCTAATATTTTTGAATGTATCATGAATATACTTTTCCCATGTTTGTAAAATATCTTTTTCATCCAATATCAATTTATTGGAATCGTCAACTAAACATAATGGAGTAATTCTTCTAGAAGTGCCTGTAATTTCCTTAAATTTTTTGTGAAGTTTGAATGCATTGTGACTACGACTGTTCGACTCTAGTTCTTCACACTGTGACTTCATCCATTCTTCTTTGGCTTTTTTTTAATTTCACGTCTAATCGTTCTTTGTAAGTTTTTTATATTATGTCTCATTATGTTTGTGTTTACGTCTCTCATCCATTAAGTTCAAAATGTGGTCAGTCATCCAATTCTATTTTCTTATTTGCTTATCAGCTTTCAAATTTGTATCACAGGTTTCACATATAACTGACTTAAGGTTATCCCATTGTGTTTGTATTTCTATCGATGGATCACAAGGGAGTAGTCTAATATTATAGTTCAAAGTCTGAGATACCCTATTTCTGACCACTTCTTCTTGGAGTTTCGAGATATCCAACAAAACATGGTCAGAACCAATGTCCGCACCAGGGTACGTGGTGATTTTCTTTACAGAGTTCCTGAATCTATGGTCTTCTAACACATAGTCAATTTGGTTCCTGACAATATCATAGATTGTGCCATCCTAAGGTGATCTCCATGTATAAAGTCTTCTTTTCGGGAGTTTAAACCAGGTATTTAATACAACCATATTTTTATCCTGGCAGAATTCATATAGTCTATCACCTTTTAGATTGCTTATGCCTAAGCCATATTCACCAACTATATGAGAGCGGCGACCTTCACCAATTTTGGCATTTAAGTCTCCAATGACAAAATTGACTTCTCCTGCTTTCAAACTTTGCAATGTACTGGCTAGTGAGTCATAAAAAGATTCCACATCACCATCATATCTCACTTCCGCTGTTGGTACATACACTATATAATATTAATGTTGATGGGTTGACAGTGTAATTGTAATAATATTACTCTGTCCAAGATGGGTACAAAATTCTTAACAAGTTTTACATACTTCTCCGTGACAAATATAGCAATTTCTGTCCTGTGGGTCACTTCCTGAGTAGTATAGATTTTCCTTCTCATTTTGGTGTATGCCGCTGCCAGTCCATCTCAGTTCACTAATTCCAAGAATATCCATTTTTAATCTTTCCATTTCCTGTATCGTATTATCCAATTTACCGCTGTATAAACTTCTAACATTACATGTTCCTAATCTTATCTTTGAATTCACTATTTTGAGCCGGGAGATTCTTCGCACCCCTGGCCCATTTAAGGACCACCTGGGACTCGGGGCCATTGGTTGGTTTCTCTCCATAGTGATTTGCTGCGAAAATATACTGGAGTGGTTTCCCGTTGCCTTCTCCAGGGATTTTTCTGTAGGGGTTACATTCTCTTAGCTGAGCTGATCCGGTTTTATGGTGCCGGAAACTCCCCATTCACCCTCTCTTTATCTGCTACGACCACGATGTTGGGGTCAGTGGTCATATTGCCCGGGACTCGCGGGATCATAAAGACCACCCAAGGACGCTAAGGAGTAGGATTTACTGGAAATGTTGCATATATATTATATATTTTTTAAGATCCAAATTTCATAATTCGTAGGAAAACCGTACGCATATTATGAGAGTAATACTAATTAAAGCTGGGAACTCGCAAACAGATTCACTTTTAATTAAAACCAGAATTGTGTTCAGAATTTTACGATTGAATTTCAGTTGTGTATTCATGTGCTGATACATTTCGAAGGAGACCATTATTTTATTCTTAGTGCAGTTATAAAATTTAAGTGGCAGACTATTAATGTGCTGCCAGAATCAAAGAGAAACCATTTTCATATTCTGAGTAGTTTTAATTCGCCACATACAGATTTAATTTGACCCATCTAATCACAGGAGACGCCCCACACATTGAATTTAAAAAAAAAATTGTATGAATGCGATAAAAAGTGAAGAGACAGTTTTATTGCAATTTTTTTAAGAAAAGGATTAACTTTAAATACCTTAAGAAAGGTATTTAAAGTTTTAAGTTTATTCTATTTTAAGTACTTAAATCCGAATATTCGCAGGTGTGTATTTTTGAGCCAATTAACGTTTCCAATACCAAAATTTGTATATTTAGAAACAAAAATTGTTTTTTGCAAAAGAGTAAGAAAAATAACCAAAAAAAGGAACATTTAAAATACATGGGAAGAACCGGGAATTTTGTGCGCAAACCTTCAAAAGCAAAAGTTTATAGATATTTTTTTCTTATTATTCGAAGGGTTAAACCAGTTTTCAGAATGTAAAAATACAATTGTGGGTTCATCTGCTGACACAATTCAAAGGAAAACATTATCTTATTCGAAGTGCAGTTATAAAATTCTAGTTGCAGACTCTGAATGTGCTGCCAGAATCAAAGAAAAACCACTTTCATGTTCTGAGTGTACTTTTAATTCGCCACATACAGTTAATTTTAACCAATTTTGTGTTGACAATGTAAATTTTTAGCTGTGGATTCATCGGCTGACACATTTCGAAGGAAAACGTTCTCTTATTTGAAGTGCAGTTATAATATTCTAGTTGCAGACTATCTTGCTGCCAGAATCAAAGAAAAATATTTTCATGTTTTGAGTGTAGTTTTAATTCGCCAGGTAAAGATTTATTTTGAACCAGTTTTGTGTTCAGAATGTAAATTTCCAGTTGTGGATTCATCTGCTGACACATTTCGAAGGAAAATATTCTCTTATTTGATGTGCAGTTATAAAAATCTATTTACAGACTACTTATTTAATGCCAGAATCAAAGAAAAACCATTTCCATATTCTGAGTGTAGTTTTAATTCACCGCATACAAACTGGTTTTATACAACGATAAATTAAATAACGAGTAGCAGATTCATCGTGTACCGAGTGAAGCTTTACATTTGAGTTGCATACCAAATGCTGCAAAATTCTGATATATTGATTGTTCCGTTTGTAACTATTATTTGGGGACTCAGCGTAGAAACAATCGTAATCAATGTATGTAAAAATTCGAGATTCGAAATCCTTTTATATGGATACCATTCTCGATTTGACACTCATGATTTATAAACATGATTTTCGTTGGAAGAATACTCGTCAAACATTAAAAAAAATTGGCTAGTATAGAAATAGGTCGTAATAAAAAAATAGGATTTCCACATACACGCCATTTCCCCCCCCCCCCCCCCCTCCCCTCTACGCTGGCGCTTTTAGTACTCAAATAAAGGGACGGCGAAATTTTCCTCCGCCCAGGGCGGCCGACATTCACGCTACGCCACTTCTTCTTCTATCAGGTCCCCCTGACGTTGGCAATCACTCTTGAAAATGTCTCTCTGTCTTGCGCTGCCCGGAATAGCTCCTCCACACTTCTAACGCCACTGACCCACCCCTTACCTATACTTCGCAGAACTTTCTCTCCTTCCTTTCCTAAAAAAAGACCCTTTACATAGCATCCCCATAGATGAGATAGGCCCTGACCGAAGTTATTTTCCTCAGAGACTCATGTGTGGAGCTATTGAAAAAACAATTCTGGTGAAATTCTGCGCCACTAAATTTTTAACTAGAATACCTAGTTGATAAAAAAAGGTTTGATTTGTGAACAAGGAATGGAAATAGCTACGGAAAACGTTTAATCTGAATCGTCATCAAATAAAACACTTACTTTCACAATAAATTATACACAAATGATAAATAATACAATTTTAAATCTTACACAACTGATAAACAACCATTTACCCCGAATTAATTACTGTTTATCAGTTATGTAAAATTCTAAACACGTTTTTTAAGTAAGGCCCTAAGTAATTATGTACAAATGATTTTTAGAATGTTATCTGAATCTCCCCGCGATAAAAAAAATATTTATTGATTTAATTTTGAGCATAGCAAAATATTCTATATAAATACAAAATAGTTCTTTGCGAAGGGGGGGGGGACGATCCTCACCAGATATTTTCGAAACCTAGTAAAAGAAAAAATCATCATCACAAAACTATCATCACAAAACAACTAACATGTAAAACAGCTTTTTTGCATTAGCTCTAAACACGAGGCTCTGGGGAAAATAATTTCCCTCAGGGCCTATGTCATCTTAGGGTATGCTGTGTGGAGGGTATTTTTAAGGAAGGGAAGGAAAGTAAGTTTTGGGAAGGAAAAAAGTATGAGGAGTGTGTAGGAATATGGGGGTTAGCGGATATAGGAGTGACGGAGGTATGAATCCATCCCTCTAACTGCGGTGCAAGGCGATGGGTTGAGAGAGTCCGGCTGGAAAGGTCAAAAGGCCTCCTTCACCCAGTCTCTCTCTCGATCCGGCCCGCCACGCAGCAGGTGGGCAGACGCATCCGCCGCCAAGACCTTAACAAACCTTACCCTATGAACCCGCCCCCCCCCTGGTAAGTCACCAAACGTAGCTAACTGCTTGGGGAGACCTATGGCAGAGGTGTTAGTTATCCAGTAAATGGTTCCCGGCGCGGCGGTATCCATACCGCCTCCCAATCCCAAGTCACATAACATTTTGTGTAAATATAATTTATTTTGCAAGCCCTATATTTTGATGGTTCCTACTGACGAACTAACGTCCTCTCCGCGACTTTCCTTTGTGGTGTAACGACACAAAGTACTTTCTAACTTGGTGACACAATAATCGTCACATTCACTTTAGATAACATATCTCAAAAAGGAAAAACCATTTTGCTAAGGCATTTTAAAACAGATTTCCAGATGTATTTATTTATTTTAACAATTGACTTTCCTGATACAACCTGGATAATAGCACTGTCGTTGTTAAGTAGATATTTGTATTACATTTTATAATTAGTTTTACTCACCGATAATCGATCGAAATATCCTTGAATAGTTCCTTGTGAATATACCTTCCCATGAAGTATTGGACGCACTTATTCCAGAACCTCCAGAAGTCCGAGTGCCAGGGCGTCCAGTAAATCTTGTACAAAGTCTGAGTGTTGATCGTCTCAAAATCGTACTCCAACTTGTCTGCTTCTTCCTGAGTTCTAAAAAAAATTGTTAAAATCAAACAGTATTACATACTACCTACCTGAAATGATACCAAATCTACGGAGTGTAAGGTGTGCCATATTGGCGAGTGAATTTTACCGTTTTATAGATACTCTGTACCTTTGGATTGTTTTAATATCAAATTCAAGACGTTTTTCATTCTTAAATGTACCTACCTAGACGTTTCTTATTTAAAAACACAATTTATTGTTAAATGTCAGAAGCACGTCACTTTTGTTTTGGCGGAATCAGATGGTTCACTGTTCGTTCATTTCTGTCTTTCATTCCGCCTCTTTCACTCTGAGTGACACGTCTGAACAAGAAATAAAACAAAAGTGCCGAATGAGTTCACTAGTCAACCGATCCGACAATGTTGGATATTGGCATTCGGCATTTTTTGCTCGCGCTCGGAATGAAGGCATAATGCAATCCAACCGCAATTTGAGAAAAAAAAATTAAACTTTGTGATTTTTAGACGAAACGACAAAAGAATGATGTGATGATAACTTTTATAATTCATTTATCTAATTTTTTTTTATGTTAACAGTAAATTTATTTATAAAAAACGTAAAGTGAGGCATTTTAATATTTATAAATTGGAATATTTTATTTTCAAACACGGAAAAATAAACACATATAATTTTACTCCAAACGTCAAAATATAGGAGGTAAAACGAAATTTAGAAAACACATTCCTCTTTTTATATTGCGATGACATTGACTGCAAATAGCCCAGTCAATGAAGGATTTATTTCGCGAATAATTACCCGCCAGCTGAATTTTTCACAGATGGTAGGACACCTTTAGACATATATTTTAATTAAAGTTCCTGATTTTCCCCTGGTGTTTCCCTACCCACCCCTCATGAATATATTTTGCAAAGCCTTTCGGAAAACGCTAATATCTCTTTAACCGCTCTATGAACATGGATTATTTATTTTTCGCTTAGTAAATTAGTCATTCTACAAAATAATTTCTTTTCAACTTTGCGAGAAAAGCCATACATTATTTGCACTTTTTAATGCTTCCACTTGTTGTATATAAATTCAATCTGTGAGAGTTTAGCGTATTATTATTATTAAGTATTATGTAATGTAGATAGGTTCTTGTTACTAATACTAAACTAACTAACTAACTAACCATCACGCCGTTTCCCCGCAGGGGTAGGTAGAGAGGACGGACCGCCAAACAACTCGATCTTGGCACACACTCCTTGCCTCGTTCACATTACCTCGTACAAATACCAAATTTGTAAATATCCAAAATTACACTTAAACACATTATTCACAAAATCATTCAATTGACACTGGCCAGAACACTCCTTTGGGGTGAAAAGCCATGAAAGGAGAAAAACAAAGGAAAAATATCAAACCACTCAAAAGCACATCATTAAAGTTATGTATAATAGAAAAAAAAACATTCTCAACAGAGTTATTATTCAAAGAGACTAAAATATTCAATATCCGTAAATTATTTTTATTGCAGACTATGGAATATATATTAAAAAATAAAAATTGTTTCGTAAAAAATGAAAATAGAATTAGCAAAAGGACTAATAATATGTTTTACTCCCCCCAAACCAATACTAAATAATTAATGCAAACACATAGCAGCTTTATTGGTTCTCGTACATTAATTTAATCTTCTACCAAAACACATTCAAATGACAGATAAAATATCACTTTACACAAAAGAATTAAAATTATGGTTGAATAATGCAGATGTTGGAACATTTCTTCTATAAATTATTTGTAAACCCTCTTGTTTCACTTTTCAATACAATTCTAACTTTATTTAATATCTTGAAACTATAACAAAAAATCAACAAAATTTTATGCTTCACTATTTTACTACAATGTTTTCACAGATTACTATATTTCTAAACCTTTACAATAAAATTGACATTTTTTGCCTCTACTTATTGATGTATGTATAGTAATCTTGTTTATATTACCCACACACATTCCCATTACCTACTCTTGTCTATTATATAGTTTTCTTATTGCTAACTTTCACATTACTTGTACCTTATATTTACATCTTACTGTAATTCAGAAATTATGTAAAATTACTTTTGTATGTATGTAGTTACAATGGGAAAAAATAAAGAAAAAAATAAAATAAAATAAATTTTATAATAGTATTTCAGAAAATATTTGCATATAACTTTTTTCTCAGCCTGTTAGGGAAAAAAATATTCCAAGAAAACTTACAGACGTAATGTTACGTAATGTTAGACTGTAAATTATAAAAGAGCAGGTGGGGGGTGGATATAAGGTTGAAAACCGAAACTTTTGTTAAAATACATGTATAACGGTACACGCCGATCTGGCTGTGGCAGATCCGCGTCGCGTAGGGCACCTCGGTTTGCGTTGCGTAGGGCTAGTGTGATTCTAAAGCACCCATTTCCATAGAAAATGTATGGAAGATAAGTAGTCCAGTTATGGAAATGGTGACTTCAACCTACGTAGCGTCGCGTCGCGTGGGCTAAGTGTGTTCCTGCCTTTTAGGTGTTATACCTTCTGGGAAAAAATCAGATTGCGGGGAATTATTTGCGACATCGTTTGTTTTTTATCTTCATTGACTGGCTCTAACTGTAACTAATAATAATAACATAGTATTTAAATAGCGCAGTTTTGTGATATTTCAATTCAAATGCGCTTAATTATAATAAGCTTAAAATTAATTATATAGTGTTCCTTATGAGTCCTTACAAAATTGATTAAATAATGTGAAACAAAGAATATATAGTATATACAAAGCAATTCCTAAAGAACAATATTAACAACAATAGTGAGTGCACATGACAATAGATATTGATCCCATTGAAACCATAACGGTGCCATTCAACAAGAATCATTAAAAACTAAAACATACTATAGCTATTTCAAGCTGTTGATACACTGACACTTGCGGCCCGCGAATACACAATACCAATCGCAAATACACTAGATACTTCCCAAATAATCCGTACTTACATATTCTTGAGGTGACTGTAGTCTTTGGTGGGTCCATTGCACGGCTCGCTCCGGAGGGATGTGGGATAGGCACCCAACCCCACGACGCTGGCGATGACTTGCCCCATTAGCAGGCCAGACGTTATGGACATCTTAAACCTCAGAAGGTGGAGGAAGTTGAAGTAGTTCTTGTAGAGGAAATGACTGCTGGCGAACTCGGCGGTTGCGAGGTACTGGACACGAAAATGGAAGAAATTTGATTTCGTTTAGAAACAATGATTTTGATCAGAAAATATGATTCCCAAAATATTGAATTACAGGATGTGGGGGTTGGGAAACGGGTTAAATTATTCCAACAAAGTCAAAAGTTTAAATCTCTGGGTTTATTCTGAATAAATTACCTACCTAAAATCATCTCACAAAAATATAATTTTTAAGGCGTTGAAAAGTATAATTGTATAATATGTTACTAAGTTGTATATTATAAACGCTCACTGGCAGTAAAACGCAATGCATGTTTGCTTTAGTTTTAATCAGGCCAGTTTATTCTAAGTCTTTTCATAAGTCTAGAAAAAAACATACCTTGTATCAGGCCTATAAAAAATGCTTTTAACGTAAAGTCTCTTCTATATCAGTTTTTACGGTGCAATGTGACAAAGTAAGTAGTTTGGGGAAAATTAAAAAAAAAATGCTTTTGTGCCTGAGCTTCACTAAAAAAATAAAGCTTGCTGATGTATTTTTGTATAAATTGAACCTAGCAACTGAAGTCTGATGGCAAAAAAATCATTCTTATCGTCACCAGTAAGGAGTGCGTCAGGCCTCAGTTTAGTGACCCTTTTTGGTCTTTTAACCAACTAAGCTAGAAATATCTCCTTTTTTATATTCGTGTTAAGCAATAGGAATTTAAGCAATATCTTAGAATAAACCACTTTTATGTAACTTTTTAATGTTCTGCTTCACAGGAAATAAAATCATCTCGCAAAAAAATATCTGGCTCTGAAAAACGTTTCTCGACCATTGAAATAGTTACTCTCAATTCCAAAACTAGGAATTCTATTATAAATTAAATAGATGAATTCGATGCGAAGAAGATGACTTCTTGATAAAAAAAAAAAACTTTATCCAAAACTCGAACTAAGAAAAAATTAATACATCGTACAGAAACGAATTCGATTCGAAATCTCAAATAACAAATATTTAAATTTCATTAGAGGTTATACGGGACATCATTTTAAATATCATAAAAAGTCCTAAATAATGATTAATATAGGTATAGGTGGATACTCGTACATTATAATTGTTGGAAAAGATGCTTATTTTTTTGTGGAGATTACTGTTATTGTACTAGACCCAATAATACTTTGCTGAAATGCTAATAAGTGCGCACTGCACCACTGCAAGTAGGTAGATTTATTTATTAAGTCTTTACAAATCACTCAAAAACACATTATTAAAAGTAAAAACAAAAATTATTTGGAAAAATCAAATAGAATTAGCATAAAGACCAATTAATGCATTTTACACGGTTCTATGCCAACTCAGAATCAAGTCAACTCAACACCTTTTTGAAAAGTCATTAAGAGTTGTAAAAAAAATAAATTAAAATAGCCCGTAATCCTAACCTAACATACCTATTTAACCAATTTTTTATATATATATTTTTCATCATCTTTGATGACCTTTTAAATGAGGTTCTGAGTTGTCCGGTCACCGTTTTCCACCCCCCACCCCCACCCCCAACCATTACCAAATTAATTCAAACACATAGCGGTTTTATTGGTCCTCATACATACTATAATATTCTACTGTAACTTCAAGACTAACATTATTTACTCTCTAGAAACTACTTATATTAAAAAAATGAATTGTAATGCAAGATATAAAATCAAATAAATAAATGTAAGATATTATATCAAATTAATAGAAACAACAAAACACACTAAAATCATCAAAAGTACAGGTTTCCCCTTTTTTGCTAACGAATAGTATTAACAGCCTTGCGTCTGCGTGGTTGAATTTCAGAACCCGGCTTCGAGAGCATGTATGACGCCATGCCATACGCGCCGCGCCACAAATAACACCTGAGTACGTGAAATTTCAAACAAAGCACCGTTGTAATTCGGTTTCGAACTCAAGAATTCATCATAAGATGTCGCCACTTCCGTCAGCAGGTCGGATGGGGACGTGTCCCCCCTACGAACTGCTACGAATTTGTGAATATGTAGTATCTCTCCGGATATGGAAAGATTGACGGTAATACATGTTGTATCAAGCGGCTTTATATTACATATGACGACATTGCCTGTCACGGTTACCTTGTCTCAGTGACTAGCTACACTGGATGACAGTGGATCCAAGGAACGGGCTATTTTTGGAACCAGTTCCTATTGGATTTATTAAATGGTCACCACCACTAACTGGTCGAATCTGAATCAAAAGACGCCCGCAGGACCTAGCAGCAAAACCCTGCCGAGTGAATTTTTAACTGTTAGTTATTATTATTTTCTTAGATATTTAGCTATATTTTTATACCGTTACTTTAAAATTTACATTTAATGCTTGTACTGGTTGATGTTATTTAGCATTTTAGTAGGTTTCCACATTCCCCACACACGGGCAGTGTCTATGGAATTTTGAATTTTGGAAAAAAAATTGAAAGTTATAATTCTGTCTTATATTTACAAATTTAACAAAATTATTTTTGAAATGTTGATAGAAATAATGAGTAGGTAGTAGATTTTGTAGTTTCCGGTCGGCCGGAGTTAGGTGCTTTATAGGCCAAATTGGACGCACAAAATAAAACTTTTGTTTTAACTTATATTATTATTCTACAAAAAAAATTATGTAGGTACTTGATGTTCGTCAAAACTATATAAAAAGGGTTATTATCCACGTACACAAAAATGTGGAAAATTTTAAACAAATTAACCATAAATATATCACTAGAAGTCATACCAGAAAGGATCTCGTGGTCCCAGGGAGCAATCCGGCAAAGTTTCAAAAGACATATAATCTGCCTAGCTAGGAATTAATGACGTAGGTTCAAGACATAAAAACACTTATACACATTTCAAAATCTACAGTTATTTGAAATATTATTATTATGTAATTTTGCTGTATAAATGTAACTAATGTTAAAAAAAAAAATAAAATAAAAATAAAAATAAAAATAAATAAAAAAACTTCATACCTCATCTAAACATAATACACTTAATTTTTTTATACATACTTCAAATACAATAAAAAATCTGTATGAATTGCATAAATAATAACATGACGGCGCTGCATCACTCCACAAATGGTCTCCACTCTCCACTCGGTTCATTCTCCATGGTCCCTCGCCATTCACCTCCAGTTCTCCATCCTTCCCGTCCTGCTCCAATCCTCTTCCACAGAGTCTGTCCCCCTCCTCGGTCTGCCTCACAGTCGTTTTTTAGGCATCTACTTAATCATCATTTTCTGTGTCCTGTCACGAAACATTTTTCCTACATGACCATCCCATCGTAGTTTTGGAACCTACAGGATCTTATGATGGTCTCAGGATCTATAAGATTTTTGAGTTCATGCCTTATCTTTACCCTGTAAATCCTGTAGAATCTATTTACCAGCGTAGGTTCGAAAATTGTTTGCAGAATTTTATGCTCCAAGATTTCTAACTTGGTTTCATCATATTGCGTTAGGCACAGTGGCGTAGCGTGCCTAGGAGGGGCCCTTTATCAAAATTAGTTGGGGCCCTTACCGGCGTAGGATCGAAAATTGTTTGAAGAATTTTATGCTCCAAGATTTCTAACTTGGTTTCATCATATTGTGTTAGGCACAGTGGCGTAGCGTGCCTGGGAGGGGCCCTGTATCAAAATTTGATCGGTAAAATACGTGAGCAGGTATTTTCATGTATTGAAGGTTACCATTGTTCTTTCAAAAAACAAAATTCACCCTTCGCTACTGATAGATAAGAAGGTAGTACTTACCATTGCAATCTAAATCACTCACAGAAACTGATTGCTGAAAAAATGAAGAAAGTTTGGGCATTAATTTATAACCTCCTCCCTTTTCTCTTTACTTTTTCTTTTCATAGCTCCACTGGGATAATCTCTTTTCCTTTCACTCATTCTTTTCACAAATCAAACTTATTAACCAATAAATAATCAGAAGAACAAGATTGTATTTTATTACAAAGTAATAAATAACGTTTGAGCCGGAATGAAATAAAACGCGTAAATACTCTCCGTGGTTTGTCATTGTACGTCAGTTATTGCGGGATTCCCCCGTTTAAGTGAATGACTTAAACGGGGAATCCAGCAATAACCGATGTAGGATGTTGCCAACTTTAGAATGTTGCCAGCTTTTTTTGACTTTCGTCATTTCTGAAGTGAAAACTCTATAGGCACGTACGACAGTTTTTTTTCCCGGGAAATACGAGATTAAGTGACATTGTGGATAACATTTTACTAATTTTTGCTTACACGCGTTAGGGGCCCCTGTATCCCGGGGGCCCCGTATCATTGATACGGCTGATACGGCGGTAGCTACGCCCCTGGTTAGGCACCATGAACCATGAGTCACAGCGTGTTTCTAATAGTGATGCAACGGAAGTGTCTTAACAGAAGCAGAAACGGAAACAGATGTCGAGTAAATCTTAGCAGAAGCGGAAGCGGAAGCGGAAGCGAAAGCGGAAGCGGAAGTTTAAATACTATGAAGAAAAAGCACAATTTTATTTTTTAAGATTTGCCTAAAAAAATTTATTTTGAACTTTTAGTAATCGAAATTAAACAGGTAAATTATATTTAATACAAAGTAATTCGGCTGCTTTTACACCTTTGAGTCTCTTTCGGTGTTCTTCATATATTAAACCTTATATATTCTTCGTTTAGAGATCTGTTATAAAGTTTGCGGAACCAGAAACGGAAACGGAAGTGAAAAACTTGCGGAACTTCTGCGGAAACGGAAGCGGAAGCAGAGTTCTGTTGCATCACTAGTTTCTAATATCTTTGCTCACAACCGTTGGTAACAACTGATCTTATTTTCGTGTTGTATATAAGCAGTTTTCTTCTTTAGCTAAGAATTTTCGACCCATTGAAGTAAAAATCATGTATAGGTTTCATAGTGTTTTCACACAAACGAAGTATTGAAATCCGTAAGTCTAAACATTAGTAGTTTCTTGCAGAAATGGTAGCAAGTAAACAGATTATTTCGCTCCAGACAATATAACTAACGAAAATAAAAGCAATGACGACTCTGGTCCGTCTGCACTTTAGAGTGTCGATCAGAAAAAATAATATATTTACCTCGATTGGGTAGAAATACCCTATGATTTCGAAGGCTGTCATTTGTAGGATCGTGTGGAAGACTAGGTTTTTTACGAGGGCTCCAGAATCGCAACTGTTGCAGAAAGGTAGATTGAGGTAGTCGTCCCAAGTTCTGTATCGCAAGTGCGGACCTGGAATCCACAGATGTCAATGTTAAATAAACATAAAAGGCGGCATCTGCAAGAAATGATAATAAAAACAAGTATGGTGAAGAACGCTAATGTCGGGTGGGATACCTCTCAGGTCATGTGGCAGTACCAGAATGTGTATGGCTGTCGGACTGGCCGTTGGCCGTGAATGATTCTCAACGTCCGCGTCCTTTAGCCTTTAGGGGGACGTACCCGAAGACTCATGTGAACAAGTTATGTATAGGTATATCAACAATTTGCAGTGCTTTGGGTAAATCTTATTGAACCTTCTTGAAAGATGTTGGCGAAACTTAGATAAATACGTCGGGTTTCAAACAAACATTGGTTATTTCTGTTATCTGTGCACATAACCATATTTAAAGAAATATTATATGATTTTTTTTTCAAAAACTTCTCTGTGACTTTATAATGCTACTAGTATGACTCATTTAAGTTCTTTAGGAAAGGATGGAGAGGATTATGTGTAATGGAAAATGTTAAATTTTCACAAAATAATCATGTTTAACTATCAAATAATTCCCAGTATTTCAGGGGTTTGGTACGTTTGGTGACTTAGTAGGGGTGCCCGGGTTCGTGGAGTGAGTTTTTTTTTTTTAATTAACTTCACACAAGAGGCCCTGAGGAAAATCAATCCCCTCAGGGCCTTTGGTATCTTTTGGGATGCTGTATGGAGGATCTTTTAAGGAAAGGAAGGAGAGGAAGTTCTGGGAAGGAATAGGGTATGAGGGGTGGGAAGGAATCTGGGGGGTCAGTGTGTCCAGTAGTGACGGACGTATGGAGCCATCCCTCCCACCTCAGTGGAAGGCGATGCTCCGAGAGAGTACGGCTGGAGGGATATCCTCAAATATCCTCTCTCGATCCTGCCTGCCGTGCAGCTGGTGGGCAGACGCATCCGCCTCCAAGACCTAGACAAACCTCACCCCATGCACGTAGCGAACCACTTGGGGTGACTAAAATTAAAAACACCCCCAGACCTCCAAAACACGCCCCGTTAAGAATCACTGGTATAGAGGATGGACCGCTACACAACTGTATAAGTACGCACTCATTTCCTCATGCTTAAACGTGTATTGATCATTTCATTCATACGCATGTCCAGATAATTTTTAAGATAAGTGTAAAAGCATATACCCATGACCATTCC